>CANTUV010000059.1:2505000-5005000 GCA_947685225.1 Garcia nutans | reverse complement strand
CCCCTTTTCGTAAAGCCAAAGTAGAGGGTCGAAGACTTGGTTTTGCCATATTAATTATGCTTTGACACTGTTCTCTTGTAGCAAAATTAGGATAATACAGAGCACGCGGTTTCCAACTCAATACCTATAAAAAACCACAAAACACAAACAATTACATATTCATGTATAAACTAATTTCTGCTAAATAATAATAATAATAATAATAATAATAATAATAATAATAATAATAATAATCTAAAAGAGATCTAAAATAGAACCTGAAAGGGGATCAGAGTAATCGAATCATCGCCAGTCTCGCCTGGATATAACAAATCATACTCCGTTATCTTCTCTTTCACTGACTTAAGCTGTCTTGCTCTTGATTGTTGACTAGCTCCAGAAAAATCCTGTAATCAACAAAAATATTACAAAAATTTTCAAAAAAATTAAAAAAGAAAAATTAAAAGATTCAACCACCTGAGAGATGAGATTAGAAGCAAAAAGACCAGCGAGGAAGAAGAAAGAACAAGAAAAAAGAACAACGGATAACCCTAGGTTTGGCTTGAAGGTGATGAAACTGCATTTTTCTTTACTCGATTTCAATTTCATGGATGATCGATCGGTCGATCACTTTCACTATCTGTTTCTTTCCGTTTCTTCTGTTTCGTGGTGGCGCAGCGACCGGAGTTTTAAATATGGGGAATGGAAATGCAGAGGACTATCAGGCGCGCGGGAACTTCGTTAAGAATAGAGAGAGGGAAATTGGTAATGATGGAGAAATGGCAATCCAACAAAAGTATATGCAGAGATCGTAGCTGGCACCTGGCAGTTGTCTGCGCAATACCAACGGTAAAATTTATATTTTCTTTCTTTTTTTTTCTTTTTACTTTTTTTCGTTAGAGAGAGGATGCTAATAATTACATACAGTTTAGATAATAATTATTCAATATTTTTTTATTAATTAAAAAATATTAATTATAATATTTTTTAAAAAAATTAATTATGTGCATGTGCTCGACTTAATAATATTTTTGTATAAAAAAGGGTGACGCCTTTTTCACATTAAAATTCAAAATAATATAAATAAAATGTATATATACTTTTAATAATATCAAATACGTAATTTTAGTTTTTTAAAATATAAATGAATTTTAAAAATATCAGTAAAATAATAAAAAAATTAAGGATATGAATATTTTTTTTAAACATTAAAAAAAGTGAATTTTTTTTTTACACGAAAACAATAATAACTAAAAAGACTCTCAAAACTGAAAAGCACACGGTGGTTTTGCTTCTTTGGGTTTCTTTTTCCTTTTCTTTCTTTTCCTTATTTGTTCATTTTCGGTCAAAAAAGCCATAATAAAAGTAGGTGAGCCTTCAGGTCTCTCTGTATTTTTGCCTAATGCATATACTTTGAGGTTCATAAATACTTTTAAGCAATAAAAATATTTTTAAAAATATTTATTTTCAACTTCTAATTAAATATAAAACTATGTTATCTTTTAATTTTTTAATTTTAAAAATAACTAATTTTAATATATCTAGTATGGCAATACATATCTAGTATATATATAAATAATATATAATTTTCTAAAAGTATATCACAAAATTAATGTAATATTTTAAATGTACATTCTACTTATAACTAGTATATATATATAATATAAAAATTATAGAATATTTTTGAAAAAAAAATTAAAAGATGACATAGAATGTAGATTTTTTCATATTTTTAATTGAACTAATTTACATGTATATGACTTGCATGTCATCAATTTCCATATTTATATGCTTATTGCCTAATAATATAATTTCAGTGATTTAAGAAATAGTAAAAAATTTATCCAATCTTTATTCGGTTGAAAAAAAATATATATAAACCTCAAAGTTAATCGTTTAGCTTGATTTCAAAAACCTTGAAACCTTATGGATATGCCGATTGCCGAGTCATTGCCCCACCAAAGCAGCCGTTTTCCAATTAACTTTGAAGTCCCTTTTACAGTTCTCATTCATCATCACTAACTTGATTAATTAATCAATTTAATTCAAATTGTGGATGATCTGTTTCTGCAAAGCAATAGCAGCGCTTAAAATTTAAAAGAAAATTGTATTGCCATTAATTTTTAGCTTATTAATTTTTATTTTGTTGTATAATTAATATTTCTTAAAATAATTAATTTTTAATTCTTTATTTTTTTAATTATTTATAATTTTATCATTAATTATATATCACGATTACTCTACATCATTAATTTAGTTTTAATTTTTTTCATCAAAAATAATATTCATATTTATTTTAAATATATTAATTCACTTGTTATATTCAAATTAATAATAGACTAAAATTTTGATTTGGCCTTGTCACGCAAACTTCCAGCCCTCATAAAATCTGATTTTTTTCACTTTCTTCTTCACTCAAACCCTATAAAATCACATTCTTTCCATTTTCTCTCTCACTCTCTCACTTTTCTCTTTCAATTCCACCGTACCCACCCTAAAATTTTCAATTTTTTCATCAAAATCCTTTATTTTTCTTCATAAAAACTCAAAATAACCACTGCAATCTTCAATTTTTACCAAGATTCAAAATGTCAAGAACCAAAATGGTGTCCCACAACAAGAGGAAGCAACCTCATTCATCCTCTTCAAAGAGAATGACTCTCCTAGCAAGGAGTTTCTTTCCAATAAGACATATAAGTGAAGAACCTCTTAATGCTCTTCAAATTAGAAAAAAATTTACTAGATATATACAAAATTTAGAATGATAAAGATTTATTTCTCTCAAACCTTTGCAATTTCAAAAACTTACAATTGAGTTTCTAGCCTCTTTTAAGGTTGAAAGGGATGAATCAAAGATTTGTACTAGACTAAGATTCAAATTGCTTGGAAAATCATATATGATTGATATTGCACGCCTAAATAAAATATTTGATTTTAATCAAGAGTAGAAAAGATTTGTGCCAAAGGGTTTTAAGCAACAATTTGCATGGGGAGCATTAGGATCAAGCGGGATGTATGTAGCCAAATCAGCTAAGGCAACAAATTGATAAATCACGCTTTGCATTATTTGCATCGTTTAATGTCGTTGTGGATTCTTTACTAGGAAAGAAAGTTCGAGAGTAGTTGAACTTAGCAAATTATTTTTCTTGGATTGTGCTATTAATGTTATACTGGTAAACACTGGATATTGATTAGGCGATATTTTTTATAGTATGACTAATAAGAAAAAAAGAGCAATTTGTATTGGTGGATTGGTGACCACCCTTGCCATGACACTTGGATGATGATTTTGATTCGAACGATTGCAATATGATAAGAATTTCAGGCAGTGACTCACTTAACCTTACCACTCTCGAGAAAATGCGTATTATTACTAAGAGGGGATGAGATTATATGATGGTTTCTGAAGAGCCGAGCACACAGAGAGATCGGCAAAAGTGACAACGAGTTGATGAGAAATCTGATTCTGATTCACTTAGTTTGGATGAAGACACCCCAGCTCCGAAAAACAGTAAAGTGATTAGTATGATCAAAGCATTAGAAAACAAGGTCAATTACAATCATGTCGAAGTACTCAGACAGTTGGAACAAATCAATAGCAACTTGGCCAACATTTTTAGCCTCCATTCTTCGACTGCATCATTATCACAACCTCCACCACATGGCTTTGACTAGTTTCAACCTATTGAACATTTGGTTTATTTTATTTGTTTCTTCTATTTTCTGATGTTTTTGTTATTATTTATATTTATTGCTTTTAGTTATTAAAACATTATGTTTTGCTATGCTCTATTTAATGTTATTTTGTTTTAGAATAATTAATGTTTTTGGAAAGAACGAGGTATCACTTTTTCTCACACAGAAAAGCAATGAAAAACATGTCTTATCTTAACCTTCTTCTTTTAAATTATGTTTGTTTTCATTGAGGACAATGTCAATCTTTAAGTGTGAGATGCAAGTTGTTACTTTTATTTTAAAGTGAGCTACTTTGCTATGAAGTACCTTGTTTTATATTGTTTTTTAGAAGGATAAATAGTTCAATTATTATAATAATATTGATATATGACCTTTTAATTTCTGAAGCATGAATTAAGAATTGAATAAAATTGGTGGTTATTGTTGATTTGGATGAATATTTTTTGTATTACCTACTAACTTGTGAGAAAATTGAGCTTAAGTTGAATACCAACTTATTATTACTTGTGTGTGAACATCCTTGATCGATGAATTTCTAGAACTTATTTTGACATTCATTTTGAGACCACATAAAAATTTCAATTAGACATCAATATGATTAAGACAACTAGGAGTACTCATTTTAGCTTAAACGGTTCAAACTTATATATGACATTAGTTCATCAATTTTAAGCTTATTTCATTTTTTCTCTTCTTTCTTTTTCGCGGCACCATTGACCTTGAACCATTTTGTTTTAACTATTACCCTCCCATTAAGTCAAGAGTAATTTAAGAGCTTAAGTGATAAGTGTTGTGCAAAATAAAGTGTGATATAATTTAGTAGGTTGAAAGTTGCAAATAAGTTATAATTATTGTATCTTTTATTAGATTTTCTTTCTCTTCATATTATTGCTTAAGTAAATCTAAAATAGGAATCAATTCAAATCATATTTATTATGATTTATCTTAATAAAAAAGGGGGGATTTAAAATATATATATATATATATATATAATAAAAATTGTTATTCCTTGGGGGTAGGATTAAAATAAGTTTGGAAATAATATTTGCAAATAAAATCGGAGTCTCTTAAAAAGTACTTTAATGACAAGAGTTAAGTGAGCAGAAGGTATTTTGAGATTGTCTGGTTATAGTACGTTGCTTACTTTATTCTTGAAGTGCTCTTAAACTTAATGTATAACTCACACTCTTAAATATCATACCTTTACCTTAGTCCCATTACAACCAAATGAAGGGTCTTATGATTGATGATTGGTTAAAATTTAGTTATGAAAATTTATTTGATAAGTAAGTCTGTGGTGATAATTTTTCATTAAATGTTACACCACCTTATTGAAACACTTAAAAGAGTTGATAAGTGAGTGACAACATTAATTATGCATGAAAAGTCACTAAATTACACAAGTATTTATTTTGTTTGATTTGACAATGATTGTAGATTTTAGAATAAGAAAGTCCTGATATTTCCTTATAATCTTTAAACTTAACTAAATCTCTCTCATTTGATTTTGTTTTGATTTTAATTTTGCTTGAGAACAAATAAAAGATTAAGTATGAGATAATTATTTTGATCATTTATATATGTATTTTTAGAATAATTTTATTAGCTTTTAATTAATTTTTTCTTTAATTTGTATTTAAGATTGCTTGAAGTGTCTGATTTATGTTGAAGTGCAAAAATAAAGCTTAAATTCACTTGTTGGATCCTAAGTTGGTGGAAAAACATTGAGACGCGACTAAAATACTTACTGGCTTGACCGTATCCCTCATCAACGGCAAAAAACTCATGAAGAAAAGAAGAAAAAGAAGCAGTCAATGACACAGCCGTGCCACTGTGACACAGCCAAGGGCACGATTGGCTCGAGATGCAGGGGACGAGGGGCGGCACAGTTTCGGGCGACTTGGTCGTGTTTTTATGGCACGGCCACGAACACGGCCAAGTCGCGTGGCCATATCTGCGTCTGCATTTCTAAACAGTTTTGACATGGACTGGTGACAAGAATATAATAATAATAAATATAAATATAAAAAAAAATGAAAAATAAAAAAAATTATAAAAGTAGGAAAAAAGAAAAAAGAGCATCAAAAAGTAAAGAAATGGGAAAAAAAAATGGCATGTCATAAACTTGAAAAAAAAAAAAAAGCCAGCGTACATGATGAAACACCATATTCTGTATAATTACATGATGAAACCCCATATTCTGTATAATTTTCTCTTATAATTTAGTCATCAAACGATTCAAAAACTATATAGTTTTCTTTAGATGAATAAAGAGACTCATGTGCATGACAGCGCATTTGTGCATGAAGAATATCATGAATTTAAACTGTCATTGGAAAGTTCATAATTGAATTTCAACAGTCAATTTCAATTCAATTAAAATACTTTAATTCAAATTAATAAATTATCATAAATAATATAAAATATATTTAAAATATAAAAATATCGGCAATAGATTAAACGTAATATATATATATATATATATATATAAACTGAATAAGATATTATCATTCAAGCCAAAAGATCAAACGTAATATTCGCTATAACAACACTGGACTACTATTCTGCTCTAATTTAGGAATGGTTCGACTCATTTTCATTGGGTTAGTGTGAATGACGACAACTTTTATCTCTCTACAAAGCTCGTGCAGACTTGAGAAGTAAACACACAATATCGTGCAAGGTATCAAATGGCCACGTTGTGGAAGGCTGCAATCTCAGCCCTCCCTCTACAACCACATAAAAGTACCGCAGGAAAAGCCTCTAATTTGGATAATCTTAAAGGCCGATCAAATTAACGGTATAAAAGAAGAGCACGTGGGCAGATGACACGAACATATCTCCCAATCTAATGGGACCACATTTTAAATGTCATTTTTTGATTGTTTTGTATTTAGTAATTGCATTCTCTGGTCTTAAATAAAAGGTTCCTGCTTGAGAATCCTCTCCTTCAAAGATACTCGGCCATTGTTTTCCTCCACGTAAATAACGCATGGTAATAAAGAAATACGCAGCCATTAGATCACAAGTCTCTCTTTTCTCCACCAAAGACTGAACAGGAAAATTTGTTCAGAATTTGGTTGCTGTAATAACCTAGTTAAAATCTAACTAGAAACTAAATGCTTAGACTAAATGTTCACTGCTCTTTAATCCCTTGTCCTAGGCAAATCAAATTTGGAAGCAGCTATGGATCATGCATAATTAGGTACTATATAGCTCAAAAACCATTTTCTACAGTTTTTGTCAAGGCCTTGAAGGATGAGACAAATGGTGGTACAAGCAGTTCTCCAGGCCGAAGCTGGGACCCTGGCTTGGAAATTGAAGTTCCTTTTGAACAAAGGCCGGTATATCTATTACTCCATATTTACTCTGTATATACCCGTGTGAGCTAACTTGCTTTATGAAAGCCAGTATGCATCATTGAATATGTATATATATAGGTGCATATAGATATGTCTCAACGGAAAATGAATGGTGGAACCTTATTCATGCTTTGATTAATTCATTTCTGATAGGTGAACGAGTATGCATCTCTAAAAGATGGAGCCTTGTATTCTTGGGGTGAATTGGGTCCCGGACCTCTTTTTCGTCGACTTGGAGGTCTATGGTTAGTAACCTTCTCAGTTCTTGGAGTTCCAGTTGCAGCTGCAAGTTTCAATCCTGAAAGGGTACGCTAAAAAACAGTGAGCTCCTTTGCAGAACATGTCAAACAAAAACAAAATCTGGGTTAGAACAAATTCAGCTTATTCATAATAAAGCTTAAAAAAATGTATTCATTATTTCTAGTTCTCTAACAAATAGAGAAGCAGCAGCTATCTCCAAGCAAAATTTGGAAAATTACCCTATGAGAATGACGCAGTAGAGAAACTAACATGTGCAGCACAAAGATAAAGCTACACTTATTTCAACTATATTGAGAGCCACTATGTATATTTTGACTTCATTGTCTGCTCCAAATTTGCAGGAGCCTTTAAGATTTGTGCTGGCTGCTGGAACAGGAACTCTGCTTCTCTTGTCGTTAATCATCTTAAGAATTTATTTGGTATGATCCTCAAAATCCACATCTTATTCATGAAATGCATTCAATTAAGTTCATAACAATGCTTTTGGTATAACTATACATTTGAGCTCATTTACAAAATAGCTAATGATCCAGGCAGAACTATATAGTTTTCATTCAAAATATAGAACATATGATTTTGTTTGATGTTCAAAAATGTTGGGGAATTGCTGCAAGAAGACTACCAGGCTAGATTTGTATTATCCATCACTATCTTGCCAGTGATAATTTTATTTAGTAAATGCTTTTTTCTTATTTATTTTTTTAAAAAAAAAAGTATTTTCCCCCATATGCCACAGAGCCAAGAAGCTGTTATAGAAATTCTCTACTTCATTTATTTTGCGAGCTTCAGGATCAATTTAGGTTATTAACCAATACAAAAAATGTATCTTTCCTATTGGGACAAAACCATAAGTGATGAGTTAAAAGACCAGTGATCAGAGGTCGATACTTGAAAGCTTTAGTCTGCAGTAATATACTCTTGATCCTGAACAACAATTACCAGAGCTGGGTAAATTTAAATAATAAATATTTGCACTATTTATATTCACTTAAATCCATAGTAATAACTTTAGCAGTTTGAGATTAAATTATTTAATAGAACATTCAAGCATAATAGGGCATAAGAAACAAAACATAGGATTGAGCAGAATGCTAACCTATGGTGAAGGCCACTTATATCAACCTTTGTTAATAGAACTACTATTTATCAGATTTAAGTAATGTTATTCTAGTTATTGCCATTTTAAATTTTTGATTGGTTGTCCCAAATTCAGAATATTCCTTAGGCTAGTATTTTCGGTAGAACTTTTCTTGAAAGAATTAACAGATTTCAACATGCCTACTGAAGGGATGGAGTTATGTTGGAGATAGACTTCTATCGGCAGTAATTCCATACGAAGAGAGCGGATGGTATGATGGACAAATGTGGGTAAAGCCACCAGAGGTTAGCACCTCAATCTAACCATGCATTTTCCTTTGCAAAAAGTATGAAGGCATTAAAGCATAAGGTGATACTATCTCTGCACATAGTACTGACACTGGAAATTAAAAACTTACCTATTTCCTGCCCTTGCAGGTCCTGGCTCGTGACAGACTGTTGGGCTCTTACAAGGTAAGATTGTGTATCAAATCCAATTCATAATACTGCATGCAAAAAAAAAATGAGAAAAAAAAAATAAAAGGAGCTATGTTTTAAGCTAGATAAAATGAGATACCTCACACATGCACAACAGCGCTGTACAACACAGAAAACAAAAGGAATTAAAGCTTATGGTCTTAATGGAACATAATGCATAAATATATCGTAATAAAAAGTTAAGCATGTATACATGCGTGGATATGCACAGACAAATGATATTTACAGGGAAATTTCATGCCTCCAGGTTAAACCAGTCGTCAAAATGCTGAAACAGACACTAGTAGGAACAGGTGCATTACTTGTCACAGCAGTGGTATTATTTTTCTTTGCAACACCAGTGGAAGATTTCTTTCAAAGCAAATTTGCCACAAAAAAGGGCCCATCAAATGATTCTACTTCAAATATCAGCACAAAGTACAATGTTAGGTATCAGTATAAATATAAAGATTCCAGTTTCCAGTTTCCAGTTGTGCACTTTGTTTACATCCTTAACTTTCTCATACACATGTAGCAAAGAAGAGTTACTCAGTTTGCCAGTGGAGGTTATGGCTGACGATGATTTGGCAGCAGCCGCTGCCCAGGCTGCTGATGGACGACCAGTCTACTGCAGAGATAGATATTATCGTGCATTAGCAGGTGGCCAGTACTGCAAATGGGAAGATCTACTTAACTAATGGGGAAACAAGAGGTGTGGGTAGTCCCTGATTTCAAATATTTGTAATTTGTGCCCACAGGCATACAAGTTTATATTTGAAGTTTTATCTTTTAGTTTCAAGGAACCAATTAGATTTTAAAGATCATAAAGCACCAACAAAGAAAATAGAACAGTATTGGAAGATCAAATAAACCAATATCTTGATAAACTTTTCAAGGAGTACAATACAACATGCCAGTTTTCCTAGCCTATAAACAAGAACTTTCAAAAGGTAGTGAAATTTTAAACTGGGCTGCTGTTTACTCTGACAAAAATATGTGACTGACACAGAAAGCAGCCAAACTGACCTACTCAGCTATAATAATGCAAGTGAAAAGATATCGCTTCCTCCCTCATAAGCCACTTTCTGTAGCCACGTCCAAATGAACTGCCAAGACACATTTGTATGATATTTACATAAATAGAGTTTAAGATTCAGAAACATCACCTCATGCCTGATGAACAAAGACTGAGAATAACTTGCAGAAAATATGGTGCAGATGCTAGAAAAAAGATATGCTCTTAGGATAGCTGAGCTGACGCAACAAGCGAGGTATCCGAAGATATCCATTCAGTCATCTTTGTAGACCTAGTTAGTAAAGGAACCATGTTTTCTATAAGCCACTGAAATCATCTACAATAGCATGATTCTTAATGATAGATTTTGTAAGAAAGTACTGGAAATCCAATATGATTTTGATTCCAGATAAATTGATAATAGAGCAAAACTATAAGTTTATTCTTCAATCTTGGAAACAGATAATTTCAGTAAGACAGCCAAAGCATTTACACTGTCAGATATTTAACACCCCAAATGGCTCCACTTTTAAACAAACTTCTTGCACCAAGAATTTCAAAGATCCCTCGAGACATTGTACAGAAGTATTGCTACTTGCTTTTCTCAGTTAAATGATAATGCATGATAACTGTTCTTTGTTCAACTTCAGAAACAACTACTGGAGCACTTAACCATGCCAGACAGGTGAAGCAGATATTGCATCTTAAAGGCCCCAGAGGCCACTCCTAAACAAGTTTCTTCCACCAATGGAGAATTCTGAATAGTTGAACTTCAACAACATTCCTAAATGTTCTTTTCCTTCGTTTTGAATCTTCAAGATCAAGTGTTCTATATGCAAGAGCAAGTAAATACATTGCCGGGTGGAGTCTCCTGCAATCATATAAATAACAAAATAGACTTGTACAAAATTTCTTAGGAATTCAAAATTTTGACATGCAATAAAATCTTAAATCAATATGCCAACAACTGTAGCTCCAATAATACAAGGAGAAAGAAAATCTCTATGGAAAGTGCAATAAGTTACTGCACATTTATCCTTTCCATGCTTCCTCGCATTATTTTTTTACCACCACAAGAACCAGAACCCAAACCAGATACACAGAAATATGGATATTTCACTGTGTCATTTCAAATACTCATTGATGATAAATCAAATTAAGTTTGGGGAAATATCAGAAGGGTCAGGCTATATTTTTCATTGTAATCAGATGCCAAAATAGCTATGGTGTAAGAGATAAACTGAACTTGTTGCTTTTTGAAGCTAGGGTGGGCACTATACTCACTCACACTTGCACAAGGAAGAAAGAAGGAGAATATTTTATTGAACTCACTAAAATGACATGGATATACTTGCTTTGTTTACATCTTCGTTTACAGTAGAGAATTCTAGACTTAATTTAATGAAAACAGATAACTCTGCATAAGACATTAAATTGAACACAAACTTACAACTTTATCTTCAATAAATTCAAATATCTAACAGTTTCAAATAGTGGAGGCCACAATACAGTACAATAACCATATAAATGATATGAATAACTAGGTTTCCCTGAATGTTAAAAAAACAGAATTTGTGAATTTTTTTTAAGCTATTTCCTTTATAAAAAGGCCACAGCCTTTTTTCAAAACCTTTTCAACAATTGATGTAAGAATATTTGTAAAAATTAGCAAGTGTAGACGTAAAAATTCCTTGTCCATAATAAAAGGTTAATCATGCAAAACAAGAGAAGAAAGTCAAGAAACCAAGAAAACTGAAAATTTCCCTAAAGATTACATGTCATGGACTTACTTGTCATGTTGTTCACTTCCATCAAAACGATCCCAATACCTTTGAGAAGGGACTGTCCAACCTTTCTTATCCCTACCAAATGTTTCAACATACCAACCACCTATATCATGCATGTCACAACGGGGCTCAAACAGCCAAAATCTGCAGCAGCAATCTAATAAGAAAATTAACTGCAAAAAGAAAATCTCGGAACCTATATCATGCATGTCACTATGACACTCAAACAGCCAAAATCTGTAGCAACAATTCAATAAGACAAAATGACAAATTAACAGGAAAAAAAAGCACAGGGAGCAAAAGATATGCCTGATCTGACAAAAGACGGGCAAGAATATTAGTTTTATATTGATATCCCCCTTAATGCAGAGTGTGTATTATTCAGCAGGGTATGACAAGATTAATGCAGATTGTGTATTATTGAAATATTAATTAAATGTAAGCTCAATTTCCAGAATGTTAATATCAGTCTTAACGCCAGAAAAATGAAATAAAACACGGTAAAACTAAGGTAAGATTCCTAACCATAATACATAAATAAATAAGAACTCACAGACAGTTAAAAGGTAAATTTATATCAGCCACTGCAAGCCAATTATAATAAAACTGGCACTTGCATTCTTCAGTAAACGTTCTACAGAAGAAGTCATTACAAAAGGAAACTCAATAAAGCCTTATCCCAACTAATCAAGATCTAAGACTCTTAAGGGACAAAACATTCCACTCAGCTAATAGAAAACAAATGGGGCAGGGTTTTGTAGTATCACATCAAAAGTATAATGAATAATTCATTCATCAGTGTGGAATAACTGAAATTGTAGTACTTACTTGCTTGGTGGTAACCGAGCTCTACTGCATCGACATTCACAAACAGCAACTTTATCTCCCACTTCATACCAGTGCATATGCTTCACCTGAAAAGTTTCAAAAGGAAGTTTTTAATAAAGACCGTACAAATGTATGAGCAAAAACAATATATAAGCACTTCTTAGTGGTCAATCACTCATATCCAACCATGATGACTTGCAAGATAATGGTGAAAAGGCTGATATTGCTTCCTTTCCCATATAATCTCCCTTATATTTCAAACAATATCCTAATCAAAGATTGAATGGTAAATCATCCTAGGTTACAATGAATTTAGATAGACCAAAACAAGTCTCACAAAAGTTTGCAAGTTGACAACAGTTACCAAAGTAACGTTCACAGAAAGAAAACTTGGGCAAGAACTATGAGCATTGCCAGAATACTTACTTGGAACAAAAAGAATGGGGAAAATAAACACCATGCAGCTTGCAAATGGATTTTAACAAAATAAATCAAGCAATGACATGCAAGAATATAAAACAACTGTTCATCTTCACCACCAGCTTAGAAAACTAACCCAAACACAGATGTGCCAACAATTCAGTTAAGAAGCATAACGAATCTATTTCACAAACTATGAAAGAGAGACACTGAATCAGGCAGGACACGCATATTCTCTATCTCAAATAAACAAACAGCAAAATAAAGCATGAAGAAGTGCAGAGTTTGGGTTTCAATTTCTAGCTTAAGAATCATGGAAGCAAAAAAGGACATGGACAGAAGAAAATCATTACAAACCAGTAATGTTCTATGTTTCATTATGACATGGGTTTTTGTACCACTCCTATCATAGACAAAGCATGATCCCTCTTCAGGGCTGGTTCCCAATCCAGTTATAGTTCCCAGTGGAATCCTCAACCCAACTGCACTACCCAAAATGGAATCCTGGGAAAAATCTCTTTTAATATGTGTCGAATTATCAACTGAGTTAAGAAAAACATGTATTTGGTCTTGAGAATCATCATTCTGAACTCCATTATATTGGCCCTTAGGAGGAACTCTTGTGGCCACAGCAACCACCCTTCCACCTATATGCATTTCCAAATCACTATATGAATCGGATACATGGCTTAAACTATTACTCATATGCGCCCGGGATGATCTAACATCATTTGCTTCGTTAGATTTCATAAAGATGCTTGTACTCTCAATGGAGCCACAGATGCTGAAACCATTAGATGTAGAAGGATTTATTTTTTTAGTGCTTATAGAAGATAATTGAGGAATTTTATTGACTAGGCAGATCATCCCAAAAATATCACGACCTGAAACCAAGTGAAGAACTTCTGGAATGTCATAAATAGACCTCTCCTCTGCCTCAAAACAATCAGGAAGAAGATCCATAGACTCAATTATAGGGCCATAGTAAGCTGTATGTATTGCTGAATAAAAATCAGCTTCAAGCACATCAAAATAGCTTGTTCCAACTGCCACTTTCTTCTCCAACAATATGTCATTGATAGCCAATCTATACCACTTCAACCACTCAACAACTTCCACCTGTTTACTTGTAGTCATATGGGATTTATACATGTGCAATTTAGACCCTTCTCCAGAACATTTCTGCAAAACTCTTCTCTGAGACATCAAATCCTTGTCATAGTGTGCTCTGGTCTCAGAATCTGAAAGAATCTGCAATTCATTATTGAACATTGATTACACTTGCAGTTAAAAAAAACAGTAACTCGGGGAAACACCAAAAGACATTCACAAACAAGATAAATTATCATTATTATCATCCATATTACATGCAAATTTTTGTACATATAACATATGCCAAACCTTAAAAAATCCAAATCGGTTGGCTACCTAAAAATAATGGCTTCACCATAGAATGCTAATTGATCATAAATCGAAGGACACACGATTTATACAAGTTGATGCAATTGAAAATGTGCTGTTTCATCCAATTGAATTTCATTTTTAGCAACTAAAGCTGAATTTCAATTTTATGCTTCCCAAAATCCAACATGGAACCAAAATTGATAAGAGCCACGTAATTTTCTGCTATTCAACGTCAAAACTGACTTCCATTTCCATAACAATAGATTAATCAACAAAAATAGAAACAAGAAAAGAATTATATGTGCAATTAATCGTAAATACCTCATAAGCAGAGAGAATTTGAATGAAACGTTGAGAGGCTGACGAGTCGTTCTTTGACTCGGCTAGGTCTGGGTGAGTTTCTTTAGCTAATTTCCGAAACGACGCTTTAATTTCAGCAAATGAGCTTGTTTCCGAAACTCCTAAGATATCGTATGCAGTCTTACCAGAGAACTCGGACCGAGTCGAGTCAGTGCTGAAGAACTGAGCTCTATAACTCGGATTCGAGTGTAAAAGTATACAACAGAGGTTTGTTCTGTTGTTAGTGTAATCTGATCGAATTGAGACCAAAGAGAAAAACATTGTTTTTTGTTGGACCTATTTCTATTTTTTTGTCCTAAATTATGGAAGAAATTGAAATGGTGACGCCACTGGGGTGGAGGTGATAAGGAAGAAGAAGGTGGGAAGTGATATACTGACATGAGAGTGCATGAATATGGAGCTAATTTGCGAAACGTTGAAAACTATGCCGTTTTATTCGATATTCATATATTCAATTCTAGTTAATTACCTCATTTATCTAAACAAACGACATGCCGTTGCTTAGGAACGTTACAGTCCAATTTCTTTTCCAATCCTACTCACCACATTCATTTTTTTTGTACTAAAAAATTTGCAAAAATAAATAAAATTCTTGCTATTTTGTAAAACTTTATTTTTTTATTACAAAAAAGGGATATCCTCAAGAACTTAAGCACCTATGTTTCTTTTTTATTAAAATTATTAAAAAAAAAAAACTATGTTTCTGAACCAGGAAATTATTTTGAATTCATTGCCTTGCCCTTGCTTCGCGAGGGGACTCTACAGTAAAACTTTATTTTAATTGTAGCTAGGGCTGTAATCGAGCCGGGCCGAGCCGAACTTTGTAAAGCTCAAGCTCGGCTCATTATAAAATAGTCAAGTTCGAACTCGAACTCGAATCGACCTCGAGCCGAGCCCGAACTTGTATCGAGCCAGCTCATATATCATGTATCTCGAGTTTGATTTAAATAATTTAACGAGCTCAATAAACTTATTTTTATTTTTATTTTTCATTCACTTTTTCTAAATTTTTATAAAAGATATACTAAAATTTATATTTGTATGAAAGATGAATAATATAATTGTATATTAATAAAAATAAAATATTATATTACTATAATTTTATATTTTATTATAAATTATTAAGCTACTTTATATTGTATATTATTTAATTTATTTATTACATATACCATATATTAAAAAATTATATAAATTAAGTTAGTCAAAAATTATTATATTCACATATATAATTTAAATATATATAAATTAAATTATATATATTTTTAATCCAATACACTAAACGAGCTAGCTTAAGAGCTTAACTCACGAGCTTTTTAAATGAGCTAGCTCGCGAGCTAACGAGCCGAGTATTTCATGGCTTGAGCTTGGCTCATTTAACAAATGAGCAGTTCGAGTTCGAGCTTGAACGTGCTTTTACTGAGCCGATATCCAAACCGAGCTCGAGTAGCTTGGCGCATTTACAGCCCTAATTGTAGCCAAAAGGTTAGCCACACCTAAACCAGAGTTCATTAAATTTAATCATTAAATT
The DNA here is from genome assembly GCA_947685225.1 of Garcia nutans. Lineage (NCBI taxonomy): Eukaryota > Viridiplantae > Streptophyta > Magnoliopsida > Malpighiales > Euphorbiaceae > Garcia > Garcia nutans. The sequence continues at coordinate 4,988,806 of CANTUV010000059.1, read as the reverse complement.
TAAGGACATATGAAATAAAAAATGGAGTTTGATACCAAATCATGAAATTAGTATAAGACAAACTCACCCCAATAGACAATGCGCAATTTATCTTTGAGGTTACAGCAAATTACACCTTCTAACCTTTGAAAAAGAGAGTGACAATGAACAATAATGTAATCAAACTCAAACTAAATCTTATCATAGGCATAAAATGCATGAAATACAACTTGGTAATTAGTCACAAAATCAACATTAGACCAACACTTATTATCAAAAACCCATAATAAACTCTCTCAATGCAATTCACTCTCTCCCATAACGTTTACAAAAAACCTGTTCGATATCTAGAGCAGCACTCAACAAAGATACTATATATAACTATCACAAAGCACAATATTAAAACTATATTTATTTTCATGTGTGAAAACAGCACCATCAATATTATATTTGAACCGATTAACAGTTTGCCTTTCCCATTTGCCCAGTGGCGAAACCAGGAGTTTACCGAGGAGGGTCGTCGTGGATGGCGGTGGTCGGCGGTCGGCGGTGTTGCGGCGGCTGGTGGCTGTGGTGGCGTGGTGCTGCTGGCAGTGGGTTGGGGAGAGGGAGACAGGGAGAGACAGTGAATGAAGAAGAAGAAAGAAGGAAGGGCTGCGTTTTTAACGCAGCCCTTTATTTTTTTTGAACCGGCTCGCTTGGGCCGGTTTAATTTTTTTTAATAAACCCCTGACGAAACGGCGCCGTTTCGCCAGGGGTTTATTTATAAAAAAAATTAGTCCCTGGCGAAACGACGCCGTTTCGCCAGGGACTAATTTATATTAAAAAAAAAAGAAATTGCAGCGAGGGGTTCGTCTACCCCTCGCTGCAATTTGCTCTGAAACTCAGCGGGGGTTGAGTTTCAGTGCAGAGGCCGGCAAACAGTGGTGCTCCACGTCTGGCTACCGGTGAGGGGGGGTCGTCTGACCCCCCACGATCCCATGGTCGTTCCGCTGCTGCATTTGCCACCACTATTCATTTGCATTATTAGAGGTTAGACAATTTTTTAGAGCTCATTAGCTTCTGGCTAATCTGATAAAACTAGAGTTACTAAATAAATAACATTAAAAAAAAAGAAAAAAGAGAAGGCTTAATTCATTTGTAGCTCCTCAAACTTGACATCTTTTGTCACTTAATTCTGTCTACTTTTAATTTAACCACGTAAACTCTCAAACTTAATTATTTACTTAACATTTGACCCTTCATTTACTATTACCAAATATTCATTGTCCATGTTTTTCAGTACCTCTAACGTCAATGATATGTCATGCAGTGTCTCTGACATCAATAACATATCACCTCATTTGGTGGAGAAACAATTGATGAAATTTAAGTTAAAACTTAGCCCGGATATAATTTTTTATCATGTTTCAAAAATTTTATTATATATATAATATTTTATATTTATATATTAATAATTTATTAAATATATGATATTTTATCTTAATATATTTATAATTTTAGTTATTAAATTTTAAATTTAATATAATTAACGATCATTAATATAGTTTTATGAAATAAAATTGAAATATAAGCTGACTTTTTATCCTTACATATGAATAGTTTCATATACCAAATTATAATACATAGATAACATATAAGGTAAATAAATGTAATATATGATATTTTTGTATTATATATATCGTAAAAATTTATTTTTTATTCATTTTTAATTTTGGCCAATAAATTTTTTATATATACAATATTTTATCTTTATATATTAATAATTTTATTAAATATATAATAATTTATTCTCAAATATATTAATAATTTCAGTTAAAAATTTATTAATAATTATTAATTTATTAATAAATTTTTAAATATTTAATATTTTATCTTCATATATTAATAATTTTAGTTAAAATATTTATTAATAATATATTAAATATATAACATTTAATTTTTATATATTAATATTTTTAATTATTAAATTTACATTAATAATTATTAAATATATAAGCTTTTATTTTCATGTATTAATAATCTTAAATATTAATAATTTATTAAATACATTACTTTTTATCATTAATAATTTATTAACAATTTAAGTTATTGTTTATAAAAACATAAATATATTATTAAATTATATTAATATGTAATTAATTTTGATTTTATAAAAAATTATTTATTTTTTTATTTATTTTTTAATTTTAAAATATATAAATTAATATTTATAATAAATTAATTAATTAATTTAAAATTAATTGATTAAAAAGGTTAATAGTCAAAATTTTAAATTCTTAAAAATATATAAATTAATCAATAATATTTAATTATATTAATGTGTAATTAATTTTTAAAAAATTAAAAGTCATAAATATAATTTATTTAATTAATATTATAAAATTATGTTAATGTGTAGTTATTTATTAGAATATTAATAATCACAAATATAATAAATAATAAATTTTGTATTTTGTATAAATTATTAAAATTAAATAAAAATTAATTAAAAAATAAGAGAATATTATTTCAAAAATTTGATGATGTATTACTCTTTTAATATTTCTTACATTCTTGACTTATATATATATATATAAAGTCTAAATTTAAAATTATATTTTAATAAAAAAATATTAAAATTTTAAATTAAGAAAACTGCTGAAATTTATTTTAAAATAATAAAATGACTTTAATTAAAAATTATATCATTCAATAAAAAAATTAAAAATTAAAAATTAAAAAAATTGATGAAATTTCTTTTAAAATAATAAAAAGTCTTTAAATTTAAAAACTATAGTTTTCAATAAAAAAAATATTAAATTTAAGAAAATTTGGGTTTCATCCATTACCACCACAAAAGAAACTATAAAATCCTTTTGTTTTATGTTCTTGATTTACAAAATAAATTCTTTGATTTTATCTATTTCCTAAAGTTAATAAATCCAACATCATTAACCAAATTCAGTCCTGGATTCAACATTGCTGACGACCAAGACACCAATAATAACTCCAACCACAACCTCTTCACTAGCATCTTCTGGAGCTAGTTGGTGCATTGCTAGCCCAAATGCATCATCCACATATTTACGAGTGGCTTTAGATTACGCTTGTGGTTATGGTAGTGGTGAAAATTTTTTTTAATTTTTTATTCATTACTTATTGATCTCTGCTTAACGCATCTGGACATGATGCGGGCTGGCTCCAACTACCACCGTCAGAGTCTGAAGCAGGAGCAATCGGAGATGATAGTTCATGACAACGACCTTAGGCCGATTTCAACCATGGTGATGATTAGGTCACCATCGAAATGCGAGAAAAGAAAATAAATATTAGTAATTTTGAGGTTTTTTATATTTTTAATTAATTGATGGTTAATTGATTGATGAAATGATTAATTAGTTCAAAGGATTGATTACTAAATATATTAACAAAATTTTATGATTAATACAACATATCTTAATGTATTCGTGAGCAGAGAGGAAGTATATTATATTTGTTTTGTCACTTCAATAAGTAGGGGTTAATTTAGTAATAAAAATAACAATTAAATGAGTTAAGTGGTTATTTAAAAAATATAAGAAGTTAAGTGATAAACATTATCAAATTGAAGAGATCCACGGGTGTATTAAACCAAAAGAAAACTATTATCGTTTCTCCAAACAGCAGCATTACGATGGAACCATACATGCAACCATAACAAACAATGATTATACATACATGCTCCTCCAATTCAGAAAAAAATTATATCAATAAGTTCAATAACACTAAGATTAGCAATATTGATATTCAAAAGGCCCTAACAAGTATTAATTTGAGCACAATAAAGAACGACATAGTCAGCATCTTCTACAGCTCCATAAACATGACACTGGACATCTAAATCAACACCCCTTACTCGTAATCATAGTCTTGAAGAACTCCTCCAACAGTACACCATAAAAAATCCCTAACCTTTGATGGGGCTTGGAGACTTACCCACTTACATGAACACAGTGAGATAATGAAAATGTTTGTATAAAGACAAAGACCAATATCATAACTTGATTTTATGGTATACACACCAGATTTTGTATGATGCCATATTCGTTTATTCTCCCTATAAAATTGAGAAAATGAATTTTAGTTGATCTAAGCCACCTCAACTTATGTAAACAGTCTGTATTATTTATTAATGTCGCACTGAAAATTATTATTGTCAATGAGATTAAGAAATTAATAATTGATTTATAGTCAAATTAACGTTTGAATATATATACATATATTTATATTAATTTTATAAAATTGTAAATTTTAATAATTATTATTTTTTATTACAAAGGGGTGAAAACTTCAATGACTAACTAGAATCAGTTTGCTATAGTCTACTCCAATCGGGTCGATTCCAACCATCCTCGAATATCCTTTGGAAGCACTGATGGATCATGCACACTAGCTGAAAAGCACGTTGCCAATGAAGTAAGTCGATCCCCTGCAAAGTTCACTTCCCTATCCATTTGATTGATCTTCACTATTCATCGAAGCTTCAACAAGTTTATGATACTACCAATAATAGTAGAGTTTACACGACACGTGATTAATCAAAATCGAATTAATTATTATTAATTATGTAAAAAAAATTAAATATTTATCTACAGAATCAGCTTGTTTATAAAGTCCAATTTTAACACTAAATTGAACACCTTCTTTTTTTTGAAAATAAATTGAACACTTAAATATTACATAATCAAACAATGTATAATATTGAATTTAACAATATTTAAAAATTCTGATCTTAAAGATTAGGAAAGGAAATAAAGTAAATATTTAGGGGCAGTATGTCGTCTAATAATATATGTTGGACGAAAATAATCCAACTTATAATTAAATAAATGAATGTACATATTTTGAATATGGACCATTACTACGTGTGATTGACTCAACCCTAGTGAACTATAGTAACAAAGGAAATTAAAAAAAAAAAAAAAGTAGATCCCAGAAATAAAACATGAAAGCAGATAGAGTATCCTTTTCAGTAATCAGTCAGGAGCAATATATAGTTCGACATAAAGCAGAGAAGATGACTAGACCCACCATTTATGTATGCCTGCAAACATTTTGAAGGACGAATTGTCTACTAATCACTTTATTCAATCGTCCAGCAAAGTGTTCAGACACCTTTCATGTGGATTCCTGATTAATTTTTTTCATTGCTTAATTCTAATACGATACATTTACTATATACCCAGAATACAATATAGCGGTAAATATATATTTTTCTAAGCAAAATATTCAGAATCAAAAATGAAAAAATATCCCTAAACTCTACACTCAGATTAAATACATAGCTACCACTGTCATCCTTGCACCAGTGATGATACTAATTTGCTGATATCTGAAAACTTTAAGATATATTTTACTTTAATAGTTTGCAATTAGTTATTGATATTTTAAAATGTTATTTCACCATTATATATAGTTATGATCATTCCTAATTTAAGGATGGATAATATAAACATCAAATGTGCATATGGGCAAAAGGAAAGATGTTTCAGTCCTCAACATAATTGCTGGCACCTACATATATAAATGTTGAACAATTGTTTTAATTGTTGGATCTAGAATGAGACTAGAAATTAATTACCTAGGAAGCATAAGAGCAATCTCTGCAGAGCAGTAGGCCAAATAAGAAATATTACTGAACAATATTACTGTAATATAATTAATATCATAGCAGCACACGGCTTCACTTCTGGATCTGCGCTGTTCTTGCCGTACGCGCGTTTCCATGGCAAAGACTCTTCTGCTACTGATGATGTAAAGCAATTGGGCAATGAAGGAGAAAAAACCTCTTCTTTTTTTTTTTACATTAGAAATCCTTTTAAAAGGAAAAAAATTTGTAAGAGATCCAATCATTAACCGAAATTTGATTATTATTAGTCAATAATAGCACTAATGCGTTTTTAATTTAGTAATATTAAAGTTATTTTTAAAGTTGAAAGCTCTCGAATTTAAACTTCAATTAGAGCTAAATTTGCTAAAAAGAAGGAAAGGAAAAGTTTAATTGTTGTATATGTGTCCCATTTCATACAACTTTTTTTTTTGTTTATCAGGATCCATTTCATACAACTTGAGTACGTAAATAAATTACATATAGGATCTTTTAAAGTAGAGTTTTGAAGAGTAATAAATAGATGGAGATCATCCAACATTTTATCATAATAAATGCCTCTCTTCTAAAACCTATATCGTGGTCTTTTTTTTTTGAAAATCCATTAACGTAACATCTTCTTGGCATTACTAAAATTTTCAACTGTTTCTACGTTTCACAATTAAGATCGGTAGATATCTAAACTGCCCTCCAATTTACAATTTATTGTAAACAAAAACAAAAGGTCGGTTTTAATTTACAATTAAACCTTAGTTGAAAAAATAAATAAGCAAAAAAAAATTGTATTATGAATGATATATGTGCTGTTGTAAGCATCCCCGACTTTCGCATGTCAAGACATGAAAAATAATGAATAATAAATAACACATTATTATGTATAGAAAGTTTAAAGCAGCTTTTATGGACTTTATACAGTTCACAATGAATAATATCTCACAATCCGTTCTTTTATGGATTTTGTTCAGTCCTTCGGGCAAGCAAGAGGTATCCTTGCAGCTGTTGCATTATTTGCTTTACCCATTTCTTCTTCTTTCTCTTCTAGATATTAATATATATATATATATAATAAATAAAAATTGGGTAATGAAGGAGATAAAATAATACTACATTTTTATAATTGGAGGTAGACATTGGTAGGGAAGAAATGGAAATTTTGAAAAGAAAAACCTATAATTAGGGCACATGTAGCTGGTTAAAGCTCCATAGTCAATCATTTTTCTGCCCAAGAAATTGGAGACAGTTTAGAAATTTTATTTTTCACGGTGATTGACCTATTTTCAACTATTAATTAATTTCTGCATCTTATATTTGTAATATCCGGATCCATAATCCATTTGATGCTTATATTAATTCCTATCGTGATCCATGCTGCATAATTATTTGAAAAAATTAATTAATTAATTATATGAATGTATAGTAGAATTATTTTTAAAAGTTATTAACCACAATTCAAATTCAATAAAGTGATTGGACTGATTACATTTTAATATAAAATTTAATTTAATTCAATTCAATTTTTATCCCATTAATTAGAATTGATTGTTTGAGTTTTCTTTTTTCACCCCAGGGATTGAATGCTTTATCTTTGGAATAATAATACATTTCATTATATAAAAATCTTATAAAAGTTCACTATATAATTTTATTTGACTAATAATATTATATTTATTAACAAATAAACTATATAAAATAAAATATCGAGCTCACTAAAATTTATCAACTAGTTGATAAAATATTTTACTCCTACTAAAAAAAATATTTTACTAAAAAGGAGATTAAGGAGTCCACATATCAAAAGATAATCATACTCTTATTTTAAGATATTATAAAATAAGAAATAGATGTTATAAAAATAATTTAGGTATTTTCTAAATTTTTTCTATAAAGTTGAATTGCAATCAAATAAATTAATATTTTTTAATTTATTTTTTAATATTTTTTATATCTTTTAAATATAATAATATAAATTTTTTCAGTAAAATATAATTTTAATAATATATATTTATAAAATATATTTTTAATAATCAGTTTTTTTAGTAATTTATATTAAGCATATCATATTTTAAGATAACAAAAATTAGTTGATAATTTGGCCAAAAAAATAGATGATAAAATATAAAAAAAAAAACTATTTTTATGTTAATCACCAACATCTTTTTTCTCCGAAGTTTTGAGAAAGTGTAATTAGGAAGTGCTTATAAATGGCAAATTATCGTTGGTGGAATATTGGAGACAAAATTAAGGATGTGATGATAGAAGAGGCCAAATCATAATAGTCTCGTTTTTGAAAGAGACTAATCTCGTGAATAAAGTAATCAAATTAAATACGTTTATATATCAATTTAATTAATTATTTTATGAATTAAAATCAAGGTTACATTGTGCAATGAGTACATGTGATTCTCATGGCCCACAGTTACTCTACAACTAAGAAGATCCAAAATTTAATTTAATATATACTATAATCAATTGAAATCTTCTTATACATTGTAACCTTTCTAAATTAAATTTTAATTAATTGAAAAGGATGTGAATTAAGAATAATTAATTCAAAACTATATTGACTTATTATAATATAACGGTTTCACCATGTGAATTAATTAGAAATGAGATATTGTTTTTGTTGTTTTATTCATAAGCTTCATTATTTACTTATTCATTAAAAATAAATAAATTAAAAACTGAAAGGGTAAGAGTTGGGGTTGGCCCGTAAACACCGCCGTTTTGTAGTCAACAAAAAAGGTAAAAGAAATTATTTTTTTGCAATCAGAAAACTACCCGTGAACCATAAAACTTGAGATTTAAGATTTCTTCAACTCTCTTCTTCCTTCCTTTTCCCACCAAACCTTGGATTTATCAACCACGTTACCTTAAATAAACAGTAACAAAATATATTCAATCAAAATCACTATGATATTAATAGTATTAGCAATAAAAATTAATATAAATATATATATTTTTTACACAAATCACCTTTCAAAGTCAGATATATAATTCATACCACAGATTAAGTTATGATAGTTCTTTATCATCAGATATATGATGATAAATAATTTTATTATTTTAAAAATTATTTTAACATTATTTGATAAAATTGATGCTTAACCTTAAAATTCAAAAAAAAAATATTTTGCACCAGAACAAAAAATAATAGTTCTTGTAAATAATTAATCACTTTAAATAATTGAGCATTTGACATTTAATATTACGTATTTATTTTTTATAATTTTATTTTTAAAATTTCAATTTAAATTCATAATAAGTCCAAATCGAAATAAATCAAAACAACAATAACATTTTGCCTCAAAAAACAACAATTACATTTTATTTTCAATTTAGGAATCAACTAAAAATAAACTTAAATATTTGAGATTTACTTAATGCTAAATTTTTCTTCTAATTATAAAATTAAAAATACTATATTAATTAAATTGATCTAAATTAAAAGTATTTATGCATTAATTATAATAAATATAACGTTAGAATAGTCATTTCTCTAATACAATTAACGCATAAACACTTTTGATTTGGATCAATTTAATTCATTTAACATTACTCTTATAAAATATTGACATATCATATTAATTAAAAAGCAATTAATGATATTTTTTCTTGACATTTTGCCTCAAAAAAAACAACAATTACATTTTATTTTCAATTTGGGAATCAACTAAAAATAAACTTAAATATTTGAGCTTTACTCGATGCTAAATTTCCCCTCTAATTATAAAATATCGACATATCATATTAATTAAAAAGCAATTAATGATATTTTTTCTTGTTTTGAAGACTATTCCCATAAATATTATATAAAGCTTGCAAGAAACAGAAATTTAGATTATTGTTTATTGTTTTTCCATTTATTGTTTATTGTTTTTCTAAAAGACATTATTATTGTCTTCTTGGTCCTGGCCATCTCATGTTTATAGAAAGAGGAGGTGGCTCCGCTAAAAGATAAAAAGAAAAGAAATACATGGTGGTAGCAGTAGCAGTAGCAGAGGCATGGACAAAAGCCGAAGAGCACACGTGATGAAAGCTACTATGACAAAAACTTATCACTAGTACATTTTTTTTCCTCCTCCATAAGCCGTTTTCACACTCTACTTTTCTTTAATTTTTTTGTCTTAAAGCAATCATTCAAAGAAACAGACAACCATCCACCGTCTCTCTCACACTGCCATCTCTCTATTTAACCAAAGCTTTGGCTGCTATTTGCTAATCCTTAAATTTCTCTCTGTAATTTCTCTGGTCCTTTTTCAATCTCAGTTTCAGTGATGAAGAAAATGAAGACATTAATGTCTCTTACCATCATTGATCTTCTTCTTCTTCTGGGTCTTTGCCACGTGTCCATGGCTGCAGTTGTACAGGAGAAGAAGAATATGAGAAAGACTTACATTGTTCACATGGCCAAATCCGAGATGCCTGTTGATTTTCAGCATCATACTCACTGGTATGACTCGTCTCTTAAAGCAGTTTCTGATTCAGCTCAAATGCTTTATTATTATGATAATGCAATTCATGGGTTTTCCACGACGTTAACCCCTGATGAAGCTGTGTTACTTCATACCCAACCTGGGATTCTCTCGGTTTTGCCTGAGGTCAACTATGAATTGCATACGACTCGCACGCCTGAGTTTCTTGGACTCGATAAGAACGCTGATTTGTTCCCTGAGTCTGACTCTGTTGGCGATGTGATTGTTGGTGTATTAGACACTGGTGTGTGGCCGGAGAGCCAGAGTTTTTCCGATACTGGACTTGGCCCGGTACCTAGTAATTGGAAAGGCGAATGTGAATCGGGTACCAATTTTACATCTGCAAATTGCAACCGGAAATTAATCGGGGCAAGGTTTTTTGCTAGAGGCTACGAGGCCACATTAGGCCCTGTCGATGAATCCAAAGAGTCAAAATCCCCAAGAGATGATGATGGCCATGGAACTCACACAGCATCCACGGCAGCTGGATCGGTAGTGGAAGGAGCTAGTCTGTTTGGATATGCAGCAGGCACGGCTCGTGGGATGGCCACACGCGCTAGAGTGGCGGCTTACAAAGTCTGCTGGATGGGTGGTTGCTTTAGCTCTGATATTTTGGCCGCCTTGGATAAGGCGATTGAAGATGGTGTTAATGTTCTCTCAATGTCGCTCGGTGGAGGCATGTCTGATTATTATAAAGATAGTGTAGCCACTGGAGCTTTTGCTGCAATGGAGAAAGGAATTCTAGTCTCTTGCTCAGCTGGAAATGCAGGACCCACTTCTTATAGCTTATCAAATGTAGCTCCATGGATAACTACTGTTGGTGCTGGTACATTGGATCGTGATTTCCCTGCTTTTGTTAGTCTGGGTAATGGTAAAAATTACTCTGGAGTTTCTTTATTCAGAGGAAGTTCTTTACCAGGAAAGCTTTTGCCTTTTGTTTATGCTGGTAATGCTAGCAATTCCACGAATGGGAATTTATGCATGTTGGATTCTTTGATTCCGGAAAAGGTTGCCGGAAAAATAGTGTTGTGTGATCGTGGAGTGAATGCTAGAGTCCAAAAGGGTGCTGTAGTGAAAGCAGCTGGTGGTTTGGGTATGATTTTAGCCAATACAGCTGCTAATGGTGAGGAATTGGTAGCTGATGCACATCTGTTGCCAGCTACTTCTGTTGGTCAAAAAAATGGGGATTCAATTAAGAGTTACTTGTCATCAGGTCCAAATCCAACTGCCACAATTCTTTTTGAAGGCACCAAACTTGGGATTCAGCCATCTCCAGTAGTTGCAGCTTTCAGTTCAAGAGGGCCTAATTCAATTACTGCAGACGTCCTGAAACCAGACATGATAGCCCCAGGTGTTAACATAATAGCAGGATGGGCAGGTGCAGTTGGTCCTACTGGCCTTTCAACAGATTCCAGGCGCGTTCAATTCAACATCATTTCGGGAACTTCCATGTCTTGCCCACATGTGAGTGGTCTTGCTGCCCTGCTCAAAGCTGCTCACCCAGACTGGAGCCCTGCAGCTCTTAGATCAGCATTAATGACTACAGCTTATGTAGCTTATAAAAACGGCAATAGTCTACAAGATATTGCTACAGGGAAAGGCTCTACCCCATTTGATCATGGAGCAGGACATGTAGACCCAGTATCAGCTCTTGATCCTGGGCTCGTTTACGATCTATCAACCGATGACTACTTAAGCTTTCTCTGCGCGTTAAATTACACCACAGCACAAATCACTAGCTTAGCAAGGAGGAGATTCACATGTGATTCAAGTAAAAAGTATAGTTTGAATGATCTCAACTATCCATCTTTTGCAGTTAATTTGGATACCACACAAATGAATGGCGGTGCTAATGTGATCAAATTCACACGAACACTTACAAATGTAGGCGCTGCAGGGACTTACAAGGCTAAAATTTCAGATCAATTTTCAGGGGTAAAGATCTCGGTTGAGCCTGAAATTTTAAGTTTCACTCGAGCAAATGAGAAGAAATCATACACTCTTACGGTCACTGGAAGTTCAATGCCGGTTAATAGTAATGCTTTTGCTAGACTAGAGTGGAGTGATGGGAAACACATTGTTGGGAGTCCTATAGCTGTTAGCTGGAATTAGGAGGAGAAGAAGAAGAATGAGAAATAGAAGAAAGTTGGGTATGTTAATTGATTAGCTCTGTCTCGAAGAGGAGAGTTGATTTGGGTTATTGTTAAATTAAGTTATTTGAATTCTCCGAATGTAATATTAGTTCTCCCAGCTTGTAATGGAATGCTGGAATTAGTTTTTAATGGTTTTCTTGAGAAAGAAAACATGGAAATACCTTTGAAAGAAAAAAAATTGTGGTGATGTTTTCTCTGTGTACAATACTGTTATTGATTTTTATATTGTAGGAGTCTGTATTGCTGTGCTTCTTGGATTTCTAGACCTTTAAGTACTTCATTATCTGTATAATGGATCGATAAAACAATGTTTCAGCAGTACTGATAAGTAACCAAAACTCAATTTTGGTTACTTATCAGGTTGATATACGTTTCTCCGCAGCACTCCATGATCTTTCCGGTTGCTGAAATTCCTAAGTATAAATTACTCTTTTTTTATTATTATTATTTTTACAAATCATTGCTTAACACATTTATTGTTGAGTTTTGGTTTGACGGTGTGATAAGTGTATATTTATCTTATATTTTCTATCATGTTTAAGATATAATTGACTTAATTAATCTATTCTAAGTTTATTTATGCGTTTTTATTTTATTAATCTTGAATTAAGTTTAGTTTAAATTAATTTCTTGTAAGCGTGTGCAAACTGAAATTTTTAGACAGAATTAGACCTTCAGAGTTTCAAGAATAATTTTGGTAATTATAAAGTATAAATTTGAAAAAATAGTCTTCATGAAGTTGATAGAGGACGTCTCAAGCTTTTCATAGAGGTCTGGTTTGTTAAAATTGGAATTCGTTTGAGTCTCCAACTTTAAAATTGAAACTGGGCCAAAATTTTAGAAGCAGAATTTGAGTCCGAGCTACTAAAAGTAATTGGGTCATAACTTGGGCGTCTAGAGTGCAAATGAGGTGATTCAAAAGCCTAAAATTATCTACTCTTCTAAGGGCTACAATTTTTATGAAGGAGTCAAGATAAGACTTCTATCTGATAGAAAATTGGATGGCAAATTTGAATTTGAATTTTGAAGCAGAAGCTGAGTAGGAGTGAGAGTTTAGTTTGAAGTAATTGGGAGAAACAACTTGAAGGGGGACATAAACAAAACATGAGAGAGCATCCAAAACCAATTTTCTACTACACTTTTTCATCTTTTCAAGGAGAGATTAGTTTTTTCATCATTGGAGATCAAAGAAAGAAGGAAAATGGGCTTGAGGAGGACTTCGTCATCTCTACAAGACTCTTCATCCGTCTAGTTTGAACTCTCTATATGGTTTAGATTTTCAAGTTTATATTTTATTTAATGCTTTTGTTCTGTTATTAATTTGAATATTAGAACTATGAATATCATGTTTAGTTTCTTGTTTACCTTAGTTATTATGTTTAATTTAGCCATGAGCAACTAATCCCCTTAGTGGAATTAAGTGGACTTAGGAATACAGATAATGGGTATTAATTAATTTGATTACTATTTATTTCTTGAAATTAAAGTTTTGTTGATTTCATTCTTAATGTTTGTAATTGACTGGCCACCAATTACATGTTCAATTGAAATTATATGATAAGAGAAAACTAGGTATAATTTTAGACTAAGAAATTAACAACTTAAGAAAATTTTATTTAGAGATAAAAGAATAATCTTAAAACCAATTTAGTTTCTTTGAGCCTTATAGGTTATTTTAATTTATTGTTCATGAAAATAGAATTAATAAATTATTTCATTCATTAATTTTCTTGCTTGAGAAAGAGAAAAATTAACACTTAAAGAGTTGGTAACTTTGATTCAAGAAAAATTTGAATTAGTTTGAAAAAATATTTTTACTCATTTGAAATAATTCTAATGAAATCTAATCCTACTAGTTTATCCTAATTATTTGAATTTAAAGATTTTAATTTTAATTTTAAGTTTGAATTGGTAGATATCTATCGTAGATTATTTAATTTTGAATTTGAATTTTATTTTGAATTTACAATTAAAGATTAAGTATTTAATTTTTACATATTAAATTGATTAATTAATTTTCAGATAATAGTTGATTTGAATTTTGGTTAGTCAAATTACTCCTTCCATATAGGATCGACCTTTATTTTCACTATATTACTTGTTACGAACCGTGCACTTGTGGTTTAAAATCGATAAGCATCATTTGACTAATAAGTTTTTAGCGCCGTTGCCTGAGAAAAAAAATTAATTTGATAACAGTAAGCTCAAAGAAACTATTAATTTAAAATTTATTTTAATTGTTTACTTTTACTTCTCTACGGGGATTATATGTGCAGTGATCGACAAGCTGTTTTAGAATATTTTAATCATAAAATTGAAAATCAGTTCAGAGAATATAATAGAGCAAAAAGAGAAAAACTTTACCTGGAAAGAGAAGAAAGGGAACAAGTTCGTGCACATGAGTCTCTAAAAACAGACAGTAGAATTAAGCTATAAGATGCTAGTGACAAAGAAGTTAACATGGCGGACCCATAAGATCAAATTCAACTAAGAAATCTAACTCTGAGAGAACATGGCATGCCTAATGCTCAGATTAGATCAAGCATTACTCGACTTGCAGTGAATGCTAATAATTTTGAACTTAAACCAGCTCTCATCAACATGGCTCAACAACAGCTTTTCTATGGCTTGAACCAGAAAGATATTATTGCTCACTTGATAAATTTTCTAGAAATTTATGACACAATCAAAATGAATGGAGTCAGTGATGATGCAATTAGGCTACGCCTTTTTTCTTTCTCATTAAAGGACAAGACAAAAGCTTAGTTGCAAGGATAAGCTGCTAGGACTTTTACCACATGGGACGATCTATCCAAAGAATTTTTGACAAAATATTTCCCTCCTGACAAGACTGCAAAATTTAAAAATGACATAACCAGTTTTGTGCAGTTTGATAGAGAGTCACTTTATGAAGCATGGAAGAGATTTATAGACCTTCAAAGGAAATGCCCTCATCACTGGATTCCAGAATGGCTGATTGTGCAAATATTTTATAATGGAATAAAAGGGTAATTAAGAAGTACAATAGATGCAGTGGCTGGAGGTGCTCTAATGAATAAAAATACAGCTGAAAGCTTTTGAACTACTTGAATCCATCGTAGTAAATAATTACTATTAGTCTAGGGAGAGGTCTTTATCTAAGAAGGTAGTCGATGTGCATGAAGTAGATGGAATTTCATTACTTTCAGCTAAGGTTGATGTTTTAACTAGGAAGTTGGAACATATTAATTTTGCCACTGTAGGTTGTGAAGTATGTGGTGAAAATTATCAATCTTTTGAATCTCCGGCTCAAGATCAAGTAAATTTTGTGGGGAATCAAAATAGAGCTCAGCCAATGCCTTATGAAAACACGTACAATCATTGTTAAAAAAATTATCCTACTTTATCTTGGCATAGAAATCAAGTAATCAAGGTAATTAGGAGAACCAATTCAACCAAAGAAGAATCTACTAACCACCATTTTTAAATCGTGGTCAAAGTCAAGCTAATTACCATGATAAAAAGATGGGATATGAAGATGCTTTAGAAAGATTTATTACTATTTTTAATGAAAGGTTTGACAAAATAGATAAGCAATATGATCAATTAGAAGGTAAGATGGATCAAATTGCGAGTCAAACTAGGAATCATGAAGTGCAAATTGGACAAATAGCTAGTTCTTTTAATTCAAGAAGTCGAGGAGCTCTTCCTAGTAAAATAGAAATAAATCCCAAGGAATATTGTAAAGCAATTACGCATAGAAGTGGAAATTAGTTACAAGAGATAGAACAAAAAAAGGTTGAATCAGAAAGAGAAAGGAAAGAAATTAAAGAAGATGAGCAATATAAAGAGAGTGAGACTGAAAAGAAGCAAAGTGAGATACTCCCACCAAAAGCAAAAATGAAGCCCTATGTACCACCTATACCATTTCCTCAAAGGCTTCAAAAGCAAAAGGTGGAGAAACAATATGAAAAATTTCTTAAAGTGTTTAAACAATTAAGAATTAACATTCCTTTTATAGATGCTCTAGCTCAAATATCTTCATATGCCAAATTTTTGAAGGAGATACTTTCTAATAAGAGATCCATTGAAAAAAATGCAAGAGTCGCCCTAACCGAAGAGTGCAGTGCAATGATCCTAAACAAACTTTCATCCAAATTGAAGGATCCAGAGAGTTTTTTTATACCTTGTACTATTGGTAATTTTAATTTTAGTAAAACTTTATGTGAATTAGGTGCAAGTGTAAGTCTAATACCAAATTCTATTTGGAGAAAACTTGAACTCACCGACTTAAAATCAACAAGGATGACATTGCAATTAGCTGATTGTTCAGTAAAATTTCCTTTGGAAATTATTAAAAATATTTTGGTTAAAGTTGATAAACTTTTATACCTGTTGATTTTGTTATTTTTAAAATGGAAGAGGATATTACAATTCTTCTAATTTTAGGGAGACTATTTTTGGCTACTGTAGGGGTTATAATACATGTTAAGGGATATAAGCTAAATCTGCAAGTGGGTGAAGAGAAAGTAGAGTTCAATCTTAATGAGTCCATGAAAGAACCAAGATTTATGGATGATTGATACAAAGTTGATGTTATTGATGAGTTAGTTCAAGAAGCTTATGAAAAAAAGTTTAGAGAGGCTCTTTTAGAGGCTTGTTTAACTCATAGTACAACTAAAGAAGATGATGATCAAGAAATTACAGTTTGTGTTTATACCTTACAAATGACACCACCCATAGCTTTTAGGGGATTTGTAGAGATAGGAAAATCTACACTTTTACCACCCCCTTCAATTGAGAGGTCACCTATTCTTGAGATGAAACCATTACATTCTCATTTGAAATATGTATTTCTAGGACCCAATGAAAGCCTTCCAATGATTTTAAATGCTTGATTATTTGAGGACCAATTAGAACAAATATTAGGTGTGATTAGGCGATTTAAGAAGGCTATAGGTTGGACTATTTCAGATATCAAAAGTATTAGCCCATCTTTGTGTATGTATAGGATTTTGATGGAGGATGACTGTAAACCAATTGTGGATGCACGAAGAAGGTTAAATTCTAATATGAAAGAAGTGGTTAAGGCTGAAATTACTAAGCTATTAGATACATGAATTATTTACCCAAATTTGGATAGCCCTTGGGTTGGTCCAATACATGTAGTACCAAAGAAAGGGGGATGACAGTTTTAAAAAATAATAAAAAAAATGAGTTGATTCCATCTAGGACAGTTACGGGTTGGTAAGTGTGTATAAATTATCAAAAATTAAATAAAACCACTCGTAAAGACCATTTTTCTCTGCCTTTTATTAATCAAATATTGGAGCGGTTAGTTGGTAATTCATTTTTCTGTTTGTTGGATGGATATTCAGGATATTTTCAGATACCAATAGCTCCAGAATATCAAGATAAGACAATATTTACTTGTCCATTTGGTACTTTTGCTTATAGAAGGATGCCCTTCGGTTTGTGCAATGTGCCTGCTATGTTTCAACGTTGCATGATGTCAATCTTTAGTGATTTTGCAGAAAATTTTATGGTAATTTTTATGGATGATTTTACTATTTATAGTACTTTTAAAATTTGTCTGTAGATTTTAGCTAAGGTGCTTCAAAGGTGCGAAGAAATAAATTTGATGTTTAACTGGGAGAAATGTCATTTTATGGTTGAAGAGGGGATAATCCTTGGGTACAAAGTCTCACAAGCGAGGATTGAGGTGGACAAAGCAAAAGTTGAAGTGATTGAGAAGTTGCCTCCACCTATAAACCTCAAAGGAATCCGGAGTTTTATTGGACATGTTGAATTTTATCGACGTTTTATTAAAGATTTTTCTAAAATTTCAAAATCTTAATGCGATTTATTAAGTAAAGATGTTGATTTTTATTTTTCTAATGATTATTTATTTGCTTTTAATAGGTTGAAGAAATCATTAACCATAGCTCCAATTATTGCATCTCCTGATTGGGCCTTACCTTTCGAGATCATGTGTGATGCTACTGAGTTTGCAATAGGAAATGCTCTTTGCCAAAGGAAGAAAAAATATGTTATGTCATTTACTATACTAGCAGGTTGCTTGATGATGCTCAAGTCAATTATGCTAATATGGAGAAAAAGATGCTAGCAGTAGTTTACTCTTTGGATAAGTTTTGATCTTACATTATTGGGTCGAAAGTAATTGTGTACACAGACCACGCTGCCATTCGGTACCTTATGACTAAGAAAGAGGCAAAGCAATATTTTATTCGTTGGATTTTGTTAATTCAAGAGTTCAATGTGGAGATTAGAGACAAGAAAGGGCTAGAAAATGTTATTGCGGACCATCTTTCTAGACTAGAATTGGGGATGTTGGCCATGAAAGAGATACCAATCAATGAAGCTTTTTCAGGTGAATAACTTTATTCATTAAAAGGGAATTTTTCTTGGTATACAAATATTGTTAATTATCTGGTAAGTAAAATTGTGCCTTTAAATTTTAATGCTAACCAAAATAAGAAATTTTTCTCTGAAGTGAAGTATTATATGTGGGAAGATCCTCTATTGTTCAAATATTGTAGTGATAATTTGATCCGTAGATATGTTCTAAAAGAAGAGTTTTAGTCCATACTCGAGTTTTGTCACTCTAGAGAGTGTGGAAGGCATGCTAGTTCTTCCAAAACTATAGCTAAATTATGGCAATTGGGATTTTTTTGGCCCATAATGTATCGTGATGCGCATAATTTTATTAAGAGATATAATTATTGCCAAAGGGTAGGAAATATCTCCATATAAGATGATATATCTTTAAACTCTATTTTAAAAGTTAAATTATTTAATGTATGGGGAATTGACTTTATGTGGTCATTTTCTTCTTCTTTGAGCAACCAATATATTCTTGTGGCTGTAGATTATGTCTCAAAATGGGTAGAAGCAATTGCTAGTCCAACTAATGATGCTAAGGTAGTGATTTGTTTTCTTAAGAAATTTATTTTTTCTAGGTTGGTGTACCGAGGGATATTATTAGTGATGGAGGTTCACATTTTTTTAATAAAGCTTTTGAAACTCTTCTTCGAAAGTATGGAGTTCATCATAAAATAGCTACACCTTATCATCCACAAATGAGTGGTCAGGTAAAAATCTCTAATAGAGAAATTAAGTGGATATTAGAGAAGACTGTTGGAAGTTCTAGGAAAGATTGGGCATTAAAATTAAATGATGTTTTATGGGCTTATCGAACTACTTTTAAGACACCTATTGAAATGTCTCTTTATAGGTTAGTTTATGGAAAAGCTTGTCATCTTTCAGTAGAATTAGAACATAGAGCCTATTGAGCAATTAGACAATTAAATTTTGACATCAAGACAGCAGGCGAAAAGAGATTACTTCAGTTAAGTCAACTCGAAAAATTGCGCCTTACTTCATATGAAAATGCTAAATTATATAAAGAGCGAACTAAGGCATGGCATAACAAGCGTATCAAATAACATAATTTTTATGAAGGTCAATTTATGTTATTATTCAATTCTAGACTTAAACTTTTTTCTGAAAAACTTAAGTCTAGATGGTCGGGGCCATTTAAGATAGTTAAAGTTCATTCGTCAGGAGCGGTTGACATTCAAAATAACTCTAATCAAATTTTTAAGATTAATGGACAAAGAATGAAGCCATATATAATTAGTGAACCAATTAATAAAGCTTTGGCTTGTTATTTTAATGTGTGAGTTTCAAAGTTTGAGTCAAGCTAGAGACTTTAAACAAGTATTTTTGGGAGATAACCCAATTTTTTATCTTTTTTTTTCAGTTTAATTTTATTTTGTTCTTATTATTTTTAGTTTATTTGATTTAGTTACATTGAAATATTAATAGTTGTTATTAATTTAGTTTGTTGGTTTTTGCAGGTTAGTGTTTGAAGTTTATATTATTTTGCATTTTTTATTTTGTTTGTTAAGCAAATGGCTAAGGAAGAGAAGAAAGAATGAAAATAGGTGAGTTGAAGTTGGATTTTATTTGCTTGTTCTTGAAAAAAAAATGAAAGGGCACTGTAGAGATCGCGCCAAATGGCGCGATAACGATAGAAGGTGCTGCCAAGCTCGAATGATCGAAGCTCGGCTGTCCGAGCTCGCAAGACGATGTCTGTCATGATCGCAACAATCAATTGTGATTAAAAAAATTTGAAGGTTACATGTCTGTCACGATTACGGCAGATGTCACAATGCCGGCAGAGGAAAACTCTTCCCTTAAAGCGAGCAGCAGCGCGATAGCGTTGTTGCGATAGCCATCCCTGTCGCGATTGCGACGGGACCCAAATTACTAAAAATATATATTATAAACACCAAGCAACCCTTTTCTCTCTCCTCACTTCCCTTTTTATCTTCTTCTTCTCTCTCTATCACTCCCAAACTCTCTCTCAAATCCCTAACCTTTCTTTTCTCAAATCTCATTCAAATCTTCTCAATTTTTTGCTTAATCTAACAAATCTTTACCTAATCTACTAAACTCATTCCTCAAATCAATCAAAAATGGCTTCAAGAACCAAGTATGTTGCAAGAAAAACTTCTTCAAGGAAGGGGAAAGAGAATATTTTAAGATCTTCAAGGGATGAGGTAGATATATCTTCTCATTTTGAGGCTCCTTTTTCAATTTTTGATCAAGAAGAAGGTAAGAAATATCTCTCTTTATGAAGAAATATCTCTCTTTATGCTTAAGAAATATTATTTCTTGTAGATATTTTAGCCATGATATTTTTGAACATTTGGGTTTAGATGATAGAATGAAATAATTATTTACTAGATTAGGTTAGAAAAATTTAATTCAAAAGAGATATGACACATATAAGAACTCACTCTTGAATTTTTCACAACCCTTAAAATGTCTAAATCTAAGGATAAAAATTTAGAGTGTAGAATGTTTGGTGTGAATTATGAAATTGATCATGATGTTATGTTTAAAGCTTTTGGTTTGCCTAAAAGAGGTGCTAGTACTCATTCTAAGGATTTTAAAGTTGACAAATTTTAAAAAACTTCAACTGAGTTTGATTCGTTCAATATAAGCAATGCACCTAATAGACTGATTCGTGATCATAGTTTATTATTATTACATAAGTTTATATGTCATTTTGTATTTGGTAAAAAGAAAAATAATAAAGTATCAGTACAAGAATTATTTATGTTGTATTGTACTTATAAGGATAAAAAAATATCTACAATATATTATATTTTTCAAAACTTAATATTTATTGCTCAACATCCTAAGAGTACTATTGCATTAGGACATATTGTTACTGGATTAGCAGTACATTTTAATATTTTATATTCTAGTAATACTTTGATGGAATATATTAGTGGAGAGTCATATTCATTTGACACTTTACGTCGTGCTGAGATTTTGGATGCTAACAGTAGTTTAAGGGATCCCGCAATAAGAAGGTGCTGCTAAAAATTATTTCAAGAAAGATCTAGTAGTAGTACACCAACTGATCAACCAGTACATGAAGAAGTGAACAATGAGGAAGAGGAGACTGATGATGAAGAAGATGATGATAATGCTAATGATGAGCAGGAATGACGACAAGTTTTAAAGTGGCTCGATTCAATGGACGAAAAGAATCAACAGATGAGCATGCAACTGAACATTATAGAGGCGTAACAGAGGCAGTATGGCGATCAAATAGGAATCATAAATCGCAAACTTGTAAATGTGGAAAGGAGTCAGGCTTATCACAATTACAAGCTCGTGAAGTATATTGAACTTTCAGATTTGTCTGTTCCTTCGCCGGCTCCCTCACCTCCATCATCGCTATGACTCAGGGAAGCTTTTATCCTTTTCTTTTTTCTTATCATATTTTTTTCTGTTATTTATGGTATTTTTATTGTGGTTACATGTTTTTCATTAGGGACAATGAAAATTTTAAGTGTGGGAGGAAAATTTTTATTTTATTATTTATTTTATTTTATTAGTTTGTTCAATTTGTGTTTTGTGAATTATGTTTCTTGTATTGATGTTTTGTGTTTTTTTATATATTTTTTTGTTTTTGTAAATTTAAAATTTAAAATATATATATATAGAGAATTTTTGAAATAAAAAAGAAAAAAAAGAAAATATTTTTCAGATTTTGCACAAAATAAAACAAAAAAAAAATTCAGTTTTTGCGTGAAGAAAGAAAAAAAAAGTAAAAAATATAAATAAATTATTATTATTATTATTATTAGGTTTTATTTAAATGGTTAGTTAGATTTTTTAGTTTATCTAAGATTAAGATATTATCTTTTATTTTGAATTTAATTTCTTATTCTTAATATAATAAGAATTTGATTTTAATTAGTAAAATTTAATAATAAGAGTTTAACTATAATTTCTTTAGTTGAATAATTTTAGGATTAGTCTTTATTTCTCCTCTGTATAAGGTTAAGTTTTTATCACTTTAATTCATAATTAGCATAACCTTAGAAGAGAGAAAAATGAACAATAAAGAGAAATCATTTACTTGGGGTTGGAATGGAGATAGTATATGAGATCCTGAAAAACTTTTTGTCAATCCACCTGTAGAAACACCTGAGCAACTTATTGTTTTCTATGCTTTTAGGCGTACTTATCTTGATCCTTATGAATGCACTTTTGATCTCGATAGGATAATAGAGAGAGAAAAATTAGAGAAATCATGGGAGAAAGTTGGATCCCAACTTGACTTGGTAGTTTTAGATAATACCTCAAGTGAAGATGATGACCCTAAGTCATTTTCAACAAAGAGGAAGGTAGGCTATCTAAATTAGAGAAAAAGAAAAGAGGAAGACCTTCAAAGATCTCTAAAAAAATTCAGTTTGATGAAGTAACCATTAAGAAAGAAGAGGGAGATGATTAGAAGTCCATAAATAACTTTTATTATTGTTAGTTTGATTTAAATAATATTTTTTTAAATAATATTTAATTTAATTTAATTTTATGCCTTTTATTTTAATTGTAATAGACTTTAAATTTCAGTTTTTAATAAATAATAGATTTTATTCTACTCCTATTTTGTAAGCTATTTGGTTTGTGATCTCTACTTATTTTTACTTGTTATTAAGCAAATTAATTATTGTTATTTTAAATTTCAACTTGATAATTGAATTTTTTTAGATAGATTGAAATAATTTTTGGTTATTCTAAATTTAATGCATGGAATGAATAAGGTTGTGATCTTAAGTAATTTTACAAATTAAGAGCACTTATTTTAAAAGAATATTTAAAATTGTTTTTTATCATAGCGATTTAAATTTATTGTGATGTAATATATTCTTGAGTTAGCATATATCATTAGAGTATTAAATTGCTTAATTTTGTGAGGATATGATGTGAGAATTATGCACAATTAATATAGTTATTATATTAAATATTTTTACGAGATGGAACGTAAGATGCATTCGTTTTGATATTTAAGGTGGAAGGGAGCATAAAATGCATCCACCATACACATATATATTAAAAAAAAGAAAAAAAAGAAAAAAAATTAACAATAATAATGGGATGGAGCATAAAATACACCCATTAAATATATATAATCATATTGATAAATGCATAGTTCTTATTGATCCTCAATTATTTTGTATAATTTGCTACTTAATGATGCTTGCTATATTCTTGGGTTAATGCTTATTATTTATTTCTTGAAATTGAAGTTTTGTTGATTTCATTCTTAATGCTTGTGATTGACTTACCATCAATTGCATGTTCAATTGAAATCATATGATAAGTGAAAGCTAGATATTATTTTAGATTAAGAAATCAACAGCTTAAGAAAATTATATTTAGAGATAAAAGAATAATCTTGAGACCAATTTAATTTCTTTAAGTATTATAGATTGTTTTAATTTATTATTCATGAAAATAAAATTAATAAATTACTTCAATTATTAATTTTTTTGTTTGAGAAAGAGAAAAATTAACACTTAAGCAATTGGTAACTTTGATTCAAAAAAAATTGAATTAGTTTGAAAATATATTTTTACTTATTTGAAATAATTATAATAAAACATAATCCTACTAGTTTATCCTAATTATTTGAATTTAAAGATTTTAATTTAAATTAGTAAATATCTATCTTAGATTATTTAATTTTGAATTTAAATTTTATTTTAAATTTATAATTAAGAACTAAGTATTTAATTTTTAAATATTAAATTGATTAATCAATTTTCAGATAATAGTTGATTTGAATTTTGGTTAGTCAAATTATTTCTTTTCTATGGGATCGATATTTATTTTCACTATATTACTTGTTGCGAACCATGTACTTACGGTTTAAAATCGATAAACATCATTTGACTAACACGGTGTTAAAATTAATTCAAACTTCAGTTACAAGTAATGTAAGTCTTGCTCCCTGCCCTATATATTTGCCTTTGCATGATGTAATATGATAATAACACAACATAAGAAAAATAAAAGTATCACTAGTTTAGGATAAAGGAGTTTCTTCAAAAATAACTTTTTTTTTAATTTTCAAAATATCATTTTTGAACTTTTAATATAAAAAATACTTATATTTTTCAGTAAATTTCGTATATTAAAGTATCATTTTTTAAAGGTATATATTGAATATATATTTGATATATTAAAATAGACTAAAAAAAGTAAAAAATTACATTATAAAATTTTTTTATTTTATCAGGGGAATTTTAGTTCTTTTGCAATTGACTCATAGTAAACTATATAAATTTATAAACTCTAATAAACGTATAACAAACTCATAATAAATTCAAAATAAATTTATAATAAACTACCTAAATTTGATATTTTTATTAAAAAATTACAAATTCTGATAAATTTAAAAATATTTTTAAGAATATAGTAAATTTAATTTTTTTTTATTTTTTTGGTATTTTTATAAAGATTCCTAACAAAAATATAGTATTTAAAAAAAATGTTAAAATGTGTATTATACATTCTAATTTACTCTAAGATAAACGAGGCCAATTAGCAAGTCAAATTGGGCTCAGCTTTTTCCACAATTAACCTGAACTCCTGGTGCATTCGACAAGAACAATTTGGAGAGTTGGGCCAAATTTAAAGGTATAATATCCGGTTGAGTAAAGATTGAGCCATATGCTTTTGCAAACAATTTCGAGCTTTTGATAAAAATATAAAAAAAATTAAAAATATTTTAAATTTATTATATTTATAAAATATTTATCAAAATATCAAATTTTTATTAGTTTATAAAGAATTTACAATAAGTTTATAATAAGTTTATCATAAGTTTATAATGAGTTTATAAATTTTACATGGTTTATAATGAGTTTATTATGAGTTTATAATAAAATAATTAAAATATCTCTGATAAAAAATAAAATTTTTTAAAAATATAGTGAAGGTATTATTTTACCGGTAATTTATATCAAAATATAGGTATTTTATATCAAAGTTTAAGTATTTTTATGATTGTACTTTTAAATTTACATCTTTTCAGAATTAAGCCAAAATTGGAAGTACTGTTAAATTTAAATACTTATTGTGCAGCTGATTGTTCTGATGATTTAGGTTTGCTTTTGGTTTCCTTTTCATGAAAGCTAAAAAAGCAAATTAAGCTGTAAGATCACTTTTAAGCACAAATCTCTCCTCCCTGCTGCTCTTTAAATTTTATTTGCCAGTAAAATATTTCAATTTTGTTAAAAATAAAATTTAAATTTAATAAAAATAATAGTAATAATAATTTTTTATATATTAAAATTTTTTTTGTTTGAAAAAAAAAAAACAAAACTCACGTCAAGTCTGGAGAGATCAACATTTGCCCAATTCATGGATATATTGTACATATTCCACTTGACACGTAGAGCTAACAGCACATGCAGAGTAAACACGTATCCTACATTTGGCCAAGCTACATCCCGCAGGCTTTCAACTTTTTATAAATAAATAATTGAACTTATAACTAAATAAAATTTAAAATTTTTAATAAATACATTTTGTTTTTATCATTTTAAAATTAATATTTTACTCCTTAAAATTTAATAATTAATAACAACAATAATTAACTTAAAATTAAATTAAATTATATATAATATAATTTCTAATTACATTCTAAAATTATGTATTTTTATTTTTTAATTTTTTTATACTTTTTATTTAATATATATATTTAAATAATTTTTAAACAGTAAAAATGCGATTTGATATTTATCTAATTTTTTTAGAAAAATATAATATATAAAATTAATAAAAATCCACTCTGACCTTTAAAAAAACACTAGATTACAACTAATTATGTTTAATAATGCTAAAAAATTATATTTAATAAATCAAAATTCAATTATTTTATAGATGTAATTTTTTCGAGTGATTTATTTGTAATTTGTGTTATATATTTGTATTTTATATTATTAAGTATACGAAATTAAAATGAAAATAGTATATGAATAAAGTTTTTCCTTTTTTTTATTTATTTGAAACTGTAGCATATAAATAAAGTTAAGGGTGGCAAACATGCAAAGAGTCGGTGAGAAATAAGAAATTGGAAGTGATGGAGAAAGAACAGCAAAACCAGAAGA
Organism: Garcia nutans; assembly: GCA_947685225.1. NCBI lineage: Eukaryota > Viridiplantae > Streptophyta > Magnoliopsida > Malpighiales > Euphorbiaceae > Garcia > Garcia nutans. The sequence goes on along the minus strand of CANTUV010000059.1, from coordinate 4,962,090 downwards.
TGGAAAAAAGGCCTCAAGAGAGTGATAAAAAGAAAGAAGGATTGGAAGGTCTCCCAGTTGAGGATTGCCCTTATGTAAACTACAAAGACTTGGAAGATTACAAACTTAAAGGGTATGGAACTGAAGGCCATCTCCAACCAAAGCCTGGCCGCGGCGCTGGCGCCACTGATGCTCCCACTCTTTCCGGTGGCTCTGTTCCTCGTGAGGCAGATGTTCCTACTATTGATGCTATAACTAGTCGTCCTAATAGGGTTCCCTAAATTAATAGTTAATTATTCTATATGTTTTTAATGGGTTAATTAGTTGTTTTCTAGAATTATTAATAAGACTATATATAAATATTATTGTCATGTTCTTTAATTCTTCTTTTATTAATAAGACTAGAAAGAAAATTGAGAAGACAAGAATTGTTCTTCTTCTTCTTCTACTTCTTTTAATTCCATGAGAAAAATTAAAGATTTGCAAGTGAAATCGCTTTATAGGATTTTCTGTTTTCTTCTTATTATTTTTTTTTTGAAAGGTCAATAGACCAACTTCATTGATGATTAGTATAAAAATGGGAAATAACAGCAGGCATAGAATGCCAAATTACAATAGAAGAGAACTGTATTGAAGCTCTAGCTAAGCAATGAGCACTTCTGTTCGACTGACGCCGGATCCAAGCCACCTTCAGGTCTGGCCGTGAACTAAGCAGGAGCTTACAGTCATGAACAATCCTTCTAATATCTGAATTATCTAAAACAGCTGCATTAACAGCCCTGACTAAGATCTGACTGTCCAAATAAATTATCCCCCGCCTGTGAGATGCTGCAAAGCAAATTGAATAGCATGTCTACCTGCTATAGCCTCTGCCACAGCTGGTTCACACACACCCGCTTGATATTATTGATGACTTATTGAGTTTGAATCTTGTAGGAATATATCATATGTTGATATTTATTTATTTGCAGTATGTTAAAAGTTTGTTGTAGTATAGCTGACGTGGATTAGTTTGTTAGAATACCGGCAGTAAGTAGGAAGTTTTTGTATATAAAGGAGCTTTGTACATATTCATTCTGATATAATATTGAATACTTTCATCTTTTTCATTTGCCAGTTACTGCAGACTTTTGTATTATTCCGTTTTCCTTCATAGTATCAGAGCAACCTAGGTTGCGATCCTTCATACATTGCGATTTATTTTACATATTACAAATTCTTGTTTCTTCTTTTATACTTTCATACTACTGTGGATTATTTTGCCTTCGACAATGGCAGAATTGAGGGTTGGGATTGTTTTGCCTTCGACAATGGCAGAATTGAGGGTTGGAATCACTGCTGTAAAGAATGCAACTATGGATGCTGGGACTGTGATACAGAATTTGGAGACATCGGTTGATGCTATGACAAAATTGATGCAAATTAATGCAGTGGCTTCAACCTCTACAGATGGAATTATTAATTTTGTTCAGGCCACTGAATTTGCAGGTAATGTTCAATTGCCAGTAGCCTTGAATAACCCTAATTGTTGGATTGTGGACACAGGTGCCTCCAATCACATTTGTGCTAATTCATTTTTATTTAATGAGTTACACACCCTGGCCATTGCTAATTCAGTGCATTTACCAGATGGTTCTAAGAAGACAGTTACACAGATGGAAAATGTCAAAATTCACAATAATCTTATCCTATCTAACGCCTTATACCTACCTAGTTTTAAACACAATCTTATATCTATTCAAAAAGTCTATAAAGACAGTTCAGTTTTTTTTCTTTCTTTACCGACAGTTGTCTCTTACAGGACCTAAAGAATAAAAAGGTTCTTGCAGTGGGCAAAGCAATTGGCAATCTCTACTATTTTGATAAAGAGTCTTTTCTTACCAGTTCTTTTCTTTGTAAATCATATGTTCCTAATTCCTCCATTTGTACTAAGTCAATATTCAGTTTTACTAAACCTACAAACCTACTTATTACTGCCGATGTTACTCACGTCAATACTATTAATAAAACTCCTTTTGATTCATTATGGCATTCCAGACTAGGTGATCCTAGTGATGTGATTTTACAATATCTTCCTTTTTTATCTTCTTTAATTGCTACTAACTCTCAGTGTATTGTTTGTCCTATGGCTAAGCAGACTAGAGACAAATTTTCTATCAGTGAGATATCTAGTTCTAATGTTTTTGAGTTGCTACATTTAGATATCTGGGGATCTTATAAAGTGCCCTCCTTTAATGGAGCACATTATTTCTTTACTGTGGTGGATGATTTGAGCAGGGCCACTTGGGTTTTTCTACGACAACATTAAGGTCAAGTTTGCTCTACTTTGCAAACTTTCTTCCAGATGTTTACTCAATTTAATGATGAGATTAAGATGGTTAGATCAGATAATTGGCTGGAGTTTGTCAATTCACAGTTGCAAACATTTCTTATTGAATTGGGTATAATTCATCAAAGGACTTGTCCTTATTCGCCTCGGCAAATAGTGTTGTAGAGCGCAAGTATAGGCATTTATTGCAAATAGCTCATGCCTTATTATTCCAATCTGGTTTGTCAACTAAATTTTAGGGAAAGCTTTGATACATGCAGCTTTTATCATTAATAGACTTCCTACAAAACTTTTATCTTGGAGAACTCCTTTTGAAGTGTTGTATAATAAGGAACTAGATTACTCTTTACTTAGAAATTTTGGATGTCTGTGTTTTGCGTCCAATACTAATCCTCATAAGGACAAGTTTACTACAAGGGCTTTCAAGTGTATTTTTCTGGGATATGATTTAGGAGTAAAAGGCTTCAAGTTGTATAATCTTGAGAATAACACTATGTTTCTAAGCAGAGATGTTGTGTTTAGAGAAGATACATACCCTTGTCTTAATTCTCCAGAGCCTCCTAGCTTTGATATTTCCTTACCAACATTAGTACCTGATACTTTTTCTTTACCTAACTCACCATCTGCTACTCAACCTGCTTCCACAATAGTTTCCTTACCAGTTTCATCAACTGTTTCTGCACCTCTATCACACCGAGACATTTTATCTTCTCCACCTAATCCATCTGCTCCATCATCATCCCAACCTATTAGACACAGTACTAGACAAAGAAAACCACCAACTTGGATGGATGATTTTATTTCTACTGTCTTTGAGCATCCAGCCATATCCAACCCTTCTTTAACCTTTCTCTCTACTACTCATATGGCCTTTATGGCCACTGTGGACAATCTCAAGGAACCAAAGAATTTTTAAGAAGCCAAGACATTTTCTCATAGGAATAAGGCTATGGAAGAAGAGTTGTTGGCCCCTGAAAAGAACCAAACATGGATTCTTACAGACCTACCACAGGGTAAACACCCGATTGGCTCGAAATGGGTGTATAAAACTAAGCTAAGGAATGATGGCTCTATTGAGAGATTTAAAGCTAGACTTATGGCTAAGGGTTACAGTGAAGTTGAAGGTATAAACTACAATGATTGTTTCTCTCCTATGGCTAAAAATGTCACTGTAAGGCTGGTTCTTGCTTTAGCAACCTCAAAATCTTGGCCACTTCATCAACTTAATGTGAACAATGCGTTTTTGTATGGTTACCTTGATGAAGAGATATACATGTTGCCACCTGAAGGCTATTCTAAGGCTAAGCCAGGTCAGGTATGTAAATTGGTCAAGTCTCTTTATGGCCTCAAACAAGCTTCAAGGCAATGGAATGCACAATTTACTACTCATTTGCAGTCTTTAGGCTTTTCTCAGTCTAAAGTTGATCACTGTTTGTTTGTGTATTCTAATCATGATGAGTTTCTGGCCCTAGTGGTTTATGTAGATGATGTTCTAATCACTGGAACATCTGAAGATTTAATGGTGCATTCAGCTTTCACCATTAAAGATTTAGGCTTAACTAAATATTTCTTAGGCCTGAAAATTGCACAATCTGCTGCTGGTGTGTTTATAAGCCAAAGAAAATATGTCGATGACATTCTGAAAGATATAGGCCTGCTGGGTGCTAAAGAGGCTGCCACACCTTTTCCAAAAGGGCTCTTGCTTACTGTTAATCAAACTGATTCGCTTGAGGATCCTGCTTCTTATAGGCAACTAGTGGGAAGATTGTTGTATCTTAGTTTTACTAGGCCTGATATTACATACTCAATTCATCAACTGAGTCAGTTTGTTCAAGCTCGAAGGGTTTGTCATTGGAATGCTGCTATACACATTCTGAGGTATCTCAAAGGCTGTCTAGACTTAGGTCTCCTTTATCCTAGAAATAATCCCATGATTCTTGAAGCTTATACAGATGCGGATTGGGCATCTTGCAAAGACACTAGAAGATCTATTAGTGGTTATTGCATATTTCTGGGCAATTCTCTCATTTCATGGAAGTCTAAAAAGCAGTCAACTATCTCGAGATCTTGAAGTGAGGCTGAATATAGGTCTCTTGCCTCTACTTGCTGTGAATTGCAGTGGATTCATTATCTTTTACAAGATTTGAAGATTTCAATTTCTTTGCCAATACCACTCTACTATGACAACCAATAAGCAATTTATCTTACTCAAAATTCAGTATTTCATGAGAGAACAAAATATTTGGATATAGATTGTCATTTGGTAAGAGAGAAATTTGACGCTGGATTATTAATTCCACAACATGTTTCTATACATTCTCAACTCGAAAATGTTTTTACTAAATCTCTCTCAGCTCCTAAATTTCATAATATCTTATCTAAGTTAGGATTGTTCAGATTTTCTCAATCCTCCACTTGAGGGGGGGATGTAGGAATATATCATATGCTGATATTTATTTATTTTTAGTTAGTTAGAAGTTTGTTGTAGTGTAGCTGACATGGATTAGTTTGTTAGAGTACCAGTTGTAAGTAGGAAGTTTTTGTATATAAAGGAGCTTTGTACAAATTTATTATGATATAATGTTGAATACTTTCATCTTCTTCATTTGCTAGTTACTGTAGGCCTCTGTATTACTTTGTTTTTCTTCAAATCTTATGGGCTATCACAATTATAGGAGTGAAATTTAAAAAGTTTAAAATTTTGCACTGTTACCTTTCTACAAACATTTAAAAATATATATAGGAGCATGTATTAAGAGGGTGTTCGAGTAATTAACTTATAAAATTTAACTTATAATCATTTGGTGTTCATAAGTTAAGTTAATATGAGATAAATATTAAATTTTAAAAAATTATGTATTTATTTTGAGTGTTTATAAATGATTGATAAATATTTAATATATTTGATAAAAAATAATTTATAAGAATATTTATTATTAAAATAATTAAAAATAATATAAAATTATATTATTAAGAGTATTAATTAAAATAAATTGAATAATATAATAAATTATTTGATTAAATTAATTTTTAATTAAGTGTTTATATGCATCAAAATAGAAAATCGGTTTCTTCAGTTTATTTTCTTTTAACTTATAAATTGAAAGTCGATTTCTTCAGTTTATTTTCTTTTAACTTATAAATTGAGTTTATAAACTAATAAAATTATTTAAATAAATACATCAAAATAAATCTAAAGTTTATAAACTAGTTTAATTAACCCAAACATCCTCTGTGTAGTATTAATAATAAGCTTTGAATTATGTTGATAGAATACTTGATAATTTGATAAAAAGCGTCCTTTACTTAATGATTATTAAATCAAATTTTGATTTATATTTTTTTAAGAGCACTTATTTATCGGAATAAAATTGATTATTTGCATGTCAATACATAAATTATAAATAATTAAAGATAATAATTTTTAATAAGAGAGTAACAAATTATTTCTATACAAGAATAACTAGTAAATTTTATTACGATATCTTGAAATTCACCATAGTATTAAAGAAAAATTAACTCTTGCAATCTCATTTTTAGCAAAAAAAATTATCTCTTACAACCTCATTTCTTTTTATAAATTTTGACTCGAATTTTAATTACTTTAAGAATTTGTTCTTGCTCATTATGGGCTTCTTTTATAATTGGGATGTTTACATAACTATCCTAAAAAATAATTTATATTACAAAAATTTAAAATATTTGCATTTTTATAAAAAATTGGTGTAAAATTTCAAAAATATCTAATTTCTCAATAAAATAATTTTTTTAAAAAATATATTTTTTTTCTCACTACAATTAATATTTTACTTCAAACTTTTATTTTTTTTTCAAACTTCAATATTAAAATAAAATATTCTAATAAAATAATAAAAGTTTATATTTTAAATTATTTTTTATCATATAAAAATTATATTTTTTTATAAAAAGAGAAAATTTTAATTTTAATTATAAAAAATAAGTAACACTCAAAAAAATAAAAATAAATAAGACATACAAAAATATATTAATAAAAATTATTAAATTTATTTTTTAAATAAATTTTACATGTTATACACATGAAAAAATAAAAAAATACATATAATTTCATTATGTAGATGTGTAGTAGATATGTTGTAGATGTATTATTCATGTGTTGTAAATATGCTATAGATATTGTGCGCATGTTATGTTTTTGTTATTTAAGTTATGTGTATTTTATATAAAAATTATTGAATTTTATGTGAATGTTGTATGAGTATTTTTAAAATAAAAAATTAAATAAATATTAAAAATATTATGTAAATGTGTTGTAGATTTATTGTACATGTATTATTAATGTGTTGTAAATATATTATAGATGTGTAGTTGTAATTTATATAGTTGAGTGTATATTTTTATATATATTGTATATATTGTACATATATTATGTATATATTTATTTTTATATGTATACTAAAAATATAATATTAAAAAATTTAAATAAAATAAATTATAAAAAAAAATAAAAAAATTATAATTTTTTTTTCAAAAAAAGAACGTCAAAAAGTAAAAATGTAAACAAATTTTTGCGAGCCGTACTTTTGAAAATGTAAAACGTTTTAACGTGCGTGATGTAATTATCTCTTTATAATTCATTTGATAGGCTTTTAAAATTTATTATGAAATTTTTTTATAAATATCCTAAAAAATAAAAATATTTTTTAAAATACCTATTTTTCTTTTTTAATTTTAAAAATATTCTTTTTTTTAATTTTTAATTTTAAAAATACCTCTTTATTGAGGTATATTTTGAGTATATATTTGGTATATTAAAATTATACTCAATTTTTAAAGGTATATATTTGATATATTAAAAATATATAAAAAAATATATGGTATTTTTAAAAAAATTAAAAAATATACTATAAAGTATAATTTTCTCATTTATTATTGTTTCATGGTAAGTTCCTTTCATCTAATGATAGACTTTAAAATTTTGTTCTTGTCTTATAGTAAGTTCTTTTCTTTTGATTATGAAATTTTAGAATTTATTCTCGCCTCATGGTAGGTTTATTTCGCTGAGTAATGGATTTTTAGAATTTATACTTGCCTTGTAGTGGGTTTTTTCATCTGACGATGGACTTTTAAATAATTATTCTTCATTCTACTTGGATTATCCCTTAGATTTTCAATCCTTTTGCCTTGCATAAGATGTCTCTCAAGCTTTAAAATTCTTTTAATCTAGTCCGTATTATAAAAATTATAAGTACCAACTGAACTTATCAAAAATTATTTTTGTACAATGTCCATTTAAGGAGGCTAATAAGAATACATACGAGAACAATATTTTATATTGAATAAAATATAAAATATGTGAGCAATTAATATAAAAATAGGCTCTCTAACTTTTAAAGTTGGGTCTCCTAAATTTATATTAAGAAATTTATCATTATATCAAGGAAAATATTTCTATATTAATCATTCATATGTTTTGTATTTATTCAATATAAAATTTTATTTTCATATATATTCTTATTAGCTCCTCAATTAAAAAAAAACTAAAAATGATACCATTAATAATAAATTATTATTAAAAGAGATTTATAGATTTATAATAAATAATTTAAATAAAAAAAGAATATTCAACGCTAATCAAAAGAAAAGATCAATAACGATTAAAAAAACTGAAGAGAGAACCATAGAGAAAATGTGATAATATAAGAAATATATATTATATTATATTATTTTATAAATCTGCTTCTCCTAATTTAATAAAGTTTTTATGTATAAAAATGCGTATTTATATGTATAGCCACTTGACATGCCTTATAACCAATCATAGAGTTTTTTTAAAATTTATTGACAGTGTCAGAGACTATCATGAATTTCTGTTTAATATATTAAAAATAATAACATTAAAATAAAAATACAGGAACATACATTAAGTAGTATTAATAATAATCTTTGAATTTCTTTCAATATTTTTCAATTTTATTGAAAAAACATTTGTAACATGCTTTATTTTTCAAAAGAAAAAGATCAATGATGATTAAAAAAAAATAAGCAAATTTTCTCTATGCTTCTCTTAATTTAATAATTTTTTTATGTATAAAAATGTGTATCTATATTTACAGCAACATATATATACTGACATGCCTTATCAATTTATAATAATCTTCTGTGCGAGCATGCTACATAAAATAAATAAAATAACAATAGGACCAGGACTTTGTTTAATTTAGTGACTAGCACGTTTTCATTTTTTTTCTCAAAAATAATTGTCTTTACATTATTATATATTTATTTATACCAAGGATGTAGTGAAATTGATTAGTAGTTATTCATCAAAAAAAAAAATTGATTTTTGGTTATGTTTTTTCAACTCAATTATGGATGGAGATGTTTTAAGGGATTTTTTCAAAAATATCCTAAAAAATAAAATACTTTTTAAAATATTTATTTTTTTAATTTTAAAATATATATTTTTAAAATTTTTAATTTTAAAAATATCTCTTTTGGAGGTATATTTTGAATATATATTTAATATATTAAAGATATATTTAAACTTTTAAAGGTATATCAATATATATTTAATAAATTAAAAATATATATAAATATAAGATATTTTGAAAAAAAAATTAAAAAATGTGCTGTGCGTAATATAATAAAAAAATAACTTATAAAATAAAAAAATTATAATTTAAAATACTGAAATATTTTGCATCGTATTTTTTTAATGATCAAGTAACTAATGCAATCGACTATTAAATTTGTTAATATTTATAAAAAGGTAAATGATTTAAAATTTGACTCTTCATTCTCCAATAAAATGATTTAAAATTCCTTTTTTTTCTGTAAAGACATGAAGAATTGAAAATATTTGATAGAATTAACACATCTTACTTGGATCTGGGATGTCAGGTCAGGTTCCATCTTAACAGCTTGCCTGGTAAAACATAAGCATACACTTAGCCATGGGTCAGAACTCAGAAGGCTCAGGCTGGTCCTGAGCCTGAACATAGCTTTTGGTACGCATAGCCATGGTTTGTGGGTCTATTATTGATCATTTGTCTTTGAAATTAAAGCCTTTTCCCCCTTCAAATTTCAAAATATAAGAATGTTTTTTGACCTTTTTAATTATGAAAAATGGCTGTTTTTTGTCAATCATTCAATATATTACCTCATTGATTAAAAGCGCTCAGTTATTTACACTGAGATTAGAGTATTCATAAATACGAAGCACATAGCCCTTTCTAAGGGGGGATTACAAGCCAAAGAAACATAAATCTTTCCTTTTTTCTGACCAAAACAAAAAATAGAGTATTCATAAAAATAAATTTTAATTTATGATTTGTTTAATAGATATAACTCAAGTAAATAAGAGAAAGAATTTTTTTTATCTATCAGACTAATTATTTATGTTAAAAGTTAGTTATTTTCATGGATAAATAATAAAAATTTTAAAAAAATTTTAAAAAAATTATAGCTACTAAAAATTAAAATTTTACACTGAAAAGATACGATTCAGTCTTACGACCTCTACGAGATGTTGCTTTGGTATTGGGACTGTGTTGTATTTCCCTGAAATTTCACAATTTATGGGAAAATTTCTTTCAATAATCCATATGGATTCTCTATTTTCTTGATGGCAATCGTTCGTTTACGGTTCGGTTCGGAGCCACTCAGTTGTGAATATCTGTAACTCCTCAGTTATCTGCTAGACTTTTCTCAGATTGGATCCTTCTTGATGATCATAAATCCTTGGAAGCAGCTGAAGTTTGGAATCTCGATAAGCTATCTCAATTTTTTTTTGTCTGAGATCTGATGTTAAAGATGTCCTTCTTAACACAATATGTCTATTGGTTATAATTGTAATGCAACTTTTAATCTGTTATGCATACGAGCCACTCATCATAGTTCCCCTCCACATGATGTGTATGTTATTGTTGTTATTTGGGATTGTTTTCTAATCTAACATTCTTTTACCGTTAAAAAAAATTTTAATATAAAATACTTTCTCCATTTTAAAAAATAATATTATATTTTTTTCTATAAATTTTTAAAAAATACTATTAATACATTGATAATTTTATGTATTTTTTTATTTTTATTTATATATTTATTTTATTTTAAAAATAATTTAAATTATTATTAATTTTTTATTTAAAATTTAAATTTATTAGAGAATAAAATAAAAAAATATTAAATATATTTTATATAAATAATTATTTTAAAATATTTAAAAATAAAATAATAAATAATTTTGATAATCGGGCTTAATTATTTTGAAATCAATAATCACATCAGAAATTTCGCCCATCACCAATGATAATATCGCTAATCTGACTCAGATTTGTGGGGCCCACGTGCAGAGAGTCTTTCTGTATCTTTCTTGTTCCTCTAATTTCTCCTTCCCAGTAACTCAGTTTTAGAGAGAAAAAAAAGTCTGTATATGTGAACCCACTAACCTGAATCAAATTAGTGATCTGACGTTGCACGCTGAGTCAGCATCTCATTGGGAGGTGGCGTTGCTGACAGGGATTTAGTTTGATTACGTGGCTTTCCGATGAGGTGATGGATAGAATCTGTTAACTACTGATTTTTTTTTTAAAAAAAAGAAGCTTTCAGTTTGCATGCAAATTTTTATAATTTTTTGTTTTTTATTTATATTTTCCTTTTCATTTCTCTATAAAAAATAAGATTTTTTTGTTGGTAATAATAATCAATTAATTAAGGATTCCACAATATCTTATCCAATAATGAAGCCAGAACTGCTGAGAGAGGGGGTTAAAACTGAGGGGCTGAGGAGGTTGAAGGGGCTGAGGGAGCTAAGGGCTGAGGGTTTACATATCTGACTACTGATAGAGAGGATCGTCAGCCTCTACTTAACTTCATCTGTCTCCGTCACTGGTCTTATCCTTTTCTTAATTCATGATTTTTAAAGAAAAAAGTATCTTCAATAGAGAGTGGATTTGCCCTTCAACGGCTTTAGTACTTGTACATGAAATTAAAACTTTTAAAACAAAAAATATATATATGAAAAATATTTTTTAAAAAAATATTCAAAATCAGATAGCAATGAATTTTTCTTAATTTTCTTTAAAATTAGTTGTTGTTTTGACCGTAAATGATTTTTGAACACCTTTCTAATATTATTTTAAAAATTCAAAAAATTATATATGTATTTTTTAAAAAAAGTCAAAATAAACTATGAAATTTATTTTGAAAAAGTACTAAGGATGAGATGTTTTGAAACTCATCATTAATTAAGTCAACACCCGATTCTCCAACTAGTACAATAACAGAAAAAAAAAAAACGAAAATAAATATTTTGTGTGTTTTTCAATAAGGAATTAAAGTAGCTATCACAAGATATCTATTCTTGAAAATAACTTTACAGTTTACATTGGATAATTCACATGCCAATTATTTCAATTACTATTATTATTATTTCACTAAAAAAGTTACTTATTCCAAAATATAATAAAAATAATTAATTTTTTAAATTTTATATAATAAAAAATATATATCTATTAATTTAAAATGAAACGATATCATTTATTATTAACTGTTGATTAATTAACTTGAAAAATTATATTATTATTTTTTAGTTGCCTCTTTAGCTCTTTTTAGCTATTATCATATATATAATAAAATGAAATATAAGCCATTCCTTTCGTACCCGATCCTCAAAGGCAAAGCAAAACATCCTATCCGTAAGAAAAGGCCAAAAAGAGTACAAAAATACAAAAATAAAAGATAGTAAAAAAGAAAGTGACTCTTTAGTCACATTCTGTCTTCAATAATCACGAGCTCTCCATCCCATAACATTCAAAAATATTGTTTCCACCACAAAAATTACCTACCATAGTAATTTCCTTTTCATTAATTAATTCATATATTTATTTCAATATCTACAACACATACGGCCCTTGAAAAATTAATGATGATAATAAATAAAAAAATCCCCACTATTCTCTATAGTTCCCATATTAAATAATTCTAAGTTTGGATTTTGAAATTCCTAAATAAAACACCTAACTTTTGATTCTATTAAGTGTATAGAGCCTATTAAAAGCTGTTTTTTTTTTGTTGTGATTTACTATTATATGAGTTCCATTCTATATTTGCATATTTTGAGAAAAATTTACTTAAATAAGTATATATATATTCTTTTGAGTGTTAGTAAAAAGAAATGATCAATTTTGAATTTATTAACAACCCGTATAGATTATAGATTAATGTGAATTTGTGCATCTTATTTTTTAATAAATTTAGTAATGCAACCATCTCCCATTGAGCCCTAGTAGGGTACCCATCACCTGCCTTGTGAAAACATGCGAAAAGGGGGCACTTGGAGACAGTAAAAGAATCAGGTAATGGCCGGCTTAGTAGGTATACAAATTCGATTGGTCCTAAAGCAAAGAAAGAAAAGGACCCATTTGCTTGCACTTCACTGACTTCTCCATTTTCTGTACTTTCTTTAATCCTTTGTTTCTTGCACTTTCTTTATATTTCTTTATCTTCCACATGTCTTTGCCTGTCTCCACTTTCTATTAGAAGAATATATATTCAAATCTTTCTCCTTTTTATATATCTTCTTGTTTTTCTTTGTATATATATTATAAATCTTGAACTCTTTTATATATCCTTGCTTTTTAGGGATCCCCAACACTATATGAATAAAAGCCTCTGTTTCTAAAAATGGCAAAAAATTCTACCGAAGAAGCAGAGAAATGGGAAAACTTCGAAGAAGAAGAAGAAGAAGCATTATCTCTTTGTGATTTACCAGTCAATCTCATTGAAGAAGAGAATCATTCAAGTAAAGAATTTGAAAAAGCTCAAGAAACTGAAGCCAATCAAGAAGATTTTGATTTTGGCCCATGTGGTGGCTCTGTTTGTTCAAGATCAGAAATGTGTGCTGCTGATGATTTATTTTTTCAAGGACAAATTCTCCCATTTCGTCTCTCGGTAAGTTCTGAAAATGGTCTTAATAAGTTAAGGCAGGAGAGTACAAGTAACCCAAGTCGAAGTGTATCAAGATCAGAGTCCATGGACCATGGTTCACTAGGAGGGTTCACAAGTTTCAGTAGCAGAAGCAGTAGCAGCAGCAGCCAATTATTATCAAGCAGCAGTACTAGTTCTGTTACTACGAGCACAGCAAGAATATCAAAGTCAAGACCAAGAATCCAAAATCAATTCCACACCCACCCAAGTCCCAAGCCTCAAATCAGAACTTCCAGCTCCTCACTTGGGGTAAATTCTGGAAATAACAGAAATATTAGAAAATCAACAGCTTGGGACTTTTTTAGGCTGGGTTTGGTTCGTACACCAGAAATTGAATTGCAAGATCTTAAAATTCGAGCTTCTGTTAGTAGAAACAGCAGTTCTAATAGTAGTAACAGTAGCAGTAGAGGGAAAAGTGGTAGCAAAAATCAAGAAAATAACATGGAAAAACAGAGAAAACAGAGTTTCTTGGGAGAAAGATCAGGAGGAGGATTATTAAGTGGGTGTAGTTGTGCAGTTAGTGCAGTGAAACCAGTTCCATTAAACGTAATCATCGTTAAAATCAGTAATAAAAGTACGGGAAACAATAGCAAAAACGAAAAAGGCAAAGAAACAGAGTCAACAGAAACAGAGCAAAAACTACAAGAATTGAAGATAAAAAAGAAGAAGAAAAAGAATAAAATTACTGAAAAGCAGCAGCAGCAGCAGCAGAAGCAACAGAGAAAGGAAACAATGTCACGTCATCGAACATTTGAGTGGATAAAGGAGCTTTCACATGCAAGCTTTCTTGATCATGATCAAGAACAGGGGGGCCTAGACTCTTGAACAATCAGCAATCTTTCCTCACGCATGCATTGTACTCTGTTTTCTTTTCTTTTCTTTTTTCAATTTCTTTATTATCATCTTTTTTGTTCTTGCCTTTTGTTTATTGGGTTCTCACTTTTTTTTTATCTTTCTTTCTCTCTTTTATTTGAATGACATAATTTGTTATTTTTATTTGCACTAGTTTCTATATCTTAAAATATCACTTTCTCTTTCTTGATCCATTGGATTTTGTGTTTATTTTTCAATTGAATTTGAAGATAAATGTTGTAAAAAAACCCTTTTATCAATATTAAGTAGGTTTAATAATAATTAAGTTGATTTAAGATTTTCTTTGCAACTTTTAAGAAGTGTAAATTCAATTTTATTTATCCTAATGAAGTAATTTTGTAAAATTTCATTCAAATTTCTCAATGAATTTTCTTAATATAAATTTAAGAAAATCAACTATAAAAGCTAATTGTTAAGTTAATATTGAAGAGTTTATATTTATATTAATCATTTGAAATTTTTGTATTTAACCAACCCGGGACTATTTTTCCCATGTATTTTTATTACAAATCTCTCGACAATAGATAATTCACTTTCCACCCAATAAGGATTGTTTTATTTTTGTTGTTGAATTAAATTGATCACATTTGTTTAGTTTTAGCATAATATAAAGAAAATGATATTGGAAAGGTAAGCCGTGATGGGTGGCAATGATTGGAAGGGAGGTGGTGGGAGGTGGCGGTGGAGATGGAAGTGGAGGTGGCAGTCATGATTAAAGTGTGACAAAAGCTCCTTTGTAAAAATGTGGGGCGTGAAAACGGCAATTCATGAATCATTACTACAGAATTTTTTTTTTGATAAAAATATAAAAATAATTTTAAATTCATCATATTTATAAAATATATATTAAAATATTAAAATTTATAAAATATTTATTAAAATATTAAATTTTTATTAGTTTATAAAAATTTTATAATAAATTTATAAATTTTATATAGTTTATAATAAATTTATTATGAGTTTATAATAAAATAATTAAAATATTTTAATAAAAAAATAAAAAATTTTAAAAATATAATGAAATATGTAATACATAAAAATTTAAAAAAATGCATTAAGACTGAAAAAAAAAAAAAACGAAAGGCATAATAACATTTGGGATGATATTTACTAATTTTTCTTTTTCTTTTGATTACTTTAAGATTAGCAATTCCCATATGTCATATTTATTGATTTGATAGGTACATTTTCTTTTCATTTATCTTAAATTATATTATGTTTATCACTTTTAATCAAATTAAATTAGTTAATGTGATAAATATTTATTATATATATTTAATATTATTTATTAAAAATATCTAATGAGTCTGTCTCATATTAACATAGCAATATAATATGAAAAATGATATATTTATAATTAAAATAATTAACCTTTTAAATTTTATAAAATAAAAAATGAATTTATTAATTCATAACCAATAAAATATTTGAAATCTGAAAATGGAGATTATATTATATAACTTTTTAGATTCCATTGAATTTTTATCTAATAATTATTAAAATTTTAAAAATATAAATAAATTTCACCTTAAAAAAAGATGAATTTAGTGAGAAATATATAATTAAATAATATCCATAAATCTAATACTTTTATAGGTTTTCTATGAGAAGATCTCCTAAGTATATGTACTAATATAAGAATATTCTAAATTGCAGTTTTTGGCTCATTTAGAATTAATTTTTTCTTTTTCCTTTTTAATATAAACAAATTAGTACTCTCCAAAGACATTAGACAGAGCAATAATAACTTGCAAATTGTTGTACATACATTTTCACGTTTTAAAAGAATTGTCAAGCTTTAGGATTTGATTGTTAAAAATTAATTGTTAAGTTAAGGAATTTTTTTTTGGGATCTCTAAGCTTTTTTGAGAACAACAATGCAAGAGAAGTTCATCGTAAAATATGGAAAATTACAATGCAGGAGAAGTTCATGGTCAGTCATATATATATATATATGCGAAACTATTATGGGGTCACATGGTTGACCGCATAGTAGTTATATATATATATATATATATAATATTTTAAATATATATAAATATTTTAATATAAATTATATATAATTTTATATAATAATATTATATATATAATTAATAATATATAAAAATGTTTTAATATATATTATATATAGTTTTATAAAATAATACTCCCTCCGTATAATTTATATAGGAAAAATTTTCTTTTTTGGTGTATCTTTTATATAGAAAATATGTCATTTTAGGTAAATTTTGGGGAGTGAAATGAGACACAATACCATTTATACCCTTGCCTTAAAAGTTTAATTTGAGGGATATTTTTTTAAGGGTATTTAAGTAAATAGAGATGAAAAAAGTAAAATTTCTTTAATTTTCGTGTCCATCTTATTTTTTCTATGTAAATGATACGGAGGGAGTATATATATAATTATATAATTAATTATTTTATATTTCTTTAATATATCTTAAAATTATATATATAATTATATATTTTTAAATTACAATTATATCTATATAATTATATCATTTTTATAAAATTATATACTTTTAATATATCCTTTTTCAATTGTACATATATATAATTATATATATTAATAATTTTTTAGATATTAATTTTTTAAATTTTTAATAAAATCTTATAAATTAATTATTAGATCCGAGAATTAAATAAAGATACATGAAAAAAATTTTAATAAATTTTAAAAATTTTATAAATAATATAAAATTTTGATAGAGAATTTTTTTAATAGAAATTTATAATAAAAATTTAAATTTTACTATTATATTAAATATTAAATATTATTTTTAATTTGTCTATAATTTTTTTTAAAAAAAGTTTCCTCTCTTCGTCTGATTTCTAGTTCCGCCACTGTATATATATACAATATTTCATCAATTTTAAATTAATAATTGCATTTTATATTTTAAGAATAAAAACAAAGATTATTGTTTAAAAATATAAATTTATAAGTATTTTTATTAGACTTTAAATATTTTTATAAATAATATCAATATGAGTATAATAAAAATTTATTATATTAATCTATTTATTAAACAATAAATGTACTAGAACTCGTGACAAATGAGTGTATTTATTGATTTGTGATGAAGGAAATAATGAAAAATTACAATATTAAAATTAAATTTTATTTTAGTTGTTTTTTCCATTTTTCGTTTGTTAATTGATTCAATTGATGTAAAAAACTAAATGATTAACTGTTTTCTTTTATTCGATTATACTAGAAAATTTAAAATTTAAAGTACTAATATACACAAGCCTGAAGTAAATAGTAATTGTGCATGTAGCAATTATTAGAATTTAAAGTTTATTGCCAATTTTAAAAATTGTGCAAATATTTCAAGAAAAAAAAACAATAATAACAAGGAAAGTAATTCAATGGCTCTGTTTGACTTATTTTCAGGGAAATGTTTTTTTTTTTTAATTTTATTATCTCTTAATAATGATAATGTTTTTTTATTTTATTATCTCTGAATAATCATCAACATAATATTAATTTAAAGTTCATCTTAAAATAAATTTTACAAACTTTTAGCTTATACTTCAAATGTAATATATTATTTCAAATAGTGACTCTTTTTTAACAAAAAAAAATTCATTAATTGAAAAAACAGAGCAAATCAAAGCAACTTCGTATATATATAATATATAATGTATATACAAAGTTATCAATTATGGAGGGAAGGGAGAAAAAGGGGCCATAACCTTCAAAATATAATCTTTTTTTTTTATTAAAATTTGAGAATATATTGAATTTTGCTCTTTTATTTTGGTGAAAAAGTTTTTATCAGTAAATATAAAATAACTTAATTATGTATAATAGCTTGGAAATATTTTTTCTGGCCAAATCAATAGATGTTATACATTGCACACCTAACCATTCACAAATTAAACGAAAAATTGAAAAAAAAAAACACTTGCGATATTGTGATAAAAAAAAAAATGGAGAAGCATCCATTTTAATTAAGAGAAATTATATACTATATCTCAGTTTTTAAGTTTTTTTAAAAAGTAATTTACAATTTTTATTTATTTTTGATATATTAGATGTATATCTCTAAAAATAAATTATTTTTTAAATTGAAAATTAAAAAGCTGGCAATTTTAAAAGAAAAGGAGAATTTTTTAAAAATAATTTTATTTTTTTTAGATATTTTTGTAGAAACCCCAAACCTATATCACTATCTTATGAGTTTTTATGGACAATGGGCTTCTTTAGATGTTGACCTGCTGGATTATTTGGTGAGGGAAATATGCTGGCCACCTCCTTTTGGGTTAGCATTTTCATTTCTACGGGCCATGGCATATTATTTTTTTAATTTCTTCAAAAATATCCTAAAAAATAAAATTATTTTTAAATATATCTATTTTTTAATTTTAAAAATATTATTTTTTAATTTTTTATTTCAAAAAACCCTTTTTAGGTATAACTTAAATATATATTTAATATATTAAAGATATATTCAATTTTCAAAGGTTTATATTAAGTATATATTTAATATATTAAAAAAAATAAAAAATATAAGATATATTTTTAAAAAAATTAAATAATATGTTATACAAATTTAATTTCCTCTCTTTTTTAGACAACAATAAAAATAGCTTAAAAATAGAAGTAATTTTCAAAAATATTATATTTAAAGAAAAAATTTAAAATATACAGTTCATTGATTTTGTATTTACATAAGTACCGCGGCCCACTAATTCACTCCGAAAAAGAAAGGGGTTTTTTCAAAAATATCTTAAAAAATAAAAATATTTTTAAAAATGTATCTTTTTAATTTTAATTTTAAAAATATCCTTTTTTAATTTTTAATTTAAAAAATATTTTTTAGAGGTATGTTTTTAGTATGTATTTAATATATTAAAGATATATTTAATTTTTAAAAATATACATTGAGTATATATTTTATATATCAAAAGAATATTAAAAATATATGATATTTTAAAAAAAAAATAAAAAATGTTCTATATAGTATAATTTTTTCAAAAAGAAATTCGCTCATTTTCTAATATGATGTTTTCTTTGTCAATTAACTTTTATAATATCTTAATGTATTAATTAATTAGGTACAATAATATATTATTAGTATAATTTATTATTTATATATTGTATTTAATTTATATTTTTTAAAATAATTTTAATATATATTATTAAAAATATTTTAAAATATTTTTTTAATATATAATATAATTTACACATTTATTCATTTATATCTAGTTATATATAATATATAACCACATATAACTAAATATATATCTACATATATCTATATATATAATATATATCAACATATATTATTATTTTATAATATATATTATTATATATATATATTTAATATATTTGCCTAGTTATATTTTATACATAATATATATCTAATTATATGTAATAGATAACCGTATATATTTAGTTTTATATAATATATATCCTTATATGTATCTAAATATATACTCACATATATTTAATTATATATAATATATACTAAAAAATATTATTATTTTTTAGTTAAAAAATATATAACATATACCGACAAATATTAATATATACCAGTAAATACCTAAATATTAGTTATATATAACATATACTAACATACATCGATATATATTCACTTATATTATTATTTTTTAGTTAAAGTATATGTAACATATACTGACATATATATAATATATATCTAATTATATATGATATATACACATACATATTATTATTTTTCAATTAAAGTATATGTAACAAATACCAACATATATCGATAAATATCGATATATATCTACATATATGTAACATATATCTAGTTATATGTAACATATACCGATATATACTCACATATATTATTGTTCTCTAGTTAAAGTATATATAATATATAATAATATATACTGACATATATATATATATATAATATCTAGTTATATGTAATATATATAAATATTTATGTAACATATATATTTAATTATATATATATATATCTAACACATATTGTTGTTCTTTTGCAATATATATATATATTTAGTTATATATAACATATCCTAACATATATTATTATTTTTTAATATATTCCGTTATATATAACATATATCAACATATCTCAACATATACTAATATATATTAATATATATCAATAAGTACCGTTAAAAATATATTATTAAAGTATAATTTCACTGTTATATTCTTTTTATGCCTTTGATATGTTAATCAATTGAAGTTATTATTTCAACTTTATTTGCTAATTGGTAATTAAGACAAACAATTCATTATTTTAATGATTAGTAATTTTAGTGATTCACTTAACTAATAATTATTTTAAAGATGAATTTGTTTATAATACTACCATCTAACAAAGTAATGACATCATTGTTTATACCAATACCTTTAAAAATGACTAAAACACTAATTATATATGCATCTGATGCAGCTTTGAATATCTCTGACTCACAGTAAACTAATGGACAAATTACAGTTGGTGTTCATCCCTGCCCCTGCTGTAGGCCGCCTTATATCCATAGTGGAGGCTGCAAAACTTCTCCTTAACCACCATAGC
Source organism: Garcia nutans (assembly GCA_947685225.1). Taxonomy (NCBI): domain Eukaryota; kingdom Viridiplantae; phylum Streptophyta; class Magnoliopsida; order Malpighiales; family Euphorbiaceae; genus Garcia; species Garcia nutans. Next base: position 4,941,411 of record CANTUV010000059.1, on the reverse strand, counting down.
CATAGGCATACACTTAATATTGTGAAAAAGAAAGAAAGAAGAATTGTTGTATTGTTGAAAGAGTGAAAAATAAAAAGCTAAAATTGAAAAGGAGGAAAGTTAAAAAAAAAAAATTAAGGGTAGTAACAATAAAAATAAAACTTAAACTGTAGTATACGATGTAATTTTCTCTATTTTTTTTAAAATACTTTTTCATGTTCTTTTTTTAAAATTTTTAATTTTTTCTTTATTTTCTTTATATTTTTTATTTAATTTTTTTATATCATATTTTCAATATATACAAAAAATAAATATATAAACAATGTATATACAATATACATAAAATATAAAATCAATAATACAAACTATATCTACTACACATCTACATATTATTTTTAATATTTGTTTGTTATTTATTTTTTTTAATTTTTTTATTCTCACAATATCTACACAATATTCATATAACATTTAACAATTTTACATAATATGTATATAAATTATATAACAAATACATAACATAAACACAACATCTATAACATCTATGAAACATACATAAAACATTTACCAAATATTTACATAACAAAATTACTGTTTTATTTTTATTTTTTTTTCAAGTATATAATATGTAAATTTTATTTTAAAATAAATTTATTGAATTTTATTAATATATTTTTATATATTTTACTTTTTTATTTTTTGCTAGTATTATTTATTTTTTATAATTAAAATTAAAAAATTTTCTTTGTCACAATTATTAAATTTTATATGCTAAAATAACAATTTAAAATAAAATTTTTTATTATTTTATTAAAATATTTTTTATTTAATAGTAATTTTTTTAAAAAAAGTAAAATTTGAAGTAAAATATTGATTGTAGTAAGAAAAAAGATATCTTTTTTAAAAAAAATTTATTTTAATGAGGACTGAGATATTTTTAAAATTTTGCTCTAATTTTTTTATAAAAATATAAAAACTTTTAGCTTTTGTAGTATTTTTAGATTTTTTTTTTTTCAAATAGTTTAGTTGGTTTGGATCGAAATTATGCTAGGAGAAATCAATATCCGCCGCCAAAATTAATGGGAGTTTTTTCATTTGTAAAGTAAATTGATAAATTAATAAAATAAATGGATATATTAATAAGTAAATTGTCCTTTGTTATTGTTGAATATTAATAATATGAATTTTTATATATTAATTATATATTATTGATAATTTTTCACTTATATCTATTATTATAAATATCGTTTTACATATTATGTAAATACAAAAAAATTATTGATATAAAATAAAATTAAAATAAATTAAATAGTAAATGAAAAATATAATTCATTATCAATTACTAAACATAAATTTCAAAATTCATATATTATCCAAGGAAAAAAAACCATATATTAAGATAAATAAGCCTAACAAGAAAGAAAAAATATAAGAGAGTCAAATTGTTTGTCTATGATAATTTCTTGTGTTGAAAATATGAACATTAAATTAATAAAAAAAAATTAAACAAGCTAGAGATTATTATTATTATTATTATTATTATTATTATGCATCTTTCTTTGAATTATTATTATTATTGTTGTTGTTATTGTTGTTGTTGTTGTTATTATGCATCTTTCTTTGAAAAAAGGTGGTAGTTCAGTTTGTTCATTTGATTTTTTGTTTTTTTGGTGTTTTTCTATATTTCACTTCAAAAGTCCATTCAACACATAATAGTTATAATTAATGCCAACTATTTATCAATTTGTGGACTAGACTTCAATGTTCAAACCGATTTGGTCTCATTTTCAAACCTTTGATAATTTGTGAAGCAACAAATTTGAAAGAATGAAAATTAAGAAAAGAAAAGAAAGGGGGAAATAAAATTTTCTCCATTTCCACGTGGAATCATAAGAAATTAGAACAAGGAAGAACATATATAACTCTTGATAAAAATTAAAAACGAAAGACCTTTCACATTTGCTACGACTTTCATTTTCATTTTCTATAATTCTAATGAAATTTGCCATATGATTATCCTATCTAATAATGAAAATTTTTTTATTAGGACTTTGATTCGACAAGAAAGGAGTCAAATATTTAAACTTAAGAAATAATTTTCTATTGTTATTTTATTAATAATTTAACAGTTGATAAAAAAAGAGTTTGAAACTAAATATTTTTTTTTCGACACATATATATTATATTTTATTGCTGAATTATTTTGGAGTTTGATTTTTTTTAGTCTCATGGATTGTTTATTTATTCGTTAATTATTTTAATTGTTATGAAATATATAGATGACTTCTTAATTAGATTAACTTTATTCTGTCAAAATTATAATTAGTTTTATCCTATTTAAATTAGAATTTAATTTGATAATTGTTGTAATCTTTTATTTCTATCTATATTATACTTACACTACTATATATACCCCCATTATAGATAGTGAAAAATAAAAAAATTCATAATAAAGAGATTCATCTGATTTCTCATTCTCTTTCTATCTTTTCTCTTCTTTTATTTATAACACGTTATCAGCACGATAGCCTCTACAAATTATAATAGTGAAGAGTGCAAGATCTAGTTTTTTAAGAGAATTTTTATATATCTTAAATTAAAGTACGCTTTCACATTTTATATCTTTTAATAATTTCATGATTAATCTTGATTAGATTGATAATTAAAATTTTATTTATAAATACTATCAGAGTACTTCATATTGAATCATTAAAAAATATTTTAAGGTTACAATATATATATATATATATATAATATTTGTTTGGGGTTTTACTATATATAATTTTGTTCATGTTTGTGAGTTTAAAATTATCCATAACCATAAAATTGTTAAATTTATGAATTGGGTAATGCATACAATATTTTGCTCATGTTTGTATATGTGATGAATAACGTATATATGTAAAAAGAAAGTTGATAATCCTGATATTGTGTTTACCTATAAGGCTACTGTTTGCATTTATTTATGTAAAGAAGAGTTAACATTTGTATTACTTTTTTTACATGGATTCATAAACTTAAATAATAATATTGACAATATATACAACATATAATGAGATTATAGTTTGTGAACATATATATATATATATAATGTATTGATTTGAGAAATATGTACTTTAATTATATTAACAATATTTATATACTCTTAAAATAAGGAACAAATAAAATTTTAAAATTTTATTTGTGGAATTAAAATTTAATAGTTATTTTTGTTTATGATTATATATCTAATAACATAATATAGTATATGAAAATAAAAAAGATATAAAATTATGAGTAAATATTTGTGTATTGAAGTAAAGTTTGTAAATAAATTGATATTTACTATGATTTAATATAATTTTAGAGTTATGATATTTAAACTCTAATTATATTGTTTGGTCCTTATTTATTTGATGAGGTTTGTAATTTATCTAATTTATAATTTTTTTTAATTTGGTATATTTATGATGTTAAATCTCATAAAATTTAAATTTATTACCCTTAATATTTTCTGAAGAAATTATCTGTTATGAGTACTTGATAATTAGATTCACTTTAATATTATGAATTTTAAATATATTTGAGAAGGAAATCAAGCATATTTGTAGGATTGCTTAGAAGTAATGATATATTTTTTTATTATTCAGACGAGAAATTAAAAATTGATTATTTTATTATTAATAATTTATTACAGTATTTTTGATAAATATTAAACTTTTTATGCCTCAAATATGCTTATGCAGTAGCAATATTGAGAGTATAGATTCATAAAAAATTTAAAACTAATTTCTTGTTTACATGTAGTTAAATAAAATTATTAGCTTTTGATAAAAAATTATCAAACTCATCCAATTGGCTTAATATCATTTCCTGAAATGAATATAATATTTTTTCAAGACTATGAATGAGATATTGATAAAAAGGATTATAGTGAAATCTTTTTTTCCTACCAATTTTAAAATCAAAAAGTACTAACAAATTCATAATTATTCATGATCAGAAAATATTTGCTATAGTTAACATTAGGAGAAATTAATATTAACATGATATCTGATTCTGTAAATATGGTTGAATACTCCAGAAGAGTCCACCTTATATTCTAAATTTGAACATTCTGAATTTGAGTAAAATAATATTTCGATGATGCATTGTATTCAAGTAGATCCTGAAGAAATCTGCTAAGTTTTAAAGAATACGTCGCAATGGATATTTTATTGAAATAAAGTAAAAGAGATATTGAATTTTTATGTGTTAACTCTACGAATTTGAACCAGAAGTTCATATTTAAGAAATTCTAAAATTCTTAACTGGATTTTTCTTTATAAATAATAAAGACAGTTGAGTTACACTATATGCACCAGAAGTGTATAAATCTCAAAATTTTTATACTTTGACATGATCGTCTTGGTCATTCAGGTTCAAATATGATGTGACATATTATTAAGAATACAAATAGACATCCATTGAAAAATCAAAAAATTATTTTGTTTGATAATTACTTTTCTACCTTTTGTGCTCAAGATAAATTAATTGAGACCTTTACTATCTAAATTATATTTAGAGTCTCTTGAATTTCTACAAAGAACACATAGAAATATTTATGGTCATATTCTTCAATCTTGTTGACCATTTAAATACTTTATGGTTTTAATTGATTATTCAACTCGATGGTCACATTTTTATCTATTGTCAACTCATAATACTACTTTTTGCTAAATTTCTTGCTCAAATTATAAAAGTTAAGGTTAATATTTCTTGATTATCATATCAAAATAATTTATTTAGATAATGCATATGAGTTCACTTAAAAAGTATTTTATGATTATATTACCATTGAACATTTTATTGCATATGTTCATACTCAAAAATTTTTATATCCATTTGGATATATGTTTGGATACACATTATAGTTTATATTGCATCTTTAATTTGTATTTAACTGCCTATAAATTATAAGTTTTTTACTTTACAACTTATGCTTATCTGACATTAAAATTTGTGATATTAAAATTTCTTATTTGAAGTGTATCTGTATTAATTACATTCTCTCACTTATCTTGACATCTATATAGATTTTGATTATTTATATTCGATATTATGAACCTTTAACGATAAATTTTCTAAAATAAGTTTTTAGTAAGTTGGTTTTCTCACCATTAGGGGAAGATAAAAGTCAAGGTCCAAAAATACAAAAGATTAGTTAGAATATACAAACTTTATCCAATCTTGATACACACACAAATTAATGTGAGCTGAAAGTTTAAAAACTAAATCATTTGTAAAATATTGCAAATTAGTTATCAGATATCTTTATAGATATTCAGAAGGTGTCTAAATCACATATTCTAGCTGCTAATAGTCATGCTCGATTAATTATTCCTGCAGGACATCCTATTAATATGAAATGAATCTAATATACGCCTGAAGTGTAGTAGACCACTTGATTTAAATTACTATTTTTTGAAAGAAAGAAAAATGAATAATTTTAAAATGACACTCCTGAAGAGGTCAAAAGCAACATAAATTAACAACTCATATTTCTAGAGAAGTAACCCTAAAAGTGGTTTCAGTATAAAAAATTATGAGATCTCATTAAAATCTAAAAATATGTGAGAAAGAGATGAAATTATTGTTAATAATTTATTTGCATATGTTACTGTTGAAATTATCAAAATATACTTGAGCTTAAAAATATTTAAAATTGTTGATGTTGAATTGATTGGCCAAAATCGAAAGAAGTAATTATGGTTGAGCTATATTCATTTGTTAAACGTACAATATTGGATCAGTAGTCTAGACACTAGAAGTTGTCAAATCCATGGGGGTATTGTATGTAAAAATAAATAAATAAATCAAATGAGATTATGAAAAGAGCATATTTTCTCTATTATGAATGTAATTATTTTTCAACATTATATTATGATAACTTACTCATATGGCTCATAAGAGAAATGAATTAAACGAAATTGTGAGATATAACGTACGACTTGTGGTATAAAGATTTTCATAAAGATCTTATAAAAATTATGATGAAACATATTCCCTTATCATGAACACTATTACCTTTAGATTTTTGATATGTTTGGCAGCCTCTGAAAGGCTCAATATATACTTAATGGATATTGTGACGATTTACTTATATGGTTTATTAGATAATGACAAATATATGAAAATCCCTGAAATATTTAAGATGTATGAAGTATCAAGATGTCTGAAACATATAATACTTTGATAAATATACTATATTGTGCTTCAAAGATCTTGGCATGAGCTAAATCAATATAGTCAAATATGGTGTAATCACCTATTTAAACACTAAGAGAAAATGAATATGAAAATAATTTTATTTACTCATGTATTTTTATCCAGAAGATAAATTCATAATTTACTATAGTTGCATAAATTCATAATTTACTGTACTTGCATAAATTCATAATTTACTATAGTTACAGTTTATGTTAAAATAGTGAAAACTCCAGAAAAGATCTCAATTACTGCAAACTATTTAAAAAATGAATTTGAAATAAAAAATTTTGGAAGAATAAAATTTTATATTGGTTTCAAGTTGAGTATCTGTCAAATGGAATTATTTTTTATCAAAAATAATATATCAAAACATCTTGAAATAATTTTGTATAGATAAATATTATCCATTAAGTACTCTAACGATTCTTTTGATATAAAAGGAGATCTTTTTCGCCCACAAAAAGATAATAAAGAGCTTTTTAATCTTGAAATACCATATTTCAGTATAATATGCTAATAATACAATACTAGATATTGTTTTTGTTGTTAACTTATTTTGTAACGTTTAGTTTTACACAAACTAAAAGGTATTGGAATGGAGTGAAACATGTTCCATGCTATATAAGTGACACATCTGATATGGGTTCACATGAAATAATATTAATATGTCATGGCGATTTATGAAGCATATAATCACTGCTACTTCACTAAATCATTCAGAAATATTAGCCATTTATGAAGTTAGTCTTGAATATGTATAATTGAGAACTATAATCAAACATATTAGAGGAGTTTGTGGATCACTTATTAAAAATAAACAAACTAATAATATTGTATGAAGATAATACAGTATGCATTGCACATATCAAGGAAAGCTACATAAAAGGTGACAAGACTAAATATATATCCCTAAAGTTCTTTTACACTCGTAAACTTATGAAGAAAGAAAAAGCCAATGTTTACAAAGTTCGTTCAAGTGATAATCCAGTAGATTTGTTAACAAAGACACTACTAACATCAGTCTTCAAAAGACATGTATATAATATTAGGACGTGTTTGCTTAAAATATCTTAGTTGGATGTATTTTTGAGGAGAAGTTACGTATGAATGCTGTACTCTTTTTTCTTCATTAAGTTTTTATCCCAGTGGTTTTTTTTAGCAAGATTTTAACGAGGTATATTCATAGTGGTAGTCATCCAAGGGGAAGTGTTATGGAATATGTGGATAACTACTTAGTTAGATTAACTTTATTCTATCAAGATTATGATTAGTTTTATCTTATTTAAATTAGAATTTAATTTGATAACAGTTGTAATCTTTTATTCTTATCTATACTCTACTTACACCACTATATATACCCCATTACAAGTATTGCAAAATAGAAAAATTTCATAATAAATAGATTCCTCCGATTTCTCATTCTCTATCCATATTCTCTCTTTTTTTATTTACAACACTAATATTATTTTAAAAGTGAGCTATAATGGCATAATACATTAATAGCCCTCTGAATTTGGTAAATAACCAAAGCTGTCAAGTTCAGGAGTCAATTGATGTATTAGGCCGAGCTCTAATTGAAGCTCAAAATTCTAGTATTGTTTTATCATCATAAAATTAATATCATCTTACTATCAGGTTAAAAAAATAGTAATTGATATTATCTTATTAATTGCTATAAATTATAATATTATAATTTTGGCTAGAAACATTTATAATTCCCTGAATTTATTTAGTTCGTTTACCTACTAAACTTTCAATTTGGTCAAATAGTCTCATAAATTCACTTTTTTTTTTTTTTACATATAAATACAATCACGTGAACTTCATACACATTGACTCAGAACTCGAAAGCACTAACTCGGAACAAGGACAAAAAACCTAGAAGCGCTATAAATTTTTTCTCTTTCTAAACATATTCTCATTTATAGTAGTAATTAACTGAATCCACCCAACCCATATGCTCAACGCCTGGTTCACTTGGTTTAATAAAGAATTGCGATTGAGGGCAGATGGAGAAAATTAGATAAGGTCGATTTTAGGTGGTCGGTCAATTTTAGTATTTATATTTCAATATAATCTGAAGCCGAATGATAATGACAAATATACATATTATAATATATATACATGTAAAGCGGCGTCATTTTCTCTTAAAGCAAACATATTTGGATAAACATCTTAAAATGGGAACCCTATGGTAGGGATGAGCATAAAGTCCAAAATCGATCAACTGACCACTAATCCAACTAATTATGTTTGTTTAAATCGACTAGGTTGTCGATTTTAACTTGTACATTTATTAATAAAATTAACCAAATCGACCAATAATGGTCAGTTTTTAAAAATAATTTTTCTTTATCGATTAGTAGTGTTTGGGTTGCCAACTCATAAAACTGGACCAACCCGACCGATGCTCATCCCTATCCGAGAGTTTCCGAAGCTACTTCAGAAATTCTTTCCTCTCTCTTCTTTTGAAAATTTTCTACTCTTCTCGAAAAACTTCTCTGATCTTTCTCCTTCTTCTTCGATCTCTCATCTCTCACTCTTTTACACACTCAAAGACTCTAACTCTGCCTCACTCTCTCAGTCTCTCTATCGAATGAAATCTCTTATTCGATTATTGGTGAGTTCTCTGACCCTTTAAAGTTTATTATTTTTGCGTGATTTGATTTAATTTTGTGCTTGCTTGATTTTAGATTTGCAGAATATTTCATTGATATGTTAGATCTAGCCATACGTGTATTATCTCTATAGATTTTTGTATTTGAAATGTTGTGTTTTTAAAATTTTAAATTGTTGTTAGTTTATATTTTTGTTATGTTTAAATATTTGAAGTTAGGAGGCTTTGATTTTGTCTTAGTATAAATCTATTTATTTAAATATGTTATAATTTTGTTTTCATTATTTATAAATTGTTACGATTTTGTTTAAATTTATTTTATTTTGTGTGATTTAGTTTTATTTTTGTATTTACGTGATTTTAGATTTGCAAAAATATTTCGTAGATTTATTAGATCTAGCCATATAGGTATTATTTTTACACATTATGTGTTTGAAATGTTGTGTTTTTTACATTTTTTTTATTGTTTTTTAGGTTATATTTTCATCATGTTTAAATATGTTTGAAGTTAGGGAGTTTTGATTTTGTTTTAGTATAAATATGTTTGTTTAAATATGTTATAAATTTGTTTTCATCATTTACAAATTGTTATAATCTTGTTTAAATTTATTGACAAAATTTGAGTCAATCCGTTTTTACTCAATTGAACGTAAATTTGTGCGAATGGATTGAAATTATTTATGATTTCATCGACTTTAGATAGAGATTTTTTTTTGCATAAAATTGAGCTAATATGTGATGCCCTAACCTAATTCGCACTTTGGATAACTTCCATTTCTGCCTCACGAAACTTCCAAGTAGACACTGCAAACCAAAAACACAAAAGTCAAAGTGTCTCCTACTTCACATAAACACTTACGCCATTGATTTTTTTTTTCTCGTATTCTGACAAACAAATCTTTTTCTTCATCCATAACAAATACCAAATGTACCAACAAAAACCGCTTACTTAGTTTGAATTTTACTTTCATAATTACGTATCTATATATTTATTTTATGTAGATTCTATTTTATTCTAAATTTTAATTATAATTTTATTTCATTTTGAAAAATTTTATTCATTAAAAGACAAAAAAAAATTAATCATTGAGTTTATTATCCTATTCTGTCAATTTAACTTTTAATTTTCAATGGAAATTAACAGAATCCTTTGATTTTGTAAATTAATTAACTAAATCATTTTTTTGGTTATTAATAATTTATCAATTTATAAAATTATTAATTCAATTAATTTTATTTTTTTTAAAAATAACACATCAGAACACATAAAAAAAAGTAATTAAACACGCCTCTTAATAAAATTATAACAATTTTATTACAATAATTTTGTTAAAGTTCAAATAAATTCATAATATAATATAATAAATTATAAAAGAATTTTTTCCTTTTTTTTAATTAATATACAATTACTATTATTAAATTTTCAATTTAACTATAAAATAAAATTGAAATCACTTCAAAAGTTCAGAACTTCAGATTGAATTTATATATATGAAGGCGAAGAAAAATTACCCACTTTCTTCTTAACCGTTTACTTTGAACAAGTCTACCCTCAACCGTTTCCCAATTCCCAAACTTTTCTTTTCCAAGAAAATTCTCTGTTTTTCTCTTTTTCACTTAACTCTACCAAACCATAAGCTGAAAATTTTTCATTTTAAGATTTTAGTACAAGGGATGGTGATGGAAATGCTTACAAGGTCATTGGAGAGGTGTTTTGGAGGTGGAGGTAGTGGGGATGGGCTTTCTTGGCATATGGACTTAAAGCCTTATGCTTCAGGGGATTATTCAATTGCTGTTGTACAAGCTAACTCCTTGTTAGAAGATCAAGGCCAAGTCTTTACTTCTCCTTCTGCTACTTATGTTGGTGTTTATGATGGTCATGGTGGCCCCGAGGCTTCTCGCTTTATTGCTAACAATATTTTCCCTTTTATACATAGTGAGTTTCCCCCCTTTTTTTTCTCTATTTATTCCAGGTTTTTAGAGCTTGTTTGATTAATGGGAAAGTTGAAGAAAGGGAAAGAAAATGGAGTTTTGTGACCTTGAATTTTGTTTATGCTGTTGATTTTTTTTTTTTTGCTGAGTTTGAGGAACCTAAGTGTAAAACTAGGTCTAGTATTGATATGTTTATTGCTATAAATTACTTTTTTTTTTCTTTTTTTTCGTTAGGCTTTGAACACAAAATGTTACAGCTCCAAAGACACTCTAGTAACACTCAACCAGCTAATTTCTAGTATAATAAATTACTAAAACAATAGTTTAGAATACTTCGATTTGTTCAGTTTTATAATAATTAGTTTAAATTAATAACTGTTAGTTGAAAATATTATTCTCAGTATGATGATCTTTGCTATCAGAGTTTGCAACAGAGCAGGGTGGACTATCAGCAGATGTAATAAAAAAAGCTTTTGATGCTACAGAAGAGGAATTCTTGCAATTGGTAAAGCGATCATGGGCGGTTCAGCCTCATATTGCTTCAGTAGGTTCTTGTTGCCTTGTTGGGGCAATATCAAATGGTATTTTGTATGTGGCAAATCTTGGAGACTCAAGGGCAGTGCTTGGCAAGAGAATATCTGAACGCAAAACAAGTAGTGCAGTTGTGGCTGAACGCTTATCTACTGATCATAATGTGTGCATTGAAGAAGTGAGGAAGGAGGTGGCAGCACTCCATCCAGATGATTCACACATTGTCGTGTATACTCGTGGAGTTTGGCGGATAAAGGGCATAATTCAGGTTATTGTTTCTTTTGCTTCTATGGCTATGAATTAGTTTGCTTAGTATTCACAGGGTAATTTGCGTTACTTGATATTAGTGATGTTCTTTTTGTGCCTATTATGATTTTGAGCTTCATTGAGACTACTAATTGTTTATTATCGATTTGATTTATATACATTTTCTGTTTAATATTTTGCTCAATACTAGCTCTGTCTTCTCCATATGCTTGTAGTTTAATTGCTTATTTAGTTGCTTGTATTTTCAGTTATGCTTTTCTCAATTGTTCCCTTTGGCATTTAGCGGAAGGGCACATGATTTAGAAAATTCGCTTAAAAAAGACAAGTCTTGAACAGCCAGAGGCCCAGAGATTTGTTCCGTCTACATGGAGCTTTACAATTGTTAATCCTTTCCTTTAGTCTCCTTTTATGATGGCTTTTGTACTAATTTTGTGAATATACCAAAACTCTGTTTTTCCTTGGAATTTCTTTTACCTTAAAAACATTGTTAAGTTAAATTTGTTCTTGAAAAGCTTAATCCGCATAAGTTTTGAAACAAAACCCATTATGTTTTAATTCTGTGAATGCTGTCGCAATTTTCTGGTGTTTCACATCTGCAAGATTATTACAAAGATATTTATAGTTCTGTGCAAATGCTTGGAAAATAATTTATGAAGTTCTTGTCTGAGATTTTGAAAACTTAGTCTGTCACATTTTTCATCTAAAAAGGATAAAAAAAATCTCCCTTTCTTTATTGTTATCCTTGTATGAACTCTTGTTTGCCACTTTTAATTATGTAGCTAAGAATGATGAATGAGATTTGTGCTATGACATAAGAAATTTTGTAGTGTTACAGAAGACATAAGAATAGAGCTAAACTGGATATCTGTAGACTAGAACTTGTAACTCTGCTATATTGTATATACATGACTATGTTGATTTCTTCTTCACGGCCTTCCTTTGAAATTTAAGGAGTTACATAATGTCTATTATCCAAAATAACTGCAGTATTGCCAAGGTATTCTTACATTTGTTGCTTGGAGCTCTTCACTTGATATTGACTTTTATGGTCATGATCTAGAGTTGTGATGCAGTAGGCTTGAGTTGACACCTTTTTCTTGTAGGTTTCAAGATCAATAGGAGATATCTATCTAAAGAAACCAGAGTTCAATAGAGATCCTCTTTTTCATCAATTTGGATTGCCTGTTCCATTGAAAAGGCCTGTGATGACAGCAGAACCGTCAATATTAGTTCGACAGTTAAGGCCAGAGGACCTATTCCTGATATTTGCTTCAGATGGTCTTTGGGAGCAACTGAGTGATGAAACAGCTGTAGATATAGTTTCGAAGAGCCCTCGAGCCGTAAGACCTCATTTTACAACCTATTTCTCTTCAATTTCCAACTTTGTAATTTATTTCTTCAGATTTCATATTTGTGATTTCTCACTGTTGGCATGTGTTCAGCCATCATGACTTAAGAACCATAACAAAATAATTGTACCGTACAAGAAATGAACCAGGCATTTACTTTTGTAGGGAGTAGCAAGGAGATTAGCGAGGGCTGCAGTGCGGGAGGCAGCAAGGAAAAGAGAAATGAGATATGAAGACATGAAAAATATTGAAAAAGGAGTGAGACGCCATTTCCATGATGATATAACTGTGATTGTGATGTACCTAGATCATCCACTAGATTCTTGGAATGGTAGATTCGATGATTACAGTGTTGTTGACTGCACAAGGAGCCCTATGGATATCTTCTCACTAGACACAGAAGAAGTTCAATGTTAGCTTCTTGCTTTTTCTCTACACAAGACTACAAGAAATTGTTATGTATGCTTTCTTGTGAATAGAGATAATAAACTATGACTACATAAAACCTCTGTTTGAAGAGGATGGGCATGAAATAATAACCATATAGGAGAGAGGGTTGTATGTAGATAGTTCACAATAGATGCCAGATTGAAAGGTAGTGCTTACTTCTCAGTTTTGTTTTGAAGAGTGCCATTGTAAGACTATTTTTTGCTCTTTCATCCATATTACAAGTACAGTACAGGAAATATTAAGATTGAATGCAGTTGAACTGGAAAAAAAAATGTGAAATGTAATATTATAAAAATAGAGTGGCAAATTATTGTATTAGTAAATCATTTGATAATGATATATCAAAGGACCGGTTGGCAAATTATTGTAAACAAACAGGGCTTAGTTTCTCCTGCTTTTTGTTGTACAAGTTTCCCTAACCCTCTTCAACATGAGACCTGGCATCGCTTTGAGTGTCGTCCAAGTGACATTCCTGACTGATATGAGACATGTTCCGCCTTCAATTACAGTACCTTGCTGCCATATTCGACAAAGCATGAAGGACATGCGTTGATATATTTCCACCAACTCCTCGCTTCTATACGAGGTTGTTGATAGATTTCCCCCTTGCCCTGTAATGGATTGTTCATCGCAACCCAGGATTAATATAAGCTATTTTTTTTTCCTAAAAGCAAATGAATGTTGAAATTCTTATTTAACTGTTGTACAATTTTATTAATAAAATACGTGAAGTTTATCTTAAACATCTATATTATTTTTATCTTAAACATATTTTTCATACTCTTTAATCAATATTTGTAATATAGCAATCAAAATATTATACCCAATATGATTTTTTTTTGGTCTAATTTTTATATAGTAAAAGGAATGATGCTATTTTTTTTTCTTGATGTACATATAATAATGGATAATGCTTTTAGAATTTCATATTGAGATTGACTATGAAATTAAGGGAATGACACACCCAATATATATATATGTGTAAGGTAGAAAAATATTATGATCTATATCATAATACAATATGAAATATTGTTCACTAAATTAATAAAGATTTATATTATAATGGTGAATAGGAAGACTCCAACTGAAGCCGCCACTCTTTTCTTTAACTTCGTTTTTTCAGGAAATAAAAGAACAAAGTTTGACCGCAAGACTAAAACACAAACCGAGACTGAGCATGCCAAAAACAAATTTTTGCACACACATATATAATAATAATATTATTATTCATTTTAAGATCTAATTATAATTTTAAATATTTTTTAATATAAATGTATTTATAGTATTAAAAGGTAAAAAAAAAAGGTTTCCTAGGACACGAAGATTGGTAAGCCGGCTCCTAATATAATAGCAAAACAGAGGGGTGGAGCTGTTTGCATTAGAAGATATCTTTAATATTTTAACGTTAGACCATTCTGTAACCATTCAAAATCCAAAGTGTTGTGTTGTTGTGCTGCTTCCCCAGATTTAAAAGCAAAATTTGTTCTTTCATATACCAAGTACCAACACATATATATCACGTGTGATTATGGAACTGGCACTAGTTCATGTTTATCCATGCATGCTGCTAAACCACAATAAATACCAGTGAATTGAAATCTCATGAAACAGAGCAATTAAGCAAAAGAAAAGAGAAGAAAAGAAAAAAGGTAAAATGTGAATTGCACAAGAAGCACATAACGTGAAGGCTTTGGGTTCAGGAGAGCAAGAAGTAGCGTTATCTCATGGATTTGGGACTGATCAATCAGCTTGGAGGTACTTAGTGCCACACTTAGTTGAAGAATACAAGGTGATTTTGCATGATAAGAGGGATATTTACTAAAATATGAAATAAGTTTTTTATTTAACCAGAGACTTACTCTTATATTTATATAAATATATTAGTCTAAAGCTCAAGCCGAAAGTCACACTTTCAGTTTGAACTATAATATTTTTTAAAAAAACAAATCAACCAAACTCAATTTAAATTATTATAATTTTTAAAAACTTATCATTATTTTGATTTTTTAATTTAAAAATATTTAACCAAAATTACAATATTATGAAAAATAATATATATTATAACAAATTAAAAAAAATGAAACTCTAAAACTCGGTTTGCTTGTGTACAGAGAGAGAGAGAGAGAGTTATGTATGAAGATTGGTTTTTATTATTTTTTTTACTTCTTTTGTAATTATATTTATTTATTTATATTAAAACCATATTCTTGATTACCCTTAATTATTTATTTTTAAAATTAATTTGACTCAAATTAAAATTTTAATTCATAATCTTCCCATTGTTGTAAAATAATTTTAATATCATTAAATTTAAAAGTAATTCAAATATTTAAAAAAAAAATTGAAGCAAACCAAGTTTTAGAGTTTCTTTTTCCTAACCCTTAATAAAACGCCGATAAAATTAAAAATAATACTGAAAAATTAAAAATAAAATAAAATTTATCATACTTCTAATTTTTTAAACTTTGAAAGAGTCAATTTAACCATAAATATAACATCATAAAAAATATATATATACTATAACAAATTAAAAAAAGATTATTAAATTTTTTAAAATTTAAACTTAAATTGTTATAATTTTTTTAAAATTTATCATTATTCTAATTTTTTAATTTAAAGATATTTAACCAAAACTAAATTATTATGAAAAATAATATATATTTTTTAATAAATTTAAAAAATAAACCTCTAAAAATGTGTTTTGTATGAAGATGTTTTTATTATGTTTTTAAAAATACAAAAAAATAAAAATAAAAAATAATATCTGTTGGCTGAAGGGAAGTCCCTCAGCCAGCCAACAATTTTAGTCAATCGAAAGTGTAGGGAAATACTTTTAGTTTGGTTTATTTTTTTAAAAATATTATAGGTCAAATTGAAAGCGTCATTTTTCATTTGAACTTTAGACTAATATATTTTTATAAATATAAAAATAAGTCTCATATTTTAATAAAATATAATATTTACTTTCTTATTTTAGTAAATATCCCGTGATAATATGGGTCATGGTACCACTCATCCCGAATATTATGATTTTGAAAGACACTCAACTATTCAAGGGTTTGTTTATGATTTACTTGCTATATTAGAAGAATTACAAGTCAAGTCTTGTATTGTTATTGCTCACTCTCATTTGAGTATGGTTGGTGCTCTTGCCTCTGTTTCTTGCCCTGATCTCTTCTCTAAGATCATCATGCTCTCTGCCAATCCAAGGTAATTGAAGAAAAATTAACTAACACAATATTGTGAATGATGGGAAAACAAATTCATTCATCACTTAAAGTTTGTTAAAAATGTCTGATTATATAGACAATTGAATTAGCTTCTGGAAGAAGATTGTTAGTTACTAAAGTAAACAAAAGAAAACAAAGAAAAACGAAGCTGAGCTGTAACTCGTTGAAACTAACTAAGCTAGGAAGAAGAACAAAAAAAAAATGTTGCGTTTTCACTAAACTGATTGCTTCCTTTTATCTGCCCAATACGTTGTGTTTCAATCCAATACGTTGTGCACCAATAATAAATAACATAGCGACCGCTTTCTTCATCCCCCCCTCAAGTTGGTGCTTGGTGAACAGTTCATCAAACCCAACTTGAAACAGAGCTTAGCAAACACAGGTGCAGGAAGTGGTTTGGTGAAGAAATCTGCTAACTGAGCAGCGGATGGAAGATGACGAGGAAGGATAAAACCACTCTTAAACTTCTCTCGAACAAAATGGCAGTCAATGTCAAGATGTTTAGTTCTCTCGTGGAAAATAGGGTTCTCTGTTATGTGGATTGCTGCTTGATTATCACACCACAAAGTCACTGGTAGTTTAACTGAAAGTAGAAGATCAACTAAAAGATACGAAATCCACTGAAGTCCGCAAACTGTACTTGCCATGCTTCGATATTCTGCTTCTCTCCAGAAGACCGAGCAACTGTTGCTTGTTTCTTTGTCTTCCAGGATATCAGTTCATCTCCAATGAAAATACAAAAACCAGTAACAGATCATCTTTTAACTTTACAAACGGCCCAGTTAGCATTGCTATATGCTTGAAGTTGAGGATTGTCTGCTCTGGGATAAAATAGACTAAGAGCAGGAGTACCCTTCAGATAATGAAGAATATGAAGTGCACTTTGCCAGTGACGTTCACGTGGAGACTGTACAAACTAAGTTGTTGGAAAGCAAACGTGACATCGGGTCTAGTAAAGCTGATATATAGGAGTCTTCCTACAAAGCGCCTGTAGGATTGAGGATCGGATAAAAGAGCACCTTCATGAGCAGAAAGAAAGATGCCTTTTGTAATCAGAGTGACAGCAGCTTTACAATAAGTAAGTCCAACATCTTTTATTAAATCCAGTCAAGGTTGTCAAAATCGGGATTCTACCTTGAATCGGAAAGTAATTGTAGAATCGTAAATCGGTAGAATCGTATTTGAATCGTAAGATTTTACATCAAATGAAAATTTGACCATATTTTATAAATAAATTACATTTAACAAATTAAAGAACATAAAATCATAATTAAATGATTAATTTCTCAAGTTTAAATATAGATTCAAATTACAAATTAAAATAAAAGACATAAATTAACATAAGTTATAAATAATTATTAAAGATATTAAGTAAGATCAAAGATATCATCATCATTCATTGCCTCATTTGGTGCATCACCAACATCCAAACCATCATCATCATCATCATCACAATGAGGGAGCTCCAAGTCATCATCCATAGCTTCTCCATATTGAGTCTCCAAATTCTTTACATCTTCAGCACCTTCATCATCTTCATTTTGTTTCTCCACTCCTTCTTCTACAATCCACTCATCATCGGAGGAAACATCAAGTTCTTCTTCACTTTTATCAAGTTCACTTGGACTAATATTTTTCTTAACTCTTTTTTTCAACTTCAAGTTATATATTACAAACACTAAATCATTCATTTTTTTTTGTACAATCGATTTCTTTTCTTTGTATGGATCTATATTAAAAAGAAAAAAATTATCAATTGATAAGATGAATGTAAATAAAAAAAAATATAATAATGCATAATGAAATATTGTATGATAACCTACCATCTCAAATGTACTTCAATTTCTCTCGCAAGCCGAAGAGCTACAAGTTAAACTCAAGATTCTTATGGCAAATTTTTGCAATTCTGGGGTATCAGATCCATAAGAACTCCACCAATCAGCTGGATCTTTCTTAGTTATCATTGATTTTGCTGATGTTCGTCCAAATGAACCTCTTGCATGCTTAAATTTCTCAAGTTGCAAATCAATGATATCTCTCTCTTTGGAAGTTCGAATCAATCTCTCCATCACATCATAAAGTCCACGCATTACTTCTCGATCTGCTTGGAAAGTGGGACTATAATGGAATTGAGGATTAAGGTAGTATGCAGCAGCATGCAAAGGATGATGTAATTGTTTTGCCCATCTTTTGTCAATAATTTTCCAAATTTTTTCATAGCTTCATAGAAAGATATTTGCACCATAATTTAAAATTGCACATAAGAAATAAGAATAAGATTTGATAAAATAAAAAACAAGTAATAAAGATGTATATAATAATAAAAATAAATAAATTTACCTTTTCTTGACTTTATTGAAGTTATCTTGTATTTGCTTTTTAGCACGATCCACCTCTTCATATATGAAACCCATTGCCGGCTTGTCATCCGAATCAACCAAACAAAGTACCTTGATAAGAGGATTAGCTGCTTTTAAGCATATCAAGATTGCTTTCCAAAATTTATTGTCCATGACAAAATTTTCAACCTTTATTCCATCATCTAATTTGGCAAATCGAGAATTTTTCCACACATTTGATGAAAACAAACTTAGCAAACCATGTTTATGGTCACTGATACTTTGCAAAGTCAAATAGGCTATAGCAATCGAGTAATGCCCGGTCGAATCAAATCTTTCCCTTTAGTAAACTTCCTAAGCATGGCAATCAACAAAGTTCTACTATAGATAAAAGTAGTTATTTTTTCTTGCCTTATCAATTGTCACATGATGAACCAACAATTCATTTTCAAAATCTTCTAAGATTAAATCAATGCAATGTGCTGCACATAGAGTCTAATAAAGATGTTCTCTTTTCTTCATCAATAACTCTCCCGCTGCCTTGTAATTAGCTGCATTATCAGTGACTATTTGCACAACATTTTCTTCACCAACTTCCTCCACCACAGCATCTAACATTTCAAAAACTTTCTCTGCTGTTTTACCGATTTCAGATGTATCCAATGATTTTAAGAAAAAAGAACCCTTTGTACTATTCACAAGAAAATTACAAATAGATCTTCTTTTCTTATCTGACCAACCATCAGACATAATGGAGCATCCAGTTTTCTTCCATTCAGCTTTATGCTCATTTTGAATTTCTTTTGTTCTTAAAACCTCTAACTTTAAGTACTTTTCCCTAATTTCATGATATGATGGAGGTTTCAATCCAATACCATATTTTCCTATTAACTGGCACATAGTAAAAAACTCGGGATTTTTTACACAATTAAAAGGTATGGCACTTGTATAAAAAAAACAAGCAATTTGTTGGCAAACTTCCTCTCTCAACTCTTTTTTGAACATATTATTGATGGTGGTTTGAGTACTCCCATTCCTCCTCTTAAAAAAAGATGTAATATTTTTTTCAGGAGGTTCTTTTCTTTTATCATTGGGACAAGAATCATTGTCACCATCATCATCACTATGGCCTTCAATTGTGCCCCTTTTTTTCAAAAAATCAAGTTCTAAATTCTTAAGAACATCCAACATTTGGGATCTTACATCTTTAGGAACAGAAACGCATGCACTAACATTTAATTTCGTGCCAGCTAAATGATGCTTCAAATGATACACTCCCTCACTAACATCCCTATTACAATACTTGCACTTCACTTTATGTGTGCAAATTCCTCCAACTGAGCAAAATTGAGATATAAGTCAGATTTCACCTGTTTCCCTTTCATCATCTTAGCTAGTTCATGTTTGACCATTTCTGCAACTCCCTGTTGAGTTTGCCAATTCCTGTCTTCTTTAGTATTCTGTGGACTCCAGTTGATATCTTGCAACGTATTAACTTGTTTGTTCTCTGCTACATCTTCCACTATATTTGCCTGGACATATCCTTTCTGCTTTCTTTTGTTCAGTTCAACATACCAATCTGGCACTCCAACTATCTTAAAACAAGTTTCTCTTAGATGACCTGTTCTCTTACAATAGTCACAGTATTTGTCATCCTTACCCCTAAAATCCTTTTTTCTAAAAACTCCCCTTCCATATCCTTGATCATTAGACACAGCTCTTGCTAACATCACACTGCTAGTATTTTGTTCATCATAGTTCATGAAGGTACTCCTTTGCTTCTCTACTCTGAGAATCAAGGAATGAGCCTTGTTCACAGAAGGTGGAGGATCCATCAAGAGTATTTGATTCTTTGCTCTATCATAAGAATCATTCAATCCCATCAGAAATTGCATCAATCTATTTGAGGACAAAACATCTTCCATTGCCTTGTTTGCCCCACAATCACATCTCGGCACAGGATTCAAACAATTCATCCCACAATTTTCTCAATTTTCCAAAATGCATTCGCAGACATATTATCTTGTTTAATTGAAGTTATTTCTCTTTGTAATTGGTAAATTTGAGGACCATTGCATTCTCCATAATTCTCCTGAATTGTCTTCCATAGATCCTTTGCAGAGGACGCATAGATGAACGTCTCTGCAATCTCTTTACTCATGGCATTTAGTAACCATGAGATCACCATTGAATCTGACCTTTTCCATTGCTTGTACTACTCTGTACCTATCTTTGGCACCTCCTGATCATCCTCGATGAAGCTAAGTTTATCCTTAGCGTTCAATGCGATAAGAATCGATCTGCTCCAGGGTAAGTAATTGTTTTCAGTTAACAAATTTGTTACTGACACCAAATTTGGATTCTCTGTCATCTGACTGTGCATAAAAACTCCATTGTTACTCGATCTTGAACCAGCAATTTGTTGATTTTCTCCTTCAGCCATTTCTGATTGAATCTTAATCAAATTATAGGGTAAAACAGAGTATAGATGATCCTTCTTCCTAAAGCGAGTGCTCTGACACGATGAAGAAAAATTAACTAGCAGAATATTGTGAATGATGGAAAAACAAATTCATTCATCACGTGAAGTTTGTTACAAATATCTAATTATATAGACAACTGAATTAGCTTCTGGAAGAATATTGTTAGTTATTAAAGTAAACAAAAGAAAACAAAGAAAAACGAAGCTGAGCAGTAACTCGTTGAAACTAAGTTACGAAGAACAAAAAAAAATGCTGCGTTTTCACTAAACTGATTGCTCCCCGTTTATCTGCCCAATACGCTGCGTTTCAATCCAATAAGTTGCGCACCAATAATAAATAGCATAACGGCCACTTTCTTCAGCAATATTTATATATTCACTTTTTTTATTAATTACATGTGATGGTGGGAATAACACCGAGTACTCGAATCCTGAAGCCGAAATAACAACACTTCTGCCCACCAAAATAAGACTTGATGATTATATATTCACAATTCACTCAGTTTAAAATCATATAATGTGAAAGTTATTGATTAGTGATATATCATTTCATTTCTCACTAATCCAAAGCGGATAAAATTTTATCTTTCATTTATTAGATAGCTAAATATAGTTTTATTTTTAACTATCAAGCGTGTAGATAAATTAATAAGAAATTATTAATTTAACCAGAGATCTTGAATCTGAGTTATGAGAGCTAGATTATGAAAGGATGCTTTACATTAAAAAAATATCGTTTTGTTTCTATGAATTGGAAGGTTGTAAAGATTTTTTCATTCATTAGATTAAGTATATTTGGATCCATATTGTAAGATATATTTACAAGCAAAACTTAATAATTATTTTTGTTGTTAAAATTGGGTTACTAAATGATGATAATCACCGAGGAGGATTAGAACGACAGGACGTAAAGCAATTATTTGAAGCAATGCAAGCCAATTATGAATCATGGTGCTCAGGGTTCGCACCACTTATAGTAGGTGGAGACATGGACTAGGAGGTGGTGCAAGAATATGGGCGAATCTTATTCAATATGAGGCCTGACATAACACTGAGTTTAGCCAAAGTCATATTTTTAACTGGTATGAGACATGTTCTGCCAATGGTCAAAGTCCCTCGCCATATATTACAATGTGTCAAGGACATGGCTTCGCCTGTTTCTGTGTCTGAGTATTTGCATCAAAATCTTGGGGCCAAATCCTTTGTTGAAGTCATGC
Organism: Garcia nutans; assembly: GCA_947685225.1. NCBI lineage: Eukaryota > Viridiplantae > Streptophyta > Magnoliopsida > Malpighiales > Euphorbiaceae > Garcia > Garcia nutans. Next base: position 4,918,793 of record CANTUV010000059.1, on the reverse strand, counting down.
CTACTGGTGGCCACTTACCCCATCTCAGCTCTCCTGATATTGTTATTCCAGTCATTCCTAAACACCTTCGCACTGACGTGGCTCAATAAGTCACTGGGATAATTATATATATATATATTCAATTAATTGTATTTAAATTAAATTTCTGTAATATAGGCAGTGGCTGCATAAGGCATAGCCAGTATATCTTTTTTTTTAAGACTTTATTTGTTTTATGGTTTGCTGTGATTTCATAATATATGAAATATTTTAATTTGTAGTTTGTTTTGACTTTTATCATAATGCGATAGATTTACATGATAATTTTATAGTTTGAAAATTATGCATTTTGATGAGTTTTTAAGCCATCATCAATTTAGTGATTTCTATAATTTTAAAATTTTATTTTTCAAAAATATCATCTTAATAATTTTTTAAAGACTAAATATATTTTTATAATCTACTTTTTATTTTCATGACATATTAAAATCTTACAAAATATTATCAAAGTAAATAAAAATATTTTATTTTATTTTTTTTGTAAAGGTGGGCGGAACCACCGGCAATATTTATAAAAGATTAAATAAGGAGAAAGTTTGAGTTACAACCTCTATAAAGACAGAGTAAATCAAAAAAGGAAAGCCAAAATTACATGATAGGCAAAGAAAAAAAAGAGCCTAATATCTAAAAGAAACATATGGTAGTCCATCCGCATCCGTCAAGATCATGCCAACAATTCTCTTAGGAAGAGAAAGCAAGGACCAGAAATGCCTGGAATAACAATCAAGCCTGCATTGAAAAGCTAGTGAATGGGCAACTACATTACCTTCCCTGGGGATATATGAAATAACACACCCTTGAAGAGCCTCACGAGCACGATCAATCAAATACATGGAAGAAGGAGCCTCCCCATTTAGTTGTTGAACTAATGTAAGGGAATCACTTTCGATATGGAGTTTGGGTGGATAAATACCTTGATCGCAACACCAACAAAAATCATTCCATAAAGCATTAAATTCAGCAAGAAAAGGAGAATTAGCCTGTAAAATGAAAGAAGAGGCTCCAATAAAATAACCAGATTCATCCCTCAAAACAGCCCCTCCTGTCGCATTTTGCTCCGAAAAGGAAGCATCAACATTCAATTTCATACAACCCATTGGGGGTCTTACCCAATACACAAGTTTAGGCCGAATGGTGGATCTCCCAAAACCAGTAGGCAAAAAATCATAACAAGAACTCTCCCTTGCCCACTTGTCACCCGAGTGAATAGCACCCCAACTAAGGAGGAGTTTCAAAATTCTATGATTCACAGCCTGTAAGCAAAAAGTTTGAGTACCCCAAGCAGAAGAACAGTAAGCACACCAAACTTCATACAAAATAACCTGTGGTAAAATACAAGCCAGACGCCCTTTCATGGAACAGGACTTAGCTAATCTAAGCCAAGATTTCAACTCATGAAATAAAGAAGCACGACGTCTGCATTGAGGAAATAAGTATTCACAAAATAAATTCCAAAGACCATGAATCTTAGGACAATCATGAAAAATGTGAGAAATTGATGCAGGAGCATTAAAGCAGAACAAGCAAACCGAACATAAGGAAACTCCAAGCTGTTGAATTTTGTGAGGTAACGGAAGAGAATCCTGAAACACACGCCAAGTATGAATGGACAATTTGGCAGGGACCACAGAGTTCCAGATACAAGCAATCTCAGGATTAGATTCCTTTTTGTCTCTAACCATGTCATATGCTAGAGATAAGGTAAATTTCTTGCCATCTCTCCAAACTACATTATCAACAACAAGAGAAAGGGTATCATGGTGTTTTTCATAAATTCTGCATAAATTTTTCCATCCAGGTGAGTCAAGAGCTGAGTATACAAAATCTCTCCGACGACCATATTTACCAGAAAGGCATTCTGCCCAAAGAGAATCTCTTGAGAGATACATCCATAGTCTCTTGATTGAAAAAGCTTCTTGAAGAGCAACCAATGATTTAATCCCCAAACCCAATTCCGTCACGGGATAACACATCTTATCATAACTTACCCAATGATGTTTTAAAGTATCAGTCCCACTCCAGTAGAATCTAGCAAGGCGTTTTTCCAAACCAATAATAATGGATTTAGGCAGTAAAAGAGCTCCCATGATATGAACCGGGATGGCACTCAACACATGCTTAATGAGAATAAGGCGACCACCTGGGCTAAGGAAACGTTTTAACCAACCTGCCAGTTTATCATCCACTTTTTGCAATAAATTTGAACAATAAGAGGCTCTAGTAATACCTTTAAAGACAGGAGCACCTAAGTAGGTAAGAGGGAGAGTGCCCTTACGAATGGTGAGAATATCTTCGAACTTGTGCACCATAGTTCTCTTAGCTTTATCAGAGACATAGAACGAGCTTTTGGCATAATTAATCAGCTGCCCTGAAACTCGCTGGTACAAATCTAAAAAAGCTCTAAAAAACTTAAGAGATCTAGCATCACCATTAATAAAAATCAACAAATAATCAGCAAAAGCAAGGTGAGAAACAATAGGACACCCTCTAGTAAGCATGTAGGGCCGAATTTTACCCTTAGAGATTAAATCATTCAAACCTCTAGAAAAACCTTCAGATGCAAGAATAAACAATAAAGGAGAAAGTGGATCTCATTGCTTAACCCCTCGCTTGACTTGAAAGAAACCGTAGTTCACTCCATTAACCAATATCGAAAGATGGGTAGCACCCAAATAACCAAGAATAAGTTGAGTAAATTTATCAGAGAAACCAAATTTAAGTAAGATAGCTCGGAGAAAGTCCCATGAGACCCTATCGAAAGCCTTGGCCATATCCAATTTGAGAGCAATATTATGACCCCAGGTTCTTTTATCGAGATCATGAAAAATCTCGTTAGCCAACATAATCTGGGCATGACTAGATCGACATTTGAGAAAACCTGCTTGCTCTTTAGAAATAAGGTTGTTCAATATTGGAATGATCCGATTAGCCAAGATACGAGTGCATACCTTGCTAAAAAAAGAAGCAAGACAAATAGGGCGATAATTGTCAAAATTATTTGGATTAGCAACCTTAGGAAGTAGAATAATAGTCGCACTACCAACAGCTCGAGGAACAGGGACCCCCAAAAAGAACTCTTGAACAGCACTAATTACATCTCGACCTATAATATCCCAACAATTCCTGAAGAAACACCCATCGAACCCATCAGGGCCTGGGGCACTGTTAGGATTTAATTGCCACACCGCAGCTTTAATTTCTAGAGCATCAGGAATGGAAAGTAACGCCTCATTTTCATTTGAAGAAACAAGAGAAGGAATATTATCCAAAATCGGGGTAGAACAAGAAAAATCCCAATTATTCTCAGAAGCAAACAGTGTTTGGAAGTGTCGAACCGCCTCTGCACCAATATCATCTTGCTCAACTAATTGCACACCAGTATCAGTCTTAATCAAATTAATACGAGATTGCTTACGTCTCATATTAACAAAATTATGATAATACTTGGTATTACGATCCCCATCCTGAAGCCAATTAATATGGGACTTTTGTTTCCAAAAAATCTCCTCAATCTTTAATTTCTGGTGTAAAATTGCCTGCTTTTTATTCCAATCCTGTAAATTAAAATCTGAGGAATCAATCACATATTTATCTTCAGCTTGAATGACCTCCTCTTCTGCGTTTTTGATTCCAGAGAAAATATTTCCAAATTTATTTTGATTCCATTCCCGAAGAACCTTTTTAAGAGAACGAAGCTTGGTAAACAAACCAGACATACCACCTCCATTAAAATCACTGTCCCAGTGAAGTTTCACAGTAGAAAGAAAAGAATCATCTTGAAGCCACATATGTTGGAATTTGAATGATTTAGGATACTTGAACTCGGTTTTTTGACAACAAAAAAGTAGAGGCGAGTGATCTGAAGAATTCTTACTTAAGTGATGAACTGAAACAATATCAAAAGCATCAAATAACAAGAAATTTGCCATGATCCTATCAAGACGTTTCCAAACTCGACCATTCTGGCGAATGCCCGTCCATGTAAAGTCATTACCTTGAAAAGGAATATCCTGAAGACCACAGTCATCACAAGCAGCCACAAAATCTTGCATTCCATTCAGCTCAACATTTCCTGAGCCCACATATTCAGTACTATATTTAATAACATTAAAATCCCCCCCACAATCCAAGGCAAAGAGCAAGAATCGAAAATTTTGAACATAGCATCCCATAAATCATGTCTGACAACCCTATCATGACCTCCATAAACAGCTGAGATATTGAAAACAAAACCAGACTGGAAATGAACAGCTTCACAAGTCAATAACTGACCAGCATCCATGAACTTAGATAGTTTAAAGATATTCTCACACCACAAGATCCAAATTTTATTACTAGTCGAAGCAAAAGATTCTGTGAACCCCAATTTATTAGCCAAAAAATTCATCTTAGAAACAGAGGATAAAGGTTCAATCAACACTAGCAAAGCCAACTTATGTGATTTAATGAGATTAGACAAACGAAGTAAAGAGGAATCAATACCCCCTTAAATTCCAAAATAGAACATTCATTGATTCAAGGAAGCAAGATTTTGAACCGAGTTAGAGATAGGTAAAGTAACCGAAATACCTTCAATGGGAGAAACTATTCCAGCAGTATTGGGTTCAGAAGAGCTTCCTATTGTAGTTCATTTTTTCCCTTTGGGCCAACCCCGTTTCTTTTTGTTAACAACAGCAGTATCTTGGTCTGATTTGGTTTCAGTTTGAGCTTGAGTTTCATCCAAATCAATGCCTGATTCACTAACTATCTCAAGACCTAATACATTCTTATTAGAACGGCCACGATGAGATTTAACAGTTTGAAAGCCAGAATCATCTTCTAAAACTCTCTCCTCAATACTAACAGCAGCTGGGGAAGTAATAAAGAGCTTCTGGGTATCAAAAATCAGATTATCTGAGGCTACATCCTTGCCCTCAGTAGCATCAACAATTCCCTCTATAGAAGATACTTCTAATCTGCCCTTGCCCTTATCATTAGTGTTGGATTCATGTAAGGAGATAGAGTTTGAATTTATTGTTGGAATGGCAGTATTCAAAACATGCTCAACCTTCTCAGAAACAATCTTATCACAGTTAGCTTTAGCAACTTCACATTGAACAGATTTGGCTTTATCAGTGATTGTAGAGTTAACAGTCCGAGAATTAGTTTTAGGAATCCAAAATTTTTCTGATTTAACAGCCTCAATGCCTTTAGTATCAGTAACCATATCATTGTCAGCAGCACAATTGGTCATTAAGTGACCCAATTTGAAGCAACGATTACAAAAATTTGGCAAATTTTCATACAAAATGTTTTGGAAAAAACCAGAATTTTCATCTCCTATCCAGATTTTATCAGGCAAGACACAAGACAAGTCAATTTCAATACATACCCGAGCTGTTGAAGGTCTGGAAAGAGAAGCGGTAGCTGCATCAATTTTTAATGGAACTCCAATCCGGCTTGCAATAGAGAACAGAGCTCGTTTTGTGGAAAAGATGAATTGGCAAACCGTTCATCGAGACCCAAATTGGATAGATCGGACTGTCACAGGATGGGTTATATTCTGGAGTCCATTTGAAGACGCGCATGCCAAACCCATTGAAGAACCATAGTTGTCGTAACCAGCAGCGCAAGAAATCGTCCTCTGTTTGAAAATTAATAAGCACATCCAAATCATTCAGTAGTCCGATCGAGAAAGGTCCCCTGAAACCAATCGAGTCGAAACCTTTTTGTAAAGCTTTCATCGATGGTCTGCCAGAGGAGAAATGGCCGACTAATGCATGCTTGAATGGCCGAGCAAATTTCTCAATATCTTTATGAGAAAACGCAACAGAGGGATACCCTTTAAATCTTGAATCCGAAATCTCCAAGGCTCCCAAATTTGCTTCCGAAAATAGTCTATCTGCATGAGACATAGTGGATCCCTGTCGGAAAACGTCTAGGAAAGACCGTGACTGCCCAGGAGGGGCAGTCGCCGGTGAAGAAGTGGTTGCCGTAGTGAGCGTTTCAGCGAACCCTAGATTGTTATTTTTTGTAGCAGGAAACTGCTTCTGAGTTTTGAGATTTTATTATATTTGCAGCTTCTTCTACTGCTGAATTATAAAAATATTTTATTAGTAATATATATATATATATATTATAGATGGACAGGTAAATTTTATTTGTTTAGTCGGTTTATCTTTTAAATTTTTAATTTGACCTTGTGACCTCATGAACTCATATTTTTTTAACCTATAAATATAAACTTATTAAATCACGCGGAGTCATATTTTCTTAAATTATAAACATATTTTTTATCTAAATTACTTTTCATTTAAAATATAATCTTTAAAATATATTTTCTTCTAATAATATATATTATAAAAATAAATAAATATGGCATTTCAAGAAGGGATATTAGAAAAATATCAAACCAATGCTAAAGTTTCAAATGGTACAAAAAGTATTAAAAAAAAAGAAAACTTAAAAAGAAAGTTTAGAGATTAGATTTTTTTTAGGAATTTGATTTTAAAAATTATATTTTAGAGATTAGATTTTAAAAGAAAAGTGATTTAAATGGGAAGAAATTTAAAGATAAAAAATATGTTTATAAATTAAAAAAAAATGCGAATCAAGGTGATTCGACGCGACTCAATAAATTTATATTTATAAATTAAAAAAAATTTGATATCCGAAACTATATAATTAAATAAAAATTTTAAAAGTTAAACTGAATAAACAAATAAAATTCAAAAAACTATATATAGATTTGATCTATTTTATTTAGTCATACTATACTATACTATCTTTTCAATCACAACTGCAATAAGAATCAGATCCACTATCACTCTTGTGCACCACTTCCCTCCATAGTCCGTCAACGAATTATATCGCTTCTTTATCATTGACAACCATATATATGAAACATTGCGTTGGAATTGTTGTTCACCATAAAACAAAAATAGTTAATTCCCCTCCATCTTTCTTTTTAGGCTTTTGGGGATTTCTTTATATAAGAGATATTATGGTACAAAATATAATAAGATAATCGATAAATACAAATCCACATGAGTTATGATAACAACTACATGATATATATACATCAAATAATATTATCTGTAACATTCTCTCTCAAGCTGAATGGAGAGGTTTTACATGATGCTTGCTGCCCAATTTTATAAATTTCTATAGAACTAATGGTTTTCTGAAGATGTCTGCCACTTGAAGTTCAGTTGGAATATAAAAGACTTTAAAACTGCCATTAGCAACTTCTCACTAACAAAGTGACAGTCGATTTTCAAATGCTTTGTACAAGCATGATATAACAGATATATAGTGAGATAAATTGTGCTAACATTATTGTATTAACACTTAATGATAAGATAAAATTACACACTTTATTATTTTTGAAATTTAATTTATAAAAAAATTGAATAAATAAATATTATTATTCAAACATATTCAACTTATTTTTGGTAATTGACTTTTTTTCTAGTAATTATTTTAATTTTTTTCTTGGTATATTGAAGAAGGAAATTTATCCAATTTTTAATTTAATAAAATATATTATTAGTTAGCTTGTATAACGACTTCTAAGTAAGTATATAATAATGAAAGGGCCCCGGAAAAAAAAGAGAAGTTGGAAAAAATGAGCTTTTATTGCGAATAGTCCGCTACGACCATTTGATGTGTCGTTCGCTGATGGACTTCCACTTAATAATCTCGAAATCTTTAATCACTATCATGCTGGTATTTTGTCGTTCTCAGCTTCTTCATTAGTTATACAACAATTTGGGTTTCATAAATGATAGTTGGTTCACTCATATAATAGACTTTTTTGTGAAAAAAAAGATTATGATTTTTTTTATGTTTTATTAATTTTAATTGAATTATTTCTTAATGTTGTTGATTTATAAATTAAATTATTATTTCATATGATTTATTAAAACTAAGAGTATTCACAAGCCGAATTGAACTGAATTTTACTTCAGTCCGACTCAAAAAATATTCTAGCTGTATTTTACAGTCCATAGCCCGACCCTAAGTCCAGAAGAACCGAATCACTTAGAGTCTGACCAAGGTCGGATCGGGCAGGACTAATATTTTTTTTAAGTTAAAAAAATTAAGGATAAAATTTATTATTTTTTAAATTTTAATAAAATTTACCTATAAATATTACTTTAAAATTTATTATACCAAATTATATCTAATAATAAATAAATTATCATATCAATATTTATGATAATAAAATTATTTAATTATTTAGTTATTTCATTATTTAAGTAAAAAAATATAAAATATAAAAATTATTTTTCATGTATTAAATTTTTAAGAGTCCCAAATATCATAAAATACATATAATATTTTAAAATTTTAAAATCTTTTTATATAAAATTTTAATTATTAAAATATGTATTTTCAAAAAAATATAAAAAAAATAATACCTCGGGCCGGATCGGGCCTATTCGAAAATTTTTAACATCAAGATAAAAATAGACTATATCTTAATATTTAATTTTTTAGTGATGACACCCTTAAATATATGTTAAAAAAATTAATATGATATCAAAATAAATATGGTCCGTGAATGTATAACGATATTTTTTAAAAAATTATCAGATATTAAAGAGAGTAGTTGGCACAAAGTTGGCATTGAAAGGGGGGTTTGAATTGGGGATTGAAAATTAATCAGAAAATCCAAATGAATGAATTATAGAGAGCGCATTTGGATATTTCTTGTTTTGTAGATAAAGTGAAGATAGTTATTGTTATATTGCCGTTGTGAAGGGGAAATTAGAGAAGCTGCCCTGTGATGTGAGACTGGCAACGATGTATCACGTATTTGGATAAGTCGGCTCAATTGAGAGGTTGTTGATTGTTGAGTAATAATTGCAAGTCGCGATTGATCTAGGGGTGGACAAAAAAATCAAAAAAATTGAACCGACCGAGAAACTGACTAAAAACCGACCAAAAAATCGGTTAATTTACTGGTCGGTTTGGTTTTCGGTTCTAAATTACATCAAATCGAAAATCTTCTATCGGCCGGCGGTTTCATTGCTCTGAAAATCGAACCGACCGAAAACCGACCGAATTTTTTTAGTCTAAACCAAAACTGCTGGTTTATAATGAAACCGACTGAATTTTTTTTGTCTAAACCAATTTTTTTTGTCTAAACCGAAGCCGACCAAATTTTTTTGGTCTAAACCGAAATCGACCAAAAACCGACCGAATTTTTTGGTTCGGTTTTTTCTCAGTTTCTACTTCTGTCTGTTTCGGTTACTAATATATTTGATCGATTTTTGTAAATCGGTTCGGTTAGACCAACCAAACCAAAAATGTCCACCCCTAGATCGATCCTCCAAAATTTCCCTATTCATAGCTCACTTCCAACTCCATGTCTTTTTGTTTATTCCCCCAAATTAAATAATAATTAAAATTTAACTTTTAATTTTTATTAATTTGGATTTGATATTTAGATCAAATAATGAATAATAATTATTTTAATATTATATTACATTTGACGTGAAAGAATCAATTTTGATTTTATTATAAAAAAATATATATTTATCGCTAAATTATATAACGGTGCATAATAATTTTAAATATTGAAATTCAAAACATTTTCTATATGTTAATTAAGATAGGCTTGAGCGTATTAATGAAGAAAAAGGAATATCACATTTGTTTGTTTGATTCTTTAATTTTTTAAGAGATGGAGTAAGAAATAAGTTTAATTATATTCCTTCATGAGTTGAAATTTATTACATTATTAATCAAATGTAAACAATTTCAAATTTTTAAGAATTTCAACCTAAACTAGATGATAACATAAAAGAAATAGAACATTTAATTGATTCAACCTCGTTTATTCATGATTCACAATTAACTTTTTTTAATAATAATTAATCTATTTAGTGGATTGAAAATTTATTAAATATTATTTCACCAAAAATATTAATATATTAATTTATCAAATTTATGAAAATTGAAATTTTAATGTAAAATAATTATGCAAACCACCATATATTTTCCTTTTAAATAATATTGAAAAAAGGAACATATATCCTATAAATATAAATAAAATTTATAATTGTATCATATATTATGTCAAAATAATTATATAGTAAAAATATTCACAAAGCTAAACACTCTTATAAGTGCCATATGATATGATTATGGACTTACAACGCTAATGTACCATTGATGTGCCAAATACCCAAGAGGAAATCTTATTGGCAGCCAAAAATATCTCATCCAATAATTAATGATTATAATGTATTTTCACCAAATTTTATGAATTATTGATTAAAACAAAACCATCAATTGTAAGTTGTTTCTTAAAATTTCCAGCTTATTATGTCATGTACAAAACCATCAACTGTAATTGATCTTTTTTAAGTTAATACAATGCTCTACAAATTAATTGTAAATGTCAAATACATACAATTAATAATTATAATTTAATCGAATTAAATTAATTAATTTTTATACATATTGCCAAGAATTAACTAACATTTTAAGCAATTTATTGACTATAAGCGTGTGTTGCTCTTATTTAAATTTTAAATTAAAATTTTTTAAGTATTTTTTCTCCTCGTATATATAATTTATTAAAAAAATTCAATAATATAATACTATAATTTTCTATTTAAAATTAAAATTCAAACCGATAATAAATAAATCCACTTACATAAGGAGTCAATATTAGATTACTAAATTTAAATTTTCAATATCAATATTAAAAATGTGCATCGATCAATTTAATTAATTTTTAAAAATTTGCTAAATCGACTATTATCTAAAAAATTTATTATTTAAATTTGATCATTTAAAAGGAGAAAAATTTATAAAATCAACTACCATTAATCGAATTCAATCAATTCTATCAACAATATTAGTTTGTTAAAATTTTAAAATAAATTTGACTAATTCAATTAAATTAAATTGATATAATAGATTATATGGATGAAAAGAATGGCAGAGTGGATTGATTCGGCCACTTGCTATGTATCACCACAGACAAAAAGTGTGCCTGATAAATTGATACCCTATCCTCTGCTTTGTCAGATTCCATTTGAACTTGGCTTGGACTTAATCATCACCAAGTTGATCATGAGTGTTAGAACTCAGCACTCACCATCGTTGGATGTAAAATATAACTGGTAAACAAGACAACAGAAACTATAACTGAATCCTGATTAATTTATATTCTTCGTGTCTAAAAAATTAATTAATTCATTTTATTATTTATAAAATTTAAATTTTATATAAAAATTTTATAATAAAATTTCAAACTGTCGTCATCTCTATTAACGGTGCTACATCACCTCTTAAAATAAATTCATTATAAATTAAAGTAAATTTTATTCATCGTTCTCAAAAAATTATCTTAATTTTATTAATAGTCCTTAAAAAATCTCTTAATTTTATATATTATTCTTAAATAATCTCTTAATTTTACTTGTCATCCTTAAAAAATTAATTTAAAATTACATATAATCCATGTTGGTATAATAATTCTATATTTAGACTTCTTACTTTAAGGTATAATAATTCTATATTTAGACTTCTTACTTTAAAAATAAATGTCTAACTATTCAAATAAATCACATATTAATTAGTTTAACAAATTTTAAATAATTTATAAAAAAATATTTTTTTTACATTTGAATGATAATTTTAAATTATTAATTATAAAGTAATTTTATTTAATAATTAAATAAAATTTATTAATCAGTTTAACAAATCTATTTATAAATTTTTTAAAAAATTAAAATTTTTAAAATTATCCAATTTTAAAAAAATTAAATTTTCTACAGTTGAATAATAATAACAATTATTGTTAAAAATAATTTTAAAAAATAAAAATATTATAGTAATAATTATACTATATTTAAAACTAGAAAATTTTGAAAAATTCAATTTTTTATGGTTGAATTAAAATAATAATTATTAAATATTATTTTACAAAAATAAAAATAGAATAATTATTATTATTATTCAAATGTAAAAAAATTATTTAAAATTATCATTCAAATATAAAAAAAAATTATTTTTTTTAAATTATTTAAAATTTATTAAACTAATTAATATGTAATTTGTTTGGATGGTTAGGTATTTATTTTTAAAGTGAGAAATACAAGGATAGAATTATTACACCAATATGAATTATATGTAATTTTAAATTAATTCTTTAAGAATGATAAGTAAAATTAATAGATTATTTAAGGATGATGGATAAAATTAAAAGATTCTTTAAGGATTACTGGTGAAATTAAGATAATTCTTCAGGAATGAAGGTGAAATTAAAATAATTCTTCAGGGATGTTGGATAAAATTTACTTTAATTTATAATAGATTTATTTTCAGAGCCGACGACGCTGACAATGGAGATAATGACAGTTTGAGTCAAGGACAATTTTATTACAAAACTCTTAACTTTATGGATGACTGATATAAAATTTAAACTTCAGTAATGATATAGAGAGTTATTCAATTCTTCAAAGATGACAGATGTAAATTACTCACTGAACCTTTGATACCATGAATCTAGTGGAGCCTAATATAGTCGATCAACCTATCAGAAATATTTTTATCATATGTTTAAATTTATATACATTCATAAAAATCATAATAAATTTTTAAATATCAATAACATTATTTTTGTACTAACAAATGTAATTTTTTTAATTGAAAGAAAAATATATGGAAATATTAATTTAATTAAAATATACATTAAAAATATTATACGGAATAAGCAATTTCACATGCAATTATAATTAAGCAAATACAAATAAAATTTTGAGTAATTAAAAACTAATAAAATTTAGAGTAATTGAAATTTTAAATATCAATGTGAAACTCAGACTCTAAATTGAACTCATTTCCAATGAATATTTAAAATATTTAAATTCAATTCCACTCTACTCATTTTACATCGTATAATATATTTTACATTTTATGGTGTTGTATACTTGTAATAAAAAAAATTATATCTAGTGACAAAAAAAATAACTCCACTCAGTTATCATTAAAAAAAATTTAAATTAATTTATTTAATAATGTTAAATCAAGTTTAAATAAATTTCAATTAGCTTCAATTCAAATTTCGAATAAGTAAATTATTTCATATAATATAAAAAACATATTTAAAATTATATTAAATTTTAATTTTGGCTTTATTCATAATTTAAACTTCTCAGATTAACTCAATTCATCATTCAAACTAATCAAATTGAAATTCCATTGGATTAAATAAAATTGAATTAAATTTAAATATTTTGAGTTGGATCCGAATAGTTTATAAGTAATTTCACTTATTACTTATGCCTCAGTTTAAGGCTCAAGAAGAATACCATATCCAATTTTTATTTATTAAATTATATTTGTGATTATTATCGTTGATTGTTATTTGGTAGTAAATATATATTGTTTTTGACTTTGTTAATTGTTATTTAATATGATATACTTAATTATTAATTTAATTTAAATTTAAAAACTGTTAAATTTAAAAAAAAAAGATGCTATAGGAATAAAGTTGTGATAAATTAAATTGGGTAAAATGAAAATTTTCAATAAAATAGATACAAAATAAAGATTTTAGTCCATAATATAATATTTATAATGATTATATATTAATAGTAATAAAAAATATGGCTTTTGATTTATCACAGCTTAATTCATTTAGCAGTTTGAGAAGAAGTTAAAATTTATATTAAAATTTTTGCAACTCGATTTTAAAATAAGTTTAATAAAAATGAGAAATAATATTATATAATATTTTTGTGAAAAAATAGAGCAGAAAAGAAAAGAAGCACTGACCTAACCAAAACCCAATAATCTTATCATAAAATGCAAATAAATCAAAATATGCGGTCCATATTATTCCCCGTCTACGCCATGTTCTTCGTGCCCACAACAAACAAAACCATTTGATGACTGACTGATTATAAATAAGAAAGTCCAAAATTCACGCCGTAGAAACCCAAATCGATCAATCCAACTTAATTTGAAAATCCTCCAAAAAAAAAAAAAAAAGCCAAAAACAGGGGAAAAGAAAAAATGGGTATAGTAGAGGAAGCTCACAACGTGAAAATCCTTGGCAATGGAGAGCAAGCGTTAGTTTTGGGTCATGGATTTGGTACCGATCAGTCTGTTTGGAAGCACCTTGTTCCTCATGTTGTTGACGATTTCAAAGTTATTTTGTATGATAATATGGGTGCTGGTACTACAAATCCAGATTACTTTGATTTTAATCGGTACTCGACTCTTGAAGGATATGCGTTTGATTTGCTAGCGATTTTAGAAGAATTGCAAGTTGAATCGTGTATTTTTGTTGGTCATTCTGTCTCTGCTATGGTTGGTGCTATTGCTTCCATCAGTCGCCCTGATCTATTCTCTAAAATCGTCATGATCTCTGCTTCTCCAAGGTAATAATTCACAATCAAACTCTTCTTCTTCTTTCATATTCATCGTCTGTTCTTCTTTTTCGAGTTTTACTGTGAGTTATATTCAGATTCTCAATTCTTCATAATTGGACTTCAATAGAATCCAAGAAAAAGGCTGTTTGTTAATTATGGTTAATTTTTTATTACCAGCCAACCAAGCATAAAATTTTGTGCAAAAAAACATAAATACCGCATAAACTAACGGAAGTCGCATCAATTTAACAGAAAAAATAAATACTTACACTACCTGAGAACCGGTGAGGGGTACTTCATTATTTATGATATTTTTTATATTAATTAATTATAATAAATTAATTATAATTTGTGATATAAATGAAAAAATATATATGTTTATTTATTCAGATGGATAGAGTGTGATGTTTTGTGAGTATATTGTTTAATTACTATCTCTATGCTAGTAAAATTGTTATTTTTACAAATATATATATTGTATTAAAATTATTATTTTATATAATTAAAAAATTAATTATATTTTTTTATTATTGATGAGTTAATTAATGAAGGGAGAATTTATTAATTTTAATACTAATAAGTTAATTGAGAATATTTTAGTTTATGATGGTTATTTCACTAGGACGAAAATAGTATTAAATAATAAATTATTATCTAATTATTGTGATGCATTATTTTTTTATTGTTTTTAGTAAATTCATTTTTAATTACTCTGTTTCATTTTATTTGACTTTTTAAAAGATTTTACATATTTTAACAAATTATCCAAAATTATTTTTTGATAAAATTAATTAAAATTATTAATTTACTTTTAATTCTTAATAAATATAAAAGTTAAAATAATAAATAATATTATAATTTTATTTTGATAATGATAAATATTAAATATTTTAATAAAATTAAAATTTTAAGATGTTATATATTTTAAAATGGAGGGAGTATTAGATAAATTATTTTTTTAAAAAAAAACTAAATGACGCTATTCTCAATATGATATAATTGTTTAGTGCGGCTTTATAATGTTCGTGGATCTTTGCATTGTTGTTTACCAAACAGCCACTTTGCCTGGCCACTAGGCATCTTTTACTTGCATTACTTACCTCTAGCCTTTTTTTTTTGGCCCTTTTCTAAATCGAGTTTCAGGATGCCACATGTATATATATGAGTTGGACAATAATCTAATTTTCCTTTTTAATAAATATCAAATTATATTTTAAAATTCTTTTTTTGTACTTTACTATATGCAGCTGAACTTTTATTAAAAATCTACTTTTCAAAATAAAAATATTTTAAAAATTCATCCTTTTGAAAATATTCATTTTTTTTATTTTCAATTTTAAAATATTCAAATTTCAGATGTATATATTCATTTTTAAAATTTAAAAATATACAAAAATTATAGGACATTTTTTTTAAAAAAATAAAAATATGAATGATGTATTTTTCTCTAAATAATAACATAAAGCTTAGAGTGTATAACCTAAAGTTTAGGGGAAAAAATTGTATAATTTATTGCTACGTCATTTAATTTGAGAATTTGATATCAATCGATTTCAGTTAATTAAATGCCATTTTAATAATGCAATTAACTATTAAATATATAATTGGCAATTATATAATATTATATTTTAAGTTAATTTCTAGATCGATAAATCAAAATAATTAATGATTAAGTTTAATAATAATTTTTTAAAATATAGTAAAAAAATGAAAATAAAGTGAAAAACAATATTTCATAATTGTCCTTTATATTGTACATATCTTAGTTTTGTCATATTATCTATTTGATCAAAATCTATATAATTTTGTGTGAGTAATACGAACTCACATCTAGTTCAATTGATAATTCCAACTTAATTTCATTTTTACAGGCAGAAATTATTTTAAAATAATAACAATTTTTTTTAATAAATTAGGTATTTGAATGAGGCAGATTACTATGGAGGATTTGAGCAAGATGAACTAAACCAACTGTTTGAAGCAATGCAATCTAATTACAAAGCATGGTGCTCAGGGTTCGCCCCACTAGCTGTGGGAGGCGACATGGAATTAGTGGCGGTTCAAGAATTTAGCCGCACTCTCTTCAACATGAGACCAGACATAGCTTTGAGCGTTGCACAAACCATATTCCAAAGTGACATGAGGCAAATTTTACATCTGGTTTCAGTGCCTTGTCATATTATGCAAAGTGTCAAGGACTTGGCTGTGCCAGTGGTTGTGTCTGAATATTTACATCAAAACCTTGGCTGTGAATCCATTGTTGAAGTCATGTCATCGGACGGTCATTTACCACAGTTGAGCTCACCGGATGTTGTCATTCCGGTGCTTCTTAGGCATATTCGCTATGACATTGCTGCCTAATCATCTTTGCAATTCATCTCTTTCAATATATGTATTAATTATAATGTGGAATTTGTGTTAACTGGTTTAATTAGGATTCGTAATTTCTTCTTGGTGGAACTCCTTAGATAGTGAATTAGGATTTTGCATTTGAATTTGGTAAAATGATTGTGATGCGACTGTAAGGTTGCGTATGTGTTCTTTTTCTTGTAAACTGTTTTAGAATAAAAGGTTCATTATCTTGTAATAACAAGGTTGTAGATTTTACTTATTTTGGACAGATTATAAATGGATGTGTTTTGTTATTAAAAGATACTTGAGAGCTTTTTTTTTTTTTTTTTTGTTGAGAGCTTCTTTGTTGTGCATGTGGATAGATTTGGACACGAGTTGGGTTTCAAGCTGTAATTAATTGAGAAAATTATACTGCATAATGCACTTTTTAATTTTTTTTAAAACATTTATATTTTTTTATATTTTTAATATACTAAATATATATTCAATATATATTTTTAAAAATAAATATATTTTTAGTATATTAAATATATATTCAAAAAATATTTTTAAAAAGAGGGTATTTTTAAAATTAAAAATTAAGAAAATAATATTTTTAAAATTGAAAAAGAGAAATGGATATTTTTAAAAATATTTTTATTTTTTAGGGTATTTTTGAAAAAACTCCTAATTAATTTAGAAATTTGGGGATAAATAGATCGAACTTTTAAAAAAGTTGGCATTTTTTTATGTGTAAAATGAATTCATGATCAGATTTACATGTAAATTAGCAAATTAGTGTGTTTATTTTATTGATGAAAATTGCTGATTTTTTTTCTCTGGACAAATGAATAGAAAATGAGCAGGATATCGATATCTCCTTCATCACAAAGCGATATTTGAAGAAAAGGAGAAGCAAAGAAGCGGCTGTGTTTCTTGTCTGACTAGGGTTAGATAAGATATTTTTTATATCATCCAATTTCAAATGGGTCGGGTAACAAGTTAGATGGGTAGAAGTGTGTGAAGTGTGTGGAGAGTTAATTATTTTATACATACAAGTATACTGTAACAGTTAGATAGTATATATACATGTACATAACAGAATACAGCATATATGAAAAGAGATTTTTTCTCTCATCTAATGATTTTTCCCAATCTGTTCATGGTATCAGAGCCAGAACTGATTTGGTGTTGAGATTCTTGTTAATTTTCTTCTTTTTCTTCATTGATCTACTTCCTTTTTCTTCATTGATCTACCTGAAAACAAAAAATCTAATCAAGAGATGGCTGATGTAACACCTGCTGCAGGATCTGGAGATTCAGATACCTATGCTATTACTGGAAATGAAAATGCAACATCAAAATTGATAACTATCATGCTGAATGAAAGAAACTACCTGTCATGGAGCAGATCTATGATGATCGCCCTAAGAGCTCGCGAGAAACTTGGATTTGTAACCGGAGAAGAGATCAAACCGGCTGCTGGCACACTGATGGAGAAGAAGTGGAACAAAGTTGATAGTATGGTGATATCCTGGATTGTTAACTCAATTTTCAGTGATCTTGTGGAAGCATTTTTATATGCTAACAGTGCAAAGGAGCTGTGGGAAGATTTAGCTCAGAGATATGGAGACTGCAATGGTCCCTTGATCTACAAGGTGAGAAAAGAAATTGCAAGCATACAGCAAGGTAATTCATCTGTTGCTACCTATTACACTAGACTTAAGAAACTTTGGGATGAAATGGCATGCTTAAAGCCATTGCCAGTTTGTACATGTGGAGCTGCTGCTCGGTGTACTTGTGGCATTACTAAAGCGATTTCAGATCTGGAAAATGAAACAAAATTAATGCAACTGCTTATGGGACTTAATGACTCATATGACAATGTTAAGAACCAGATTTTGTTAATGGATCCTTTTCCTAATCCTAGCAAAGCATACTCCATGATTGCTACTGTGGAAAAACAGAGGGAAGTCCATACACCTTCCTATGAATCCAGTGAACAGTCTAATGTCATGTTAGCACAAAGATACAGCAGTAATGCAGGTTACAATCAGAGGAATAATGCAAGGAATAACAGGCAGGAGAACAAGAGCAAATCAGACAAGATTTGTGAGCATTGTAAGTTTCCAGGTCATGGCAAGGACACATGCTTCAAGATCTATGGGTATCCGGAGTGGTACATAGAATTAAAGAAGAAAAGAAGCCAGGCAAACATGGCAAATGTCCAGTATGATGCAGAGCAGCAGCAGTTGCATGACCAACAAGGCAAAATGATGAGTGAAGATCATTTTTCTGATGTTCCAATAGCAAATGCAGTGAGTTTTGCAGGTATTTTATCCTTTTGTCATTATAATAGTGTTATTAATATGAATGATAAGGGACCATGGATTGTTGACACAGGAGCCACAGACCACATGACATATCTTATCCACCTATTTGATCACCTAGAACCTTTACCTTACCCCAAACCAGTTAAACTTCCTGATGGATCCTACAAACAGGTGACAAAGGTTGGTACAATCAAGTTACATGATAGACTAACCTTAACTAGGGTTCTATATGTACCTAGTTTCAAATGCAGCCTCATATCTGCCCACATGTTAGCAGATGTTAATGGAATTTCAGTTAAAACCTTACCCAATCATTGTATAATGCAGGATTTGCAGACTGATGAAACAATTGCAGTTGGGAATGTCCATGGAGGTCTCTATTATTACTAAGAGTTCTTTTTTGTTAAAACCTACTGTTGCTTATGAAATAAACATGGCATGCAAAGATCATGATGTTCATTTGAAGTATCTTTGGCATGCTAGACTAGGCCATATATCTGAAAATAGATAATTACATGTAAACTCTATTCCAAACAGTTGTAAGGAAACATTGAAGTGTAATGTCTGTCCTCAGTCCAAACAACAAAGGATACCATTCAATCCTAGCTGTTCTAGGGCCAATGACATTTTTGATTTAGTGCACATGGATGTTTGGGGACCCTACCCTATCACCTCTATAACTGGTGCAAATTATATGTTGACTATTGTGGATGATTTTTCAAGATACACATGGGTGTATATGCTGTCAAACAAAATGCAGGTACATGTAATCATTGATCATTTTTTTAAAATGATTCAAACACAATTTGAGAAAACAATTAAAGTCCTAAGATGTGACAATGGGACTGAATTCAAAAATAGACAAGTCACAAGTATCTTACAAAACCATGGAACCCTACAACAGTTTTCTTGCCCACATACCCCACAACAAAATGGTAGGGTGGAAAGAAAACACAAAGAATTACTCAATGTTGGAAGAGCCCTTTTATTTCAAGCCAAACTGCCTAAGACTTTCTGGTCTGAGGTACTCCTAACAGCCACCTACTTAATCAATAGAGCACCCTCTGAGATGCTCAAATGGAAGAGTCCTTATGAACTCCTTTACAAAAAACAGCCTACCCTAACCCACCTACGAGTCATTGGTTGTTTGTGTTTTGCCACAAACACCATACCCAACAAAAACAAGTTTCAAACTAGATCT
Organism: Garcia nutans; assembly: GCA_947685225.1. Taxonomy (NCBI): domain Eukaryota; kingdom Viridiplantae; phylum Streptophyta; class Magnoliopsida; order Malpighiales; family Euphorbiaceae; genus Garcia; species Garcia nutans. Next base: position 4,898,511 of record CANTUV010000059.1, on the reverse strand, counting down.
ATACCAGGAGTTTTACTGGGCTATGGACCTCAGCAGAAAGGCTATAGAATCTATGGGTTACAGACTAAGAAACTGTTTCACTCTAGGGATGTCAGTTTTCGAGAGACTGATTTTCCATTTCATTTGGATAATCCATCTAACCTCTGCACATTTCATCTACCTGATTGTGTTTTGGACACTAACCCCACTGTTTTTAATACACCAGTTTCACCCAACAACCAAGACTCAACAACACATTATCATATTCCAAACCAGGATACTACATCAATAACACAACCTGCCCATTCACAAAACCAAACACCTCATCCAGAATCAAATCCAAATTCACAAGAACCAGTTCAAACATTAGAACACATACCTGAAACTATTTCCAACTTACCATTCCAACCAGAAAATCAGCCTGCACCACAATTGCGGAGAAGCAGCAGAACCATACATCCACCTTCTTGGTTATCTGATTATATTGTACCTGGACACCAACATAACAGTTTAGCATTGATTTCTCAATCCTATACCTCTCACCAACTTAATGTCAACAAAATTCATGAACCTACTTCATATTATAATGCTAAAAATAATGATAACTGGATAAATGCTATGCAGAATGAATTGCAGGCTTTAGAAGACAATGGCACATGGACAGTAACAACTCTACCTCCTGGCAAGAATGCCATAGGCTCAAAATGGGTCTATAGAGTCAAATATAATGCAGATGGCACTGTTCAAAGATATAAAGCCCGGTTGGTAGCCAAGGGTTACAACCAACAGCTGGGTGTTGATTACAATGACAGTTTCTCTCCAGTAGCTAAACTAGTTACTGTGAGAACTGTGCTGGCCTTAGTTGCTAGCTATGACTGGCCTCTCCATCAACTAGACATTAACAATGCCTATTTACATGGGTATATTTCTGAAGAGATTTACATGAAGCCACCTGATGGTTACACAAAGGCCTCAGCTTGTAACACCCCGGTACCCTATATAAGTACTATACGTATACCTAGTATACATACAGTAAATATATAAAGTATAAGGATGTCACTTTTCGTTACCTTTTAAAAACCTGTAACAGAGTTCAAACCATAATACATTAATTTAAATAACATTTACAAAATCATTATCTTTATCAAAACTTCATTTATACATATAAATACTCTCTCGTCAGACATACATGATAATTAAAAATTTATACATGTATGCATTACCCTCTAGTTGGTCTCGACAAACTTTACTCTTCTTGTGGCATAATAAAAACTTCATATCTTCCATCTATATACATGCGCGAATAAACACCCGCGCTAAGCCCGAGAGCTTAGTAGTCCAACTATAAAGATATAAACATATAGTATAGAAGTATTGACATATAATGATACATCAATTCAATATATAATTAGTTCTTATCATATCTTCTTTTCTTTTTAATTTCATCTTTAATATATCATAGCTAATTTCATATATGATGTACATATATACATAATATTATCACCAACCCCAATGCATCACCAATACTCAAAACCAATATATTAATACCCCTACATTATATATACCATACCAATCATTATTGCAATACACACTTTACCTATCATACCAATTATTATTGCGATACACACATTACATATCATACACTCATTATTGCAATACACACATTACACATCATATCACTCATTATTGCAATACACAAATTACATATCATACAAATCATAAATCACATTTCCAATAAAGACAACCTTTATCATCAACCACAATTCATTTACATATTACACTTAATAACATTATATTATTCACAATTCACCAAGCATAATTCAGTATTAATACTCACAATCAATATTTCAATACTTGCATTTCATATTGACAATAAAGACAGACTCGGGCCCAAAACACTAATATGTTATTCAAAGTTCAGAGTTACTGCTTTGGTCTATAATCATAATTATCAAGCCAGTAGGCATCATATATCAATGTCTCTATCCATGGATAGCGTAACAGACCCAGTCTCTTGGATCATCAACTCGGCTAAACTCGAGGTGATCCTCAACCCGGCAAGACTGTTACCAATCATATATCTCATAATTACAATTTCTCATAGTGTAACAGACCCAGTCTCTTGGATCTCAATTCAACTCAAAATGAAGAGATCCTCAACCCGGCAAGACTGTTACCTTTTTCATTTTATAGGCATGCCTCCAAACCCAGAACTCTGAAATCGAATAACACATTAGTTACACAATTCATTTATTATTTCATTATCAATCTCATCATCAATTAAGCAAACATGCCTTATCTCTTTCAATTGAATCATCATAGCCAATCACAATGGCTTCACATCTCATTTGAATCATCATTGCCAATCACAATGGCTTTATATCACATTTAAATCATCATTGCACATTTGAATCATCATATCACATTTCATTCATTATATCACATTTGAATCATCATAGCCAATCACAATGGCTTCACATCATACACATCATTATTGATATATATATATATATATACAACACCAATTACATTAACTACACGAACATGTCATTATTCGAACATACATCATTAATTTCATTGCATATGTATCTTAAATTCATCGTCATATAAACAATATGTCTATTTATTTCATTTCAATCATTTCTCAAGACACATTAACATCATTCATTATTAAAACGTTTATCATAACAAATTCAATTGTACGTACCTTTTTGAATGATCATCGCCTCTTTCGCGCTATTTAAGTCATAACACTAGTCACGTTATGCAAACAATATAATACATTACCATTCACAATACATAATATAACATTGTTCAATCTCAACAATGATGTTAGACAAATGATCTCTATTTTGATCCTTGACAACTCATATGGATGATCTATTTAACATGTATTTGAGAATCTTGTTACAAAATTAAATTGCTTCAAATAAAGCAGAACATAACACTTCTAGCGGTCGCGCCTCACCTGAATACGACCGCGCCATACAGTTACACGATGAAACCTTATCACAGTAGATTTCGCGGTCAGAAGCCCGACCTAAGTCGCGACCGCACTTCACAATCAAAAGATGAAACCCTATCACAGTAGGTTTCGCGGTCAGAAGTCCGACCTAAGTCGCGACCGCACATGACTAAATAGCGACTGCCCATGACTAATAGTGACCGTCCCAAATTACGTCTCTCATACATAAACCCTAAATGTAGCCAAACTTCTTTTGGTTAACTTAAAACACATTATACACAACATAACCTCATTCAAATGGACATAATCAACATCATTAGCAATTATTTTACATACTCATCACAACATTTTCATCACCAACATATAACAATCAAACTTTCAAACAACTTCAATTAGCAAGAGAAACAAGTGTGTACTTACCTTAAGCACCACTTCTAAACACTTCCTTTTCCAAGACTTCTTCACTTCCCAAATCAATGACAATTCACTTCCTTCAAAACTTAATACTTAAAAACACATCACAAACACACTTAATCAACCATCCATATCAACTCACCAATCCCAAACACAATTTCAAAAGAACAAAGGAAAATCAAGAGAAAGAACTTACCTAAGTTGTTGAATTCCACAAATCTTCAATTAAATCCTTTGATTCTCCCTTCAATTTGATGTTAGAATTAAACAAATCTCACTTTGCTCTCTCTTGTCTAAGGAGGAGCCAACCAACGTGGAGAAGAGAAGAAGAAGAAGAAGGAAATGAAGAAAAGACAAAATATCACCTCTTTAAATCTCCACCAAGTGATTCAACAAGAGTAATTACCTAAACACCCTTATACCATTTGTCTTGATTACCATTCATTACATGCCCTTTATAGTAACTTCACACTTAACAAAAATAAATATCTTCTTTCCTTGACTCTTCATTTTGACCAACTTATATGTTATATATATCATCATATACACAACATATACCATTCTCTCTAAACCCTAAATTCTTTCCCAAATCACATATACATAAACATTCTTTTCTCTATTTCTTTTCTCTTGTAATTTAACACATATATTCAATCCAATTATATAACAACAACAACAACATAATCACAACTTCTAGGGCATATATGAGGATATTACAATTCTCTCCCCCTTAAATAATTTCGTCCTCGAAATTATCAGTACCATAACAATTTATTCTTAAAAAAATACTATCTTAACTCCCATATGGAGTTAATTATATGCTTAAGTTATTATATTATCAAATCACATAACTTCAACTCTTCCCTTTAGAATCAACCATCTTCTCTCAATTTCCATAATTCATCATTCTATATGTTTATACAATTGATTACTTCCTTGATCAAACATTCAAAAGATCTCATTACATTTCCTATTAATGACTTTATACAAGAATCAGCTCATTTATATAGTTCATCCAATCTTTATATTTAATATATATTGTTCCTTCATCTCTTTGTAATTACTCTCTTAACTTTAACCTTAAAAACCATTGGTTATATTTGTGCATTAATTATCCCATCATTACAATCACTGTCTAAATAGACATTTATCACTCTCAATAGATAACAAAATCCTGATTTTTCCATAAATGGAGTTATTTTTTTAGCACGCTTTTCACTTAACTTACATATTAATACATTATCTTTCAACTTATTTTATAGATAACCAATCTTTTTCTCTTCTTATCATGATTAACAATTACTATATTCCACTCATTCATGTCCAATCATACTTTAAAATTTACATCATATACATTATCATGTAAATACCTATTTTCTTAATACAACTATACACAATAAATTTCAATAATGATTCATAATCTTAGCCCATTCTAGATCCATTGATCTATCTGTCACAATATATCCATATTCAAATCTTATTCAACTCCAACCAACAATTAATGTATTTGACTCATCATAAAATTTCACCATATTCATATATGTATATATATAACTTAATTTCATTAGGGCAACTTATATACAATTCCTGATCATTTCCGATCCATATTCAATCAAATTATCATGATAACAAATTATTTCAAATTATCTTAATATAATTTCCACCAATTCTCATAAAAATTTTATATCATATTTACTACTAATAGTTCTTTCACTTAAACCTCAAGTTCATTCATTCATTACATACCATAAACATATTCAGTATAACTTTCAATCATATTTATTTTGATTACCTTATTGTCATATCATCCCTAACTCAAAACATTTTCATAATTTCCTTTTTCTCACTTAATCTTCACAGTTATAACCAAATTTTTAACAAAAAAAATGATAAAGTACAACTTTATCCATCATAACTTTCAACTATACTTTTCAAACAAAATTCAATCCCACCAGATCTGTATTACAATCATTATATCTAAGATCCAAATCCAGGGATAACAAATTAACCGATCAAATATACTAAACAAAACACATGACTTTAAAAGATTAATATTCAAGCCTAGGACTTTCAGATCAATACTGTTTTTTCTCATAATTTTATCCTCAATCTATACAAATACAAGGTTAAGATGTATTTCAAGAATTACACATTCCTTCTTTACATTTTTGCTATATCAGAAGTTAATACATTCCAACTCCGTTTCAAACCAATTTGCACTCGATTATATGATCTTTATCCACTTAATTCATGTTTCAACAATATTACTTTATACATATTCAATCATATGCAGCTGCTATACAATTTTATTCATCACTTCATTTCTAATCCATTTACAATTTCTTATAATGTATAATTGCATAAAACTTTCCATATATGAATACTTTGGAACTCTAAATATCATATGATAATTAAGTTCAATGCTCACTATCACAAACTCCACTGTTCCATAATACTCAAGTCCATTCTATTTTCACTTCCATCACATCACTCATCTAGCTGTACCCAGTTCAAGTCCTAGTCTCTCTTAGGTCCACTAATACATACTACATCATTTCCATAACACCAATTCTATAATTATACCACATACAAATTCATAGGTCACATTCATGTCATAATTTCATTCACATTGAGAAACTCAGTTTACATATCATATAAATGTATATACTTAATTATATACTCTTGTTTTATTTTCCTTTTTCATACATTCACTAAAAATGTTCCTTTATAACTGTAACAACCGTCCTAGTCCACCTGCTAAACCATTCCTATCCGGAGAAACCATCAGGGTCTCTGAGCTGGGCTGCTACAGTACCAAACTGCCCTCACGGCCTTCCAACAGGATTCACTTATTCGAATTACACCCAAGACACATGAGTGCAAGTCGCCACTCTGGATCGAATACCTAACCTCCCCCTCAAGAGAGTCAGCGAGAATCATCCAGTACCATCTCTTCCAATATGATGCAAAGTATTTATTCATACAACACACATACATATATACTGACTATAATAGCACTTTATATCCATCTTAACCACATTCCCAATGTAACATTTCTTTCACTTTCATCTTTAAAAGCATTTAATATATTTCCATATCCATTTTTACCCTTTTCGGTATAATGCCTTAAAATAGCTCATCCTCATTTGCTTATCCACTTCTCTTTTATACTTCAAGATAAATTCTTATACTATCAATCACTTTACTCAATTCATAATACTTTCATATGCCATATTAGTCATTTCATTTAGCTCATGTATTGCATACACATTAAACCATCAATATCCAAATAATCTTTATCAAATGCCACTAAAACTTTAACTTCTCAACTTACTACCTCACTTAAACTTCAATTTGCCAAACTCATCTTATATATTTATATATCACAAAGCAGTATTAAAACATATACTTTTCACAATTATCAAGCTCACTTCAACAATTCAAATATCACCTATTACCACCATTACATTGAGCTTTCACAATATCCAAGCATCTCACATTTCTAACATTGAATTCACAATGTCCGTATTAAGGTAACAATACCAATGTATATTTTTACTTAACCCATATCATCTCTTTTTCCTTTAAACAAAATCTTAACTTTACATATCCATTAGTTTACCATTCAACATATATATATATATCACTCACATATATATACATATGTACATTACATCTAATCATATACACATTGAGCCCAATAACCTTTATACGCTTTTCAAGTCTAGTTATTACAAATTTCAGTTTTCTTAAACTAACGTTGCTCAATCCAATTCTCACTATCAATCTTATCACGTGACCTAGCTTTGCACAAAGTTCATCAATACAAGCGTAATCATTCTCAACATTAATAGACAGATAATTATATAGGTTACAAACATGCAATACTGTACGTACCTTACATTTTCAAGTGATCAACTCAATCTTTGATCACTAAAATATTACATTACATTATCACTTTAAATTTACAATATTTGCATTAAAACAACAATGCAAACAACACCATTATATTTCCTTACATTAACCAATATTTTTATTTTATTTTAGTTTTCATATCATTTCTTTCTCTAGTTTTTACTTTCAAGTAAAAACCTCATTCAGACATTATCATCCCTCTCATAATTCAAATTTATCCCACATCACATAATGCCACATCTGAGACCAACCTAGGTGTCAATGCATATACATGTATTACAAATTACATTTCAAAACTCTTCTTTGTAATTCATTTTAAACATTTCAAAACTTTTTCTTTTTAATTTCACTTAGGCCGAGAATCTCGAACCTAAGCTTTGATACCAAAATAATTGTAACACCCCGGTACCCTATATAAGTACTATACGTATACCTAGTATACATACAGTAAATATATAAAGTATAAGGATGTCACTTTTCGTTACCTTTTAAAAACCTGTAACAGAGTTCAAACCATAATACATTAATTTAAATAACATTTACAAAATCATTATCTTTATCAAAACTTCATTTATACATATAAATACTCTCTCGTCAGACATACATGATAATTAAAAATTTATACATGTATGCATTACCCTCTAGTTGGTCTCGACAAACTTTACTCTTCTTGTGGCATAATAAAAACTTCATATCTTCCATCTATATACCTGCGCGAATAAACACCCGCGCTAAGCCCGAGAGCTTAGTAGTCCAACTATAAAGATATAAACATATAGTATAGAAGTATTGACATATAATGATACATCAATTCAATATATAATTAGTTCTTATCATATCTTCTTTTCTTTTTAATTTCATCTTTAATATATCATAGCTAATTTCATATATGATGTACATATATACATAATATTATCACCAACCCCAATGCATCACCAATACTCAAAACCAATATATTAATACCCCTACATTATATATACCATACCAATCATTATTGCAATACACACTTTACCTATCATACCAATTATTATTGCGATACACACATTACATATCATACACTCATTATTGCAATACACACATTACACATCATATCACTCATTATTGCAATACACAAATTACATATCATACAAATCATAAATCACATTTCCAATAAAGACAACCTTTATCATCAACCACAATTCATTTACATATTACACTTAATAACATTATATTATTCACAATTCACCAAGCATAATTCAGTATTAATACTCACAATCAATATTTCAATACTTGCATTTCATATTGACAATAAAGACAGACTCGGGCCCAAAACACTAATATGTTATTCAAAGTTCAGAGTTACTGCTTTGGTCTATAATCATAATTATCAAGCCAGTAGGCATCATATATCAATATCTCTATCCATGGATAGCGTAACAGACCCAGTCTCTTGGATCATCAACTCGGCTAAACTCGAGGTGATCCTCAACCCGGCAAGACTGTTACCAATCATATATCTCATAATTACAATTTCTCATAGTGTAACAGACCCAGTCTCTTGGATCTCAATTCAACTCAAAATGAAGAGATCCTCAACCCGGCAAGACTGTTACCTTTTTCATTTTATAGGCATGCCTCCAAACCCAGAACTCTGAAATCGAATAACACATTAGTTACACAATTCATTTATTATTTCATTATCAATCTCATCATCAATTAAGCAAACATGCCTTATCTCTTTCAATTGAATCATCATAGCCAATCACAATGGCTTCACATCTCATTTGAATCATCATTGCCAATCACAATGGCTTTATATCACATTTAAATCATCATTGCACATTTGAATCATCATATCACATTTCATTCATTATATCACATTTGAATCATCATAGCCAATCACAATGGCTTCACATCATACACATCATTATTGATATATATATATATATATACAACACCAATTACATTAACTACACGAACATGTCATTATTCGAACATACATCATTAATTTCATTGCATATGTATCTTAAATTCATCGTCATATAAACAATATGTCTATTTATTTCATTTCAATCATTTCTCAAGACACATTAACATCATTCATTATTAAAACGTTTATCATAACAAATTACATTGTACGTACCTTTTTGAATGATCATCGCCTCTTTCGCGCTATTTAAGTCATAACACTAGTCACGTTATGCAAACAATATAATACATTACCATTCACAATACATAATATAACATTGTTCAATCTCAACAATGATGTTAGACAAATGATCTCTATTTTGATCCTTGACAACTCATATGGATGATCTATTTAACATGTATTTGAGAATCTTGTTACAAAATTAAATTGCTTCAAATAAAGCAGAACAGAACACTTCTAGCGGTCGCGCCTCACCTGAATACGACCGCGCCATACAGTTACACGATGAAACCTTATCACAGTAGATTTCGCGGTCAGAAGCCCGACCTAAGTCGCGACCGCACTTCACAATCAAAAGATGAAACCCTATCACAGTAGGTTTCGCGGTCAGAAGTCCGACCTAAGTCGCGACCGCACATGACTAAATAGCGACCGCCCATGACTAATAGCGACCGTCCCAAATTACGTCTCTCATACATAAACCCTAAATGTAGCCAAACTTCTTTTGGTTAACTTAAAACACATTATACACAACATAACCTCATTCAAATGGACATAATCAACATCATTAGCAATTATTTTACATACTCATCACAACATTTTCATCACCAACATATAACAATCAAACTTTCAAACAACTTCAATTAGCAAGAGAAACAAGTGTGTACTCACCTTAAGCACCACTTCTAAACACTTCCTTTTCCAAGACTTCTTCACTTCCCAAATCAATGACAATTCACTTCCTTCAAAACTTAATACTTAAAAACACATCACAAACACACTTAATCAACCATCCATATCAACTCACCAATCCCAAACACAATTTCAAAAGAACAAAGGAAAATCAAGAGAAAGAACTTACCTAAGTTGTTGAATTCCACAAATCTTCAATTAAATCCTTTGATTCTCCCTTCAATTTGATGTTAGAATTAAACAAATCTCACTTTGCTCTCTCTTGTCTAAGGAGGAGCCAACCAACGTGGAGAAGAGAAGAAGAAGAAGAAGGAAATGAAGAAAAGACAAAATATCACCTCTTTAAATCTCCACCAAGTGATTCAACAAGAGTAATTACCTAAACACCCTTATACCATTTGTCTTGATTACCATTCATTACATGCCCTTTATAGTAACTTCACACTTAACAAAAATAAATATCTTCTTTCCTTGACTCTTCATTTTGACCAACTTATATGTTATATATATCATCATATACACAACATATACCATTCTCTCTAAACCCTAAATTCTTTCCCAAATCACATATACATAAACATTCTTTTCTCTATTTCTTTTCTCTTGTAATTTAACACATATATTCAATCCAATTATATAACAACAACAACAACATAATCACAACTTCTAGGGCATATATGAGGATATTACACAGCTGGACAAGTATGCAGACTCAATAAATCTCTTTATGGACTCAAACAGGCAGGTCGACAATGGAACAAAGAATTAACATCAACACTCATTACATACGGTTTTTCTCAGTCAACAAATGATAATTGTTTGTTCATCAAACACACTGACAATTCCATGCTTCTTCTCATCGTTTATGTTGACGATATACTCATCACAGGCCAAAACATCAATGACATACAAGCCATTAAAGAGTATCTACATGCAAAGTTTACAATCAAAGATCTAGGGCAGGCGAAATACTTCCTGGGTCTCGAGATTTTCAGAACAGAGAAAGGCTTGTTTTTATGTCAAAATAAATTCATACAAGATCTCATACAAGATGCTGGAATCAAACCAACCAATTCAAAGCATGCACCTTTACTGCAGGGTCAACAATTACAAGCAGAGATGGGAGCGATCTTACCAGATCCTGAGATTTTTCGCCGATTAGTAGGTCGCCTACTGTATTTGAACTTTACAAGACCGGACATCACTTACTCAGTACAACAGCTATCACAGTTCATGCAGTCACCTCGACAAGGCCACCTCCGCGCTGCACTTCAGGTTCTAAAATACTTGTCTGCTACACCCTCGCTCGGATTATGCTTCCCGGTAGCACCAATCACCCAAGTCCGAGCCTTTTGTGATGCAGACTGGGCTGCGTGTCCTAATACCCGCCGTTCTCTCTCCGGGTACTGCATTTTTCTTGGTTCCTCGCTCGTATCATGGAAAACAAAAAAAAACAAAACGTGGTTAGTCGTTCCTCAGCTGAAGCAGAATATCGCAGTATGGCAAACACGACTTGTGAGCTACTCTGGTTGGTGAGTTTATTGACAGAGCTTCGAGTTATAGTAGAGTTACCTGTTTCTCTTTTCTGCGATAATAAAGCCGCCATCTATATCGCTGCAAATCCTGTCTTCCACGAGCGAACAAAACACATCGAGATCGACTGCCACTTGATCAGAAATCAGATTCAGTCCGGCTTCATTCGCACACCTCATGTTTCTATTCACGGTCAGCTTGCAGACTTATTTACCAAGACCCTTCCTATTGTAAAGTTTCAATCTTTGGTCTCCAAGCTTGGTTTGGTCTCACACCCAAACGCTAGCTTGAGGGGGGGGGGGGGGGTGAACAGGATAGCGATATCTCCTTCATCACAAAGCGATATTTGAAGAAAAGGAGAAGCAAAGAAGCGGCTGTGTTTCTTGTCAAAGCGATATTTGAAGAAAAGGAGAAGCAAAGAAGCGACTGTTTTCTTGTCTGACTAGGGTTAGATAAGATATTTTTTATATCATCCAATTTCAAATGGGTCGGGTAACAAGTTAGATGGGTAGAAGTGTGTGAAGTGTGTGGAGAGTTAATTATTTTATACATACAAGTATACTGTAACAGTTAGATAGTATATATACATGTACATAACAGAATACAACATATATGAAAAGAGATTTTTTCTCTCATCTAATGATTTTTCCCAATCTGTTCAGAAAATAAATATTTCTCCACTCATTATAAGTATTATTTATCTTGAAATCTGGTTTGATATAATAATATACCCTTTTTTTTCTTAAAGAAAAAAATAGTTTCATGATCTTGTAATGAAAATGCGAAATTAAATTTGGATGATCATGTGAGATTTTATTTTCCTTTCTTTTTTTTTACATTAAAAAAACTTAATTAAAAGCTCAATTGAAAAAAAAAAATTAAGTGGTCAAATATGATAAAAGAAAAAAATAAAGAAAAAATTTTAAAAAATAGATAGAAAATTAAAAAAAATTATAAATAACAAAAAAATCATATAAATTAAGAAGCCGTAACAAGTTAACAAATTAGAATTAGTATTATATTAAATAAATATGTATAGGTAATGTAATGTCATGTTGATCCGCTCTTTGCCAATATTATTCGACTCGACTTTTCTATTTAGGTAAGAAATTCCCCTATTTTAGAATATAACGCAGATTCAAAAATTTTTAGAATAAATATATTTTTTCTCACTGTGGAAGCAAAGTAGGATGAAGTATTATTTTCTAAAATACCAAGAGACTAAACTAGTCTTAGTTGTGACTAAAATATCAAAAGATATTATCATGATTCATTTTTTTTTAATGATGTGTAAAATCTACAAAATCAAATTAGAATTGATAAAATTATTAATTATTATACACTTTTTATTTTATATATATGGGGTCAGTAATAAATTGGTATTTTGTGCATAATTGTTTATTTTTATCGAAAATTATTGTATTAAATATTAATAATTTAATTGTTACAAAATTAAACAAAATAATTTTATTTAAGGACAAAAAATCCACAGTCCAAACGTCAAAAAAGTTATCAGTGGTTGCAATTTTCAGGAAGCATAAAAATCAGAAAAAATTATCCTCTCCCCTACGCTGCATTCTGAGTTCTGACCTAAATTTCATAAATACCAAATAATAAATAAAAAAAATTTAATACAGTAGGTGTTTCTCATAACTGGAGCTTTTCAGCTTAGTTTGAATAAGTGATTTTTAAATTATAATCAGATTAAAAATAAGCAGTTAAGTGTTTCTGTAAACTAGTTAATAATCAGCTGATAATCAGTTTATAATAGTTAAGTGTTTCTGTAAAATCAGTTTATAATCAGTTTTTAATTGTAGAAACTGTCAAAATGATCAAATTGTCCCTGAGTTTATTTATTGTATAAAAAAAATTTAAATGTCAATTTAAAATTTATTTTGCAATAATAATAATAATAATAAAATTTATTTAATAATAATAATAATAATAATATTGGTATTATCAATAAATTATACAAATAAAAACTACCATATAAATATTACCAAATTAATTAGAATTCTAAAAATATTTTTAAGAGAGAAGAGGAAAGGTAAAAGAATTTTGATGGGAACTAAAGTATATAGAGTGAACAAATTAAAAATATTAAAGATTGGATAGGAATAGTATGATCTTTTACTTGTTCAAAACTGCTTAAAAAATAAATGTTTAAAAAAATACAAAATTTAACTTTTAAAAATTTAATTAAAATTATATTATAATCTACTATTTAAATTTTTAGAAACATTTAAATAAATAAATTATAATCTAAAAATTATTTATAATACCCTCGAAATAGTGGCAAGAAGAAGTGATTAAACTGATGTAAGTCAAGGTTTGTTTACACGTGTAATCCGCACGTACAAAACCTGTCCTCTACGATCGTTTTCTCCACCGCCACGGCCACTTGGACCTGGTCCACCTCCCCTTCCACCCCGTTTCTCCCCCGTTCGCTCCTTTCCTCTTTTTTCCCCTTTTAATCCCTAAAAATTTCTGGAATCTTGTTTCTGAAACTCAGTTTCAGTTATTATGTCCTCGGCGATCTCCGAGCGAGTCGAGCTCGCTAAGCTCTGTGGCTCTCGAGATTGGTCCAAGGCGATTCGGGTCCTCGACTCGCTCCTCGCTCAGTCCTGCACAGTTCAAGATGTCTGGTCTGTATATACATTAGTCTCACCAATTGTGGCCTCCTCTTTTTTTGATCTTCTACTTTCGTCGACGAAAGATTGATTTTCGATAATGTGAACTTCTTCTTCTTCTGCTTCTTCTTCTTCTTCTTCTTCGGTTGCAGCAATAGAGCATTTTGCTACAGTCAATTGGAGCTCCATAAGCATGTGATTAAGGACTGTGACAAGGCGCTTCAGCTCGATCCTACTCTTCTCCATGCTTACATTCTCAAAGGTGTTTACTAATTTCTCGTTTCTGACTTCTGTCTGATCAAATTTTAGCTGTAATTGTGCTTTGTCTGACATAAGTTCGAAATTCAATTCAACTGTGTGCTTTGTTCCAATTTAGATTGTTTGACTTATTAATCAACTCTTCGATGCTAATTGAACTTTGAAGTTTTACATTGACAATTGTGAATCTAGGAATTAGACTTTCATAACAAGACATTGATATGACGTGCCCATGATAGACTGCTGTTGCAATGAGCTTTAATAATGTTAATAGTTTTATCATGGAGCGGTCATATTGCATGATGTATCACTGAGGGAAATTGTTGAGTTTGCATCACCCTTTTCTTGGCACCTTTTTCAAATAATTAGCTCAGGCACAATGGGCTTTTGTAGTTTCGTTTCCTCTGTTGAATGTCGTGTGTATGTTTCCTCTCTTCTTTTGGGCAATGTATGTTTTTGATTATCTTGTTGATAATTTATAGTTCTTTCTTTGTACTCGTAGTTGTACATATGGTTATCTCTGTGCATATGACACTAGATCTTTAATGCTGTCTGCGGATGTGGGATTGAATTACTCATTCATGGCCTATTCAGCAATCCATTTGAAAACTAGATTTAAATATTTGTTCTACAAGAATGAGCTCTCTTACTTTGGTCGTGTTACTTTTTCTAGTTATTGCATGAACATTCATATGACCCTTGATAATTATTCAACAGGAATTAAGTGTGCATTATCTTGTTACAGGATATGAATTGATAAATGGCTGGAAGAGGTAGATATGTTATTTTTCTTTCAATTATATAACCGAGAACATAGACTTCACTCCATGCATTTTACTTTTCAAAAAATCCAAAGCTTGGTATTACATTTTGTAAAACATTGTAAAGCTCAGCATTTTTTGCTTTTGTGAACCATAATTTCTCTATGGAAAATTTTTAATTTGGAAATATTTTGTGAGAAAATGAATTAACTATTGTTGTTTAGTTGTAACACTAGAAATCAATTGGAATTTTTATTTATTTATTTGTGTTTGGAGAACTTCTGAAATGACTTAATTATTTTTTTTAACTGATGATCAAGTTAGATTGTCTTGCCATATGCTCTTCAATATATCATTTTCTAACTGATGATCAAGTTACATTAGGAATTTGTGGGTTCTCCTCTGATCTTAACTGTGCAATTTTTGTTATATAGGTCGTGCATTTTCATCTTTGGGAAGGGAAGAGGACGCTCTTTTGGTGTGGGAACAAGGTTATGAGCATGCTGTGCGTCAGTCTGCAGATCTGAAACAATTGCTGGAACTTGAAGAGCTGCTTAAGTTTGCAAAACAAGACAAAAGTAATAGTCATGAATACAACGTGACAGAATCTACTGTGACAGTGACTGAATCTGGACCTCATGTAAATGGAAAATCAAGTGAAATACTTAAGAGCCAAAATAAATTGAGTGATCTCTCCGGTTCATGCAGCAACTCTGGGGATGCATCAGAGACCTGCAACAAGCTTGGAGATAATTTTGAAGTTCTCAATGGGATAAGAGATAAAGCTGGAGGGAAGTCATCTACACCTGTGCTTGAATCAGGATCCCTCATAAATGGGAAACCAAATGAAAATTATACGGATCACAATAAATTATGTGACAAGTTAAGAGATTCATCTAATTTAGGAATGCAAAATGACTTAAGTGAGAAAGCTGAAGGGGATAAAAAGGCTGATAGCCCAATGAATGGAACTCATGATATTCTCAATAAACTAAGTTGTGAATCTGAATCTTGCAATAGCTTAAGCAATACATCAGAACCGTCAAGTGAATTGTCTATGATATCTAGCAGCTCAGGCGTAACAACTGTAATTCGCAGCAAGTCAAATAATAAAGTTGACGTCACTAATGAAGCATGTGATGAAGTCAAGAGAAATAAAAAGTTCTGTGTAACTAGGATTTCAAAGACCAAGTCAATAACTTTGGATTTTCGATTATCAAGGGGTATAGCACAGGTATTTGCTACCTATGGTCATTATATTTTGCTAAGAAGTTCTATCCTTGTTAGTTATGTTGTGAACATTTTAAGTATCACATTCTGCTTGACACTATAAATTGTCTTCTTGCAGGTTAATGAAGGCAAATATGCTTCTGCTCTATCTATCTTTGACCAGGTAAATTATTGGGCATATTCTATCTTCTTGTAATATATCATCTGGTCTTCTGTATGTTATGTGGTGCGTGTTTCTGGAATATGGGTGCACAGAAACTTTGGGGTTGGTCATCTTGTACCAGGGCTATGCATTAAACGCTTATGAACTTAAGGGTTCTTTTAAATCTCTTGTGCAGATACTGAGAGAGGACCCTACTTATCCTGAGGCACTAATAGGCAGAGGAACAGCATTTGCATTCCAAAGAGAACTGGAAGCTGCCATTTCTGATTTTTCAAAGGTATTCTAATCTTCAGTGTTCAAGATGTATATGAAAAGATACAAGTTTCTGCTTATGATTACTTTACATGATTAACATCTTAGGCTATTCAAACAAATCCATTAGCTGTTGAGGCATGGAAGCGAAGAGGACAGGCTCGGGCTGCCTTAGGGGAATCTATAGAGGTGAGAGTTTGAATTATTCATTGGACATTGGAATTTTTATTTATTACCCAACCAAGCAAATTGTCTTTATTGGCTCTGGCTTTTTTCTTGTGGTTTTGATTTTTAAATGATAACATGCCAACATGCTTGCTAAGTCTAGTCTTAATTATCTGTTCTTGGGGTTTTGTTTCTTCCTGTTTGTAGCAATCATGTTTTCTCATACAACTAATTTTTTGTTTATTTTTCCGATTTATGGGGCAAAAATAAGTATTAAACAAGCTGAAAGCATATCCCAATCTATGCTTGACATTATATAACTGAATGTTTTAGCGATTTTATTACTCACATCTTCCAGATATTTCTTTCTATTTGTGAAATTATTGCAAGTTCTTAGTTCCTGTGATTACATTAACACCAAATCACTTTTGTGATAATTCATATTGCCTCTTCATAGCACAGGCTATTCAAGATTTGACTAAGGCATTGGAGTTTGAACCAAATTCACGGGATATATTACATGAAAGGGGTAACTTTCTTGAATCCATTGCTTTCATTGTTTTTCAATACGCAGTCAACTTTAACAATCTGATGGGACAAAAAGCCATTTCCTTCTGCTTCTTATGTCCCTTGCGCTGTTTAATGTTTAATTATCCATTTATATAAGAGATACTTCCATGTGGGGAATGTATTAGAAGATGTATTTCTGATTATTATTTGCATCTTTAGTTTCTTGGCATCAAATGTAGTGGTAGTTTTCACTTTAAAAATGATATTATGATGTACTTTATTTTTGCTACATTGGAAATTCTTAACAGGGAGGAGTTATTAGGTTTAAATCCTTAATTTCCTGCAATCAAAGCAAGCACTCAACCACTGGGCTTCTAGCCGAATGGTACATTGTAATGCACTTAGATTTTAGTTTCATAATGCAGGAATTGTCAATTTCAAGTTTAAGGATTTTAATGCTGCCGTTGAAGATCTATCTGCATGCGTGAAGCTTGATAAGGATAACAAATCTGCCTACACATATTTAGTAAGAAAAAAGTCCAGTATTTTACTCATTCTAGATCATACAATCATGATCAGGCATGTCAAATTGTCTATGATATTGGCATACTCCTACTTTTACTGACAGAACATTGGCTTAATAGGGATTGGCGTTATCTTCAATTGGTGAGTATA
Source organism: Garcia nutans (assembly GCA_947685225.1). Lineage (NCBI taxonomy): Eukaryota > Viridiplantae > Streptophyta > Magnoliopsida > Malpighiales > Euphorbiaceae > Garcia > Garcia nutans. The sequence goes on along the minus strand of CANTUV010000059.1, from coordinate 4,880,240 downwards.
AAAAGGCTGAGGAGGCACATTTGAAATCTATCCAACTTGATTGGAGTTTCCTTGAGGGATGGGCTCATCTTACTCAGGTAACTGTGCGGCTTTTGCATTTTATTCAAGAACAGTTTAGCTGATCTCTTCAGTGGGATACCCATCATTTGTATTATTGTTATAATCCTACAGATGTCAATGGCTTGAAGTTTCCAATGGGCATAGTATCACTTCATGTGCACAATATTTCTGTTATGCACTATTTTTATTTGTTTACTTGATGCGTATTCATATTAAGATCAAGTTTATGACAAGGGAAAGAAAGTATACAGAAAATACTGTTCCTTTAACATGGAATACTTTAGTACTCTTGATGAAGAATACATGTATTTATGGCCTTAAAATTAAATAGATAGAAGTGTATACAATGAAGCATTGTTATAACAAATTAAAGAAAGATGCAGAGAGAAAAGCTCATGCTACCAAAAGTCTGGAATATATATTATTATTATGAATTTGATGCTAAATTAAGGGCATTAGTTAAAAAACTGACAATAAGATAAGATGTAGATAAATACAACTTGCAAGATATTTTCAGGAGGTTTCCATGTATGTGTCTGTGTATGTGTGAGGTTTGGAATTCTCTTGGATGGGGGTGCTATTAGCCCTTGAGGCGGCCATATGCTACTTCCGATGTTGCAAACATGTTTTTTATATATCTACTTATTGGTTCTCTATGGCTTTGAAAAATATGCTATTGTGCATGTCTTGCTATATGTTTATAACCAATGCATTGGGCTTCTTAGTTATTCTTTGTTGTTTCCACAAGGCATTAGAAATTGAAGGAAAAAGTTCTTTATACAGCTTTTTTCTTCATAGCATTTATACAAAAAGTTGGAAAATATTGATGATTGTTGTTGGCTTTTTCTCTTAATGTACTCCAGGAAGACAAATATTCACCGAGTGGGAAAATAGCATTTTGCTTGTATTTAAAGTTGTAAATTGTAATGCCTCTGTTTTTGGATTTTCCTACACTTGATACCTCCTTTATAATAGCTAAATGCACATTGTTCTCCCCATATAACAAAAAGTTTTCTATGTCAAGCTTCATTACTTACTATTGTTGCAATGTGGATATTGATGGCAGTTCTACCAAGATTTAGCGAACTCAACAAAAGCTTTGGAATGCATTGAAAAAGTGATCCAAATTGACTCAAAGTAATTGAAGTAACTCTGAACCATTTCATTTTTGGTCCAATATAGAATGTCGAATCTGTGTTATTAATTCTTATTGTGATTTTGATAATGTTGTTACTTTTGATAGGTTTGCCAAAGCTTATCACTTGCGCGCGCTTGTGTTTCATGGGATGGGAGAACACAGGTTTGTTCTATCAAATAGTTGATTTTCTAAGTATGGCTTATTTATTTAGATGACTATCTTTTTGTAGATTTTTTGATCCTTCTATGTTATTCCAATTTCTTGATTTTATACTAACAGTTTAATTTTAACTTTTATTTAGCGACCATTATATGCTTTTAGATTTTCATCATGTTAGGATTGATTGAACTGCTGGGGGAAGTCTGAAAGAATAATTTCTGGGAGTCTGGGAGATAAGAAAATGCTGTGGTGTTTAATTAGCAAAGTGACGTTAGAAATTGTAACTTTGCCTTGTGCCCAAATTACTTTGGTTTTGATTAAAAGACACTTTGCCATTAAACTATTAACTGGATGCGTTTAATTATCATTTTCTGTTTTTATAATATATTTGCTTATCCATCTCAACTCCTCATTTTAGGTGTAAATGCATTATAATGATCAGTACTGTTACAACGAAGCATCCCATTATGGGCTTACAATATTCCAGCCAAACGCACATTATTTTATCATCATGTAGATAGCTAATGTGTAGAAGAATTTGAAGAAAATTTACAGCCATATTTCAGCTAAATTGGCTAGAATCCCTAGGACTTGTTTTATGCGAGTGACCTAGGCATTTAAATATGACCTGTCTGGCATAATATTTCTTGAATTTAATTTTACCATTGAGCAATATCTAACAATCTTATTTTCTCTTTAGAACGATGCATATGAATATGATCACACACAGTTAATTCTTCCCTCTGTGAACATGGTTTTAAATATCGGCTGAAGTTACATGCTTCCATTATGTATCAGATTTTTAGCTTACCAATTTGATATTTTCCCTTACAATATAGTAGATTGGAAATCACAATTTCTAGAACAAATTTTATGATAAATGATTTTTGTGACTAGATATTTGTCACTTTAAAATATTTGACATGCAAAATTATAATATATTTGATAGGAGTATGCTTAATATTTTTGAGTCCATTTTGCAAAATTTGGAAAAATTATTTACGATAGCAGCGATTGAGTCTTATTCAATCCAGTTCTGTTACACAGTTTCTGATTTAGAAACCATTATTTAAAACTGTGGCTATAAGTCTACTTTATTGAGGAAGATGAGAAGGTACGTAGTTTTTGGAGGATATTAATCCATAGGTACAAAGAAACAATTAGAGATAGATGGGAAAAGTAATAAGAAACAATCAGAGATAGATGAGAAAAGTAATAAGTTACAGAAGAAGGGATAAAAGTAAAGGAGGATTTTTTTTTTTCACTAAGAGCATATTAATGCTACAATGGTTCTCAGAATCTGTAGTTTTCTATATTAATTTTTTCTGCATCTTTTTCCAATAAAAGGGCTATTTCATGGGTAGAAGTACATTACCCTTTTTAGAATTTACATGTGATTAATTTGCCAATAACCTGTCACAGCGTTGAATTGAAATTTTAAAATGATCTTCTTTCAGCAAGTTCTGTATAGGAAAATTTTACATTTTACTCTCCAAGTTTTTGTCATCAATTTGTATAGAATGCTATTTCTTCATCAGCATATCATTTCTAACTAGTAGTTTATGGATCTAAATTACTGAGTGACTATTTACTGTTGCAGGAAGGCTATCAAGGATTTGTCAATTGGATTGAATATTGAAAGTTCAAACATTGAGTGCTTATATTTACGTGGTTCCTGCTATCATGCTATTGGAGAATATGGAGAGGCGGTAATAAGTTGTCCGTTAAAATCTTTTGTTTCTTTTTTTGTTGATCTTATATTTATGTTTCCTTTTCTTGTCACAGGTGAAGGATTATGATGCAACACTAGATATGGAACTAAACTTGATGGACAAATTTGTGCTTCAATGCTTGGCGTTCTATCAGGTGTGGTTTGATCTAGAGTATTGTATTTAATCTCTTTAAATATTACCACGTATTGTTTGCAGATGATATTCTGTTGATAGATGAGACTCAAGCAGGTATAAGTCAAAAGTTGGAATTATGGAGAAATACTTTGGAATTGAAGGGTTTTAAGCTTAGTAGAACTAAAACTGAGTATATGCATTATAGATTTAGATTTAATAATGCGAATAGAGAAGGAGGCGAAGTTATTTTAGACGGAGTAGCAGTGCCTCATAGTACTCATTTTAAATACCTTGGTTCTATTATTCAAGCGGATGGTGGTTGTGAAGAAGATGTAAGTCACAGGATTAAAGTTGGTTGGATAAAGTGGAGGAGTGCCACAAGAGTGTTATGTGACCGAAAGATGCCAGTCAAATTGAAAGGAAAATTTTATCGTTTTGCCATACGGCTTGCGATGATGTATGGTAGTGAGTGTTGGGCTGTGAAAAGATAACACGTGAGTAAGATGCATGTTGCAGAGATGAGAATGATGTGATGGATGTGTGAACACACTAGAATGGATAGAATCAGGAATGAGAGCATTAGAGAAAAAGTAGAGGTAGCGCCTATCGAGGATAAAATAAGAGAGCATAGATTGAAATGATTTGGCCATGTGAAACGTACACCTAGGGATGCACCGGTTAGGAAAACTGAACTAGTTAAAGTAGAAATACCTAAGAGAAGCAGGTGATAGGTCTAAATTAACTTGGACAAAAGTGATACAAAAAGATATTGTTGTTTTAAATTTATCAGAAGTAGTAGCCCTAAATCGAATCGAGTGGAAAAGAAGAATTCATATAACCGATTCCAATTAATTTGAGATTAAGGCTTTGTTGTTGTTGTTGTTGTATTGTTTCTCTCTCTCTCTCTCTCTCTCCCTCTCTCTTTTTCCAAACATTCATCTCATTCAAGTTGCTCGGTACATAAACTGGCATCAGAAATCCCTCTGTAGATTGATATGTAAACTTTAGCATGCTTTTTAACATTTTTCTAATTCACTTTTGATTTATAGAGCGTGTATTGCTATCAACTGTTGCTGTAATATAATACTTTCACTCTGCAGTTGAAAGATTATGGTGCAATAGATAAACAAAAAAATGATCATTGCTTTAGCTCAATTAAATTCATTGCTGGTACTGGCTTATAGTGGAAGGTTTCTAAATTTAGTTTTTATCTTTTGCAGAAGGAGCTTGCTTTGTATACAGCTTCCAAAATTAACAGTGATTTTTGCTGGTTTGATATTGATGGAGATATTGATCCTCTTTTCAAGGTAATAAAATTAATAAGAACATATTTAAAAATAATTCTTTGCACTTCTTCACTCATGCATTGTCCTTCTGCCTTAATAAAGTTACTTTTCAAGTGCCTGCTTGGAAATCCTTGAACATTTGTTAAAATAATTTATGCAAGCTGAGTAACATACTTTTCTTTCAGAATAATTGTGTTTAATGTCAAATCATTTACCAATTACCTCTGAGATCATGCAGAAGTATAATGCATCAGTAACTTCTTGTGAGGCATATATTTCATATTTTTATTTTCTGTGCATGTCATAATGGAATTTTCAGGAGTACTGGTGCAAAAGATTGCACCCCAAGAATGTTTGTGAAAAAGTTTATCGACAGCCGTCTCTTCGTGATTCTCTAAAAAGGGCTAAGCTGAGAAAGCAAGATTTTTCCATCACAAAGCAGAAGGCTGCTCTTCTAGTGGCTGCTGATTCAATTGGCAAGAGGATTCAATATGATTGTCCTGGGTTTTTACCCAACCGGCGTCAGGTGATTGATTTTGAGAAAAAGATATATAATCTATGCTCTTATTGCCTGAGTTATAGTTTTAATTTTCCTTTGGTTCCTTTTTTCTCACATCAAGGCTTGTTGTGTATGTCTTTATAACTTTCCACATGGCTGACCACTGCTATCATGCACATGTACTTTGATATTTTAAATGCCTCATCTGGATTCTGAACAAAAAAAAAACTGTTTCTTCTTTTAATTGTTTTTCATTAATTCATCATTTGAACAAAGGATAACTTGGCCTTCGATAGAAGTTAACCAAGGATAACTTGGCATTTGATAACATGCTGTTTGCAATGCATTTTCTTTTTCTTTTTCTTTTTTTGATATATATATAAATGGTTTTAAAACCATTGTGGTATTTAGATGAAGGTGATTCATGGTAGGAGTTCCCATCTTTCTGAAGGACTTAATTGGCAAGTTAATTGAGCCTTCTCTTGTAATCATGATATCAGAAAGACATCATCAACTGCAAAAAGTTCTTAAGCTCACATGTTTCCCTGCCATGCATTTTTATATTGGTTCAGTCTTTCCAAATAGGGCAAAGTGAGTACACTGGGAGTTGTTGAAATGACTATTTTATCAGGCGTATAATTATACATTGACATAGCATGATATGCAGTGTAGTTGTGAAACGAGGTCACATTGAAGTAGAACTTATAAAATGGGATTACTTTTAAATCTTTGAGGTACATGTTTCACTCCTCTCTTTCTAGAAGAAACTGACTGAAACTAGAGGCCACTAAAAGTACACCAATGCCTGTTCAGGAAAATGAGTCTGTCAGCTTATTGTAGCCTGTATATTCATGAAGTAAATGATACAATAACCACCCATTGCTTGGGAAGAGTTAAAAAACATTGACTAATAAATTAAAAATACAAAACCAAAAACCATCTTTCTTTGATGGAGAAAGGTAATTTCTTTCCCTTAAAATTCCTTTCCCTTAAAATTCTATTCTTTCCCCTTCATACAGTCTTGAAAGTAGCAACACGGATGACAATTTTTCTTCATCCTGTATAAAAATAAACACCCTTCTTAGCTCCTAACTCCACCTTCATTGATCCTGCAACCACTAAGGAAATAGCTATGAAAATGTAAACTGTTTCCTTCAGCTGTCTAATCTGTATATCATATATATCAGCAACAGGGGATGTTCGATTCATTTAGCAGATCTTTTGCAAAGAAAGCATCTGCAGACCTTGATTCTCTCTGCTTGTGGATGTTTCAATAGTCAGTATCCTTCAAGTTGGCGCAAACTGGCTTTCTTAGAAAGCATCCTGAATTTCAAGGGATTTTAAAAACTAACTCCTTCAGAATAGCCTAGTAAATGGTTTACTATAACTCATAAAATTGTATTGATTTCACTATTCAGAACAATATTTGAACTTGAACTTTATTGGTTTTTGTTTATATGTGTTTTGAATTATTGACTTTGTAAAAAGGCAGTCCGGTGCACAAACGTTTCTGCTATGTGCGGGGTCCGAGGAAGGATCGGACTCATTGGGTCTTTGTACGCGGTCTTTCCTTGCAATTGCAAGAGGCCATTTCCATGACTCGAACCTGTGACCTCAGGACACACGGCGACAACGCTTACCGTTGCACCAAGGCTCCTGTACGATTATATATGAGAGTGTTGCAGGTTCTGTTAAAATTGACCCCAAATGTTTGTCTAAGCAACATGTCTGAAGCCACATTTTTCTGTTTATTGTCAGTTTAAGTTGTCATTTTATGTTATCCATCAATAACAAGTTGCTTCACTTGATTTCTATTTTGGCCTGCTGTTAATACGTTGATATTCTACTGCATTGGGTTCAGGTCCTTTCCAAGTGTAATCATATTTTGTTACCCCCATTAACTGTATAAGTGAACTTAATTTGCTACAGTTTGTATGTTAATATGGTTTTATCTTCTGTCATGTTTTAGCATCGTATGGCAGGATTAGCTGCTATTGAAATTGCACAAAAAGTTTCAAAAGCATGGCGTTCTTTGCAAGCTGAATGGAAACATTCTAATAAAAACATGTCAAGATATGGAAAGAGAGCTTGGAGAAGAATTAACATGCTCAGTCAGAATAGAGGCGGTGCAGGTTGTAGTACAAGCAGTTCCTCAGAAACATCTAGTTCATATGGCATTGCAGAAGATAGATCATCTGCTCGTTATATGATGGCATGGCAAGATATTTACTCTTTGGCTGTCAAATGGAGACAAATATCTGAACCCTGTGATCCAGTTGTGTGGGTCGACAAGTTAAGGTATACCAACTTGATGCTATTAACTCTAGACCATCAAAATGAATAAGACATTGTAGCATTGGAAGATGTAGTATGCAACACTTATACATTATCACACCACAGATGGTTTTTAGCATGTTCTTGAATTTGAATATTTGCTTCAGAATTTAAGGTGCCTCAAAAATTTTTTGTTTAGTTAATTTAGTTGTATTCATTTTGTTATTGATGTAAAATCAGGGATGCAGTTTTCCTAGACATTCTTGAACTTTTTATGATTCTTTGCTACCAGTTAAATCACAGGTTCAATTAAAATTGTCTTAGTATCTGCACATTGAGCAGTCAAAGCCTGTATTTTACCTATCAAATTATTGATTCATGGAACCTTGCAGTTTTACGCCACAGCATAGCCCCTAGAATATGTGATTTGAACTGTGTGGGTGAGTGTGTATATTATTTAGAGTTTTAAGATGGATGATTTATAACTGATTCAAGTCTTTACCCCCGATTGTTCTTTTTGCATGGATTTGGCAATTTCTTCATTTCAGTGAAGAGTTCAACTCTGGATTTGGGTCTCATACTCCCTTGATGCTTGGACAAGCAAAAGTTGTTCGCTACTTCCCAAATTTTGAAAGGTGAAATCTAGTTTGAAATCTAGTTTGATTCTATTTTAAATCCATGTTTTAAATTTCTCACTAGTCATTAATTCTGCAGAACATTAAATGCTGCAAAGACAATCATGAAGGATAAACTGTATGTACACAGCAAGAAAGATGAAATCATTGATATATCCAAAGATGAGAAACTACACGATGTGAGTGCTTCAATTCTCTGTTTTGATTTATATCTTGGTCCACTGTTGTTTTTCTATGATGCTCTAATATAGGAGCATGTCTACTGTATCAGTAATGAAAAAATTGAAGTGCTTAAAAGTGTTATAGGTGTGCCCACGTGAGCATTTTGGTTTCTCCTTTTGTTTATTAGTAGAAATGTTGTTTCATGTTCCAATTACATAAATAATGTGATCCGCATTAATTAATATATACTGTTCCTTTTAGATAAGGTTGATCAAATATTGTCCCAATTGTCATTGTCAGGCTTTTTCATTCTAATAAAAAAGGTTTATCTGGATTGCTAATCTCGTTATGGAACATACAGATTCTGGACGCAAAAACCTGTTCTGATCTTTACAAGGTGGTTGGTGAGGACTTCTGGTTGGCTACATGGTGCAATAGTAATGCAATCGAGGGGTAATTTTCCTCTCAATTTGAATATAATATATTATGAGTAAAAGTTTCTTACATGACATTTTCCCTGGCTGTTTATACTCTTTTCAGGAAGCGGTTGGAAGGGACAAGGATTGCCCTAATGAAAATGTAGCTGAGTTGCTTTTCCTAAATGTTTCCGTTTCTTTTCTATAAGTCCTTTTTTTTTCTTTTTAACTCCTTTAACCTATACATTCTTATGCAACTTTATTCTTTTCCTGGATGGCCAAATATTAAATATTTCAGGAGTGAGCATGGATTTGACTTTGCAATAAGAACACCATGTACGCCTTCTAGATGGGATGAGTTTGATGCAGAAATGGCAAGGGCATGGGAAGTAAGTTGATCAAGTCGTCAAGATATGAACATATAGATTAGACCATATTTGTTTCACACACTTTGTTTTAGTTTGCTAATGCAGGTGAAATTTTCTTTGCCAGGTTGGGTTTAAGCATATTAATTTTTTATAAACATATTTTGTTCTGCTTTTAAAGTTGGTGCGAAATTCTGACAAAGAATCACAATTTGTGAAAGAGTAGAAGCTGCTTTCTTTGCATGTATCCATTGAGGTCCTTATCTTTTCATCGTGTCATCCCTTGGAACTTTTTGGCACTTAATCAATTAAGCCTGGTGGATAATTTGGCACTTCAAATATGATAGGGAATCTGATTTGACATTAGTTGGTCTATTTGGTGTTGATACTGTGAAACTCTACTAAAAGCCTTATAAATCATTTAGTTTCTTTCTCTTCCAGCATCAATATTAGTCATTCCGCATTCTGTATGTGCAGTATGTCTATGGTTTTGAGTTGATTATGGGACGCTTCCTCTTCTCTGTCTCATATTCTTTCTGAAGTTTTCCTTTTGTGTCAAATTGAGGATGTCTTTTCAATGTGCTCAATATGGATTTTCTGCTACTATCAGATCTTATTCATTCCAGCTATTATTAACCAAAAATGTCAAATTTGAATTTACAGGCTATATGCAATGCTTACTGTGGTGAAACTTATGGCTCTACTGATCTTGATACCCTTGAAAATGTTAGAGATTCAATTTTAAGGATGACATATTACTGGTACAGCAAAATATTCTCAATGCATAAAATGGTTGGTTTATTTTTAGGAAAGTTTATATAAATAAGTGGGATTGCTTTTCAGGTACAATTTTATGCCACTGTCTAGAGGTACTGCTGCTGTTGGATTTGTACTTTTGCTTGGATTACTTCTTGCTGCTAATATGGAGTTTGAGGGGAAAATCCCAAAAGGGGTACAGGCGGATTGGGAAGCCATTCTGAACTTTGACCCAAGCTCCTTTATAGATTCCATTAAGAGTTGGTTGTATCCATCTCTCAAGGTCACAACATCTTGGAAAGATTATCCAGATGTGGCATCAACTTTTTCGACAACAGGATCAGTTGTAGCTGCTCTCAGCTCTTACAATGATTGAGTCTCCTCAATAGGTGAGTTAGCTGCATTAGTATATTTGAGGAGCATGTATTAGGGGAAGTTTAATCGTCCTGTGAAAAGGAGAAACTATAATGATTATTGTCTTGCGAAAGGGAGAAATTTTAATGATTTCCTTAACAATGCCAGTGAAAGAGTCTGTCCTTTGTCTCTTATCTTTCTGGTACAGTTATTCTGATGCATTATGGCAAGTCAATTCCAATCGTTATTTAAGCTTGTTTCTTATGATCTGAGAAACTGATGCACCATGAAAGAATTTTTTCTTAACAAGTTATATTTATATATATTGCCCATGCAAATTCATTCTCTGTTGTTCTAACTGATGTAAATTGAAAATAATGCAGCAAGGGAAAGAATGCGGTATAGGCAGTTGGTCCGTCCTGGAATGCAAGTGTTCGGGTGGACCGATAGAGATGAGTTCAATTTACAGAAGATACCTCAGCATCCACACTGATATAACAGTCTTGTTACCATTGCAGATTTGTTGTACGATTGTGTTGTACAGAAGGCAGCAATTCAGAATAATTACCTCCATACATCTAAAATAAATGTTTGTTCACTCTATTCATTTCATTGGAGATATGTGATGTCTGTGCATTGTATTTGTGTTCCATTTGCTTGAAGGAATGTACCTTACTAAGCTAGTCGATTGTTTATACTATTATTCTGTTTAACGAATACAAACGTTAGATGTTATCATCGGAGAATTGGACTGGTGTATATGGAGAGGATATGCTAAGAAAACATTATACTTCCTCATTAGATTTTCTTATTTTATATTCAATTAACTGTTACTTGAAGCATAACTTTTTATTTTTCAAAAAAAAGTGTTTCTGTCATTTGCATTTTAGAGCTAAATATTCTGCATGCTAAAATGTGGATTAACTTGGTCTTAAAATGTCAATTCGTTGATGTTAATGTCAAATAAAGTATGCAGAGTACTACTTTATTGGTGTTGGATTAGAACGATAATTTATTTTTTAACGACACTCTTGGAAGTATGCAATTAGTGAGTTAGGTATGATAATACATGAAAAAAAATCAAGGTTAGGTATTATAAAAGATTCGGCTTAGCTTTCCTGGCTTAGCATTATTGTCTTCATTAGTTTAAGGGTCTTAATCTGTAACAGGCGCCTGTAAAAAGTTGGAAACTTCGAGGTTAAAAATTGATTGTCGAATTTTATTATAACTTTTTTTTGTAATTCAAAATATATTGTGGATGTAAATGTATGTTTGCCGCTGAGCACACTATTTCAGCATGTAATTTTATCACAACTAATTAATGCCCTACTATAGAAGTACTGGCTTCCTTCAAAAGACATATTATTGGTCTATGCTAGATGTTCGAATTATATCTCCTGATAATGTAAAATCATGTAAGCTATAGAATCTGATTTTGTAATACACAGTGAAAGTAAAATTCCGTATACAGTGTAGAAATATTGAGAATTGATATATTCTTCATATAGCCAGCCTCAAAAGCTAATTGTTAAGTTGGACAACCCAATAATATATAAGTTTATTCAACATTTTATATTTGATCATAAACTGTGAATTTTACATATTATTGCCAGCATTTTCTGAAGATTAGAGTGCTCTAATCAATATATTAATTCCCTGTTTGAATAATACAGGATCTTTGTATACACGATGTGATCAATAGATCTGATGCTCAACAAAGCAATGCAGGATTCTTGAAGATCCATTTTTTACTAAATTAAATCAGCAGTAAGTCTTGTAGCTTCTCTTCCCTGTCTATTTAGTATTTACCCTATACTGGTTGCTTCTGCCCATCTCCCTTTCAGCCAATGAATCTTCAAGAATTGTAGGCATTCCTACCAAAAACAAAAGTAACTTTTTTTTATCTGCCTTTTGAATTAAATAAAATATAAATCAGTAGTGGCCTAGTGGCAGTGTGTGCAACGTCTATAAACTAAATTATGCCATAAAACTAAGAAATGCATTAAAATCATTTACTTTGTTCTTCTAGATATATAAATAAAAAACAAAAAAAATAATATACACCTTTCTTATCTTTGACCTTCATTGTCATCATCATCACCATTTCTTCTCCTCCTCCATTGGATTTGCTTACTTTTTCTTCAACTTCGTTCTTTGACTTGGCATCTGCAAAAATCCACGTGCCATTCATTTGCTTGTTGATCATACGAGCTGCGTAATATGGAAATTTGAAACGCTTGTTTTCCTTATCAGATTTCATGCGGCCATTGATGAACATCAAACAATCCATCAAGCTTTCCTTTGCCATCCCTTTCATGTCATAAGCCTGTGATCTTCTCCACAGGCTCTTACTGTGAGGATTAGCACTGCTAGAACACAGGCTCAAAGCTCTAGTAGTATCACTGATGGCAGCTTCAGGATTTCCAAGTAACAAATAACCCTGAGCTCTGTTACTATAAAGAACTAATCTTTCTTTTCTCATCTTTAATAGGCACAAATCCAAAGCTTTTGCATAATTCATTACAGCTTTTTCAATATAACCAGACCAAAATTTCTTGTTTCCTTCTTGTTTTAATGTACGAGCTAAAATTTTCCTTTCTTTCAATTCTTGTTCTGATATTACCTCTTCTTTCTTTCTTCTTTCTACTTTCAATTCCCATATCTTCTTCAATGCTTCCATGGCACTTTGACTCTTCAATTTCAAGCCCCCATATTTGATCTTATGATAATCTTGCAACAATGTCTGTGTAATTTCTTCTCCAATTTGTGTTCTTGATTTTAATCTTCTTAGCTCAACCAAGTCAGCAAGAAACGCAGCAGCAATGTTTATAACTTTATATCTTGTATCTAAATCTTTAAGCAATAAAAGAAGAGAATCTATTGCCATAAATTGCCAGTCATCCCAGGATCTTGAAGTATTGCAAAGACTAATTATAACTTGTTCTAAATTTGCTATACATTCTCTACCAATCTTTGTGTTGCATAAACTTCTTATAAGTCCAATTCCACCAGGGGATGTTCTGTTTCCTAAACCACCCCACATGCCACAAAGATCCTTCAAGAATTGTACGTTCTTGCATATAAGATTAAGAGACCTTTCTTTACAAGCAAAGCAATTTAAAAGAAACAGAGACCAATTCTGTAACTGAGCTGCCCATTCCTCTGCTTTTCTGTTCTCTGTTTCTATCCCTCCATGCCCTTTTGTGAGCAAATCACAATGATACTTGAGTCTTTTCTTACCTTTTACACAAAGATACTTGTTATAGATTGTTTCTAAGCAATTGGTTGCTATTTCCATGGCTAACTCAATTATTTCCTCTTCAAACTCCGCAATGGCTTCAAAGGTTATTTCATGGCTAGCCAGATGACCAATTGCTCGAACTGCAACTCTTTGCTCTACCCATGTGATTCTCCCTCTAAGAAGCTCCATTAGAGGGAAAATAACACCTGCTTTAACAGCTTTCTTTGCTAATTCAGGTTTATTTAATATATGGGCTGCATAGTAAGGGATATAGATGTTTTGGTCTCTAAGAAGCCATTCTTTATCTTTGATTCCTCTGTTTATAAGCTTCCCCATGCATTCAAAGATGCCCAAAGATGGGAATTCAGGGTCATCAGGTTGAGTCATGGCAATGTTCCAAAGGCCACTTAAGACCAAGACATGTTTTTGGTCATCTCTGAGTGGCATTTCTTTGAAACATTGGGTGATTTTGGCTCTTCTGAGCGATTGGTCTTGCTCATTCATGGTGCAAAAGAAGCAATAAGGGTTTGTGCATGTTGGGTCTGGGAGCATTTTGGAAGAAGAAGCACAGTCAAGTAAATTCTTTCTGTGTTCTGATCGCATTTCAGAGTGTAAAAATGGAGGTTTAGTTTAAATTCTAGTGGTGCACTCACCTTAAATAAGAAATTATAAGGATGTTTTAGAAATAAGGATTGAAGGGGTAAGTTACAAGATTTTTCCTTTTTGTTAATTCGTAAACCGTCTATCTTCTACTGAATTAGAAAATGAATTTAATATAATATAAGTGAATTAAAACCTGAATTAAATAGAGTGTATAAAAATTTATTGTAATACATCTTTTTTATCATTAAAATAATTAAATATAAAATAAATGAATTAAGTCATAGCAGTAACCGACTAAGATATATTAGGAGATTAATTAATATATATAAAAAGTGGAATTGAGATCTTCTTCCAATTCAAAAGTTGAAAATGGCAAAAAAAAAAAAAACTCAATCATTTGAAATATGAATATTCCCATGTAAGGCCTTTAATAGATGAACATTCAATTCAATTTAACTTAATTAAAATTTTAATTAACGTTAATTATATACAATTTTTTTTAACTCTAGATAATTATAGGATACATTTTCAAAGAAAGAAGTAAGACTATAAAATTATTTTGAATTATTTTTTATATTAATTTTGATTTATGCATATTTTTTTCTGGCAATATCTGTTTTAATATATTTAGTATTTCTGATAAATACATCATTAATTTTTATTTCACATAACCAAATCAAATCATTTTAATCTATATATTTTCTTAAATTTATCTTTAAATTTGGCAGGAGTGAAAATTGTTAATAGACAATAATTTTTTTATGGAATAAAACATATCCCTCGTAAATAAAATACAATCCTTAATAAATGAGATGAATTGATATGAATCTTTTTTCTTTTAATTAGAAATTTTGAATTTGAGCTTTGAATATGAAGTATCTTTAAAACTTGTGATTGAACGTTTTACCTCTTTAATATACCTATCCACAGTGAATCTAGATTAGTTTGTAATAGAATACTGAATGATTAGGCAAAAAAAAAAAAAGAACAAAAAGAAGAAGAAAAGGCAAACTTCAAAAATTCAAAGAATATATATATAATACAAGAAGTCAGTGATAAATGATGACAGTCTCCATTTCTTAGGTCTCTTTTTAGAGCAAAGAAACTTAAGGAGGCATGCAAATATGGTTGGTCCCCTCCCCTCCATATGAATCCCAATCAAATTCCCTTAGTTTTCAATATACTCTTCCTATTTATATATTAACAATCACTGCACTATGAGGATTACAAGTACTTTTTTCAGTTTGTTTTCAACTAAAAAAGCAATTTATTATCGATTGAATAAGAAATTCATATTAGAATTTCCTGTCACCTTACACCCAGAAAAACAAAGTCTTGTGTAAAGATTCGAAAAAAAAAATAAAATTGTGTATCGAGTGCAAATGTGCATTAGTCCCAAGAAAATGCGGCCACCATATGCAAAATCTTATATAATATATATATATATATATTAAACTACATCAAAAGAATGATTACTCCCATAGATATTAAGTTATGGAACTTATTAGTTTAATAATATGAAACTTATTCTTTTTAATGTCTTTTATCGCATGATTATTATCATAATCAATACATAGTTCTCATATAGTTCATATCTTGACATGTGCACAGTTTACATGTCAAAGAACTGAGATCCATGTTTTTAGAAAAAAAATAATAAAAATTAAAGTGTTTAGTGTTGGGATAATTATTAAAACCCTAATGTTTAGGGTTTTCCAAAAATATTCTTAAATAAATTTCTCATGATTTTGTAATTGTAGCATAATTTCAAAAGTTAGTCTCAAGTATTAATATACTTCAAATCATTTTAGACTAAATAATTATAAAGTCTCTAAAGTTTTACATATTACACTAATCGGTCTCTGTATTTTTAATATCTAATTTTTGCATATGTGTTTCTAAAATTAAACTATTTAGTCATTTTGTCAATATTTTTATCCTAAAATCATTAGTCAACTACTTTAATATTATAAAATAACTTTTTTGCACTTCTTATATATATATTTATCTTTGTTATTTATTAAGTTTATTTCATGTTTAATTTTATTTTATATATAGATCATCTATAAAATAATAAAATATATTATTCGTATTATTTAAAATTATTTTTTTAGTAATATCTATAAAATTAAAACAAATGATATATATGGATTGTCTGTAAAATAATAAAAAATATTATTCGTATTGTTTAAAATTATTTTTAATAATATTTATAAAATTAAAATAAATTATATGCAATGAATATAAATAAAATTAAAATTAAATATGACTTAATAAATAACAAAGAAAAATATATATAAATAAAGAGTAAAGAAATTATTTTATAATATCAAAGTAGTTGACTAATATTTTTAAAATAAAAATATTAACAAAAGAACTAAACAATTTAATTTTTAAAAACAGAGGGGTGTAAAAATTAGATGCTGAAAATACAGAAATTGACTAGTGTAATATACAAAACTTAAGAGACTTTATAATTATTTAGACTTTTTTTAATACAAAGAAAGGCATAGCCTTATAACTTAAATCAAAATTAATCTAGAATGATCAAATGAACTCTTAAATCTATTATAATATTTTATTAATTTAATTTTTAAATTTTAATTAAAATTAATTTTATTTTTTAAGTTTATAAATTTTAATTAACTAAACCATTAATTTGATTAATGATTATTATTTAAATTTTAAGGGTACAATTAATTTCAACTAAAATCTAAAGATTAAATTGATGAAGTATAATAGATTTGTAATTTTATTTTAGCTTGATAAAAGAAAACTAAAAGTATCTATTAGAGGTTATTACTTATTACACCACAAAAGTTATGCACTAAGTTGGTGATTAAGAGATTATAAATATTTACAAGAATAAAATTCTTGGAAACTCAAGTGAGTTTTTTGGTTTTTTTTAAAGAAAAAAAAATCCAATGTTTTATGAAGTAAAAATATTCTTAGTAGAAAAAGTAAAAAATTTTAAAAAATACAGTGAATAACGTAATTTTCCCGTTAAATTCAACCAGTAGATTTGTTTGCTAGTTATTAGTTAACCAAATCTATGTATAGTCAAGCATCATTTCATATGGTATCCGTATTAAATTATTGTTCAAAAAAAGTATTAATTTGGATTTTATTAACTATAAAATTAAAATTCCAAAAATGCATATGCAGTAAATTCTAATAAAATTTCAAGCATCTTATAATTTTTCTCGGAAAACACCATAAAAAATTTAAAACTATAGCCGTTGCAAAATCCTTTAAAAAATTAAAACAAAATTTTTGCAACAAATTTTTAGTTGCCTCATATTATAAGTATATTTTTTTAGATTATATATCTATAACAATCTTATAAGTATACATTATAAAATTTATAATATAAAATTGAATTTTTTTTATTTTTTTTTTCATACGATAACTACAATATTTGAATTTTTTTTTTCTATAATGCTTTATTATTCTTTTTCCAATTAATAAAAAAATTGAACATTACATAAATATTGAATTTCTAATTTATTTAATTAAATTGTATGGTACTTGCAATAATTAATTTTTAGTGTGGTCATTTTATACTTTTGGAGTGAAATTTCATACTTGCAAAAAAAAATTTACTAATATTTTCAATAATTTTTTTTGGAAGTAATCATAATTATTAAGTCATAATAAAAATATATATTTTTTACACAAATTATTATATTTTATCTATTAATTTTATTATTAAATCTCTCTCTTGTGTAAAGTAATTTTGCATATATATGCATACAAATATATACATATTCATATTTTGTTAACGGATTTATCTGTTGCAAAATTAAAAATTTTTAATAGTGAAAATGTTCAAGAATTAAATTATTTTTTGAAAATATGAACAAAATTTAATTTTTTTAATCCACAAAGACTTCGATAGAGTTGGCAAAAGCCAGGTACACTAATTTTATGAATTGTTGTTGTATGATTCAGTATTTATGATTTAGAGAGGGAAAAAAAACCCTGAAAGTCACAAGTTTTTTTTATTTTTTTTCAAAAAAATCCCAAAACATTTTTATTCTATCTTCAAAAGCAAGAAAAGTTAATATGAGAAAGGGCAATTTTATTTCTATTTTTATTTTTATGGCTTTTTTTTAATGGACTTGTCAGTCTCACAATACAAAGTTACAAAGGCTTTGCATATTGCGGTTAAATGCCTTGAGATGGACCCAAGCCCACAAATGTTACGAACTGGGTGGGTGAATGACACACACATATACATATACGCGTGTATGTATATATATATATATATGTGTGTGTATGTGTGTGTAATGTATACGAGGGCAAAATCAGATGGGGTTGGATGGAAGCTGACGACCCCCTAGCAGGTTATCGGCGTGCATTTTTAAAATAAATTTCTACCAGTTAGAACAGCAGAGGTGGAAGTCCAGCTTCCCCAGCCCCTTCATCTCCTCCTTACATGTATTGAAGATAAATTTTACCTCATTCTCTTTAAGGGTTGGTTCTGTCACTGTGTACACCACTGAAAGTAAATTATAGTTTAAATATACTAAATGCATATTATTAAAAATAAGCACTTTTTGAAATTAAAAGTTAAAAATTGAATTTTCAAAAGAAAAAAAAAAGAATAAATATTTTTTAAAATAATTTTTTGTCGGAGAAAAATCCTTTTTTATATATATATGGAGATGTTGTTCGTTTGGCTCCCACGGTTGCGTCAAATTCATTTATCATTTTTTTTTCTCTGGATACTAGCTGTTAATTATTGGATAGTTAAAATTTTAAAATAACCTTTGATATGTAAAAAAGTAAATGTTAATATTTATGTTCAATGATCAGTACACATATTAACGGTAACCCCTAATTATAATTTTATCAAAAGCTTAACAACAATCATCTATGATTTGGACATCTACTAAGAAGCTATCCACAATATCTAAGTCAAATGGAAACCTTAAGCACAGATTGATTATCTAATATTATATATATATATATTTATTTAAACTCTTATGTTACTTAATTAATATGAGAGTTATTATTCTTTATTAGTATATATAATTTCAGATGGATCCTATAAAAATATGAAATACATAAATTTTTAGGTACGATGGACGAGATGCAGCATGATTATGATTATTGATTGTTCATAGGTAAATTTAAACTTTTCAATGAAACCATTGTGATATTTGATTTTTTAATCTAAAAATAAAATGTATGAAAACTTGTTTTATATATTAATTTTCAATAACTTAAATCATATTGTATTTAAATATATTATGAAAACTTTTTTTATATATTAATTTTCAATAACTTAAAATCATATTATATTTAAATATATACATTAGATTGGGTAATTTTACGAAGATAGTTGTGAAGTAAAAAAGGTGTTTGAAGTAAAAAGTATTAATATATTTTTAGTAGAAAAAAAACTTAAAAAATCATGTTAATTAAAATATTTTATAGCTTATTAGTGTGTGACATAAAATTATATATTTGGTGCAGGCAAAAATCACACTATATTTAATATATTCAGATTTGTTTTTTGTTAAACCAAGTTTTAATGCACCTATTTGTTCAGGGGTTCAAACTTTAGATCTCTGAACAAAATAGAACACAGATGATTATTAATTTATCTATGTGCTCAATAGTAAAAATATTATTTTTTTTATGCAGTATAATCAAATCCATGGAAGCAATTACATATTTAGCTAATAAAAATAGAGAGACTTTTATTAAGAACGATTGCAAATATATATAACTAATAAAATTATTTATTTTTTATATTATCACTTTTTTAAGAGATTTTTATTGATTGAGTCTATATACATTTAGTCTAGATAAAATTTTTTTATAAAAAGAGATATTTTTACTTGTACCAGATACAAATATATTATTTATTTTTCACAGAACCAAATTAACTTGAAGGGGGCAAAATTTTTAAATTAAAAAAAAATTACACATAAATTTATATTAAATTTTATTTTTATATTAAAAAATTAATATAAATAGTTGATATTAATATTTATATTCAATTTTATTTTTATATTAAATATTTAAATGTTAAAATTTTTATCATTTTATTTTAATATTTAAATATTATTTTAAAAAATTGCCAAAATTAAACTTAATCTTTTGATGATCAATTATGCAATTACTCATTTAATTAAGGAAAAACACCTAGTTAATTAATGGTTCCAATTTCATATCTTTTTTTTTTCGATTCATTTTAATCCATTTTAACTCATATAATCATATGTGTGGTGTGTGTATGATTTTATAAGATATGATTAAAAATATCAAGATTAAATGTAAAACACTAAGTTTCATCGTGTCAAACACTAAGTTTCATCAGTTATCACCCATTAGTTTTTTTTTTTATTAAATTTGAGATCCGTAATTAAAAATTAAAATTAGTTTTAATATAATAATTAAGCCTCATCACTAATTGTAATAATGTTTAAATCTCTAGATTTTGATGTGCTTGATAACTTCCAGCATGTCACATATGTACATGTGTATATATGTAAGAACCAAAGAGGGGTACATTACCCTCTAGATCTAGTTAGTTCCGCCAATATTTTTTCATATTATTACTATTTTAAGAGATTTATATTAGCAGGATATTTATTTATCTGATCTAGATAAAAAATTTTCATAAAAAAAAAATTACTTACATCCGGTACATATATATCCAGCCAATAAAATTATTTATTTTTTATATTATAACTCTTTTAAGAGATTTTTATAGGCTGGGTAGACATACACTCGATATTAGTAAGAATTTTTCATAAAAAAATATTTTTATCTGGACTGAATACATATATACTCAGCCAATAAAATTATTTATTTTTCATATTATTGCTCTTTTAAAATATTTGGCTATGTACGCGTACACTCTATCTAAAAATGGATTTTTCATATAAAAAAAAAAGAGAGATTTTCACTTGAACTGAGTATATATATATATCCAACTAATAAAATTATTTATTTTTCATATTATTACTTTTTAAGATATTTCTATTAGTTTGATGCATATACATTCAATTTATGTAAGAATTTTCTGTAAAAAGAGAGATTCTTATATGTATTGGATGTATATGCATCCGGCTAATTAATATTATTTATTTTTTATATTATTAATCTTTTAAAATATTTTTATTGACTGATATACTGATTTAGATAATAATTTTTCATAAAAAAATTTTATTTGAATGGAGTGTATATATATCTAACTCATAAAATTATTTGTGTTAGAGTAGCATTGTGGCTTAGGCAAACAAAGTACTGAGACAGCATTAAGTACAATTGTTGAATCACTAGATGCAAATAGTGGATTATAATCAATAGCTGCCTAGATGGACCAAACCTCTTTGGTAAAAATTTAAAAAAAAAAATTAACATGTAAAATTTTCCCATCAACTGGTTATTAATTTTGATCATTATATTTCTATAAAAAATTATTATT
The DNA here is from genome assembly GCA_947685225.1 of Garcia nutans. Taxonomy (NCBI): domain Eukaryota; kingdom Viridiplantae; phylum Streptophyta; class Magnoliopsida; order Malpighiales; family Euphorbiaceae; genus Garcia; species Garcia nutans. The sequence goes on along the minus strand of CANTUV010000059.1, from coordinate 4,859,001 downwards.
AACCAAATATTATATCATATTTATTTTTGTATAACTATAATAATAATTAATATTCTTAAAATATTATGAATAATATTTATAAAAAATAAAATTTTCATATTTAAATGAGAAAATATAAATACAGAAGAAATAATTATTTATAATTTATAATTATTAATTGATTATTTTTACAGTTTATGTATATATACATATTAAAAATAAATAATATTTATAATCATTATTTAAAATTTTAATAACAAATTTATAAAATTTTATTAAATAATCATACTTTTCAACTATCGGCTTTTGATATTTTTTTTAGCCAAACTATCAGCTTTTAATTGTTAGCGCTATTAGCTATGAGTAATATCTAACCGAAATAAGTCCTAAATTCTTATTAAAACTTTTTAATTATGAATAAGAAGCTGTTTGCATTTTTTTCAGGAGGGCATCTATATCAGAATGTATTGCTATTAAGTAATTTTTGCATAATTATAAGATGGAATTGGGACAGAATGTGAATTTTAACAAGTCAGCTTTGTTTTTTTGGTGAAGGTTTTGGAATTTATGAAAATACTTGTTATGCAAAGTATTTAGGACTTCCTAAAATTATAGGCAGATCGAAAAATAGTGTGTTTTCTACACTCAGGGATAGAATACTCAAAAAGATGAGGGGTTGGAAAGAAAAAGTTTTATCTATCACATAGAAAGAAATACTCATTAAAGATGTCACCTAGTTAATTTCAACTTATATTATGAGTTGTTTAGCTCTCCCTATAACTCTTCTCGACGAGGGTCAATCCAGCATTAGCAAGTTTTGGTGGGGTAATGGTTTGAAGGATAGAAAAATTCATTGGTTAGCTTGAGATCGACTTTGCATGAGGAAGTGTGATGGGGTCTAGGGTTTTGGAATTTGAAAAGTTTTAACTAGGCTCTTCTAGCAAAGTAAGGATGGAGGTTGTTGTGTCACAAGGAGTCATGCTCAAGTGCTAAAAGCTAAATATTATCCAAGATAGTCCTACTTAGAAGCATCGCTTGGATATAAATTGAGTTTTGTATAGGGAAGTCTTTTAAAAGCCAAATATATCTTGGAACAAGGGTTGAGCTGGCAAATTGGAAATGGCTTGTATGTTAAAATTTGGAAGGACAAATGGCTTCCAAGTGATTCATGGCCTTGCCCTTTGATACCGAAATTGTTGCAGGCTGATGCAAGGGTTAGTGAGCTTATAGACTTCGAGTTAGGTTGTTGGCGTAGTGAGTTGATTATTGAAGTCTTTCTGTCCTATAAAGCTAACTCTATCATGTCTATCCCGCTCAGTAATTGCTTTCCTGAGGATGTGTAGCTTTGGAGATATACCAAAGATGGTGCGTATTCTGTCAAAAATGGATATTGGGTTGCCATTAAACTTTTACATAGTGGAAATATAGCTTCTTCAACTTCGGGATCATCTGAGATTTGGTCTTGTATTTGGAAACTTAATATTTCCCCCAAGATTCGAATGTTTCTTTGAAAGTGGCTTCATGCGATTCTACCTACTAAAGATGCTTTGTTAAAAAGAAGTATTGATATGGACCCCTTTTGTGTTAGGTGTCGAATGCGTTGTGAAACGTTGAAGCACTTCTCTCTGAGAGTGTAAAAATAGCAAAGGCATTTGGTTATTACCACCTTTAGAGTTGCGTTCTAGAAAATTTCAAGAATAGGCTTCATTTTCCTGGTTTCAAACGATCATAGAACAATTAGATGGTGAGGGGCTGCATTTGTTTGTGATGATTCTATGGAGTATGTGGTTGGACCGCAACCAATTAGAGCATTCAAGTCAGAAACTCAGGATTGGCACATTGTAGAGAGGGTTTTCAGTATTCTTACTAAATTCCAGGCTGCCAACTCCAGAATCCCTGGTTCATCGGTCCAAAATGTGAAATGCGTGCCTCCAGGGGCAAGCTTTTTCAAGGTTAACTCTGATGTTTCCTTTCTTTCCAGTCAACAGATTACAGGTCTTGGGGTGGTGATTAGAGACCATGAAGGAGAGGTTATTGTCTTTGCTGGAATGAAAATGAAGTATGTGCTTAACGTTGAAGTAGCAGAGGGTCTGGCGCTGCTGTTTGGCCTTTCAATTGCACAAGATTGTAGTCTATATGAAGTGATTGCAGAGTCAGACTGTCAAACATTGATTTCGACATTGCAGGGATCTGATCTAGGTCGATCGATCGAGAGTTTGATCCATCAGGATATTCTTGCTACTGCTACACCTTTCCACCATTGCAATTTTAGTCATGTCCGTAGAAAGAAGAATCAAGTTGCTCATCCTTCGGCTCAATAGGCCCTTCAATTTGAAACCTTTTCTGATTTAGCTTGTATGGAAGAAGTTCCTCTAGTTGTTCTTCCTTCTGTTCAGAATGATTCTAATAACATCGATGCAGCATAAAAGATAAACATTTATTCTGACAAAAAGAAGTGGTTTGGTTTTATTTATAAGTTAGTTTGATAAATTTATAAGTTTTAAATTTAGGTTGATGTATTTATTTAGCAAATTTTATGAACTTATAAGCTGACTTTATAAACTATATAAAAAAAAGGACGGATGAACTTATTTTTTTTTATCAAAAAGAAACAAATATCGTTAAAACATAGAATGTTACAATATGGGTCCAGTATAGGAAAATAGAAAACATAAGCGCAACTGAAGAACATAGATGAAAGTCACATAGCAAGAGAAAAACAAAACCCAAACAACATAGACACAAAATAATATACTCACACCGTATCATTTACATAAAAAAAGTAAGATGGACACGAAAATTAAGAAAATTTTACTTTTTTCATCTCTATTTACTTAAATACCCCTAAAAAAATATTCCTAAAATTAAACTTTTAAGACAAGAATATAAATGATATTTTATTTCATTTCACTCCTCAAAATTTACCTAAAATGACATATTTTCTATATAAAAGATACAGCGGCAACATAGCAACCAGCGAACAAAATAAAATATGAGAGCATCTTCAACCATCTTTTTGTAGAAAAGCACAAGGGAAAAACTTGAACAAACCCTTTAAGAATGGCCATAGAGACACAAAGTGAAGGCCGAGAGCTAAGATAAATTGCGGAGCCCTAAGGTTGCTCGTCCACTGGAGCCGGTCGAACACAATGATAATAAAATCATGGACTATTCTGCTACCCCAAACAACCTCGGATCTTGAGTATATTGAGCGATGAAAAGGATCAAAAGTACTAAAATAGGGCCAAAGTAAAAGGAAAAATCACCTCAGGTAGATCCACATCTAAGAAGGAGATATTCCTGAGCTCCTACAAGAGCTTCTTCCACAAACTTTTGTAAAAGGATTGAGAAGGGAGTAGAGGCTATGGACCATCTACCAAAAGGAGTTTGAAGACCAAAAAACCTGAAACAAAATAGATATTGGTCGAAGGAAAAGGTCATGAGGCACCCAACCCCAAATCTAAACAACAAACATCTATTGGAGCTGTACAGAGCCCAAAGACAAAAGAAAATATGGTGTTTGAATCTGGGTGTTTTGATTGCAAAAAACACCTAGCCATATCCAAAAAGGAAAAGAAAAAGAAGAACAGAGAAGCAAAACTAAGAAGAGAAAGAGAAAAAGACGAAAGAACTAACCTAGATTTGAAGCTAAAGAGGGTAGATCTGATAGAGAAACTAAAGACCCAAGATAACATTAAGCAAAAGGAAGCGGAGGCAGATTGCCGGCAGCCACAAATGGTCACTGACAACCCCAAAAACTGCTAGAAGACGTCCAAAAGGGAGCGGACAGATCTGAATGAACTTATTTTTTTCAGTACCTAAGTGTTTATTTATTTTATCAAATAATTACTATATTATTCTTATTTATTTTAATAAATTTTATTTATAATATCATTTTAATTTATTTAATAATTAATCAACTTGTAAGTTATTTTTAGCTAAATGCGTTAGCTGTTTATTCACCATTTATAAATATTTAAGATAAAAATATAATTATTTTAAAGTTTAAATTTTTATAAACCATGTTTTTTCCAATTAGGCCATACACCCTCTATTGCCGCTGGATATTTCTTTCCGTCAGCGAATACCAGTCTACCAGTGGCTCTGTTTTGCATTCATTTTGTTGCGTTACGCCGTTTGTTGCAGTCAAGGCAAATATGATTTTCCATTCTTTTATTTCTTTTAGTGCCCCGATTTTATATTGTCAAGCATCGCAAAAGCAAAACGACATCGTTCTTTTTTAGCAGTGCATCACTTTATTGTACAGCACCACAACTTTCATTTAAATGTCCTCCGCTGATAATAAATAAATAAATAATTTTTATTCAAAAATAATCGATCAAAATGATTTCATAAAAAAACTAAATTTAAAAAATTCTTATAATTTAATGTATTACGAATTTTTATACATGTTTATATATTAATATTAGATTAAAATTTGTATGTAGATATAATATAAAAAAATATAATACCTCTCAACAAGCAGTAAAAAAAATTAATAAAATAAAGAATTCCAAATGAGAATCTTGTGCTCAGGCTATTGAGCTTTCTTTTTCCTTTTTTTTTCTTATCTTTCTTTTTATTTTTATTTCTTAATCTTTTTTTTTTTGATAAATATTTCCTAATCTTCTATTCCTCCTTTATAACCAAAACAAGAAAAAGGAAAATAAAAATGCGAGGAAAAGTCAATTTAGTTTATCATGTGATGTCAGGCGTCAGATTTTGAATGACACTTTATATAGCTTACCATTGATATGTAATTGAATAAAAAACGAAATCGTTTTCAGAATGGAGATCATAAATTTAAATTTCTAATTAAATTTTAATTAACAATTTCAAAAATAATTATTATTCACTATCTTTCATGATACAACAAATTAAAGATTTAATCCATATTCTTTCTTTTCAAAATATTTAATATGTTAAAATGATTTAAATAAAATAAATATAAAATTAATATGATAACATTTTTTTCTTAAAAGTTTCTAGAAAGTAGTTAAATTAGAGCAAAAACTAATATGATAAAATTTACTAATGGTGGTCAGCTTAAAAAGCCATTGATATTTAAAAATAAATATTGTATAAAAAATTGCGAATTTTCTATTAATAAAACTTTAAAAGATTATTTATTTGAATTTTCATTTTTCGACTCGTCAATAATAAATGAAAATTATAGTACTTTCTACTAATTAAATATTTTAATACAACTTTCACAAAAAAAAATGAAATTACTATTAGTACAACTTTTTGTTACTAGGAGTCATAACATAATACTTTAAGTCATGAGTAACAAAACATATAACTTTTACTTGAAATAATTTAATTCAAGTTAATATTTTAAATAGAATAGAATTGAATTTTTGTATAAAAATTATTTCAAGTACTGTATATATTAATAGTAAATTTAATTTAATTAATTTTTTAATCACTGACATTTATTCAATAATAATTAACAGTGCTGAATTTTAAAATACTGTGACATATAATTACATAATTTAATAATAAATTACATTATATTTTAGAAAATGATAAAATTTTTGATTATTTTAAAATATTTATTTTATAAAAAAATAAAATTTAATAATTTTTTAAATAATAAAAATTAATAAAAAAGTCATAATTAAATTATAAAAAATGTAAATTTTAAGACAGGGAAAATAATTGGCTTTTGAGTTTTGCCATACCAAGAGACAAAAGAAAAGTAATTGCCTGATTGGGTTACAGGGCACGCTTACCGAGACAGCTGTTCCGCCGGGGCTGCTTATTTTACGGTTGGCCGAATATCCAACTAAAGTCACCCATAATTCCACTACAATAATTGCCAATGACCCACGTGGCCATCCATGATTGGGTTGTCAAACTGGCAGCGTCCCCACCTCTATAATCACCGGCTGTATCAATTCCTCTTGAGCCAAAAAAACGCCAGTAGAGAATCGTTTAGATGTTAATTGTTAATAAGGGTAGTTAAAGCCATGGCAAAAGTAGGAGGAGGAAAGAAAAGAAGTGAGATTTTGAAAGATGTATGTATTTATATATTTTAATTTGTAAATATTTAAATATTTATAATTTTTATTATTTGAATTGGTTGATTTAGTTATTTATAATAAATTATTTTTTAAAAATATTGATTAAATGGATTGATAAGTGAAAAATTAATTAAAAGAATTTATGGGTGGTGAGTATGATTTTTAATTTAATTTTTATGAGAATTAAAAAGTTTGATGTTGTTTTAGTCATAAGTTATGATTGAAGACTTGATTAATTAAAGTGTGATTAAAGTATTTGATATAGACTATGTTTATGTCAAAGAAACTAGTTTTGATTAAATTTTTATTATAGATTTTGATATTTTGTGTTTAAGTAGTTGAGTGTACGAAATATAGAATTTTATCTGACACAGCCAGTGATCCGATCATGTCACTGAATGTATCAATGATGCTGTATTTCAACATTGATGATACGATCAGTAACACGCATATATCATTGGGCGTGTCGTAACTATTGTGATAAAAGATAAATGACACGATCCGTGATATGTCTGTGTCGTTAGACATGTCATAGCTACTGTAATGCAAGTTAAGTGACACGGACAGTGATATGTCCATATCGTTGGGCTTGTCAAAACTTCTGTAAAATGAGTAAGTGACACGGTCATTGACACGTCCATGTTGTTGAGCGTGTCACTTGAAGAATTTACTTAAAGTAGTTATTTTCCTTGTCTTTCTTATATGATTTCACCCTAAATGACTATAAGGTATTAAAATATAAATAATTTTTGAAATCAATCCTAATTAATAGTATAATAAATTTCGAATATATGATAAATACGTGTAATACCAAGTATTGATCAAAGAATTATTTTATTTGAAGTGACATACATAATTCAATGTTAATTAAAACTAATAAATTGTCCAAATCATACTGATTATGAATGACTAGTTATAGGGAGGATAGCTATAGTGATAGTGGGCACCTCGTGCCATTAATGGACACATTGTATCATCAGTGACCGTGAGCATAATTGTCAGTATACATTCTTGAGATTTGACATTAAAATTATTACACTGACCCATTATCCAAACTTATAACCTGAGTTCAGTATGTATGAGTATATTTAATTAAATTATCTATATTGAAAATAAATGTGAATATAATGTTATGAATAATTGAAGAAATGCAAAACAATAATATAAGTCAATTATTTAAAATTGACTTACTGTGTTATAATGTGAAAGTGATTGATAATGTATATACTAATATTTCAAGTAAAAGTCCTAATGCATGGAATATAAATGTTATATTCAAAATATTGAATTGATAAATAACTTTCTAAGTGTTATAATAATTAAAAGTGTATATAATGATATAAGATACAAAGTGTTCAAACGTATAGTACTAAATCTAAGTATCAAAATTATAAATTAAATGAAATTATTCTATATGTGAAACCGAAAAGTTAGACTTATTAAAAAATAAATAAGTGTAATATAGCATTATTAACAAATGAGAAAATAAATCTTAAATAAAATGATTCAAAAAGAGAAAAGTTGCAATACTGAAAGTGTAGTATAGCATGATAACTTTTATAAAATTAAAGTTATTATTTTGTGTAAATAAAATATTATGTTGGTTTGTTATTGAAAATATTTAATATATTGAAATATTCATTAAAACTGAGTATTATTACTATACTTTCGTAAGTATTTTTCTTTAATATTAAGCGACAAAATATGTTTATACAAGTACTGCTAAGTTTTGCTTAGCGTGTTAGAATTATTTTCTGACATGTAGGTATTATGTCACCAAAATAAATTAAGCAGTGAAATTAAGGATGTCAGAAATTATCTACAGTATATATAGAGATATTTTATATATTGTACTCATAAGTTATGAAATACATATATACAATTTAATTTAGTTATTTGAGAGATTGTATAAATTTATAAGTACGAAAGAAATATATGTATTTAGAGAATGAAATTTGAGATTATAGTAAATGATTATTAAATAAAGAAATGTATTATATATTTATTTGATTTATGATTATTTGATTTATAATTAGTATTTAAATTATTAAAAATATTAAAGATTATTTTTAATATTAAATTTATAAGTGTTATATTATATACATTGTATTATTATTTAAAATTTTTTATTAATAATACTTTAAAAGAAAATATTGCCCATAAAATAATTAAAGCACTGATAATATATTGAGTAAAGAATTGTCAATTATGTTATATTTCGTGTACATTACCCTAATAAAATACTCCATAATCACATGCGTTGATACACCATAACTTGGACATCTGAGGGCCTTTGACAGGCTGTGTCAAGCACTACATTCTTTGTTTTGATACCATTTTTGTGGGACCCATAAAGTTTTATTCGTTAATCAAACGGATAATAAGTGGGTTCCTTTTTTGTTAAACGATCCAGATCTATCTAAACCTGTCCGTTACTCTTTATGATAAAACGGGGCTATTAATATAATGTTGTCATTAATTCAGCTTTAACTCGCACACTTGAAGTTTTCTTTACTCTCTCTCTCTCTCTCTCTCTCTCTCACAGTTCTAAAGATGGATCGGAAAAGCGTGTTTGCTGTGGCGTTAATGTGCATCATTGTTGCCGGTGTCGGTGGTCAAGGACCTGCGGCGGCCCCGGCTGCTACTCCGATCACTTCTGCTACTCCTACTGCTGCACCAGCTAAAGCACCAGCAAAGCCTAAATCATCTGCTCCAGTTGCAGCTCCAGTGTCTTCACCACAGGCGAAAACACCGGCTGCTTCTCCTACAAAACAGACTGTGCCCGTTCCTCAACCTGGTGCCGCTCCTGATAGCTCTCCTCCTGCTCCTGTTCCAGTGAGCTCTCCACCAGCGAAATCTCCTGCCAAATCTCCTGCTAAACCTCCTACCAAATCTCCTCCATCACCTGCACCAATTACTCCACCAACAAGCTCTCCTCCAGAAAATGCTCCAGCAGCTCCTGTGGCTGCTCCAACCGCAGAGGTTCCTGCACCGACCCCGAGCAAGAAAAAGTCCCAGAAGCATGCTGCTGCACCGGCTCCTGCTCCAGAGTTGTCGAGCCCACCTGCTCCACCGACGGAAGCACCTGGACCGAGCGAAGAAGCCAACTCACCTGGTCCCTCTTCTGCTAATGATGAGGTACTTTTCTGGTGCTCTTTTCTAATTATCTTTCCTCTTCAAAATACCGTCTACAATGCGTCTGAGTTTGAGTGCAGTGCTTACAGATCTAAAACTCTAACAATAGTCTAAATGCAAAGATAAACAATCCACAATAATACTTTAATTGCAACTCTAATCAGAATATTGTTAGTGCTGCATACCAGGCGTATAATAAGGGAAAACTGATCAAGCTTTCTAAAATGAGCCTATTATTGTTCCTCTAGATTGTCCATTGTTGAAATTCTAAATGTTGGTGCTACTTTTTAACTTAGAAGTGGAATCAAGCTTTGTGCTTTTCATTTGCTGGTTCTGGAAAGTGTTTATCTGTGATACGATGAACGCCATTTTGAAGCGCGTGAGATGCACGCTCTAAATGGGTAAAGAAATTGGCAAATGCCAAACAGCAGCTATAAATTATTTGGATCTGTTCAACGTGTGAAATTGTGATTGTAGTTTACTAACAAAAACAAGTGAGATAAGATTCCTTCGTTCACATTGCTTTAATAAGAATAATTATGCAATGAAACCGTTGTAATTAAACAAGCCAATCGAATGTCACAATGTTGTAATACAACAATCGAATGTAAAACATTACCACATGTTGATATTCGATTGGCTTGTTGTAATACAACGGTTTCATTGTATAATTATTCCTTTAGTAGATCCGATCTAAAGTAAAAAATTTACTCCCATTAATCCGCCCAGTTTTCATAATTAATACAAGTTTATTTTTTTAATATTAATTAGACTCAAATAAAATCTCATTAATCATTAATCAGATTCATTAATTTGGGCAAATTGTAATTCAACACAATTTTACGGTGAAATTTCAGGTTATTAACTCCCTGACAAGGAAATAAGATTATAGTTTTTAATTTTAGAATATTGAATCTGTTGAACCAAATTGCAGAGTGGAGCAGAAACGATAAGGTGCTTGCAGAAGATGGTGGGAAGCTTGGCATTGGGATGGGCAGTACTGGTTTTGATCTTCTAGAGATGATAAACAAAAGAGAAATATGTTTTATCATTGGTACTGCTGTTAAATTATTTTAATCTTTTGCCCCCATGTTCTGATCCTCTTCTTTATTACAGACTCACATTTGATAATTTTTATTTTTCCATTATTTTGTTAAATTATTATTGTTATATTATTGTTGGCCAGTGGTTTCATTGGATGGGCTTTTCTGCCTGGGGATTAACCACTTCTTGCTTTGTATTCAGTATTCTTTGAGGAAGAGAGAGAGATTTCTGTGGGGGGAAGGAAAACTCTGTATTTTTCGTAGTTTTCTATCCACTGTCATTTTACCTACTTTGGATTTATTATTCTGATCGGATTCTTCTCTTCGGTTTCGTTTTTTCTTTTCTTTTCTTTTCTTTTCTTAATAGCCTCTTTTATTCGATTGCTTTCTCCATCAGTTTGGCTTTATTCTTTGATTGTTTCGGTTAAAAACTGTCAAAAGTAAATAAATAAAATCTTTTTCTCGTTTATTTATAAATTACTCCTCAATCAAGAAAAAGGAAAAAGAAAGATAGAGCGAAGCAACCTGAAAGAAATAAAAGCAAATTAAAATAGAGAGAGGACCTGAATATAAATATAAAATTCCCCCTTGTGGTCGGGTAAGTTTACATAATAGTTAAGTTAACAATTAATGATCAATTTTGCCAGTTTATGCATAAAATGTAATGAATTGCCCTTTTTCACGGTGATCCCAAAAAACAATAAAACAAATTCACAGCTTTGATATTGCCAGATAGTTCACGTGAAATTGCATCTACAATAATTAAAAATTCTCATTTTGTATCGTATCTAAACAAAATGAAAATTTTCCCTCATGCCTTCAATAATTGCAAATTGACTATGGGGGTGTTTGGTTTAGCTGTTTGATGCAGCTGATAGAGGTTTGAACTCCAAACAGCAGCTGTTTGGTAAAATTTGATGTTTGATAAAATTTTAAAACAGCAGCTGATAGCTGTTAGGAACCCCAAACAGCTGCTGTTTCAATAAGCTCCTATTCGGAGCTTTTTCATATCAGCTGATAGCTGATTCATATTAAGACTATATTAACCCTATTAAAATAAAATAAAAATTAATATTTATTAGATAATGATATGCTTATTGGTAATTTTACATTCAAACTGCAACAGCTATTGTATTTTTACCAAACACTAACCCGAATCAGCTACCAGCTATCCGCCACCAGCTATCAGCTATCAGCAACCGCTATCAGCTACCAGCTGCTATGAACAGCTAAACCAAACAGGCCCTCTGATATGGAATCATGTTTTTCTTCTGTTTTCAGTAAAAGAAAATTGCATTAAAGAAAGACAGAAATACAAGATGACTTGGGGGACCATAAGAGGCACATGAACATATAGAAGCAATACAATCTTCGACAGAAATGCCAGTATTGCTAACCACTGATATAACTTCTAAAGAACACAAAAAATGCAGGCCAAATAAATCTGCAGATGAATCTGAATGCCATGACCATGATAGATGAGATGAAAAATTATGTAACTCCCAACATAAAAGGTAAGAAATGTTGAAGATAAGTGTATAACCAATAAAAATCTTTGGCTAAAGGAGGCCAGAGCTGAGACCTCCAAACTAAGCATTGGATTTATTAAATCGAAAATTTTCGAAGGAGATACTTAGAAACGTGATGTAGTAGGCTTTGTGTATGGTATGGAGATTGAATTTATTCTGAAATCTTCAAGATCTCAACAAATACCAAAGAAACTCGCGAAGCTCAGAGAATAACTGTGGTATTCCACATAGGAGATTTCACAGAAACACCTTGACTTTCAAAAAATCTAAATAATTATTAAACAAATAACAAAAATTATGCCAAAGGAAAGATGTATACTAAAACAAAAGAAGAAAAAAATAAAAAATTGAATGATTTAGAGCAATCGGCTGCCAAAAAGTTAGTGAAAATCCTAAGTCTAGGACATCCGACAGGAAAAAAGAGGTCTATAGAAAGAGGGAAAAAAACTCACAAGTTGTTAAATTTACTTGTGACTAAAAATTTTTGCTTCCACTCTCAAGTGGAATGGTTCTTGCAACTTCGGCGCTGTTAGGCTAAACTTGAAAAAAATAGAGTCGTCACCAGGACAGACCGAAAAAAAAGAAAAGGGTGGATGACTTAATTCCTAAGGAATCTCTAACCCTTATTGAATTCGAAAGTTGGATACGCATAGGGAAGATGAGAATGACCTAGCACCCCCATAACATCTGGTTTGTTAGAACCAGCCTCTTTTTTAGATGAAAATATTATTAAATTCTTAATTTATTAAAATATCATCCACACTACATGTACTTTAAAATAAATAAACATCTATTGTATTAAAATCAAAAAATGCCCAAACAAATACATAAATAAAAATGAGTATCTATACAAGATGAAAATATGTTATTTCAATAGTGTCCAATGTTTAAAACTAAATAAAATAGGATACCCACCGTTTGGTGAAAACATGTCTTTTATATTGATTCTAAAATTTAAAATAAATTAAATTATATTGAACTTTACAAATGAGGTACCCATGACGTAGAAACATACCTCTTACATCCTTGAAATTTAAATAATTAACTAAATATAATTGAACCATTCAAATATTCATCATAGGTAAAATAATAATAAATCATTCATTATAAGCACATAATAATGGATCAAATAATTAAATCTAAATTTTAATCTTAAATAAAACATAAGATATATAAAATTAGGAATTATTGGCATGAATTAGAGTTTCTAGGATTTAAACATACAAATTAGAGTTTTGGTATGACAATTAGGGTTTTAGGTCAAAACATAAAAATTCAGGATTAGAACATGTAATTTGAAAACTAAACCTAATAGATTAGGGTTTTGAATCAAATTAAATCATATTATTAGGGTTTTGCATGAACCACCCCTAAGATTTTTTTATATTGAAATTAATACAGTTAATGGTTAGGCTACTGGATGTCCTAACAGGTTATTGTGCAAAGATGATGATTTAAAGGGTTTACATAATTATTGCAAGCTAAACTAACTTACTGCGGGATGGTATTCGAAAGCAAATTAGCTACTGGATGAAACAATGAAAGCAGTAAATGTTAAAGACAATGATTAAGGATAACCTCTGTTAAGTTTAAATGAATTAAATATGAAAACACACATTCATTTGTTAGCTCCACCAAATTGAAAGAGATAACCCAGCTTACTACCTGAATCCATTGAGGTTTTGGATGGAGGTTCAATGCAATCGAGACAATTTTTTAATTCATGCCTCTTAGATTGTTGTGTATGTGTTTAGTTTCTTTTTGGCTAATCGTTGTTTTCCCATATTGTTGCTTAACCTCTGTATTTATAGGCAAAAAGGGTTTAAGGCACAAACCCTAATACACTAATCCAACGACTAATGAAAATTGATCTTAATTAGAAAATCTAAAATTACTTAGTAAACCAAATTATATCCAAATTAAGAGACCATGGCGAATTAGGCAATGTCAATTCATCATAGAACCCATACTATGGCAAATTGGCTGAGCCAATTAGTAGTGATTTTATATTTAGGGTCCGGTCCAGCTTAGTTTTGCATTTGAAAATTGAATCGAACATGTTTTGGTCTTTAAATATTAAATTGGACTATGTTTAGGGCTTTAAAAATTAAACCAACTTACTTTAGGCCTTTTAAAACTGAACCGACCTAATTTAAAGCTATAAACTAGGTATGAACTTTTAAAATTGGACTAAACTTAGCTTGACTTTCTTTAATTAAGATCAAACTAACTTAAAGCCAAAATTAAGGGCCTATAATACTACATCACTTTTATTAATTGAAATCTCCAACACAAGTATTGTATTACAATGTTTGGAAAGTTAAATCCAGCTGGTTTACAACGCATCCTTAATTAATCAATAAATGACATGAATGCTTAACATTCTTTCGTTGTTGGCTTCAACATGCTCCACCCTCTTTTCATCATTTGCCAATTCCATCGCTTTCTACAAAATCATACAATTTGATTGACGTTGAGATCGTCACTTCAATTTTTTCACATCATGAAATAAATATTTTATAATAATAATTTTTATATATGATTATAAAATTTAAATTTAAATGGTGATGAATTTGGAATTTAAACCTAAGTTTAAATCTAATCTAAATCTTTCATCAAAAAATACAAATAAAATTTAAATTTAATATAAATAAAAAAACATGTCAAAAAATCGAATCTACGGCCTCCCAAAATTTTAATTTTAGTCATAGCAGTTAGATCAAAGTTTCATTAGCCCTTTTTTACCATTATATTGGTCTTTTTGTTTATCATATTTAAGTTATGATATACATGAAAATCAAAGACTGAAAAAAAAAATCAAAGAACAATTAAAAAAAACAAACAAAAAGACAGGGCAATGTTCATAGTAGCAGCAATCCGATTCTTATGTTAATTAACTATGTTTTTCTTTTTCTTAAAAAAGTTATTAGAGTAGGGAGATTTATATATATATATATATATTATTTTACATTCAGAGGATTCTAAAATTATTAAATATTGAATTGGATTAAAATATAAATTTACTACCATCCCCGTCTTTAAAACCTATTACTTAGAGTCACTAATATACATACCTTATTATATCAACATTTTGCAATATAATTATTTTATTAGTAGTTTAATTATAGTTTATCAATCAATAACTTATAAATATTTAAAAATTAAAAAAAATATTCATTATTTATTTTCTTATTTTTGCAAAAACAATTATATATTTTAACTCTTTAATAACACAAACTTTTTATAGTCATTCATAAATGTAATTAGATTAATTATTGTCCTTAATTGCTACAAGCATAATGTTACTCATTCGGTTTCCTTTTTTTTTTTCTTCCTTTTTTTTTTGTGAGAAGACAAAGAAAACAAAGAAACTAAACTAAAGTATGACGGAAATAAGTGACCCCATAAAGATCATGCCTCAACCGATGATGGTTCACAGAACTCAGAGGAACTTGCAGTCTATGGAGCCCGATAGGAAACTGCGAAGCAATCTTGGTTAAATGATCTACAATAAAGTTGCTTTCTCTAAACTCATGGTTGATCTCTACGTGCCATTTTCGAGAAAGAAGCTCTTTAATGTCGTCAACAAGTCTGGAATGCGCATGGGTATCCTGGGTTTGTTTTCGAATCAGTTCAAGAGCACTAAGGCTATCAGTATCAAGCACAACCTACCTGATTCCAAGGTCCCAAGCTAGAGATAAGCCTTGAGAGATTCCCCATAGTTCTGCCTTCATGATCGAGCACTTGCATGCGTTAAGCACAAAACCACCTACCCATAATCCATTAGAATTTCAAATTACTCCCCCAGCTGTTGCCCACCCTGTTGTTCTGTTATATGATCTATCAGTATTGATTTTAAAGCAGCCAGGCGGAGGGGGATTCCAGCAAATAGGGATGTCTGCGCGAGTCTGAATCAGATCATCACACTGGTTCCTTAAGGACCACGCTAACGAAATCTCCTTTACTCTACTCTTAATTTCTGCCAATCGACTCCTACTCCGATCTCCTGTGCTGTTGAATAACTGTTCGTTTCTCCAATTCCAAAGGCACCAAGCAATAACTCCAAAGATTATTGACCAACTGTGCTCCCTTGAATGTCAAACTTGTCATTCAAGTTTGACATTCAAGTATCTAAAGAAAAGAAAATGCGTCTAACCTCGAATGGGACCAACATGTTCCAAAAATATCTTGCGCATGGGCAATCACGCAGAACATGTAAAATGCTTTCCCTATCAACATTGCATTGAGTACAAACATCTGAAATATCCAAGTGTCTTCTAACACGTTCCATATTCATTAGCGGCTTGGACTTAAGCTAGCCAGATAAAGGTACGAATTCTTTTTGGTCCTTGCCAAATCTAGATGAGCTTCCAAATCCTATCCCTCTCTTTATCATAAGAGTCCCATAATATGGAGATAAGCAGATTTTATTGTGAAAGACCCACTCGAGCTATATGCCCAATAAGCCTTGTCCTCACCCTTACTAGAGTTCAGAGTGGGAATAGCAGCAAGCTGAGCAAGGATCGTAAATTAAAGGCAGGCTTGGAGAACAGTCCAGTCCCATTGGCCAGCCTCTGTAACATAATCCAGCACCGTCTTCAACTGAAAATCAAAAGGAATAGGGGTAAGAGCATAGAAGCAAAAAGGTTCATAATCAAGGGCCCATATATAAATCCAGAACTTCACTTTTTGGCCATTACCAACATTCCACATACATCCCTTACTAATATCTATCTAAAAAGAAGCAAGGGAATTCCAGAACCTTGGGCCACCCTTGGTATGTTCCAAGGCCAATGAGCGATCCGGAAAAGTTTTATACTTAGCACAAAGAACTTTAACCTAAAGTTTATCTTTTTTTAGTAAAAAGTGTAAGCATAACCTAGATAGAACCACAAAAGGATCACATGCATGAGAGCTTAAAACACACAATGAATTTAGTTGATTTAAGATGAAATACTGACCTGATTTTGTAGAATCCATGCTATAAAACTGTTTTTTCCTTAGATTCTCTAGTGATACAGCTAATTCTTCTTCTTCCTTATTGACATATGAATTGATGGCTATATCTCTCCTTTTCCTCAGTATTTCCGTCGCTTTATGGAAGAGTTTTATCTGTCTATATCTAAAACAAATAGAGGAGGAGAGACTATATATATATATATACCAGGAAATTGTAAGGACCGTTTACAGGGGATAAAATAACTTTAAAAGAATTAATAAAAACAATAAAATAATTAAGCATAAACAACATAGATATAAACAGATGTAAAAGACCATATTAAAAACATACATATAACTATATTAAGAATGATGAATTAAGGATATCGATTACATTCAGTATCATAGAACCGTTTCCGGCCTCAAGTGTTAAAGACTCCTTAATTATGCAATAATGCAACAAAATATAAACAGAATATAAATAACATATAAAATATAAATAAATATAATCTTTTAAAAGGTACGGCGGCGTTGTTTCATACCCGGTACAGAGGAGGACTTCAGACAAGTGCAAGTCTGACGTTGCTCCAATTTATATTTGGGTTTCCAGCCTTATATACCATTTTAAAGATTAAGTTAATTTTGTATCTTAAGTCTAAAATATTTTAATCAATACACACTCTTACTTCTATATCTTTTAGTATTCCTAATTATACTATGTCTGGTATAGATATACGGATCCCGTATAAATATACAGCGCTGAATAGAGAGAGAAGAAAGACAGAAAAGGATAGAATTAGAGGTCCTTTTCGGTCTGTAAGTAGTGATGTTTTAGTTCCAGATCAAGCTCAACTTGCTCGTTTTTTGCTTGCAAGAACTAGAACAGAGCATACTTATAAATGGATGAGAGAAGAGATATAAAAATTTAAATTTATTTAGATAAAAATAGAAACAGAATACAATACAGAATAAAAACTTTAAAATAAAATACAAAATATAAATTATAAATTATAAACTTAAACTACCTTATACAAGGAGATCAATAGGTGTTGGGTTCAGGAATGGAAGAATAGTAAATGAAAAGAGAGGGAAGGAAGAAGCTAAAACTAGGCTGAGAGGTTCTTGAATGTCTTCTGTGTTGAGAGGGAAGTGTTTCGGATTCCCTTTACCTTCAGAATCAACTTCACTATATAGACAGAGGTTTTAAAATTCCACTATTCTTGTCACATGCTTTGACACTGTAGAGGAATAGTAACCTGTCGTTACTATTTATTTTTACTGTACCTTCACGCGTCTGGAACTGTGGATGAATAGTACCTTGTCTGGTACTGTTTACTTTACTGTGAGGAACTGTGGATGAACAGTTCTTCTGACTTTACTGTTGGATTCCCTCTGGTGAATACTGTAGATGAACAGTATCTTATCAGTGGGCATCGCCTTTATTGACTTTAACAATTCTGAGTGGAGAAATGAGGTTTCTCCTGCCTTTAATCAGACGAACCAGATGAACTTGAATCAGATTCATCTTCTGATTCAACTATCTTTTTATTTTTCTTTTCTTTATTTTTTCTTTTTTCCTTTTTTTCTTTTTTCTTTTCTTTATTCTTCTTTTCTTTTCTTTTGTCTTTTGTCTTTTTTCTCTTTTTCTTTTTCTTTTTTCTCTTTTTCTTTTTCTTTTTTCTCTTTTTCTTTTTCTTTATTCTTTTTTATTTTACCTTTACTTTTCACTCTGATGGGGGACAATATACCATAGCAATCATCCTCATTACTGGGACAGTAATCCGAGTCAGATGTCTCGGTGGAAGATGATGTCATGGATGATGTAGAGGAATCCGAAGAAGAGGAAGGAGATTTTCTTCTTCTGGATGAGGCTTTAGAAACTTTAGAACGGACTTTAGTTGAGGATCCAGCAGAGCAGGCTCTACTGGGCTTAATGGGCTCAGATGTTGAGGGAAGAGACTCAACCATCTTTTCCATTAAGGCTTTATAATCTTCTGCAGTTTTGGCAGCTGCAAGAAAGGCAATATTTTGGGCTCTTTGGGCACCGAAAGAGATTTGTAGCCTTGGGTCAAGACCACCATGGTTTCTCTTAAGGAGTCATTCTTTAACAGTTTCAATAGTGGTAGAGTTGCGAAAGGCAGACCACCACTTGACTTTAGATTTTCTCAATATAACAGGGATACTGGTACCTGACTGAAATGAATAGTCAAAATACCATTGATATACCCAAGGTATATTGAAATTTAAACAAAAAAGAAGAAGAGGAGGAAAATTCCTCTCAATAGGTGTAGGATTTAAGTGGGCTTTAAAATGCTGGTAAGCTAATAGTACATCTTATGGAAGAGTTATTTCATCATTTCCACAGTGATGCCACCAATCAACGAACCAGGATGGAAGGTTATTGATCTTTAAATTGGTTTCATTATAGATTAGCCAGGAATGAGTTTTACCCGGGTTTTGGAAAAACAGGGCTTTGGTCCAGGCTTCTATATAATCCCAATAGTTATATGAAGAACAACATGATAAGGAAGGAAGGGTTTTAAATTGCACAGGAATGTGCAAAGGTTTTCCCCATTCAGAAGGATGGAGAATTTTCTTTATTTTGAATGAAGAATAGGCAATGGTTGCTTTATCTTGCTGGAGGTAATTGTGCTTTAGAAATAGGGAGCCAGAATCCACAAGAATATGGAGATAATATTCTTGGGGTTTTGAAGATTCTTTAGGTTTAAAAAACCATCCTTTAGGGTAAACAGATTCAATAATAGACCATGGGTTCTGCTGAGCAGTCCCGAAATCAAGAATTAATTCTGTAAACCAAAAATTTTTATTATACCAAAATGATTTTTGTTTTAAAGGAAAATTTGCTGAAACAATTTGAGTTGAAGGTTTTGAAATTTCCAACTCTTTTTTAGAAATATTTTGAGATAGGGTTTTTTGAGAAGAAGATTCTCCTATCTCAATTTGATTTTTTAAATAAGGAATTAAGGAATCTTTACCTGGAACCCCTGGAGGAGGTTCGTGTCCCATTTTTAAAAGAGCTTTAATTACCTCAGGAGATTGGGCCAGCTGGGAGACCCATTTCTCAATGTTGGCTTTATCCTCTTCTTGGACAGCATCAGCCCAAGTCTTTATTGGTTTAGGGTTTAATATACTATCTGAATGATCAGATAGAGCTTTAGGAGAGTCATCTTTAAGGGTTTCTTTATTGGCATTCTTTTTCTTTCTCCCCATGATTCCTGAGAAGGAATTCACGAGTAAGGAAATCAGGTAAACTGTTATTTTCTCCTTTAATAAACTCAATATCAAAATCAAAAATACTTAAAATAGCTTGCCATCTAGCAAAAATTTGTTTTGAGGCAAGGTTTTTAACATCTTTTTGTAAAACATCTTTAGCACTTTTACAATCAATTCTTAATAAAAACTTTTGATTCAATAAATCAGATTGAAATTTTGAAATGCATAAAACAATGCTCAAAATCTCTTTCTTTATGGTTGAATAATTTAATTGGGTTGGGCTCCAATGTCCTGAATAGAATTGGACTATGGCTTCTCTACCCTCTTTAACCTGTTTTAAAATCCCACCAAAACCTATATCTGATGCATCAGTCTCAACTATTTTGGAGGCTAAGGGATCAGCTATATGCAGGCAAGGAATAGTTTTAACTAGGGTTTTAACCTGTCTAACTATGCCAGAGTGGACCTCAGTCCATGGGCCTGAGTTTTTCTTTAACCTATCATGCAAAGGTTTAATAGTTCTATTTAGGTTGGGAAAGAATTCTATGACGTAATTCAAACAACCTAAAAATCTTTGTAACTGGGCTTTATTAACTATTTGGTCAGGAAACTTATCTCCAAAAGCTAAGTTTCTCTCTATAGGTTCTATGATTCCCTGTTCTATATGATGTCCTAAGAACCTAATCTTAGTTTGAAACAGAGACATCTTTGTTTTACTTAATACTAAACCATTATGTTTTATTACCATAAAAAATATTTTTAGATGTTTAAAATGTTCTTCTATAGTTGTTGAATATATTAAAACATCATCAATATAAACAATACAAAATTTAGTGTAAGGGTTAAAAATATCATTCATCACTCTCTGAAACTCAGAGGGTGCATTCTTTAAACCAAAAGGCATAACATTCCATTCATACTGTCCAAATGGAACAGTGAATGCAGTCTTATACCTATCTTTAGGGTTAATCTGAATTTGCCAAAAACCAGATTTCATATCAAATTTACTAAAAATATTTGCTTTATATAATCTTCCTAATAAATCTTTTTTATTTGGAATAGGGTATCTAATCCATTTTAAAGCTTTATTCAAAGGTTTATAATTTATTACTAATCTAGGTGCACCTCTTTCTATTTCAGAGGCCTTGTTTATATAGAATGCAGCACAAGACCAAGGGCTTCTAGATTTAGTTATTAATCCTTTATTTTCTAAATCATTTATTTCTTTTTTACAAAATTCAATTAAATCAGGCGCCATCTGAATGGGCCTAGCTTTAGTTGTAATAGACTTTTCATCAAAGCCTATTTCATAAGGTAAATCAACCATGTGTTGCTTTCTGTTCCAAAATGCATTTGGAATATCAGCACACAAATCTTTTTCTATTTGAGATTTTAATTTATTAATTTTATCTTGTGTAAATTCATTGTTTAACTGTTCATTTATTTTTTGTAAATGATAATTATTCTTTAAATTACAAAGTTGTTCAGACTTTGCTTTTATAAGAGCATTTATTTGTAATTCATTTATTGAATGAGCCTTTAAAAGATTTAAATTCCTCTTTTTAGGTTTTTCTAAAAATGGGAAAATTATTTTTTGTTTTCTAGCTTTAAAACTTATACTATCATCATTTACTGAATAAGGTGTAATTAAATTCATAAATGGTGTTCCTAAGATTACCATATGATGAATATTAGTCAAAATAAATATATTCTTTATTTCTAAATTTTTATCTATAATTGATGCTTCTGCTTTACCAAGTATATTTAGTTTAGATTTATTTGCTGCAGATAAACTTTCATTAGTTTGTTGCCAAAATCTTCTTGGTACTAAACTAGGTTTAATGCAGTTTAAATCAGCTCATGTATCAAACAATGCTATAGTTTCTATATTATAATTATCTGAGAATTTTAATTTTATTTTTATTAAATATTTCCTAGATGTTATTTCATGCAACATAAAAATTAAATTATCAGGGATTTTATCTTTACTAATTAAACTAATTTCATTGTCAGTTTCTTTATTATTTATTTGTTCAATATCTTCCTCAGCTTCCTCATCAGAAGAAGAAGTTGAGTTCATTAAAGATTTTATTATTTGTGAATCTTGTTCCTGTTTGTTTTTTAATTCTTTTAACTCTAATTTAATTTCTTTAATTTCTTTTTATAAATCATTTATGGTTGGTTTATTTTTTACTGTTTTATTCTTGTTTAATATTGCAGTTAAATCATATGTTTGTTTACTAGTACTAGGTAACATAGAGTTTTTAGGTTTATCATTTTCTAATATCTTATTTAACATTTTTTCTTGAATTTTAGGATCACTTATAAATTTTATTGCTTCTAATATAGATTCTTGTTCTTTAGTTAATACATTTAATGATTTACTACTATATTCAGAACTTGATTCTGATCCTATATCATCTATTTGATTTAGTTCTTCAGAATCTGAATATTCTTCAGAATCTGAATAATCTAAATATAGTTCGTGAATTTTATTTATTATAGATTCTTCTAAATTTAATTCTTGTAATTTCTTATCAAATTTACAAAATCTTGATGTGTGACCTTTTCTTCCACATTTATAACATGTTAAATCTTTATATGATGTAAATTTTTTATCTTTTTGTTTATAAGGTTTTCTACTAGGTTTTCTATATTTATAAGGTTTATAAGGTTTTTGTTTTTTATAATAATCATCTTTATCAAGCTTTTTCTTATAACTCTTTTTGTGATATTTTTTATAAGGTTTTTTATATTTTCTTGTAGTAGAACACTGTCCATTACAATCTTTATGTTTCTGTGTTATACTATAATCAAATTGTTTACAGAAAGAACCTAATTCTTGTTTAGTTTTTCTCATTTCATATTTTAATGATTTTTGAAGTTTTATATCTTGACAAAGCTTTAATCCTTCCTTTTGAACTATACTAAACAGTTGTCCATAAGTCAATAGGTCATAAGGAATATGGTTTCCAAATTCCTGTTTTATATGGTTCCTAACCTTTTCTCCTAAGAAGAAGGGTAATCTTGCTAAGAATTTTTCCTTCCAGAAAGCCTGGTTGGAATCTTCTCTAAGCATTATCCTAGTTAGGAAAGTTGTTTTATAGAATTGAAAATCACTAAGTTTTTTACATCTAAGGTTACTTAGTAATTCTGCATTTTTATCCTTTAAATGAGTAGGATCACCTATAAAATGAAGTGATATAGTCAAGATTAACATTGCAACTGCATCTTGAATAGTATCACCAGACTCATCTAAAATAGGTATTCCATCCTCATAAGTTTTTACAGCATTTAAAATTTCTAAATGTTGTTCATCAGTGAGATGATTATCCCACCAACCTTTAAGTTGTCCTGTAAAGCCAGCTATAAGGAGTTCAGCTATAGTTCTATCTGAAGTTCCTGTTTGGGTTCTATAGGCATTGGCAGCCATTGTCATCTGTTGAAGAAGACTCAGAATATTGTATTCTGATAGGCTATCAATGTTCCATTCATAAACTGAAGAGGCATTATACTTATATTGTGATAAGACATTTGGTCTATCTGCTATACCTAAGTCTGGAGCAGACATTCTAGGTACTATAGACTGATTATAAGTTATACGATTTATCTGTGGTTCTAAGGCTTTACTAAAGGTTTCAATTTCTTCAGATTCAGGTTGAGAATCCTCAACTGATTCCGATTCCTGTTCTTGAGTGACTATACTTATAGTTTTAGAAGCTTTAGATTGAGGTGTTTCTTGAACTACCTGTTTTGACCCAGAAGAAGAGTCAATTTTACTTAATTGTTCTTTAATCGCTTTAACAAAATCAGAATCTTTAGATTTTACTTCTTTTTGTCCTATTTTAGAAACTTCGAATGGTTTAAAAACATGAGTTTTAAGTTTTTTTTATCTTTTATATCCTTTTCAATTTTTACTATTTTACTTTCTTTAATAGTATCTTCTATTCTGTTTAATTGTTGTCCTATACTTATTAGATGTGCATTACTATAATTATTTTGTTCTAAAGTTTTCCTATTAGGATCATCTTCAGAAACAATTTTAAATGGTGCTATGTTTATTTCTTTATCTCCATGTAAAAATACACTTGATGTTTTAGGTGGATGTTCACTCTGTATTATTTTATCTTTTACCTTCCATTCTGTATTTTTATTTCTAATGGTTACTGGATTTATTAATTTTTCTGCTTTAAGTTTTCCTCTATAAATTCTTTTAAACCAATCAAAGAATTTCATATTAACTTCATAATGTTTTATAAAGTCAATATATTCTTCTTTAACTGATTCAAAATTTTTTACCTTTTTTATTACATTTTCTAATTTATCTTTATTTTTAATTGCTGTTAATTCTTTATTTAATTTATCATAATTAAAAACAAATTCTTTATTAATTACATTTAATTCTCTATCTATGCTTTCTACATTTCCTATCATGAAGGAAGCTGTAGGTGACATAGGTGGAGAAGGTGAGTGTTCTATATTCTGAGGTTGATTATAATTAGGATTTGGTTCCAAAGGGTTCGTTGTTCCTGTTAGATTATAATATAAGTGTGGAACTGTTGTACTATAATCTACACCTTTTAGTTTATTACTAGGTTCAGGTATATCTGATGTAGAATACCTAGGCTTTACTACTGTTTGCAATACAGGTTTAGTTTCATTTTCTTTATATGAGGCATATATTACAGAAGGCAATTGTGAGGCTCTACCTATGTCTACTGTTGAAACAGAGGAGGAAGAGTCTGAATACCTACTGCTTACACTATGTCTACTAAATTTTAATTTAACTTTACCGTCTTCATACTGTTCAATTTCCTGGTATCAGAGCCATCTTCTTTTAGGGGTGGTAGTAGATAGATATAGAACTGTTTCAATATTTAAATCTTTGTCTTATAGATCTAGAAGTGGACTTAGTGTTGTCTAGGTATTGGATATGCAGTAAGACCCGTGTCAGCCGATGGATAGGCGTTTAGGGCAGTAAGTCAGTGGTCGCTACCAAAACCAACATTAATAAACTTTAAAAATCTATTTTTCAAATATTTAAAAATGGAGCCTTTTCTGTGTAAATCTGCTAGTACAACTAAATCGGATAGTTCTGAGTCATCAGAAGTTAAAAGGATTGTAAACAGAAATGAAGTAATTTTAGAAGATTTTAATAAAGCAATTGATAATTGGGTAATACCAAAGATAGATAAAGAACAGATTTATAAAATACCAAAAATAAATATATTTAAAAATGATTATATAATTAAAGCTGAAGAAAGAGATGTACAGTTAAGTAAACCTTTTGAAAAGATAACTTTACTTTCTGCAGAATCTATAAAACATCATAAAGCTAAAAAATACAAGTATATACATATAGGATTAGTACAAATAGGTATAAAACCTTTAACTAGAGAAGGATTAAATACTAGTATACTGGCTGTGGTCAGAGATGCTAGGTTTGTAAATTTTAATGACTCACTTTTAGGAACTATAGAAACTAGTCTGAGTAGTGGTCCAATTTCATTTGACTGCTTCCCAGATATAACAATTTCATTAAATGATCCAAATATATTAAAGAGTGTAGTTTTAGAAATTAAAACACATAATTATAAAATGCTTGAAGGATCTATTCCTGTAGCATTAATGTATAAAATAAATTATAAAGCTATGATGTCTGCTTTTGCTACAAAATATATAATGCAACCTAAACTAGGAGAAACTAAATTTTTACAGACAGACTAATTTTTACCCATTTCTCTTTGGCCCACAATAATAGATCCACATAAATAATAGAGCACAACCCATATTGTAAGATCAATTATATAAGTTCTTTCATGTTTCATAATCAAAAGCATGTCTTAGCCCATATTTTTCTTAAATCCACAATAATATTGCCCATACTAAAATAATTTTCTTACATTCTTCCACTTGGGCAATATTTTTGTGTTCAGTTTAAAAATAATTCACAAAAAAAATAATTATAATAATAATAAAAACTTGACTAAGACTTGATTGTAACAGCTCTATTTTTTTTGGTCAGTCCAATAAAATTGACAAAATATGAACTACAGTGGTAACCATATTATAATACAACATGGCACCTCCTATGGTCACATATTTCAACAATTTTATCAACATGAACACAATGTGGTAATGTGGCAAGATCAAACAACACTCACTTTATGATCTGACTAAATGTGTTATCATCTCTTGTCAACCACAAATTTCTTTACTTTATGCATCTTAAGTACGCTTCAGAAATTTAACACATGTGTATCTTATATCATTCAACCTCGAGATACCTTAATGTGTCACAAGACATACAAACAAGACTATTACATTTAATGCCCCTAGTCTTTATTTAAGAGTGACAATTCTTAAATCTTTAAAATAGTAATATAAAAAACATATACATATCACATCAACACTCTTTAAAGGAAAACATCACTTGATTGATAATTGTTGTAAATACATAAAATACAACAAAAGTCAAAAAACATACAAATGAAACTAGTCACCCATTAACTCAAGACCACAAAAGACTTTACTAAACCCATTCTAGCAACATGTTTCTCATAGATAATGAGTCGCAGTCCTTTAGTTAATGGATCCGCTATCATATCATCAGTACCAATATGCTCTACTATAACTTTACCATTCTTAACAAGGTCTTTTAGAGTTAAATATTTGACTTCCATATGCTTAGAACTTGTGATATTCTCATTGTTCTTAGCAAACAACACAGCTAAAGATTATCATAATATAAACATAGAGGCCTAGAAATAGAGTCAACAACAGATAACTCACTTATGAGATTTTGTAGCCATACAGCATGTATAGTTGCCCCATAACATGCTATAAACTCGACTTGCATTGTGGAAGAGGACACTAGTGTTTGATTAACACTTTTCCAAGATATCGCTCCACCTGCTAATATGAAAACATATCCTGATGTGGATTTTCAGTCATCCGAATAACTAACAAAGTCAGAATCAGTGTAGCCAACCAATTCAAGATGCTCAACTTTCCTGCAAGTTAGCATATAGTCCACATTTCCTTTAAGATATCTCATGACCCTTTTGGCAGCAATCCAATGATCTTTGCCCCGGATCAGACTGATATCTGCCTAGAATACCAACAACAAATGCAATATCAGGCCTGGTACAAATTTGTGCATACATCATACTTCCAACTACACTATCATAAGGGACTCCTTTCATGTATTCTCTCTCAACTTCATTTTTTAGGTGATTGTGCCTTGCTTAGTTTATCACCTTTAGCAATTGGCACATCCCATGATTTGCAATCTTGCATATTGAATCTCTTCAAAATTTGTTCAATATATCCCTTTTGCAAAAGACCAAGCAAATTTTGAGTTTTGTCCCTATGGATTTCAATTCCAAGAACAATAGATGCTTCACCAAGATCTCTCATATCAAAATGCTTAGACAATAGTTGCTTCACATTATGCAACATTTCAAGATCATTACATGCAAGCAGAATATCATCTACATACAATATAAGAAAGATGAATTTGCTCCCACTGGTTTTCAGATATATGCATCTATCAACTTTACATTCTACAAAGCCAGCAACAGAGATTACACTATCAAACTTCAAGTACCACTATCGAGAGGCTTATTTCAAGCCATAAATAGACTTTTTAAGTCATGACTTTGGCCACTTTCAATAAAACCCTCAGGTTGAACCATATAGACCTCTTCATCCAATTCTCCATTTAGAAAGGCGGTTTTAACATCCATTTGATGTAGCTCTAAATCATATGGTTCTATCCCTATGGATTTCAATTCCAAGAATAAAAGATGCTATACCAAGATCTCTCATATCAAAATGCTTAGATAATAGTTGCTTCAAGTTATGCAACATTTCAAGATCATTACATGCAAGCAAAATATCATCTACATACAATATAAGAAAGATGAATTTGCTCCCACTGGTCTTCAGATATATGCATCTATCAACCTTACATTCTACAAAGCCAACGGTAGAGATTACACTGTCAAACTTCAAGTACCACTGCTGTGAGGCTTGTTTCAAGCCATAAATAGAATTTTTAAGTCTACATACAAGATGGCTTTGGCCACTTTCAATAAAACCCTCAGGTTGAACCATATAGACCTCTTCATCCAATTCTCCATTTAAAAAGATGGTTTTAACATCCATCTGATATAGCTCTAAATCATAATGAGCTACAAGTGCCATAATTACTTTAAATGTATCTTTAGAGGATACTGGAGAAAAAGTTTCATTATAATCAATTCCTCCACTTTGAGTAAATCCTTTGACAACTAACCTGGCTTTGAACCTCTCAATATTTCCTTTGGAATCTATCCGAGTTTTATAAACCCATTTACAACCAATAGGTCTACAATTTACAAGTAATTCAATAAGTTCCCATACGTCATTATGGTACATTGACTGTATCTCATCCCACATTGCATTCCACCACAAATCTGATTGAGAACTAGAGACAACTTCATTAAAGCTTATTGGATCAACCATGTGACCAATGTCATAATCACACTCACCTAGATAAACAATATACTCATTAGGAATAACATATCGCCTCACTCCAGTTGACCTTCTAAGTAGAACATTTGCATCTATATACTGTGGTTGTGGAATCTCATGTGTGATCATAGGTTCCATAACTGGATCAATCACAGGTGCAATATCCATCATATCTAGATTTATAGGCACCTTTATATTTATAGTTTCAGTCTGCTGATTCTTATTGACATTTTCAGGATGACCAATAACATCAGCTACATCAAGTTCTAAAAACTTAGCTGTTTGTGATTCTACAATTCTAGAACCTCCATCTCTGCAGTAGAATCTGTAGCCTTTAGAATGATTTGGATAGCCAACAAAATAGCAACGTGTTGATCTTGATTGCAATTTTCTTTCAGTTGGATTATAAAGGCATACTTCTGAAGGACAACCCTAAACATGAAAGTGATTCAAGCTAGGTTTTTTTATAGTCCATAATTCAAATGGTGTATATATCACAGACTTACTGGGACCCTGCCGAGAATATACAATGTAGTTTTAAATGCCTCACCCCAAAGATACTCTGGGAGATTACTTCTAAACATCATGCTCCTAACCATTTCTTGAAGGGTGCAATTTCGCTTTTCAACCACACCATTTTGTTCAGGACTGCTTGGCATAGTAAACTGAGCTATTATTCCACATTCCTCCAAGTATTTGGCAAATGGTCCTTTTATTTGTCCCGTGACACCATGTTTGCCATAATACTTACCATCTTGGTCAAATCTAAGAATCTTAATAACTTTTCCCAACTGTTTCTCAACTTCAATCTTGAAAATCTTAAATTTATCAAGAGCTTCAGACTTATCTTTATTTAAGAACAGGTGACCATATTAGAAAAAGTCATTAATAAATATTATGAAATACTTATTTTGACATATTGTGGGTGAATAAGGTCCACTTATATCTGTATGAATTATTTTCAAAAGGTTTGAACTACGAGTAGATTCTTTTTTCTTAATTTCGGTTAGCTTACCCCTACAACAGTCAACACATGTTTCCAAGTCATTGAAGTCAAGAGTAGGTAGGATATCATTGTTAATTAACCTTTCTACTCTCTCTCTCTCTCTCTCTCTAGATATGTGGCCAAGTCTTTGATGCCACAACATGGAAGACTTTTCTTTAATTAATGGTCTTTTGGCAACAACTTGATCAGCATTATGTGAAGTGGAGTAAATTTTATTTGAACTCAAACAAAGTCTATACAAACCATATGACAAAATACAATGGCCAATAACTTTTGAGTTAAAAGTTATATTTACACAACCTTTTTTAAACTCAAAAGTATAACCAAGTTTATCTAGTATAGATACAGATTTTAAGTTCCACCTACTAGATGGTACATATAAAACATTCTTCAAAAAAAGCTCAAAATTAGCGTCCAGTCTTAAACAGATGTCTCCTACAAACTTTACATCCACTACATCATTATTGCCAACTGTGAGCTTTAACTCCTCCTTAGTTGCTCTCCTCTGGTTTCTGAACCCCTGCAAAGTGAAAGCAACGTGTTTAGTCGCTCCACTATCTAGCCACCAAGAATCAGATGTGACATCAGTAAAGTTGGATTCACATAACACTAGAGCCTAAGAGTTACCTTTTTGCTCACTTTTTTCTAACCAAACTTTATATCTAGGACACTCAGCTGTCTTATTACCTTTCTTCTTACAAAAAAAGTATTTCATTTCTTTCTTAGTGATACCTTTTTGACCACCCACATTACTTGCTGACCATATTTCTTTATGGTGATGTTGAACATTACCAGGAGTATGAGATTTTGATTTCTTGCCTTTCTTTTTATACCGAGGATTAGACACAAGTAAGGCAGTGTTAGAATGTTCTTCTTTCAACTTCTTTTCCTCTGCAACACATATGGCAATGAAATCATTCACATTCCAAGGCTCCTCTCTTGAATTATAGGTAGTCACAAATGTCCCAAAGTCTGGAGGCAGGGTATTTAAGGCTTGGTGAACAATACATGCATCAGGTAGAGTAATGTCTATATTCTTCAGCTTATTTTGAATATAGACCATCATTAGAATGTATTCCCTAACACCACCAGCACCTTTGTACTTCATGGAATACAATTGTTTCAAAAAAAAGTACCAATCTCAGCATTGATAGATACTTTATACCTTTAAGATACAACAGTCAGAAATTCCTTAGCTATAGTGGTTTCTGGAAGACCACAAAGCAAAGCTCTGGAATTGACTTTTTAATGGTTAAATAGCACATGCGGTTTGACTTGTACCAAGCTGAATGCACTTGCTTATCAGTTTCAGAACTAGCATCAGTTAAATCTGCAGGCTTAAGAGTTACCATAGCAAGATCAATATCTGCTAATTCCATTGCAATTTCAACATCTCTTTTCCACGTCTTATAGTTAGAGCCAGTCAATATTTCTACAGTCATCGTATTGTTATTGATTGAAAATATGACTGAAAAGAAAATTAACAATGTAATTGTTTAATAATGCAGGATAATATCAATACTTCAAGCTTTAAAAAGTATGCTTTCAAGAATTTCAAACACAATACTATATAAACACCTTTGGGCATATTATATAATATGCAATAAAAAATTCTTCATATAAAATGATTCAGAAATTTATCCAATCTTTATAAATTTACCACCTTTGGGTGTATAAATTACTCAGATTAGTCAATTTCTAATCATATGTTTTACATAAAACATCTTAAAACTCAATATATAACTAACACCTTTGGGCTGAATAATTATATATTGAATTTGAGATATCCCTAAGACATGAAACAACACCATTTCTTTTAAAAATTCAATGAAATGATGCCACTTTGGTAACAACCATTTCACCAAATTAAAAGAACTTATTACACTAAGATATATATTATCCTCAAATTCAATCTTGATAATATAATTATATTCTTTACAGATGTGGGGCAATATCATCTATAAAATTATATTCTTAATAATTTACAATTCAATTGTAAATATCATAACTTAAAGTTACATCGTTATTCATTTACTTACTCTTCTTTTGAGAATTAATTAGAATAATTCTCTCTTGAAGTGACAATCATGAATTGAATTTATATAGTAGACTTAATTAGATAAATTCTCTCTCAATAATTGTCACTGAGAAATTTTAACAAAGCCTTAAAACTTAATTTAGAGTTAAACTATAAAAAAATAATAAAAGAACAAACAGAAAAGTGGATTGTAACAAAGCCCAATCCAAAAAGAAAAAGACCACAACCTGGGACCCGCGTGTGTTACAAACACACTTTCATCTTCCCAGCCATTCTCTTTTCCAGACATGCAGAACTTCGTTCTTCATTTTTTTTTTAATTCAATACATAATTACTTTACAAATTTAATCCTAACAATAATCCAATTAACGATAGACAACTCAAAAATTAGAGAAAAAACATCAATCCATCAAAAATCAGATATTTATTCATATGGATTCAAATAAAAATCAACAAAATTCATGCAATTTTTCTCAACCAAATGAAAAATCCTCATGATTTTAAGTTCATGCATGTGGCTCTGATACCACATGTAAGCATAATCTAGATAAAACCACAAAAGGATCACATGCATGAGATGAAATACTAATCTGATTTTGTAGAATCCATGCTATGGAGCTGCTTTTTTCCTTAGATTCTCTAGTGATACAGCTAATTCTTCTTCTTCCTTACAGATATATGAATTCATGGCTATATCTCTCCTTCTCCTTGGTACTTCCATCACTTTATGGCAGAGTTTTATCCGTCTATATCTAAAACAAATAGAGGAGGAGAGACTATATACATATACATATATATATATATATATATATCTATATATATATATATAGTCGAAGAAGAGACCTAGCCTAGTTAAGAGCTGATTTGGGTCATTCCTCAAGATCCATTTCTCTTTGGCCCACAATAATAGATCCACAAAAAATAAAACACAACCCATATTGTAAGATCAATTATATGAGTTCTTTCATGTTTCGTAATCAACAGCATGTCTTAGCCCATATTTTACTTAAATCCACAATAATATTGCCCATACTAAAATAATTTTCTCACAAAAAGATCCTATGCAGGCTTCATAAGCAAGGTTGAATTCATGGCCTTGAGGTTTTTAATACCAAGGCCACTAAAGGCCTTAAGTAAACAAAGATCTTCCCATTTAACCAAAGGTAGACTCCTTAAGCTCATACTATTACCTTTCCACAGAAAGCCTCTACACAAACTGTTGATGTCGCTGAAAATGCCATTAGGAAGCTTGGTAGTATGCATATCATAAAGGGCATGCCATTAAAGTCGCAGTAGTAAGAGTGGATCTTCATGCAAGAGAAAGAGAGGAAGCAGACCAGTTAGTGAGACGATGTTTGACTTTATTAACAATATCTCGATACTTGGCTTTGGTTATTCGAGAATGAAGAAGGGGCATCCCTAAGTATTTTCTAAGATCATAGGTGATCTTAAAGCCCAGCTCACGCTTACTGTCTCCTATAGTAGAAACCTTAACATTTTTGGAAAATACAATTGTGTTTTCTCCACATTGACACATTGCCTCGAACTAGAACAAAATTCATGAAGAATTTTACTAATAAGCTTAGCTTGATCCAAACTGGCTTCAACCAAAAGCAAGAGATCATCTGTGGAGAACAAATGGGATAAGAGAAGGCCTCTAGACCCAAATTTAATAGGTTTCCAAGTCTTGGACTCCACAACACTAGAAATGCTTTGAGAAAGCTTCCCCATATAGAGAACAAATAGATAAGGGGAAATGGATCTCCTTGTCTCGGCTTAAATCTCCTAGTCTTTCTGCCATTCCAGAAAACCTGCATGGAAGAAGAGGAAACAAAATGCAAGATAAAAAAAATAAGACTCAAAGGAAAACCAGCATCTATAGGGGTTTCATAAATGAACTCCCAACGAATCTTGTCATAGGCCTTTTCTAAATCCACTTCAATAAGTATATAACCCTTCTTTCCCCGCTTTTTTCTCAGAGTGAATAACTTCTTAAGCCACAATAATATTATCAATGATGTTTCTACCGGGCACAAAGCTAGTTTAGGTTGGGCTAATCTTGCTATGATTTTGGTGATCACCTTGTAACTCACATTACAAAGACTAATGGGCCTATAATGGATAATCCTCTCAGGTTACTCCCTCTTAGGAATCAATGCAATAAGGGTATCATTAAGATTGTTTGGCACGGACCCTCCCTCAAAGATAGACTTTATCATGTTAAACAAGGATAAACCTATAATGTTCCAACACTTTTGATAAAATAAAGAAGGAATATCATCAGGACTAAGAGCTTTAAGCGGCCCCATATGGAAAATAGCTTTCTTAACCTCTTCCAAAGAAATTGGCATTTCCAAGGCTTGCATGGTAACATCGTTACAAGGAGGAAAGTGATCTGAAATATAGAATTGAGAATGACTTTGCCCATTGGTAGAATAAAGGTTTTTGATATAGCTCACAGCATGATCTTCCAAAACCTCTTGATTCTCAACCCAACCTTTATCATCAATCAAAAGGGACTGAATTCTGTTTCTCCTTTGCCAAGTGATAGTTTTCCTGTGATAAAAGGATTTATTCCTATCTCCACTGATAATCTAGTCAGATCTAGATTTCTGCATCCAGTAATGCTCTTCGTGCAGGAGAATATGGTTAAGCTCATCCTTAAGAGAATCTCCAGATTAGAGAGAAACTGAGAGTCCTTAACTTCTAAGCTTTTATGAATACCATTCAAACAAGCCAGGATATTTTTCTTTTTATAGAAAATGTTTCCAAAGACATCATTGTTCCACTTAGTAGTGTGATCCACAAACTTAGAACAACTACTTTTAAAATGATCCCCCTCCTACCATGCTTTCTAGATCAGATCTTTAAATCCCTCATGCACTAGCCATGAAGAAAGAAAACAGAACGGAGGAGCAGAAGCCCTGTGTGAATAATCACTATTGATATTAATGAGGATCGGACAATGATCAGAACCAATGCGTGGGAGGTGATCCACTTAGTGTTGGGAAAAGCCTCTATCCAACCCATGTTACCCAAGGCCCTATCTAATCTCTCAAAAAGATTGCCTCCCTTCTAAGTGAAACGGGATCCATTAAAGCCTAAATAAGAAATATCATTACGCTGGATCCAATTAGAGAAGAAACTACAATATTTCTCTCTCTTATAAGCACCCCCTTTTCTTTCAGAAGCCTGCAGGATAGCATTAAAATCTCAATACAAGAGCCAAGCCTTATTGCTATTAATGCAGAGTTTATCAAGACTCGGCCTTAGAAATTTATAGTTCCAAGAGTTTGGGGAGGTACAAAGACAAGTCATCACAAACAACTTATTGTTGCCTAACTCAACAGAAGTATGAATGAACTGAGTATTATTCCACAAAACCCAGATTCCACCTGAAATGCCTAAAGCCTCAATTCTAAAAGAGTTATCATAACCACAATTTTTAATAAAACTATCAGCTTTACTTCCACTAATCCTAGGTTCCAAAATAGTAACAACTTGAGGGCAGTAATTCTAAACTAAGCTACATAAAACTCTCTTAAAATATGGGGACGCAGCCCTTTGAATATTTCAAGAAATAATACGTAAAGACATGGACATAATAGTAAGGAGGGTAGAAAGAAGAACCATAAAGATAAGAATAAAAGAGCCTAGAAATAGATAGAGTCCCCAACTTCCATATCATCACCCTTACTGGCCATATCCTCAAAATTTTCATCGTCACTATCAGCTCCACTATTAGAAAGGTCATCACTTACTATAACATCATCATTATCATGCATTGTAACATCATGTTGCTTACCTTAATCACCAGGATCATAAGGCAACCCCACCTCACCTCTATGAAAAGTTCCTAGAGAAGAATTAACCTCATGAATATTCGAAGAGGTATCAAGAATAATAACAACTGCTTTATGTTTTTCCGGGTTCAAAGACCTTGGGGGGTGATAATCAAGTTTTTGCTATTAGGGCTAATGGTAGCCTGGATATTTGGGTCATGGTTCTGATCTGTAGAGATGCCATTAAGAATACTTGGTAGGCTAGGGGTTAATGGGCTTCGGATGGAGTGGTCTTGACGGGCTAGGTTATCATCTTATTTTTTTTTTCATATTTGATAGTTAGAATTATTTTCTTTATATAGAGATTTTATGAACTTGTTCTTGTTTCAAAACTAGGGTTTTTCTTAGTGGTAATTTTGGGCAAAGATTCTTTTTTGTCTTTAGTTTCTTTTCCTCCAAAATTGGTAGTTGGCCTAGCTTTCCAAGAAAGTTGTTTCTGTTCAGTACTGACTCCTAAGTTAACTCTTGATTTCGAAGTTGTTATCAGCAGTGATATTGTTTCCTAAAATACCAAATCTTGAACCGTCAACCTCGTTATAGGAACTCTTAAAATTAGTGGCCAATCCTGTCCTTAAAATTCTGCTCCTTCCTTTGCAGGAAACCAACATCCAGGGGCCATAATTTTTGTTTTCCTCCTCCGCCGAATTCTTATTAGTTTTTTCGACCCCGTTTGTGGCATCATAAGAGAGATTACAATCACCAGCAACCTCTTTAGAGCTCTTAACATCTGCATTCTAGTTATGGGTAGTTTTTTCGAGCAAGAGAAAGCTCCATACCCTACTCACCCACATGAAAAGCATATTTGAGGCATGGACTCATACTCAATTTTCTATAAGTTCCCATCCAACTTAAATTGTGAACACGACGGCTTCTTCAAATTAATTTCAATTGCAAGTCGAGCAAACTTGCCTTGCACAGTCGACTTCGTATTATAATCGATCTTCACCACTCTTCCAATATTTATGCTTCCAATTTCCCATAATACTTTTTTTTGATAATAATGGAGGGGCATACTAGGAAGCCTAATCCAAACAACTAAAGAGCAAAGACTCTCCGTAAAGTAATCAAAATCTGGGGACCAGTGTTGAACCATAAGATAGAGACCAAAAATAACTCAAGGGCATCCTGTTAAAGCCATAGTAGTTTTCATTTCAAATTGGAATCTGACAAGGAAGTAATCATTTTTAAGGTCAATAATGGAGAATGAGTCGGCAAAGCTCCAAAAGGTTTATAGATGAGCACAAAGAGCTTTATAGCCAAATTTTTTACCAAGTAATCGCACAGTGACTGCATTCTACCATGGTAAAATAAAATGGTAAAATAATTCTTTCATGCACTTTTTTCTAGAATGCAATAACAGGGATCTCACCATCCATAGAGATCTAGATGTCCTCACCATCAAACTCCCAATTCTCCTTTTGTTCAGATAACACACCTTTTACATGAGAGGTAGATTTCATGAGGGTTTCTTTAAAGGAGGGGGTTAAAGACTCACCACCACCCCCAACACCCTAAACCTAGCCTTCTTAGTCGAATGGTCTTCCTTCATCATCGGAGGAGGGAGATCTTTGCCTAACCTATCCGAGAGCATAGCAAAGAAAATTATATTAACCTAAATTTTAAATTATTTTTTTAAAAAATTAAATAAAATTAAAATTAAAATATGTATATATATATGTATTTATAAGAGAAGAAAATAATTAATAGGAGAGAGAGAGAGAGACTAAGGAGAGAGAGAGACAGAGGAGAGAGAAAGTAGGGGAAAGAGAGAGGCAGTCAGATGTTTTAGCAGATCTACTGTTGACTAGCCACCGTCCGACGATACGCGTCGGCCAAGGTGGAGCTCCAGCCAATCACGAGTTTGGAGAGAGGTGGATTGTCGCCGGCTACCGCGTGGTCACGCCACATGCACCTCCCAAAGTTACCGCCGGCTAAGAGCTTCCAACGGCTTTGTCAGTTAGATTTCGTTCTTCTTTCTCGATGAGATAGATATGATTGAGTTTCTCTCATTCCGAGCTTCATTTTGGTATATTATTTGTAAATTTTAGAGCACATTTTAGGTTAGTCGAAATTCGATCACTGTTCCTGCAATGGCGACACTACTCCAGCAATGGAAAAATTGTTCCGGCAGAGAGAAAAAATAATAATAATAAAATATAATAAATAATAATAAGAAATTAATATATAAGAAATTAGTTAGAAGTTTTGAAGTAAAATGATAAGTGCAAATTGACATTATATTTTCTATCAGATTTAGCATATAATTAACTTAAATTAATCTATTCTAAGCTTATTTATGTGTTTTTATTTCATTATTCTTAAATTTAGCTTAGTTTAAATTAATTTTTTAAAAGTGTGTCTAAACTGAAATTTTTAGGTAAAATTAGACCATTAGAGCTTCAAGTACAATTTCGATGGGTATAAATTGCAAACTTGAAAAAGTGATCTTCATGAAATTCATATAGGACATCTCAAGCTTTTTAAAGAGATCTGGTTCTTGAAATTTTCAGTTCGTTTGGGCCTCCAACTTTAAAGTCAAAATCGGGCTTAAATTTCAGAAGTAGAAGTCTAATCCAAGTCACTAATAGTAATTAGGCCATAACTTGGGCGTCTAAAGTCCGAATTAGGTGATTCAAAAGCCTAAAATTATCTACTCTTTTGGTGTTACAATTTTGATGAAGTAAATTGGAGATAAGGATGATATCTAATAGAAAATAGAGTTTTAGTTTTGAATTCAAATTCTGGGCAGAAGTGGAAGAGGAGTAGGAGTTTAGCTTGAGGAAGTGGAGTGTGAGACACCTAAGGGAGACATGAACTGAACAGACATCCATCCTGGGATTTTCATAAAAAAAATTTTATTTTTTCTTTAGAGTAGATAAGTTTTTAATCTTTAGAAATCAAAAGAAAGAAGAAGATTGTAATATCCTCATGTATGCCCTAGAAGTCTTGGTTATGTGGTTGTTATGGTTGATGTTGTTGTTAGTGTTGTTGTTGTTATATATTGGATTGAATATATGTGTTAAATTGTAAGAGAAAAGAAATGGGAAGAGAATGTATATGTATATGTGTTTTGGAGAAGAAATTTAGGGTTTAGAGACAAATGTATATGTTGTTTATATGATGATATAATTAACATATACATTGGTCAAATGAAGAGTCAAGGTGATGGTTAAGTGGAAGAAGATATTTTTGGTTGTTAATGAAATTACATATAAGGGCTTAGATGAGACAAAAGGTTAGTTAAATGGTGAAGGGTGTTTTAGTAATTGCAAGGTTAAAAACACTTGATGGATATAAGAAGCCAAATTTGACTTTGCTCTTCATATTTTCTTCTTCTCTTCATGTGTGGCCGGATTCTCCATAGACAAAGAGAGAAAGAGAGGTGATCTTGAGGTTTGAAGCAATTTGAAGAAGGAAGCAAGGGTTTTGGTTAGAGATTTGTGGATTTCTTCATTTAAGGTAAGTTTTCTCTTGTTCTATTTGGAATTTTATTTGGGTTTGATGGAGTGTGTTTGTGTATGGTGTGTGTAAAAGTGTTGAAATGGAATTAAAGATAAGAAGCTAGGTTGGTGTTGGTGATGGAAGAGTAAGAGTTGTGTTTAGTGAAATTGTTTCTGTTTTACAATTAGTAAAGGCTGCGATTTGTATGATTTTTAATTAATTATAGAAAAATGTTCTTGAAGTGAATTTTTGATATGTTGTGCCTCTATGAGTCTAGAATGACTGAAAAATATGTTGATTCGATTTTGGAATGGTTATGAGTTTAGAAAGATTATTTTTATTAGACCTGTTCCAGCAGGTACCTTAACTGAGACAGCTATATTTCGGGATTTTTAATAAAATGTAGAATAATCATATCCAATCGAATTTTGGATATGTTGTTGCTTAGTGAGTTTAGTATTTGAGAAAAATAATTTGGAATCACGTTGATTGAATTTGATTTATGGAATTCACAAAGTTCAGAACTGCTGCCAGGATGCAGGGCAATTGGGGCAGTCTGGTTAGGTGAACTATTTGACCAAGATTTTGTGTTCAGTTTGATCTGAAATTTTACAGGGATGATTTTAAGATACAAAACTAAATTCTGTAAAAATTTTAGAATTTTTAGTCAAGTATATTATTTTATACAATTTTTCAAAATAAGGATAAAATGGAGTTTAAAACCAGAATGTACTATTTATGGTTAGGGTTTTAATTCTTTGTTCTTCTTGCATTGCTTTGGTTCTCCAAAGGTAGGTTGGTCCTTAAACCTAACCCTAAACACTTTAAACACACTTGAATCAATGAATGTTATAATCAATTGTTCTTTGCCCTAATTGCATTGTTGAGATTGAACAATGTTATGTTGTGCATTGTGAATGGTAATGTGTTTCATGAGTAATGTGGAATGAAATGTTGATATTTATGAATGATGCTATGTGAGATATAATGTGATCATGGATGAGATATATATATATATATACTTGAATAATGAGATGTTATATTGTGAAATGAAATGTGAAGCCATTGTTATTGGCTAAGATGATGTAATTGAAAGAAAGAAGGCATGTTTGCCTAAATGTGATGAGAATTGAGAATGGAAATGAATTGTTTGTTTAATATGTTATTCAGTTTCAGAGTTCTGGATTTGGGTGGCATGCCTAAGAAATGATGAAAGGTAACAGTCTTGCCGGGTTGAGGACCTCCTCATAGGTGTTGAGTTGATGGTCCAAGAGACTGGGTCTGTTACACTATGAGATATATGATTTGTAACAGTCTTGCCGGGTTGAGGATCTCCTCATATGTGTTGAGTTGATGATCCAAGAGACTGGGTCTGTTACACTATCCATGGATAGAGATACATGTATATACATTGCCTACGGGCGTGATTATTGTGACTATGAACCAAAGCAGTAACTCTGAACTCTGAATATCGTATTAAATACTTGTTGGGCCCATAGGTGTCAAGGTTATATGAATGTCCTAAATAATGTTATGAGTTTAATGAAATGAGATGTTGGTTATGGAGTATGATTGATTAATGTTGAATGTGAAAAGATGTTGAAATGTGGTATGCTCATATGACTATGATTTGTGAAATGCATAATTGTGTGGTTAACTTTATATTTATGATGTTGATCTTATCAATAACATATGTGGCATTGCATTTCATTAAAGCATACCGTTAGCATGTTTTATCTTACTAAGCCGTTGGCTTAGCGCGATAGTGTTTAATCGCGCAGGTAGTAGAGTGGATAGAGTTGAACCCGAGAGTTCATAAAGACCTAGTGAGAGTAGACCTTGAAGAATCCATTTTGGGAGCTTAAAGATCAGAGCAGACTTGCCAATCATGTATAAATTTTATGTGTTGTAAAACTTGAGTTTTGATGTATATGAATTTGTAAATATGTAAATATTTTATAACTTCCGCTGTGTAATATTTAAATATGGGGGTTGTCACAAAACCTTTATTTTATGTTGTACTAGAAGTGTAAATCCTTTTTGCAGGTTGTAGTTGAGGTTACAAGGGGGATTTATTGGGAGTGTACTGAGAATGATTTTGTTTGCATTGGTTTGTGTAAAATGTTTTTAAAAATAAGAAAAAAACCGGTTTTGTCGACACTTGGGACTCAATTTTTAGGCGAAACTATGGCAAAAATTTTGTAAAAATTGGAACTAAAATTTGACTAAGTAAAATTGGTAGCAACATTAGGTTAGTGTGGCGCCTCTACTCAGCTTACATATGTAGGTTGGGAAGGGGTGTTACAATTGTTTTGGTATCAGAGCCTAGGTTTGAGATTCTCAACCTAGGTAAAATGTAAGAAAAAGACTATTTTTACTTAAAAAGTGAGTTTTTGAACAAAAATACATGTTTGGGATTGGCAGTCTCTGATCTTTAATAAGAGGTATTCTGTTGTATTTGCAGACTTAGGTTGTGATGGATTCTCACTCTCGTCAGTCGATTGAGGGTAGTGCCGAGAGTATTGCTCCTGCTGAGGGAGCTAGAGTTGATAGTGTTGAGGAGGCACCTGTTTCGGTGTCGGGTAGACCAGCTGGGGAGGAGGTTCCGCCAGCCTGGTTTAGGAATATGATGGAAGCTATGAGACCAGCACCTGTGCAACCACAGCCACCACCCCCTCAGCCTTTAGTTTCTGT
The DNA here is from genome assembly GCA_947685225.1 of Garcia nutans. Taxonomy (NCBI): domain Eukaryota; kingdom Viridiplantae; phylum Streptophyta; class Magnoliopsida; order Malpighiales; family Euphorbiaceae; genus Garcia; species Garcia nutans. The sequence continues at coordinate 4,817,579 of CANTUV010000059.1, read as the reverse complement.
GAGGCATTATGACAAACTGAGGAAGTATGGAGCTGAAGATTTTGTAGGCACTACTGATCCAGCTGTGGCAGAGCAGTGGCTTGACAGAGTACAGAGGGTATTTGTTCAGTTACAAGCCACTTCAGAGGAAAAGTTTGACTATGCAAGATCTTTGCTACAGAAGGACGCCTACGATTGGTGGAAGACGGTGCCACATTCGATGGATGATCCACCAACCCTATCTTATGCGGATTTTCTGAGAGAATTTGAGTTGAAGTATACTCCTAGGGAGTATAAAGATGTGAAGAAAAGAGAGTTTCTAGATTTGAAGCAAGATCATCGGACCGTAACTGAGTATGAGATTGAGTTTATTCGACTGAGCCAGTATGCTGGAGGTATCATTGCTGATGAGATTGATAGATGTCGGCGATTTGAGGAGGGATTGAGGCCCTCGATCATGTGCTTAGTGGCTAGATCCAGATATCAGGATTTCTCACAGCTTGTGGCAGCAGCTCGAAGTGTAGAGCGAGTTCAAGTTATTGCAGCTGCTTCAGAGGAAGAGGTTAGGGTTAGGAGGCCCCAGTTTGAGGCAGGGTCTTCTTCTGCAAAGAGGGGTAGAGGAAGTTTTGTTCCTCGGAGTAGTAGGAGCCAGAGACCAGTGGGTAGGTCAGTGCAGTTCCAGAGGCAGAGATTTAGACCTGCAGCTTCAGTAGCGAGTGCTCCTACTCCTGGAGTTCAGAGATCCACCTTACCTATGTGTAACCAGTGTGGTGGAAGACATGGGGGCGTTTGTTGGAGGCATAGTAGATCAGGGGTATGCTTCAGGTGTGGATCACCTGACCACTTTGTGAGAGACTGTCCTGAGAGGCAGGAGCAGATGCCAGTTGATTCTGCTGCTTCTCGAGCTAGTGTGAGGGGAGGCAGAGGAGGCAGAGGTGCCAGCCGGGGAGGTAGACCAGGATTCAGTTCTAGAGGAGGTGCTACATCCAGGGAGGGTAGACCAGAGGAGGTTGGATCTTCCCAGAGGATGTATGTTATGCAGAGGCAGCCAGATGCATCGGCAGTCATAGCTGGTACTTTTTCTTTATTTAATACTCCAGTACTTGCTTTGATTGATCCGGGTTCCACGCATTCATATATTAGTGCATCTGTTTTGCCTGTGTATGATATGCATGCTGAGTCCCTAGGATTTGATGTGTTAGTGACAAATCCGTTAGGGCATAGTGTGGTTGTGAGTAAGGTGCACCGGGATAGTGTAGTGAGGGTGCAGGGTGAGGAGTTCCTTGGAGATTTGATTGAGATGCCATTTAAGGAATATGATGTGATCTTAGGCATGGATTGGCTATCTCGACATGGAGCTGTGGTGGATTGTAAAAAGAAAATTATTTCTTTGAGAACTGGTGATGGCAGAGAGGTAATAGTATCTAATGAGCAAGAACAGCTAGCTTCCTTATTTGTTTCAGCTGTTGCAGCCAGGAGATTGATTAGGAAGGGGTGTGATGCCTATCTTGCTCATGTGGTAGATACTAGAGTAAAAGGTTCTCAAATTGATAGCATTGCCACAGTGGCAGAGTTCCCAGATGTTTTTCCAGAGGAGTTGCCAGGATTGCCTCCTGAAAGAGACGTGGAGTTTGGTATTGAATTGTTGCCTGGTACCGCTCCTATCTCCATTACTCCTTATAGAATGGCACCAGCAGAATTGAGGGAGTTGAAAGTGCAATTACAGGAGTTGTTGGACAAAGGATTTATTCGCCCCAGTGTTTCTCCTTGGGGAGCTCCTGTGCTTTTTGTGAAGAAGAAAGATGGTACTATGAGGTTGTGTATCGATTATAGGCAATTGAACAAGGTGACCATTAAGAATAAATATCCTTTGCCTAGAATCGATGATCTCTTTGATCAGTTGAAGGGAGCGTCAGTGTTCTCCAAAATTGATTTGAGATCTGGGTACCATCAGCTGAGGGTAAGAAGTGAAGATGTTCCTAAGACTGCTTTCCGGACCAGGTATGGGCATTATGAATTTCCAGTTATGCCTTTTGGTCTGACGAATGCACCTGCAGCTTTTATGGATTTGATGAATAGGGTGTTTAGGCCCTATTTGGATCAGTTTGTAGTGGTCTTCATTGATGATATACTAGTGTATTCGCGGAATGAAGAGGAACATGATATGCATCTGCGGATTGTGTTGCAGATTTTGAGAGAGAATCAGTTATTTGCCAAATTGTCGAAGTGTGAGTTCTGGTTGGATCAAGTTGCTTTTCTCGGACATATTGTTTCTGCAGAAGGCATTAGAGTTGATCCAAGTAAAGTTGAAGCTATTCTGAATTGGAGTCCACCCAAGTCTGTGACAGAGATTAGAAGTTTTCTGGGTTTGGCAGGCTATTACCGACGGTTTGTGAAAGGGTTTTCTTTGATAGCTACTCCACTCACCAGATTACTTCGAAAGGGAGTGAGATTTGTATGGACAGATCAGTGTCAGGCTAGTTTTGAGCAGTTGAGAGAGTTGTTGACTCAAGCGCCTGTTCTTACTTTACCTGTTGAAGGAAAACCATATGTGATCTACAGTGATGCTTCACATAGAGGTTTGGGGTGTGTATTGATGCAGGAAGGGAAAGTTATAGCTTATGCATCTAGACAGTTGAAACCGCATGAGCTTAATTATCCGACCCATGATTTAGAATTGGCTGCCATTGTGTTTGCATTGAAGATTTGGCGCCACTATCTGTTTGGGGAGAAATGTTTCATCTACACTGATCACAAGAGTTTGAAGTATTTGGGTGTCCAGAAAGAACTCAATCTTCGTCAGAGGAGATGGTTAGAATTGATTAAAGACTACGACTACTTGATTGACTATCATCCAGGTAAAGCAAATGTTGTTGCTGATGCCTTGAGTCGGAAGTCTTTAGCTGGTTTAACTGTTTACTCGCTCTCGTTGCTTGTTGAGTTGAGAGCTTTGCATGCCAGTTTTGTACCTTGTGTTGATGGTGCATTGTTGGCACAGTTGCTTTTGAAACCAGTTTTGTTAGATCAGATCAAAGAAGCTCAGTTGATGGATAAGAAGATTCAGAAGATTATTTCAGATTGTCACGATGGAAAGACTAGAGATTTTGTTGTGAGAGATGATGGGAGTCTCTGGTTCAAGAGCAGATTGTGTGTACCCGATGATGCTGATTTGAAGAGAGTTATTTTAGAAGAAGCACATCAGTCGATGTTTGCTATGCATCCGGGTAATACCAAGATGTATCATGATTTGAGACAGCATTATTGGTGGATTGGGTTGAAGAGAGACATTGCTGAGTTTGTATCTAAATGTCTCACTTGTCAGAAGGTTAAAGCAGAGCATCAAGTTCCAACCGGGTTGCTTCAACCATTGTCAGTGCCAGAATGGAAATGGGAAAGAGTGACAATGGATTTTGTGTCTGGTTTGCCATTGACACAAAAGAAGCATGATGCTATATGGGTGATTGTGGATAGATTGACGAAGACAGCTCATTTCCTTCCGGTGCGGATGGATTACTCTTTGGAGAGATTGGCTGAGCTGTATATTCAGGAGATTGTGAAATTGCATGGTGTTCCAACTTCTTTAGTGTCTGATCGAGATCCCCGGTTTACTTCAAGATTTTGGAAGAGTTTGCATAGTGCTTTGGGTTCTCGACTACACTTCAGTACTGCTTTTCATCCACAGACGGATGGACAGTCAGAGAGGGTGATACAGATTATTGAGGATATGTTGAGAAGCTGTGTCATCGATTTCACTGGAAGTTGGGATAGATTCTTACCTCTTGTGGAGTTTGCTTACAACAACAGTCACCAATCTAGCATTGGTATGGCACCGTTCGAGGCATTGTATGGTAGACGGTGCAGAACACCTCTTTGTTGGAGTGAACTTGGTGAAGGTAAAATAATTGGACCTGATTTGATTCAAGAAACTGAGGAAAAAGTGAAGTTGATCCGAGGTAGGTTAAAAGCAGCTTCAGACCGACAGAAGTCTTATGCAGATCTGAAGAGGAGAGACATTCAGTTTGATGTTGGAGATAAGGTGTTTTTGAAAGTATCTCCTTGGAAGAAGATTTTGAGGTTCGGTCGGAAAGGAAAATTGAGTCCTCGTTTCATTGGGCCGTATGAAGTGTTAGAAAGAGTTGGGCCAGTTGCATATCGACTTGCTTTGCCACCTGAGTTGGATCGTATTCATAATGTATTCCATGTTTCTATGTTGAGGAGGTACAGGTCAGATCCATCTCATGTGTTGCCATTTGAGTCTATCGAAGTGAGCCCAGATTTGACATTTGAAGAAGAACCAGTTGCTATCTTGGCACGTGATGTGAAAGAATTGAGGAACAAGAAAGTGCCATTGGTGAAGATTCTTTGGAAGAATCATGCAAAAGAAGAAGCAACTTGGGAAAGTGAGCAAACTATGCGAGAGCAATATCCTCAACTATTTCAGAGTTGATATCAGGTAATTTCGAGGACGAAATTTCTTTTTAGAGGGGGAGAATTGTAATATCCTCATGTATGCCCTAGAAGTCTTGGTTATGTGGTTGTTATGGTTGATGTTGTTGTTAGTGTTGTTGTTGTTATATATTGGATTGAATATATGTGTTAAATTGTAAGAGAAAAGAAATGGGAAGAGAATGTATATGTATATGTGTTTTGGAGAAGAAATTTAGGGTTTAGAGACAAATGTATATGTTGTTTATATGATGATATAATTAACATATACATTGGTCAAATGAAGAGTCAAGGTGATGGTTAAGTGGAAGAAGATATTTTTGGTTGTTAATGAAATTACATATAAGGGCTTAGATGAGACAAAAGGTTAGTTAAATGGTGAAGGGTGTTTTAGTAATTGCAAGGTTAAAAACACTTGATGGATATAAGAAGCCAAATTTGACTTTGCTCTTCATATTTTCTTCTTCTCTTCATGTGTGGCCGGATTCTCCATAGACAAAGAGAGAAAGAGAGGTGATCTTGAGGTTTGAAGCAATTTGAAGAAGGAAGCAAGGGTTTTGGTTAGAGATTTGTGGATTTCTTCATTTAAGGTAAGTTTTCTCTTGTTCTATTTGGAATTTTATTTGGGTTTGATGGAGTGTGTTTGTGTATGGTGTGTGTAAAAGTGTTGAAATGGAATTAAAGATAAGAAGCTAGGTTGGTGTTGGTGATGGAAGAGTAAGAGTTGTGTTTAGTGAAATTGTTTCTGTTTTACAATTAGTAAAGGCTGCGATTTGTATGATTTTTAATTAATTATAGAAAAATGTTCTTGAAGTGAATTTTTGATATGTTGTGCCTCTATGAGTCTAGAATGACTGAAAAATATGTTGATTCGATTTTGGAATGGTTATGAGTTTAGAAAGATTATTTTTATTAGACCTGTTCCAGCAGGTACCTTAACTGAGACAGCTATATTTCGGGATTTTTAATAAAATGTAGAATAATCATATCCAATCGAATTTTGGATATGTTGTTGCTTAGTGAGTTTAGTATTTGAGAAAAATAATTTGGAATCACGTTGATTGAATTTGATTTATGGAATTCACAAAGTTCAGAACTGCTGCCAGGATGCAGGGCAATTGGGGCAGTCTGGTTAGGTGAACTATTTGACCAAGATTTTGTGTTCAGTTTGATCTGAAATTTTACAGGGATGATTTTAAGATACAAAACTAAATTCTGTAAAAATTTTAGAATTTTTAGTCAAGTATATTATTTTATACAATTTTTCAAAATAAGGATAAAATGGAGTTTAAAACCAGAATGTACTATTTATGGTTAGGGTTTTAATTCTTTGTTCTTCTTGCATTGCTTTGGTTCTCCAAAGGTAGGTTGGTCCTTAAACCTAACCCTAAACACTTTAAACACACTTGAATCAATGAATGTTATAATCAATTGTTCTTTGCCCTAATTGCATTGTTGAGATTGAACAATGTTATGTTGTGCATTGTGAATGGTAATGTGTTTCATGAGTAATGTGGAATGAAATGTTGATATTTATGAATGATGCTATGTGAGATATAATGTGATCATGGATGAGATATATATATATATATACTTGAATAATGAGATGTTATATTGTGAAATGAAATGTGAAGCCATTGTTATTGGCTAAGATGATGTAATTGAAAGAAAGAAGGCATGTTTGCCTAAATGTGATGAGAATTGAGAATGGAAATGAATTGTTTGTTTAATATGTTATTCAGTTTCAGAGTTCTGGATTTGGGTGGCATGCCTAAGAAATGATGAAAGGTAACAGTCTTGCCGGGTTGAGGACCTCCTCATAGGTGTTGAGTTGATGGTCCAAGAGACTGGGTCTGTTACACTATGAGATATATGATTTGTAACAGTCTTGCCGGGTTGAGGATCTCCTCATATGTGTTGAGTTGATGATCCAAGAGACTGGGTCTGTTACACTATCCATGGATAGAGATACATGTATATACATTGCCTACGGGCGTGATTATTGTGACTATGAACCAAAGCAGTAACTCTGAACTCTGAATATCGTATTAAATACTTGTTGGGCCCATAGGTGTCAAGGTTATATGAATGTCCTAAATAATGTTATGAGTTTAATGAAATGAGATGTTGGTTATGGAGTATGATTGATTAATGTTGAATGTGAAAAGATGTTGAAATGTGGTATGCTCATATGACTATGATTTGTGAAATGCATAATTGTGTGGTTAACTTTATATTTATGATGTTGATCTTATCAATAACATATGTGGCATTGCATTTCATTAAAGCATACCGTTAGCATGTTTTATCTTACTAAGCCGTTGGCTTAGCGCGATAGTGTTTAATCGCGCAGGTAGTAGAGTGGATAGAGTTGAACCCGAGAGTTCATAAAGACCTAGTGAGAGTAGACCTTGAAGAATCCATTTTGGGAGCTTAAAGATCAGAGCAGACTTGCCAATCATGTATAAATTTTATGTGTTGTAAAACTTGAGTTTTGATGTATATGAATTTGTAAATATGTAAATATTTTATAACTTCCGCTGTGTAATATTTAAATATGGGGGTTGTCACAAAACCTTTATTTTATGTTGTACTAGAAGTGTAAATCCTTTTTGCAGGTTGTAGTTGAGGTTACAAGGGGGATTTATTGGGAGTGTACTGAGAATGATTTTGTTTGCATTGGTTTGTGTAAAATGTTTTTAAAAATAAGAAAAAAACCGGTTTTGTCGACACTTGGGACTCAATTTTTAGGCGAAACTATGGCAAAAATTTTGTAAAAATTGGAACTAAAATTTGACTAAGTAAAATTGGTAGCAACATTAGGTTAGTGTGGCGCCTCTACTCAGCTTACATATGTAGGTTGGGAAGGGGTGTTACAAAGATTATGCTGGAGAAAGACTTCGTTGTCACTACAAAATTCTTCATCCGTCTTGTTTGAATTTTCTTTTCAATATATATTTTTCAAGTTTATATTTTAGTGCTTTTTTCTTTTCTTGTTTTGAATATTAGAATTATAAATTTAATGTTTATTTTCTTAATTACTATGTTCTTTATGTTTAATTTAGCCATGAGCAACTAATTCCCATAGTGAGATTAGATGGATATAGGATTGCGGATAATGAGTATTAATTAATTTGATTACTATTTATTTCTTGAAATTAAAGTTTTATTGATTTCGTTATTAATGCTTGTGATTGACTAGTCACCAATTGTATGTTCAATTGAAATCATGTGTTGCGTGAAAACTAGGTATGATTTTAGATTAAGGAATCAATAACTTAAGAAAATTCTATTTAGATATAAAAAAATAATCTTAAGACCAATTTAGTTCTTTTGAGCTTTATAGGTTATTTTAATTTATTGTTCATGAAAATAGAGCTAATAGATTATATCAATCATTAATTTTCTTGCTTGAGAAAGAGAAAAATTAACACTTAAAGAATTGGTAACTTTGATTTAAGAAAAAAATAAATTAGTTTGAAAAGATATTTTTACCCATTTGAAACAATTCTAATGAAACCTAGTCCTACTAGTTTATCCTAATTATTTGAATTTAAATATTTTAATTTTAATTTTAAGTTTGAAATTAGTATATATCTATCTTAGATTATTTAATTTTGAATTTGTATTTAATTTTTGAATTTTAATTTAAATTTAGGATAAAGTATTTAATTTTTAAATAGTATAAAATTATTTAATTATTTTTCAAAGAATAGTTTATTGAAATTTTTGTTAATCAAATTATTGCTTCTCTGTGGGATCAACTTTTACTTACACTTTATTACTTGTTACGAGCCGTGTACTTGCGGTTTAAAATCGATACACAAAAATTGACCAACAAGTTTTTGGAGCCATTGCCACATAAGAAAAAATTAATTTGATAACAGTAAGTTCAAAGAAATTATTAATTTGAAATTTATTTTAATTATTTTCTTTTGCTTCTCTGTAGGAATTATATGTACAGTAATCGACAAGCTGTTTTAGAAGATTTTAATCCTGAAATTGAAAAGCAGTGTAGAGAAAATAATAGATCAAGAAGAGGGAGACTTCGCTTAAAAAGAGAAGAAATGGAACAAATTCGGGCACAATAGTCTATAGAAGAAGAAAGTAGAGTTGAAGTAGGGGAAACTAGTGACAAAAAAGTCAGTATGGATGACCCACAAGATCAAATTCAACTAAAAAATCTAACTCTGAAAGAACATGCCATGCCTAATGCTCATATTGAATCAAGCATCACTCGACCTACAGTGAATGCTAACAATTTTAAACTTAAATCAACTCTCATCAACATGGCTCAACAATAGCTTTTCTATGGCTTGAACCAGGAATATGCTATTGCTCACTTGGCAAATTTTCTAGAAATTTATGACACAATCAAGATGAATGGAGTTAGTAATAATGCAATTAGGCTACGTCTTTTTTCCTTTCTCATTAAAGGACAATGCAAAAGCTTAGTTGCAAGGACAAGCTATTGGAACTTTTGCCACTTGAGGCAATCTGTCTAAGAAATTTTTGGCAAAATATTTTTCTCCTGGTAAGACAGCAAAATTTAAAAATGGCACAATCAGTTTTATGCATTTTGATGGAGAGTTACTCTATGAAGCATGGGAGAAATTTAAAGACCTTCAAAAGAAGTGTTCTCACCACGGAATTTCAGAATGACTGATTGTGCAAATATTTTATAATGGAATAACATGGTCATTGAGAAGTACAATAGATGCAGCTACTGAAAATGCTCTAATGAACAAAAATACAACTGAAGCTTTAGAACTACTTGAATCCATGGCAGCAAACAATTACCATTGGTTTAGTGAGAGGACTTTACCCAAGAAAGTAGTTGGTATGCATGAAGTAAATGAAATTTCATTACTTTCAGCTAAGGTTGATGTCTTAACTAGGAAGTTAGAACATGTTAATTTTACCACTGTAGGTTGTGAAAGGTGTGGTAGAAACCACCAATCTTTTAATTGTCCAGCTCAAGGTCAAGTAAATTTTATGATGAATCAAAATAGAGCTCAACCTATGCCTTACGGAAACACTTACAATCCTAATTGGAGAAACTATCCAAATTTGTCATGGGAAAGAAATCAAGGTAATCAGAAGAACTAATTCAACCAAAGAGGAATGTACCAACCACTATTTCTAAATCGGGGATAATGTAACACCCTTATACTCCATATATATATAATACACATACTCCATATGTATAAAATATATATACAGAATATAAGAATGTCACGTATATTTTTTTTCATTTAAAAACTTTCAGCATTTCAAAATAATTATTTAGATCGCTTTATATATATATTTTAAAAAAATAAAAAAAAATTATTCCTCAGTAATTTAAATATAAAAAGACACATTTTAAAGAAAAATCTCTGAAAAAAATTCACTAGAGTTTTGTCTGTATTTTGGATATTTCAAAATTTTCATTTTACTCATCCTACATTTAAAATACACTACCAAATATTCATTCAACACATTCATTTCTCTAAAATCTCCAACATAACCACATAATACTTAAGTGTTTATATATATATATATATATATATCAATACATATAATTCATCTCTCAAATTTTCAACAATTTAAAAACCAAACATCCTTTTATAATTTACATCATATACATATAATAAATATAATATTCATATTTAAATAAATTTCAAAAAGTTTTAAATATATACATGAGATGCAAATGGCTCTGGTTTGTGGCAGCTCGATAAACTTCAAAAATAAACAATTATAATCTAGACCTAGTGTGATCTAGCAACACTCTCTAAATCAGCTCTATCACCTCCACGATGCAATTCAATTGCGCTAAGCATAATGCTTAGTGGTACATACTTTGGTATAATAAATAAATAGAATAACACATACAATATCGTAAATGCATTATGATAAAAATATCAGAAAATTTATTTCTTTTTACATATATCAACAACAAATCAATCATCCACATGCATTGGGCCAAAAAATTTTTATATATTAGTCTAGTTTCAAAAATATTATCTTGGGAAAACTCAATCATCTATGACACCAACGTGTCTCACCCGAAAGTGTATAAAATAGGTGACACCAGCGTGTCTCACCCAAAAGCGTAATAATATCTATAATACCAGTGTGTCTCACCCCAGGACGTAACAATATCTATGACACCTGTGTGTCTCATCAAAGGACATAATAATATCCAACAATAATATTCTGAAACTAGACTTTATATAAGATGACATGCAATTATATTTTTATAATTTCTACTTTTCACTTTCTTTTTCATATTTTCAATGCATCTTTAATATTATTATCATATACAATGCAAATGTTGCTCGTTTTTACATATTAGTGCAGAATTTGTATTTTTCACATTTTATACACATATTCCATTTAACCCTTCTCAAATGGCTTATCATGCAATAATCATCACAAAATAAGCATTATTACTCCAAACAATGTCACACACACACATTCATAAATATCAAGCAATATAACGTATTCAACATAACCAATATGTTATGCTGAAAATTAATACAATCAAACACATTATACACCAAAGTATGTACTAACCTCAATTAAGCTACAAATGGAGTTAAAACTCCACTCTACTTCTAAAATCTTCTAATTTTCTTCATACTACCTCTTCCAAACTCTAACTAAACCTTATCAAATCTAATATTTAACCATAAAATCTTTACTTACTCATCAAAATAACATCTTATATATCCATTTCAACAATTATAACATACTCTTTCAAAAATTCAATTCATACATATTCATATTCAAAGAAAGCTTAATAAAATTTAAAGAATCCTTACCTAATACTTGAAAATCCTTCAAAATCACCTTTAATCCTTAAAAACTTGATGAAATTTTGAGTATTTGGAAGTAAAAAATCCTCCCCTAGCCACCATGAAATTCGTCCAAAATGAGAGAGGAGGAAAAAGATAATTTTTTTATATTTCTCACTTTCCTAAAATATCCCTCACTTATATACATATTTACTAAATAATTAAATATTAAAATAATATGATATATTTTTTTTCTATTAATAATTATCTTAATTGTAATTTAAATTAATTATATTTAATTTATTTATTATAATTTATTTTTATTTTTTTAACTTTTAACCCAACTTTGTCGTTTTTCTAAAAGTGTATATTTTAGGTAGATATTATGTATATATTATGTATTACATGTATATGTTAGGTAGATATCATGTGTATATTATATGTATAATATATTTTCTTTATATCTTACATACACATTTTATATTTTTCATATTTTCATCACTTTATTCAACCTTTTAAATTATTTATTTAATTTTTTTTATTAAATTTTTGTTTTAATATTTTAACAAATTTATGAATGTTACAACTCTCCCTCCTTAAGTAATTTCGTCCTTGAAATCACTTGATATCAATTATGAAAAAGTTGGGGATACTGGCTCTGCATAATCTGCTCACTCTCTCATGTCGCCTCCTCTATAGAATGATTCCTCCATAGTACTTTAACCAATGGCACCTTTTTATTTCTTAATTCTTTTATCTCTCATGCCAAAATTACTATCGATTCCTATTCATAAGTTAGATCTGGATTCACATTAATCGACTTCACTGATAAGACATGAGATGGATCTGATCTATACCTCCGAAGTATAGAGACATGAAAGACATTATGAATCTTTTCCAATTCAGGTGGCAAAGCCAATCTGTAGGCCACCGGTCCTACTCTCTCTAGTATCTCATACAGCCCAATGAATCAAGGACTTAACTTTCCTTTCCGACCAAATCTCTGAATCCACTTTCATGGAGATACCTTCAAAAATACCTTATCTCCCACACTGAACTCTATATCTTTTCTCTTTAAATCTGAGTAAGATTTTTATCGGTCTGAAGTTGCTTTCAATCTATCTCGAATTACCTTAATATTTTTTATGTTTCCTTAATCAAATCAGGGCCTACTGGCTTGCATTCTCCAACCTCATTTCAACACAATGATATCCTGCACTTTCTACCATATAAGGCCTCATAAGGAGCCATCCTAATGCTGGACTGAAAGCTATTATTGTATGCAAACTCAGCTAGAGGTAAATTTCTATCCCAACTTCCAGTAAACTTGATAACACAGCTTCTCAATAAGTCCTCTAAGACCCGAATCACTCTCTTTGATTGTCCATTCGTCTGAGGATGGAAAAAGGTGCTAAAGTGTAACCGAGACCCCAAGGCATCCTACAAACTCTTTCAAAATCTGGATGTAAATCTTGGATCTCTATCTAAAACTAGAGAAACTGAAACTACATGCAGCCTTATCACTTCATTAATGCACAACTCAGCTAGTTTATCAAGTGAGTAATCCATCCTAATTAGAAGATAATGAGCTGACTTCATCAATCTATCCATTATTACCTAGATTGCATCATGCTTCCTCAGGGTCAAAGGCAATCCAGCCATAAAATTCATGGTCACTCGCTCTCATTTCTACTCAGGAACTGATAATAATTGTAGCAAACCTGAAGGAACCTGGTGCTCAGCCTTCACCCTTTGACAAGTGAGACATATAGACATAAATTTTGCTATATTCTTCTTCATACCTGACCACCAATATTGCTTCTTCAAATCATGATACATCTTGGTACTTCCGGGATGTATAGCAAAAGAAGATTCGAGTGCCTCCTTTAAAATCTTCTTCCTCAATTTTACATTATCAGAAATACATAACCTATCTTTATACCACACACTACCATCATCTCTCACAAAAAAATCTCTGCTCCCCCCTTTTTGGCATTCTTCCATAATCTTCTGTAATTTTAAATCTGACTTCTGTGTCTCTTTAATTTGATCAAGTAATAATGGTCTCACTTGCGATTGATCCATAAGAGTACCATTATCATAAATCTCAAATCTAGTATACAATATTCTCAACTCAACAAGAAACGAGAGTTAATAGGCAATCAAACCTGCCATGAACTTCCGACTCAAGGCATTTGCAACTATATTAGCCTTACCTGGATGATAATCAATCAAACAATCATAATTCTTTATTAACTCCAACCACCGCCTATGTCTAAGATTCAACTCTTTCTAGACACCCAAATATTTTAAACTCTTATGATCAGTATAAATAAAGTATTTTTCAACATACAAATGGTGTCTCCAAATCTTCAATGCAAATACAATGGCCGCTAACTCTAAATCATGAGATTTCAACTGTCTGGAAGCATATGCAATAACTTTACCCTTCTACATCAACACATAACCCAAACCACTATGTGAAGCATAATTATATATCATATATGGTTTGTCTTCTATAGGTTGAGTAAGAACAGGAGCTTAAGTCAATATATCTCTCAACTGCTCAAAGCTTGCCTGATATCGGTCCGTCCACACAAACTTCACATTTTTTCAAAGCAATTTGGTAAGTGGCGAAGCTATCATGGAAAATCACTTCACAAATCGACAGTAATAACTAGCCAATCCTAGAAAATTTCTAATCCCAGTCACATTCTTTGGTGGACTCTAATTTAAAATTGTCTCAACTTTACTCGGATCAACCTTTATACCCTCTGTTAAAACAACATGCCCGAGAAAAGTTACCTGATCCAACCAGAACTCACATTTAGATAATTTAGCATACGACTGCTTCTCTCTCAATGTCTGCAAATATAATTTGCAGATGTCGATTATGATATTCTTTATTGCAAGAGTATATCAAAATATCATCAATAAACACAACTACAAACTGATCCAAGTACAGTCTAAACACCTGATTCATCAAATTCATAAATGCAACTGGTGCATTCGTCAGTCCAAAAGGCATCATTAAGAACTCGTAATGCATATACCTTATCCGAAAGGCAATCTTAAGTACATCTATATCTCTAACTCCCAACTGATAGTACCCAGATCTCAAATCAATCTTAGAAAATACTGTTGCTCCCTTCAACTAATCAAATAAATCATCGATACGAGGGAATGGGTATTTGTTCTTAATGGTCACTTTATTCAACTGCCGGTAATCAATACACAACTGCATCATGCCATCCTTCTTTTTCACAAACAGTGTCGGTGCTCCTCATAGTGATATACTAGAGTGAATAAACCCTTTATCAAGTAACTTCTGCAACTGCATCTTCAACTCTTTTAATTCTGCAGGTGTCATTCAATAAGGGGTAATAGAGATGAGAGCGATACTGGGCATCACATCGATACCAAACTCCACCTCTCTCTCTAGAGGTAACCCTAGTAACTCCTCAGGAAACACATCCAAGAACTCTGCTACTGTAGATATATTGTCCAGCTAAGACCTCACTATTCTGGTATTTGTAACATGAGCCAAATATACCTCACACCTTTTTCGGATCATCTTTCTAGCTGATATAGCTAAAATGAACATAGATGCGAGCTGTCTTTGCTCACCAAATACCACTATGTCTTTCCCATCACGTATTTTCAAAGTAATATGTTTTCACTGATAGTCTACCATAGCTCCATGTCTGGATAACCAGTCCATATCCAGAATCAAGTCATACTCCCTAAAGGGCATCTCAATTAGGTCACCGAAAAATTTTTCATCGTCAACAACAACTAGACTATCTCTGTATACCCTGCTAACTACCACACTATGTCCTAGAGAGTTGGTAACCAGCACATCAAATCCTAATGACTCAAAATGCATATCACTCACAGGCAGAATGGATGCACTGATGTATGAATGTGTCAATCCAAGATCAATCAATGCATGAACATGAATGCCAAATAAAAGAAATGTACCAGCCACAATATCCGAAGCATCTACCTGTCTCTGCATCACATATAATCTCTGTGATAATCTTGCTTGGTTTGGTCTACTAGTCCCTGTCGTGGATCCTTCTCTCTGATTGAATCTAGGTCTACCACTTCTACTGCCACCTCTGCCACTATGACCTGTCACTAGGTCTAGAAACTATTATCTCAGTTTGTCCATCTATAGGTGGCACTAGACAATCTCTGAGAATATGATTTATGGAGTCACACCTAAAATAAGTGGGTGTATGAGTTCCCCAATAGATACCCCTATGTGTCCGTCCACACTGAGCACAAACAGGTGGAGGAGATCTCTGTGGAACCGAGGTTAGGGCACTAGCTACTGAGGTTTCAAGTCTCTGCCTCTGCTGCTGAAATGATTTGCCAGATTGTCCCTAACTTCTACTAAACCTCTGAGAAAAACTCCCTTTACCACTCTTTCTAGATGAAAAATCTGTCTCAATCTGGGGTCTCCTGCCTCTGCTCTCCTTCGCTCTGGCAGCTGCTGCAAATTTCTATGCCTTTTCTACATTTTTAGCAGCTACAAGCATCTTAGAAAATCCTCACAATGAGAGGCTTCCACAAGACACATGATAGATGGCCCCAGACCCTCCTCAAATTTCATGCATATGTCTATCTCATCTGACAATAAATCCCCCATATACTTACTCAATCTGATGAATTCCTTCTCGTACTCTGGATCTGTCTTCCCTTTTTGCTTCAGACTCATAAACTCCTTCTTCTTGGCATCTTTATACTCTCTGGGGTGTACTTCTTCTCAAATTTCAGTAGAAAATCAACATAAATCAATGTTGGCAGTTGATCCATCCCATGGGGTACAGTCTTCCACCAGTCGTAAGTATTCCCCTGCAGAAAAAATAAGGCATAATCAAACTTCTCCACTGCAGTGGCCTGTAGCTGGATGAAAACTCTCTGCACTCTGTCTAGCCACTGCTCTACCTTGGCTGGATCAATGGTGCCAACAAAATCTATAGCTTCATACTTTCGCAACTTGTTATACTTTCTAGTCTATGACGGCTGCGACTGTTGCTGCTACTGCACTGGGGCCTGATGGAGTAGCTTCACCATCTATTGCACCAAACTGGTGGAATCTCTAGTCCTACCAATCCAGCTGACCTTGATACCTCCCCAGCAACCTCCGCAGATCTAACATCTCCCTCCTCAGGAGTAACATTCTCGACGCTTCTCTCACCAGAAATATATTCCTGGAATGCCATAACAACTGAGATTTGTAATTACATAAAGAATTATCACATCAGAGACCAGATAAAATATCAGTACAAATACATGTATGTTATAATAAATCACATTTAAAATCTCATTTTCTCTCTTCAAAAATCCACCTAGGTCGAGAACCTCAAACCTTGACTCTAATACCAAAATAAATATAATACTCTTATACTCCATATATGTATAATACACACACTCCATATATATAAATACATATACATAATACAAGAATGTCACGTATATTTTTTCATTTAAAAACTTTCAGTATTCTAAAATAATTATTTAGAACACTTTATATATATTTTTTAAAAAAATAAAGAAAAATGTTCATCATTAATTTAAATATAAAAAGACACATTTTAAAGAAAAATCTTTGAAAAAATTCACCAGAGTTTTGTCTATATTTTAAATATTTTCAAAATTTTAATTTACTCAATCTGATTTAAAATACATTATCAAATATTCATTCAACGCATTCATTTCTCCAAAATCTCCAACATAACCACATAATACATAAGTTTGTGCATATATATATATATATATATATATATCAATATATATAATTCATTTCTCAAATTTTCAATATTTAAAAACTAAACATCCCTTTATAATTTACATCATATACATATAATAAACATAATATTCATATTTAAGTAAATTTCACAAAGTTTAAAATATATACATGAGATGCAGATGACTCTGATCCGTGGCAGCTCGATAAACTCCAAAAATAAATAATTATATTCTAGATCTAGTGTGGTCTAGCAGTACTTTCTGAATCAGCTCTATCACCTGTGTGACGCAATTCAATCGCGTTAAGTATAATGCTTAGTGATACATACTTTGGTATAATAAATAAATGACATAACACATACAATGTTGTAAATGTATTATGATAAAAATGTCAGAAAATTTATTTCTTTTCGCATATATCAACAACACATCAATTATCCATATGCATTGGGCCAAAAAATTCTTATATGTTAGTCTAGTTCTAAAAATATTATCTTGGGCTAACTTAATCATCTGTGACACCAGCATGTCTCATCCGAAGGAGTATAAAATTTGTGACACCAGCGTATCTCACCCGAAGGCGTAATAATGTCTATGACACCAGTGTATCTCACCCAGGGCATAATAATATCTATGACACTAGTGTGTCTCATCAAAGGGCGTAATAATATCTGACAACAATATTCTAGAACTAGACTTTATATAAGATGACATGCAATTATATTTTTATAATTTCTACTTTTCACTTTCTTTTTCATATTTTCAATGCATCTTTAATATTATTATCATATACAATGCAAATGTTTCTCGTTTTTACATGTTAGTGCACAATTTGTATTTTTCCCATTTTGCACACATATCTCATTTAACCATTCGCAAATGGCTTATCATGTAATAATCATCACAAAACAAGCAGTGTTACTTCAAACAATGCCACACACACACATTCATAAATATCAAGTAACATAACACATTCGACATATCCAATGTGTTATGCTAAAAATCAATGCAATCAAATACATTATACACCAAAGTATGTACCAAACTCAATTAAGCTACAAATGGAGTTAAAACTTCACTCCACTTCTAAAATCTTCTAATGCCCTTCACTACTAGGTTAACGAAATTACAATCTACTCAACACTTATTGAAAAATGTGAATGTAAATAATTAATTAGTATCACATTTCTAGGTGTTTAAAGCATAAAACATAAATTTTGGCACATTTCTTCAAAAACACTCATACGTGCTTTAACACACTCCAACTTTCAAACTTCATTCTAATCAATTTCAATTTTATTCTAAAATTTAAATGTCATAAACATCATATTTTAACACATTCCAAGTATTAAAATATAATATACTACTTTTTCATCAAAATTCTAAAATTTTTTCTTAAGTCTCTTTGATTTTGATTTTTTATTCTAACTAATTTCAAATGGTAATTTGAGCTCATTTATATTATTAAAAAATAAAATAACATAATTCAAATCATAAAACCAAATGCACCATCACTTTTTATCAAAACTCTTACTAAAATCCTAACTTTCATACTACCTCTTTCAAACTCTAACTAAACCTTATCAAACCCAATATTTAACCATAAAATCTTTACTTTCTCATCAAAATAACATCCTATATATCCATTTCAACAATTATAACATACTCTTTCAAAAATTCAATTCATACATATTCATATTCAAAGAAAGCTTAATAAAATTCAAAGAATCTTTATCTAATACTTGAAAATCCTTCAAAATCACCTTTAATCCTTAAAAACTTGATGAAATTTTGAGTATTTGGAAGAAGAAAATTCTCCCCTAGTCACCATGAAATTCGTCCAAAATGAGATAGGAGGAAGAAGATAATTTTTTTTTTATATTTCTCACTTTCCTAAAATACCCCTCACTTATATAAGTATTTACTAAATAATTAAATATTAAAATAATATGATATATTTGTTTCTATTCATAATTATCTTAATTGTAATTTAAATTAATTATATTTAATTTATTTATTATATTTAATTTTTATTTTTTTAACTTTTAACCCAACTTTGTCGTTTTTCTAAAAGTGTATATGTTAGGTAGATATTATGTATATATTATGTATCTCATGTATATGTTAGGTAGATATCATGTGTATATTATGTGTACAATATATTTTCTTTATATATTACATATATATTTTATATTTTTATACTTCCATCACTTTATTTAACCTTTTAAATTATTTATTTAATTTTTATTTTAATATTTTAATAAATTTACGGATTTTACATACAATGTCAAGTTAATTACCAAGACAACAAGATGAGATATGAGGCTACTTTAGAAAATTTTATTATTGTTTCTAATGAAAGGTTTGACAAACTAGATAAGTAATATGATAGTTTGGAAAGTAGGATAAATCAAATTGCAAGTCAAACTAGAAATCTTGAAGTGTAAATTGGGCAAATAGCTAGTTCTTTTAATTTATGAAGTCAATAAACTCTTCCTAGTAAAATAGAAATAAATCCTAAGAAATATTATAAAGCAATTACCCTTAGAAGTGGGAAGGTGTTACAAGAAATGATATCAAAGAAGGTTGAATCAAAAATAAAAAGTGAAGAAATTAAAGAAGATGATCAAAGTAAAGAGAGTGAGACTGAAAAGGAGCAAAGTGAGACACTTCCGCCAAAAATAGAAGTGAAGCCTTATGTACCATCTATACCATTTTTTCAAAAGCTTCAAAAGCAAAACGTGGAGAAATAATATGAAAAATTTCTTAAAGTGTTCAAACAATTAAGAATTAACATTTCTTTTGCAGATACTCTTGCTCAAATACCTTCATATGTCAAATTTTTGAAGGAGATTCTTTCTAACAAGAGATTCATTGAAGAAAATGCAAGAGTTATCCTAACCGAAGAATGCAATGCTGTGATTTTGAACAAATTTCCATTCAAATTGAAAGATCCAAAGAGTTTTTCTATATCTTGTACTATTGGTGAATTTGACTTTAATAAAGTTTTATGTGATTTAGGTGCAAGTGTAAGTCTAATGTCAAATTCAATTTGCAGGAAGATCGGATTCACATATTTAAAGCCTAAAAGGATGACACTTCAATTGGCAAATCGTTCTGTAAAATTCCCTTTGGGAATAGTTGAAAATGTGTTGATTAAAATTAATAAATTTTATATTCCTATTGATTTTTGTTATTCTTGACATGGAAGAGGATATTGAAATTCTTCTAATTTTAGAGAGATCATTTTTAGCTACTGTAGGGGTAATAATAAATGTTAAGGGAGGTAAGTTAACTCTGGAAGTGGGTGAAGAGAAAGTAGAGTTCAATATTAATGAATCCACGAAAGAACCAAAATTTATGGATGATTGCTTTATAGTTGATGTTATTGATGAGTTAGTTCAAGAAGCCTATGAAAAAGAGTTTAGAGAAGATCTTTTAGAGGCTTATTTAACTCATAGTGCAACTCAAAAAGATGACAATCAAGAGATTGCAGCTTGTGCTTATACCTTGCAGATAACACCACTCATAGTTTTCAAGGAATTTAAAGAGATAAGAAAATCTACACCTTTACCACCCCTTTCAATTGAGAGACCACCTAATCTTGAGATGAAATTATTGCCTTCTCATTTGAAATATGTCTTTTTAGGACCCATTGAAAACCTTTCAATAATTATAAATGCTTAATTATTAAAGGACCAATTAGAACAAATATTATGTGTGATTAGACAATTTAAGAAGACTATAGGATGGACTATTTTAGATATCAAAGGTATTAGTCCATCTTTATGTATGCATAGGATTTTGATGGAGAATAATTATAAACCGATTATAAATGCATAAAGAATATACCTTGCAGATAACACCACCCATAGTTTTCAAGAAATTTGAAGAGATAGGAAAATCTACACCTGTACCACCCCCTTCAATTGAGAGACCACCTAATCTTGAGATGAAATCATTGCCTTCTCATTTGAAATATGTCTTTTTAGGACCCAATGAAAACTTTCCAATAATTATAAATGCTTAATTATCGAAGGACCAATTAGAACAAACATTATGTGTGATTAGACAATTTAAGAAGGCTATAAGATGGACTATTTCAGATATCAAAGGTATTAGTCTATTTTTATATATGCATAAGATTTTGATGGAGGATGATTGTAAGTCGATTACGAATGCACAAAGAAGATTGAACCCAAATATGAAGGAAGTTTTTAAGAGTGAAATTACTAAGCTATTAGATGCAAGGATTATTTACCTAATTTTGGATAGTCCTTGGATAAGCCCGATACATGTGGTATCAAAGAAAGGGGGGATGACAGTGAAAGAGATGAGTTGATTCTATCTAGGACGGTTACGGGTTGGCGAGTGTGTATAGATTATAGAAAACTAAACAAAGCCACTCGTAAGTATCATTTTCCATTGCCTGTTATTGATCAAATGTTGGAGTAGTTAGCTGGTAATTCATTTTTCTGTCTATTAGATGGATACTTAATATATTTTCAGATACCTATAGCTACAAAAGATCAAGATAAGAGAACATTTACTTATCCATTTGGTACTTTTGCTTATAGAATGATGTCCTTTGGTTTGTTCAGTTTGTGCAATATGCCTGCTATGTCTCAACATTGCATTATGGTAATTTTTAGTATTTTACAAAAAAATTTATGAAAATTTTTATAGATGATTTTACTATTTATAGTACTTCTTTTGAAATTTGTCTACAGAATTTAGCTAAGGTGCTTCAAATGTGTGAATAAACAAATTTGGTGCTTAACTGGGAGAAATGTCATTTTATGGTTGAAGAGGAGATAATCCTTAAGCACAAAGTCTCACAAGCAGAGATTGATGTGGATAAAGCAAAAGTTGAAGTTATTGAGAAATTGCCTCCACCTACAAGCGTCAAAGGAATCCAGAGTTTTTTTGGACATGCTGGATTTTATAGACATTTTATTAAAAAATTTTATAAAATTTTAAAACTTTTATGTGATTTATTAAGTAAAGATGTTGATTTTTATTTTTCTAATGATTGTTTATTTTTTTAATAGGTTAAATAAAGCATTAACCACGGCTCAAGTTATTGCATCTCCTGATTGGGCCTTACCTTTCGAGATTATATGTGATGCTAATGAGTTTGCAATAGGAGTTGTTATTTGCCAAAGGAAGGAAAAAAGGAGCTATGCTATTTACTATGCCAGCAGGTTGCTTGATGATACTCAAGAGAGCCAAATAGGGGATAGGCTCCCAAATTTAACCCAAATTTAAAGTTTAATGTGACTCCATTGACTTACTCTTATCCTTGTTTGCTTATGTGATTTGTTGGTTGATTGATATTTGTATGAGTACGTTATACATGAGATAATTGTATTATATTAATTACTATATAACTTGTTGAGTTGAACGCTCATTTCTGTTCATCATTTTTCCTAGGTTGCAGGTTGAGCATATGAGTACTGATTATTTAGGTCATCATACCTTTTTATTTCTCGGCAAGAGTGTTAATTATATATGTTTTATTGTATAATTATATTATAATTATTTTTTAAAACTCCGCATGATATTTCTTTTCTTGTCTATCTTCTTATTCATTTAGTTCCGCAGTTTAGTTAAATATATTAATTAATAAATATCTAATGATGATAATGTGATATTATATTAAAGTATAATATTAGTAGGCTAGTGGGTTCGGTTTCGAGATAGTGACTACTGTCACCATCTATATTTATTGAAAAATAAGTTATCAGGCTTACTACGGATTTTGAAAGCCACGTGCATTTTTTATTTTCTAATGCCGGTCATATGTTCTCATGTTGGGTCGTGACAAAGTTGGTATTAGAACAAAAATTTTGAGACATGTACCATGTCTATGGTTGAAAGAGTTCTAATTGGTCTAAGTTTTTATTTCAGGCAGAGTATAGGTTTCTTTTTCGTCTTGATTGAGTTTCATTTGCCTCAAATTCAGCATTATTCGTGGGTTGTAATTTAATTGTTATTATATATGTATGTGAATATTATATGTGTTTATTAATGTGAGATATGAGTTATGCTGCTTTTGTGGCTTCAAAGTATAGATTGTATTAAAAATTGTATATCGTAACATTATATATTTTTCCTTGAACGCGTAAAATGCTAGACTCTGAGTAGTTCTTTAAGTGGATCTAGTAAGTTAAGAAATAAGATAATTTATTTATGATAAATTTAAATTCTTACTTGAACAATGATTGGATGAGAAAATAGAATCTAAGTGAAGAAAAATCAAATACGAAGTATAACACATGAGATAATTAGAGTATGAATGACGTGTGGAATCTAAAGGGTTGAGGATATGTATGGATAGTAATTTTGGATATGTAAATCAATGATAGAATTTGGACTTGACATTGAATAAAATGACATGTAATAATTATGAATTACAAAGGCAGAGTAAACTTAAATTTTGATAATGGATAGTGTATAATGAGTTTGAATGTGAATATATTTGTGATATAGGAATATAAATATAAAGGAAAATAAATATTTTGGATGGATAATAAAGATAAGCTATAATATTATTAAAGTTATATTAATGAATTTAGAAATGATGTATAGTATGCTGACAAGTTAAAGTGATAGAGAATAATTGAATATTGTAAGCTTTTAGGTTGAGCTATATGAATATATATATTAAATAATATTATCAATTCAATTGGGATCAATATGATACATGAATGTCGTTAGTAAAAATGAGTAATTTCTATTCTAATATTCAATTGAATAAATTAATAAATTAAATTAGAGTTTTGATTTTGATGAGTTGATGATAATAAATTGAATTAGATATTTGAACTTATTAAAAAAAATCTATTTTGGATTAAATTGATTTGATTTTCTAAAGTAGAAAAGAAAAGAAGGCAAGATGTTCAATCGAGATTAAAACAAGATAAAATTTTAAAGTTTATAAAATATAAATCGTTAAGGTGACTATAGATTTTAGAAATATGTTAAGATTTTGTATGCAAGTTGTATATATATATAGTGATAATTTTAGGTTAAAAACGAAATTTATTAAGTAAAAATGTGATTGAGAGACTGTAAGAATTGTTGGATTTTTTAGAATAATTCGAGTATGTGAATTTAAAATAATTAATTGAAGTATAACTAAATTGATATTTTTTAAAATGTGAAAATTTTAGAGTACATTTTATATTAGTCAGAATCCGATCACCGTTTCGGCGATGGTGATACTATTCTGACGACGAAAAAATTATTCTAACAGAGAGAAAAAATTATAATAATAAAATCTAATAAATAATAATAATAAATTAATATAAAAGAAATTAGTTAGAAATTTTGAAGTAATATAAATTTTGAAATATAATTTTTATTAATTCATTAAATTAATCATATTTAAATAAATTGATTAATTACTATGTTGATTAATTTAGATATATTAGTTACTATTATTAAATTATTAATAATATAAAAATTAATATTTAAGAATTAATCAATCAATCAATTAATTATTGAACGATTTAAATAAAATAGTTAATAGAATATAATTAAAATTCATAATACTAATTATTTAATTAAAAAATTAGTGTTATTATAAGTAGAATAATTAAGTTAATTATTAAATAAATTAATTGATTAATTGATTATTAAATTATTATTAATTTAAAAAATTATTATTTATTAACTAATTGAGTAAATTATAAATTATTACAAAAGTTAAACAATTTTTTATTATTAAATGATTTAAGTTAAATGGATAATGTACTATATTAATATTTTATAAAATAAATTATTTATTTATGATTTATAATTGTTATTATTATTGAAACTTAATGTGGCAAAATAAGAGAATTAAAGTCAATAAAATAAGAGAATTAAAGTCAATAATGACGATTTTTATTTGTATGATAATTAGATAAATTACTTGCCAAAATATATTCAAATTTAGTTAAAATGTGTTTTAAAATTTTAAATAATTTTTATAACTATAGATAATTAAGTAAAATTAGTGTTGAATCGAATATATTTTTTTGATATTATCATGATTATAATAAGTTATTATTTATGACAATTAAGGTAAATAAATTATATATTAATTAATTATAATTGAAGAATGATTATAAAATTATTTTTTTAAAATTGATTTAATGTATATTTTAAAATCTTAAAGGGATATTTTGTAAGTAAATTAAATAAACAAAATTAATGTTGAGTTTAGCTGAAGGCTTAGATGGGAAGATTGGATTGATGTCTATAATTGTGAGCTATTGAAAGTGTTATTTGCATGTTTTTTTTAGGAAAAAATATTATAATATTAGGAGAGACTCTGCCAAAAATTTAGCAAAATTTTTAGAGTTATTCATCTGTTTATATTCTAATAATTCCTGTTGCTATTTAAAAAATAATATTCATGTATTTTTCTATCATCAATAAGATGCTTCGGGGAGAATTATTAGATTCTGTCTACTATGAGTTATATAGAATATTATAATACTTTGCTTTTCTAATTTATGTTTACAATTATATTTGCATAATGCATCGACTGTTTGTACAATATATGTACAATTATTATCACTATAAATATAATATGTGTTGAGTAAGAATTTATTGTGTTTGATGTAACATATGATGCTGGATAGAGTTAGGATGATATGAGACCACATATGATCGGGCACACGGGTTATGCTATGAGGATATTATATGATGATAAGATTAGGACTGACGTGACGGCGAAAATATTTTCATACTCAGCCTTAATTGTCAGTCGGGCAGCGCTGCTTGGCTATGGCCGTGACGGTGGACCATATATATTGGATTCTAAAATAAATGTATGGACTAAGAGAGCCAAATAGGGGATAGACTCCCAAGTTTAAGGTTTAATGTGACCCCATTGACTTGCTCTTATTCTTGTTTACTTATGTGATTTGTTGGTTAATTGATATTTGTATGAACACGTTATGCATGAGATAATTATATTACATTAATTACTACATAGCTCATTGAGTCGAACGCTCATTTTTATTCATTATTTTTTTAGGTTGCAGGTTGAACATAGGAGTACTGCTTATTCAGGTCATCCTGCCTTTTTATTTCTTAGCAAGAGTGTTAATTGTATATATTTTATTGTATAATTATATTATAATTATTTTCTAAAACTCCTCATGATATTTCTTTTCTAGTCTATCTTCTTATTTATTTAGCTTTGCGGTTTAGTTAAATATATTTATTAATAAATGTCTTATGGTGATGATGTGATATTATATTAAAGTATAATATTAGTATGCTAGTTAGTCCGGTTCGAGATAATGAATGTTGTCACCATCTATATTTATTAAAAAACTAGTTATTAGGCTTACTACGGATTCTAAAAGTCATATATTTTTTTCATTTCCTAATGTCGATTATGTGTCCTCAAATTGAATCGTGACAAAAATTTTTAATTTGCGGTGAGGTTAAGTTGTAAGAATGCATTGGTTTATCCACATTTCTTAATTTGATTTACTCATTCATTGTTTTGTTTAATATTTACCAATGCAAATTTAAATAAAAATATATTATTACATTAATTGAGTAAATGATATGCAAATTCAATTTTAGTCAAACCGAAAACTTTATATAATAATATTTAAAATCATATGATATTAAAAATTTTTATATATAGACATTAAAAAAATTTAAAAGTATAGAAATTTTAAAATAATAAAAATATACTTTATCAACTCAAAAGCATCACTTACGAAGTCTAATAAATATTGCAAATGAATATAAAATTTTAATATTCATCATAAATTTCAATAATTTAAATGTTCATATTACATCAGAGACCGCTTGATTTTTTTTTTCTAATTTTTATTCAAAAATGACCTAATATTAAAATTTAGTTCGATTCGATTCACCAGGTTTTATTTTGTTTTAGTTAGTTTTTTATAAATTAGATTTTTTAAATATTTTAAATCTAATCAATTTTTAATTTTCAATTAATTAGATTTGACTAGTCTATCTTATCTAATTTTAAATGATCTAAATCTATTTAGTTAAAGAAACAATATATATATAATAAATATATTACCAGTAAATTAAAAAATAGCTTAATACATTCATGGCTAATTGTATTTAGATATTTTTATCATTTTATTTATTGTATTTTTTGGGTAACCACTTCCTTTTTAACTCGAATTTTTTCTTATTCATCCACATCTTATGCGCTAATATAGTATAATGATTATGTTTCACACACTAACAGCATGTGAATGTGAGTAAAATAACTAATATACTTTATAAAATATCAAAAATGATCTTCGGTTTATTAAATTATTGCATTTAATTTTCCATTGTTATTTGTTCAAGTTTTTAAATTCTAAAATTATTTTTTTATTATTTATCAAAAATTAATTATATTAAATTTATTTAAAATATTTTATTAAAATATTTGTTAAATTAATTTAATTATTTTTTATTTAAATTTAATCAAACAACTGAAAACTAAAATAAAAAATTTAAATTTAAAATTATATACTTTTATTTATAAATTTATTTGTAAAATAATAATTTTAGATAAATTTAATTTAAATAAAAAATAAAAAAAAAATCATCAACCTCCAAACCTACGAAAAACCGTTTTTCTTTTTCTTCTTTTTTATAATCCAAACCCAAATCTAAATCCACAAAATTTAATATCAACAAAAGTAAATCAAGAATCTTAAAAGTATAAAAATTTAATATCAACAAAAATTAAAATTTAATATCAAAAAACACCCAAATCACAATAAAAAATAAAAAACAAACCCAATTCAACATCAATAAAAATCATCATTCTTAAACAATTAATTCAATATCAATAGAAATAAAAAAAAAAAAACCCAATTCACAGTAAATAAAAAATATTAAACAACTGCTCTGGTGATCGACTTTCTATAGCCACTTCATCAACGAAATTCAACTATTAGAAATCTGCATCTACAAAAAGATTAAGAACAAAGAAAGAAGAGAAAATGATCATAAATCTAACACAATGCAAGCCTAGAAGAAAATTGAACTATTTGACCTGGTAATAAAAAAATTAAACAAATTTATAAAATATTTAGATAAAAAAGAAATCTCAAAGGCATGAATGAACATACGTTTTATATACAAAGATCAATTCCAAACGAAAATTGAAGTATGACCTCTTCTATGCTTACTTTTTTGTATTCCTGATTAAGGCCTTAAGGCTAGAAGGCTTGAACAATAAAATACGGTGACTCTAAGGTGGGCGGTGGTCCGTACGAGACACAAAGAGTATCGATGAGGGGTTTGGCGGTTTCACTGGGCTTGGAATGGAAATTTCGAGAGTGAGAAAATAATTCAAGCTTGTTGATGCAAAAGATTCATTATTTATTGATATAGAAGCCAAACGCCGGTTCATTGGAGAAGATGATGAAGGTTGATGGAATATGATGATAGAAGGTGATAGAAAATGATGATGGAGGCTGAGCATTGTTGAAGACCCATATGGGTTTTAGATTTTTCATTTTTAATATTTTTTATTAATAAAAATATAATTTTTGAGTTTTTAAAATTTTTTATTATTTTAAATTAATAATGTGTCATCAACTGTAGAGCTTGTAATATTTACGCGTAGAATTATCTGATTATATTAAATTAAAAAACTATTTGTTATTAAAATCAGTAAGTAAAAAGAGTTAAATGATTATTTTAAAAGTATAGAAAAAAAAAGTAATAAAAATATCCAAATATAAAAATATATGAATGTATTAAGCCTTAAAAAATTTTAAGGCTATACTTTCGTCTCTGTTATTATTATCTATTCGACTTAAGTTGAAGGTAAAATTTATAATTTCATACAACATCCAAAATTAGAATTTAATATTGTTTTGAGAAATTAAAATTTTTAATATTTAATTATTTTAAAATGTGTTCATTAATATATATTTGTGGATCCACAAAAACAATACATATGCAGCGCTTGCGCAAACAAATCACACACACACAACACATGCAGGCGTGAGCACAAACACATCTCACCCACATACACACGCATACACACCTGCGCGCACACACTGACACACATGAACCGAAACATTATAAATATTCGAAAATTTAGACCAAAATATATGATACAGTAAAAATTATATTTTAAAATAAATAAGTGCATACAATAATTAAATATAATAAATAACAATTAAAAATTAACAATATAATATTTAATCATAGATGCCGATTTTATCATAAATTTTATTATTCAAGTGAACACTAATATTTATTGCGATCTAGATATGTATTTCATCGAAATAAGATTATATTAGTTAAAATTTAATTAAAAAATTATCCTTAATTTAATTGAATAAATTAATAGACATTCAATTATGAAATACTCATTCAGTTACAAATAAATAAATATTAAATCAAGTACTAATATATCAAATGCATAGTGAATATAAAATTAAACTTTTTTTTTTCAAAAAATAAAATAAAATAAATATATTTTATTGGTAGATTAAAATCAATATATTAAAAAAAGAGAAATTCATTAATGTGATAATTCAAAGTTTGATTTTTTAAAAAGATTATATTATATTTTAATACAGCTTATTATTGATTGCTTGTCACTGTAATGTAAGTAATATTAAATTTTATATAAAAATAAAATTTAAACAAGGTATACGATTGAAAATAATAATTTTTTCTTTAAACAATGGTTAATTTAGTAAGCAAAGTTTAATTTAATGGGTAATCGCATATTATTGTAATTTACATGAGAAAAGAAGGTCTAAAATGGAGGCTTGCTTTTTGGTAATGACTTGTTAGTTCAGCAATTTACCGATTCAACTATCAGTTTAATTTTTAATTTTTTAAAAAAATGCTAATTTTCATTTACCAAAGAGATTGCTTTCTCATAGAAAGCCAATATGTATGTGCTTTACATTTTTTTTCTACCTTTTTTTTAACTCTCGATCTGTTTTCTCCCCAGCAATTTTTCTTTCTTTTTTTCTTTAAAAAAAATAAAAAATCGTTTAATTTTCTTTCCTTAAATAATCTTATGAAATTACAAATATTATTTTATGTATGTATGTATATATAAATATATATAAATATAATGGTAGAATGAGTTTAGTATTAATATTATCTTATGGTGGCATCCTTATCTAGTCTAGCGTTTAAAGTTTATCTAGTACTTCAATCAAAATTAAAGTGAACAAGAGATTACATGTTTAATTTTTTTAGGTTTGTTTTTTATCCATATTAAATTGTAATATTTAATATAATTATTGATTTAATATTTTATATATTTTAATATTCTATATATTTATACTTAAATATGTTTATACTATGTATAATATCTCATGAAAAACGAAAAATCTAGTGTTTAAATTTTTGAATTATTTTTACGAAGTGAATAGTTAAATTTAATAAACTTACTTATTAATGTTTTAATTTAATGATAATGCGAGTCTTAATCTTAGCTATGGTTATTAATTAAATTTAATCTTAATTAATGGAATATTTTTCTTAAACTATAGTTAATAAAATAATTCGGGTTAAATCTCAAGCTCCAATTATTAGTGAATGTCAATGTCAACTACCATTGTTACACCACTATGGCACTAATCATTTCTATCACCAATCAAAACCTTCAATTAATAAACAATAATCTCTTGTGCTCCTAATACTTTGAAATGGATAAAGACAACCAACTAATTTTAGCTGGGTATACATATTTCATTTTAAAAAATATATATGTAATTTTTTTAGAAATGATTTTTTATTGGATATAATATTAAAGCTTCAACACTAAACAAATGATTTAAAAAAATATTCAAAAAATTTCTTTTAGTCGGCTTGTCCTCACTACAAAATTTTTATAAAAGACACTAAATTCATAATAATAATAATAATAATTGATGCTTGTATTTTTATTAATAAAAAAATGAGGAAATTATATAATTAAAATCTTCAATTATTCTCAATATTCTAATTGCAATAATTTAATAATAAAAATTAATTTTAATTAATGTTTAGTTTTCAAAAATAAAAAAATAAGAACATATACATATATATTCCAAAATTGATAAATATATTTTTAATTCATAAAAATTAAAAATATTAATTGTATTAAAAATATAAATTTATATTTTAATATGAGATATATGTATTAGATTTTTAATTAATTGTATTAAATATAAATATAATAAAAATTTAATATATTAATTAATTTATTAAAATAATAAATAAATTATAATTTCCGATATTATTATTTAATTTGCGACGAGGATAGTATAATTTTTGTCAGATGGGCATTTATTTGGATGATCGTGACAAGCAATGAGATTGGCAAATGAAATAATGAAATGAATAAGAAAATGATTTTTCCCCCTATGTAAGTCTATATGCATTTTCTTAATATTACAAAGTTTCACAATTATTGAAGTAGATATAATTTTAATCATGTGTTTAATTTGGTGATATTTACTTGCTATAAATATATATATATATTAAAATTAATTAATAATTTAGTAAATTTTTTGTACTTATAAAGTAAAATATTTAAAATTTCAAACATCTCTTTTAACTTTTAAAATACAAGTGGTAAGAAATTTAAATTAAATCTCAAAGATTTCCTAATATCTTTAATTTTTAATTAAAGAATTAAATATAATACAATAAAATATAAAAATTATCAATTTGAGAAGTTATCTATTATAGTACAATTGCGTGACTCAAAAGTATATGGACCAGAAAAATTAGGCTAGAATGTAATTCAGAATGATATTTTGGTTGAAACTTCACTTTCTTTTCTTGAAATCTTGTACGAACAACATTAGAATTTAGAGCAGAGACGAACAAAACAGGTGTGCTTATCCATTCGACATGTGTTTTTGAAACTGAGAAGACACTTCCCTTATATAATCACTCTCCTCAGTCCTCAATTTTGCAACTTTCTCAAGTCTCAGATCCATTGACTTTATTTTCTTTCTGCCATTAATGTGAACGAAGTAAAAAAACAAGAAGCAGCAGAACAGAGCCACTTTTGCATGGATATCTCCAGCTTAGAAGCTCGGTATTTTCTCCTTAATTACTCTGTTTTTCTTTAACTTTTCTCTCATGGGTTCTTCTTCTTTTCTTTGTTTTTTGTTGTTTTTGTGCTGAAATATGGAACTAAGTGTTGAAAGAATTGATGGGTTTGGTTTAGTTGTTGAGAAAATTTTAGAATTGGTGGTTTTTTTATAAGGTCAACCAATGATGGTGTTCTGTGCCGATTTGCCCAAGTAGAGGCACAGAAATAAAAAAATGGTAGCACGTTTTTAGAGAAAATGTTGGCAATTGTTGCTGTTTTTCTCATTCGGGGGAAATGACTCGAATTCAGCGAAAAGAGAGTTCCTTTGATAACCACAAGGCAAAAACATCTTTTGCTTCTGATTTCAAAGCTTGATAACATAACATAAAGATAATCTTCACTTTTTATCTCTTATTTTTTCTGATAACTATAACTAGTAGGAAAAATCTTGGAAGTTCAAAGCAGCTTTGACTAAACTAATTTATCATTTTCAGCTACTTGCATTGATTGAGTATTCATTAGTAATGATTAAATTCATGTACAATTTGAGATCCAAAAAAATTGTGTAATTTCAAAAAACTTTTTCTTTTTCTGCCAAATTAGACTTCGCTTTGCAAAATTATGAAGTTGGTTGCTTATAGATGAGTCTTCTTGTGTCGCCTTTCTTGATATCTGGCGAAATTAAATTCATGGAATTAGACGGTACTATGCAAGCTTCGAGTGCTTTTGTGGCTTGTTGAATTTCTCGTCTATGGGAATTGGTTGATAGTTGAATTTCTTACATTTCTCTATTGACTCCTGTACTTTGTTCTTTTTGGTGCTAGGTATCTTGATTCTTGCAGGAGGCATGAAGTGCCACCCAACTCTACTGTGCTATCATGTTTCTCTAAGGTTGCTTAAATTAAATTTCCACCCCTGGTTTCTCCTTGTTCTTCATCTTTATATAAATGTTCAAGTTAGAAAAGAGTTTCCTTGATTAGGATATTCTCTCCCCCCATCTGACTTTAATCATGTGCTATAGTTTGTGGAATTGTGATGTTTACTACTGTTATCTAAGGCTGCCTACTTTTATTGTTAATTTATTTATTGAGCATTGGCAAGGGGAACTGAACTTGGGACTTTTCCCTACTTGTGTATGCACTTGCAGGCTGCAGCCACTCAGCCTGGCTAAGCATGTGAATGTCACTTCTTGTCTTGCATTAACACGGGTCCTAAACCATGTTTTTAATAAAAGTGTTGTACCATTTTCTGTTTGAACATGATTATTCTGGAGTTGATTTTATCCCACCTCTGAAAGTGGCAAGCATCATCTTGTTTTCCTTTTCAATTTTTTTCCTACTTGATAGGCATCAGCTTGACTTCATTATCAAATAGTTCAATCCTATAGTATTTTATAAACTTGCACAGCTTAGCATTGAAGGAACTGTTTTGCTGCAACCATAACTTTTCTTCTTTTATTATTTAGGCTACAATACAGAAATTCTTTCAGGAGAAGTGTAGCATGGTGATTTTACTAAATCAACTTAAGGATGATGATGTTGCTCCTCTGGTTGATGTACTTCTGGCTGTAGATTTCTCTGATATAGATGCAGTTGACATACATAATGAATCACATTGCAATTTGAAGGAAGAATATGTTACTTCCTTGCTGCGAGCAATTAACCTAAAACTTCGAGTAGTTGATCTTCAGAACATGTCAGTGGGAGAGGACTTTTTGCGGTTGGTATTAGCACTTTACTCTGTATTATTATGTGTATCTTCTTCTAACTAATGTTTGCAAATTTGTTAGCCATAATCATAATGCATTGTCTTCCAGTTATTTTCATTTAGACAATAGATTTCTGCTGTCTTAAAGTTTCCCACCATGATTTCCTACAAAATGAAAAAAAAAATTAAGGAAAAAATAATGGCGTTGCATTTTGAAAGAAGTTCTAATAACTTTTGAAGTTTCAAGATACTGGAGAGATCACTTGAAATAAAGAAAAGATCTACTGCCATCATATTATTAGAATATGACATATGCTTTCTGCATCCATGAATGGCATTTTCTATCAGAGCATTAGGTCTAAGTGCAATGGTGAAGGACCTGCTTCAGCATTTTGTAGGGTCAGCATGATGTACCACAATGTGTTTTTGGGTTCTTGTTAGTGTATTTTATTGATGGGTCATCTTCTCTTCTGAAGGAAATGCTATATCAGTAGTGACCGATTAGCTATGCTTGAAAAGAATGAAACTTATAGTAGTGCAGTATTCTCTATCTAAATAAGATTTTAACATCTTTCTTATGGGATGTTTCCAGGGATCTATGTCAGCGTGGCTTATCTTGTGAAATTTTGAACTTGAGGTTCACTCAAATCCAAAAACTCAACATGGCTGGAAGCTTTATGCGATTGCATACCTTAAATTTGGATTTTTGTACTTCGATCACTAGTTTGCATAGGGACTGCTTTTCTTGCATGCCAAATCTGATGCATCTTTCAATGTGTGAGACTAGAGTGGTTGATCTCTGGACAACCACTGCTGCCTTATCGAAACTTCCTTGTTTGCTGGAACTACGGTTCCAAAATTGCTTGTGTTGTGAGGACACTGGGCCATGTCCTGCATCAATTGGTAAGAAAGGAAATACTGCATATGAGAGACCTGGTTCAGCTAAATTTGATACTGGTTCATTCATTGAACCACTGCCTGTTGATGTGGCTGATTCTCCTGTTCAAGCTTCTCATGCTGATAGGTCATGTGGCAACTTGCTTTCTCCTGCAAATGCATTTACAATTAGTGAGATTGATGGAGGAACTGACAAATTTTCGGTTCCTTCTGAAGCTAAAATTTCAAGCTGCCTTCAGAGAATAGGCTCGTTGAATCTATCATCTCTTGTCCTTCCTAATACAAATGCACCAGTGAAATTGCATAATGAGGTAAGCATATTAAATGGTTAGGAGGGGAAAGTTTGAAATGTTGATGTTTGATGATGGATTTTTTTAGTCTGTCTAACGGGTTTCTTTTTGGCGAATGATAGATTGAAGACAAAGATGAGTTCCTCACAAGTGGGTGCACATGGAATTTGAAGAATAACTCTACCAAGTTGAAGAATTATAGTTCACACCACCCATCTTCCATATGCTTTGAGAAACATTATAGGGAATTTATAATTGCTTTGTTGCCTCGTTTAAAGGTTTTAGATAATTTGCCCATAGGATATGTGGACAAAAAAATGGCAAGGATCATATCATCAAAATACTATGAGTTCTTACCCTACAACCGGCAGCAAGAAAGCGTCACTAGTATTCTGCAGATGCGTGAGATGGGAGCAACTGGTGCCTGCCCAAATTTCCTGAAGAGAAAGCAGCAATATCCTTATCAGAAGAGTCAGTGCTTCTTTCCACGGTCTCTTAGTGCTGCCAAACTGGGATCTGCTGCATGGCCCCTCTTACATTCTTTGTCCAACTTTAGCCATATGCATAAAGAAGGAAGTAAGCGTCTTCGTCCTAGGCAGTTCGAGTATCATCCATCTGATTCTAGTCTTATGGCATTTGGAACTCTGGATGGTGAAGTAGTTGTTATCAATCATGAAAGTGAGAAGACTGTTGGTTATGTTCCTTCAAACGGCATAATGAACAGTATTTTGGGTCTCTGTTGGCTCAAGATGCATCCATCAAAGGTATGCTATTACCATAAAGAACTTTATGTTTTAATAATTGTGTTTTGAACTTAGGACTTCATATTTTCTTATCTGTTTTACAAGGAACTCATGTTTAGTGTCACAACTTAAGTGTGGTTTACCATAAACTGAGATCGGCATTGGAATTGTGGTTGATCTGACTCAGTGACTAAATCAAAGATTGAATTTGAAATGCCAAGGTGATATGTCCAATAGCAAAATCTTGTATATTTTTCACGGTAATTTACACCTTAAAATCAGTTCACGTGTTCTTTTGAAGTCGGTAATCAGACAGTTGGATGGTTGCATCTAAGATTCTGGGATGGAATACAAGGGATGGTAATTCATTCCCAGGTCTTGTTTCTAGAAGTAATTTGCAAATGTTATGTCAATGGAAAGAATATCTACTTTATTGGTTTATTTCAATTATGATGAATTCAACCATTGCTGAAAGATTTTTATATGTTGAACAGCTCCTAGTTGGTTCTGATAATGGTTCCTTGAGGTTGTTTGACATCGATCATATGCCACCAAAAGTTGCGGAGATAAATTACTCTATGGGAGTGGTCAGTTTTGATGATTTTGAGCCATTGACTTCTGTTCATGTCAATTCCTCAGATGATCAGTTTCTTGCCAGTGGGTACTCAAAGGATGTTGCTCTATATGACATTAGCAGTAGAAGGCGCATACAATTGTTTACTAATATGCATCGAGAACCCATTAATGTTGCTAAATTTGCTCACTGTTCTCCTTTCCTATTTGCTACTTCGTCATTTGATCGTGATGTCAAGCTCTGGGATTTGAGACAAAAACCAGAGAGGCCCTGCTATACAGCTTCAAGTTCAAGAGGAAATGTGATGGTTTGCTTTTCTCCTGATGACAAATATCTGCTTGTTTCAGCTGTTGACAACGAGGTAATTTCATATGCTTTAAATATGTTCTGGTGGCAAGGATAAAGCTAACTGAAAAAAAAAACTTCTAACAATTTGTTTGAGTTGAATATAAAGGGTATAAAATGACTATGATTCCTCAAACCCACTGTTATTTGACCCATCTGAATGTATATGTTTTCCTACTTATCTTCAAGTGCAAAATTCCTGTTTTTTCGCAGGCTTGCCGCCTTTTACAGCAATAATGAAGCTATTTTTTCTTTCATTGAGTTTAAGATGATAAATCAACTTATAACTTGTGCCAGGTCAAACAACTTTTGGCAGCAGATGGTCGGCTTTACATGAATTTTGAGATAGCTTCAACTGGGAGTTCTCATAATTATACTCGCTCCTACTACATGAATGGAAGGGACTACATCATAAGTGGTAGCTGTGATGAACATGTTGTTCGCATATGCAGTGCTCAAACTGGAAGGCGACTTAGGGATGTTTATTTGGAGGTAAGTTACTGGTTAGTTCACTTTTGGGGCTGTGCATATTTTGTCTGTGACAAAAGTTTGAAGAGTTCTAATGATTATTCTTTTGCAGGATAGTGAGACAGGAAATTCTCTGTTTGTGCAGTCCTTAAGAAGTGATCCTTATAGGGTAAGTTTTTCTGCAACAGACAAAAGAACATGCAACTTATATTTTCTTTATAAACTACTATGAGGCCGAAATCATATTCCTGATATGTATTTTCATATTTATCCTAGTTTTCTTTGCAAGTAAAAACAGTGAAGTGAAACTTGTTTTCAAATTTAATAAAATTTGTTATACTTCTTTAATATTCCTGGCACTTGAGTGTTCTTGTGTTCTTGAAAGCAGCTATTTCACATGAGTGTCCTAGCCGCCTCCAGGCGTGCAAGCTCAAAAAGTGAGATCATCAAGGTAACTTCTTGATCACTTTTTGTTAGATTTCCTTGCGTCATTGGCTGTGTTAAAGGTCATCTGTATCAGCGGTAACCAATGAAGGGCCTGTGCAGGTCAATTTACTTTCTTCTAGTCACTCCACCAAAGAACATTCCTACGGTCAACATATCTGTTCTTCTTCTGGTCTGGGAGGTTGACATTGGTATTTTTTATTGTTATTTTTATCATATATATATATATATCGATATATTTGTTGCATATACAAATTTGTAGATCAAAATTGTTATGTTGTTTTGTTTGGCCAGTTCGTTCTTGGGAAGAATTACAGACAAGTCAGGGCCTCAGTTCTAAGTTCTAACAGTTCGGGAAGCTGTACTTCCTTGTAACATATTGTTTTCTCGCCGCCATTCCTGTCAACAGCTCGAGGATCAGAGTATGTATAGTTTTGCATTTTCTGAATTACTTGTATAATGTATTTATGCTGTTCCATACTTGAATGTAAAAATTCTTCCTATTGAAAATATGAAACCAGTAACACTATTGTGAGCCTGTCCATTGCCTGGCCTTATACTTGTTGATATCAGCACAGGCATAGCTTAACCAAGTACGTCCTGTCCTGGTCTGGTTATATGAACACGGCTTGTACATATTTATATGGTCAAATCTTGCATGATTCTTTCCAAATTTAGTTTTAACCTCAAATGAATAAAAATTATAGATTATACTAAATATAAAGTATAATATGTAGATCATAAATATATCATATTTATGTAATGTTGGTTAAATTATTTTCTGTTTAGAATAATTAATTATATATTAAAATATTTAATTTAATTTTATTTAATCATATATTTTTTGGAAATTGTAAGTATAAATATTATATCATATACTAATTTGGGTTAGGCCAGATATTTTTTAACAACCAAATTGAGACCTGATTATAAATTTTATTTATACAGGGCTCAAATGTAGGATTATTTTTTTCAAGGAACTTTCTAAAAATACCTTTAAAAATAAAATTATTTTAAAAAATATTATTTTTTTTAAATTTTTAATTTTAAAAACATCTATTATCAGAGATATATATTTAACATGTTAAAAAAATACTCAACAAGTTAATATACATTTAATATGTTAAAAATATATTAAAATAGTAAGATTTATTTAAATTTTTTTGTAAAAAAATGACGTATAATATAAATTTTATAATCCAAATTTTTTGCATTTTTCGGGTAGATCTTTCCCCGTGGACAGTTTTGAGCTTCAAATTATTAATAATAAAACTTGTGTATGTTGCCCAGAATTAATAAACTTGCCATTCTCTCCTTGAAATTATGAAAAGAAAGCTCCAATTTCAAGATATTCATACAAGAGATTCTCACATCACAATCATCTCAAGAAAAAGGCTTCTTTACTTTCCTCAGGTGATAAATTCTAATATCAAATTTGTCATTAGAAATATAGCTATTCCAATGCAGTCACCAGCCAGAGTGATTATTTGGTTAAGAATTCGTGTCAGAGTCAAAATAGGGTACCCATTTTTGAGTGAGGTCTCAAAGGAAAGTTGAATCCAATTTCCAAGAATCTCTCACACAAGAAAATAATCTTTAAACAAATGCAAGTTGAAGAATGGCACAGCTGTGACTCTGTACTAATAAAGATTCTCCTTCTACCCTTTTGTGACTTTTCATATCTTTGTTCTCTTTGTACCTGCTGAGAGACATCAGAATTCTTTTTTAAAGTTGCCAGAAAGAAAAAGAAAACAATAAACAAATGCAAATGGGCTACATTGGAAAACCCACTACAGCTTGCACTCTTTCTACCCAAATGGCTGTTTGAATGTTAATCATAATTTAATAGCAATACAAGCATTAATTAGGATTTTAAACTACTTATTAAATGCAAATTATTTGACCCAAATGAAAATATCACTGAAGATCAAGTCAACCCTACCCAAGTACCACCCTTGTGTTAAATTTGTTCGGTTTAGTAAACTATAGCTACATCTTTAATGACTGGCATTTTTGAATATTATATTAGGAGGAGGAGGAATTGATTTTGGTTTTGTTGTTTAAATTATGCCTTAATGTGCTAATCACAAAGGGTATGCCTTGGCAGGCTAACTGCTGGCTTTTAATTGAAGTCATTTGAAATTTTACCCTTTTTTCTAATCAAGATCATTTAAAATTTATATTTGATAGAAAAATATCAAAGTTTCAATAATAATATTTTTTTTATAGTTTGATGTATGAATACTCTCGCAATATATAGAATTTAAAGAAGAGCCGGATCATGGAATCAATTTTATGCAATATTTTTTTTCAGTTGCAAGAGGCTATTTGTCTCGGTAGTAATATTATCATAAACAAATATCATTGTCTCCATACTTAGAATACTTAGGAAGGTGCTTGCAAGCTTCTTCAAAGCATAAACTTGGTTAGAAAATAAGCTAATCAAGACCAAAAAATAAAAAAAATAAAAATCATAATGCCAACCCCATCAAGGACCTACATATATAATTACAGTCTGTAATGAAGCTAGACATTTTGCTTTTATTATTATAAACTCTCTTTTTAATTGCTTCAAATTTCAATATGCCCACTATAAATACTCCTCTGAACTCTCTAAAACATATCACCTCCTATTCCTAAGCTCTAGTCACTTAATTAGTACTGTTCTTTACTGGGTACTATCAATAAAAAATCTAAGTAAAAAAATGAAGCCCTTTCTTTCAATTTTCCTTCTTTCACTGGTTTTTAGCTCCTCTTTTCTTCAGTTAACCATGGCTGCACCTCGTTCCAATTATGTGGCTGCACCACCCACACCTATCCCTGCTCCGCCTCCGCCTCCGCCTCCAAGTAAGATAATACTCCCTCCGTATCATTTACATAGAAAAAGTAAAATGGACACGCAAATTAAGGAAATTTTACTTTTTCCATCTCACTTTATTTAAATACCCTTAAAAAAAAATATCCCTCAAATTAAACTTTAAAGGTAAGGGTATAAATGGTATTTTGTCTCATTTCACTTTTCAAAATTTACCTAAAATGACATATTTTCTATATAAAAGATACACCAAAAAAGAAAATTTTTCCTATGTAAATAATACGGAGGGAGGATAATTTTGGGCTTCGTTTGTTACAATTTTTGGTTTTTGCATGCATTTTTATTATGAAGCGTCTGTCTTGAAATATATATATATATAGTTATATTGATATTTTATTTTGGTGATATTATTGGAAGGTATATGTGATTTGAAGTGTGGGGCAAGGTGTGGTGGAGCAGGAAATAAGAAAAGATGCCTAAAGTATTGTGGGATTTGCTGCAAAGAATGCAAATGCGTACCTTCAGGAACCTATGGAAACAAATCAGAATGCCCTTGTTATCGTGACAAGAAGAATTCCAAGGGCACCTCCAAATGCCCTTGAACTACTTTTCTACTAATCAACCCTACTTTTTTTTTTTCTCGATGCAATAATTTATTGGAGTAATAAACTTGATCATGTTAATGAAAATCCATTTCACCATATATTTTTATAATATTTTTATTATATATTTATTTAATTAGCTAGAGTCATGAATATTAATTAATAAATAAAGTTCATGTATCATGAGATATTATACTACGTGTTAAAAAAAAATTATTAATATATTCATTATGAATGTATTAGAAATATTTTTACAATTTCTTCTACTGAATTATTTATGTAAGTCAAGCAGTTGAGTACTTTTTAAGTGAATATTCTCTAATTTTCTAGTTTTAAGCATGTGTGCTCTAAAATTTTCAAACATATATCAATTAAAGAGTTTTCTTGGTTAAAAGAAAAAAGATTAATTAATACATGTAATTCATTTTTTTATAATAAATTATATTTAAAAAGTTAAAAAGTCAATACTTTAGTGGTAGAACATTGTATATTTTGTATATTATAGGTTATCTTTCTTTTAGGAAAGTTTTCAAATTTAAAAAAAAAAAAAAAAAGAACACCTTAATGTATGTTAGACTAAAGTGAGTCATTGGTGAGTCTTTTTTCTTATTGCATTCAACATTTTAATTGAGTTATAGTTAATATATTAACAAATTTTAGTTCTACCTTATGTAGTGTTTGATTAACTAAAAATGTAAGCAGAAATTGGTGGCTAGAATTCCTTATTTAGTTCTACCTTATGTGGTGTTCTTATTTAGTTGGCAGTAGACTTGCATTTTTAAATTGGTAGAATTCCATTCCCTTTTCAAATGTATTTGCAATTTCAATTTGCTATTATGTGGTTGATGAAACTTAAAAATGTGATATCAAAATTGAAAGGAAGCTGAATGACTGTTTTTGGACATTTTCATATTATAAATAAGCAAATCCACTAGCATAAAAGGTTGAATATATCAAAGTTGGAGAAGCTAATTAAATAAAATAATAATAATAACAAGTAAATAAGAACACCTAAAATGAGGGAAATTATAGTAAGATTATTACTTTTTTTTTATATGTGATATTATAAATCACACAGCTAAAACAGTAAAAACTCTAGAGGTAAATTTATCACAAAGTGATAAGTTTGAAGGTTGAAGTGATGAGTTTTCTTACAAAGTGAAAATATTTTAAAAAAATATTTATTTTTTAAAAAATATTCATTTTTCTTTTTTTTTTAATTTCAAAAAATTCATTTTTGTAAGTGAATATAATAAATTTTCAATTACATTTAAAAAATTAAGAAATTTTTAAAATTTCTTAAAATTAAACTGTATGATTCAAAAAAAATCAAAACAAATGGCATACATATAATATCCACTAAAAACAAACCCTTTATAAAATTGTAAAAGAAAAAAAAAATGCAAATTATTGTATCAATGGGTAAGCCCAAAAAAAACTATGAGTCATCCTCAAATAGTATATTCTCCAATTAAAAAATCTGCAGCAAATTATATTTAACAAGATTCCAAATTATTAACTTAAAAGAAAGAAATGTTTTTTTTATCAGTAAAAGAAATATTCGATCATTGTTAATCATCATTTTATTTATTATAAATCAACTTGGAATATAAAATTTATGTTGAATTTAATAAAATTAAATTTACAAAGATAATATATATTTATACTAAATATGAACGGCATAAATTTTTATAAATTTAGTTATACCAAACAGTATATATGCAAATTTATAAATATTTTTTCTATTATTTTTTGAGAGAGACACTACTATTGGAGAATTAACAATTTGTGGCATGTACACATCATTTTGCAGTGACTTATTTGGCTATTAATTTCTAGTTGAAAGAATTATACCATTAATTTCTAAAATTTTTAAATTCATTATATTGATATTTAAATTATTTATTTTTGTCAGATGAATTTTTTAATTTTTAAATATAATTTTATATAAGTAGTTTTAATAAAATTTTCAATTATCGGAGTACTAATATACAATTATTATTTTTTAATCAGTAATTCTTTAATTTTATTTAACTTCTATTTTAATATTTAATAATTTAAAATTTTTATTATTTTTTAATTTTAAAAATTTTAAAAGTTATAAATTAGTATTCCTGTAATCCATCATAAAAAAATGAATTTAAAAAATTTCACGCAACAGTACTGTCGTTGTTATTATTATTATTTTTTATTTTTTGTAATATCATTACTCTTGAATAATATCAATATTATTATTCAAGTGATGACAATAAAATTTTACATATTTAACAAAAAAAAAAGGTAAAATCTTAAACTAAAATAGATAAAAAAAAATATCCACGAAACAAAGATACTAATGCAGATGCATTATATAAATAATTTAATAAGTTTGTACAAATAATTAGAAAATTGATTAAATAATTAAAAATCATGGAGATGCCAAAGTTCCAAGAAACATCCTTCTTGTGAGCTTTACAGAGATAAGTGCCAATACAGTTGCCATAGGCACAAAGACAACATCTGGGACAAACTTTATTAACTTTAATTGGGGCACATTCTCTGCCGCTTTCTTGGCCGCCATGGCTGCCGGCGGTGTTACTACTCCGGTAACCATGGCTGAGTCATCTAACCTGCTAAGATTTACATAGTTCTTCATGAAATTGATAAACACTTCTTTTCTTCTTGTTTCTGAACAATCTTTCCAGCTCGTAAAACAAGCCTAGTTTACGTAATTGTTCCAAAGATTGATTAATTAATTAATTATGGGAATTAATGGAAAATAACTAATGAGAAAACTATTGAAAGGGGAAATTTTTTTACTGACCTCTACTTCCTTCCTTGAGGGAACATCATAATGTTTACCAGGCAATGCTGAATTGAATGTGCTATATGAACATAATTAAAGAATTTTAAAGTCTAATGAAATATTTTATATAATAAAATATACTAAAAGAATATTTAAATTAATAACAAGTTGGTGTTAATAAATTATTTTATGAATCTTACTTGAAAATATCAAGAATAGCAATGTGAAATTCCTCAAAGTTGTTAATATCTTTCTCCACAAATTGCTTGTGGAGTGTTGCCATAACAAAACCTAACATCTGAGTTGAACTTGAAGGCAACCCTATAATAATAATTAAACAATAAATTATTATTATATATAAATGTTAATTAAGCAAATGAACAGAATTTTTTTTTAAAAAAAAGCTATTAATATGATTATAATGAATGGAGAAAAAATAAAAAAATAATAATGTGTATAACTCAACAAAATCTTAATCTCAAGTTAATTGTAATCTATTATAAAATAATAATAACGTGTGAAAAATGAAAATAAACTGCAGGAGAAGATCACAAACCTGTTCTCATGAAACTCAAGGACTTCCCCAATTTTTTGAAATTTGACATTATAATTGATAGAAGTAGATTGGTTTTGAATTGCAAAATGAGATTATATATATAAAAGAAGAGAATTGGAGAAAGATATTGGAGAATTGGATAGTTAATGTTATATAGAGTGGAATTTTTATTTTTGGGCTGTTTGGATAGATGAAATGTAAGAAAAGAATCCTCAATTCCTTTTATCTAATTTAATAAT
The DNA here is from genome assembly GCA_947685225.1 of Garcia nutans. NCBI lineage: Eukaryota > Viridiplantae > Streptophyta > Magnoliopsida > Malpighiales > Euphorbiaceae > Garcia > Garcia nutans. Next base: position 4,773,101 of record CANTUV010000059.1, on the reverse strand, counting down.
TTTCTTTTTCTATATGAAAATGTGATTCCTAACTTGGTATAAGTTGTTAGCTTCACACTGGAATTAAAGTCCTTTAAACTTTCCTGCCTCGGATTCTTTTGAAATTAAAAAAGAAAATCATTAAGACACGAAAGTATAGGTGTGTTGCTTTCGTCTAAATTTCAGGTTCGAGTTTAATTATTCTCCCTCATCATATGTAATTTATTAAAAAAAATCACTTAAAATTAAGTTAGTTCAAGAAAAGAGGAAGTTTGAAAATGAAACCTTATCTTATTTTCCATTCTTTTTCTTGTAAATAATGTAAAGTTTGTAATTGAAATAAAAATCTAAAGTAATTCAATCAAATAATTAACTGACGATAATAAAGTTAATACAACCCAAAGTTTGAGATGATGTACCTCTCTCAGTTAGATATAATTAATATTTGAAAAAAAATTATATTATATGCCACTTTTTCATTTTTTTTTTCAGAACTAGTCTTCAATATTTATGTATCTTTAATGTATTAAATGCATACTAGATGTATATTTTTTAAAAGTGAGGTATTTTTGAAATTAAAAGTTAAAAAAAAGTGAATATTTTTACAAAAATAAAGAAATTTGGATTTTTTTTAAAAAATATTACTTTATTTAGAATATTTTGGAAAAAAAATCCCTTAATATTACATTTGAAATGGATTTTATATTTGTATATATATCAATAAGATCCATTATTTTATTTATAATTTATAAGGCTAAATTGAAATTTAAGAATCTCAGCCCCCTTTAGCTTTGAGAAAGTCTGATTTTGTGTAATGGAGAGGAAGAAGCATTGGTTGACTTTGAATATTGGTGAAAAATAAATCGGAAAAAAAAAATTAATGAACCAAAGTATCATTCATTCCTACTCTTTGTTTAATTTAATGAGTATAAATGAATTTGAAGTATATAATTTATTTATAAATAATAATATTAGTATAATTATATTGAATTCCGTAAAATTAAATTCAAAAAATAAATAAATAAAAAATATATATTTTTATATCAAATCAGAAATTTTAAATTAAAACAGGGCTTTAGTTTAATTCTTCCACTGCATATATAAAAATGAAATGAATGCTTCATTGCCAAAATAAAGATTGCAAATCAGAAAAATGGAAATTCAAATAAGTTGTTGTTTGTAGTTTTTGAAAGCAGCTTCCACATCAGCTTTATCACTCTTTGCCTTTTCTTTGGCCTGCAATAAGCTTCTAAGCTCCATTTCACACTTTGTAGCCAAACCTTTGTGAAACTTACCACATTCGAAACAATCGTTTATCTTCCTTAAGTTTTCTTTCTCACCTGTTTTAAGGTCTTCAATTTCAGACTTCAGTTTCCCAATTTGATCCTTAAATTGGTCACCTTTGGCCTCTAATTCCTTAAGCAGGATATAAGCTTCCTGAAAGTCTCTCTCAGCTTGTTCTTTGTTAGCTTGGAGATGTGAAGCTTTGGTAGCAACATCTGCAGCATTTCTGAACTTTGCCTCAAGCTTATCAATTTCCTGCTCAAAGCTGGTTATGACAGCCATTTGACCAGCAGTTAAACTATCTTCTGACCTGTAATTGGAGACAATGTGCAATGCTCTCTTGAGTTTCTTGACTTGTTCAGCATCTTGCAGAAGGCAGGGTCCTGTTTTAAGGGCATCAATCACATTTTGCAATGCTCCTTGAATTTCTTGAGCAGATGGAGCAAGTTTAATTTCGAACTCTGAGAAAAGACACAGCATTTCATCTGCCATAGCCTGCAAATAGAAACAATTTAGTTTTGATAATATAACAAATGACCAAAACTGAAGTGTTCATACTTCAGACAGGTTCACAGGTTTGCTCACCATTTGTGATTGTTCTGAAGATGGTTTGCTCTTGGAATTGATGATTGATGATGGCGATGAGCGAGCTGAGGTAGACCTGGAAATAGTATTTCTACTTGGCCTTCTGAAACTGCTTTGATTTCCAAGCTTTTCTTGTGTTTGATCTTTTGTGGATCGGTATATGCCTCCTTCCACCTCAATTGGAGAATTGGAAACGGTAAATTTATATGTTAAAATTTTAACACAATCTGAGATTATAAGTTGGAGACATTACTTGGTGCAGGCTAGGTACATCTTTCCCAGTGACATTCTTTAATATTTCATCTTCTTCCTGAAGAGTTTGCTCTTCTGAAGAGAGTTCTTTCTGATTAGCCTCTTCAGGGATGTCAGCTTTGACAGCATCTGTGTAATTTGGGTTATATCAGATAAAGAAAATTGAACTTCAGAGTTTTAAATGACCAAAAAAATAAAAAAAAATTAAAAGGCATACAAGATACCAATTTCTGTACATATTTAGGAGTCTGTTTGATATGGAGATTAAATTTATTTTTTTCAAAGAACGCCTTTTTAGATATTAGAAAAAATTATCTGAAAGTGTTGTTTGACATTTTATCTTTCCTTTCCGGATTTCAAACAGTAGCGCGAACGAAACATTTACTTTATTCTTTCTCCATCGCAAATTAATAAACACATTTTTATTGGCCAAAATTATAATCCACTTACCGTAAAAATATCAGTAAAAAGTGTCTATTGATCAGGAACGAAAAGAATATATTTCCAAACATAAATAATAAGACTATGAGGTGATTGAGATGCTAAACTTGCTAGGAAAATCCTTCTTGCGAGTTTGACAGAGACAAATGAAAGTATTGTGATAGAGGCCACATAGATGACATTTGGTATGCCCTTAATTATCTTGAAATGGGTTCCTGCTATTTTAGCTGCCATGGCTGCTATTACTGTCCCAGGGACTAAGGTAGAATCTACAAGTTTACTGAGATTTATACTCTGTCTTCGCAAGTCCAACAAACAATTCCTTTTTTGCGACTCTGGAGCTCTTTTCCAATCAATAAAGTGTCTCTGTATGATATACAAATTTAGATCATTGCTTATATATAATATAGGAACTATTCCTGAAAATGTAAATTGTAAAATGGCAATGCTAACTAACCTCAAGTTCCTTCCTGAAGGGTATATTATAATATTCAACAGGCTATTCTGAAATGAAAGTTCTGTTTCATAGGAGAATATTTAGATAAAAATATAGAAAAAAGAAAAATAATTCAAATAATATAATTCGAGTCTATTTTGCATACTTTTAGATAGATTGATTTTGGGTAGTCACAGGCTATTCTGAAATGAATGTTCTGTTTCATAGGAGAATATTTAGATAAAAATAGAAAAAGAAAAATAATTCAAATAATATAATGAGTCCATTTTGCATGCTTTTATATAGATTGATTTTGGGTAGTCAGTGAATTAAGTTTATATTAAATTTAGATGAAGAACATTATATATTTGAACAGGAAAGTTCATTCCAAGAAATTCGTATTAATGACAGAAAAAGAAAAAGCACTTGCCATAACTATTTTGCTAGGTTCAGGTTGATTGAAAATTCTGTAATCTAAAGCTCCGAAAAGGAAAAAAATAAATATCTGAAAAGGAAAATAGGCAATACGTACCTTATGCCATGAGACACAAGAACATTCCCATTTTGCAGATAAGAAAACTAAATGTAATATGTAAAATAAGGAGAAAGGTAGGAAGAAGAGGAAATAGATTGTGGTCAATATAAGGAAGGAATTCCATGATTCTGATTCAGTGCCAAATCTGATTCTTGGCTTGGAGGAAGCTCTAAGCTGCAGGGAGGAACTTAATCACTGTGCTCATAATTTCTGCCTTAATCACAGTTCACCAACCCTGTAAACAACATTTCATAACTGATCTGCTTGAAAAATTATTTTGTATTGCTGTCCTCGCTACATTTAAAAAACTAATGAGAGGAAGGATTAGACCTTTTTTTTTTAATTTATTTCTCATAAATTTAGTCATAAAAATGTTAAAATGACTAAATAGTATCATAAATTTACTTATTTAAAATGATACGTAAAATTTTTAATTTTCAATTGAAATTAAAATCAGAAATAAAAATAATATTTCCCTCGGTAGTTTTGGATGCGCCATTAAAGACACTAGATGATTTTTCTTTTATTCACAAAAGAAAATAAGATGTAAACACCTTAGCAGTAATAGTTAATCTTTATCTTTTTTTAAGGATGTTAACAATTTATATATAATAAAAATTGCGAGCGAGTTATTAAAAAAATAATCACCATAGGTTAGATAAGTAACAACATTGTTGCCTGATTAAAGGCATTTGACAATGAGAATGAGAATACGGGCACAATTTTTACACAAATTATACACTACACTCGGAGCTCTGATTTGCCCCCTCGCACCCTTATTTCCAAATGATCCTAATATCCTGAACTTCAGCAAACTCACAATATTGAGAGGAAACCAAATAATTGCAAAAACACATTTTTTTTTTTTAAAAAAAAGCCTGTTCAATCATTTACAGAATTTAGAAAAATATTCCAATAAAATGGGTAGATAGTAAACCATGAAAAGAACTGATACAAGCTTTTTCAGAAATTTTGGACTCGACCTTCATACGGAAGGGTGAGAATGAAGAAAGCTTACTCTCTATCAGCACCACTGTTCCAGTTGGCAGTTTCAACTTCCAATTCCAGATATGTTTGGCTGCAAGACTGGTATAACTGGATGAAAAACCATCAGTAATGGATTCTGAAAACTGAATTATACGAACTGCCTCGTTCCCCGTCTGAAGCTAGCTCAATAAGAAATGGTCTGAATATCTCTCAAAAAAATTTCTGAGAACAAAAAATATGCATAGAAACAAAACATAAATGAGGCATGACAGCACTCAAATTCTCGCCTTTCTCAAGCTCTCTGAAAAGAGTTAACTTCCCACGTTCACATGCAAAAGGGTTTCATAGAGGGCTCAATCGTGTCCTCTATAAATCAAATTTCTCTACAAATCATGTAAATCCAAGCAGAAAAATATTAATATGAATTATTTGCAACATCAAATGTACACACACTATGTATAGAACTCTAATCAAAACCTTGGATGGCACTGACAGGTTGGTCAGTGAACAAGTCAACCCCTAGCATTACCACGTTGGGTTCTGAAGTACTGAAGTAGTGCCTGAGCCTGCAAGCAACAAATAACATATTAATCACCTCTTCAAGGGGATAAAAAAGAAACACCCTAAATATGGAAAAAGAAGCCTGACAGTACACCTTTTCTTTAGCCCTTGGGGTGCCAGACTGCGACAATGCCACTAATGGTGGTACAGCACCTTCTTGGAGAACCATGCTGCAAAACCTATTGCTGTTTGTACAAAGTTGCAAAAGAGCAGCTGCTGCATTTTCCTTCCCTCTTGCAGAACCCAACTCAACAACCTCAACCAGAACAGGGATCCCACCCTCCTGACCAATTGCTGTCCTTCCCTCTGGAATTGTTGCAAGGTTAGCCAAAACAGCTACTGCCTTGTCAACCATTCCTGCTGCTGGGTCCATCAACTCTACAAGGTGCCTAACAGCACCAGCTTGCACAATTCGGGCCTTATTTTCATGAAATATTGACAAATTAAACAATGCTGTGGCTGCATCCTTCTTTCCTCTGGGAGTTCCATTCCCTAATAAATCAACCAGGGGTCCAATAGCCCCAGACCGTCCTATCCTGACCTTGTTATCCTCAATCACCGACAGACTGAAGAGAGTGGCAGCTGAGTTCTCCTTAGCTTCTGGACTTCCTGTCTCTAGGACATGAATCAAAGGTTCAATAGAATCCGCATTGGCAATAGCTGTTTTATTGTTATCATTAATTGATAAATTAAGAAGTGCTGTGACAGCATTCTCCTGTATCCTTGAGTCAGTTGATCGAAGCAAGTCAACTAACACATTAATAGCCCCACAGCTTGCTATAACTATCCTATTATCCATGTTGTACTTGGCAAGGAGCCTGAGTTCAGCTGTTGCGTTTCTTTGAGTATCAGTTGAATCACTCTTCAAGTCCTCAACCAGTTTCCGAACCTGGGTTTCTACACCAGAAAGATCAGCTCTTGTTTCAATAGCCGGAGAAGAAACTATCCTTGGAACAAGCCTATCTGATGGCCGGCGCCAAAAGGTTTGGCTTCGAGACCGCGTGTCAATCAAACGGGGTGGAAACTCATGTTCTCTTTGAGAGGTGTTAAATGCAGTGGAAGCCGGTGGCTCTACTTTTACCGTCCCAGAAGTATCACTACAATAGGGTGTAAGATGGTTTGACACCTCTAAGGACTCGTTAGCATCTCCTTGTGCTTCTTGATAAAAATTTACATTACCAATTGTACTGGAGGCTGAGGCATTTCTATTATGGCTATGATTTATTGGCTCGCCAGCTCTACCAGTGTTTGAAACTTCTTTTCTAGTCGGTGATGCAGAGAAATGGGCAACTGAATCAATGCTTCTTTCTTCCAAGTTAGCAGACCTGTCCTCAGAATCTGTTAGTGACATTCTCATCATGTCCAAGCACTGCTCATTTCCTACTATACCTGACAAGGACTCAGAGATAGAACGAGGATGAAGTAGAGAAGTTCCCTCTCGATGAATTGCACTAGGAGATATCCAATTCCTGCCAGGAGAACCTGTGGACTGAGTTGACTCTGGCGACCCTGGCTGGTTATCCCAGGAATGAGGAGTGACATGCAAATCCCTGGGTATGCCAGAGTCCACATGTACAGGAAATGGTGAGGGCTGATTGAAGCACACAGACTTCACAGGATCAGGCAGCTTCACATTTTTTGACTCGCACCAATTCGCAATGAGTGCCTTTACAGTGTAATTAGGTATCAGATTTATGTGAGCCAGTGTCTGCCTTGTCTTGGGACACACTGTGAGGCCAAGTTCAATCCAATTTTTGATGTATGCTCGCTCATAGGTTTGCCCTGATGCCACAATCACTGGATCAGTCATCAACTCGAGAGAGAGAGGACAGCAAAAGTCAGCGGGTATTGGAACTGGGCTACTGGTCTGAGACTGTTTCATCAGAACAAGGCGTTCATGCATGCGAGTCACAAGAGAAATCATTTGATCAAATAACTCAGCTTCCCTGGTATTTTCAGCTTGTTCAGCATTCTCCTTCAACTTCTCAAGGGCCACTGCTTCAATCAGAATCTCCTGATTGGACCTCAAGCCTAGGCTCTCTGCAATTTTCACTAGGATCTCTGAGCTGGGTCCAGCACTCTCCACTTGGTCTCTTATAGTTTCTCTAACAACAGTTGATGTTTGTTCATAACTCATCTGCTTAATTTTCTGTGCACAGTACTGCAATCAATCATGTCAATTATAAGACATCACAGAAAACTTAATTCTGCCTCGTATTGAAATGAATGATCTTTGATGATTTTTGCCATGGTACTAGCTCAACTAATCGACCAGACAAAATTTTGATGTTTACCTCCTCCCTAAAAAATTGCAGCGAAAATTTTTGTACAAGATTTTCAGCAATGATTACCTCGAGAGATGATGAAATTAATTCATCAGGGAGATGTTGATGGGAAGACCTTAAAAGCTGAAAAACATCCAGGCCCAAAGTCCGAATCTTCGATATTAATGATTCAATTTGCAGAACCTAGGCAAAACAGGGCAAAAAGGGGTTAAAAATCTCATACTTTAGAAAGGTTACATTCATTCAACAAATATTCTATTGTTCCTTTTCTTTTAGCCCATTTTTAACATAGTTGCTCCGATCATTATAAATCAAGCTAAAAAGACTAGATTTTTAATCTATCAAGGTATAAACCATGCCTGCAAAAACTGCCGCTTTGCGAAACAATCCTAAAGCAGGAAACAAGAAGCCTTAAAATTGAACAAAAAATAAAATATAGTGACAACAACTGCATTACAAAAAAGGGGAACTTTTCCCAGGATAACTGAATAAATACAAGGCAGCAAAAAGTTTTTCCGTTAAATGGTAATGCCTGGATGTGATAATTAAAGATGATGTAAAAGAAATAATTTAGCCTTTAAGGGTAAGGAACATAGGTATAGGGTAACATCAAATTAACAAAGATCTCCCACTATGAGTAGAACTAAGAGATGTGAATAACAGAGGTTAACTTGGCAATTAGCAATTTAAGCTTCAAATCAGTAAAGATAAAACATGTCAGGTATCTCAAACAGCTAAGCTAGAGTTGATGAAATATATTAAGTAGAAAAACAACTATGATAATGTGACAACTGAAAGAAGTTCTGCATTTACTTCAACTCCTACAGATTGTGATAAATCAAATGCTTTCATTCAATTTGGAGATAACAACCATGATGAAAGAAAAAAGATAATGATGCTGGTATCCAAGCTTTGAGTAGCTGGCGAAGTCAAATATGATCTCAACCACAGTAAATTTCACTTTTAGCCTAAAACAAGCGGAACAGAATTTTAAAAAGTTAAATCACTAATATTCTATGGCATAGTAGCTCAACCAATTCACTGCTTAAGTGTTCCTCATCCTTGTTACTCCTTTAAAAACATATACCGGCATTTGCCATTATTGTGCTTCAGCTAAAAAGAAATCAGTGACACATGAAATTATCATTGAAGGGCATAAATAAACTGCCTGGAAATCAGATAAATTGAACACAATCTGTTGCAGTAACTTTCTTGATGAATTTTCAGCAATCCTGTTTATTAGCTAAAATTGCATCTCTTCATATACCCATCAGTCAAAGCACTAGGAGTATAGCTCAGGTTAGTTTTGTCATTGGGTCTTCAATATCAAATACTGCTCACGTTAATCTTTTTACTTGTACAGAACTTCCACCCAGATAAAATGAAAATTCCTGTGATAATATGTATATCATGCAGATAGATGTTTATTCGCCCCTTCTCCCACCCCATACCTCTCTCCAACACCATATCCTGCTTAATTGATCACCCAGGTTCACACCTCATCTTCCACTGTTAAATCATTAGCTTATCATGTCCTCTCCATAACTGCAAATAGCCATCACCATTACCCACCACCTCCAACTTTAAGCCACCATATTATCATAGTTAATTGTTCACCAACATTAATAAATTAAGTTGGTCACCAACATTAATAAATTAAGTTGACTTCCATAGATAATTTAGAACCAAATTTTCTCCATCATCCCAGCATTTTATGTTCTCCGCAGACAATATTTTAAAAGCAAAAAATCTAGAAAAACATATGGAAGAAACTGTAAGTAATTGCAGAACAGTTCTTTCAGAATACCATGGAAAGATAGTTGGGGGGGAGAGAAAATCATAGTTATCAGAGATGTACTATTTTCAATTTGAATTGTATGATACAACTAATCTTTCCACTCTTAACAATTCATATTTATGGCCAAATTGACAGTGAATTGAGCAAATAGATATGGATCAATCAATTCACCCCATTACTTTCTTGTACAGTTTGCAGAACCCAATAGGCTTAAATTCAAAACTTAAATATTATCATGAAAAACCCCATCAGTGCTTCCCTTAGTAATTTGAACTAAGATCCAATTTCAGCCCCCAAACAAATCACATATCTAAACAAACAGTAAATAGAACAAAATGACTCTAGGTATCAGGCATATGTAGATAAGCGAAGAGTATAGATGTTCAATCTCTTTTGCATACGGTGAAAATATGAAATGGATTTATTTAAATCAAATATATACATGAGATATACCTTTCGTTGTTTTTTTAATTTATACTTAAAATTATTTTTTAGAAGCATTCATCATGGGGAACTTAGGTCAAATTTCCCGCTTTACAGGCAAGCACATTTCCACCTAAATATACCATATGTAGATGTAATTTGTTTGTTTTAGTAGAGATATATCTTTTTTAATTGATTTTGAGAATTTGTACTGAATCTTGCCATTCCATCTGATTCCCAGTTCACAAAATGAATACTTGAATTGACAACTATGATGAAAGTAGGACATAGCACAAAATAACAGTCTCTACGTACATAAAGCACAATTTAAGTATCAAAAGATTAGATTGTCCCTTTTTAAGCACATTATCAAAAGCTGCTAATTCTAACTGAAAGAACTATATCCATAATTCTCAAATTACCTAAGGCATGATCACATTAGTCAAGTATGCATTGCCATAATCAAGATCAGCTTTGACGATTCCCTCAGAATCTACAAGTAAGATAAATTTACAATTTAAAATCACAAAAAGATGGATTTGAACTTACAAAGTAAACTTTACTGGACAAAGGTTGACAGTTTTCAATGAGCTCCCTCAATTCATCAACAGATTGACCCAATTCATCAAATGACTTATTAAGATCTTCATCAGAAGCTATTTCGGAATCAACAATTGCATCAAGTATTGGCTTCAACAGCTTTAATATCTCATCAGCCTTCTGGTAATACTTCTGAACCAGGTCTGAGCTTAAGTTGTCAATGGATGATAAACGTAAAAAAGAGGAGATGTTATTGAGAAGTGCCTTTAATATTGATATTTCCATCACACCTGCATCACTGTAAAAATCAAAAAATGCACCAACAAAGGAAAAGAAATAGCAATAAACAAGCAGTATCCTTAGGCTTAGCTTCTTCAGATCTGAACACTGAACAAACATAAGTCATAGGTTCATGGTTATATATGCATATAAGAACACATATGTATGTTACTTTATAGGCAGTAAGTATCTCAAGGTAATTTAAAGTTAGTACTCCAAACTGTTGCACATTACCACTATATTTAAACACCCCAGATTAACATACCGCGGCCTGATTCAATAATAACTCTTAATGAATTCTTCCCTTCTTATTATTCATAACATTTAAGGTTGATATCCAATCATACGAACTGATCAAGGATGCACAAATACCATTAAAATCATCAATAATTTCTTGTTGACCATCATTACTAAATTGGCATTGATAATGGGCATTGATTTTCTATTTCAACATAAAACTGGGAAGGAAAATTCCATCAAATTTTCAAATACTTTTACTCCTCTCTACCATTTACTTAAAAATAGTTTTTATTTTAAGAAAACAACCCATGAACTTTACAATTTAAACATACCAGCTATGTTGGAAGCTACTATCTCTTTTAGACATGCAGTGCCTTAGGGAAAAAATGTGTTTATATGGGAGGATTCCTTGTCTTTTAGTTATCTTCTAACATAGAATTTCGGAAGATGGCGGCTTCTCCTTGAGGAGTCTACGGATTGTAACGTTCTTGATGAAATAAAGAAAGATTAGAAATTTAATAATTTTATTACAGGACACACTCACAGTTCCCCAAAAAAATGCTGAAAAAGCAATTCCAGATTGCCCAAGCCACCTCACAGTATAGAAAACAGTGAATATGAGTCTTACAGTACTTATAATGTATAACACGTCAATTAGGAAATAAAGCATTAATAAGCCTTCTTTTCTGCAGAAGATCATCAGCATTCACCTTTTGGAAAACTACAGACAAAGCAAAAGCTCTTACCTTGACCTTGAGAAGCACTTTAGCTTTCCAATTTTTATTGGAAAACTGAAATGATTATTTTCTGAAGAACAAATCAAGTGAGAATAGAAGGATTTACAAGAGAATTTCCTAAAGGGAAGGAACTCAAAGACCAAATCTATGATGGATTATCCGTCTATCTCCACTAGAGGACAACTGAACGGAATCTAACAAAATAAGCAACAAAGATAACTATGTCATCTCCCATCATCAAGACTTCTAAGGAAATGAAATTCCAAGATAGAATGTTGTCACCATGAATAAAAAAAATGGGGAAACATGGACATTATACCAAACAGAGAATCAGTGGAGATGATGAAAGAGATAAGAAAATGGTTCCTGAATTTAGATGTGGAGGGTTGAGTTCATTAAAGTTATTGAAGAAACTAAAGAATCTTAAGTAATCTTTCAAGGGTTAGGAATGAGGAGATTTGTGATTGATTACCTTTAAATGTTGATATAAAGCCATCAATAAATCCAACAATAATAGCCTATGCAATTTTCCATTTGTACCATCAATAAATCCAACAATAATAGCCTATGCAACTTTCCATTTCCAACTAACATACAAATAACAGAAAACATGACAGGGAGATAACAACTGCACCAAAAAAGGAAAAGCAAAGAAACCAAATCAAAGCTACCCAAGAAAAGCTACAATTAAAATGATTAAACCATAAGGTAACAATGGCAAAAGCTCAAATTATACAAGACATAGTTCTCATATCATCAAAAACTCTAAAATTAGAATGCATGTCATACATGAATTCAGTATTAATAAAGAGTACAGTATATTATAGTTGATGCCAGGAAACAAAAACAACACCCACTACACTGCTACAGATGTAGAATCTTCTTTGTTCATCAGTTAACTCCATATAAAGCTATACTTCCATTGAATCTTTAACTCCATATAAAGCTATACTTCCATTGAATCTTAGACACTCATGCTCTCCCTCATCACTTCCATCAGGCTTTTTAGGAAGAAAATATCACACACAGATAAAATTGCTCATATAACCATATTCACAATAAAGGGAAAAACAACATAGAATTAAGAACATGAACTGTACCTTTTCACAACAAACTTGCTATCTGCAATGCCAAATAATCTCTCACATCAATGACCCTCAATGCAATGAAAAACCAAGAAAAACCACTTGGACAACCATGACAAGCTTGTGAAATTCTTAGGAACTGAGGCTTCCAGCTAAAAATACCCTGTAAACAACCAACCTTTATCTTATCAGAAAATTTAAATTTTAAATTTGGATATGAGAGTAAAGCTAAAAATCAAACCTTCAGTGAAACACAGCAAAGAAACACAAGGAACAAGGGACAAGGGAATACTTTTGCCATGATGAAACATCAGAAAAGAAACGCTTCATACATAATTGCCATGCAAAACTGTCATATCAATGATCTCTCCTAATGTCCTTTGAATATTACTTAGCAAAAGGAAGTGATCACTGATTATCTATCCAAGCCTAGCAATAGTAATTAATACTTCCTGACTGGCAAATGAATGCCATAAATCAAATTCTCCCCTAATCTAAGCTAATGGTAACTGTCTTGTGTAAAGGAACAAGTCCTGAGTTCATAATTAAGAGGCCGTGGGTTCCAGCTCTAAGCTCTAAATGATCTTAACTGCATTTCCAGGATCTCACATTGATGAGACCAGCAGGGTGATTGCTTTTGCGTTTTTCTTCTCTAAATTGCAGTATTTGAAAGGAAAAGCTTATTCATAACTTAAAAGTGATATTTGCTCTCTCATTTTCAGAAGTAAAACTCATCTTTGCCTCGCTCACCCATGTTAGACAACTTTTACACAATACACCATTTCAATCCATTGATTGGTACTTATGTATATTTAAAAGCTCTCTAATTGACCTCTTAAATCCGCATGAAACCATTCAATCTTAAGTATCTTCGTACATGCACCTAAAAGGAACAAGGAAATTTCATGGTTCTCATGTTTCACTACCAACAACCCTCATCTTGACTTTTGTTCAAATAAAAAAATCTTTTTAACAACTTGTACTTATTCCTTCTTTAATCACTCCCTTTCGGAAAAACCTAAAGAAATAGAAGATAGGTCTGAGCTGAGCTCCCAAAACCCAACCTCAGAAGATTATTTTTCTAGTTAGTAATTCATAGGCAACAAATACTAAGTTATCCAATCAATAGAAAGATGGTATATAACATTTTGCACAGTAAAAAAATCAATGTGAGAATATTTCCACAAACTTAAGGTTATCAGATTAAGATACCTAGCTCACACTGATCAATTTACCATATGGAACTCAAATGAAATAAAATTATAGTACATTAAACTTCACAAGCTTTAGTAAACAAAAATTACATAAAGAAGCAAATAATATCTCCTATACTACTTTCAAACTTAAAATGCCCAGCATTCCTCTCTCCGTTGGTGCTTGGAGAGGTATAATGGTTAAAAGTCCATTCTCTAGAAGTGAAGTGAACTCTACCCCCTTGTATTCCTGTTTCCAGTAGCATTTATTTGCAACCAGAAATAAGTATATAGCACTTTATATCCACTTGGACATAAATCAAATTACTTAGCTTTATAACTTCAGTAAAATAAAATGTGTAAATTCATTCTTTTTAATACAATCCTGCAAATTCAGATGCTTATAGTCAAGATAAATCAAAAACAATACATCAAACATACTCCTTAACTATTAACCAATTTACACACTCACTTTCTCATATTCAACTCCTACAATCACTTTGCAAATTAGCATCCTTTAGCTCAATGGCACCAAGAAGCAAAAGCACATGGATGTAAAGTCAATTAAGCCAAAATCCAGCAAGCTATAACTAATCACAAGCTAGGAACTGAGATCAAGAATGAGATTCAAACTTCGAACACCAGAAATGCAAAAACAAACCCACAACAGTGGCCAGTTCTTAATTAAGAAACCCACTATGAACTTAATCAACTCAGCTAACTATGTCAATCAAGAGAAAATATAAGAAAAGACATATACATAAATATATAAGTATAAACAAACAAATAAAAAACGTAAAAAAACAAAAGCTGCCTATGAGTTCCAAATGTTCAGTTCTACAAAATGGTGACTTTTTGATAGTCATGGTCTAAAATTCAAAACAGGGAAGCTTAAACACTAAAAGAAATAACAGAAAAACAAACATACAGTTGCTGAATTCAGCTCTAAATACTTGATACTGTAGTCAACAAAGAAAATTAAGCTTTGTAAATGAGAAACCCTACATAGATCAAATCACAAGAGAAGAAGAAGAAAAGAAAGTACCTGATAGAAGAAAAAAACAAAACGTTATAACCAAATTATCAGAGAGAGAGTTTAAATTTTGGAGGGGTTTGTTTGAATTCTCCAAGAAGAAGATCCCCAACCAGACTTAGCTTATTCTTCTTCCTCTCTTTGCTAAAGAAGTTTTTTTCTTTTTTTTCATTCAATCTTTGCCGGTTTCTCATAGTCTTTTTCATTGATATTTGATTTAATTTATTTATTTGTTTATATTATTTTTATTTAATTTAATTACATAGTCCATAGTTGTGGTTTTTTTTTTTAAATAGTCCGTAGATGGTTGTTGCGTTTGTGAAGATGCATTTGACTGAAAACTGGGACATTTTGGTAATTTTATATATATTAGGTTTTGAAACAGTGTTTTTATTTCTATTTTGTATATTAATAAATTAGATATATTATTAAAAAACTAAAATAAAATATTTATATATACAATAATATTATAAAATTTTAACCAATATATTACTTACAGTTTGTTTAGTAGATTACTATAAAAATTAATTACTTAAAATATATATTATTATATTTAAAAAATATAATAAATTATTGAGAGATGATTGAAAATATTAATTTATTTTATTATAAATAGTTTTATAAAAAAATTAAATAATATTTAAACTATTATTATATTTAAGTTATGCTTAAAATTAAATATTTAAAATAAGAATATGATCGTTGTTTGCTAGATAATTTTTTAATTTTTTCTTAGATAAAGTATTTTTCCGTTGGTAAATAATTTATTAATTGGTTAATAAAATTTAGTTGGATTAATTTTATTTTATATAAATTATTTAAAAATAAATATAATATTATTTATTAAAAAATATTTATGCGGTTAACTTTGTGGCAATTATAATCCAACCAAACACTATCAAAGTATATATACATTTTTTAAAATTATTGATAAAATTTAGTTAAAAATAAATAAAAAGATGCTATAGCCTATATAATTGTATATAAACAATTAAAAAAATTATAATCTCATACAGCTTTCATGCAAAAGAAAAAATGGATTTTTTTATTTTTATATATAACTTCTATAAATTTAAATAAAATTTCAACTAGTCTTAATTATTAATAATTAATTAAAATTTTATTCAAATTTTTATAAAATAAGTTTTATTTTTAAAAATAATTTATTCATGAAACTGACCGTTTTACCCAAATTTTAGTTTCTATAAACCGGACATTACCAAGGAAAATCCATAGAAAAAATATTATATTTTGTGTGACTTATCATTATACATAAGCTACCTTTGCTTACAATTTTCTATATTTTTATTTTGAAAGGTTTGAATTTCATGAAGTTCTAAATGTATTTATATTATTTAATCAAATTAAAGAACTCTAACATCTTTGCAAATAATTTATCATAGTTTGAAACATTATTAATTTTATTAAATTAAAATAAACTAAATTATTATCCAAAAAAATCAAATAATTGCAAAAAAAATTACTGATAGACAATGTATAGAAGGTACAGCCCTGCAATTATGCCTTTTTTTTATGATTTTGTACATCAAACTGTGCCGTTTTTGTTTGTTCCACCAACCAACATCATTATTTACAAAAATTGATTTAGATTTTTTAAAAATATTCCAGCTAAGATATTTTTGAATTAATTTATACGTTAAGCAATCTTTTTATTTTATATTTAACGGGTACAAATGAAAAAGAAAATTAAATAAGGAATATATACTCTTATCAAATCTTTAAATTCCTTACTTTTATTTATAGGTAAATCAATAAATCGTAAAAGCAATTAATAATAATATAGTAATATTGGATAAACTATAAGTAAAAATAATTAAAACTAATCATTTGGACTGTTGGCATTCATATTTTGAATATTTTTCGTCAATTTTCATTACAGAACTTCAATTTATTATACTTAAATATTTCTATATTATTTATATATTTTTAAGATTTTAATTTATTTAATCTTATTATAAAAATTTCTTAATTGAAATTTCATTATTTTAAAACTCCACTTTATATATAACTAAATTAAAGAATTATGGTCATGAGCATTGTTATTTTTATTTAAATTTTAAATTTGAGTTTTAAATATTTTATTTTAATAATAATAAAAAATTTAAAAGATGAATAAAAAAAGGTAAAATTTTATCTATTTATTTTGAATTCTTGGAAATCAAGTCTCCAATATAGTGTTTGACCAGAATTAGTATATTCTTTGCAAGGTCTGCGCTTAGAATGTCAGCTTTGGATTTCTCTTCGAAGATTCGCAGAATTTGCTTGGGAAATATGAAGAAACTCATACGTATTTCATTTATTTTTTTTTCTATTTTAATGTATATATGTATTTTTCATATCTTTAATAACGATTTGATTTTTTTTTTTTTTGACTCAAAACAAAACTAATCTCCACACTCATGATTTTATATATATTTTTTTTACTTTTAGATAAAAAAATGAATGTAATATCATATACAAATTAATATATTACAATATTTTTTACTTATCAATTTTTTAAACGAATATAAATATTTTTGAATTAATTTATAATTATTTACTAATTTTAAAAGTAAAATTTTAATTAATAAAAAAGAAACAAAGTATCTCAGCAATCACACTAACCCTGAGAAACTATTTATTAATATGTATAAAGGAATGGGAAGATAATTTACGATTTCTTACCTATAGATTTTTTTTTATTTTTCTTTTTGATTTTTTTTCATTTCCTAATTTTGTATAATCTCTTTTTAAAAAAATTGAAAGTTAAAAATTAAATATATATATATATATATATGTTAAAAAATTAAATATATATATATATATGTTAAGATTCTTTTCCGTTTAAAATTTTCTAAATTCCTTTAACACTATTTTTGTTTTCAAAATTCCTTTTTTTATTAAAAAGATAACTATTATTTTTCATAACAATTTATTTCAAAATAGAGTAGAAAATATTATAAAATAGTTTTAAAAACTTATAAAATTGTTCTTAAATTTTTTCTATTTTAAAAAAAAATTGAATAACTAAATACCAAATTCTAAATTTCTAATTTTTGAAGTAATTTTCTGAAAACATATTTTATTTTTCACAAATAGCAAGGCTCAAACATTTTACTTAGTC
This sequence comes from Garcia nutans, assembly GCA_947685225.1. Taxonomy (NCBI): domain Eukaryota; kingdom Viridiplantae; phylum Streptophyta; class Magnoliopsida; order Malpighiales; family Euphorbiaceae; genus Garcia; species Garcia nutans. Next base: position 4,755,304 of record CANTUV010000059.1, on the reverse strand, counting down.
TTGAGAAAAAGAGTAGTATTGTTTGGTCCTGAAACTTCGAACAAACTTTGAACTATTTATGATACATATAAGCCTATTCAAAGATACAAAGTCAACGTGTTGAAAGTTTATAGATAACTATGAAGAATTCCCCTAGACCTAGGCAAGATATCATATTTTCAGATTTTAGATTTTTGTTGACTTATCTATGAATGAAGCATAAACACTTTTATCATATAAAACATGAGATTAAGGTCAACGTCATGTGATCAATTTTTTCATACATTGGCAAAATTTTTATTGAGCAAACTTTTGATTCACTTATATGTTATGATACAAAATTAATAATGTGAACTGTTATTTCTTTACATCCCTATTTGATGAATCTTACTAGATAAAATTCTATGGTAGATTCAGTACCTCTCCTTGCAAAGTCTACAGCCATTTTGAGTAGAAATGCCTGCACAAATCACGAATTGGAGACAACGTTGGTAGTTTATAATGGCTGTAGTTCTTGCTCAGGAACTGCAGCATTAACAGGTCTATATGCATTTGATGCTTCTCGTCTCTGTCTCCAAATAAACCATATTCCAGAAGCTGATACTCCAAGAATGAATAATATAATAATGAGTAAACCCGTCAATAAATAATGATGTTGCCACCATTTCCTGCATAATTTCATGAAAAGACAATATTTACTGCGTAGGAACATAATACTATAAATTATTTCAGAAAACCAAATGGTACAAGCACCAAAGCAGCTGCTGTACATAGGACAGAATACAATGAGAGAAAGGACCAGTTCGTATTGATGATGTGTGGAATACAATGTAAGAACATGTAAAATGAATGGCTTCATGATTTAAAAGTTGGTACTTGCAGGTCAAACATGCACAGGGTAATGACTTTGTAGACTATGCATATCAAAATTCTCATTCTAACACTATCTCATGGAGCAAAACTTTACTTGGGACAGCCACTTTCAGCTTGACAGTACCAACCAGTTACACTTTCTAAGAAGGGAGTCTATCCTTGTGCCAAGGAATGGAATGTAAAGAAATACATTTTCTCAGAACAGATCTGACTCAGCTATCATTTCATAAAAGGAACCTTAAGAGCATGTGATGTAACTTAAATGGAAGTCACTTGGTTTACAACAAGACACCTGATAAAAACATATAAAGTCATGGTGAACTTGGGCAATAGCAGGATCCCAGAAAGTGATAAATAGCCTACCGGTTTGCTGGAGGCTGAATTTTCCAGTGAACCAACTGGTAATTTCCAAATGTATCAGGAAGCTGAATGTGATGCTCAGCAACTCGAGAAATTATACCCTGTCAGTAAAACCAAAAATATTAGCAAATTGTTTTAGTCTTCCATACATTCACTAGTTGTGCTTCCATAAAAGCAAACTTACAAGAGCAGTAGCATTGGAAATGTGGTTAGAAGATCCTGAAGGGACTATGGCCCATTTCACAAGTGACTCATTTCCTTTGGAAGTGAATTTCAGTAGTTGGACCTGAAATCACACAGGTATAATTATTACCACACCTGAATAAGGAACTCAGATATAAATATAACAAAAAAGAAAGACATTTTATTAGAAATAGCATTAATTACAAAGACAGGTTTAGAACATCCTGGTCAACAAGACATTTTAAATTTTACCAGAAGAATGAATAATGAGCATTAGTTTTTAAGCAAATACCGCAAAGAAATTTTCCAATAGAATATTTGTCTAACCTACGAAGCATTAACACAACTCCTGAGCAATGAGTTTAATAAGTTCTGTAACATGAAGTTTCAAATCTGAGTAGTTAACATTCAGTAACATTTCAAATGTTATTTGTCCAATTTGGAGTTCATCTGCAGATAAAAGTTAAATCAGAAAATGTAATCAGAAAGCATTTGATCAAACTGTAATAACAGACTAAAGGAGCCGTATGACATGTTGATGGTGCTAAATATTGAGAAAAACTTCGGTATTCCTGCATGCTTCAGCATGGGAACTAGATATACATGTTCCTTTATCTTTCACAATTAGCCTACTTCAATAAATTATTCCCTTCCATTATTCCATCATTTTCCTTTTGATCTACAGTCCCTAGTTTCTTAACTTCTTAACTAGAGATACAGTTTCAATGAAGTCAACAAGTTGGGCTATCTTAATAAGGATTTGCAGACCAAAGAAGAAACAAAAGTTCAGACTTGGTCAAAAGTTGACATTTAATTAATTTCTCAGTAACATAGAAAACATATGATTTGGGAAGGCCTCTGTGATTGACCAAAGTTTGAAAACTAAGCAGTCATCACAAGAACAAAAAAAGTTGAAGTTTTCTTTGAAACCCAGATACCTAAACTTGTGTATATTAGGACATTTGATCCAAGAACTCCATGATGAAAGTCACATTTCTAATGTCACTGGATCTGGAACCAAAGTCTTACATATTCAATATGTTTTGATACAAAAAGGGTATGTTCATGCTGTGATTTCAAATAAAACACATACATAACATGAGAATTGCTCAAATATCAGGAGCTAACCAAACCTGGAAGATCATAATGCAGATGGCCACTAGGAGCCAAAGCAGGAGGTAGTTCTGTAGTCAAGTTTGTTCCATTTGAAGCTGAAGGCAATGGCGGTGGAGCACCAGTTACGTGAAGTATTTTCCAAAACTCAGAACAATTGGTCTTCCAGAAACCCACCTTGGAATTTTCACGATCATATGTCACAAGTATATTGCGAACAATTATTCCTGTCATAAACTAATAAAATAAATTAGAAAGAAATTCAATAGTTAAATAATAGAAATAACTAAAAAGCATATGTCATGACAAAGAGATCACAAACTAATCAAGTAAAACTTTGGAATACAAGCCAAAGTAAAGGTTCATATACCTCCTAGAAGAGTAGTTGGATCCTTCCCATTTGGGAATATCCCTAGACAGTATGCACCACGCGCTTTTGAATGCTTCATGAAAATAAGACATGAAAGAAGAAGAACAGGCTTCATCAGTATGCCACATCAAATACTACAAAAAAAAAAAAAAAAGAAATCCTCAACCCCATAAAAGTAAACTTCCTCATTGATTAAGCTTAATTACATTTACAGAAATAATCCTTGGCCTTAATAGTACAGAAGAACTTGAACTTGTGTGAATTAATGATTTCATCCGATTCTTTTAACTTCATCAATATATGCATTGTACTTTAGTACTTTGAAATTGATAGGATAGACCATGGGCTACAGCTGAGTTGGCAAGTTGATATGACAGAGCAAAAGTTTAACTATTAACCAGAGCCCACCTGAAACGCACTAATCCACCACCCTAAAAAATTTCCACTTTGCAAATGAAAAGTGTAGAAACATCAGGTTATATGTATTGAGGTGTGGCCCCAGCCAGTAGTTGAAATCTTACTCAACCTGCAAACTATATCAACATGCCATCTCAATATAAATACCACTTTAAATCTGTTTCTCATTCTTGTAGTTATTGTTGAGGAAAATGCACTCTAATATATTAAAGCAATTCAAAAATATTTAAGGATGAAAATTTCACGTATTATGGTTGCATGAACTATATAAAAATAACAGGCAGTTTCAAGCTGCATTTTGCAATAACATTTAAAACTAAAAAATACTTTTTCATAAGACAATTTCAGCCTTAATGCCAAAGAGACACTGACAAAGTACACATGTATAATTGATAAAGTTAAATAAAAAAAGCAACTAAAACATGTATAAATTGATAAAGTCAAAAGATAAATAAAATTGAAGATTCACGCAAAAGTCAGAATTTATCTCATCTTCATGTTCTCCCCTGGTCCCTCGCCATTTTTCCTTTAAAAATGATAAAAAGATAAATCACTCACCTGGAATAGGTAATTTTCAGGTGATAGTGACAACTTTTGCCCGTGGTCAAATACCATGTCAACTGTTGGAAATATGCTTTAGTGTTGGGAGATATCACTGAGAGAAAAGTTCAATTTCAACTGTTCATCACTCAAAAGCGACATTAGGTAATCCATTTGTATAATTCAATTCAGATTTTTCTGTTTTCCTAGAGATGATACCTTCTAGCACCAGAAAAGCAAATATCATTATAATTTGGATCAGGACCACGGATTTGCTTTAATGAATGAAGTTCCTTCATAATCTGCACATTTGAAAATGAAGAAACAGAGAACAATATATTAGACACAGCTACAATAGCAAAGAAAGAAATCGATATATATAACAGCATGAGCAAAGAAAGAAACTGACATACTGCAATTAAGAAGTAAGATGAGGTCAAGACATGGATCTTTGTTTTTCAGCACTACTGTATATTTCAATTAGAGCTGACGTATGAAATATCTCTTTTCATAGAAAAAACAAAACAAGGTAACTAAAAAGAAAAATTAAGAATCATTTCTAAAAAGAGATGAAAAATGAAGCATAACAACACTAATACATTCAACCTGCTTAAATGAATACAATAGACAAATAACTGTTCTTACTTTTTCTCATCATGCATCATCCAAGTTACATACAGTCACAGCATTTTGAGCATGTGCACTTCTCTTTATATTTCTCAGAGTGCATCACTTCTTCATTCATTGAACTAAAATTTAAAATTCAATGTTGTCTTAACATCATTGAGGAAGGAATTATAGCACGCTAATTTAAGATCAATCTAACTTAGGTGAAGGGAAATTTTTAATTGTCCAGAAAGAAACTGTTATAAAGAATAAAGGAGCAAAAAAAAAGGATAGAAGTCAAAGAAACTGGAGCTTACAGCTTCCTTGAATGCTGTAAATACTGCTTCTGGTAGGTAAGCATATGTTGTGCCACTATCCAAGACCGTACTATGTTTTCTATCAAATACAAGTAGGTCTAAAGGCAACCACTTTCCCGCAACATGAATCTCCCTCAGATCAATGTTATAGTATGGACTGTTGCCATCCCGAAACTAGAGTAAATGTGTGAAAGGTACCAAATGTATATGTTAGGAAAGTTCAAGATGTTTCATGTCTATGAGAGAGAGAATTTTTAACAACACACCTGCGCACAGGATCTGAATGGGTAAATACCATGCCTGGAGGGAGAGATATACCTCCAAGAATCATTGCACCCCTACCAATATTCATTTCACCATAACACAATGAGAATGAGTCACTAATCACACCTTTTTCAACAAGTTGATCAACAATACTGAGATCACCGCGGCCCAATCCCATTATGCCATCAGCATGTTGACTGTAAAGGTCTCCAGTTTCCACATTTTCACAACCAAAAACAGCACGCTGGGGTTCAAGCTCACTCAGATTACCAAAGGATATAATGTCCTCACCAAGGACACCACTGCTAGTGCTCATTTCAGCATACTGCCTCTCATAAACACACTGTTCCTTTTCATTGTCACAGCTGCAATCTATATTGCACTTTACTGGTTGATAAGTGCTTGACAATTCTGGCTGAAATTTTGGATCCTGGAGAAACACAAAATTTCCAAAATGCTTGTGAGATTCAGTCAATTCTGTTCAAATGCAATAGATTGGACAAATTACAACATATAAATTGAAATTTATTCTTCAGAATGAAATTTATGTGAAAATCACAATTCTCATCAAATACTAGAGATACAAGTATTGTGAATATCAAGTAATTACCTGGTGCCTGCCACATTTTTTGCAAGTAGAACACGGAACGTATGTAACAGTGCTGCCCGTATCAACAATAAGCGCAAACCTTTGAGGTGGTGTCCCGATCCAGAGCCGCGTAGTGTAATACCTTTTCAATGACAAATCCCAATTCAAAAATTTAAAACCAAGAAAAACAGATCAAATCGGAAGAGAATTAAGGAATGCAATGCCCGTTAAGAAGGAGATCGTCGTAGAGTCTCATATGGGCATTGGGACGAGCACTGGACTCGGATCCTTGGAGATGGCGATGCGAATTCGACAATGTTTTGGAAGAATTGGGGGAAGAAAGAAAGAGTGGCAATACCATGGCAGGTCGGGCCCCTCCTAGAAGGACATTGGTGGTGGAGACACCGTTCACTGCAGTGGCATCCCGTATAAATAAAAAGAGAAAGACGAGAATGGTGAGCTGAATCGGCGGTGAAGCCATTGGTCAGTCGACGACGGAAAAGTTTTCTCTCTGATTGAGAGAGAGAGGAAGAGAAAGAGAGGGAACTGAGCGAGAAATGGAAGAATTGAACAGAAATTAGAAACTAATTTAACTTTTTTTTCTGGTACAATGGCGCTATCGAATAAACGTTGAATTTTCGCTTTCAACGGCCGATGGACTGTATTTATCTATTAATTAAGGAGATTTACAAAAATAATTTAGAAAGAAAAAAATTGAAAATATACTATACAAATAGAAATAAATCATATATATATTCAGTATGTTTTTACTATATTTGATATATATCATAAAAATATAAAAAACTAATATTTTTATAAATTCAAAAGTGGAAAACTATAAAAAAAAAATAAAACATAATTATAAAAAAAATTTATTTAACTTCCATATTAATTAACACTTTCTAATAATGGCCCTAAGTTCTTATTATACTTATTTACAATTGGATTTGAGCATCATACAATTAATTTCAGTAACAAAAGATCGAGTTAAAATGGAGATCAGAATGTAACTTAAACAAAATTTCAGTCGATAAATGAAAATTATATCAACACGAAGTTAGCATTTCAGTTTTCAGCAAGGAATCAACAATTAGATGAGGCCTTCAGTTCAATGTGGCTACTGAATTGATACAAATTCTTATATGGTAAAAAATTTTCGTTTCAAACTAGCACTGCATTGTTAATAAAGGCATTGGTCAACATAAACCTGAAAGTAATATTCAACTACAATCAACGGCATCTCTAACAAGCTTTTCTTACAAAATTAGCATTCAACACTCTACATATATGGCTGCTGTGAAGACCGCATACCAGTAGTAGTCCCCATGTAATTACTATAGTTAGACGCAGCTGGATCATATGACCCAGCAGTAACCCTGTCGTCCTGAGGGTAGTAGTACATTCTTTGATCCATAGCTGGTTGGCCATAAGCAGAATGGCTAGGAGCTTGATAATCGTAAGGATTTGGAGCAGCATGAGGATACCTCTCTGGCATTCCCATACCGGCAAAAACATGTGGAGCTTGCTGCCCACCAGCAGTGCCTGGGGCAACACCTCCACGGAATCCTCGAAACCCTCCATTAGCTCTTGGCTTCTTTGATTGTTGATGTTTACCAAATTCCACATTTCTCTTCTTATCAGATTTCGATTTCACTAATTGGGCAACTCTTTTCTGAAGTGGATCAAGCAGGTAGTCAGCTTCAAGCTTGTGCTCCTCAACAGACCTTATAACAGCCTTCAATGCTGCAAGTTCTTGTGCATTTGCATCAACCTGCAAAGAAAGACAAAACTAGTAAGTAATTTGCTGTTATAATGTTTTGGCATAGCCAGCTACTCTTGACTGGAAGAAAAGATACCTGTCCAGTAGCACCACCTGTATTTCCACCTTTTCCTTGGGAGTTTCTCCTAGAATCCTTCAAGTACGTCTTTAGCAATGGAACAGGAGGGAAACTTTCGGTAAGGTGGAAAACATGAATAAAACGTACAGCTTCAATTTGTTTCCCATCATTAATCAATGACTCAATAACACCTGCACAAACAATAAAGGCTCAATAAACCTACATTAAGTACATTTAGGACATGAGAGTTATACAGGACTGCAAGAGTCATATTCTACGAGTAATTTAAAATACCACCACTCATAAAGGAATCAAGTGTAAGGGACACCTATGGAAACAACGGTCCACTCTCCAGACGCAGGTCAGTTAATTAGAAGAACACCAACCTGGCATTTTGTGTGTTAACCCAAGGGAACGGCAGAGCTCAGGTGTCTGCCTGCGGCGAGCAACTACAAGGACAAGCTTGCAGAGTTCTTCTTCATCAAACTCCGAAGCAATTCTAAAAGTTGAGAGAAGCTGCAAGAATGCACCTGCTTCCAATGAATTTCCATTGGTAGCATCAATGCCTGCGCTAGCCAACTTAGGCTTCCACTCATCAGCAATTGCCTTGGCTTGCTGCTTTATTTCAGGGTTTAGTAGGTGATCAGCACCTGGGTCAATTCTGGCCAATAGGGCAGACATGGCTTCCATAAACATAATACAGGATTTGCGCATGCCATGAAGGCCAGCATCCTTTTTATTCATTGGTTGGGTAGTTTCAACAGGAGGATAAAATCCCTCCAGTGAATCCAGCACCAAACGGGCTGGTTCATTTGCACTTTCTAGTGCAACAGAAAGTTCCTCACGAATGGCATATAGATTTTTTTGATTCTCCATAGTAAAAGTCAGTAGCCCTCTTGCATCCATCTGCTCGCAAAATTGCGTTAGCTCTGGACGTGGCTTAAAATCAACAGTCGCGCTTTCAGCATTTTCACCCATTTTAGGAGGAGAGTCCTCCTCTGGGGAATTTGTGTCGCCAAGAGAGCTGCTTACCTTACTTTCTTTGTTGTCACCCCCATCAATGGACTCCAAAATAGTTGGCTGGTGATTTGCTAGTGCTTCTGCAATGACAGCAACAGCAGCATCCTTTAGTTCTTGCACTCGATCAAGGAAGTCTTGCTCTTTAGCTACAACAGCTGCCTCTCTTTCCGCAAGCAATGCAAGAGTTTCAGCTTCTTTCTGCATATACTCCTTCTCTCTAGCTTCTAACTCTTCAAATTGTCTCTTCAATGTTGCATCAAGGTTGCAGAAGTGTTCCTCAATTTCTATCCACTGAACTTTGTCATCAGAAGCATCCTTGTGGGCTTCCAGTTCATGTAGAGTTCTTCCAAGCTGTTCTATTAAAGTGGATACTGTATTGTTTTCCAAGCCTTGCTCTGAATTAGTCATTGCTATCAGAAGAGCATGTAATACAGAACAATTCATCAATATATCATAAAGCCATAAACCAAAGGAAAGCACAATGTGCAATAACTGCTGAGTACAGCATTTTTTCTCAATAAGAAGGCAGCAAGTACCCCTGCACAAAACATACAATATGAAGAGAAGATACACTCAAACTACAGTTCATTCATGTTTAAAGATGAAGTTGCAAACATCCTTATTGCTTATTAGGTTTCATAGAAGAAAACATTCAAGTTTTTCTTTCACCTGGCCAATTCTAAACTGGCATTTAACCACTGAGCTGCTCATGAGTCAAATAGATTTAGCAAATCACCCGGATTCAAAGAGGCTACATATAAACAGAATACTGCAAACCCTCATCACATTAGTTAGCAGAAAAGGTTTCAAATAAGGAACTTGGACGATTATATTTCTTCAATCACATAAACTTCATACAATTTTGTATCAACTCAGCTCAGACAAATCCAAGAAGAAAAAAATCCAACTTAAAGGAGGTTAAATATTTGGTCTGAAAACAACACCCTTATGTTTGGGGATCAAATAGCCAAAAAAGGAGTAGATCTCGGCAAATGGAAGAAAGGCATTGTCAAAACCTCTGAAACACCCAAAGAATTAGTTCGATACGAACAAATGCTTTAAGACATAAACAAGTCAAAACATATCCAAGCACAGATTTTGTCTGTACAAGGAAAGAATATCAATGCACATTACTGCAAATAAAGTTGAAAATGAACATTTTAACTTAATATCAGCAAACCAGCTACATCCAATACATAAATGTCAAGGCTTGAAGGAAAAAAGAGGACGAAGGTAAGTGAACAGGACTTTTATTATATTAATAACAAACAAGAAATGTTTATTAAAATTGTAGACAGATCCCTATCTTGTAGAAAACAAATGGCATTCCAAACACGAATGGAACCATCATAAAGAGAATTCAACCATGGAAATGACACAAAGCAGCACTCAGAAGGCTTAATTCTATGAAAATGAAAGTGGGCATTCTTTTTCTCAGTGTTCAAACTTTGGACATCGAATGATCCAAGCATCATAATGGTGCATAGATTACTCTCTAAGCTGACAAAGTACATGAAGGATTCATCCTCATCTGGTGGCATCACAAAGTCCATAAACTAAAAATTTCTCCACAACTTTTTTATTTTTAGTTTCTATTTGTAAAATTATCCGGAATGCAGATAATCAAATGTAGCCACACAACCATTATACTCCAATTTGACCTTTTCTAAGCAACCAATAATGGCACTCACCAACATACAAATACCAACCACAGTTCCTATTCTTGGTGCAATTCCAATACATTCTCTGTGCATGCTACAGCCAAACATTCTAATAATATTCCTCAGCTTTACACTGCTGAGATTATATTAGAAACATTTACCATCCAAAAATAACAGCCATTCTTAATCCCAAATAATGTTTTCAGCATCACAACTTCTTAAATTTTTTCCTGTCTTAAGAAATAAAAAGGCGCAATAATACGGTTTTCAAAGAACAAACCAAAAATCCCAAAACGATGATATATATATATATATATATATATATATTCGTATGCAAATAAGCAGACGATTGAAAAGAAAGGGATATAAAAGCGCGTACCTTGACAAGCGTAATCAAGCAAATACAAAAACCCTAGAAGATATAGAAGTGTTTATTGAATTTTGCAGATGAGAAGCCAGCGAAGCGAAGCGATTACGAGTCCACTGGAAATTTCCCTTTTTAGCTCTTCAGCTTCAGATAGATAACCAACAAAATTACTGGATTTTTGTTTATTTATTTATTTATTATTATTTTGTTTTGCTTCTTCTTCTTCTTCTTTTTTTGTCAGGCAGAACTAAAACGCAATTATGGTTGTCGTTTTTCAGGGACTGTATAAAGTATGAACCCTAATTTGTTTATTGGACTCCTAGCATAATTGGTCTTTAATAGTTGTGATCCTTGGGCTCTAGCCCATTTAGTATTTTATTGTTGGGCTTTATATGAAACATTGAGAAACTTACATTATACATCATTTTTTTGATTTTTTTTAAATATCTTTTAATTTTTAGGAAATTGTAGAAACACTCCTTTAATATACATTAGGTATATTATATACTTGATCTATAAATTTAAATTTTGGTATTTTGAAATTAAAAATTAAAAACTGATATTTTTAAAAATAACTCTTTTTAAGGATTTTTTACAAAGTCTAAAAATATTTAAAAAGTGAGAATATTTGCAATAATTGCTATATTTTATATAATTGTTGGTATATATTCAACATAAATATTTTTAACTAAATTTTTAAAAAAAGAGATTTTTTAATTTTCTTAAAAATTGTAGGGTATTTAAAAAAAAGGTTTAAAATGACATTATATAATTTTCTCTTAATTTTTTTAATTTAAATTTCTTTCAGATTATCAAATTGTAATAAAAATAAATAAATTATGAATGTTGTCGCATCTTAGATCATTTTTATATAAAATGAGAGATCCTTATGTATGATAGAGTTTACATTGATAATGGATGATTAATTTCCAGCATGATTTACAAGTTTAGGACCACCAACTTGTGAAAGAAATCTTCTTTGAATTTACAAATTGCCACACATTTATATTCAAGAGATACAATGGCATCAGCTTCTTATCCTTAAAAACTAAAAGAAACGTATTGATGGCCTAGTGAATAGGATAAATAAATCATTCAATTAACATAAAAAGGGAAGATAAAAAATAAAATCAAATGGTAAAATGCATCGAAGATATAATTTCATTACAATGTTCAAAACTAGCTTATCACAGCCAACCTACACGATAGAATTGCTGTATAGTAACTACAACAGAATGCCTTCAAAAGCATGCTCAGTTTTGCACGCAGGCAAAGGTTAGCTTCTTCCAGACATTGATACCCTACATTTTATATAAATTAGTATAGTATAGAATGCATAGAAACCTAGTAAGTGAACTTGATACAGAGCCAGCCCCAGAAGAATGCTAAAGAGAGAAAATACATGCTTGAAAGTTGAAGGTTGTTCTGCAACTGTGATTTGGTGTCTATCCAATGTGTTGAGGACAATAGATACTGTACGATTCGAATATCGTGCAACGGTAGTTTGGTTACTCAATTCCTTCAACTTGTTTAGATGGACGGCACCATGTAGCAAATGTAAAACCCCTGGATACAAGGTAAACTATGAATGCTACATATGCACCAGTGAAGATGCAGACCACTGTGGTAAAAACTATTCCATTTACTTCACTGGAGAAAAAGTCAATCAAAAGATAGCCATTGATTATTATCACCAGGGCAGCCACAAGCCATGATACCATCTGCAAAGAAAAGGGAAATTGAAACAATGCAAATTATTTATTTGGAGAAGTTGGAGACAGAATGCAGATTAAGCAGCAAGTAGAGCAAGCTAAAAAAAAACTATACAACAGAATTAAGCAGATGATTATCTACCTAATAAAAAACTACAAACTGCAATAACACAACATTGTTGGATAAAGTTGGACGTTCTAATGTAGACCAGACATTTTTTTCCCTCTCAAAAGGAAATATGAAATCTGATAACTTAGTATGCTCTACCTCCACCGAAGGTAATTAAACAAAATAATCAAAATGCTTACTTAGGCAGCGAGTTGACAATTGTATTTGTCTGAGATTTATAGTTCCATCTTTTTTTTTGGTTGTGGCATTTATCCCACTAAAATTCATCAAGATACATTGTCAAACCAGTTCAATAATGATGATATTGAAAGCCATGACCAAGCAACATCTAAGCAACACATATAGATAAGCAAAAGCTTCTTATAAGAACATATATAGAATATAACAGATTGTTAAATTATTGGCACCAGAGGGCAGAAGGAAAAGAATTTTCCTGTCATGGCATTTCAGTGCTAAATATTGTTATGGAACAAGAAAAAGTTATTCCACTTTTTCCAGCAGCCTGAGGGCAATAAGCATATTACTATCCCATTTAACAAGCATATAAATCATATACAGAATTTGCTGATGTCAATACTGGTACAGAATGTTGATTTCACAACAAAGTTATAATCATTATCCATGCAGGATGTTTCTGAATTGTTCTGATATCTAAATACTTGGAAAATAGGGACAATAAGTTGTTAGATTCTCAAGTTAAATTTATAATGCATCTGATTCTCAAAGAGCTACATAATGTATGATTATAAGATCTTCAGAAAACTAAAAACGATTAAAATTTACTTTATGTCACAGTTGACAGTTTAAGTGCCACATAAAGATACATGATCAAAATGAGAACTGTGGGAATAATTATCATACCTTAAGAACAGGACCAATCTTGAAACTGCCCATGATTTGCTCCTTAGCAACCAATCCAAGAAGAGGGATGAGTGCAAAGGGAATCTGTATTGATTGAAGCACATTCAGCCATTCATTAAGAACATCCAGTGTATCATCAGAGGTATCAAAAACAAGTGCAACGATCATAGTAGGGATGATGGCGCAGCTTCGAGTGATCAACGCCCTGAGCCATTTTTTCAATCTCAAGTTCAGGAAACCTCCCATGATAAACTGTCCCGCATAAGTGCCAGTAATTGTACTACTCTGACCAGCTGCTAATAACCCAATACCCCATATGTACAAGATTGGGAAAAATCCACCCCCATATTTCTCCTGAAGGTATTTCCCTGCATTCACAAGGCCAATACTATTTGCCAGATCTGTACCATAGAAACCTTTAGCAAACACTGTTGTGACAAATAAATTGATAATGAATGAAATTAGAAGTGCAGCACTAGATTCTATGGAGTAGTATCTGAGAGCTTCTTTAACAAGGCCTTTCTTGCTGTGGTCAACATCCCTCGACTGTACAAGGGCAGAATGCAAGAACACATTATGAGGCATGATAATGCAACCCACAACTCCAACAGCCTGTTGTATTGTTCTGGAGCTAAGTTTTGGAACTAAGATACCTGCAACACAGAATTTATTGGGCCATGTATTAGATGCAATGCAACACATAATAACTGATAAATACGCACATGCATAGGTTTCAACTGAAATTTCTTTTCAGGTGAAACATTACTCACCCATGAGAAGCTCCATGCCGTCGGGTTTTGCATCACCAAACATCCACGCAAATGATATTGCCATTGTTGCAATTAAAACAGCAAAAACTGCTTCCAATTTTCTCACACCATAGTTCTCAAGAAATAGAAAGATGAAACTGTGTATTGAAGACAAGGACCCAACTACATCAACATAATGAACTGAATTTGTGTAGAATCAAAGAAATATGCACCAGAAAAAATGAATAGAAAATTTCCGTTTAGTTGATTAGAAAATGAGGAAAAGAAAACAGTATTTGACTGATAATACCAAGAAAATTCCTCTTTCTACTGAGCATATCACTGGCCATAGAGATTTTCCCTTTTTTTTTTCTCTCTTTCCAAACTTTTTTCTTATATTATACCCATTTTCCTAGTAAACGACTTTGGAGTATCAGATACGAATACCACACTTCAAGGTACTAAAAGAATTAATAAATTTTATAATGAATTTATTAACTTACCTAACTAAAGCTACTGTAGTCTCCAAGCACCCTAATGGATGAAAAATCAGGGACATGCTTGATGTGGAATTTTTGTCTTCAACTTCAAAAGTGCAAAAACGATCTCTTGAATATAAAAATCTAAAAACAAAAATAACTATTGAAAGAAAGACAGTAAATTCCCAAAATGGAGGTTAAAATCAGCACCCAACACCAAAGACCATGAAATTCTAAAAAAAAAAAAGAGGAAAAACTTGAAATGGTAAAAAACCTCAACCTGAGAAACAAAATCTCAAAAACTAAAGTAAAATTTAAAACCCAAAAACGCATGAAACCCAAGACAAAATGTTAAAATGCAAAACAGGTAAGAAAAGGTTGGGAAATCAAAATTACCAATCACAGGCAGTGATTATAACACCAGACCACAAAGGCAAAACCCCATTACTCAAAATCCGGATAGCGATAGCACTCCCAATAACCTCCTGTATATCAGCTCCAATCAAAGCCAACTCAGCCATAATCCACAAAACTATTCGAGCCCAACCAGGATATTCGTCTCTACAAAGCTCAGCCAAATGTCTCCCAGTAGCCACGCCAAGCCGCGCAGCCAGAAGCTGAACAAGAAGCCCCATAGCAGTGGCCCAAAAAAGAAGCCAAAGTAACGAATACCCAGCAATTGCTCCAGCCTGAAGATCGCCTTCCAAATTCCCTGGATCGAGAAACGCGATAGACATTAAGAATCCCGGACCAGTAAAGAGCCAAAGTTTTCTCCATGAAAATGGCGGCGCTGTATCGGAATAGACCTCTGAATCAATTCCAACAACGATATGAACTTTCTCGGTAGGATCATAGGCGGTTTCTTGCTCTTCTTCTTGTTCTTGTTGTTGTTGTTCTCGGTTGAGCAATAATGGTTGCTGGTGTTGTTCATCTTGCGGTGTCATGATTGGTTCTTCTTCCTTGAGGTTAAGAGTATATTTGACAGAGACCCGAGAGATTATTAACAGCCTTTGGAAGGAGTATTGGGTCCGATTTGGTTTCTGTTTTTCTACTGATTCTTTTTTTCATCAAATTGCTGTTTCATTCTTGTAGTGTAAGAGAAGCGAAAATCGAAAAAGTAAAAAATGAAAAGCTTCGACACTGACTCAAAACTACCAGTTATCTCCTTCTCTGCTTTCTCTCTCTCTCTCTCTCCCTTCCCTCCCCCCCCACTCTTGGCCTCTTTTTTACCAATTAGAAACCGCCACGTTTAATTTTTGGGATATCTGAGAACATCTCTGGGTATTTATGTCATTTGAAAGCAAAGAAATGAGAAGAAAGAAAATCCCTTTGCATAATATTTCAGCCAATACATTAGAAAAAAAAATTTTAATATTATTTTAATATCATACAGAACAAATTAAATATTATAGAATTTTAATTAAATCTAAATTTGATTTGGTTAAAATTAAATTAAAATTAAATATTTTGGATGCTTTTACTGATGATGTATAACTCTAATTAATACAGAGTTCTGATATTTATTTTAGTTTTTTTATTATTTTATTTTTAATTAATCCTTCCAAATCCTGCACGAGGGCTCACTATTCCAAATATATGAATATTCCGTTTTCTTTTCTATGGATAATGAATTTTATATGATGAATTTAGTAAGATACTGAGATTTGCCTAAGCTTTATAATATTGCTCAAAAAAAATATTAGTTTATAATTTTTTTTTCTGTGTGGCGCGAGTATACAGGTAATGACATTTTCTGGATCATTCCATGTGTGGCTTTTTCATGTCTCTCATACTTTGTTAGTTTAAAAAAAGTAATTGTGTCACGTTAGATCACACCAAAATAGTAATAATTCAATACAATACATTGATTTATATATAATCATATCATGTTATACTAGTCAAATATTAGATTTTATTATAATAAAATATCTAATTTTTTAAATCTTCATGTAAAAATCTTATTTGTTTAAATAAAGTTAGATATTATTATAATTTATATTAAAATAAAATCGTATCTAATTTTAATTTATTTTTGTAAACTAAGTTTTTAATGTATTACTAATATTAAAAAAAATAGTTTATATTATATCGTGATTTATTTAATTATCATATAATAAATATAATTCATATAATTTATTATTAATTTCAGCCATTAAAATCTATACATAGTAATTGGATCGGATTGATAGATTCATCGTACTTATAACTTATTTAGCATCGTATTAAATATGTAAAACTTAAAAAGTAATGTTCCATTATGATCTATTAGTCTATATATAGTTATATTGCGATGTGCCCGTACCATGCCAGCAAAATATGAATTTAGAAGAAATTCTATAATAAACCGAATTCATATTTTTATTTATGGATTCAACCAATTATAAAATTTTATTTAAACTATAATATTGAAAAGAATAGTTTTAATTAATTTTTATTTTTAAATTAGATTTTACTATTAGCGGAGTTAAGTTAGAATTTTCCATGAATTAAGTACGGAGAGTTATTACAAGTTTCATTTAATAAATAATACTCCATATAAAAATTTAATGTCGCATGTAATATAATCTAATAATTTAGGGAATAAAAAAATATCATATTTAATTCTCCTAAATTATAAAATTTTTTGTTGATTTAATTAAATTTATAGAATATTATTTTAATTTATTAAGTATGCAATAAATCGATTCTTTTTTATATTCAAAATGGAAGAAATAAATTTATATAATAACATAATCAAAAGTAAGTATGCCATTATCTTTTATAAAATTTGAATTGAATGAAATAAATTTATCTATTAAAAACTAATTAATGCTATGAATTACTTATGCGTTTGCAATGTATTTGAATTAAATAAACTATAATTTAACATATAAAATAAGTTGAGTAAAATGTAAGTGTTACACATGAAATATACAAGTTTAATTAATTATACATTACATCATAAAAAATAAATTTATAATTTTAAATTAATATAATTAATTAAAATACGTTTTTAAATTAAATCCAACCATTAAAAAATGTTTGAATTTTGAAATATTATTTTGGAATTAAATTAAAAGGTAATAACAACTAATTAATAATAATGTGTAATAAGCAAAGCAACTCTAACAAATTAAAAAATTTCTTTAAAAAAAACACTCACAGACTTTCTAAGATAGGAGAAGTCTCCACAATGACTATCTTGCTTATTATTCCCCGCGTCACGTCATCAATGTTGCTTTATTAGTCTGCGACGCACGTCATCCAGATTTTTCACTGGAACCACTCAAGAAAAAGGATAATTTTATTTTGCCATGTATCGCCCTGTACTGTCCACGTAAGCACTAAGTTTCTTGGAAGATCCGAGGTGGCAAAACGCCGTTACCGGAACAAGCCAATCAAGGAAAGCACGAGGAAGGTCAAGTTCTATGTTGCCATGTGTGTGGCGGTGGCGAGCTGACGTTTTTGTGTGGTTGGCTTCTGAGCGCACTAGATCATTGTGTGTCACTCAGTGACGTAATTTCGTATATCTTTTATTTTAATTTCATAAATACATTTTAATTTTTAATTTTTATTTATTTCAAATTATAATTTATTAAGCTGAGGCTATCCACTGCATCAATTTTTTATTAATATTTTAGATGTTAAATTGATGGAACAAAGATGATGAGAATTTAATGCATGTTTCAGAGATGATGACGCAGCGATCTAATATTGAAAAATGATGATGAATATTAATATATTTTTCGGAAATAATTAGTATAATTTATTAAAAGAAATATGTTTATTATTAGATTAAATTTAATTATAAATATTTATTTTATAAATAAAATTTGATAATTATTAATTATTATTACATGTTGCGTCCGATTCCATTTCATTGATGCATCTCGACGATAGTGATCCAATAATAATAATTTCAAAAGACCAAAAGGAATGGCTTACAGCTACTGCGTTAAAAAGAGTGGCGGCGGATGCCTCATCGCTTAAAGTAAAAGTGCCTCACGTAACGCAACTTTGTTTTCTTTTTCTGCTAGTTTTTACTTTTAGAGCCGTTCATTATGTCCACATTTTTCTTCATTTTTAGCATTTTATTTTTTAATATATTTATATAAAAATATTTTTTATTTTAAATGTAAAAATATAAATTCATTAATACTAACTTAATAAAATATATTACTTTATTTTGTTTACTTTAATTTTATTAGCATGTAATAAATAGATATAGAGAATTGCTGCTATTTACTAATATCT
Organism: Garcia nutans; assembly: GCA_947685225.1. NCBI lineage: Eukaryota > Viridiplantae > Streptophyta > Magnoliopsida > Malpighiales > Euphorbiaceae > Garcia > Garcia nutans. Next base: position 4,736,643 of record CANTUV010000059.1, on the reverse strand, counting down.
ATTTATTTTTTAAGTGTATGAAAACAGATAAATGATAATTAAGAAATTTTCTCTTGATAGTGATATATATTATATAAATAAAACTAAAATATGAAAATTTACTGAATTCATCTATAAAAATAAAAATAGTTAGATGTAAATCGATATGCATACTAAAAAAAAGTCCGTATAATTGAAATAATAAACCATAAATAGAGCTAAAGTTTAAATTTTATAGAAAATATGGATAATATTTATTAAATAGATTAAAGAAATATCACTGAAATTAATTATAGATATTTTATATTAAATATTTAAATTTAGTAAGGAGTAATAATTTTTTCATTAAAAAAATATAAGTAACAAATAATGGATAAAATTAATAAGAAAAAAAATTTTTTTTTCTAACAATTCACTAAAATTAAGAAGTCATTTCATTAAGAGAGATCTTGCAAAAAAATAGCTCGATGCTAGAATAATGAAAAACTTGACACCCATCATTCTTATTATTTTTTCAATTTGAAAAAAAAAATGAAAATATTGTCTATATAATCAAATCATTTATATATTTTTTTATTAAAATAAGAAACTATAGTAATTTATGATGTAAGAATGACAACACAATGGGTATTTTTAGATATCAAATCCATTCATATCTATTTATATAAAGTATAAAAAGTTTATAAATTGATTTAAGTGAGTATGTGTAAGATTTTTGCCATTTATAATAATTTGAATTGGGTTCGAGCATATGTTTTGAATATCTATTATCCGAATCCAATTATATATATAAATAATATTTTATTAAATTTTAATTATATATTAATATATATTTTATTTTAATTATAAAATTATGTGATATGAAATTATTTTAATAAAATTATATTAGTATTAAATTTTTATTTATAATTATTTAATTTAAAAATTATAATTTATATTTTATATTTTAAATTTTATAATATTTTTATATTTTTATATTTAAAATTGTAATTAAACGAGTACGAATAACAAATATTTAATATTAAATGAGTTTGTGATGAATATAAATAATAAAATAATAATTATAATCAGATCGAGTTTAAATTTAGATATTTAAATTTAAACGAGTTCGTATAACAGTTTTTGTGAGTTTCCTATTTATCATCACTCTCGTGTTGAGTTGGTAATTAAAGTTATAGTAACATTAAGATGGCAACTGTAAAATTAGTCCCATAATTCTAAATTTCATGTTAATGCATTCAATAATTATTTTTAACAAATCCAACCTTTTTTTTTTTTGCTTTCCAAATATAATGAAATAATAATATAATTTTGTTAAATTATAGGTAACTATCCAACTGATTGATCAAAATTTTTAAATCATATAAAGATAATATTAATATGACAATAATACCATCCATGTTTAAACTTATAATATGATAGGATTACAGGTTAATTTTATAAACTTCAATAATATTTTATTATAACTATCGTCCTCAATGCTAAAAAAATTCAAATCATATAAAGATTATATGTGTGTGTATATAAGGGAACTCTAATACAAAATCTTAATATGATTTATTTAAATCACTTATCAACTATAACCTAATAGTAAAAATGAGATTGATAAGAAAATATTATTTTAAGTGTGGAAATAAATCAAAATTTATAGTTAAGCATGAATTATAACAAAAAATTAAAATGAGTTAATCATTATAATCTAACCATTTTTCTCGCTCTTTAGAATTGTAAGTTGATGAAATTGTCGAAATTTTAAGTGTGAAACAAATTTTATCTTTGGAAATGGATGAAATTAGTGAGAAATATAAAATTAACTAAAAAAAACCAATAAATATTTGAATTGAAGTGTACTTTAACACTATATTTAGAATGAATAAATTTATATTTTATAATTCATTTATAAATAAATTTCATATTGAACATATTTGATATGGTGTAACTTAAAATACATAGTTCAATTGAATTTCATATAATTTTATTTGAAATAAATTTTGAATTAAAAATTCATTTGTCTTTTTTTTTTCAAATATACACATATTATGATAATATTATATTTAAAGCTTATAGTCAAATAATGTCAAAAGAAATTTTTCTTTTAGATTTATTGTTATAAATTAATAATAATGAATTTTTCGTTTAGATAATTATTGTATATGAATATTTTATTTTTAATATTAAAAAATTATTATTTTTAGTTTATATAAATTTAATTGATTGAAACTATTATAATTTTATTTTTAATAATTTTTATTCAAAACAATAAATTTTTTTAACATAATTTTAGATAAAAATATTCAGATTTAAAAATTTTTATTTATTAAACTATTATTTATATTTACATGAATAATTTTTGTTTTGATAATTAATTTCACAAAAGGGTTTATATATATCATAACCAATTTTTTTAAGTTTTAAATTATTATAAATAATAAAAATCCAATAAAATATTAAAATAAAAATATAACTATTGATGAAGGTAAAAGGACAATCATCTAAATTGGATATTTGGCTTTAAAAAATTAAAAATCAATAATAAAATTTTGTTAAAAATAAAATTTAAAACTTTAAAATAGGAGAAATAATAAATTTTATAAAATTGACATAGTAAAAAAAGAGAAAAAATTAAAAAAACATTATGAGTGAAAGGGGTATAGGTCTATTGAGGGTAATTTTATAAAAAAAAATGAGTTTATTAATTTATGAAATTCGTTTTTAAATTTTACATATTTTAGTGAAATTTGATTTATACTAATTGAATTTCATATATTTAAATTTATAGAATTGGAATGAATAAATATTTGGGCTTGTGAAAAAAATACAAGAAAAATTAAAAATAATTTTAAATTTACCATATTTATAAAATATTTATCAAAATACCAGAATTTAAAAAATATTTACCAAAATACTATATTTTTATTAGTTTACAAATAGTTTACAAAAAGTTTATAATGAGTTTATTTTAAATTTATAATGAGTTTATAAATTTTACACAGTTTATAATGAGTTTATTATAAGTTTATAATAAAATGACTAAAATACCCCGATAAAAAAGTAAAAATTTTAAAAAATATAGTGGATGATGTCATTTTTCCTAAACATTTAACTCTAAATAAATAATTCTTGAAATTTAAATGAATTTTATAATATTTTATAAAATTTATTCATTCTAAAGAGGGTGTAAGTGTCAAACATAATTTATATAAATGTATTTTTTTGCTAGGCTTTCCGGACTTATGAGAAACTTCTCATTTAAATCTCTGTTTAATTATTTAAATTTTAAAATAGGAGTAGCAATCTCCCTGCTTCAGCATAAATTAAAATAATAATGAAGGAGGCATGAATCTTGCAAGTTTATTTATATTTATTCTAAAAGACAACAAATAGTAAGAGTTATAAACTTGGCCATGTCTCTCCTCTTTTAAAATGATATGACGTACAAAAAAAAAGCAAGGGGTTTCGTTGAAGCTTCTTATACTATGCTTGATTTCATGATATGGGAAAACGATGTTTGCTATTTTGGAAGTTGGTGGTGGTGGCTGCTTTCCTTACGTTCAGCTCTTTAATTTGCTTTATATATATTGAGTTACCATACTCATAATATCTTCTGCATATGGTTTACGAAGAAAAGCCCTATCCATTGGAGGGATTGGGCACTAGTAACAAGTGAACCTCGTGATGTTCCTTATAGTTTAAGTTTGGGTGCTCGTATTAGAATTAATTTTATATTGTTAAAATTAATCTTCTAATTAATTATAAGTGTGGGTTAAATATATTTAAATATTAAATGTGTATTGCAGTCAAATTAAGATAGTCAAATTAAAGTTTTAATTAAATTAGGATTGTTGACTATTGATGTGTCCTACTCGTAATAGGATTATAAGTATAGAGACCGTTAAGTAATTTCTATTTTGTTAAAGGACCAAAATAGAAATTAATCAATTTATTCAGTTATAAATAAGAGGCCGTGGTATCCGGAAGAACATAACAACTTTTAGAGAACATTACATTCCTTCAGTAGTGCTTCCGCTAAACCTAAAACGTGTATCCCCTGGAAGGCGACAAACCCCAGAATCGTCTTCAGCATCAACATATGATGATGTCAGGTACGCAATTCTGCCCTTTGCAATTTAATTTGAATAATCTAGTGATCTATGCATGTTTTAGGTTTTAGGGGAATTAAGTTTTCTCCCCCTTTCAATTGGTATCAGAGCCCTGTGCTAGGTTGCTAGATTTTCCGATTAAATTGCGGTATTGATTATTGTTTTGATTCTAGAAAATTAATTCGGTGATTGTAATTTACTAGAATTAATTTGAAATCGAATTTAGTAATCTGAAATCGATTTTGGTTTTATTTGTTGTTTGGTTAATTAATTAGTTAAATTAATTTTAAAAAAATAAAAAAAATAAAAAAAAAATTGGAAACTGTTCTTCACGAAGAACAGTTTCGATTTGGGCTATGAGATTTTGATCGATTTTGATGGTATTTTGGGTCAGATTTGGACCGACGGTGGCGTAAGGGAGGTCTAACACCCTCATACGGTGGTCACCGGTGGTGGAGAGCGGTGGAGAACGGTGAAACCGTTCGGCCGGTATTGCGATTTTGCGATTTTGTGTTTTTCAGGCGATTCATCGCCGTTCATCGCCAATGAAAGATGGTCGGAGGTTGTTCGGTGCTCGAGCAACCGTCTGGAGGCTGTCACCGGCGGTGGACAGAGCTGGTTCGAAAAACTGGAGCTGGTGGCGACGAAGTGATCTGCTGCGTTTGGAGCAGATCGCTTTGAGCCAAAACGACACCGTTTTGAGCAGTGTGCAGACCTAGCTCAAAACAGCACCATTTTGAGCCAGAACAGTGCGTTTTGAAGAGAGAACCGCACGTCTCTGGACCGGGGTAAAAGCGAAAATAAAAATATATTTTTAATATTACAAACAGGTCCTTAAACTTCTGATAATCCGATTTTGACCTAGAAAGTTTTGTAATTCCTATTTTCACCCACAAAACTTTTAATTTATTTAATTTTTAGCCTAAAATTTTCTATTTATTTATTTTTGGCCCAAATTTTTTTTAATTAATTAAAGTTTATTTTTATTTTCATTGTAATATTTGATTTTAATTATTTTGAGAATTTTATTGAGTTTAAATTTAATTAATATAAATATTGCAATCAATTTATTATAATTTGAGAATTTTATTGAGTTTAAATTTTGGTATTTTAGTCCTGATCGTGTCTAATATTTTTAAAAATAAATTAATTGAAGCAAAAAGTCGCTAAAGTGACATCTATTGTGTAAATTGATTTATTTGGGATATTAGAAAAGTGTATTAAAATTCATTGCGGGTAGTAAACCGGCCCAAAGGAAGGTTGCTATCTGGCTGAATTGAGAATACATGTGCAGTGATAAATATGTGATAATTATTATGTTTTCATCCATGTGGATAATAAATTGGTCCAAATGAAGGTTTAATATTTGACAGGATTAAATTGTCAATATTTGATTGCTGCATTGAGATGCCAATTATAATTAATATTTTATATCCAAAGATGAAAATATTAATATTGTGCCGGTATCTTGTTTCCATTATTTGAACTCTATTATTGTTTGTTTCATTTATTTTATGGATAGTGAGCTTATGTTAATTTTTGTCATTTTCTATGATGTCAGTTAGCATGCCGTATAATCCTAACACTATCCCTATACTTGAGGGGTCAAACTTTGGTTCATGGAAATCAAGCATCATGATTTATCTTGGTTGTATGGACTTAGACCTTGCGTTCAGGATGGACGAATCTGCTCCTCTTACTGAAATGAGCACAGATGCTCAGAGGGTTCAGTATGAGAAGTGGGAGCGTTCTAACTGCTTAGGTCTTATGGTCATGCAGCAGGGAATCCCATAACATGTTCGAGGAGCCATTTCTGCTGAAGAAAGTAATGCTAAAAACTATCTTGCTGAGCTGGAGAAGGTTTATGTCAAAAATGACAAGGCCGAAGTGGGGACGCTTTTAGCAAAACTCACCTCCATAAGGTATACTGGCAATGGTAGTGTTCGGGAGCATATACTGAGCATGTCCCAAATAGCCAAGAGGCTAAAGGTCCTGGATTTGGTTTTACCAGATGACCTGTTAGTCCATCTAGCTTTGAATTCTCTTCCACCACAGTATGGGCAGATCAGGACTTCATATAACTATCAATCGAGCAAATGGACTCTTAACGAGCTCATTGCTCATTGTGTGGATGAGGAGGAAAAGTTGTTGGCTACTAAGAGGGAGAGTGCTCATCTGGTCTCTTCAGTAGATAAGGGCAAAAACAAGAAAAGAAAGAAGACTGCTGAGAATAAAACTGCTGATAAAAGTCCTGTGCAAAAGAAGCCTAAGGAATTAAAATGCTTCTTCTGCAGCAAGTCTGGACACTTAAAAAAGGATTGTCCTAAATACGCCACATGGCGTGTCAAGAAGGGTAAGTACCTTGTTTTAGTCTGTTATGAGGTTAATTTAACTTCAGCTCCTAGAAACACTTATTAGATGGATTCTGGTGCTGCCGCTCACATAAGTGTTTCACTGCAGGGTTGCCTGAGCTACCGAAAGCCAATTAACGGTGAAAGATACGTCTATGTGGGAAATGGCGATCCGGTGGAAGTAGAGGCAATTGGGCATATTAGATTGTGTTTAAGAACTGGATTTTTTTTGGATCTTGTAGATACTTTTGTTATTCCGACATTTAGACGGAATTTAATTTCTGTTTCTTATTTGGACAAATCTGGTTTTACTTGTTCATTTGAAGACAGCTCATTTACTTTATCTATGGATTCAAAAATTTTGGGTATTGGCTTCTTAAATACATGTGATAATCTATATATGTTGGATATTAATGATTCTTATAATGAAACCCTGCAAGTTAGTACTATAGGTACCAAAAGGAAGCGAAATATAGATAATTCAGTTAAACTTTGGCACAGACGTTTGGGTCACATATCCAAATCTAGAATAGAACATCTTGTGTCAGATGGCATCCTAAACACACTTGATTACACAGATTTGGACTCCTATGTTGAGTGTATTAAAGGTAAACAAACTAAACAAAAGAAACTAGGTGCCAACAGATCATCGAACGTCTTAGAATTGATACATACAGATATCTGCAGTCCATTCCCTACAGCAACAAGGAATGGCCAAAGATACTTTATATCATTCATAGACGATTACTCACGTTACGGGTACCTATATCTCATTCATGATAAATCTGAGTCTCTGGACTTTTTCAAATCTTATAAGGCCGAAGTTGAAAACCAACTCAGAAAGAAGATTAAATATGTTAGATCTGACCGTGGAGGTGAGTACTATGGTAGATATGACAGTTCAGGTGAACAACGTCCAGGACCATTTGCTATTTTCCTACAGGACTGTGGTATAGTCCCTCAATACACCATGCCTGGTACACTCAGCATGAATGGTGTATCTGAGAGACGTAACAGGACTCTTATGGATATGGTTAGAAGTATGATTAGTCATTCTTCTTTACCTGAGTATCTATGGGGAGAAGCATTAAAGACACCAGTCTATCTTCCTAACAGAGTACCAACTAAAGCAGCTATAAAAACACCTTATGAGCTTTGAACTGGACGTAAGCCCAGTCTAAAGCACCTTCATATTTGGGGATATCCTGCTGAGGCTAGGCCTTATAGGCCTAATGAGACAAAATTGGACTCCAAAACTGTTAGTAGCTACTTTGTTGGTTATTCTGAGCGATCTCGGGGTTTTAAGTTTTATAATCCTACTTCCAGATCCATTTTTGAGATGGGAATTGCAAAATTCTTTAAGGATGTTGAGTTTGGGGGGGGGGGAGTAAGGTTAGAAACATTGTCTTGGAGGAGGGATCGAGTTTGGAACACTCAGTGTCAATTCCCATCATTGATCCTAGCAGTGTTCTGGTTCCTACACCTGTCACTGTTCTAGAAGCACATCAAGTTCCAATACAAGACAATGTTGAACAACTTCCTCATCAGGATGAAGAAGTCATTCTTCCTCAAATACAAGCCCAATAACCTCAAGAATTTGAGCCAGAACCTGTGCCTTTAAGGTGGTCCACTAGAGAGAGAAGAAATGCTATTCCAAATGATTATGTAGTATATCTTCAGGAACATGAGGACACTGTAGACATGGTGGAAGATGATCCAATCAGCTTTCATCATGTCATGCAGGATCCCAACTCTCACAAGTGGATTGAGGCAATGGGTGAAGAATATAAATCTATGCAAGACAATCAAGTTTGGGATCTTATCCTGTTACCTGAAGGAAAGAAACCTATTGGTTGCAAATGGATATTTAATACCAAGAGGGATTCTAATGGTAATGTGGAAAGATATAAGGCTCGTCTTGTAGCTAAAGGCTTCACTCAGAAAGAGGGGATTGACTATAAAGAGACCTTCTCTCCGGTTTCATCGAAGGACTCTTTTAGGACAATCATGGCTCTAGTTGCACATTTTGATCTTGAGTTACATCAAATGGATGTGAAGACTACGTTTCTCAATGGAGACATTGATGAAACCATCTATATGGTGCAGCCAGAAAACTTTGTGTCTGGAGACCCAAAGCGACTGGTTTGCAAATTAAAGAAATCCATTTATGGACTCAAGTAAGCTTCTCGTCAGTGGTACTTCAAGTTCCATGAAGTAGTTGTCCCTTTCGGTTTTGAGACAAATGCTGTGGAAGATTGTGTGTATCACAAGTTCAGTGGGAGTAGGTTTATCTTTTTTGTCTTATTTGTGGATGACATATTGCTTGTTACTAACTGTAAGGACTTGCTGCACAAGACCAAAGTCTTTCTCTCAAAACACTTTGAGATGAAAGATTTAGGTGAAGCTTCTTTTGTATTAGAGATTCAAATACATCGAGACCGTACTCGAGGTATTCTTGGATTATCACAAAAGGGCTATATTGAGAAAGTGCTCAAGAGATTTAGTATGCACAACAGTAGACCAATTGATACCCCAGTTGCTAAAGGAGATAAATTCAGTCTTGATTAGTGTCCAAATGGTGAACTTGAGATTCAAGAGATGCAGAAGATTCCTTATGCGTCAGCAGTTGGGAGTCTAATGTATGCTCAATTTTACACTCGTCCAGATATTTCATTCATAGTTGGCATGTTAGGGTGATATCTCAGCAATCCAGGAATGAATCATTGGAAAGCAACCAAAAGAGTCTTGAGATATCTTCAGAGAATGAAGGGACATATGCTCACATACAGGAGATCGGATCAGCTTGAGATAATTGGATATACTGATTCTGATTTTGCTGGATGCCAAGACAATAGAAAATCCACGTCAGGCTACATATATCTCTTGGCTGGTGGTGCTATTTCTTGGAAGAGTTCGAAATAAACTCTAGTAGCTACCTCCACCATGGAAGCAGAATTTGTAGCAAGCTATGAGGCATCCAATCAGGCAATCTGGCTGAGAAACTTTGTCACAGGGCTGCGCATTGTAAGTGGCATTGAAAGGCCATTAAAGTTATATTGTGACAATAACTCAACAATTTTATTCTCCAACAACAATAGAAGCTCTTCTCGATCAAAACATATCGGGATTAAGTTTCTGGCTGTGAGGGAGAGGGTACAGAGTGGACAGATATCCATAGAGCATATTGGAACGAACTCCATGATTGCGGATCCACTCACTAAGGTTGTGATACCGAAAGTTTTTCATAAGCACACCGCTTATATGGGTGTCACATTATTTGAGACTATTTAGTTTCAGTGGGAGTTTGTTCATTAAGTTTGCATTATATTTTATGTATGCTCTGTTTGGCATTGGATATATTTTGTAAAGTACATTCAGTTTCTGGAAAAAAAAAGAGTTTTTCTTTCATTTTATTGTGTGTTTTACACTCTGTATTATATTTATGTTTGATCTCACTTAAGATTGACCAGTTGGAAAAAGACATGATTAGATCATATAGCATGTAGTTTCCATGCTACACTCATGTTATTGATCTATGTCATTTGAGAGTATTGGTAATGTGATTGATGGTGGTTTGAGTCACGATGAATGTGGTGACTGGCCTTTCAGTCCTTTATCGATATAATCAATGGACGAGATTGTTTGAGGCACCTTCAGTATGACTACTTTTATGAGCTCATTAAGGTATATACATTTACATTTAATATATGATAGCCCAAGTGGGAGATTGTTAGAATTAATTTTATATTGTTAGAATTAATTTTATATTGTTAAAATTAATCCTCTAATTAATCATAAGTGTGGGCTAAATATATTTAAATATTAAATGTGTATTGCAGTCAAATTAAGATAGTAAAATTAAAGTTTTGATCAAATTAGGATTGTTGACTATTGAGGTGTCCTACTCGTAATAGGATTATAAGTGTAGAGACCGTTAAGTAATTTCTATTTTGTTGAAGGACCAAAATAAAAATTAATCAATTTATTCAGTTATAAATAAGGGGTCGTGGTCTCCGGAGGAACATAACAACTTTTAGAGAACATTACGTTCCTTCAGTAGTGCTTCCGCTAAACCTAAAGTGTGTATCCCCTGGAAGGCGACAAACCCCAGAATCATCTTCAGCATCAACATATGATGATGTCAGGTACGTAATTATGCACTTTGCAATTTAATTTGAATAATCTAGTGATCTATGCATGTTTTAGGTTTTAGGGGAATTAAGTTTTCTCCCCCTTTTAGCTCATGCCTGCAAGATAGAGAAAGATTAAATTTCAGTGAAAAAATTTTAAAACCTAAATTAGTTCGATTTATCCGCAGATAAGAGAACCGAGAGAGTGGAAAAAAGATAATTTACCCTTAGAAATTCTTCCTTATTTTATACAAGATGAGAAGTAGACCATTTATGCCACCCTTTAGCAAGAATAACAGCTATATCAATGAAAATTACGGATGTATTTTTTTTTATCAAAAACCCCATCCAGCAGTGGCGGAATTAGAGGGAGTCGTGTGGGGTCGTATGACCCCCCCAGCTGGCCGGCTGGAACCATATGTAAGTTGGAAGCACGACTCATTTCTGACCGCCCGCTGCAATAGAGCCCCTTTGGTTATACAACCGATATAATGATAAAAAATTTTATCCCCTTGATAAGTCGCTAATTCCGCCGCTGTCTTCCAGTTGTGCATCTGGGCTATGAAGTCCCAAGAGCAGGCCCATGTATCTCGCGAGGGCTCGATTTTGACGATGTGTGATGCGCCATGAAGAGATCTTGAGATTCATAATGTACAGTACCGAGATTTGATACTCAAAGAGTGGTATCAGACACAGTAATTTTCAGTATTTTTCTACTATATCTCCCTTTGAATGTGCTAACGTCATTAATTTTATTTTGACAAGAGATATTGTATACAATATAAACATAAATTAAAAAAAATTATAATAACATTACCACTCAAATTCAAACAGTAGAAAGTAAAATTTTTAAATTCAATATGAGCATATAATAAATTTAGACAATCAAAATTGCAACTTTCTACATTATATTTTTAAAAATTATAATTATAATATTTAACTTTTTTAATAAATAAAATCTGTAGTAAATATTTCAATAATTACAGCATTTTTTAAAGTTGAATTATCATTTCATTCATTAGAGAATTATTGAACTAAAAGCATAATGACTGACTGATGAAAGATTTGATTTAGAATTATTCAAACTACAACATAATGATTGAATGATGAAAGAATGATTATCAGTGAGAAATTTAAAGAATAATTATTAGTGGCAGATATGATCTCTTTATTATTTTTTTTTTTTAAATTACCGGTGAAACTCAATTTTAAAAAAATAAAGTTTAAAGTTGCTTTTCAAAAGGATAACCTCCATCCTACGTAAAACCCATCACTTGAGTGAGGATGCAATTGAACCCAATAACTTTTCATATTATGATGTAGGAAACAAATAATTGAAATTTTAATATGTTTGTTTTTTTATTTTTTTTAAGATAAAGTTTAATATGGTTTTCTTTAGCAATTTGGTAACCAAAAAACCAAAAAAGAATACTCTGAATAGCATTTTTTAATTTTTTTTAAATATCTTTTAAGAAATTTTGAGGATATATTTTTTAAAATTCATACATTGTATATATACCTCTAATATAACACATTATATATACATTATTTAAATAATACATTGTATTTGTACCTCTGAAATTTTAAAACACACACACACACACACACACACATATATATATATATATATTTGAAATTTAAAATTGAAAAGTGAACACTTTGAAGGAAAATAAGTATTTTTGAAAATATTTTTATAGAAATCTCAATAAAAAACAAAGCAAGGGTTTACAATATATAGAATAAATTACACTCTCCACCATGTTTTATAAATTTTTTTATTTTTATTAGAAATATTTAATCATTTTATAATAAACTTATAATAAATTTATAATAAATTATGTGAATTTATAAATTCACAATAAACATATAATAAATTTAAAATAAATATAAAATAAATCATCTAAATATAATATTTTATAAAAAAAATATAAATTTTGATAAATTTAAAAATATTTTTTAAAATATGATAAATTAATTTTTTTATTTTTTCTAGTATTTTTGTAAATATGGTTTACAATATAGTAAATTTTGGATCCAAGACGCTCTCACCATTGGCTTTATCAGGCCATAATAGGCCTAATTCTTTCCATATGGTTTTGCTGTTTTTCAACATTTTTTTTGAAGCCTTCAACGAAATTTAATTAAGTTGTAATTAGGATATTAAACTTTTAGGAAATTAATTTTTAAAAAATTATTCAAAAAAATAAAAATAGAATTTATATTCAATTATCAAAATTTTTAGATGAAAATTTTGACAAAAAAAAATGTAAATTTTCTAAAATTGTACCAATAGAAAATTTGCTTTGGATTTGCATAAGAGATTTGTCAATCTGCTGAAATTTTATTTTCTTCTTCTTCGAATTTCTTTTCTAATTTAGAATTGAAAACCCTAAAGGTAATTTCATAAGATATTTATTTATATTTTATATAGTAAATTTGTTAGCTGAAACTACATTTCTTAAATACCACTTAGATTGCTAAATTGTTATGATTAAAGCTGTGGCACAAGCATTATCCTCATATTGTATGTCAATGTTTATGATTCCTATCTCTACTTGTAAGAAGTTGTTACGATTGTTAAATTCATTTTGGTGGGGCTCTTCAAATGGGAAAAGGTCAGTGCATTGGTTGTGTTGGGAGAGGCTTTGCAATAGGAAGGAGGTGGGTGGCTTGGGCTTCAAGCAATTTCATCTGTTCAATTTAGCAATGGTGGGAAAACAAAGTTGGCGTTGCATTACTCAACCACGAAACCTTTTCAGTCATGTTCTAAAAGCCAAATACTATCCGCATGGGGATTTCTTATCTGCAAAACTAGGACATAATCATAGTTTCACTTGGAGAGGGCTATTTTTCTCTCAAAAATTGCTTAAAGAAGGGGTGAGATGGCGAGTTGGTGTCGGATCAGAGATTTCTATATGGGAGGACCCTTGGCTACCACGTGATGGGAATTTTATGGTAACCTGTCCTAGATGTGAAGGAATTGATAGCTATCGAGTATGTGATCTAATCTCGCAGGATGAGAAGAAATGGAATCTTGTGAAGATGAATTCTCTTTTCTCCTTTGATGAGTCTCTGTGCATCTATCAGATTTCTTTGAGTATGAGAGATCCTGAGGATCGGCTAATTTGGCATTTTTATAGAAGGGTTGCTACTCGGTTAAAACAGTTTATCACAAGGCTGTTGATTTGTTTGCTTCTGACCGTGGTATCCCCATTGGTGGTTTCAATTGAAGTAAAATATGGAACCTTGTTAACACCAAAACACATTTGAAATAAGAATTATGAAAATTTTATTACAACACAACTATCACTCTTTCAATACAAACTCATACAACAACACTCAACACTCAAGAGAAGCTTTACTTCTTATTTTCTTTCTGATTTTTGAGAATTATAACTCACAATGGGAGGGGGTATTTATACTAATTCAAAATCAAAACACACCTAACACACACCTAACATATATCATCAAAACCATACATTTGTAACATCATTTTCAACAATCTAGCCTAACTTTGACTTGTAATTCATCATGTGAAAAATATTAGAAGGTTCTTTTAGGTGGGCTTAAAACAAGTTTATATTTCAACACTCCCATTTAAACTTATTTTATAAGTCCAAGCAAACTCCTTATCCTCGCAAAGTCTTCATATTTCAGTGGCTTCGTGAAGATGTCAGTAATCTGATCATGTGACTTAACGTACTCGATTTGTACATCCTTTCTTGCAATGCATTTTTTAATATAATGGAATCGAGTATCTATGTATTTTAATCGATCATGAAACACTGGATTATTTGCTAAAGCAATTGCTGATTTGTTATCAACACCAATCTTTATTGGTTCTTCTTGTGCCAAGTTCAGCTCCTTCAATAAGTTTCTCAGCCAAACTGCATGACAAACAGCTGAAGTTGCGGCTACATACTCAGCTTCACAAGTTGAGAGTGTGACGATTGGTTGTTTCTTTGACAGCCATGTGAAAGCAGTATCTCCCATAAAGAATACAAATCCAGTAGTACTTCTTTGATTATTTATATCTCCACCCCAGTCGCTATCGCTACACCCAGCAAGCTTGTAATCATTAGAAATTAAATAGTATAAGCCAAAATCAATTGTACCTTTCGGATAATGAAGAATTCTCTTGGAAACTTTGAAATAAGTGTTTGTTGGAGACTCCATATGGCTACTAACAAATCCGACTGCGTAGAGAATGTCAGGCCTCGTGTAAGTTAAGTATCGTATGCTTCCAACCAGACTTTTAAAGAGTGTTAGATCTACCCTTTCACCTTCTTCATGCTTGGACAATTTGAGTCCACATTCTATTGGAGTGCTGATCGGCTTACAATCATCCATCTTGAATTTCTTAAGTATTTCTTGTGCATAACTATGTTGGAAGATGAATATACCTTCATCCTTTTGCTTGACTTCAATACCAAGGTAATATGCCATGAGCCCAATATCCGTCATCTCGAATTCTTTCATCATCACTTTCTTGAATTCACCAAACATGCCTGGTTTGTTTCCGGTGAAAATCAAATAATCAACATAGAGACATACGATCAAAATATCTCCATCTTTGATTTTAACATACAGGGCATGTCGTAGGGACATTTTCTGAAGCCATTCGCTTGAAAATACTTGTCGATTCAGCTGTTCCAAGCCCTTGGGCTTGCTTTAGCCCATATAGAGCCTTTTTCAACTTTAACACCTTGTCTTCTTGGCTTTTGATTTCATAACCTAATGGTTGCTGTATGTAGACATCCTCTTCAAGGACTCCATTTAGAAAAGCAAATTTTACATCCATTTGATGTATCTCCATCTGTTTTGAGCTGCTAGAGAAATTATTAGCCTAATTGTTTCTAGTCGTGCAGCAGGAGCAAATACCTCATAATAATTAATTCCATCTTTCTGACTGTAGTCTTTGGCAACTAGCCTGGCCTTGTGCCTTTCAACTTCTCCTTTGGCATTCTTCTTTGTTTTGAATACCCACTTTACACCAATTGCCTTGTGACCTTTGGGAAGTGGAACAAGCTCCCATATTTCGTTCTTCTCGATAGCCTTGATTTCTTCATCCATTGCATCTCTCCACTTCTTCTCTTTTGCAGCTTCTTTATAGCTTACTGGTTCGTGATTAGCAAACAGGCAAAATAGTGTAAGATTATCTACCTGTTCAGTTGCTTCGTAGAGATCTTGAAGGCTTCTTATACGTTGCACATCTCTTTCTTCAAGACTATCATTTAAAGATGATGAAGATGACTCATTTTCATGGGCAATTGATGTTGGGAAAGTAGGTGGTGTAGTGAGATCTTGCTGAGGTTCTTTTTGTCACTCTGCTAGTGCCTGCACATTTTCATCAAATGGAAAGAAATTGAAGTCGTCTGTGGGGGAGTTGAATTCCCATTCACCTTCTTCATCAAATATGACATCTCGGCTGATTACAATCTTCCCATTGTTTGGATTGTACAACTTATAGCCTTTTGAACTTGCATCATAGCCGATGAAAATGAATTTTTCACTTTTATCATCAAGCTTGGTTCTTCTTTCATCCGGTACATGAACATGCGCTATGCTTCCAAAGACTCTTAGGTGTGAGATACCTGGTTTTCTTTCACTCCATGCTTCTTGTGGTGTTTTTCCCCATACGCTTTTTGTTGGAGATCAGTTAGACAGATAGACTGATGTAGCCACTGCTTCAGCCCAAAACTCTTTTGGCAAATGCTTGCTTTTGAGCATACTTTGAACCATATCAAGGATAGTTCTATTTTTCCTCTCTGCAACTCTATTTTGCTAGGGGGATCTTGGGACTGTCAATGGTATTCGAATTCCATTTGCTTCACAGAATTTTTGAAACTCCTTAGAAATGAATTCTCCTCCCCGATCAGATCTCATCACTTTAATCTTTTGGTTACTTTCATTCTCCACAGCAACTTTAAATTTCTTGAATGCTTCAAAAACCTCTGATTTCTGCTTCAAAAAATATACCCATGTTTTTCTTCAAAAATTATCAATAAAAAGAAGGAAATAGTTACTTTTACAAAAGGAACTTGGACTGATTGGTCCACAAACATCTGCATGTATAAGCTCTAATGGCTTTTTGGCTCTTAAGTCTGAGAGCTTTGAAAAGCTTTTTCTGAATTGCTTCCCAAGTAAGCACCCTTCATAAAGTTGTTCGGGTTGATTGATGCTTGGTAGTCCTCTCACCATGTTCTTCTTGGATAGAAGCTCTAATCCTCCAAAATTGAGATGCTCAAATCAAAGATGCCATAGCCATGATGCGTCTTTGTAGCAAGCTTTCAAGCATTTTGCAACATCATTTTGTATATTAATCACGAACATTCTACTCTTTGTCATTTGTACTTTATCGATTAGATTATTTCTGTCATCCTTGATAGATAGATTATCACCTTTCATGTGAATATCATAGCCTTTCTCCAACAGTTGCCCAAGACTTAATATATTACTCCTCATGTTAGGCACATAGTACACATTTGAAATAAACTGATGTCTCTCATCTTTTAAACGAATAAGAATGCTACCTCTCCCTTTTACTGCAACTTTGGAATCATCTCCAAATGATACATTGCCACTTACAGATTCATCGAGTTCCACAAACATGCCTTTCTTTCCACACATGTGATTGCTTGCACCAGTGTCAAGATACCAAGAATTCTCTGCTCCATCACCATTTTCCTTTGTTGCTAGGAAAAGCGTTGCCTTTTCTTCAATCATTTCTTCTATGTAATTGGACCTTTCTTCAACTTTGTTGTTTGAACCTCTACATTCAAAAGCGTAATGGCCATACTTGTGACACTTGTAGCATTGAATTTGAGATTTGTCATTTCTCAAATTAGGATTTCCTCTTGCATGACCTCTTATAGAAGTTCCTCCTCTTTCATAGTTGTTGTTGTAATTCCAACCTCGTCCACGACCACGATTTCCTCCTCGTCCTCGAGCTCTACCTCTACCTCGGCCATGTTGATTGACTTGGCTTTCATTTTTCTCCTCCTTGAGTTGTATTTTGAGGAGTTGTTAGACGATCTCATGTTTCTTTTTATGCTTTTCTTTATAGGCTTGTAATGAACCTAGAAGTTGCTCAATCTTCATTTCCTCCAAGTCTTTAGTCTCTTCTATTGTCACAACAATGTGCTCAAACTTCTGGTCTAGTGAGCGGAGTATCTTTTCCATGATTCTTACATCTTCTAATTTTTCACCATTTCTTTTTAATTGATTTGAAACAGCCAAAACTCAAGAGAAGTAACTAGAAACTGACTCTTCTCCTTTCATGTACAAGGATTCAAACTCACCTCTTAAAGTTTGAAGACGCACCTTCTTCACTTTATTTTCTTCTTTGTAGGATGTTTGAAGCTTCTCCCATGCTTGTTTGGCAGATTTTGCATCAGAAATTTTCTCAAAGCCATCATCATCTAAGGCTTGATAGATTAGAAAGAGAGCCTTCTTATCTTTCTTTCTTGAATCTTTTAAACTATCCTTCTCAGATTGGGATAGCGAAGCCTCATTTTGTGGTTCAGTGTAGCCTTTCTCCACAATCTCTAAGACATCATGACCACCCAAAAGAGCCTTCATCTTGATACTCCAATTGTCATAATTATCGTTGTTTAGTGTTGGAACTTGAAAGGAAGCTACTCCACTAGCCATATCTTCAAATAGAGTAAGAATTTAAAAATTCTAATTGCACTAATGAATTCAAAACGTTGAAAAACATTAAGAGAGCTCTGGTCAAAATTTTCAATTATTGGTCAATGGTTAAAGTCAACTATCAATAGTCAAGGGTCAATGGCGTAGTCAACAGCTCTGGCGGCTTGGTCAACAGCTTAGCAGCTTGACTCGGCTCCGTTCGACTCAGTTTGACTCGGTCCAACACAGTGAGTCGACTCAATTTTTCTGGGCAACAATCTTCTGGCGATAATTGGCGGCTCGTCTGAACTCCGATCAGGCTGATTCTGATGGCGTTGGATTCGTCTTGTTGGGAGCTTCGATTTGATATATTATATGAATGTATGTAGCTTTGATACCACTTTGTTAACACCAAAACACATTTGAAATAAGAATTATGAAAATTTTATTAAAACACAACTATCACTCTTTCAATACAAACTCATACAACAACACTCAACACTCAAGAAAAGCTTTACTTCTTATTTTCTTTCTAATTTTTGATAATTATAACTCACAATGGGAGGGTATATTTATACTAATTCAAAATCAAAACACACCTAACACACACCTAACATATATCATCAAAACCATATATTTGTAACATCATTTTCAACAATCTAGCCTAACTTTGACTTGTAATTCATCATGTGAAAAACATTAGAAGGTTCTTTTAGGTGAGCTTAAAACAAGTTTATATTTCAACAACCAGCAACTCCTAGGGAAGGTGAAACATTTTATTTGGAGGGCTGTTAGAAATATACTTCCCACAAATGCTAGACTAATTCAACGAGGCTTGGAGTTGAATGAGGATTGCCAATGTGGTGAAGAAGTGGAAGTTATAAATCATGTATTTTTCCATTGTAATAAGGTGCGGGATTGTTGGGCTCTGCAACCTATGTTTGTTGGGATAAGACCTCTAACTTTCACTGATTTTGGAGCATTTTTCTTCCATTACATGGACAACAATCATAGGCAACAAGTGGAGTTTTTCTGCTGTATCTTGTGGAAGCTTTGTCATGCTCGTAATCAGTTCTGTCATAAGTGCCAGGGAGATTATTGATACTGCTTCAGGCTTTTATGGAAGTTGGCATAATTTGGGGAATAATTCTGAGATGTATCGTGCCAGGGCTGCAACTGGTAATGGCCTTCAAGCGAGAACTTGGATAGAACCACAACCACCTCCTAGTGTGTGGAAATGCAATTGCGACACAGCTTTCGATGGGTTTCAAAGAAAGCTTTTTTTGGAGCTGTGGGGCGTGATAGCAATGGATATTTTATGATGGCTATTGATGGTCCATTGCAAAGAATTAAATTTGAACAAGAACAACACAAAAATGAAGAAGAACAACAGAGAAAAGCTCTCAGTATATTGAACGACCAAAAGTGAAATTTCTACACACTCTGAAAAAAAATCTACTAACATTCTATTTGTATACAACCAAAATACCAAACTATTCTTTACCCTAATACACTGATATTAAAAACAAAAAAGGACATTAATGTAAATATACATTCTAACATCCCCCTCCCCTCAAGGTGGAGATTGGTAAGGAACCAATCCCAACTTGGATATAAGGAAATAATGAGATCTGACAACCAAAACCTTGGTGAAAATATCTGCCAACTGCAACTTTGAAGGAACATGATTAGTAACAATAAAATATTCCTTCAATTTATGCCTAACCAAATGACAATCAATTCAAGATGCTTTGTTCTCTCATGAAACACAATATTAGCAGCAATGTGCAAAGTTGTTTGATTGTCACCAGAGAGATCAATAGGCAGCAATAAGGGAATAAAAAAAATTCAGCAACAAATAAGTTAAAAACTGTAATTCACAAATAGTAGTAGCCATGCTGCGATACTCAGCTTCAACTGAGCTTTTAGCAATTGTAGCCTGTTTTTTAGTCTTTCAAGATATGAGAGAAGAACCAAGGAAGACACAATAACCACTCACTGATTTTCTAGAAGTAGGACATGAACCCCAATCAGCATCACAGTAAGCATGTAATTGGAAAGAGCAACCAACAGAGAAAAATAAACAAGTGGAAGGAGTATCTTTAAGATAATTAACAATATGCAAAGCTATCTCCCAATGGCATTTCCTATGGCTACTCATAAACTGACAATATTGTTGAGAGGAAGCATATAAATTTCTTCATCCAAGTAACCATGAAGAAAAGATTATTAATATCCAATTGATGTATTGGCTAATGCTTAGCAGAGGCAATAGCCAAAAATAATCTTACTGTAACTAGCTTGGCAACGGGGGAAAAGCTATCATCAAAGTCAATTCCCTTAATATGATTATACCCTTTAGCAACTAATCTAGCTTTATACCTTTCTACAGACCCATCTGGCTTGAATTTAACTTTCTAACCATTTGCAGCCAATAGATTTCTTACCAGGAGGTGAAAAAGTTAATTCCCAGGTATCATTCTGCTCAAGAGCAGTCAACTCTTTATGCATAGCCTCCACCTAATTAGGATCAAGTTTAGCTTGATTATAGCTAACAGGTTCCTTAACAACAGATATATTAGCTAGAAAATTCATACGAGCATAGTCTAAGTATGGCAAAATAGAAGAAGAAAAAAAAGAAAGAGGATAAGAAGAAAATGAAGTAACATACTGATCTAGCCATTTAGGTTTCACTCTAATCCTAAAACTGTGTCTAGAAACCAGAGGCAAATCAACAAGAGTAGAAGAAGAAGGAGGAGGAGGAATAGCAGAAGCAGTAGTAGAATAAAAAGAACAAACATTATCAATAGAATGCACATTAAAATCAGAAACTAAAGATGGAGAAGAAGTGCAAGAAGAATCAGGAGAAGCAAGAGGTAAAACAGAAGAAGAATCTGAAGAAACAGTAAATGATTTAAAAGGAAATAAATGTTCAAAAAATTGGACATCCCTAGAGACTAAAAAAGTATGTGTTTCTAAATTATACAATTTATATGCTTTTTGACCAGGGACATAGCCAACAAATACACACTTAAAGGCTCTAGGGTCAAATTTATATTTATGAGAATGAACATGGGATGCATAACAAAGACAACCAAGACCTTTAAGAATGAATAATCGAGCAGTTTATTATGAAGGACTTCAAATGGAGTTTTCCACTGAAGAATAGAAGAAGGCAACTTATTAATAATGTGAGTAGCAGTAAGTATAGCCTCACCCCAAAACTTTCTAGGTAAATGAGATTGAAACATAAGAGCCCTAGTAATTTCAAGCAAATGCTTGTGTTTTCTTTCAACCATTTCATTTTGCTGTAGAGTATATGGAGTGGACTTTTGATGAATTATACCAAGACTTCTAAAGAAATCTTGACATTGAGAATTAGTAAACTCAGTACCATTGTCACTTCTAATTTGCTTGACAACAGTGTTAAATTAGGTTTGAACCATAAAACAGGATTGTTTGAGATAAGAAAAAGTCTTTATTTTAGTTTTAAGAAGAAATGTCCATGTAGATCTAGAAAAATCATCCACAATTGTAAGGATGTAATGAGCTCCAGTGACAGAGGCCAAAGGATAGAGACCCCAAAGATCCACATGAATAAGAGCAAACAATATAGACTCCTGTGTATCACTCAGAGGAAAAGGAAGCCTATGTTGCTTACTCAAAGGACAAATACTACAATGATGATTATCAGCTGTTTTAACAGAAGAAGAAATAGGTAAATGTAGTATTTTATTTTTAGAAGTATGGCTAAGTCTTTGATGTATTAAATCAAAAGAAAAGGACTTATTAAAAGCAACATTACAAGAATTAAAAGTATTTGTATCAGAAACAATAGAAGAATCTGATACAGTATAGGTAACAGTACAATCACTAGCAAAAGAATGAATAATATTATGAAGAAAACTAGACTAATCTAAAATGTATAGTCCAACACAAGACTTGCCCATAACAACAATCTCCTTAGTCAAGTGGTCTTGAAACAAACAATGTGAATGAAAGAAAATCACTCTAATGTTAAGATCAGTAACCAACTTGCTGACAGATAACAAATTAAACTTGAAACTAGGCACAAACATCTCTTTGTGAAGGACAAATTTTGAATTAAAGGAAATCAAACCTAAATGACTCACAAAAATCACAGACTTATCAGGTAAGTGAACTGGACTAGGAGGATGAAGAATAGACATATGATGCATGAACTTAGAACTAAAATTCATATGATTTGTAGCACCTGAATCTATTATCCAAAAACTGTTAGTATCAATAGGCAAACTATATGACTGAAGTACAAGAATAATGCCTGCATAACTAGTGCAAGACATATAAGTAGTCTCAGCCATACGCCTCCCCTTAAGACACTTTTGCACCTCTTTTTTTTACAAGTGAAACAATATTAGCAGCCCAAGCTGCTTGAATAGAAGAAGAATCCTCTGAGTTAGAAGCATTCTCCTCTTCAACATGTGTGACTTGAGTAACAAACTTATCAGGAACTTTATCCTTTTGTTTTTTAGGATTAGGCCACCACTTAGGGTAATCAATTAATTTGAAACAAGAATCCCGCTCATATCCATTCCTATTGTAATAAGAACATTGCCTATCACCTCTCCTATCATCTCTCCCAATACCACCTCTTCGATTATTATCCCAGCCATATCCCATAGAATTTCCTGTACCAGAAAAAGAATCTCTCATTGCCATAGCACTAGCTTCAGAACCATCTGTAATTACAGTGTGAACTTCCCTTTGCTTGTCTACCTGAAGAACCATAGAATAAGCTTTATTAACTAAAGGCAATGGCTCAAGAAGCATATCTGATTTCTCACATGATTGTACTAATCACTAAGCCCCATCAGAAAATGCATGAGCTTGAACAAATTGTTCAAATCAACAGACTCTCTTGCAGCAGCACAAACACAAATAGGTATACGAATTAAACAAGCAAGCTCATCCCATAATGTATGTAGCCTAGTATAATAAGCTATAACAGACATATGTTCCTGAGTAATAGATGCAATCTCTCTCTGAATCTTATAAATCATAGGACCATTACTATCACCAAATCTACTCTCTAACTTATCCCATAACTGCTTAGCAGTATCAAAATACACAAAGACCCGAACTAACTCTTTAGAAATAGAGTTAAGAATCCAAGAGGTGACCATGTAATCAACCTTTTTCTATAAAAAAAAAAATTGAGGATAACCATCCTCTGGTTTGACATAAGTGCCATCCAACTAACAGAGCTTTGTTTTAGCACCGAGAGTTATCTTCATCGCTCTACTCCAAGAAAAATAGTTAGTTTTAGTAAGGAAAGAACTCACCAAAATTATACCAGGATGATCCAAATTCTATAAGTATAAAGGATATGCCAAATCACTATCTGTATGACCTTGCAGTTGTGTATTAAAAACCGGATAAGGAGTAGGCTCAAACGTTTATGGAATTTCAGTCATCATATGTCAGTTCTGGAATATCTACAAAAAAATCTAGGGTTTTGAACTGTAAACAGAGAACAAAACCAGATCTAGAAATAAATCTCAGATCGAAGAGAAAAAAAAACTGTATCAGTAAAGAAAATTACTAATAAAGTCACTGTAACCCTAAAATAGAAGGATTCGAGAAAAAAAAACTAAATTGGAGAACTTAGGGTTTCAAAAACACGGCCAATCGAAACTGAGAGACACGAAAAAACACTCTAAAGATATGAAAACCATAAAAAACAGAAGAACAAGAACAAGGTTAACACATGCTCTGGCTCTGATACCATGTAAAGAATTAAATCTTAACAAGAACAATACATAAAGGAAGAAGAACAACAGAGGAAAGCTCTCAGTATATTGAACAGCCAAAAGTGAAGTTTCTACACACTCTGAAAAAAAATCTACTAACATTCTATTTATATAAAACCAAAATACTAAACTATCCTTTACCCTAATACACCGATATTAAAAACCAAAAAGGACATTAATGTAAATATACATTCCAACATCCGTTGAATGAGTGTGCTTCAACAAAGGTGGCAGAAGCATTAGCGTTGAGGGAGGTGTTGGTCTGGGTTTCTTTGCATCTGTAGGGGCTAGGCTTTATTAAAGTGAATGCCAAAGCAATTGTAGATGATATCCACGCCAGAAGAGATGATTTTACTGAGTATAGAATTGTGTTGAATGATTGAATTTCAATTTTGTGTAGTTATCCACTAATTTCAGTTAAGTGGGTCTCGAGGCATGCAAATGTAGTTGCTCATTGTTTGGCAAGACCTTCTAATGATTGTGCACGCTTGAAATACTGGGTTCAGATACCTAGTTGCATTGCTAATGTTTCAAATATGTCTTCTTCTTGAATGGAATTTAGCATTGTTTATTTCAAAAAAAAAATTACCACTTAGAATGCTAGTTATTAGGACTAAATTGGCCGAAATAATTAAATTTATACTAATAATTAAAGTTAAGATACCAATGTGGCAAAAAAATATTTAGACACTAAAATAGCTAAAATAAAAAATAATCAGACACTAATAATATATTTTTTATTAAAAAATATAATAAACATATAATATACATAAATTGTCAAGTTTCAACCTCTAATCCAAAGAGGAGTTAATAACTCAATAATATTACTAAAATTAAAATTTATTATTTCCTTCGTTCCACTTCAAATGAACGAAACACATATATCTAAATAATAATTAACGATTATAAATCTTATTAAAAATTTATAATAATTTACGTAATTGCCCTTTTTCAAATATTCTTTATATATTAGTTATTAAGATTAATGACATATAATAAAAAAGGGCAAATTTGAAACTCTATAATTAATGTTACTTTTAATTTATAGTAATCAACTTTTGCATAAATAAGAAGTAAAAATTAATGTAGCCCAAAAAAGATATTAATAAATAAATTTAATTAATAAAATTAATATTTTTAATAATTATAAGCAGAATATAAAAGAAAAAAATACAAAAAAAATGAGAAAATACAATTTTGAAAAGAAAAATCTTTTCTCTCCCCCTATGTGATAACTAGTAGCTCCATATCTACAAGATATGAGTTTCTTACTTACAAGACATGAGCTCCATATCCACAAGTTATGATAATTGAAAATCAAAATCTGTAAAAGTATACTATAAAAAATAATAAAATATTAAAAATAAAAATTATTTCATTATAAATAGAGGAAAAAATACGCAGAAAATGGATAGAAAATTGATAAAAAAAACAACGAACAGAAAAATAGAGAGCAAATAGAGGGAGAACATAAATTGATAGAAAATATAATACAAGGCAGAGAGTAGAAAAATTCCAATAAAATATTTTCTAGCAGAGGAAACTATTATATAGAAACCTTAAGAAATATTAAGTACAGATAGTGCATATAACATATGTGTTTTTATTAAAATATAATTAAATAAATAATTTGGAAGGATTTAAGGATGGGTTGGAGAAAGGAAATAGATAATGTATATGTAGGATATAAATGAAATATACAAAAAACATAAACGTCACTAAAAAATAAAAGGTCAAAAAATAAATAGTAAAAATCAAAAGAGGTAAAAATGTAAAAGTTAAAAAAATAATAAAATAATAAAATAAATAAAAATAAAAATCAATTTTAAGTGGAATGTAATATCCATGGTTTTAGACGAATTAAATACGTATGCGGAGAATAATTAAATTGTTGAGAGATGTATATGTGTAGTATATATCTAATGAATGCCCATTGTATATATAATATATACTCTATATATACTAATTAAATATGTTAAATTCATAATATATACATGATATACCCCTAATGTATACATGCCCCACATATACTAGTTAAATATGTTGAATTTATAATATATATATATGATATACCCCTAATGAATACATGAAATACATTACACATATATTATATATATATATATGTCGGTAAAAATATGCATAACACATAAATAAAATATATAAACATATGCATATACATAAAATATATCACACATGTATATCAAGTATAAATTGGTGGTAGAAAAGGTGATGATGATGATGATGATGATGATAATAATAATAATAATAATAATAATAATAATAATAATAATAATAATAATAATATAAGAAAGTCAAAAAAGGAAGAAAGGTGATTGGTGAGAATTATTTATTTAATTATTATATATGTATAATTATGGATGAAAAGTTGTTAAATAAATAAATAAAGGAAAAGAAAGTCAAAAGAAGAGAGAAATATAAGTGATTGTTATTAAAAGTAAAATAATTAAATAATTAATTATATTATTATATATGGTTAATAAGTGAAAAAAGAAACAAAAAAAAAGGATCTTCTTCTTTTTCTTCTCCATCACATTTGGCCACCATAGTCAAGGAAAAGGAAGATCTCCATCATTTGTTATACTAAATTTCTTAAAGAATCCAAAGGAATTAAGGTGATTTTGAAGATTTACTAAGGATTCAAGTAAGTATTTTCTATTTCAAGTTTGTTTTCTTTAGTTTGAAGGTTACGTAAGATTTGGATAGAGAGAGAAAGAGCTTTTAAATTGTTAAAAAAGATAGAAATAATGATAAAATAATAAGTAAATGATGAATTGTTGGCTGGTTGTTTGAAATGAGCATAAATGATGAGAGTAGTTTGGTAATGAATATGTGTAATTAGAGTTTCTAATATGGATGATTATAATTATGATAATGGATGAATTTAGTGTTGTTTTAATATATTTATGGTGATTTATGGTTGAAAATTTAATATGGGTAAGTTGAGATGAAGTTAGGATTATGGACATGTTATGTGAAATTTAAGTTTTTGTAGGAGATTTCAATAATTGCTAAAATGGTTTGTAATGATGTTATATTTTTTTATAAATGATGATTCTATGGTAAAATGATAGAAATCAATTTGAAATGTTGAATCTTAAATAAGGTAGCAAGTGAGGAAAATTAGGGTTTTGGAGCAATTTTGGGTAAAATGAATATAATTGATGTTTAGTTAATTAAAATGGCGAGGAATGTGTTGTTAATGGAACATTTTCACTTATAATATGGTTTAGGATTAAGGAAGGTGAAATGGTAAAATCAAAGTGAAGAATAAAATCGATGAAGTTGGTGTTAGAAGAGTGAATTGGGCTTGGAGTTAGCATTTATAAGGTTAATATATACTTTGATAGCCTTTGCATTGATTGTATTTGAATTTGCTTAGTACATGATGAATTGTGAAATTGTACTAAGTTACTTTGATATTGGAAGTCATGGTAAAAGTACATTGTTGTTTGCAAAATTATATGAAATGCATGAATTGTGAGATATTAAACCATTGTAAAATGGTTAATATCTTTATTAAGTGTAATTGGTAAAAGTGCATTTTGTGCACTTGGAACGGAAAGTATGCCACATTGGAAACATGGCAAGAAAATATACTTAAATAATTGAACTATGTGGAAAATACACAAATAGTATGTAGAATTTGAAAATGTGTGAAAATTGGTAAAGATATGAAAATGTGATAAGAATGAAAATGATGAGATAAAGAATATATGCATGTTGTGATATGTTGATAATGTGATTAAGCATGATGATAATGTAATAGATTGTGATGTGTTGAGATGTGAAATTAGTATGTAAATGTGATGATTTATGAGATATATGATGGTGATCATAGAATGATATGATCACGATACATATGAAAATTTTCGAGAAGGAATGGGAGATGAGAAATATACTAAATGATGAGAAATAAGTTGTTGAAAGACTTGAGAAGAGTTAAGTATTGATAATGAAAATGAGATTATGGAAATATGAATTGATGAGATGAATAATTATGCGATGTGTGTGTTGCTGTGCATACTAACTTGTTCCAGAAAATTGATGTTTGAGATTATATGATGACAAGCCCGATCAGAACTGGGCCATGAACTAAGTAGAGCTTGGTCATGAGATTGAAGACCCGAGTAGAGATAGGTCAAGAAATTGAAATGATTTTGCCTATGGACTAGACACTAGGTATCACAATGGACCAAATCAATTGTTCTGAAACTTAAATATTGTGTAGGGAGTATTAGGACCCAACGTGTGGTGTGATGTCATGTCTTGTAAAATTTTGGTAATATTGCAATGAAATGATGAGATGAATTAAATGAGATTAGTTGAGCAATGTGCTATGCTGGTAATGTGGCAATGAAATTTTGAGTTGATGAATATATGTGTGTGTAGTTGTGATATATTTGTATATGAATTTTGTGATGATGATGTTAAGGGACTCATATATATATTAATATGTTTGAAGAATTAGAGGACGGATGATGAGTAATTTGCGATGAATAATTGTGTATTTATAAATTATAAGGTAAAGAAGATGCAAAAATAATAGTGTATGTATTGATAGTATGATCATAAAATATGAGTTAAAAGTATGCATGTTTGTTATTTAAATTATTGTATGGTTATAGTATGTATCACTAAGTTGTAAGGCTTAGCGTGGTTGTGTGAATCACATAGGTATTAGAAGTGCGAACCAAGGTGAACCTGCATGTGATTGAGATTTGAAGTTATGAGTACCACGAGACCAACTTAGAGAGTGATGCATACATATATAGTTTATGTACTATGTATTTTGTACAGTAAAAATATTATATATATATTAGATATGTTTTGTAAAAGGTTATTGTGTATATGTGAATATTTTAATAAGTATTGTTACTTGAAATATGAATTTACAATGTACATTAGTACTATTTGATAATTTTTGAATACAATTGGAGAGATGATGCAGTATTGGAAATGTAATGTATTTGGGAATGAATTTTCTATGCAGGTTGTGTGTTTATTGTTTTGAAAAATATTGAAATTATAGACAAAACTCTGGCAATTTTTTTTTCAGAGATTTTTCTTTATAAATTTATTTAATTATAATTTAACTTAATATAGTTTGAAAGAAATAATTTATGGAATGGAGAATTTTCTAATGTCAAGAGTGATGACACTCTTGTATTCTGTATATGCATATACATATATGAGGTATATGTATTACACATATGTGGGGTATAAGAGTGTTACATAGAAGATAAAAAGTCTTAATTATTAAGTAATTAATTAATAAATTATTTAATTTATATATATTTGTGGTTAGGAAAAGGAGATACAAAATTAAAAAAACACATATTTTACCATCTTCCTCTTCTCCCTTCTCTTTGGCCAAATTTTTATGGTGGTGAAGGAGGATTTTTGGCTTCTTCAATTCATCAAATTCTATAAAGATTTTCAAGGATTAATGGTAGTTTAGGTGAAATTCCAAGTAAGTAGTAAGTTTTCCGTAGTTTTTTCAAGATTTGTTCAAGTTTGTGGATATATATAAATAGTAATTTTGATGTCATATTTTGTAATTATTTAAATAGTGTTGGATGATGTTAGTTTGATGTGGAGACAATAATTTTATGGTTAAATGATTTTAATGGTTAGGATTGATAGTAGTTTGGGAGAAGAAAAGGTGAATTTAGGGTTTTGATGGGAAATATGAAAAGAATTAATGTAAATTGAATTTAATTATTTAAATTGTGTTAAAATATGATTTTAAAACTATAATTGAACTTAAAACATGATTTAGAAGTGATTAAAATAGAATTTTAAAATTAAAGTGCATTAGGACAAAAATTGAAAATTTCAAGGGAATATGATAAAATAAGTTTTATTAGTTAAAGTATATAGAAATATGGTTCTAATGAATTATTTAAACTCATATTATAGATATAAGTTGAGTAGATTATGTTTGCCCAATCCAAGTGATGAAGAACATTTTAGTAAATTAAAAAAAAGTGCATAAACTTGGCTTAGAAGTTGCCTTGAGTGAAGGTTAATGCATACTTTGGTATTTAAGTATTTAAATGCATAGAAATAGCTGATGAACCCATGCTTACCATTTAATTAGGATTGAAAAGATGCCAATTTTGTGTTTTTCCTTGTGAATTTTGGATAATTTTTTATGGAAAATACTTGTATTTGCATATCTAATCTTTTGGAGGATTGTGATGCAAAAAGGAGAGTTTTTAATAAAGAAAATAATAAAATTTAGAAGTATTTTGGTCAATATGGGCTTGCTGGTTATTCCAGACATGCCCATGCTGAAAAGAGTTAAGTTGTTAGCCAAAGAATCAAGAGACACAGTAGTAGATTTTTCTGCACGGGCATGTCGTTTCAAAATAACATGTCCATGCTAAAAGTTTCAGCAACAGAGAAAAGATCCAGCAGCATTTTGAACATTACAGGCATGTCAGTTCTAAACGACATGCCCATGCTGAAAATAGCTGGAGCAAAATGACACGCTCATGCTTAAAATAACAAAGGAAAAATAGATGTCCAGTAGCATTTTTAATAACACGGTCGTACTAAATTTAAATAACACGCCTGTGCATATCATTTCAGCACTGTTTCGCGAAGTCAAAATCGACATGGGTGTATTGATTGCACCCGCAGCCCGTGCATATCTGAATGTGGCTAAAACTGTAATTTTCAATTAAAAATGGTAGGAAACCCTAAGGCATCCAAGGAACAACTGATACAAGATATGAATACATCTTTTTCAGTCATTTATGAGGAGGCTAACATCATTTTTACCATTCTTAGTAAGTTTTTAGATCCATGCCAAAAAGGAGAGAGAATCAAGCCTTTAGATGAAAATTTATGCAGATTTAACAGCTTTTTGAAGATTGAAGAGCCATTTTTGTAAGATTGACGCTATTTATTTGGGTTTATCCTTCTTTTTTCTCCTGTTATCTTTGTTTTTAGCTATTTTTTGCATAGATTCATGGAGATTGTAATTAGGATTTACTGTTTTTGTTTAAGATTTGTTATGGATAACTAATCTCCTTTGTGAGATTAGGTGATTTGGATGTTTTAATAGCAATTGTTTGGCCACCAATTGTTAAAATCTATGAAATCATATAATAAACGAGAGTTGAGTATAATTTCTGATGTGAAATCAATAACTTTGGGTAATTAGCTTAAAGATAAGTAATTATCTAGAGATCTAGAGATAATATCTTGATAAAATTGGATTGAACATTATTTAATTGTCATAAGAATAGAGGATTAAGCTTTGCCCATTCACATTCCACTTACTTGAAAGAGAAGTGGATGATTTTATGATAAAATTCAATTTAGAGTAATTAATTGAATTAGTTTAATTTGTTAATTAATTTGTTTACATTTAGCAATTTCTAGATAATAGTTTAAAAATCAACTTCCCTGTGGAGACGACTCATACTCCCATTTTACTACGTGTTATAATACCGTACACTTGCAGTGTTATTTACAGTAGTACAGCACACAAACCAACAATAATAGCATGTTATATTGTATATTGGTATTTGTACTATATTACTTTAATATGAGTAATCACATGTAAAGAGCGTGTTTACGTATTTAAAGATGTGATTTGCATAAGGTATGAATTGCTAAGCTATTTTAAAATGGCCAGTGGCATTATTGAATGTGATTGTAGAAAAATAGATTTTATATCATTTAAGGTATATAATTCAGCCACATTTATGTAAGTGGCATGAAATGTAATGCTTATAATGAAATATATGAAAATATGGAGAAATGGTGAAAAAAATGCCAAAAAAATGAAGATGGACATAAATGGCTATGTTATGTGAAAATGTGGAATAATGCGTATTGCCTTATATAATATTTTATTTCAAAGTTATGTATTTAGTGATTTGCATATAGCATGTCTATTATATAATTTGTTTTCAGGGCTAGAAGTTGGACATTACTTATGATGTTATTTGCCTCGAGATTTTATTTGCCTTCAGACTAGACATTGGGCGTGAAGATAAATCAAAACAATATCTCTAGAACCTGAATATTATAAAGTTATTTGGACCCAATGCATGTAATTATGATATACGATGAAATTATATGAGTAATGCATAAGTTTGGAATGCATTTGCATACTACATTGTGAGTTTCAAAGAAAAGACATATTGTATTGTTTTCAAATTTTCTTTTATTATTAAAGCATGTACCGCTAGGCTATTAGCTTAGTGCGATTTGTTTATCGTGTAGGTGGTAAGATTGATACAGAGTGCCTTGCTAGACCTAACCAAGTCTAGGGTAGTGGATTTGCATAAGAAGCTTAATTTTTGCAACAAGACTAGCGTTGCCAGCATATTAAGAGACTTCTGCTTCTGTAACAAATTTTGTTTATATAGTTTATTAATATATGTTAATGTTATAAATTAAACATTCGGTTTATATAATATGAATATTGGAAACTTATTCTATATATGTATATATAAATGGATTTGAAATGTTGAATGTACTGGGAGAAAAATATTGGAGATTTGGAAAAAATGTATTTATGTACATGTTGGGAGTGTAAATTTTTACGAGTTGTGTATTTGTTTGATTTTGAGAACGTTCGAAATACAGAAAAAACTCTGGCAATTTTTTCTTAGAGATTTTCATTAATAAATGCTATTTTAGTATTTAAACTATTTATATTTATTTACCTAATAAATTATATTTAATCAAATAAATTATTTTATCAAAAATTTTGGTAAATTTTTTAATGACTAAAACAATGACATTCTTGTATTATGTATATATATTTTATATATACTGATGTATATATTATATGTATATAAGATATAAGAGTACTACAGCGCACTTAATAATTCTCAAGCAAAAAGTAACCAAATTTTGCATTCAAATTTTAACAGTTAATAATTAAGAATAAAAAAATAGAGCAAAAAAAGAAAGGAGGAGAGTAAATATAGATATATATGAGCAATAATTTTCTAGTAGAGGAAATAAAAAAATCTTAAATTTTTTTAAATACAGAAAGTGTATTTAATAAATTTTTCTGAATATTCAAGCAAAAACAACCAAAATTTGCTTTCAATCTTTAACTAGATAAATGATCTACTAAAATCTAACAATTTATTTTCCTGTATTTATTTATTTATTTTATTTCTTTGTGTTAATCTCAAAAAAAATATACATATGGTAACAAGATGAGGTGTGACTAGGTAGAAACTATATTATCCATTTTGAATGAAAAGAAATTAAAAAATTAAGAGTAATAGAAATATATGCAATAGACGCAAATATGAACATATGCACAAGTATAAATCGATATCAATAAAACAAATATCATCATTTAATAAATAACATACATATTAAAAAAAATTGGCTTCTGCTCTTGATTTCTTTACTCATTCACTGCAAAAATGAATAGATATAATGTATTTAAAGAAAATATAGTAAAACAAAGAAAAACTCAATAAACTTTTTTTTTTAAAAATGATACTAAATCTAAAATAAGACAATCTATAAATAAGAAAATATTACCTCAAAACTAAAATAAACTTAAAATTCTTCCTTTAAAAAAATATGTAATAATAAAAATATATATAAAAAATAAAGTTAAGAACGAATTAAAATACATAATTATAATAGATCTTCGATTTTTTTTAGTTATGAAACAAAATCCATAAATAAGATAATATATATATTAGAATTTAATAATGGAAAAATAGAAAGGAGAAATAAAAAAATGCTTATACAATAAATGGGGTTTTAGTTTTCTTTACCTCCACTATTATTTGTAGAACAAAAAAAAATTGATTGAAAGTTCGAGAGTACATGCGTCTGATTTTTTTAATTTTTTCATTTATTTATGAGAATGAAGAGAAATAATAGAAAATAAGAAAATGGGATTGCAAGAATGAAAAGAGAAAAAAGAGAAAAATATTAATATATATCCTTCTAATTAGGGTTTTAAAATATCATATTTTAAAATGGTGGACTTTGAATTTACTATCATATGTTCATTTATTATAATATATAAATAAAAAAAAATCAAAGAAAACAAGTTGAATGATGGCACCGTATGGCCTATACCCTTCTCCTCCATATATTTATTATTATTATTATTATTATTATTATTATTATTATTATTATTATTATTATTATTATTATTATATTGAAAAGTGGTAACTTTTCAATATGAAAAGTTATACTCCACAAATGTAACGTCCTGTAATTTTTTATTATTTATTTTTTTTTCTCCTCTTTCTTTAGAAATATAAAGGTAAAAAGTATAATTGTATAAAATGAGATTATTCGAATGTTGCAAAATTTTTAGGCACTTTATTGTTATTATTATTTTTTAATATAATTTTTTTATCTGGTTAACCTATCAATATTAATGTTTTTAATTATATTTTTTCACTCATAACAAACTCATTTTATTTTATATGCTTTGTTATTTACCAACAAAACTAGAATAAAAGCAATAAATATTATTATATGCAGGCAATGTATCTAATAATTATTAAAATAATCTAAAAATTAATTTTAGAGAAATAATATATATATAACAAAATTCAATAAATATATTTAAAAATTTTATGGATTATAAAAATAGATAAAAATACACATAAACAAATGATAAATTAAAAATAATTCATGAGTCAAATAAAAAATAAAAATAAAAATAAATGTAAGGATTAGGTTTAAAAAGTGGACCAAATAATAACAGCAGTAACCATTTTAATCAAAATAATAAAATATTCAAACTGTAAAAACTTTGATTCAGTCAAGTAGATATATAGATATTTAAAATTAAATTTTAAATTCAAGAATATTTCAATTAAAAATACTTTTTCTCTAAAAAAATATTAATTAATAAAATATAAAATATATGTATATATAATAAAATATAAAGTTAAAACAATCCTGTCTAGAGAGCGAGAGTGTACAAAATAGCAATGATAAATATTATACTAATTAATAACATAAAATTCCTACATCTTGATAGTGTACGTGGAAATTAAGTTATCAATTAATAAATAAAAGTGTTCCTACAATGTAATCATATCATTAAAAATAATAAAAAATAACCAATAAATATTTAAAATATTTATATTAATGGATAGAGAAAAATATAAATATAGAAATAATTAAATAAAAAATATAATTAAGATTTATATTCAGATAGTAAATATGATTCATCATCCAAATAAAAAATAAATAATAATAAAATATCACAAAAATTATAATATTAATTTTGGATATTGTTGAATATTTTTTCTTCTGTACGTATATAATCAACCCCCTCCAAACCTGATATCTAAAAATGCAGATTATTTTTAGATATCCAATCAAACATTATATTTAATTAATGCGACTCCTATCATACATAAAAAAAATAACATTTAAAATAGGAATAATTATATGCTACAACCGTTGTAGCAATAAATGCCTACAACAGACCAATAGAAATATGACACGTAGATTAAATGAAACATTTCATTTAATTCACGTGTCATATTTAATCTACGTGTCATATTTCTATTGGTCTGTTGTAGGTATTTATTGCTACAACGGTTGTAGCATATAATTATTCTTAAAATAGAGTCGATTAAAACCAACTGACTCTATATTCTACTGGCTTCACGTCGCCCCCATGTGCAATTGAATTTATAAAAATTAGATTTCATTAAATATACACTTGACGTGAGAGAGAGAGAGAGGGAGGATAGTTAAATTTCATATTAATAAACAATCCCAGACTAGGCTATTTAGTTTTGTTGGGCATTTAAAATGGACATATATTAGAAACTAAAACACTGGTACATAGCCTTATGCCAATTGGCGTTTTCCAATTGAAATACTGAAGTTTTCCAATCTCAATGGAAATAAACTTTAAAAAAGTTGAAAAAATCTCCCTAAACAAGCTAGATAGAAAGAGGAAAATGGTCGATGCAAAGAAACTCCAAACAAGATAACAACAGTTAGCACTAATAGATCGCAAGCCTAAAACACAAGAGAAAGGGAACCATAGATCTTCAAACTTCGAGGGCTCTAGGGAAAGCAAGACCAAATAAAAACTAAAGATTTCCTTCAAGTCTAGTCTGTAAACATTTAGAATAACCTTTTGGTGTATGAAATAAAGACAGAGGGGGAAGAGGCCCAACACCAACAATCTCCTAAAGAAATAAAGATTGAAAAACTTCTATCATCTGAAGATCCACTTTAATGCGCCAAAAACTACAAAGCATCTTGAAGATGAAGCACAAAATAAGGTTAATAAAAAATAGATCTACTCCTAGCATAAGCAAATCAACCAAAAAGATTGAAAATATACAAAAAAAAAAAAAACTAAAGAGATAAAGAAGATTTTGAGTTGGCAGTCCCAAATCAATGACAAAACTAGTAAGGGCTGGGACAAAGAGAGAGAGAGAGAGAGAGAGGAGAAACTTCTCCAAAAAGGAAAAAATTCTTTAAATTAGAAATTGGGCGATGACTAGACTGTTTAGTTTTCATGCCTATAAAAGAGCAAATGACCAAAGAATCATTAATCGATTGTTTATAGGGATAATGATCAATTACACCCTTATAGTATAGCGAAAATCTCACTTAAACACCTAATGTTTCTTTTGATCCGTTAAACACTTTTGCTGTTAAAAACTTAACAACCAAGCACTTGCTATAACGGAACTGAAAATGGCCGTTAACTCCAGTCCACATAGACTAGTAGTACCTACTTCACCGGCACATTGGTAACTCGCCTTCTACTCTAGCTTTCTCTACCCATCCCTTTCTTCCCAAATCTCCAAAACAACTAGTTATTCACTAAGAAATAATGTATAAGAAAATTGCAGGAGTTATTGATCTACAAATCTATACTCATCCAATTTTAACTAATAATAATTCAAACAAAAATTTTTATCAAACAATTTGGCTGAATTAGTAAATACTGCACACTTTAATTTTTGAATCAAAATGTTTCTTGTATTGGCAAAACTTTCCTCAATACTGCCAAAAATCCAAACAAAACCCAACGCTTAATTCTCTCTATCTACCACCATTCTCCATTTTCAATCTTCAGTTTTAATTTTTTTTCCAATATTTTATTAATTAATTCATATTTACACATATACATATTTAGGGGGTGCTTTAGATATAGGAGGCTCATTTTTAAACTGTGGACATAAATTTTGAAATGTTTAAAATGTGGACAAATGGGGTGTTTTCGGAAACTGGATATGAGAGTTGTTAATTTTGTAATTAAGAACTCTCAAATCTGTTATGAGAGTACAGAAACTCTCAAACTATATATGAGAGTACAGAAACTCTCAAACTATATATGAGAGTTTAGGGTAGAATCTTTCACGTGCTCCACTGTCAGGCTACTTTGTCTTTTTTCCCACATAAGTCTCAAACTAAGTATGAGACTTTGTCTTTTTTTCCACACAAGTCTCAAACTAAGTATGAGAGTATGTGTCTTTTTTATATAATTTTAATTAAAAAAATTGAAAGTAATATAATTTGAACCCCATACATTTTACACTTTTAATTTAAGTTATTTTTTACTATTAAACTACACTAATAATAATACGATTATTTTTTTATATTTTATTTAACTATAGCTATTAATATAATTTATAAAATATAACATCAATTGATAAAATAATTTATAACATTAATTAATAAAATAATTTATGATATATATTATTAGTATAATTTAATAATTTATAATTTATAAATTATCTTATTAAATATATTATTAATAATAATATACTATATATTGATATATATATTTATACAAAAATTATTAATAAATATATAATAATTATTATTATCATTTTTATAAATTATAAATTATCTTATTAAATATAATAATAATAATAATATACTATATATTTATATATATTTATACAAAAATTATTAATAAATATATAATTATTATTATTATCATTTTTAAATTAATATTTTATAAACTATTAAATTATACTAATAATATATATTATAAATTATTTTATTAATTAATATTATAAATTATATTGACAGCTACTGTGAAAATAAAATTTAATAATATTATTATTAGTATAGCTCAACAAGAATAAATAACTTAAAAGTTTAAAAGGTATAGGGTTTGAACTCTAACACTTTTAACATATTTTTCATTTAAATTAACACTAAATAAGATGTTGATGTTGTGTCATATCACTTTTTAATTAGTGAGGTAAAAGCTGATGTATTAGTGAGAATGGATAAAAAATTGAACGAATGACTATAATGTTATAATTTCGTAAGTTCAAAGATTTTAAAGTGACAAATCAGAGTTTAAAAATATTAATATTACAACAGCACAAGTTCATGGACCGCGGTAAAATTTAGCCCTATAATTTTTTGAACAATACAAGTTAATTTTTTCTTTCCTTTCGTTTGTTCTGTTCTCTTTGTGAAAAGGTAGATTAGAGTTATCTTAGATCTAGAATTGTCACCAATCATCACTAGATCTAACTTGTTTTAGGGTTTAGCACTCTCGCAGTTATTTTTTAGTTTTTCTTTAATAATTAGGTGTTTGGTTCTTACTTCATGTTGATCTAGTCCGATGCTGGCTCTCTGTAACCCTTTATTTTGCTTTTTAAGACCTTCGATGACTTGGATTGGTTCTGAAGAATCAAACACTATAGATACCGACTAACCTACTTTCTCACTATCGTTCAAGCACTATATATAACATATGTGTAGCTATCTAATTAGTTTGTTATTTCAAATGTCTAATTAAAAAAACTATTCTATCATATAATTTTTCGCAATAGCCTGTTGGGTAGGAAGTAATTTGTTCTACATTTTACTACTTATGTTCCAAAAAGATTGTCACTTTTTTTAAATAAATTTTAAGAAAATATAATTAATACATTGACAATTTATGTATTTTTCTATTTTACTCTTATTTATATAATAAATAATATAAATTATTATTATTTTTTTATATTTAAAGTGTGAATTTATTTGAGGATATAATAGAAAAAAAACTTTAAACATATATTTTAAATAAAAATGAGAAATTATTATGTGAAATTCTAAAATAAAATAATAGATAATTTTTATAGTACGAAGAGAGTATCATTTTTTTGATTTGTTCAAATGAATTTATTTAAAAAAATATTTCATAAGTTCTCGTCTCGTAGTTTTAATATATACATATATTATTAAGATGATTCTACGTGAATTAAAAAAAATATACAGATTAATATACGATGAAAGACTATTATTTAAATATTTAGTACTAAATATTTTAGCCATAATAATATCGAATAGAGTAATATATGTATTTTAGCCTTAATATTTTCATATAATTGCCAACTTTTTTAAAGTTAATAATAATAACAATATAATAAAAATCCAACATATATGTACATGTTATATATATAGCACTAGCCGATATAATTAATGCAAATTATTTAATGGCAGAGAAAATGTGCTTTGCAGAGGAAAAAACCAAGCCATTTTTCACCATATATACATATAACACAACAGCCGATATAATTAATGCAAATTATTTGCATGTACTTCCATCACTTTGTTAAATAAAATAAATGCTCCATATATAATTAATACTGTGGGCCATTTCATTTTTATTTTTCATTATTTTAATGATAAATGAATAGCTTTTTTTTTTCATTGTAAAATTAAACTTACAAATTTTGGGATTCTTAACTCATTATCCGTGGCATAATTAGAAAATTTTGTAAGAGGGTTAGAATTATGAAGAAAAATCAATTAATAAAAGCTGTTCAAATAATGAAAATAAAAATTACTAACAAAATTAAATATTCTATCCATTACAAATTAATAGACATATTTTCTTTTCCATATTTATTCTAAATTATAACATATTTAGTATCATTTTAATAATTTAATCAATGTATTAAATTTTTATTTTATTCATATTTAATATTAATTATTAATAAATATTTAATAAAATATCTCACATCAAAATGACAATATAGTAAAAAAAATACATATAAATTTATATTTTTAACAAAATAATTTTTTTTGTGATGTCTATTTTTAATATTTATCAAATAATAGCTTTAAAAAATTGTAAATAATAGGAGTTGATTTGGTTAAGAAACTAAAGAAAGGAAACAAATGAAGGAAAATAATGTAATAATCGATAGATAAACTATTATGATTTATATGGTAGAACTTGTTATTCTCCTAAAAATTATACGTCACGACCCCTCCCCTGCCTAAGGTAATATTACTGCCTTAATTTTCAGTTGCCGTTTTTCTACAATTAAGACTCTTACAATTTGTCATTTCTCTGTAATTAAAATTTAAAAACTACATTAATGATAATACTTTATTAATCTTATATCTAGATCGTTAAATTAGTAGGTGAAAAAAAATATTCATAATATATATATATATATATATGTTTTAAACCTCTATTTTTATCATATCGTTAGATAAAAAAAATTAAATTGAAACTTAAATAGTCATTTTATGATATATATTTAAGGCAACTCTAAATTTAAGGCAACAGAGGTTTAAGACTTTAAGGTTGGTGACAACTCTAAATTTAAGACTCTAATATAGTAGAACTTGTTATTCTCCTAAATTTAAGACTCTAAGGCTGGTGACAACTCTAAATTTAAGGCAACAGAAATGAAAATAAGTCCTATGAACAAAAAAATCATAACGAATTAGAAACATTTCTAAATTTTAGATTCTACTTCCAGATGACTCCCTAATGATTCACCATGGAGGGCCGGGCCGAAGAAGGGTAAATAGAATTAAAGGCGCGATGGATCATAGCCGAAGGCAGACTATGAGAGATCCGAGATGTAGCCGTTGTGGAAATCCCGATCATAATTCCAGATCATGTCCGCTCTCTCATCCTCCTTCTGATAGAGCTCCAATAGATAGTGTTTATGATAGATATGGGGAGCATGGTTTGTAATTTTTATTTTAAATTATGTGAACTTTTTTTAATTATATGTATTTTTATTTTAATTTGGTTTGTAGTTAAATTATGTATTTTTTTTAAATTGTAATTGTAGTTTAATTATGTATATTTAATTATGAATGTTTAGTTTAATTACGTATATTTAATTACGAATGTATATTTAATTATGTATTATTTAAATTATGTGTATTTAATATCTAAACATATATCAAAAATAAAATATATATTTATAAAACAAAGCGTGGTAGAAAATTATAGGTTTCTCGGTCAACTTGTGCAAACTGAATTCTAAATAAAATGAAAGTGTAAAATTATTTTATTCTAAAAAATAAACATCGAATATTAAATATATATTTTACTTAAAAATATATATTTAATATTCATATAGTATATTAAAAATATATCAAAATAATTAAATTTTTTTTAAAAAAATAGTACAATTTTCCTTTGTATAAATCCAAAAAAAAAATTTCTCATATTATGAGGAATATAGACGGGTTTATTGTGCTCTCACTGGAAATTATTTTTAGACATTATATATATATATGGTGAAATATGACGGCGTTGAAAAATTTTAAAAATTATGTACTGATAATTTAAGTGATATATTTTAAATATTAAATAAAATAAGAGAAATAATTTTTAAATTGTAAAAAATAGTTAAAGATTTAATCACTTGTTATATTCTGTGTAAATTTTAAATTAGAAATTTTGTTGTGTTAATTTTAAGATATATATTATCAAATAAATTAAAATAATTAAATATTGAAAATTTTAATTTTAAATATTAATGAATGTGTCTTATATATTATCAAATAAATTAAAATAATTAAATATTAAATAAAATTTTTAATTTTAAATATTAATGAATGTGTCTTAAATAGTAAAACTGGATAGTCTCAAACTGGATATGAGAGTAAAGAAACTCTCAAACTATATATGAGAGTTTAGGGTAGAATCTTTCACGTGCCAGGCTACTTTGTCTTTTTTTCCCACAAAAGTCTCAAACTTGGTATGAGAGTACTTAAATCTCATACTGAGTATGAGAGTTCTGATTGTACTCTCAAATTGAGTATGAGAGTATATTTTTTAATTCAAAAAAATACCAGAACTCTCATATCTAATATGAGACTTTGTTAAACTCTCATAATCAATTTCTGAAAATACCCTTCCGTGTCCAGAGTTTAAAAATAGACACCCTTTTGGTAAAAACTCCCATATTTAGGCTAACAGGTCAATTAAGCTCAAATAGCCTCCTAATCATTCAACCATCGGCAAAAATAGAAGAGAATTTTGTCTAGGCATTTTGACAAATACCTGCTAGGCATGAATTTTCTAGAATAGAAAACATAATTTGTTTCTCTACCTTCTCCATATTTCAAATTTATATTCTTATAATATATAAATCGTATTCTTCAATTATCAATTGAATATTTTCACTCTACAAAAATAATAACACAATCAAACAAGCAAAGAAAGCTGGAGAAGAATTTTCAAAACAAAACCCAAAGAATAAATAAATCAATAAATGAAACTTTTCAAAAAAGGAAAAGATCGGCCTAGTATACTCCAGATCTACATCAAAACTTGAAATCTACAACAAACCCATTTCTTCATTCTCCATTTAAATTCTCAAAATATTTGCAGAGGTTATTTTTAGGTAGTGATAGAGAAAACAGAAAGAGTATATTTTAATGAAGAGTACAATGGTCAATAGTTGTGATTCAATAGCAAAAAAAAGAAGAAGGGGGTTTTCTATAGTGGGCTAGGTGGTGGTGTTGAAGAGTTTATAGTCGGATTTATCGGGTTGGATCAGTTTTTTAATAAATATATAAATTAAAATTGATTAACTCAGTCAGTTTAAATTGATACGATCGATCGAATTGATTCTATTTTTTATTTTTTTTGCTTACCCCAGTAAAAATGGTGATTTGATGGTTATGTTAATGGTGGTTTTACAGTAATGGACATTTTCATTTTATTTTTTTGCAAATTATATTATTTAATTTTTATTATTTAATATTTTTAATATTTTTATTATTTAAATTAATAATCAGTGGGTCCCTAATAACACTATCAACTTTTTTTTTTTACGGCAGTTTAATTACCATTATGGCATGGACATATTTAGCTTATTTTTAATAGAAAGTGTCTAAATGGATAAAAAAATTTTAGGTGTTTAAGTGAGATTTTTACTGTATTTTAAGAGTGCAATTGATCATTATCCCTTGTTTATATTGTAAAAATATATTGTACTGCTATGTGATTTCAGTTTAATTATTTATTGTTCTTCCTCCATTTAAATAAAGAATATCACTTTATATTTTTTTCATTATAACTGTTTAAAGAACAAGATTTCAGTTTAGTATGAGATTTTATGTGCATAATGCAAATATCAAATTCTTTATCTTTTGGTTTAAAAGAAAAAAGAGAATTCTAAAAATTTTCATCCAAGTTAAAAAATAGGAAAAATGACACATCCCATCCTATTTTTTTAAGTTTTTATTTTTTACTAGATTATTTTAGTTATTTTATTATAAACTATATAAAATTTATAAACTCACAATAAACACACTATAAACTAATAAAAATATAATATTTTGATAAATATTTATAAATTTTATTATTTTGATAAATAAATTATAAAAATAATAAATTTAAAATTATTTTAATTTTTTTATATTTTTATCAAAATCTCCGTATAATATGCTCTAAGTTAGCTCCTAAGCCCAAACCAGGATATCTCACTCTTTGGACCTAATTTTATAGGATTTTTGACAAAAATATAAGAAAAATTGAAAATAATTTTAAATTTATCATATTTATAAAATATTTATTAAAATATTAGAATTTATAAAATATTTGCTAAAATATTAAATTTTTATTAGTTTACAATAAGTTTACAATGAGTTTCTCACGGGTTTATAAATTTTACACAATTTATAATAAGTTTATAATAAAATGACTAAAATATTCCTGATAAAAAAATAAAAAATTTTAAAATGTGGTGGAGGATGTTATTTTTCCAATTTTATATCCACACAATGAAATTTTAAAATTGGATTTGTTATAGTTTCAAAAATATCCAACTTTCATTTTTTTTTTAAATATTAAGTTTTCACCTTTTAAATTTAAAAATAACTCACTTTCAAACGTATGCACCTGTTTATTAATTTTTTATTTTAAAAGTACCCCAACAATATCCACTATACTAAATATACAAAAACTGTAGAGTATTTAAAAAAAATAAAAAAGTGATATGTAACATAATATTTTACTATTTCTCAAAAATTACAATTTTGTTTACAGCTAAATTTGAACAATTGAAAAGGAAAAAAATAAAAAAAAAGAGAAAAAAAGGCCAAATGATTAATCCTACGGGGCAAAGAGTTTTCTTACTTTGCCAATGAATCTCCGGCACACAGGACAGACCTTATTTTCCCCATTAAATATCCTGTCAAATAATTCAAAATTAACCATAATTAATTAAATTCTACATATGAATTTTTTTTAGAAAAAAAAACAAATTGTTAAAAAATATTTTATATATTTAAAATTTCTTCCTAAAATTTTTAACACGTACC
Source organism: Garcia nutans (assembly GCA_947685225.1). NCBI lineage: Eukaryota > Viridiplantae > Streptophyta > Magnoliopsida > Malpighiales > Euphorbiaceae > Garcia > Garcia nutans. The sequence continues at coordinate 4,692,106 of CANTUV010000059.1, read as the reverse complement.
TTTGAGCACAAACGTAGCAGGTAGCACAATGACCACAGGGAACAAAGAAACTATTTCGTTCTTCGTCGTAACAAATTACACACACTTTTCCATCGTATAATTCCTTGGAAGAATTACTATTTTTACTGTAACTGCTACTGCAGCTACCATCGCTATTACTGTTATTACTGTAATGTCCTGACTCTAAATCTTTACCACATGCTCCATAGTTAAATGAAATTGCCTTTTGTGGTTGTAAAAGGTTAGTCTCACTGCTTGTTATTTCATCTGAGCTGCTGCTCTCGTAATCAAAATCCATAAGATATTTTAATATTAGGAAAATCATAAGTACCATCAAAGCTGCACAAGTAAAAAACAAAGAAAAAACAATGTTAATTAATTGATAAAAAAAAAAATTTTAAAATAACGGTGCCACATCACACCTCACTTCAATTTTAGATAGTCCAACTTTGCACCTCTATTGATTTACGTTATTATTTTAGACGACAAAATGATGAAAAGATAACAATGAGACAAACCTCCTGCTTTGGTAATGACAACATAATAAGATATTTTTTTTTCTAAGGATGATGTGTATAATTTACCATAAATTAAGTAATTACTTACCTAAAATTGCAATATAAGCCGATAATCGAGCGAAAAATGTAAACTGCATTCCATTTGACCATACCATCCTAAATATATTAACAGAAAATTTCAAATTATTATCTACTAATTACATCAGATTTTAATAATATTAGCAATAGCAATAATAATAATTTGCATTAACGGAATTGTACACAATATTAAAAATTAAAGTAAAAAAAAGACAAGAAATAATTAGTGTGACTTAAAAAAATTCAACTATTATATGGATTCAGATAATATAAATTATTTATGCTAACTACCGTGAAGCCTTTTCTCTTCCTCTGTGAAGCGCATTGACTACTTGTCGCCGGCGCTCCTGTCTGCGGTAGCCTAGAGCTTTCTTTTTTTTCGCCTCTTTTTGCAGAGGACTTGCTTTATTGTCCGTTCTTTTATATTAGTTCTGTTGCTTTCTCACCTTCTTTTAGAGGTTCTATTTGGTAGTCTCTTTTGCTGGGACTCTCTGGCAACCTAATACCCAGTTATTAATACCACCGAAATTATCGATTTTTGGCTCCCCGGAATATCCTTTTGGTGTTTTCCTTTTTGTTTTGGGTTTTGGGATTTCAAAATAGCAGCTTTTGACCCTTTTATTGTTTGGGTTCCTCCTCTTGTTCTTCAATATATTTTTTGTAGATGACACTCAAAATTCATCACACCCCTCGTCTCTCTGGTTGTGTTTCAGGTTGATGCTCCTTCTGGAGCCTTGAAGGATACGCCTAATCGATGCAAAATCGCTTCCTGTGGGTTTGCTCATCCTATTTACCCCATGTTTAGGACCGTTGGTCCTCTTTTTCCCTCAATATATTCCATATTTGAAGTAGTATGGAGATGTAGAGTTGTTCTTTCTCTCTTTCAATTGGTCTTCTAGTTTGGGTGGACTACCATTTTATGAACTCTGCAACTTATTTTTGTCTTTGGCCAAGCTCTTGCTTTTAACAGCCATTCATGGGAGGGTGCTGGCATGATGGTTTCAATGTTCATTTACATGGCTTTTATTGAAGATTCTATTATTTCTGTCTATTGTCCTGTGTTTTATTGCTTATGGGTTGCTTTTGTTCTAGTTTATGTCTTGCTGTATTTGTGCTAGATTTTAGATTATTTCTTCTCTGCAGTAGTTATATTGTATTTACTGTTTGTGTTTGTAGTTGTTCTCTTATTATCCTTGTAGTGCTCTCCAATTATTTGTTTTAATGAAATGCTTCATTTTCCGATAAAAAGGATAATATAAAGTATTTGCATTTGTAAGTTTAGTCTAACATTCCTTTCCATAACACTAAATAATAAAAGTTATATAAATATATGGGTATGATTTAAGACTATATGAGATAAAACTATAAAATTATTCTGAATAATTTTTATTCAATTTAGCTTAAGTGTATCAATGTTTTTTCTAATTATATTTACCTTAATTTATTTAGTTTTTATATTTGGCACATTAGTAGATCTTCATTTTACATTACTAAACTGTCTTAATTTACATTAACTCATCTTGTTTAATTATAAAGATATATAAAAGAAGAAAGGTATAGCAATCCACATTACCTGTTTAGCCCTCGAAATCAATCCCATCTTCTTTCATGGCCAGACAGCACAGACAAACGCATCTAAAGAGGAAGTGGCAATGCCTGTATTTCCTCGGAATATAGGGAAATTACAGCCAAAATGAAGCTGAGGAAGAAGAAGAAGAATCCCAATAAATAGCTAGAAATAGGCATTAATAATATTTTAAGAATAACATTAATGCAGTGAAAGAGACATGTCATTAGAAAAGGAGACAATTAATGTTAGCATCAAGGAATGGTAGCTATAATGGCATCTCTCTCAACAACTCTATTTTAGTGGTTTGATTGGTGGGTCCCTTATTATCAAGGAGCTCGCAAATGCCAAATCTTTTCTAATTTGAATGGTTGCTAGGTAAGGTTGGTCATTTTTGCTGTTGTATATATCCAGTTTGCTGCTTCTACCCTCTTAATCTTTCTTTATAAAATAAAATTTAAATGAATTTGTTTAAATAAAGATTATTAATTTTTGCATATATATATATATATGCTCATTTTGTCTCAAATTAAAAGACACATTTTCTATTTATAAAATTTAAGAAAAATTAGTTGTTTTATATTGAAAATATGAATATTTTTTTTTATTACACTCTTTTTTAAGTATGATATATTAGATTTCAAGTGTCTAAGAAATCTCATGCTAGAAATAAATAAATATAACAAGAGATATATAAGTATAAAATCAACTATAAGCTCAATATTTTAATATTTTAAATTAAAATATGATGTCAGACTCATAAAATATATTTTCTCATTAATCTTAAGAGAAAGATTTTTTTAAGTAAAATGGACTCTTCGGACTCAATAATTAATATTAGAGTTAATGATTTAGAAGAGAATATCATAAAAATGGTGATCAGATCTATGAAAAAAAATCTTTTTAAGTAGGCGAGCTTTCTAGTTTTATCACGAGATATATTTAATAGCATTAATACAAAGGTTTACTATATTAATTAGTTTATTAAAATGATAAATAAATTATAATGTAAAATGAGTAAAAAATGTATTTATTAATTTGTGATTGAAGAAATATTTTTTAATTAACTAAATGATTAGAGGATAAATGGCTAATATGGTCAGTGGCTTGTAGTAATTAATTATAGAACCTATATTGTTGTTGGCCATTATTATTATTAGATGAGGCTTTTGTTAGTTTGGTAGGTAGTCATTTGACCTTACAAAGTTGTCAATTTCAACGATGTTTGGTACCAAATCATTTAGGTAGGTATTAGCAAATTGGAATTGGTAATAGACCTCTAGAAAGGTAGATAGATATAACATAAGTTTCACTGTCAATTTCTTTTAAATTTGGAGTCTAATGCATAGAAAATAATGCAAAACTTGCATTTTGCAAATGCTGAATGTATCTTATTATTTTATTTATTCAACTCTATTTTTGAATACTCTCGGATTAAATTTAAAATTTTAATTTTTTATAATAAGCTTATATATATATATATGTCTTGAGAAATTCATTAGCTACATTTTACCTATTACCAAAAATTATATAAATTTTGAATACAAATTTATAAAACTGAGTTTTTTTTTCTTTCCTATTGTTTCAATATTTTTTTATGATGAAAAATTAATATTTTTTTAATAACATTAAACTACCATTAACAAATTTTTATTTTTTTATTTGATTTTTATAATGAAATAATTAGATACATTAAGACTGGATTTAATTCATTTTTGAAAATAAAAATTCAAATATAAATAACTCTATTGAAAATTTATATTTTTGAATAATCAAATATAAAATTTTATTGATTATATTAAAAATTATATTTAAATATAATATTGAAATTTGACAAATTTGGAATTCCCACTCATCGTGTTCTGTGGATTTCAAGCCAGGCCCAAACTAGAATTCAAAATTCTAGTGGGCTTCAATTTTGCCTAGTGCGCTCTTAATTACTCGAATAAGTTTGAGGCTGCCAAATGCCAATTTACTTAAGGAAATTACATAAAATACTACTTTTAAAAAAGTTTATTTTTATTATATTTTCTTTTTCAAAGTTAAAAAATATATTTTTTATTATTTTTATGAAATATATAAAAATATACTTAATATATATTAAAAATACATTTATCATATACCAAAAATATACCATTTTTTATAAATTTTAATATATGTACAGTATTTTTTATATATTTTTTTGTTGTATAGTATTTTTAAAATTTTCCAATTTACTTTAGATAATAAATCACTTGAAATTTTTTTAAATTTATGTTAAAATATATTTTTATTTTAAAATATTTTCCATTGGAATTTTTATATTTTTCTTTTTAATTTGCTAATGTAATAAAGAAATATTGAAATTATGATTAGAGTTATGGGCACAAATATAAACTGGGTTTGACTGAGTTTTACTTTAACATAAAAAAAAAATTCATTCTAATAGGATTATCCAAACTCCATCCCACTCGTAAGATTCATACAAGGTGGGATGGATTCATATCGCTTGTTTTTATTGATTTTCTCTTTTAATTTAGCAAAAAATATTTTGTAGTTTATACATGGGATATACAAATTAAAAGAAATATTTGTACCTATCTAAATTCTTAATTTTTTAATCTTCAAAAAATTCTTAATGTTTTATCACACTTATTTTAATTTCTAAAGAAACATGTATGGAAATTGCAAAACTCTATACGCATAAGTTTTTTTTTTTTATAAAAAAATTAGATTTAGTTATATCAAATATACCATTTCCAATTTAAAAATTACATAATAATATTGATATTTTTATTTATATTATTCAAAAGAATACATATATTCATGATCAATTTTAAAATATCATTTTAATATTAGTTGGGTACATAAAAAGATTTTTATTTTAAAAATAATTAATAATCTTTCATTTTTTTAAAATAAGACAGTTCAAATTTTTGAAACTATGAATTACATTATATAAATGAACAAGAATACTCATTGCTAATCAATATATAAATATAAATATATAGTATATATAATGTTTAATTAATTCATTTTTATTCAAAATATTATGTATAACCCTATTTTTCTTACGGGTTTAAAAAATTGTGCTTGCTTTTGTCATTGTTCTCATCATTTTGGGGAAAGACAGCTCTATAAAACTTTAAATACGACTGAGTTTGAATTTCAAAAATATTAAATTTTTTAAAAATTTGATTTATTAAGTTAAAATTTTTTCATTAACTGAGACTTAAAACTTGATTCACAGTTAAATTTATGAAAATTTAAATTTGAAATGAAGTGAGGTGAACTTAGATTCGGAGCATTAGATTTATATAAAATTAACAAAAATCATAATACTCTTAATCTATTCATAATTAACTTACCAAAAAACATAACTTTTTTTTTTTATACTGTGGGCACTGCAGCCAGACCCACAACAAACACTGCCTCTACATTTACACAAATAATCCAAAAACTATCTTAATCATTAATTAGCAAACAGATTTTTTCATTAATCATGCAAGTTTGACTTTTAATTTGTATTGACTTGAATAAATTTGTGCAGTTACAATTTCAGGTTTTTAAATTTAATTTGGATTCCATTTGTAAAATAAAAAAAAAGTCAATAAATAAATGGTAATTATCATAATCTCCAACTATACATTCCACTTGTAATAATTTAACATGGATTTGCATTTATTTTTTGAGATAGAGGACCATGCTTTTCATTTTACTAGTGTAACTGATTATTTGAATAAAGTGTGCTATGAAAATTTGTACATAATGAATTTAATAAATAAAATATATTGAGAATATGTGTATTTATGATTTAAAATTTTTATAATTCAGATTTAAAATTATAATAATTTTAAATGATGATATTATCAAACAAACATTAAAAATATTTTAAGTTGGATAATTCCTTTTATTCAAAAGATATATATATATCTAGAGTTTATTAAAATTATGTTGATTTATGTCAGAATATAATACATTTATAGAGAATACAACAACTTGACAAATTGATATGAGAATTTAGAGACGAACATAGTTTTGACGTGCAAAAGTTCCGCCCTGTTCCAATGAGTTCTCAACGAAGTTTTTTAGCTGATATTATGAAACTTACGACATCAAGAAGAATCATTGCCGATAATTAATTTTTTTAAAAAAATTATATTAAATTAATAAATGCATATTTAATAGCATAATAAATAGATGTGATATGCAATATTTTTTTTAAGAGAGATGAATTTATTTAATTATATTTTTAAAATGTTTTTTTGAACAGAATTATATTTTTAAAATGCTTTTTAATGAAAAATCTACTATGTTCTTATATAGATTAACAAAATTATTTGAAATTTAATGGTAGAAATGAAAGTTGTAGAGATTGAGAATCTATTTTGCATAGCTTTATTATAGAAGGAGAGTAGAAAAAAAATAAAGCTTATGTAATATTTTATATAAAATAAATAGAGTACGCTAAGATATAGTCTAATAATAAGATTTTCCCTAGGTATATTCATATTCGATTTTTCTTTTTCTGTTACTAAAAAAATAAATTGGTATAAATAATATGGACCCGCATATAAAATACTATATAAAAAGAGCATGAAAGAAGATTTATAAAAAAAAGAGGAAAAAAGAAATGGGTAGAACAAAAACCCAACTTAGGAAAATTGAGAATCCAACATATAGGCATATCACTTTTGCCAAAAGAAAATGCGGGATTCTAAAGAAAGCTTATGAACTTTCTATTTTATGTGATATTGAACTTGCTCTTCTTCTTTTTTCTCCTGCTGGCAAACTCTTTCTCTTTGAAGGCAAGAACAGGTATATATAATATAAATCATTATTATTTTCTATTTACTTTTACTCCCTAGCTTTTTAAATTTCTTTAAAATTTTTGAAAAAAAATCGATATTTTGAGTATCTAAATTTTTATATTAGAAGAGTACAGACATTCGATATTATTTAAATTTTTATATTTTATTTGATTTTTATATAATTTGGTTTTTTTTTTTTTTGCTTTTATTATAGGCTGGAAGAAATTGTTCAACATTTTATTGATATCCCTGAGCAACAACGAGGACGGTATGAAAATTTTAAATTTTGATTAATTTAATAATTGAAACTATGTTTGATTAAGAATAACTTTATTTTTTCAAATAATGGGATAGGAATTTTTATAAACATATATTATATATTTCTTGAAGTCATTGTCTAATAGATTCAGCAAAAAATTAATAGACAATATAAATTAAATATAACTAAGTCACTGAGTTTATGTACTTAATACATTATTAGAAATAGTTTCAAGTTTTATATTAAATTTAGTGTAAATCAACATTAATTAAACAATCAAATATAATTTTAAGTTGCAAGACGTGTTCTCATATTTCTTTGATATTTATGAAAAATATTGCTGATGATGATTTTGATTTTCTATTTGTGTCTACAACATAATGTTGAAATTACAGGCTGAAAGACAAAGAGGTAATTAATTAATTACTGGGCACTAATACGATCATTTTAATAATTCAAGTTAATTAATTAACTATATATATATTTTTGTATTTATATAAATTCATGAAAAATGTAATTATTTTGCAGTCGATTCAGAGGATTATTAATAACATGAGTCTTGAAACAGATCTGTATAATCAATTTGTCATATCTGGGTGTGTTCTCTTCTTCCTAGTACCTTTTTGGAAGTGTTTATATATCAATAATGACTAATTATCTAGTTAAATTAATTGGTTTAGTGCATAATTAAGTATTCCTTTGTTTTAATAACATGATTTATGGTGGCAGAAAGAGAAGCCCTGCAACTGAAATGGAGGTATAAATATTGTAAATTTATTATATAATTTAGAGTAAATTCATCAATTAATTATTTTAGTCTCCTTAATTTGTAAAATTAATTACAGAAGCTTCAAAATGAAATTATTTTATGCAATTCTGAAATGGAAGAAATTGAGAGAGAAATGAGGTATGAAGTACATCTTAATCTTCCAATTTATATGTACCAATAAATTAATGTGAACCAATATTATATTTAAAATTGCAAGAAATATTGGAGTTTTTTTTAAAAGAAAACATGAAATGGAATAGAATAAATAATTAAATTAAATTAAATATTTCAGCTACTTTTTAAGGAGTCCAAGTTATATCCAAACAATGAGTGAGGCTGAACAACACGAGATGATACTGAAAGACACATTGAAAAATGTTCAATTTCGTAAGGTTTGCAAAAAATCTTCAACCTTTAATTAATTCACATTTCCCCCAATTTTTATTAAATTTCCTCTTCTTATTATATAAATGTATATTCATAATTCTAATTAATGGCTACCTCTTGTGATTTTTTGCAGCAAATTTTAGAAAGATTTGAGAGCTTTACAACTTCAGAAGTAAGTAGCTAGTAGCCGTTTTTATTTATTTATTTATATATTATTTTTAAGTATTAATCTAGCTCTAACTAAGTTCAAATTGGCAATATTACATTTATGAAGATATTTTTTTACTAATATTATTAAGTCAAAGGTTCATCATTATTAGAAATTTTACAATATTAATTAATATATAGAGATTCCATAAGAAAAAAAAAAAGGCTAATCTATAATAGCTAATTGTAATAGTGATTAGTAAATAGTTTTTTTTTTTTGAGACGGAAAGAAATAATCTCATTTATAAATTATGTTCTTGAATCAAATTTGAAGGATAATAATTTAAAATTATGTTCTTTGAGTCTAATGTGATTTTTAGTTTTTGCAATGGCTAGGAACCATACTATCCAATAACGGCTGTAGATCAACCAATTCTATTCCCAAATTCAATCAATTCTAATCCAAATCCAAATATGACTCCTCAGATTAATGCTGATCCTCTTACCATTCTGAATGTTCCAGTAAACAATGGATTCCAACCCTTCAGGTACATGTCAATTTTTTTTAAAAGAAAAAATCTATTTCCATCTATTTTATTGTAGCAACTGCATTCATGATTCGAACCAAAAATAAAAAAAAATCAAATTTAACTAAGAAACAGTGTTATTTTTTAAAAATATTTAAATTAATATAAATAAGAAGTTACTTCACAAATTATTTAATTATTTAGGAAATTTATTATATATTTTTAAATCATTTACTAGTATGGCAAATCCAGTTCGAGGCCCAGTTTCGATTAATTCATTTGTTTTGTGAATCAAAATTTTAATATGGATTTAATTCCAAATTCCCTACTGCTAGGATTTGATTTTTCTACTCTTCTTTATTATAAGATATATAAACGCTTAATTAATTATCGAATTATTTGAAGTTCAATTGCAATAATTCTTTTATTATTGAATTTGGCTTTGAAATTTATGATTGAAATAAGCTACAATTTTCTTAAAGCTAATTCTACACAATGTTTCAAAATTTCACCTAAAAATAAGTGTATATATATATATGCTTTGATTACAGCATTAATGAAGCAGAAACTTTTCCTGAAACCTTCCAACTTTCACCAACACTGCTTGATGGATATCAGTTCCCTTCTCAAAATGTCCAGAACAATGAGCACAATAGTAATGAGTACATGCCCCAGCCTCACCAGTTTGGACAATTTGATAATACCAAATTGCCTTCAACTTCAACGATAATGAACATTACAGAACAGGTACTTTTCATTTTTTTTTTTAAAAAAAAACTCAGATGATTTATTTATTTTATAACTAATTAATAGGGATATTCAATGAATTAGGGAAATGCTAAAATGGCAGAAGCGAGGCAAAGCCCAGAAGACGATCAGACTATGGGCTGTTATGGTGGTGCTTATTCAATCTCTGAGATCGACCTTGATGATTTCGATCCTTTTGGATTTTAATTCCAAAAGTATGTCATGTTGACTTATTACCTAACTTTATCTATACCAATCTTTAATAATTTCTAATTATACTTTTGAGTTTAAATGATATAATTGTGTGTTTAATCATGAACATCGTGTAATATGCTTTTCTTTCTGTATTTCTTTTTTCTTTATTTGACTGGGTTTTTAGAACTTTACAAGTTTGTGTTTAGACCTGATTAATAAGAGTATTAATTGATAAGGATTGTAAATAGATTGTATAATCAAAATAGGATCAGTGTATTATATTTCTTATAGGATTCGGTATTGCTTTCCTATAAGGAATAGACTACTGTAACTTCTATATATAGCTGTGTATATGAATTACATTAATATATAAGATTCACACTGTGTTTATATCTTCTTCATGGTATCAGAGCAATCTGGTAGGAGAATATTAATTCTTGATTTCGACTAATTTTTTCTTGTGTCGTCTTTTCTATGGCGTCAGAACAAACTCCAATTTCTTCAACTTCTGGTTCCTCGCCAACTTCTAGTGTTTCAACAGATGCCACGAAGACATCTATTCTACAAATACCCAATATTACACCGTTTTTAACAACCAAACTAACATCCTCAAATTATCTACTCTGGGAGGCACAACTATTACCTCTTCTTCATGGTTATGGTCTAGCTGGACATGTTAATGGAAGTTTATCTTCACCACCACGTCAATTGCAAGATGGCAGCATCAATCCAGAATTTAATACTTGGTTTAGCCAAGATCAAATTGTTAAGAGCTGGATCAACTGTTCAGTTACAGAGTCAATTGCGCATCAAATAATACGTTGTTCGACAGCAAAAGAGGCTTGGTATAAGCTTGCAACAATTTATTCCACAGGAGCTAAATCGCAAGTTTCTCAAATTCAAAAACAATTGAAACATCTTGCTCGGGGTTCAGATTCAATTGATACTTATATGAAGAAAGCTCGTTTTTTGGCTGATCAGTTAGAAGCTTTTCAAAGTTCTATATCTGAAGAGGCATTAGTTTGTGATGTTTTAGAAGGTCTAGGAAGTGAGTACAGACCTTTTACACGAGCAATAGAAGCTCGGAATACTCCCATTCAGTTTGATGAATTGTACGCCCTTCTTCTGAGTGAAGAAACGCAATTGAAGCTTGACAACATGTCTATTACCTCAGCTGTCCCTCCTACTGCCCATTATGGATCTATTGAGTCTTCTTCTGGACGAGGTTATGGTGGTCGTTCACGAGGGCGAGGAAGAGGGCGAGGAGGTCTAAATTCGAATTATGGTTATGGACGAGGTAATTCTTCAAATTCGAGTTATGGTTATGGATGAGATAATTCTTCCACTTCTTTTGGACGTGGTGTGCCTTCTTATGCTGGATATAATCAAAATAAGGCTGCTATAATATGCTTTAATTGCAATGGCACTGGACATATGGCCCGACAATGCCCCTCTCCAAAGATTAATTCTCAAGCAAATACTGTGAAAACCGACACCCACCAAGATTGGATGGTTGATTCTGGAGCTAATTATCACCTCACTACTACTAAGGAGAACATTGCTCATTCTATTCCTGTTCCTAATACTGCCACACTTACTATTGCTGATGGTAAAACTCTTCCTCTTACTGCTCGTGGTTCTTCGTTTGCTTCTATTAATAATCTGTTAATAGATGATATCGACAATGGAAAATCAAAACAGAAGAAGCGCTAGAGTATACCCTCTACACCAAGAAAATATTTCCACCAGTAATGCTAATTGTGATGTTTACTTTGAAGAAATTGTTATATTTCATATTTGTGTTGAACAGGATTGCTTATTTTAATGAATAATAAATATAAATCAAATATCCCATTTGAAACACCCGAATTCCAAATTGAATCAAATATCCCATTTGAAACACCCGAATTGCATGTCTCTCCTGCCATAAAGAGAGATCCTTTCGATTATCAGCCGATGTTGTTGTTTCTGTAGTAGTAGTTTCAAAACTGAAATTAGAATCACTAGTTCCCTCTTCTTCATCTTTGAGTAGGAAATTCTTGAATGTATCAATTGTGAAGGACTTGACATGATCCATTAATTGTTGGGTGACTCCTAGAAACTCTTCTTGTTCTTGTTGTTTGTGCGCATGTCGGCTTTGATTTGGGCTTTTGGCTTTTACTATTACTGCGTCGAAACCACGAAGACCAGTCCATGGTCGAAAGTTAAGAAGATACTGTTGTTTCTACGTCGTGATTTCGTCTCCAAAGATTAATCTATTTACAATCTATTTTGAGAAGATATGTTACTCGGTCAATAGAGTAAGCCAATACATGCATGAGCCGAGAAATGAACATTGGTCCAGTGTAAAACGCATACTGCGTTATTTGAAAGCAACGTCTACATATGGATTGTTGATTAAGAAGTCAAATGACAATGCTATAAATGTCTATACGGATGCAGATTGGGCGAGTGATCTAGAGGACCGCAAATCAACGTCCGGATTTGCTATCTTTATGGGTGTAATTTGATTTCTTGGAGTTCTAAAAAGCAAAGAACTGTTGCGAGGTCTTCAACTGAAGTGGAATATCGTGCGATTGGTTTGGCGGTCGCTGAACTTACATGGATTCAGTCTATGCTTCGAGACATTGGATATTTATCCAATACAGTTCCAAATCTTTGGTGTGATAATATTGGAGCAGCTTATCTCACTTCTAATCCTGTCTTTCATACACGTTCTAAGCATCTTGAAGTAGATTTTCACTTTCTGCGTGATAAGGTTCAAAAGAAGGAGTTAGTTGTTCAATATATTTGTGCTAAAGACCAACTTGCAGATATATTAACCAAACCAATGACTAAAATGCGGCACAAACATCTCATGCATCAATTATCAATTCGACCATTTAATGGAGATGCTCGAATTGTGGGGGGCTGATAAGGATTGTAAATAGATTGTATAATCAAAATAGGATTAGTGTATTATATTTCTTATAGGATTCGGTATTGCTTTCCTATAAGGAATAGACTACTGTAACTTCTATATATAGCTGTGTATATGAATTACATTAATATATAAGATTCACACTGTGTTTATATCTTCTTCATTAATCCTCATGAAGTTTTTGAGTTTTTGCAATTGAACTTACATAATTTTCCTTGCAAGCAGATGTGTTTACTGAGTATATATTAATGGGGAATTGAAGAATTCTAGATTTCACATTAAGAAAACGGCTGAAGAAATATCTAGAAAATTATATATTGATTCAATGTGACGAAATACAAAGCAAAAGATTGTTTATATACAACATGTAAGAATACTAAAAACTCCTCATTGACTTGTACAGTATGAGAAAGAAAAAAAAAGGCTAAAATAGTAAAAGACTAATACATCAAACCCTACAACTAAAATTGATGTGCTGATACAAACAAATACCCAATAAATAATCTCAACATTCCCCTCCTCAAGATGGAGATTGAGGGAACAATCCCATCTTGGACAGCAAAAACTCCATGAATTTTGCACTGAGTGACTTAGTGAAGAGGCCTGCAAGCTGGTGCTTAGAAGAGACATGTGAAGCAATAAGAGATCGTTCTTGAATCTTGTTTATAACAATATGGCAATCAATATTAAGATATTTTGTCCTCTTATAGAAGACAAGATTTGCAGCTATATGCAATGTTGCTTGATTATCACACTGCAAATGAATGGGCAGCAATACTGGCAATTGAAAATCTTACAAAAGGTAGCCCTGTATTATACTTTAGCAGAAGATTTCAAAATAGTAAAATGTTTTTTTTATCTTCTAAGAAATCAAACAAGATCTCATGAAAATACAATAACTAGTAATAGACTTTCTTATGAGAGGACAAGTTCCACAATTAGTATCACAATAAGCAGATAAGGTAAGATTAGAATTAGAAGGAAAAAATAAGCCTGAAGAATAATTATTTTTCAAATATTTAACAATGGGTAAGGTTGCTTCCCAATGAATTCCTTTGGAGCACTCATGAACTGACTTAACTGTTGGATAGAATATGCAATATTTAGCCTTGTAAGATTCAAATACAATAATCTCCTAATTAACCTTCTAAACTTATCAGGATCATGCAAAAACTCAGATTCATCATTAAATAATTACAACCCAGTAAGCAGAGGCACTTTAGAAGGTTTACAGCAAAACAATCTAGAATCAATAATAATATCAAGAATATACTTTCTTTGATTCAAGTATAAGCCCTTAGGGGTATTATGCAACTCCAATCCCAAAAAATATTTAGCCAAACCAAGGTCTTTTATGAAAAAGACATCATCTAAAGTCTTTTTAACACCAACAATTGCAGGCTCATCGATACCAGTCACCAAAACATCATTTACATACATAATCAATGCATGAAAAACACTGGCAGTAGACTTAATGAATAATAAATGGTCATGAGATGATTGTTTTTCATAGGGTGTCTGCTATTTCAAAATTGGAGTAGGTAACTTATTTATAATATGAGTGGTAGTAAGGACGAACACTCCCCGGAATTTAATAGGCACATTTGCTTGAAACATAAGGGACTTAGCAACATCTAACAAATGTCTATGTTTCCTTTCTATAGTCCCATTTTGCTGTGGAGTATAGGAAGTAGTTTTTTGTTGAATAATACCAAGGTTGGATAAAAGGGTATGTCAAGTAACACTTGTAAATTTTGTACCATTATAAGTTCTAATTTATTTTACAGGGGTAGAGAATTGAACTAAACTCATAGAGAAAAAATGTTTTAAGTGGACTACAACTTCTTTTTTTTATTTTGAAAGAAAAGTCCAAGTGGATCTACTATAGTCATCCACCAAAGTTAGCACATAATTAGCCCTTGTAATAGATGAAATTCCATATGGACCACAAATATTTATGTAAACTAACTAAAAAACAACAGTAGTTTTAGTGGAACTAGATGGAAAAGGCAGCTTGTGTTGTTTGGATATAGGACATATATCATATATATGATCTTAAGAAGAAGAGAGAGATGATGACAAAAGTAAATGAGATATTTTGTTATGTGATGTATGACCTAGTCTTTTATGTAATAAATCATATGACAAACAAGTAGAAGCAAAGTTGACAACAAAGGAAGAATTAATAGTAGTCTTATTCAAAGAAGCATATTTACAATCATCAATGGAATTAGAAATATTAATATCTTTATTTGTAACAATTAACATATCATACCTTTTATTCTCATATTTCTCTGTGGTACTTACAAGGAAACTAGAAGAATCAAGGAGATATTGCCCATCATGAAACTTGTCCACAACTATAATGTTCTTAGTCAATGGGTCCTAAAACAAACAATGAGTTTTGTAAAAGGATATTTGCATGTTTAATTCTTTATTAAGCTGACTAGTAGAAAGAAGATTGAATTTAAAGCTAGGAACAAACAAAACTTCATGTAACATCATTTTTGGATATAGATAAATTGTTCCAGTATGGATAACCAAGGTAGATAGTTTGTCAGGTAAGTGAATAGAAGTAGGAGGGTTCAAAACTACCATATTTATCATTAGGTCAAGGTTACTACTCATATGATTTTTTGCATCTAAATCTATTATCCAAGATCTACTAAAATTATAACTAACAAGCTTAGAACTAAAGGCATAAGATATACCTGCATAGCTAACCATGTTCATAGAAGTTAGTTATGTAATTGCCTTGCCTTTAAGGTACTTTTTAACCACAAATGTGATGGTTGTTGTCCAATCTACCTCTTTGGGAGGTTCACTTGGAAGCACAGTCTCCTCTAAAAGGTGTTCTACAAGAGCAGGAAATGAAGCCTGCCCCTGACCTTTGATTTTTTTGGATCAAAATGCCAATCCGGGTATCCTATGTTCTTTAAACAACTATCCTTATCATGCCCTTTCATATTACAATGAGTGCAATATATATCTCCCTTATCTCTCTGAAAATGTCCCCTCCTGTAAGTATTAACAGTACTTGTCTCTCTCCCATATCCTTTAGGACCAGTCTGTCCCCTTGCTAGCATCACACAAGCATTCATGTTCTCCATAAGTGAATCATGAACCTCTTTCTGTTTTTTAACTCTCAAAACCCAGGAATAAGCCTTGTTCACCTCAGGAAGTGGCTCAATTAGGAGAATTTTGTTTCTCATATGATCATTCTGATCATCAAGACCTATAAGAAACTGCATTAGTTTGTTTAAATTATTTAAATCTAATGTGTTTCTTGCAACATCACAAGAGCATGTTGGCATTTGAACCAACATGTAAGTTCATCCCAGAGTCGTTTGAGTTTGGTATAATACCCAGTCACATTCAAATTTTGTAATGAAATTGAAGCAATATGCCTTTGATCCTATGAATCACAGGACCATTGCTAACCCCATACCTACTCTCCAATTCATCCCATAATTCCTTTGTTGTATCCGTATACAAAAAGGCCTCCACTAAGTCTTTCGATATTGGATTCAAAATCTAAGAAGTGATCATGAAGTCAACTCTCCTCCAACTCTCAAAATTATCAGTAGTGACATCAGGTTTCTTACAAGTACCATTTATGAAACCTAATTTTATTTTTGCTCCTAAAGTTATTTTCATTGCCCTACTCCAAGCAAAATAGTTAGATTCAGTCAAAGAGGTGCTTACTATAATCATCCCAGGGTGATCCGAATTCTGTAAATGAAATGGACCTCTAATATCACGAGTAGCTATTACTTGGTTCTTCTGGACTCTAGTAGCATTGAGTTTCAATTTCTTCAGCCATTATATCAAGGAAAATCAAGGAAAAAATCAAGGCCAAGATAAAGAATATTGTATACAGTTAAGATTTTAAAAGAAATCAAGAAGAAATTTCTCGATCTACAAGAAAACAAATGAAAACAAATCAAAATGAATGATTACAACTCAGAAAATAATATTTGAAGGAAGTCAAGTAGAGATATGGTAGAAAGATCAATCGATCGAGAAAAGGAAAATAAATTAGGGTTTTCAAATTTTCTGAAAAGAAATACTGAATCAAACAAAAAAAATGAACAAACTAGCAAAATTAAACTCAAAAACTAGATTTTTGCTTAAAATCACATGATTCAAGCTCACAGGAACGCTCTCATACTATGAAGAATTATAGATTTCATAGTAAGAAAACAAGAAGAACGGCTTAAAAAATATCTAGAAAATTATATATTGATTCAATTTAATGAAATAGAAATCAAAAGATTGTTTATTTACAACATGTAAAAAAACTAAAAAGTCCCCATTGACTTACACAGTATGAGAGAAAAAAAAGCTAAAATAGTAAAAGACTAATAAGACTAATGCACCAAACACTACAATTAAAACTAATGTATTGATACAAATAAATACCCAATAAATAATCTCAATAGAAATACTATTATGGACCGGATGTTTATATATATATATATATATCTGAGCCAATAAAAATTATTTTTTTATTGGTCGAGTGTATATGTAAGAATTTTTTATATACTAAATTAATAATTTAGAGTATGATGCTGGTTGATAATACTTTAAATGGGAATTTTTCACTTCCTATCTTGGGTTCATTATTAATAATTATATCAATTCTTTCATTATTAATAATTACTCCTTCCGTCCCACAAAAATTGTTCACTTTTTTTTTCTATAAATTTTAAAAAAATATAATTAATACATTAATGATTTATGTATTTCTCTTTTTTACCATTGCTCATATATTTATTTTATCTTGAAAATAGTTTAAATTATCATTAATTTTTTATTTAAACTGTGAATTTATTATAGGATAAAATAGAAAAAAAGACATTAAATATATTTTATAAATAAAAGTGAACAATTATTTTGAAATATTTTAAAATAAAATAGTGGATAATATTTATAGAACGGAGGGAGTATATCAATTCTTTTATTATTAATGATTATATCGATTCTATGTATGTTATTTCTTTCATTTAGATTGCTTTTATAAGGATTCTATTGGCTTGGGGAGAATGTCTCACCAATTTATATTTTTCTTCATTCTAAAACATTAAAAATAAATAATAAATTTACTTTCTATAAAAAAATAGTAAAAAAAAAAGAGGAAAAGCTCAAAGGTCATTAATTCAATATTATTATGGTCTGATTACATGAGAAGACCTTCAAAGATTTACTTTAACAAGTAGAATATTACTTTGAGAGACATAAACAACCTCTAAAATTTAACTTTAACAAAAACGAATCACTTTAATCTGCGTTTGCTGAACCGGTCTAAATATGTTAGTGGCTGATATTGAAATCAAATAAATTAAAAATTAAAAATTAAAATAAAAGTGCTAGATTTGTGAGTCAATTTATTTTCTTTCGAATTTTTTTATAATATTAATTTTATTCAGAGTATAGATCATAGGTTAATATTTATTTTCTTCTCTCCAACGAGATATTTAATAAAATTTAAAATCGCAAGCTCATCCACTCACTCATTCCTAGCTACTTATTTCCTTTCGAATTCTTTTAATTAAATATATTTTTCCTATTCCTTTATTGGAACAATCTCTGGTTCATTAATTGTATCTATATTATTACCTTTTACTCTTCTTTTTTTTCAATATTGGAAGGTCCCTTTAATATGAATGTCTTAAACAAAGACAACTCTTTTTTTTTTTTTTTCCAATGGGTGCATTTCAATAGCCAAGATCTTTCCAAGAAGCTTCACAGCAGAAGTAATATTAACGTGTCAAACATTATGATTATGAGTAATTTCCTACTCTCTTTTACATTTCCTTTTAATTTTTAGAGGGGAATTGAATTGTAATTGTCTAACCTTATAATTTTTTAAGTTAAATAACTAATTTTACCTTAAAAAAATTAACTAACTAATTTATTGTTATAATGCCAATTAAAAATACTTTTTAATATTTTTTATATTACAAAATTAATTGTCTGATAATTTATTAATAAACATCTAATTTAAATGAAAATCATTAAATTAACTTATAAATAAATGGCATAAGAAAAAAATGAGAATTTTTACAAAAAGTTTTTATGTGACCTAAAAAATTTAAATTCGAAAATTTTTAGTTAAATGAGATTTTTTTTTAAAAAAATACATTTAAATCACATTTAATTTATTAAATATGTAATTTTATTATAATCTATCATTATTTATTAAACTCGTTAGAAAAATCATTAACCTTCATCGATCTCTCATTTCATTTAAATGAGATAAGTTTTTTACATAAATTTCAAGCCTTTATTGCAGTAAGATGTTAGAATTAATTTTATATTGATTAAATTTAATCCTAAATGTGGGTAAATATATTTAATATTTAAATGTGTATTGCAGTCAAATTAAGATAGTCAAATTAAAGTTGTGATCAAATTAGGATTGTTGACTATTGAGATGTCCTACTTGTAATATGATTATAAGTGTAGAGACCGATAAGAATTTCTGTTTTGTTGAAGGACCAAAACAGAAATCATCATCATCAGTTATAAATAAGGGGTCGTGGTCTCCAGGGGAACATAACAATTTTGAGAGAACATTACGTTCCTTCAGTAGTGCTTCCGCTAAACTTAAAATGTGTATCCCCTGGAAGGTGACAAACTCCAAAATCGTCTTCAGCTTCAACATACAATGATGTTAGGTATGCAATTCTGCCATTTGCAATTTAATTTGAATAATCTAGTGATCTATGCATATTTTAGGTTTTTAGGGGAATTAAGTTTTCTTCCCCTTTCAATTGGTATCAGAGCCCTATGCTAGGTTGCTAGATTTTCTGATTAAATTGCGATATTGATTATTGTTTTAATTCTAGAAAATTAATTCGGTGATTGTAATTTTTGAGAATTAATTTGAAATCGAAATTATTAATCTGAAATCAATTTTGGTTTGATTTGTTTTTGGATTAAATTACTGTTATTATTTAATTGATTCTGGAAAAATCAATTTCTGAACTTGAATTTGTGCTTGTGATTTTTCTGGAATTAATTAATTTTTGGGTTAATTAATTATGTAATTAATTAATTAAAAAAAATCTGTTTTGAAACTGTATAAAACAGTTGTTTCGTGAACAGGTTTCCAGAACAGTGTTTCGTGAACAGTGTTCGTGAATAGTATTTCATGAACAGTATTTCGTGAACAGTATTGTTGTTCTTCGTTTTGGTTTAGAAGAATGCAGTTAAGGATTTTAATTAATTGATTAAATCTTTATGAAATTTTGATTTGATTTTCGATTAAATCGTAAAAAAAAATTCATTTAATTTTAAAATTTCAATTTAAAATTTAATTCAATTGAGTTTAAATTTTAGTATTTTAGTCCTGATTGTGTTTAATATTTTTAATAAATTAATTGAAGCAAAAAGTTACCAAAGTGACCTCTATTGTGTAAATTAATTTATTTAGGATATTAGACAGATGTATTAAAATTCATTGCGGGTAGTAAACCGGCCCAAAGGAAGGTTGCTATCTGGCTGAATTGAGAATACATTGCGGTAATAAATATGTGATAATTATTATGTATTCATCCATGTGGATAACAAATCGGCCCAAAGGAAGGTTTATTATTTGACAGGACTGAATTGTCAATATTTGATTACTGCGTTGAGATACCAATTACAATTAATATTTTATGTCCAAAGATGAGAATATTAATGTTGTGTCTGGTATCTTGTTTCCAATATTTAAACTCTACTTCTGTGATTTGTTTTAATTTTTTGTGGATTGTGAGCTTATGTCATTTATTTATTATTTATTTTCTTTGAATTCAGCTAGCATGCCGTATAATCCTAACACTGTCCCTATGCTTGAGGGGTCAAACTTTGGTTCATGAAAATCAAGCATCATGATTTATCTGGGTTGTATGGACTTAGACCTTGCATTCAGGATGGACAAACCTGCTCCTCTTACTGAAGAGAGCACAGATGCTCAGAGGGTTTCAGTATGAGAAGTGGGAGCGTTCTAACCGCTTAGGTCTTATGATCATGCAGCAGGGAATTCCAGAACATGTTTGAGGAGCCATTTCTGTTGAAGAAAGTAATGCTAAAAACTATCTTGCTGAGCTGGAGAAGGTCTATGTCAAAAATGACAAGGCCGAAGTGGGGACGCTTTTAGCAAAACTCACCTCCATAAGGTATACTGGCAATGGTAGTGTTCGGGAGCATATACTGAGCATGTCCCAAATAGCCAAGAGGCTAAAGGTCCTGGATTTGATTTTACCAGATGACCTGTTAGTCCATCTAGCTTTGAATTCTCTTCCACCACAGTATGGGCAGATAAGGACTTCATATAACTGCCAGCCGAGCAAATGGACTCTTAACAAGCTCATTGCTCATTGTGTGGATGAGGAGGAAAAGTTGTTGGCTACTAAGAGGGAGAGTGCTCATCTGGTCTCTTCAGCAGATAAGGGCAAGAACAATAAAAGAAAGAAGACTGCTGATAAAGATCCGGTGCAAAAGAAGCCTAAGGAATTAAAATGCTTCTTCTGCAGCAAGTCTGGACACTTAAAGAAGGACTGTCCTAAATACGCCACATGGCGTGTCAAGAAGGGTAAATACCTTGTTTTAGTCTGTTCTGAGGTTAATTTAACTTCAGCTCCTAGAAACACTTATTGGATGGATTCTAGTGCTACCGCTCACATAAGTGTTTCATTGCAGGGTTGCCTGAGCTACCGAAAGCCAACTGACGGTGAAAGATACGTCTATGTGAGAAATGGCGATCCGGTGGAAGTAGAGGCAATTGGGCATATTAGATTGTGTTTAAGAACTGGTTGTTTTTTGGATCTTGTAGATACTTTTGTTATTCCGACGTTTAGACGGAATTTAATTTATGTTTCTTATTTGGACAAATATGGTTTTACTTGTTCATTTGGAGACAGTTTATTTACTTTATCTATGGATTCAAAAATTTTTGGTACTGGCTTCTTGAATGCATGTGATAATCTATATATGTTGGATATTAATGATTCTTATAATGAAACCCTGCAGGTAAGTACTATAAGTACCAAAAGGAAGCGAAATATAGATAATTCAGCTGAACTTTGGCACAGACGTTTGGGTCACATATCCAAATCTAGAATAGAACGTCTTGTGTCAGATGGTATCCTAAACACACTTGATACACATATTTAGACTCCTTTGTTGAGTGTATTAAAGGCAAACAGACTAAACAAAAGAGACTAGGTGCCAACAGATCATCAAACGTCTTAGAATTGATACATACGGACATCTGTGGTCCATTCCCTATAGCAACAAGGAATGGCCAAAGATACTTCATATCATTCATAGACGATTACTCACGTTACGGGTACCTATATCTCATTCATAAGAAATCAGAGTCTCTGGACGTTTTCAAATCTTATAAGGCCGAAGTTGAAAACCAACTCGGAAAGAAGATTAAATGTGTTAGATCTGACCGTGGTGGTGAGTACTACGGTAGATATGACGGTTCAGGTGAACAACGTCCAGGACCATTTGCTATTTTCCTACAGGACTGTGGTATAGTCTCTCAATACACCATGCCTGGTACACCCAGCATGAATGGTGTATCTGAGAGATGTAACAGGACTCTTATGGATATGGTTAGAAGTATGATCAGTCATTCTTCTTTACCTGAGTCTCTGTGGGGAGAAGTATTAAAAACAGCAGTCTATCTTCTTAACAGAGTACCAACTAAAGCAGCTGTAAAGACACCTTATGAGCTTTGGACTGGACGCAAGCCCAGTCTAAAGTACCTTCATGTTTGGGGATGTCCTGCTGAGGCTAGGCCTTATAGGCCTAATGAGACAAAATTGGACTCCAAAACTGTTAGTAGCTACTTTGTTGGTTATTCTGAGCGATCTCGGAGTTTTAAGTTTTATAATCCTACTTCCAGATCTATTTTTGAGACGGGAATTACAACATTCTTTGAGGATGTTGAGTTTGGGGGGAGAAATAAGGTTAGAAACATTGTCTTTGAGGAGGGATCGAGTTAGGAACACTCAGTGTCGATTCCTATCTTTGCTCCTGGGATTGTTCAGGTTCCTAGAATTGTTAATATCCCAGAAGCAATTCCGGATCCAATACAAGACAATGTTGATCAACTTCCCCATCAGGATGAAGAAGTTGTTCTTCCTCAAGTACAAGCTCAACAACCTCAAGAATTTGAGCCAGAACCTGTGCCTTTAAGAAGGTCCATTAGAGAAAGAAGAAATGCTATTCCGGATGACTATGTAGTATATCTTCAGGAACATGAGGACACTGTAGACATGGTGGAAGATAATCCAATCAGCTTTCATCATGTCATGCAGGATTCCAACTCTCATAAGTGGATTGAGGCAATAAATCTATGCAAGACAATCAAGTTTGGGATCTTGTTCCATTACCTGAAGGAAAGAAACTCATTGGTTGCAAATGGATATTTAAAACCAAGAGGGATCCTAAAGGTAATGTGGAAAGATATAAGGCACGTCTTGTAGCTAAAGGCTTCACTCAGAAAGAGGGGATTGACTATAAAGAGACATTCTCTCCGGTTTCATCGAAGGACTCTTTTAGGACAATCATGGCTCTAGTTGCACATTTTGATCTTGAGTTACATCAAATGGATGTGAAGACTGCGTTTCTGAATGGAGACATTGATGAAACCATCTATATGGTGCAGCCAGAAAATTTTGTGTCTGGAGACCCAAAGCGACTGGTATGCAAATTAAAGAAATCCATTTATGGACTCAAGCAGGCTTCTCGTCAGTGGTACTTCAAGTTCCATGAAGTAGTTGTCTCTTTTGGTTTTGAGACAAATGCTGTGGAAGATTGTGTGTATCACAAGTTCAGTGGGAGTAGGTTTATCTTTTTGGTCTTATATGTGGATGACATATTGCTTGCTACTAACTGTAAGGACTTGCTGCACGAGACCAAAGTCTTTCTCTCAAAACACTTTGAGATGAAAGATTTAGGTGAAGCTTCTTTTGTATTAGGGATTCAAATACATCGAGACCGTACTCGAGGTATTCTTGGATTATCACAAAAGGGCTATATTGAGAAAGTGCTCAAGAGATTTAGTATGCACAACAGTAGACCAATTGATACCCTAGTTGCTAAAGGAGATAAATTCAGTCTTGATCAGTGTCCAAAGGGTGAACTTGAGATTCAGGAGATGCAGAAGATTCCTTATGCGTCTACAGTTGGGAGTTTGATGTATGCTCAAGTTTGCACTCGTCCAGATATTTCATTCATAGTTGGCATGTTAGGACGATATCTCAGCAATCCAGGAATGGATCATTGGAAAGCAGCCAAAAGAGTCTTGAGGTATCTTCAGAGAACTAAGAGACATATGCTCACATACAGGCGATCAGATCAGCTTGAGATCATTGGGTATACTGATTCTGATTTCGCGGGATGCCAAGACAGTCGAAAATCCACTTCAGGCTACATATATCTCTTGGCTGGCGGTGCTATTTCTTGGAAGAGTGTGAAACAAACTCTAGTAGCTACCTCCACCATGGAAGCAGAATTTGTAGCAAGTTATGAGGCATCCAATCAGGCAATCTGGCTGAGGAACTTTGTCACAGGGCTGCGCATTGTGAATGGCATTGAAAGGCCATTAAAGTTATACTGTGATAATAACTCAGTAGTTTTATTCTCCAACAACAACAGAAGCTCTTCTCGATCGAGACACATTGGGATAAAGTTTCTGGCTGTGCGGGAGAGAGTACAGAGTGGACAGATATCCATAGAGTATATTGGAACGAACTCCATGATTGCGGATCCGCTCACTAAGGCTGTGATACAGAAAGTTTTTCATGAGCACACTGCTCATATGGGTGTCATATTATTTGAGATTATTTAGTTTCAGTGGGAGTTTGTTCATTAAGTTTGCATTAAGGTTTATGTATGCTCTCTTTGACATTGGATATATTTTATAAAGTACATTCAGTTTCTGCAGAAAAATGAGTTTTTCTTTCATTTTATTATGTGTTTTACACTCTGTATTATATTTATGTTTGATCTCACTTAAGATTGACCAGTTGGAAACATGCATGATTAGATCACATTACATGTAGTTTCCATGCTACACTCCTATTATTGATCTATGTCATTTGAGAGTATTGGTAATGTGATTGATGGTGGTTTGAGTCACGATGAATGTGGCGACTGACCCTTCAGTCCTTTATCGATATAATCAATGGACGAGATTGTTTGAGGCACCTTCAGTATGACTGCTTTTATGAGCTCATTAAGGTATATACATTTACATTTAATATATGTTAGCCCAAGTGGGAGATTGTTAGAATTAATTTTATATTGATTAAAATTAATACTAAATGTGGGCTAAATATATTTAATATTTAAATGTGTATTGCAGTCAAATTAAGATAGTCAAATTAAAGTTGTGATCAAATTAGGATTGTTGACTATTGAGGTGTCCTACGCGTAATAGGATTATAAGTGTAGAGACCGATAAAAATTTCTGTTTTGTTGAAGGACCAAAACAGAAATCATCATCATCAGTTATAAATAAGGGGTCGTGGTCTCCAGGGGAACATAATAATTTTGAGAGAACATTACGTTCCTTCAGTAATGCTTCCGCTAAACTTAAAGTGTGTATCCCCTGGAAGGCGACAAACTCCAAAATCGTCTTCAGCTTCAACATACAATGATGTCAGGTATGCAATTCTGCCATTTGCAATTTAATTTGAATAATCTAGTGATCTATGCATATTTTAGATTTTTAGGGGAATTAAGTTTTCTTCCCATTTCATAAGATACCTTCTTGAGTATATGATGTCTAGCTAGCCCTATAAAACATTTGAAATTAAATATAGAAATTAACCGGATGAAATGAATTAGAAGCTAGGAGGCCGTAGGCCTTTATTTTTATTTTTATTTTCGGTAAATTTATTTTTCTTTAATTATCATACCTACACGTACAATAAATTACTAATTTAGACTAATTAGGACAAAGGGTACACATCTTTATCAGCAAGTTTCGAGTGTTAATTACTTTTAAATGCACCAATTAGTTAAATTATACCATAAAAAGATTTTTTTAAAAAAAATTACATCAATCTAATTATATATATATTATTACTAGTTATTATGATAACAAAGGTGATTAATGTTATCATAATTTGTTGTCTCAAAACTGCATAATTAATATGTAATTTCTTCTCTTATTAATTTAATCAATTCATATCAAAAGAACAGTACCGGTTTAATTAAGACATCATTTGGCTAAGTACTGAAAATTCGTATAATAATTGTAATGCTTCTCTGCAAGTAATTCATAGTCTCATTTTTTCGGTTTAGAAATTGAAGCCCAACAAGCATTCTCTGCTTTGTAATGATACTGTACATCTCAAAATCAGAACCTCTCTCTCTCTCTCTCTCTCTATATATATATATATGTATCTATAAGATAAAAAGCTGTCATGATAGATGCTTGCCCATTATATATATATATATATATATGTACATATATGTGTACAGTTAATAAATATATATATAACTTTATAATGAAAATCCCCACAAACACACTCTATATATATATATATATATATATATATGTATAAGATAAAAAGCTGTCATGATAGATGCTTGTCCAATATATATATATATATATGTACATATATGCGTACAGTTAAAAAATATATATAGAACTTTATAATGAAAATCCCCACACGCACACATTAACCTTATATATACTTCCAAACGAAAACACTCGAATAGAAACCTAGTAATCACAACGGATCAATATTACAAATATAATAATTATAATTACAGTAACAGTAATAAAAACCCTAGCTATACCCAGAAGAATATCTAGCACGTGCACTAAATTCCATGCACAAAATGCCTACAGGCCCTACACATATCCAAATAAATTAATATACTCCTTTAATTTGAAACATTGATCAAGAAATTAATTAATTTAAATGTTTATAATTAAATGAAACAGTAGGTGTGGAAGGGTTACACTTTATAAACGTCTTTTCTACAAACTTTAAAGAAGCTGAATAAAAAGAAAAACACCAAAAACTCAGAGAATGAAAGCAAGAAGATAATTAAAAGGATAATCCAAATGGACAAGCAAACATAAAATGGACAATTACATCATGCGCAGTGCACAGATTATATGAACTTATTACATAAACACACACTCTCTTAATAAACTATTTCAAAAGATACTTTTAAAAGCTAAATATTCAATAAAAAGTGAGACACATATTTAGAGAGTAGTTGCTGTCACTGCATTTTGCTACCTTCCCATTGACACTCTTTTTTCATTTTGCTATTTTTTTTCCCTTCTTTCTTGCAGCCAATGCCATGCAAAGGCCTTCAACGGCGTCGTTCTGGTGTCCAATGTGGGAGAGATGGACTAAAATGTTTTGACATAACTCTTGAGTCCAACAATTCCATGATGGGTGTGAAACTAACACACCTTGGCACCTTATACTGATTAATTGATGCTCCTCTTGATATTGCATAATCCATTAGCTCTTCAAAAGTTCCAGTTTTCACCACTTTTATTTCTAGTGGACCAATCGAATTGTCAGCAACTCGGCCTTGTCTATACACTGTGTTGAGCGACTCTTCCATAGCTAAACAACACTGACTCAGAACCTCATCAGTTGGAGCATTGGCTACATCTTTAGTAAGCAATTCCCAGTATATCACGTAGTGACCTGGGATTGTTTTTGTATCAGCATAACTAGTATATTCAACAACACTCGTGTTGAATTCTCGTAAAAGCAAAGATGCATTCTCAATAGCTTTCTGCAATTCAGATTCATCGGTTTTGTCCGAGTCAATGCTTAATAAAACATTCTTTCTCCTTCTAAACCGGAATTGAGGAGCAGAGTTGTGAAACCCTGTGACTAACAGGATGTCACCCACTCGGTACCGATACAAACCAGCATATGTAGTGATTACCAGTTCATACTCTTTACCGACTTCAACATCAGCAAGATCTACAAGACGTGGAGGAGAGTCATGAGACAGAGCTGGAGCTGAAGGATCATGAGGCAAGAACTCAAAATAACCCATGTTTGGCATGATTGTGTAACAAACCTCAGATGGCTTGCACATTGGCTTTAAGTTAAGCCCAAAATAACACTCAGACGAAGCATACATAGTGCAAGCCATAGGCAAACCACCACTATAGTATTCTAGTGTTGGAATGTATTGAGACATGGCTCCGGTTACAATTACGTCTAGATATTTTGTATTTGGCCAAATTCTTGTTATAATACGTTCCCAGTTGTCTTCTGAGCATTCTTTTGTAATAAACTCAGCGAGCTCTGGGTTAGGTTTCAAGATTTTGCTAAGACATTCTCTTAGTGATGGCTCAGTTACTTTAGGGTTTAAAGTTCCAGTCGAGATATCTTTAACGAGTTGTTTCCAGTTGATTTGAAGGAAGCTAATGGAACGAAGAAGACCAGAGGCAAAGACTGCACCAACTCGAAGAACTTCTTCGCGCATAATCAGACCACAGAGCATTTGAGTGTACATGCTCTGGAATGAGTCTGCGCAAAGAATAGCTTCATTGGGGCTAGTGTAAACATTGTAAGGATCGTATGGCCTGTTCATGAACTGTTCGCTCTTGTAATAGCTTGTAAGTACAGGACGTGCCACTAATCCACTCGGAGTTCTCGTCTCGGCCTTCACAAACAAGAAATATAATCCCTTCCCCTTGTCTAAACTCGGCACATAACTGCATGCCAACATATTATAACATACAGATAAGAAAAATTGGTCAACTTCGCAATTTAACAACAACAAAAAATCGAAAATTAAAAGTTGGTATATACATACATATTCATGACTGGCATCAAAAGACTGTATAATCTCTGGCGACGATCCCATTCTTCCTGAATTGTTGGCATCAATTTTCTTTCACCAGCAGAAGTTCCAGAACTAAAAATTGTGTACATAATTTTTTTTTCAGAATTCAAAATGAAAATTTAGTGAAATAAGAAATTAAATATTTCTTGTGTGATAAGATTTTGTTTCAATGGAATGAAGGTTCATATAGACTCAGTCGATACGGACATTTTTCTATAAATTGTGCACTGTTTTAAGAAGATAACTCACCTAGTGAGAAACTCAGAGACAGGGTGAGCTGAAAAGATAGAAGAACGATCACCATTAGCTATACGCTGAATATCTGGCTGAAGATCATCGTAACCAACTACAGGGATTTTAGCCTTGAATGTGTCTCTATCGGTTGCTCCATGAAGCAAAAATCGGTTCAGATACTCAGTTTCCGAGTTCCTGCTGAGTATCTCAGAAAGAACCTTTTCTTGCACAGAATCTGCATTTCTTGTCGTATCTTCGATGAACTGAAGAGCCTTAGCATCCTTCTCACATGCAGGGGGACCCAATGGTGATGATAAACCAGAATCAACGGCCATGATAAGACTTAATTAAAAGACAATCTGATTAAAAATTGCAATTTTAAGAACAAAGAAAGAAAAAGGAAGTTCTATTTTTGTATTTTTTTCAGATTTTTTTTTTCGGTTTTAAGGTGATGAAAATGAAGAAGAGAAGAGTGCTTATATAGGAGAAACGATGGAGGATATAAAATTCGATTTGGAAGGACGTTGACGGATTTATATTAGCAGAAAAGTTTTAAATAATATTTTTGTCTGAGAGGTTGTCCGGGTGATCTGAAGACACGTTGGGACCACTACACGTCACTTTTGCTATTTAAGACCCGACATGAAGGGGTCCACATGTTCTGCCATGTCAGCTTACATTGTCTCAACCTAAGCGTCAGTCGAACCACGCGGCACCTATATGGCGAGTTTGTTGGTCTAAGATAGCGATCGCTGCCGGCTGATTTACCAAATTACCAGGTCCTCCGCCCTTTTTTTTTTTTTTCTCAATAATATTTTTTCATTTTATTTTATAAAATTATATATATTTATTATTATGGAATTGTATATATTTACATAAATTCTACAAGTAGAACTTGAAAGGTAAACTATTAATGTCAAATATGTAGATAAATACATTATGCAATAAATATTTTATTTATTACTATTTTTTTATGAAATACATATTAGTTCTTTGTCTAAATAACGTGTGTCTATTATTACTATATAATAATAATAAGTATGGAATAGTTGTGATTATTCTTACCATGGACGCAACTTAATTAGGTCAGTCTTTGTATTTTTCACGTTGTTTCGAGATAAATAGTTATCCAGCTAATGAGATTAATAAGGGTGTTGTTACTATTGTATCTAATATTTAATCCATTAATTAGGTACATGTAAAGAAAATTGTGGACTTCAAATTTTAATTTTTTTTTTCTATTTTTATGAATTTTTAATATCTTCTAGAAAAAAATTATTAGCTTCATATAATTCGTGGTGTGTGATCTAATCTTTTAATTTAAAGAGCCATAAATTTTTTTTTTGTAAAAATTTAGGTCAGTTGTTAATATATATTACGAATTTTTTAAAAAAATTTGTGGACTATCGTTCCGTCTTTTAGAGATCTAATATTAACCATAATAATGTTGATATGGAACTAAGAAATTAATAGTAAAAATAATTGACCTAAAATAAGAGTTTCAAAATTTTAAATTGGGATAATTTTAATAGTTAAGAAAAGAAAGCATTAGTTTGATTTAAGCCTTTTACTCAAAATGGGGTTTTTCCGTAAATTATGATATTAATTTAAAGATAAATAAAAAAAGAAATTCTGGAATTACATAAACATACTAAATATATGTTGCAGACAACTTTAGGAAATGGATCCACCTAGAGTATTCTTGCTCTTTAGAGGATATATTTATTTAAATAACCAGGCCTAATGAAAGAGTATCTTCATGGCAGGCAACAATTCTTGTTTTGCTAATGGCAATGGAAGTTAGTAATTATGTAATTAATTAATTACAGCAGTAATGAAATAAAAAAAATTAATTAAGTTATAATGTGCAGTAATCACGTGGATGGTACTTGGGTGTTAATCTAATGTGATATACATGCCATTAGAATTATATAGGATAAATTATATTGATAACCACAAAATTTTATATTTATTTTTAATAAAAATATGTATTTTTAATTTATTAATTTTTAGTTATTAAAATTTAATTTTTTATTTAATGGTAGATCATTTATTAAAATTTGATGACCGAAATATTAATATGACATTAAAAATATAAACTTTCATTGAAAAAATTATATTATATTATATTAATCTAATAATTAAGATAAATTTATTAATTTTATTAGTAAAATATAAAAACAAAATTGAATAAAGTAAGAAAAATAAATGTAAGAATAAAATAAAAATACAAGAATGCTTTTCTAGTGGGTGGACTCTATATTATAGGGATATTATTTTTTAATAAATATTTTATTTTTAATATCATTTTATTTTTTTATTATAAAATTTTGGAAAGTAATCTTTCTATTGAAATAAAATTTAAAATGTAAGGACTAAAAAAAAATTGAAGAATTAATTAAATTTATTTGATGCTATTAAAATCAAATATGAAATTTAGGAAGCATTGTTGTAATTCACCTTGAATTATAAATGAGAATTTAAATTTATATCTATATATAAATAAAAATACTATATACATCAAATTAATTTGAATCAAAAGTGTTTATACATTAATTATATTAGAAAAATAATTATTCTATCATTTTATTTATTATTAAAAATAATATTAAAATAATATTAAAATAATTATTTTCCTACTATAATTAATATATAAAATATTTTTGATCTAGATCAATTTAATTAATTTAAAATTGCTCCGTATAAAAAAAGGGCAAGTAATCTTTTTGCATTGTTTTGTTTATGTCATGTCAGTTTGCATATTGACAAAAACCCATTGTTTTCTCCACCATCCTTTTGGGAAATGATTAGAATAAATTAATCATTATTTAATTAATTATATTAATGATGAATATTAATTTTAAATTAAAATATTTTGGGGATAGAGTTTTTAATTAATGGTGGTTTAACATTGACATCGAAGGAATCCTAAGGAAAATGTAAAGTATTAATTATATTATATTGTATAAAGAATATATTTATTTTAAGGAGCTAGATATATATAGACCCATTAATTATATGTAGGTTACTATGTAGAAATCTAATTGAATCCAGCAAATTTGTTCGTCTTTATGAAAGAGAAAGAAATCTTTGGTTTATGTATTTATATACAGAATGGATCATTTATTAAAATTTGATATTTATTAAAATTTGAATATCAATTATATTTTTATGGGGAAAAAAAGAAAGAGTAGAATTTTTTTTTTCAGAAGGAACTGACTCCAAAAAATTGAAAATTATTATAATCGAGAATGATTTTTAGATAGCAACATAAAGTTAGTATTCATTCATTAACTATGGTCTATTAATGCAATACATTATAATAGTCTATCGACAAATTGGCTGCTAAAAGCCACTATCTTTGTGGTGATCGATCGGCCTCTTGGTTATTAGTCTGTGATTATCTTGTTTCCTATAATAATAATAATAATAATAATAATAATAATATGACTTGCTCTGTTCTATGAAGAGTTTATTTTTTTTATCTATTTTTAATATTAATAAAAATTATCCGGTGGTGCTGTCCACCTTTAATAAAATTAAATAATAATAATAATAATAAATAAATAATTGTAATCAATAAGAGAGAAAAGAATAAAATAATTAAAAATTTTAGTATTTTTTCACATATGTGTATTAGTTACGTATTAAATTGAAAAAAAAAATAGATAGATTTTATACATGTTATTAGTTATAATTATATGTGATGGCATCGATGGATTCAACTAATATTGCGAATCGATTCTGTATGCTAAAAAAGAAAGGGAAAAAAGCTTGGTGAAAATTCTATTGTGCATGATAGCAAAATTAAACAAATTGTAAGTTGTAACTCATCTTCACAAAGCATCATCAAAAGTTGAATATATCACTCTCTTGCCAATCTTAAATGGATAAAAATTCTAAAGCTGTTGGGTTCCTTTTAGTGTAAAACTTTGTCATTTTGCTATTTTTTTAAAGTTTTTCTTTTAGAAATTTTAGCTTTTGCAATTGCAATTATGTATTAACATCCCACTATAGCTAGCTAGCTTAGATTGATTTAAAAGAAACTTGATTTTATTATTCTTAAAAGAAAGGTAAAAGCTAAAGAGGTAGCTATTGATTGATTCTTTTTTTTTTTTGAGTTTTTGCTATCATGATTATTTTCTTTCGCCAATGGAAAGAAACTAACTTCAATGAATTGAATCTCGTTGTTTGTTCATTTTAGGGTTAGATAGTTGTGGCCTATGCAACTTGCAATGTTGTAGCTCATAGTAAAGATAGCAATACCAGAAAACTTCCAATCTTCTTTTTTTATGTTCCTTATATTTTCATAAACATTTATATTTGGACCTTCTTGAAATAAAATAGAGTGTATAATATGCAACAAAAATTAATTATATTAATAAAAATAACAAAAATATATGGAAATCAAAACACATTTGCACATGAATATGTATAATTTTCTTGTGAAACGTAAAACAGTGAAAAAAACTTATTTGACCAAAATATTTATTTTTACTATTGAATTATAATATGAAATTTAATAGTTTAATGTAAAAAAAATAATAAACTTTTTAATTATTCTCTGTCCTCCTACTCATTATTCATATTATTTTCACCTATATATTGAACATAGAAATATATAGTAATTAATAATATCTCTTTTAATGTTACTAGTTACCACTAATAAATCATTCTTATTTTGCTATATATTTGCTTTCATTACAAATAGTCGGCACTACCCTACCCAGAAAGGAAAACCAGAAACAGAAAAATTAAAAAATTAAAAAAAATCGATGGATTACATTGTTGCTTCACATGCCAAGAAATATTGTTGTATATGAAAATCCTAGTTGAAATCCTATTTATCGATGGGTAGTATATTATTTGATTTGTATAAAATATAATAATAATGCTGATTTCATTGATAAGGTAATTAAATTAATTAATCAATCATATTTTAGTTATTTATTGTTAAGCATCCAGCAACCTATAGCTAATTTTGAAATTTAAATATTATCAAATCCATTAATTATTAAGTGTGTCATATAAAAAGCCAAGAGATGGGAAAAACATTGGACTTAGGAAATAATCCTCAATATTCTATTTCAACTAATCAAAATCAAGACTAGACAATTAATTTAATCAAATGATTATTGTTAGAGTATGTCATATGATTAGTCATACACAGAAGCTAAAATTGAGGAAAATATATAGAGAGATGACCTCCCAACTACCACCTAAATAACTCGCTAACCATCCCATAAAATGGATTTTAAGATGTGAAAAAAGGCTATATAGCTATCTCAATCTCATTCAATTCTTTTCAAATTAATAAATAAACATTCTAAAAAAAATTTAATAAATAAACTTTATATTTCAAAATTTAAAAAAATATTTTTGTCAAAAATATAAATTATATATATTATTTCTATTATATCCTTATTTTATAGTATGAGATATATTTATTAAATAATTTTAATAAATAATATTAAATATGAGCATAATAAAAATTTAATAAATTAATCAATATAAAAATAATAAATAGGATATAATTTGGGACAAACTAAAAGAATATGCCTATCAATTTAAAACACATGGAGTATTAAAATATCAATTTTAGATATCATATTTGACTCACTTTTCCATCACATTAAAATAAATACTAACATTAAAATATAAAATATAAAAACTAGTTTTAGATATTGTATTAGATATTACTACAATAAAATTATGGCAACAAAATTTTGAGTTTTTTCTTGCTGTAGTCCCAATTTAAAAACATATAATTTATGCTTAAGATTAAATATATATATATATATATATATAAAGAAGAGTTTGCTGTTTATATATATATATAT
Organism: Garcia nutans; assembly: GCA_947685225.1. Lineage (NCBI taxonomy): Eukaryota > Viridiplantae > Streptophyta > Magnoliopsida > Malpighiales > Euphorbiaceae > Garcia > Garcia nutans. The sequence continues at coordinate 4,657,279 of CANTUV010000059.1, read as the reverse complement.
ATATTTGAAATTTGTGGCTATTTTCTTGTGAGAAAGGAAGTAAAACACATTATACATTATGCACACGTTAGAAAAATCTAAGTCTATTATCCACAAAATGACTAGTCTTTGTTTTATGAAATGAAGCGACAAATTAAAATATATAATACTGTATTATTATTAATAATTAAAAAATTAACCATACCCTCTGCAGCAGCTGCTTGATGTTTTACGTAATTGATGACTTCTAATTTTTTTTGTTGTTTACAGAGGAGGAAACATGGTCAATTCTTTTGGCAGGACTAATTGGTTAATTATAATTTTCCTCTAGCTAGTGCTTCTTTGAATATGTTTGGTGTTTTTCAAACAAAATCTAAACAGAATTTATGGTTAATGAACAATAATTTGCAATGTCAATGAACGAACAGGAAACTTGTTTTATTATTATTATTATTAATTAATTAATTTCCTTTCTATTTGCACTATAGTTACCTTAAATTTTCCTATGGAAATATCCAATTCAGATAGAATTACATAACATTTATATATTTTATTCATTTTTCCATACATATATATCATGTAAGAAATTATACATATTCCTTAAGTTACGATAAACTCATATGAAAATCAACTTTCATGCATAAATTTATTTTTCATTTACTATTTATTTATTTATTTCAATTCATTGAAGGGAGATAACAGTACATAATAGAAGTAGATCTCTTCTTTCTAATATTTTTCATTAAATTAATAATAATTTTGTGTTTAGAGAGATTCAAATTTAAATTCACTCACTTCTAATGACGCTATAAAAATTACATTTAATTATTTTGAGCCTTAAAAATATAAGTTAAAAATTAAATATAAATATAAATAAGGTCGTGATTTGTTTTACTATTCATTAATGTGCTAAGCAAATAATCGTGTCAATTGACTTTAAAAATATAAATTTAAGATTGCTTGTAACAATTTAATATATGCACGAATTAGATTGATTCAAATAGACTTTTCAAATTAATTTTTATATAATATATATTTCATTGACTTACGAAAATCAAAATCAAAGTTAATATAAAAATAATATGATTATATCTACAAGAATGACCATCATGCACGATTAATATTTTAAAAATAGTTTTTTGTAATAACATATATTTTTTCAAAAGTAAACTTTTATGGCAATATTTTGTGAAAAGTTACTTAGCAATTGTAACGACATGTCCAAATATTTGCAAAATTAATAACCAAATTCATCCTCAAATACAAATATATTAAAGGTGGAAATCTATATTTTGACCAAAAAGGAATGTAATTCCCCAAATATATATATATATGAAACTAATTGTTATATTTTAAATTGATAGAGCAAAGGGATATAAAAGGTAAGTAGATTTTTGCAACCCTAAAAATCAAAAGTGGTCCTTCAGAAAGTTAGGCACATATAGTAGAAACTGACATTAGTAATTGGCCTTGCAATGTTTTCCCTAAATTGTTATTAAGTCATACAAGTTTGGTCAGTGTTTGCATCCAAAGCTCTTAAAAGCTGCAAAATTTTCTACATGATCTTCACATGATCTTCATCATGACTCAGTCAAAGAAACATATGCTTCTCTCGTGGGTCATACTTTGTCATCGTCATCACCACATGCCTTAAACACCTTGTAATTATGTTATATTAATATCCATTTTTCTTCTTCTTCTTCAAACTCATTATTATTTCCTAGCCATATCTCCCTTTAATTGGTTGCAGCCAGCTATATGGGAATTTGGCTTCATATGGTGAATTCTTCCGTCCTAGCTAAGAGGTTGTTTAGGTTTTAAACTTCTAATAACGTTTTCACTACCCAACAAGTGCTCAATCGCTAATTGTTTCCCACTATGTCTCAAGTTGATAGATACATTTATTTATCAGAATTAAGAAAAATTAATTAACTTTACTAAAAATTTATATATATTTTTATTATTATATCCTTATTGTAGTATAATTTACATTTATTAAATATTTTCAATAAATAACATTAAATATGAAAATTCAATTTGACAAATTTTATTCGTATGAAAATTCAGTTAAATAGTTAATTAATTAATAGTTAATTAATCAAATCCACCGAGTATAGTCAACTAATTAAATTGATCGAAATTAAAAATTAATCAATTTGATAAAAAACATTCTAAAAAAAAATCGATTAGATTTTGATTTAGTTGGTTTTCTGAACATCCAACCCTTAATTATTTATACTTTGTATGTAATAATAAATGTTCACTCATTTTATGCGTATAAATTTTATCTAAAAAGTTCAAACTAAACTGTTTAGAGTTGTATTTTCTTTTTATTTTTTTATTTCTCTTTTAATACAAACATAACATATACAATATGAATTATTCATAAATACATGTAAATATATTTATGAATAATTAAATACCCTATATAGTATATATACAAGAAAAAAATTAAATGTTTTGATAATTTTGAAATTGAATTCCTCAACCTAATTTTCTGTCTCATCTTTCTATAGCCTTTTTTCTTGAGATGAATTGCCTCATCATCTGCTATTTGTAGACTATACATTGAATTGCTTTTTCAAGATTAATTGCACCATACGTTATTTGTAGAGTAACAAAGATAATTTACATACCTAAATATTATTATTATAAATTCGCATTAATTATATTTATCAATCTTGTATGGTCCATTATATATTACTATTTTTGTCTGCACAATTATTATAATAACCTATGTGTATAAAGTGTGTTAGACAAGTTCATGAATCCAAATCAGAATTTTCTTTTTTATCATTATTTTCTATTAATTAAAAGCATATCTTATTGTTAAAAACTTTTCAAATGTAGAAAGTTATTCAAATACAATTAATGGATTTGGTATATACAATATCTATGAATTAATTATTACATACTGTTAATGGCTAGTACGTTCTAGCCAAAATTTCTAGGTTGTTTTCTCGTTTCTTGATTTGTAATTTAATCTTTATTTATTTAAATAATTAGTGATTAGTGAAACTTGTTTTGATCTTCAAGAATATATATATATATATATATATATATGTACCTTGAATCAATTATGAAGCGGATCAGATCATAACATATAGGTATGATTTAAGAAGAAAAATATAAATTAAAATTTCAACAAAAAATAAATAAAATCATATGATCTTATATTAATTAAATATATGATTAATGCAACTTAAATTTGATGCCGGCCCAAACTAATAATTGTCGAATAAAATACAATTAATATAGAAAATGAGAAGTTCAATTCATGAAAAAACTTTTCCATATACTAATAAGAATTTTGTCAATAACTTGTACAAGGCCAAGGAAAAGTACATTTTCATGATTACACATTGCTTGGATATGTAGACCACAAATTGCAAACATATAGTCATACGAAAGATAATTAATGACTTTAATTACGTTTTGGAAATGAATTAATCACCTTAATTTATGTTTCGATTAATTCGTTGAGATAAAGATTGAAATTTTGTATATAAATAGTCGATGGTTAAACGTAAATGTTTGATTAAATTTGGTAAGATATAGAGCAAAAAAAATGATGTTTTTGTAAGTATATTGGCTCTATGGCTGCAAAGACAAAATACAGTGTCGTGTCAATTAGGGACAGAATAAGAAATGGTAAGACAAAATGCATTGTATTACATACTTAGTCAAATATTGTATATATATGTTGGTAAACGTACGTGTGTTACTCTACAATAATTATTCACAATGTTGTGAAGAATTTAAGACATTGTTATAATTGTTCAACAGTCAACAATTTGTAATTATATGTATATATATTGAAATATATAATCAATTAAATTAAAATCTTTCTTATGAATAAGAATGATATTTTATAATTTTTGTTATGAGATTTTTACATATTGGCCTAAGATTATATTTTTAATTTTTATTTGTATTAGATATTTTTCTTTTAATAGCAAATAATGCATGCTGTTTAAATGGATTGTTCTTTTAGTGTTTTTCATTTTTTTTTTCTGGCCATCTTGTTAGTGTTTTTTTTTACATAAAAAATTAATAATAGTAGTAATGGTATTAGGTTGATCTAATTTTGAAGACTAAATCAAACTATTTAATTATATTACAGAATTAAAAACCATAATTGTAATTTTTTGTGCAAAAGAAAAGAATAAAATGATAGTTGCATTCATAAATTTTCATAGGACATTTATAAGAAATTAATTATTCCTAAAATCTTGAATATCAACGTAATTTTCAATATCTAAAATCATGACACTATAAATTTCTTCCACTTTAATACACGTTTTCCTTTTTTATTTTTTTTTTATTTTTGAAATAACGTTAATACACATTTTTAATAATTGCTTTAAATGAACTGGCTAAAAAAAAATCAGATATGATTAAATAAAAAAAATTTTAAATAAAAAGTTAAAAAATTAACTATTGATCTCTATGAAATATCTAATTTTAGTAATTAAATATTTAAATAATTATTGTTAACTTGTCTATACAAACACTTAATATTTTACAATATATATGAAAATTAAGCTTTTGATACATATTGGAGAAGACAAATCTTATAAGATTTTTTCGATAGCGTGGATTTATTGGTCTTGACTTATTAATTTGTGATTTTGAAATTAATTAAATAACCATCTAACATGAACTAGTTTGAATATTAAATTAAAAGATTTTTATTTATTTATTTGGTAGATTATATTATACTTATATGTATAAAGAGAGGACCATCAAATGTAGGAGCTAAATGTTTATATTATAATGTTAAAAAAATAAATATTGAAATTCTGAAAAAAAGAAATGAAAGATCATCGCATAGATGCGGCGAGTGAAAGGTAGAGTGGTAGGGTATGTCTTCCTCTCCCACAGCATTTAGATGGAATTATGTCATAAATTTACAATACTTTCTGCAAAAAATAACAGGGCCAAAACCTTGTCTCCTTCTGCCTTTTTATTTTAGGTTTGTAGTCTACAAAGAATATATATATATATATATATATATATATATTTGTTATTGTATTGTAAAACTAAAAAAATAATTCAAAAACTAAATTAAAATTAAATATCATTTTTTTCCAAATTAATAACGACGCTTTTTTATTTTACAAGAATTAAAAAATTAGTTATTTTTATTAAAAATATAAATTTATATATTTTTTATTATATTTTTATTTTGTAAGATAAGCATTTAGTAAAATATATCTAATTTTAGCAATTTTTATTGCAGTGATGGGCATTACCTAACCAATTCTTTTGATATTTTTTTTATTGAACCGATTGATTTTCAGTTTGGTTAATTTCTTTTTAAGCGAATTTCTTTTTTATTTTATAACAAAAAATTATTGCAACAAAAATTAATATAATTAAATAATTAAATAAAAATAACTTTATTATGTAATAAAAATTATATTTGAGATAAAAAAATAAAAAAAAATAGTAAATAACTAAATAAAATTTACATTTTTTTAAATTTCAGTTAATGATTAACCGATTAAATCAAACCGACTAATTGAATTAAAAATCAAATTAATTAAATTTCTCTAACCGAATCAACCTTAGCTTATTATGGTCAGTTAACCATATTAAATATTCAATAAGTTAATCAAATATTTAGTTGGTTATTCAATTTCTGTCCACTCCTAATTGAAAGTTCTATAAACTTGTCATTGCAAATTAGTAATTGGAAGTTCAAGCTCCATTTTGTAATTGACCAGACGGAAAAGTTTTAAAAAATCATTTTCAGGAAAATTAGGATAAATTTTAATTTAGGAAAGCAATGAGGCATTTCTCAATATGATTAATTGGATATTGAGGAAATTAGGCGATTTACCATAAAATAAAGTTTGCTTTTTAATTATTTGACACCTTATTTTTTGGTTTACCTTTTTTTTACTTTTTTTTCTTATATATATATTTTTAAATATACCATTCCATCAACATTTTTTATTTTTCTTTTCATTCTTCATATATTTTCTTCTTCTTTTTTTTCTTCTTTTATCACTTTCCCTCTTCTTCTTCCTTTGTTTTTTTTTTATTTTCTATTTATATTGTAATACCTTATAAATAAATAAAATAAGTAAATAATTATTAAAGATAAAATTTTAATAGTAATGTAACAATTGTATATATATATATATATATAATAAACCCGCTGGGGTTAGCCCAACGGGCCACCTGTTGTTACTCCTACGGAAGGACAGGGGTTCGATCCTCAAAAACGTATTTCCTAGGTTCGAGCTTTTAAAAATTAAATAATATATATATATATAATAAATAAATAAATAAAATGAAATAAAATAACAATAATGATAAAATAAGTTGTGATAAAAATAATTGATAAATATGGCAGACAAAAAAAATTGGTAGTGGATGATGATTTAAAATAAAAATAAAAGCTTTAATAATTAAAGTTAGAATTATTTTAGTGGGTAATTATAGTGTTGATTTATTTGTTAGAGGACTTATTAAATAAGAAAGAAAGGAAAAGGGTCTGAAAGAGAGAGAGGAAACAAGACTGAGAGAGAGATAGAGGAAAATTTGGACAGAGAGAATTTTTTTTAAACAATAAAGAGGGAGAGGGAGAGAAACTTGGAGCAGTAAACTTCCTCAGCTTTGTTCGTCATTTTTCGACCGTTTTTGATAGACACTCGCCGGTCACTGTGGAAGTACGTTCGACGAGCTTTCCAACGATATTCAAACCGCCTCGAACGGCAGCTAGAGCAAGCCGCACACGCTGTCCGAAGCGGTGACTGGAGCTTTCACTGGCATGAACTTTCGACCAATTTTTCGACCTTTTTTTTGGCAACTCGAATATTTTTAAAACTCTCTCTTCATAAGCTTCGATTTGATATCTTATTTACTAATTTAGGATGAGTATTTAGTAAATGTATGAATAATAACTAAATATAAAAAATATAAATATATAATTAAAATAATCAATAATTAATTTAAAATAATAATTATAATTATAATTATAAATTATAAATTATAAATTATAAATATGAAACTAAAATTTAGTTAGTGAGTTACGAAGATAGATTAAATTTTTAGTACTAGTTAGTTATTTATTTAAAATTACTTATTTTATTAATTGATTTAGATAAATCATTTGTTAATTAAAAAAAATTAGTTATTATTTATTTATAGAATTAATTAAGTAGATGCAACTAGAATGAAAAATTAAAAGAATGAAGACAATTAGGTAATAAATATATATACTTGAGAAATTTCGTTAATATATATATATATATATATAGTTGTTTATAAATTGATTAATTATTGAAATTTAAAAGAAGTGTATATATATGTATATCAACTTTAGAATAAAAATATTTATGGTTAAAACAAGTTTAAAAAAAATGAAGTTTAGAACTTATTTGTAAAATTACAAAATAAATTAATTATATTTAAATATGAGTATATAAATAAATATATATATATAGATTTAATAAATTAATTATAAGACAATAAATAAATAGTTTGTTAATTAAGTTTTATTAAATATTATTAAATTATTATCTATTTAAGAGAATTATTTACAAATTGAATTTAGTTGATTAAATTGAATTGAATTAGTTAATTATTAAATTAATTGATAAATATGTTGTGTTTGAACATTTATAAAATTAAATATTTTATTAAAGTTATATTATTATAAATATATTAGTTATCTTATTATTACCTTTATTTAAGAATGAATAATAATAATTGTTAAAACATAAATAAGGCTAAGTAGTATTTAAATATTAATATTGTTATTATTGTAGAAATAAAATATTATTACTAAATTTATTATTATAATTATTAGTAATTATGAATTTTAGTATAATCATTTCTAAAACTATCAAAATATTAAATCTAGTATTTTTAAGTCCATTGTAGGTTTATTTCAATAGTTAATATTGTTATTATTATTATTAATATCATTTGATAATAGATCTAACATAAAATTATTAAGATTGAAATAATGATAATCAAAATAATATTTTAGTTATGTAAATAGTATTACTATTTTAATTATTAAAATTATTGATTTTATTATAAGTGATTATTATAAAATAAAAATAAAGTATTAAAAAGTAAATAAATTATATACTATTATTATTACTACTACTATTAAATTTAATATAAATCTTTATGGTTAAAATAAAGATAATTAAGTAATTATTTTAAGAAAAAAGAATTGTTCAAATAATGTTATCAATTAAGTAAATGGTATTAATAATACTATTGTCATTATTAATATTATTATTTTAAATATTTTAAACAATAACAAAATAGAAAAATTTAAGTAAATAATATTATTACTATTTTAAATAAATTATTTAATACATATATACATATACTGTTATTGTTATTATTATTATTTATCTCAAACTAAATTTTAAAAATTTATAATATATATATATAAATTAATTTACTGTAGTATTAGAGACTTAACTATTATATAATTAAATAGATTAGTTAATAAATAAATAGTATAAAATATAAATAAATTATTAAAATAAACTAAAATAATATAATTTAATTACAATTATAAATATTTAGTATATTTTGATATTTAAAATACATTGAGTTGAGTTATTGAAAATATTATTTTTGAAAAATTAGAAGAGCTAGTGGGTTTGATAAATTGAGAAAATACTCATTGGAGTATTATTATGAAAAATACTGAGAAAAATCAAAATTACGCTAAAACTCCGTTGAAATTGCGCTAGAATTTAAGTACCGTACCCACACATCATTTTCATAGCATATATTTATAGTAGTTAGGATATATTTTAAATTAAATAATATTCTTATATTATTTTAGGCATAAACTCAGCTAAAATCGTAGAGTACTAAAATGATCATATTGGTTAAACAAGTACCGTATTTTGTCTAAGTGAGTGGATAAATATGTAACATTGAATTTCAAAAGTATTATATACATATGATTTCAAGGGAAAGAATTTAAAAATTCAAAGTGATGATTTATTTTTGAATATTATTTATTTTTTTATAATTTGCGAACAAATAATAGTAGTTTAAATTTTTATATACGTGATTTATTGATTATATTGTATTGGATAAATAATTATAAACACTCATACTATAATTCTACATAATCGTACCATGATGACGAGTATTTATATAAATTTAATGATACTATAAATTTACTCTTTGGCCGGAATAATTACTCTGCACATGTGTATTAAAGTTATTTCTCCTTAGGCTTAGGAGGTGAGTCATCATGCTCTTTTAGATTGATGTTGGATCAGTGGTGAATTATATTTGACTGTATATAAATGATGTTAAATTAATTTATTCGTATTGTTATGAGAATTAAGAAATATTTAAAAGTGATACTTGAGATTTTAAGTTTTATTTATTCAGCTGATTAATGATAATATATGCAATTACTTATATAAATATATAATTAGACCTTGTTTACTCTACCTTGTTACATATTTATCTATTCACTGAGTAGTTGGACTCACTCCTTAAAATATAAATATTTTCATATACAATTGAAGTATAATCTAGTAGATTTTTTCTCAATTTCATTCTATCAGCGTGTAGAAGAGGTTGGACCAATAAAATTATTTTTAGTAATATCTGAAATTGTTACGTGTGATCATTTGGGGTGAATAATATTGCTATGTATTTAATGATATGAATTTTGTATAATAATATTATATTCATAAGTATAAGAAAAATATTAAATAATAAAATTACGAGTGATGTTTTATTAGTAAATTACTATTAGTATAAATTGTGAGGTAAGTCTACCCTTAGATTTCGGAGTTTGGAGTGTGACATTTTATGGTATCAGAGCATATGTTAAAGATTCTGTAGACTTCTACGAAGAGACCTATAGAAAAATTATATTTAGGTAAAAAAATATATTAAAAATATATTATTTTAAGTTAATAGTGTAAATTTAAGGGCAAAATTTTTTTTATATATTGCATATTGGGAGAAAATATATATGAGTCAAATAAAGTTTTAAATTTAATTTGTATTTCATATTATTTTATTTATGACCGCATCATAGTCATGCATAATTAAAAGTATTTAATTTTTTATGAATATTTACCCGAAAATTAGAGATATTTGTCATGATATACTAATATATATAAATATAATTGTATTGGAGAACATAAATATATATATTTAGGAATGTTACGTAGTTAACTTATGTTATGCAATTTATTTGATTTTTGTAGGAAAATACAGTCACTAATATGAGGTGATAGTTTTACACACCATTATCTTAATTCTCAGGGTGAACTTACCTCATTATTTACAATAATATTATTTTATTATAAAAATATCACTCATAATTTTTTACTTAATATTCTTTAAATACACACATTAATATCATCAAGTAGATACTAATTTTTATTTAAATACAACTTATCTATTGTCCAACACGAAAATTTAAATAATTCTTAAATAAGTATAAACAATAATTATATAGGTCCGACCTTATCTTTGAGCTGAACGAAGAGAAAGATGAGTGTTCTACCGGTTTATTCTTCAGTGTTTTGGGAGGCGCATGCGGCGTGCTCCAGCAGCCATTCACAGTGGTTTGGATGCTGTTGAAAAGTTCGACGAGTCTACTTTTTCGGTGGCTAGCGCATATAGTCGGTCGGTGGCAGGAAAGCAACGAATGGAAGGGAAAAGAAAAGATGCTTACTGAATTCTCTCCCTCTCTTTCTCTGTTCATGTTACTGTTTATCTTTCTGTCTCTTTAAATTGTTTCTCACAGACTTTGTTCTCTCTCCCTCTGTAGGCTTAATTGACATATATTAAATTTTTATAAAGAAAGCTAACTACTGTCAATTATTCTAACTTTGATTTAAATTTTTTTCCAGTAACATCAATTATTATTACTTTAATAATTTTAATTTTTTATTTATATTATATATATTGTCTCCTATTATCTTTAATAATTCCAACTTTAATAATTATGTTTTGTTTTATTTAATTATTTATATATTATTATTTTATTTTATTTTAACCCTTATTATTATCATCAAACTTTCCAACTACTATAATTATTAATTCAATAATATTTTAAATAATTTATTATTATTATTATTAATTATTATTATTTTTTACAGGTTATTATAGGTAGAGGCTGTAGTAGAAACACTAGCTGACGAAATCGAATAATTAGACTAGAAAATATTGGCCAACCTCATAAGGATCTTACTCCACCTCTTTCCGACGAGTCAGTTGATTATGATGTATCCAAGAGAAATAGACAAAATACTTACACAGATGCTGCTTCACAATAGGACTCATCTTGAGTAAATTCACCAGCTTCACCTCATATACCTCCTGTTTCACCTGCTGCACCACTAATACAGGTTGATGTTGGTGCTACTATTGCTCAGGCTATTATAGCAGCTATGACTGCAAGAGAACGGTAATAGCAGCCATGGGCTGTTATTTCTTATTGCCATAATTGTAGGGCAAAAGATTATAATGGCACTTTAGATTCTGAAAAGGCCGATGAATGGTTTAGAAAATTCAAAAAAAAACTTATTCTCTAATGGGTATTACTGATGATGAAAAGCTAAGATATATTCAGGCTTTCTTGGGCAGAACAACTGGCGGTTGGTATATTCCGTTGGTTCAATCCCGTGGTGCTGAGTTAACTTGGAATACATTCGAGGCTGAGTTCTATAAACAATACATTACAGGAAATTATAGAAGGGAAAATGAGAATATGTTTTTCTAATTGATGTAAGATGGGATGACAGTCCTCTAATATGTAGATAATTTTGAAGAACTGTACAGATATGTGGATCATATGGTATCTAAGGAAGAAGACAAGTGTAATATATTCTACGAAGAATTGCATATCAATATTCGCAAGGGGTTGTCTCAGGATCAGGGCAGTACTTTTCGTGCTATAGTTTTGGCGCACTAGAAAAAAAAGAAGCTATTGAAAGAAGAAACATAGTTTGAGAATAAAAAGAGAAAGCAAATTCACAGTTCTTATCATGGATTTGTTGACAGACAGATTAAAAAAGGTGGTAGTTCACATTCTATATCTTACCCTGAGAGTAGTTAGGATCGCTCTAATAGATCAAGTAACAAATTAATCGACCTCAAATCAGTTAGAGTTCAGTTAGATAATTTGTGGGTAATTTTTCCAGTACACCAAGGGTCGTACATGGTAGCAATTCAGGAGCTAATCAGAGATCACAACCCTTATGTCCTTCTTATGGTAGATATCATAGTGGGAAGTGCAGGGTAAATTTTAGAGGATGTTATCAGTATGGTAATACATGACACATCAGAAGAGATTATCCAATGCTAGTGAGGCCAAGTGAGTCTATTCAAGCATCTTCAGCATTTGTAGCTCGGAGAGGGGGCATGACCTAGTCTCAAGGCAGAGGAGCAGGTAGAGGGAATAACAATGGGGCTGCTAGACAGGAGAGAGCCATATCATCTGGTCAGACAGGTAGATCTTATACACAAACTCGAGTTTTTACTATCACTCAATAGGAAGATCTAGCCTCACTAGAGGTGATTACTGATATGTTGGTTATTTTTAGTAAAGATACCCATGTTCTTATTGATCCTGGCTCCACTCATCCATTCACATCACATGCATTTGCCACTTTTGCGATGGAAAATTGAGTTCTTTAGATAATGGGTTAGTAGTGAGTTTTCTAGTAGGGACTTTCATGATTTGTGAGCATGTGCATAAAGATTTAGTAATCAAATTAGGTGACTTTGAATTGTTAGAATATCTTAATTCTTTGCCCATACAGGAGTTCGATATCATTTTAAGGATAGATTGGCTATCTTGCCACCATGCCAGTATTGATTGTTATGAGAAAAATGTGATTTTAGTATACCCGAAAATTCTAAACTTCCATTATGCAGTGAACTGAAGCTTTTTTCATCTTGTGTTATTTCTGCTATGACAGCCAAAATTTATTTTAAAAAGTGTTATCAAGCATATTTAGCATATGTGATTGACAAACATCTAGAAGGATCTAAATTGGAAAATATTCCTATAGTACGTGAATTTTTAGAAGAATTTCTAGAAGAGCTTCCAGGCTTACCTCCTGAAAAAGAGGTTGAATTTTCTATTGATATTCAAGCTGGCACAACTCCTATTTCTCAAGTTTCTTGCAGAATGACTCCTGTTGAGTTGAAGAAATTGAAGGTGCAGTTGCATAAATTATTGAATAAGAGATTTATTAAACCTAGTGTCTCACCTTGGGGAGCTCCTGTATTATTTGTGAAAAAGAAAGATAGCTCTATGTGGTTGTGCATCGACTATAGACAGCTGAATCGGGTCATTATTCGGAATAAATATTCTTTGGCACGAATTGATGATCTCTTTGATCAACTTAAAGGTACTAAAGTCTTTTCTAAAATAGACGTACGATCGGGATATTATCAATTAAAAATAAAAGAGTCGGATGTGCCTAAAATAGCCTTTAGGACTCGCTATGGACATTATGAATTTTTAGTGATGCCATTTAGTTAACCAATACCCCAACTGCTTTTATAGATCTTATGAACAGGGTGTTTCATTCTTATCTGAATATGTTTATAATTATGTTTATTGATGATATCCTAGTATATTCTCGAAGTAGAGAGGAGCACGAGAAAAACTTGAGAATTGTACTGCAGACCTTAAAGGATAAACAGTTATATGCCAAGCTTAGTAAATATGAATTCTGGTTAGATAAAGTGATATTTTTGGGTCATGTTATATCAACAGAGGGAGTTTATTTTAATTCTAAAAAGATAGAGGCAATAATGAATTGTGACGCACTAACTATTCCTACAGAAGTGAGAAGTTTCTTAGTCTTGGCAGTGTATTATTGTCATTTTGTTCAGGACTTTTTCATCATTGCATCACCATTGACAAAATTGCTAAGAAAGAATATGAAATTTAATTGGAATGAGGAATGTCAACAAAGCTTTGAAAAACTAAAATCTTGTTTGACTTCTGCTCCTGTTCTTACTCTTCCTTCAGGTAATGGTGATTATATGGTGTATAGTGATGCCTCATGAAAGGGTTTGGGGTGTGTTTTAATGCAACATGAAAAGGTGATAGCTTATGCATCTAGACAGCTCTAATCTCATGAATTAAATTATCCTACTTATGACCTGAAACTTATTGCAGTGGTTTTTACTTTAAAAATTTGGAGGCATTATCTTTATAGAGAAAAGTGCTAGATATTTACTGACCATAAGAGTTTGAAGTATCTTCTTTCTCAAAAATATTTGAACTTGAGATAGATGCAATGGATTGAGTTGCTAAAGGATTATGATTACATTATTAAGTATCGTCCTGGGAAGACAAATGTGACAGTTGATGCTTTGAGTCGGAAGTCACATGGTAGTCTTTTCCATATCAAGACTATACAGCTTTCATTATTACTGAATTTTTGATCTTTGAGAGTAGATTTGAAAGTGATTAATTCCTGAGCATTGTTGGCAACTTTTAAAGTCAGATCAATTTTAGTGGAGAGAATTAGAGAAGCTCAAGTTTTAAAAGAAAAGATGAAGAAGATTCTCGATGGTGTAAAAGCAGGTGCTCATATAGACTATGCTATTAGGGAAGATGGTACTTTAGTACTTGGTAACAGATTATGTGTACCGAATGTGAAAACTTTAAAAAGAGAGATAATGAAAAAAGCTCATTGTTCTGTTTATTCTATGTATCCAGGTAGTACTAAGATGTATAGAACTCTTAAGGAGAATTATTAGTGGAAGGGTATGAAGAAAGAGTTAGCGGATTTTGTAGCAAAGTGTTTAGTATGTCAACAAGTTAAAGCAGATTATCAATATCCTTTACGACTACTGCAACCTCTTTATATTCCTGAATAGAAATGGGAGCACATTACCATGGATTTTGTTTCTGTTTTGCCCCGTACCCAGCAAGGTCATGATGTTGTTTGGGTAATTGTAGACAGATTGATTAAGTCATCTCATTTTTTACCCATTAGAATAGATTTCTCTTTGGATAAACTTGCAAAGATCTATGTGAACGATATTGTGAGATTGCATGGCACTCCGGTATCTATAATGTCAGACAGAGACCCACGATTTACTTTTAGATTTTGGCCTAGTCTGCAACATGCTCTGGGTATAAAAGTGAAGTTCAATATTTCTTTTTATCCTTAAATTGATGAGCAATTGGAATGCACTATTCAAACCTTAGAAGATATGCTTAGAGCTTGTATCATGGAATTTAAAGAAAGTTGGGATAAACATTTACCATTAATGGAGTTTGCTTATAATAACAGTTTTCATTCAAATATTGACATGGCAATTTATGAAGCATTATATAGAAAAAAAATGCAGAACTCCAGTATGTTGGAATGAAGTTAAAGAAAGAGAATTGATAGGTCCAGAATTAGTTTAGATAACTACGGATAAAATTTAACAGATCAGAGACAGATTAAAAGTGGCACAAGACAGAAAGAAGAGTTATACAGACCTGAAGAGAAAGGATATTGAGTATGATGTGGGGGAGAAGGTATTCTTGAAAATCTCTTCATGGAAAGGTGTAGTGCGATTTGGTAAATGAGAAAAGTTAAGTCCTCGGTTTATTAGGCCTTATGATTTCATGGAGAAAATCGGCTCTGTTACTTATAGAGTTACACTACCACATGAATTATCTCAAATACATGATGTTTTTCATTTATCCATATTGAGAAAGTACATAATTGATCATTTACATATACTTTAGAGATAACCAGTGAAATTACGAGAAGATTTAACTTATGAGGAAGAATCAGTTGCAATTTTAGCCCGAGAATTTTTTTTTAAGAAACAAGGTTATTCCTTTGGCGAAAGTCTTATGGAATAATCATTCAAGGAAAGAAGCAACTTGGAAAAAAGAGGAGGACATCCTTGCTAAGTATTCTCATTTATTTTTATCTACAAGTTAGTAAAAATTCGAGGATAAATTTTTTTTAAGAGAGAAAGAATATAATACCTTGTAAATAAATAAAATAAGTAAATAATTATTAATGATAAAATTTTAATAGTAATGTAATAATTATGAATATATATATATATAATAAATAAAATAATAATAATAAAATGAGTTATGGTAAAAATAATTGATAAATGTGGCAAACAAAATAAAATGGCGGTGGATGATGATTTAAAATAAAAATAAAAACTTTAATATTTAAAGTTAAAGAATTATTTTAGAGGATAATTATATTGTTAATTTACTTGTTAGAAGGCTTATTAAATAAGAAAGAAAGGAAACGAGACTAAAAGAGAGAGAGGAAACGAGACTAAGGAGGAGATAGAGGAAAATTTTGATAGAGAGATTTTTTTTTAAAACAATAAAGAGGAAGAGGGAGAGAAACTTGGAGCAATAAATATTCTCAGCTCCGTTCGTCGTTTTTCGGCCATCTCCGACACCTGCTGGCTACTGTAAAAGTACGTTCAACTAGTTTTCTAACGGTATCAAAATCGCTGCGAATGGCCACCGGAGTAAGCCGCACGCGCAACCCGAGGCGATGACCGGAGCTCTCGCCGGCATGAACTTTCGATCAACTTTTCGACTGTTTTTCGATATCTTTTTTTGACTATTCGGGTATTTTTAGAACTTTCTTTTCATAAATTTTGATTTGGTATCTTATTTGCTAATTTAGAATAAATATTTAGTAAATGCATGAATAGTAACTAAAAATAAAAAATATAAATATATAATTAAAATAATCAATAATTAATTTAAAATAATATTTTTAATTTTAATTAATAATTATAAATATGAAACTAAAATTTAATTTGTGAATTACTGTGATATATTAAATTTTTATTACTAGTTAGTTATTTATTTATAATTATTTATTTTATTAATTGATTTAGATAAATTATTTGTTAGTTTAAAAAAAATTAGTTATTTTTTATTTATAGAATTAATTAAGTAGATGCAACTAGAATGAAAAATTAAAATAATGAACACAATTAGGTAATATATATATATATATATACTTGAGAAATTTTTTAGTATATATATATAGTTGTTGATAAATTAATTAATTATTGAAATTTGAAAGAAGTGTATATATATATATATATATATATATGTGCATCAACTTTAGAATAAAAATATTTAAGGTTAAAACAAGTTTAAAAAAATTGAAGTTTAGATTTTATTTGTAAAATTACAGAATATATTAATTGTATTTAAATATGAGCATATAAATAAATATATGTATGGATTTAATAAATTAATTATAAGGCAATATATGAATAGTTTATTAATTAAATTTTATTAAATACTACTATTAAATTATTTTTCATTTAAGAGTATTATTTGCATATTGGATTTAGTTAATTAAATTAAATTGAAATAGTTAACTATTAAATAATTAAATTAATTAAAAAATATGTTGTATTTGGAAATTTATAAAATTAAATATTTTATTAAAATTATATTATTATAAATATATTAGTTAAATTATTATTATCTTTATTTAAAAATTAATAATAATAATTGTTAAAACATAAATAATGCTAAGTAGTATTTAAATATTAATATTGTTATTATTGTAGAAGCAAAATATTATTACTGAATTTATTATTATAATTATTAGTAATTATGAAATTTAGTATAATTATTACTATAACTATCAAAATATTAATCTAGTTTTTAAGTCCATTATATATTTATTTCAATATTTAGTATTGTTATTATTATTACTAATATTATTTGATAATATATCTAACATAAAATTATTAAGATTGAAATAATGATAATCAAATAAATATTTTAGTTATGTAAATAGTGTTATTATTTCAATTATTAAAATTATTGACTTTATTATAAGTGGTTATTATAAAATAAAAATAAAGTATTAAAAAGTAAATAAATTATATACTATTATTATTATTACTACTACTATTAATTTAATATAAATATTTTTGGTTAAAATAAAGGTAATTAAGTAATTATTTTAGTAAAAAAGAATTGTTCAAATAATGTTATCAATTAAGTAAATGGTATTAATAATACTATTGTCATTATTAGTATTATTATTTTTAATATTTTAAAGTATAACAAAATAAAGAAATTAAATTAAATAATATTATTGTTATTTTAAATAAATTCTTTAATACATATATATATTGTTATTATTATTTATCACAAACTAAAATTTGAAACTATTTACATATAGCTGATTGTTACCGTTGGTTGGTTTATTAAATTGCATATTGTTTTTTGCAACTGCTATTTTGATGTTTGAATAAGTGTATTGAGTTTTAGTTATTAGGGTATCCTTGTACATATTGTTAATAGTGATTACTGGTATCATTTTTTTTGTATTCTTTATATATATTCGTTGGCAATAAAATAATTTTATTGCTTAAAAAAATGTGAAAGGTTTTATTATTTCAAAGAAATTTTTTTTCTTTTAGTTTGTGAATTTTTTTTATTTATTCATTTTTAATTTGTATTTTGTGATTATTGTTATATTTTTTATTTGTATTTATTTATTTTAATATTTATTTGAGTTAATTTTATATTTAAATATGTGTGTTTAATTATTTTTAACATTTACACATCAAACAAAGATATATTCATAGGATACACTCAATATATATATGATATACATAATATATATACAATATTCACATAACATATACACAAAATCTACACAACATATATAAATATATAATATGTGAATAAGTTGTATAGATAATTTTTTTTATTTTTATTTTTTATACTATAGTTTAACTTATAAATTATATAATTCTTTTAATGTAATGTATATGTTATATATTTATATTGATATATATTAAATTATATTAGTAAGAAATACAATTATCTTTTAATATTTTATAGATATTTTATTTATATATATATTATTTATTTTAAAAGTTAAATTTTATAAATTTTAATTTAAAATAATAAAATTATAAATTTAAATTATAAGAGAATGTTTTAAATAATATATATATATATATATTAATTATCTTAATCAACGTCTATACAATATCTATATGGTACAAAACAATCTAAAGGAATAAATATTTTGAAAGTTTGATGTTATTTTTTTTAAAAGTATAAATAAAATTGTATGATGTTGTATTTTTTAAAATAACTTTGTTTTTTAGAGTACTTTTTAAAAATCCCTTGAATATTTGAATTAAATAAGGTCTTAAAACTTGGGCCAGGCTTGCAGAAGATTAAGCTCATCTTATATTTTAATGGGACGTGTGAAAAACAATCACAAATATGGATATTTATGAAGGATTTTGAGAAAAAATATAAGAAAAATTGAAATTTTCTCCAAAATTACTATATTTATAAATTATTTATTAAAATATAAAATATTTATAAAATATTTATTAAAATATTATATTTTTATTAATGACAAATATGGATATTTATGAAGGATTTTGAGAAAAATATAAAAAAAAAATTAAAAGTGGCTCCAAATTAACTATATTTATAAATTATTTATTAAAATATAAGAATTTATAAAATATTTTTCAAAATATCATATTTTTATTATTTTATAATAAATTTATTATAAATTTATTACGAGCTTATAAATTTTATATAATTTATAATGAATATATTATGAGTTTATCATAAAATAATTAATTTTTTTTTAAAAACGTAATTAAAATATTTTTAATAAAAAATAAAATTTTTTAAAAAATATAAGATGGTGTCAATTTTTCTATGAAATTAATAAATTTTGGATTTTAAAGGTCACTGTAGATACGTAGTCAACTTTTTATATGGACCAAGAAGGGCCATCAATTAATTTAATGACCCAATCATAAGATTTCTTTTTTTTTTTCTGGGTTGACATTTCTTAAAAATTGATAAAAGGGAAAAATCATTGCTTCATATATATTATCATAAATTCATAATAACTATTAAAATCGCTAAATATGGAAACCCTTCAATTGGAAATTTGAAAACTCTCTTATATTTAATCTATTTATGAAGCTCTATTTAAAAAAATCTGTATTTCAATATTATTGAAAATTTCATTTTTAACATATAAACAACTAATTTCAGCATATGATGATCAATTCATGCACACCAAAACCACTATTGGGTTTTTAAGATAAATTTATTATCAAAAGACATTAATTAAAATTTTAATTTCAATTGGAATTTGATAATCATATACCTAAATTTAGTTCC
Organism: Garcia nutans; assembly: GCA_947685225.1. NCBI lineage: Eukaryota > Viridiplantae > Streptophyta > Magnoliopsida > Malpighiales > Euphorbiaceae > Garcia > Garcia nutans. The sequence goes on along the minus strand of CANTUV010000059.1, from coordinate 4,637,127 downwards.
TTTATTTCACGAATGTGCAAATTTAGCATATATTACATAGATAAGATTAATTTTTTTAAAAAATTAAGAAAAAAATAAAGAGCTAATTAAGTATTACAATTCACAACCTCAGATTTAAGTCAAGCTTATGAAAATCAGAAGACTGTTCTTTATCCACACGAAAGCTTCCAGGCCATACCAAATCCATAGCGTCTTCAAGCATAAATGGTGTCCAAGCCAATCCTGCAAAACCTGCATTAGCTTCACTAAATCGAGCAACCAAACTTGACCCATCTGATCTATTAGGCTTATGAACAAGTGAGTGAGCTTGAACACCGAGTGATCTAACAGAAAGAGGATTAAAAGGGAATCCAATTGCTGTTGTTGTTCTCGTACTTGCTGCCATTAACATTCTATTATGAGACTGAAATCTCTTAGCTGCTCCTCTTTCCCTTTTGTGTGCATTTTGATGACCCCCAAAAGCTTGTGAACTATAAAATTTTCTCATGCAAAAATTGCATGAAAATACCTTATTACTAATATTATTATTACAAGTACTACTAGCAGTAGTAGTAACAGGTTTTGATGATGAAGAAGAGTCAGGATCATCACAATCTCCATTTCTGTTGTTGAGGCTTAGACTTAACCATTCTTTGAGATTACTATTATTATCTTCTTCAGCTCCTTCTCTACGATCGATTTCCATGAGTTTTGATTCAATATCTTGATTATTCTGTGATGATATTTCTTTTTCTTCTTCTTGTTCTTCACTTTGGAAAATCATGGCAGCTGAATTTTAACTAAATTTAGAGCAAAAGCTAGGCAAAAGATGTTGTTATAAATAAAGGGGCAGACCAAAGAGGAATTTAATAGAAAAGAGAAGAGGGTATATATAAAGAAAAAGAGGTAAGAAGATATATTATTAAATTTTAACGTTGGTCGAAATATAATTTTTTTTATTTAAAAAATATATATAATTTATATGGTAATGCTACAAAGAGGAAATGATCGGTGATTTTTGAGGTTGAGACAAATGCTTATGTCAAATAACAGCATTAATTGATTTAATTGTGTCAAAAGCTTAGGATTCCAAGCTGACTCATCGTTTTCAACTTTTTTCTTTAAAAAAAAAAAGTTATGCAAAACAGGTCTTATTATGGCATCAGAAACATTTGGTCCTCTTGAGACTGATATAAAACAGAAGCTTAATTGTCTATAATGTCATCATTAGTCAAATCATGATTTATATTTCATGTTCCTTTGTTCTGTTTCTAATTGAACTTGTTTATTCATTGTTTTCGAATTGGCTGCAACAATGGTAAAAATTTGAAATCTCTTGCCATGTTTAAGTTTGTAAATTTGGTTATACGAATAGAGATTGTTTTTCCAGGAAATATTATATATATGCCAATTAAAAAATCAAACTTAATTTAAAATTTCTTACTTTTATAGTTTAATGTTATTATTTACTTTGAATTTTAATTAATTAGACTAATTTAATGAAAAATAAAAATAATGACAATTCATTTTTTTACTAACTTTAACTTTTATTTTGCGTCGGCAGACACTAAGATATAATATAGTGATAAAATGCACTTTTTTTTTACCAATAGCAATAAGATTGATTCACTTCTCTCCAATGTAATATTAAAAAAAAATTATTTTTCATTGCATTTTTTATATTATTTTAAATTAAATTTTAAATTGATCTCAATTTTTAATTAATCAACTATTCCTTCAGTCTAGTTAAAATCGTCGTCTTCAGCTTATACACACCAATTAAAAAAATTATTAAATTCTTTAAATATTATATAAAATTATTTTAAATAAACTAAAACATCATATATTAATTCATTAATATTATACTTTTAATTCATTAATTGACTCATTAATAATAAGAATATAATTAAAAAAATTAATTAATTTTTTTTGCTTTTTTAATTATATAAAATGATAATTTGAGGATAATAATATTTTTATATATATAAAATGATAATTTCAATGGAATGGAGGGAGTAAATACTATTAGAACTTTCTAGAAAAAAACTAAATATCATTAGAATTATAAAAATATAAAGAAATTAGAGAAATGATAAATTAACATTTACCAAATTTAAATGCTCAATTTTATTAGTTGTATTTGTTAGCAAAAAGTAAATATAATCCTTCTCGAGACTCGAATCGTCAAAATTCTAATAACCGATTAGAGGAATTTTATTTTTGTTAATTTAGATTGGATTAGTTTTACTTATATTATTCATTTATTATAGATATATTTTAGTTTTACTTCCATTATGCATTTATTTATCTATTATCAATATTCTTTGTAACTATAAAAGTAAAAACACTTGATGAGTAAATTATTTTTTAAAAAACATAATTAACCACTAATATAACTTTTTAGACAATATTATTTTTTCTCTGTGCCTTATTTTATTTATAATATACAAATTATGATTTTTTTTAATGATGCAAAATGTAATAAAAAAATTTCATCGACTATTTCCACTAAAAATTCTTTCGCCTAATAATAAATAAACAAAAAATTGATAAAATACTAACTATAACTGTTATTATAAATTTCCATTTAAAATTTTTCTTATGTTCATTTTCCTTACATTTGAATTGTAGTCTTTTATCTATTTAAAATTTAATAGTAAATATTACCATAAAAAATGCAACTAATAATTTTTATAATTTTCATACATTCATTGAACAAGATTTAAGTATAATTTTTACTTTTAAAATATGACTAATCCTTCATAATGAATATGATGTATACAAATTGATTATTAAGATTAGTATAATTAAGTTCAATTTTGACATGTAATATTATTAATTTTTACCTATATTTAACCTTATTTTATTAATTTATAATTTAATATATACATGTTTAAGTTAAATAATACTTTATTAAAAATTTAAAATAAAATTCATTTACTCAATTAAATTATTTTAGCAAAACCAACTGAATTAAAAATTAAATTTAATAAGTTAGCAATAACGCTTCTTTTTTTTTTTTTTTCTAATCTTTGTTTTATGCCCTGCCCTGGCATAAAAGTTTATGAAGGAAAGACATTGGTGTTTTGTGTAACTTCGTCGTAAATTGGTTAGCATCTGCAGTGTTGTATAAATCATTTAGATCTGACAGAAATTAATCATTCCGATTAAATTCATGTACCGCCATGAACGATGTTTCTTAATATATTTTCTTTTGTTTTGTGATGAAAAAAAAAAAAAAAAAGAGGCTAGTTTAGTTGGTTAAGTGAAATTGAATAAATAGATAAAAATGTAAATTTAAATTTTATTAAATATTTTTTTAAAAAAGGGTAAAGAATTTTAATATATGATCTATATTCTGAATAAAATTAATACTATATTTAGACAGTTAAATAAATAAAAATAAAAAAATAAAATAAATATTATATTTAGACTTTTTTTTTACAGTAAAAATACACATGGAAACTAAAAAAAAAAAAAGGAAAGAAAAATCTAAGTACAAATAGAAGCACAAGCGGACAATTTTGACAGAGAAATGGGTAGGCAGGGGTAGGCAGAACTTCTGTTCTCTTAAGTCTTATCTTCATTAATGCGGTACTTTCCACACACTGCTACTACTAATATACACATATGATTAAAGGGAAACAACATCTTCCCTTCAAAAAAAAAAAAGAAAAAAAAAAAGGAAACAACATCTCCCATTTAAAGATTTCCCATTTTTACTTTCTTTCTTTTTATATTAAATATATATGCAAGTATGTGATAGATCAGTAGCAGAATCGGATAAGTTAGTGAATGTTAAGCTTTTCTTTGAAGAATTTGAAGTGGAGATGCCATATATATATATATTTATATTTATACATATTAATAAAACTTTTTTTTTATTTTTAATTATAAGATAACACTATTTTAGGAGATGGGGGGACCCAAGAAGTAAGTGATGATGGATAATGGTGATATATAAATAAAAGAAAGGTGGGGTTGTCCACTTCCAATTGGGTTTTGATCCTAAAAATCAAAGAAGATCTATGTGGGCGTCTCCATGTAGTGGTTAATGTATATGTACAGTAGGAGAAGTTCATTGTCAACCACTTGTGCTTATTCTCAGAATCTTTGCTGTTCTAAATAATAATTAATATTACTCATACTAAAGCTTAATAATAATTATATTACTAATATATATACACTTACAAATTATAAAAACCCAGCTCGTCCACAGACTGTAGTGTAATGAAAAGCAACATTGATGCTGAAGGTTCTTTTAAGATAAAATAATTGTGGTGTTGGAATTATGACTCAGATTTTTAACACTAGACTTGTCCTATCAATCAAGTAATAAAGTTTCAAATGAACCAAATATAGTAGTTACACAACTTAATTTTAATATAATACATTAATTATCCAATGATTCAATAATATGTACGTGTCATAAAATAATAAATTGGTGATTCTGAGGATATTTTTTTTTCCTTTTTTAATGAGTTGTGCATTTATATTTTTTAATTAACTTTTTTATATTATTCGAATCTTCTCGATATTAAATTTTTTTTTATTCCTAATATAAGGTGAATTATATATTTTACTGATATAAAATTTTCATTGAAAACAGCTTTGATAATATCATAAAGCTCTCTCTGTTGATAAAGATGAAAACAAGGGTGCTAAGTGTGGCAAATGAAAGGGATTGTATGCCTTTAGCCATCAAAGAGGCAAAAGAAAAATGATGATATGCTTGTCAACTAGCTATTCAATGAGCAAAGATTATGCAAACCTATCATCTACTGAAGGCTAATAACGCAATAACTTTGGTATAAGCAACCTGGCTGAAAAGCAATTTCAAGTTATATACTTTGTGTTTGTAGAGAATTATTCCGATATGTTCTTGGAGATGTTTTTGCCTTCTGTTGAATTGATTGTTGGAGTAAGAGAATATAGAGAGCTGCAAATGGATTTCCATCATCAAGAAAATGACAACAATATACAGCCACTCTTGTCTTCTTTGTGGCCATGAATGGATCTGGTTCCTTACTGTTGAGGGATTGAGAGACACATACAAGTCTATGATTAGCCTCAAATCTCAATCACTAGCAATTATGAAAATCTCAAATATATACTTATTTAACGAATCATAAAATCTTTTAGGTGACGAATCGTAAAATATTTAAGTGCTTTATTCATTTTTTTTTCTCATAATATGTAAACATTCATTGATAAGAATACACCTCATGTCAGCACTTCTTGAAAATACAACCACAAAACTGATAAAAATTACAATTAAGATAGGCTTGACATTAGTTTTTTTTTTATATATATAGATTGATGATAAATTCCAAAACAATTCCCAAGATGAATCTTGATAGGGAAAAAGCATTGTGTTTGAGCACTCCCGACTAAATGCAGAACAGGATTCAGCCAGGGAAAACCACGTTTCCTTGCATAATGGGCAACAGAAGCAGACAATAAAAAAATCAAGTTATCAATGGTTCAAGTGACAGTGGGACAGAGTGCCTGGGATAGTATTAACACCAGCATGTGCTCAAGAAAATAGCACATAGTTATGTGCATTAGCATAAAGTTTGAACCCATATTTTGCCCTTTCCATGATTTAATGCCACGTTTAGTCACTGGCTTGGCTGCATTGTATCCAGAAAGAAAGCTCAATCTGACTCTGATTCAATCAATTTATAATAATTAAAAATGCAACATGAAATTCTAACCAATCAAATAGCTATAGCATAAGCTAGAGATATTAGCATAGTCATGGATCCAAAAAAGAAGTTTGCAAATATAAGACATATTTGTTTCATACAAAGGTATGGTCCGGATATGATTGGTCGAGAGTTAAAAAAAATAGCCGGTCTTATTGGTGAATGCTCTGAGGACCATTTTCCAGGTCAAACATCCTTCATTTTCAAGTGCCACCAGAACATAACTCCATTAAGCAAATGAATTTCTTATATGCTATGATATTTTCTTAGAACCATGTTTAACCATAAAAGAGTTTTGGTAGTTTGGTTATGAGAAAAGTTGTTCTGGGAAAGAAACATGGCGTAGAGCTTATCTTTTTCAATCCTCTCCCATTTTTTTTAAGGGTTTCAAGTTCAACTGTTCAACCAAAGCATGTTTACGCTAGCCAATCAGACGATATAAGGGGTCAGTAAAAACAGTTCTTAAAAAAATTGAATTCACTTGATTTCACTTCCTATTATCTCCATCGAGAAAAATGCAAGAACTGAACAAGAAAAACATAATTGACAAATTACATGCCTCCTCCATCAAAATTAATCCCCACTGAAATACTTCAAACCCAACAAAGCGTAGCACCTGGTGCACCAATCCAATTGTTACCTTCAGGTACCTTTAGTATAAATAAAAATAAACAATCATTTCAACATATAAATCCCTTATTCTACACATGACACAGAACCAAATAACGATCTATAACATGTTAAAAATTAAAGCCAATTAGCTGGAGGAAATAGTAGGAGAACAAAGGATCAACAAAAATGAGCTGTACTAAAATTTAAGAGCTCATTTCCAAGCCATTTTCAGTGGTTAACTGAAAGAGGTAACTGGACACTTCAAAAATCCATTATATATGCCATGATGTTTGAGCTTGATTAACCTAGGATTAATTGGTAGTAAAAGACTTTAATATGTAAAGCTCATCGTGGGTAGGATTTTGTTGCTGTTCATTTTTTAACTTGTACTTAAGTAACACTATAATGTGCTAACAAAGCTCTCCTTGGGCTTGTTTGGTTCATTTTGGAATTGGAATGAGAAAAAAAAAATGATGCCTAAATTCAAAAAAATTCTGGCAAGTTTATCTTTTAGATAATAAATAAAATTTATTCATTAAAATAAGAATTGTGCTTAAAAATATATATCATTGCAATATAAATTGAAGTTATCCAAACATTAAATTATCGGAAAAAAAAAAGGATTCCTTGTGAAGCAAACAAAAAAAAATTGAATCCTTTTCCGGGAATTGCATCTCTTCCCAATTCCGAAGCAAACCAAAATGGCTTAAGGGTAGTTCCTTTCTTCAATATATTTGTCTTGAGTCCTCATAAAGATTCAGAACCATCTTCTCAGATGCACCTAACCTCCTCCTTACCATTTACACAGGGCAATAAAACTCACTTTGGAATTAAAGAAGTTGACACTTGACAGAAAAATTTCAGCTTCAATGCTTTGTGATTCTGATGATGCCCAGCACCATGGAAACCTGAAGCATCCAAATTCCAATCTTAGGTGTTTCCTAAGACTCTTGCAAGTGATTGCAAGAAACTTCTCAAACTCTTCTCTATTCCTCATACTCTATTTTCTAGTAATTGGTAGCTAAATTCTTTTGTCACTGTGACACATAACAGCCACTAAATTGTTGTTTTACTTTTTACTCATCCTACTTAAAATGCCACAATTATTCTTAGGAATGCTTTGAGACCTATTACTATCCACAAAGCTTTATCTTGGGGGAAAAAAACACTGAGATTGTACTAGAACATCAATAAAATATGGCTTGTTGAGCCGAAACATTGTAGATGTTAATAAAATATTATGCAACAAAATATATGTATAAATTGCAAGTAACTACCAATCCAAAATCAAATATGCAAGCTTATTGATTTTGAATTTGAATACTAAGTAGGCAGCATCTAACTTCTATTTGTTCTACACCAATATACTATATTATACAAAGGGACCTAATTCACGTAATCGATAATCATGAATGCGAGGGCAAGTGATAATTAAAATATTAGCGAGCTTGACAAGTACGATTGGAGATGATACAGAAAGAGACAATTCGCAGCACTAGCGCGACTCAACTGAGATATGAGAAGTAACGAGTTGCCGCCACCGTGCTGTGGCTGTGCAATGACATCAGCAAATTCAATACACCCTATGATTCCGATCCTTGTCCTTTTGAATAATCACAGAATCGAAATTTAAACCAATAACATCAAACAACATACACATTAGTCGGTACCTGGAAATGGTGAAAAAAAGAACGTCGAGGAGTTGAAGGAGTGTAGAAGGAGAAATAGTGATCGGGTTGATGAGGATCTACCGGCGGAGATCAGTGACCTCGATAGAGATCCGCAGCGTCAAGCCATTCAATTTCCGAATTGAAATTCCGAAAGCGAGAGTTTAGGCTAATGGGTTTTGACCGAAAATTAAACGATGCCGTTTTTTGTTTTCCTAATAATTCTATTATCCGATTAATTTTCTTCTTGTAATTTCTTTCAATTTTTTACCATTCAATTTTTTTTAACGAATTAATATCATATCATCAATTGTAGCATTTAAAAAAAATGAACTGTAATTTTACTCTCTTTTATCCATTTTGCACTTATACATATGCACATATATATATTAAAAAATAATTTTTTATATTTAATATAAAATATTAGCATCTATATTACCATAAATTTCTATTATAAATTTTAATTTATATTAAAATAACATTTTCATATTACTTTGAAGATATATTTATTTATTTATTTTTATATAAATAATATAAAAGGCAATGAATTTTAAAATATAAAAAAATAGATCAGAAATTATATAATAAAATATTATTAATTAAATGCAAATAATTAATGTATTGATATAATTGTTATAAGATGTTACCAATTGAGTGCAAATAAATAAATGGTGTAATTATTTTATAATTTTTTAAATATTATTTTTACTTATTATATGTGTTATTTATTTTTTAATTTTACTCTTAATAATTATATCATATTTTAGATGTTCTTCCTATATAACTAAATAACTAAAATTATTTTATAAAAAATATAATATATATATATCTTCTAAATTAACGTGATAGCTTCATTTTAGTTAAATTTAAAATCAAAATTATCAAACCAATTGCCAACAAATGATGGGCGTAAATAGTTTAATACTTTTATTTCTTAAACAATAATCACAAGTTCAATAATTATAAATTGAGTCACTAGTTACTGCAAGTGCTTTATCCATGTGAATTAAAAGATAAATATGGTTATAAAAAAAGGAAATTATCAAACCAATTATTTTAATCTATTATTCATCGAACTGCTGCATTGCCAATTGCCACTCTTGCTGTATCAAATGAATTTAATTGATTCAATTCTAATCAATTTCAACAATATTTTCTAACTGGCTTCAAATTGAATTTGTTTAATCGACAGATAGCTGAAATGGGATTTGAGCCTTGGCGCCTTAAGCCAATTCGACCATCCCCATTTTCTTGTTCCAAGAATTCTTAGTATTATGAGGTTCCTTCAACCTTGTGCCATAAATTCTTAGTTTTCTTTTAGCACATTGTCCAGTACCATGTCCTCTACCACATCCTTCACCAGTCCGCCGCTTCTAGACATAAAAAGCCGCTCCTCCGCCAGTCTCTGCCATCCACGGCCAGAAAAACTTGCAATCCTAATAGACAAATCTAAAACCGTATGCCAACTTCAAAAAATCCACTCCTTTTTGTACCGCCACAATCTCCATGACCAACCAATTCTTAACTTCAAGCTTCAACGTGCTTACTCCTCTCTGGGTCGTCTCAACGACTCTCTTTCCCTTTTTAACCAAACCCCTAACCCCAATGTCTTCTTTTACACCTCAATTATATATGCTCATGCTTTGCATAACCTCCATCATCGAGCAGTTCATTTCTATGCACAAATGCTAACGCAAGACGTTACTCCAAATGCATTTACCCTCTCGTCAATTTTAAAGTCCTGCCCACTAGGACCTGCAAAAACTATTCATGCTCAAGCTATAAAATTTGGGTTTGGTGCAGACTTGTATGTGAGGACTTGTCTTGTAGATGATTATGCCAGAGGGGGCGATATTGAATCCGCAAGTAAGTTGTTCGATTCAATGTCTGATAAGAGCTTAGTTTCATTAACGGCGATGATTACTTGCTATACGATGTATGGGATGATTAAGGAGGCTAGAGCCTTATTTGATGGACTCCAGGAGAGGGATTTAGTTTGTTGGAATGTGATGATTGATTGTTATGTGCAGCATGGACTGGCTAATGAGGGTTTGGTGCTTTTTAGGCAAATGTTGAAGGCCAAAGTGAGGCCTAACGAGGTAACTGTGTTGGCTGTTCTCTCTGCTTGTGGGCAAATTGGTGCTTTACAGTCTGGGAGGTGGATTCATTCATATATTCAGAATAATGAAATTGAAATCAATGCTCATGTGGGTTCTGCTTTAATTGATATGTATAGCAAATGTGGTAATTTGGAGGATGCGCGGTTGGTTTTTGAGAGGATGAGATACAAGGACGTTGTTGTTTGGAATTCAATGATTGGCGGGTACACCACACATGGATTCAGTGAAGATGCTTTGCAGTTATTTGATGAGATGTGTAGGCTTGGGTACCAACCTACAGATATAACCTTCATTGGCATTTTGAGTGCTTGTGGTCATGCTGGATTAGTCAGTGCAGGATGGGGGTTTTTCAATTCAATGAAAGATGAATATGGGATTGAACCAAAGCTTGAGCATTATGGGTGTATGGTTAATCTTCTTGGCCGCGCTGGACAACTGAAAGAAGCATATGAACTTGTTAAGAACATGGAAATTGACCCGGATCCTGTCTTATGGGGAACTTTACTTGGGGCTTGTAGGCTCCATGGTAACCTAGCTTTAGGAGAGGAAATTGCAGAGTTTCTTATTAGCCAAAATCTTGCAAATTCAGGAACATACATTCTTCTTTCTAATCTATATGCAGCTGCTGGCAATTGGGAAGGTGTGGCAAGGATGAGAACCTTGCTAAAAGTCAGGGGCATAGAAAAGGAACCTGGTTGTAGCTCAATTGAAGTTAGTAACAAGGTACATGATTTTGTTGCTGGAGATGTGAGACATCCAAAGACAAAAGAGATCTATATGATGCTGGAGGATATGGATGGTTGGCTCAGAGCTTATGGTTACACCGCACAGACTGATTGTTTTACATGATTTAGGGGATGCCCAGAAGAAGCAGTCTCTTAAAGTCCACAGTGAGAAACTTGCCATTGCTTTTGGGCTCATCAGTACTAGACCAGGAACCACCATAAAAATGGTAAAGAATCTTAGAGTGTGTTCAGATTGTTATACAGTGACAAAGTTGATATCTAAGATCACTGCCCGTAAGATTGTTATGAGAGATCGGAACTGATTCCACCATTTTGTGAACGGCTCATGTTCATGTGAGGATTACTGGTGAACTTTAAATTTATGATTTATGACCGCTCCACAATGCACAGCTAGTTCTTAAAAAATGTCTGGTAGTCAAAGACTTCATAATATTTTTCCTTGTATTATGAAAAAAAATCCTGAAATTATTTGCTATAGACTTGAGTTTCTTATAGGCAGCTTAACTGTGTTCAAGATCTATCGGCAATTGGGTGCTATTCGCTTGGCGACGGCCACCACTTCCTCTGAGTAGGATCAGGAGATTTGGATATTCATTACTAGTATTATTATTATTTTCGTCATGAAAACGGAAAACCGTATCTGTATTCTCGTCTTTTTCTTTTTTGAAAAATTTAAATTTTTTAAGATTTTTTTCAATTTTCACTTTACCAGATTTAATTAACAATATTAATATAATCAATATTAATGACGCAGGATTCAAATTGATTCAAATTAGAAGCGCAAGATCCAATTAGTGAAAAGTTAAATTAAGGTGATTAAGCTTTTTGAAATAATTCAAGCCTTGGATTGTACATTTCCTCCTCCTGAGTGCTTACATTCTCAAGTCCAACACGCATACTGTATTGTTGGCAAAGCAAGCTGCTATTTTATCACCTTCTTTGTTCCAACAAACTTCAAATATTCCCCCATTCCCAGTGTACGTTTTCACAATCTTAACTTCCTTCAACGACCAGATGTTGATACATCTATCAAGAGACCCGCTTGCTAGATACTCTCCATTTGGGCTAAATGCAACCGAGTACACGGGATCCCTGCAGATTCAATAAAAGATGCTTCATCAATTAAAACAGACTTGTCAACAATGAAGAACGGCTGGCAGCAATTCAGGAATGGATCCAGGACTCGGAAATCCTGGAAAAACATTGTGTAGATCGCAAGACCCAATGTTCGCATGGGTATCCATTTTGCCAGGCAACAGCCAGTGTCTCCCCAGAATTGAATTATCCTTCCCACTTAATTCCCCAAAAAGGAAAAAAAGAACTAAGTGAGGTACCTGTGTCCATTCAAACTGCAGATAAGTTTCCCAAGTTCCACATCCCATAACTTCACCGTTGAGTCAAATGATGCACTGTTTATAATAGGAAGCAAGAACATCAGGAATATAGAATAAAGAACGAAAGATGAAAAGTTCCTCGAATCCATTAACAAAACTTTGATTAGGATAAATGGGCATTTATGAAACTAAGCAATAAAGTAGCATTGCTTAATATGACAGAATAAAATTTTATAGATTCAGGCAAGTAATTTAACCAAGTTACCCATTCAAATAGCATCTATGTTTGTGAAAGTACCAATTTACCTTGCCAGCACTAATTGCTGGTTAGGATTGTTTGTACCAGGTCCAGTGGGACTCCATCTGATGGTGTAAATCTCCTGCAAAAATATTACCCGATGCTTCCAATCACAATTCAATTAACCCTATAAAATACATGCAAAAAACAAAAAGTCACAGGAAGGAGAAATCAAAACCCAGTAAATACCTTAGAATGTTCCCTTAAATCATGAACATACTTGTCCTGCTTCATACTCCATATCTGCAGCAAGATTATTCATGAGCTTAAATATTTAAACAGAAAACTAACAAGTAATAAACTGAAAGAAGCATATCCAGTTCACTTAAGGCCGTAAGAAGAGACCAGGACTGGTAGTCATAAATAACACATTTATGGCAGTGCAGACAACCTTAGCACTGATATCATCAGAACATGAAGCAAGCAATGAGCCTGTTGGATCCCACTTGACACAATTAACCTCGCCCTGCAATTGAATAAAACAGAACATATTAATCCCAATATAGATGTTTATTTGTGACATCTAGCCAAAAAAAAAAATGAAAACTTGGACTCTTATTAATTAATTGAAAATAATGTAGATGAAAGGACTAACTATTTTTATGGTTTTCTACTTTACACCAACTCTAAACTTGTACAAACTGGTTGCACTTCAGATAAGGCCTCCATGCCTGTCAACCTGAAGTCAACCAGACTGGTGCTAACTCAATTCAATATTTAAAACCATAAAACTGCTTTTTAGTATTTGTTTACCACATTGGATACTTATGGGTTATCCAACCATAGAAGGGTTTAGGCTACAGTATTTAATATCATACATGTGCCAAACCAGCTAAGCATTTACAACCCAGCCAGTGCCAGAAACATCACAAACTGCCATGGGCAATAAGCAGTGGAATTACAATATAATATAATATAATATAAAAAATGTTCAATAAAATATTTGAAATAATTAATAAAATAATGGATATAATGTAATATAATAATTAATAAATACAATAATAACTCAAACTAATTATTGAAATACAATTAAGAATTTTAAAATATATATAATTAATAATTGCAATAGAATTAGAATTAGAATAATTAAAATATAATACTATATGATAATATTATTTATTATAAATATTATATAATTAATATTATATATAATTAACATATATAAAATCTAAAATTTTATTAATAATATAAAACACAAACCTGATGCCCAGCAAAAGTCTTAAAAGGGCGTGTATCTCCAACTTTGCAAACATATATCATATTGTCTGTGGAACTTGTTGCAAATGAAACATTATTGCGCCAATCAACATCAAGTATGGGACCTAAAATTCAAACAAAAATGAAAGGTCAAATCCAACAACAATGACAAATATCTGCCCTGTGAAGAAAATCCAGTAATTCTTGAGAAAAAGTGCAATTAATACCTGAATGAAATTCAAACTGTTGTCTCCATTCCTCAATTTTCACATCCCACACTATTGCGGTTTTGTCACAGCTTCCAGTAAGAAGAAAATCCCCCTTTTTGTTCCACTTGAGAGAAAAAATAGGTCCTTTGTGTTTGCTCAATGTAGTCTTCAATTCACCTGGACCAGGGGAAAATGCAGTGAAATGCTAAAGTAACAGCACCACACTTAATAAAATACTACATAGGTTTGAACATATTCCTTTTAACTTTCCAAAAATAATAAAAAAAAAAATGTCAATAATGAGAAGCCTGAAGGCCCTGAACTAGCTCTGAAAAGACCATTCTCAAAACCATGGTTGATCAACCAGCATGGCTCCATGACCAACTTGCCTTAGAGTTAATCTAACTTGCATTACTTTGAAGTTCTAATCTAACTTGCATTACTTTGATATTCTAGTGGAAACATTTAAAGCCTGTTTAGTTGTGAAAAATATTTTTCATTTTCATTTTCCAATTTTCTTTTCTATTTTTTAATTTTCTATATTTTCATTTTCTAACTATTTTTCAAATGGGAAATTGAAAAACTGGAATCCATGTTTATTTAATTTTAAATTTCAATTTCTATTTTTCATTTTTTATACAATATTTAAATAATTTTTTAAATATTTTTATACAAAAAATATAATTATATAAACATTTTTATAATCTAAATATTTATATATTTTATTCTATTTAAAAATGAAATCATAATTAAATAATAATTTTAAATAAAATAAAAAATTTTAAATGATTATAAAATTAATCTAAAAATATTCTCAAACTTCAAAGTACAACATAGACAAATAAAATAAATGAATAAAAAAATCTCAAAATGAGAAGAATCAAAGTATACAAGAAATTATTAAAAAAAAAGTTGAATCAAAATGGTAAACAAACACAGACATTTTTTAGGACTCCGTATTTTCTAAATAAAATAGTTTTCTAAAATTCAACTATTAGCTAATAAATATAGAAAATTATTTTCTAATTTTTCAAATGAAAAATATTTCTACCTAAATAACAAATTCTACTTTCCATTTTTCTTTAGAAAATTTTTTGAAAAATAGATCTGTTTTCCACAATTAACCAGCCCTTAAAATACTTAAAACTGCACTAGGTTTTCAAGAAGACAGATTATGATCCCAACTGAGAGTGCCTGTAGGGCTTCATATATTGGGAACAGAAAACAAAACTCCATGAAACAGAGAATAAAAGGATAGCATGCTACATTTGTTGTTATTTTTATACAACCTGCTACTGCAGGCATTTTTAGGAAGGGGAACATGAACCAACCCATGCTAAAATCTTACCATTTGTATTCCAAATTCTTGCTTGCCCATCATATGAACCTGTTGCAAGTAAAGTTCCATCACCCTGCAGATTGAGGCAAATGAATAACATTACACGCAGAAGAAATTATGAGAATTTAGCATCATAAGTAATTTTCTCACTTCTGCCAAAACTTGATATTTAAAATATGGAAAACAGACAGCAAAAAACAACTTTATAGGCTTGAAGGACAGAAACAATGGAATTGTGTAGGATGATAAAATCCATAGCATTGATCAACCATTGGAAAAATTGATGACACATATGAACTACGTGTAGGATTCCTTGAGATGATGACAGACATTTACAAATACCATCAATAACTGAAACCAGAAAGATAACTCACATTCCAATCTAATGTAGTAACATCTTTGCTCTTCTCATTTGTTCTTCCCTTCACATGCTTCAATACCAGAACATTTAACGGACCATTCTGCACACCAGATCTAGATGTCCCCTCTGCTATTGTCCAAATACGTGCTGTGGAATCTCCAGACCTAGATATTTATGCACAAAGAGTAAATGTAAGACATAAGTCAAAACAAAGAAATCTACAACTTTGTTACGCTAGAATAAAATTATCATGGCATATTACGAAAAATCTAGTCTTGAGGATGTATAAATTTTAGAAGCATGAATAATATATTTCTTGACAATCCTTTATATAAAATAATCATGAAGAAAAACAATTACACAGTGTTCGTCCAATCAATGTAGGGTCATGACAGAGTTGATCTGGATATGGTCATAACTTTTGCATTAACATAATAAAACTAATTTTAAATAGTGACACAAATAGCAGAAATGCAAATCACATGGGACTGGGCCAAGCAATATAGTTACTCTTAGCAAAATTGAGTGCACCAAATATAGCAGCTGCAGAATTTATGCCCATTTGATGAAGGAAAGAAGATTAGTCAAATACTTATTCTACAGTTTTTTTTCATCATAAAAGATTTGGAAGCTAATGTAATGTACTAACAATTTGATTACCTATAAATGGTTTGCCAAGTTGTTCTGAATCAGAAAAATCAATCAGCTTTGGTCTTTCTTAACAACATTAACTTCTGAGATGGTTTAAATTTATAAAAGTAGAAAAAAAATCTCATATAGGTTTGGCCATAACTCCGCCTGCGAGTATCGTAGCCGGTCCCAAGCCCGGATAAAGGAGGAGGGTTGCGGTAGGTTGGCGGCCAGTGTAAAATTTTGCCAAACTTTTTATGGATCCTCAAAGCTATCATTATACCGTTGGGACGTGCTCACCTAGGCACGCGCTATATCGGCACCCGGGTGTAGTGTTAAATGAGCAAGGGGTTCCATCACATCGACGCCTGGGTGTGGTGGAGTATGAGCAAAGGTTCCCATGCCATGGACGGGTATGGGTAAAGAAGTTAGTTCCGCCATATCAGCGCCCGGATGTGGTGTCAGACAGGAAAGGGCTACCGCATTATGGACGAATGCGGCTAAATAAGCAAGTCCAAGGGAGCCGATTAAGATTAGGTAGTTGGAATATTGACACTCTGACTGGGAAGTCTATAGAGCTTGTGGATACTTTGAGAAGAAGGAAGATTAGTATTGCTTGTTTGCAGGAAACCAGGTGGAAGGGAAATAAAGCAAAATAGATTGGTAACCCAGGATATAAGCTGTGGTATTGTGGCTTGGATAACAATAGGAATGGTGTGGGCATTATTATTGAGCCTACGCTTAAAGACAAGGTGGTGGAAGTGAAGAGAAAGGGAGACAGAATTATCTCTTTGGGGCTTGTTTTGGGAGATGACACTATTAATGTTATTAGTGCTTATGCTCCCCAAGTAGGTTTGGACAGAGCATCCAAAGTTTAGTTCTGGGAAGATATGGATGAAATCATGCAAGGTATTCCGGATAATCAGCAAATTTTCATTGGTGGGGACCTTAACGGGCATGTTGGTAAGAACAGTAATGGTTATGACAGGGTCCATGGGGGTTATGGTTTTGACAACAGGAATGAGAAGGGAAAGAGCATTTTGGATTTTGCGGTGGCTTATGATCTAGTGCTGGCAAATACCTGCTTTGAAAAGAGGGGGTCACACTTGATTACCTTTAAGAGTGGACGAACCCAAAGTCAAATAGACTTCAAAATTACTCGAAGCCGGGACAAAAGTAAGTGTAAGGATTGCAAGGTCATTCCGGGTGAAGCATTGACGGCGCAACATCATATTGTGGTTTTAGATGTTAAGAATAAAAGTAGCTGGAGGAATGATGAGAAAGTATTGGAACCAAGGATAAGATGGTGGAAATTGAAAGACCTAGCTCAAGGTACCTTTAAGGAGGAGTTACTAAAAGAAGACATTTGGAACCTTGTGGATAGTGCAGAGGACTTGTGGACAAAAATGGAAGGTGGCATTAAGAAAGCAGGTAGTAAATTGCTTGGGATCTCTAAAGGGGTAGGGCCTCGACCACACGATGCATGGTGGTGGGATGAGGAGGTTCAAAAGGCTGTTAAGGCTAAGAGGGAATGGTATAAAAAGTTACCGAATGCGGTTAATAGCGAGGCCTTTGAGGAATATAAGAGGGCTAAGAAAGAGGCAAAGAAGGCTGTTAGTGTAGCTCGTGGCAGAGCCTTAGAAGGGATTTATCAAAAGTTAGGTACTAAAGAGGGAGAAATGGGCATTTATAAGATTGCAAGGATGAGAGAAAGGAAAAGCAGATATTTAAGCCAAGTCAAAGGTATAAAAGACGAAGATCAACGGGTGTTGACAGGAGATGTTGAGATTAAGGAGAGGTGGAAGGCTTATTTTGAGCAGTTATTCAACCCTGAACATGAACAAGATTTTCAAGGTCTTCATGAAACAGATGGTTATATCAGCTGGTCTAGGAGGATCTTGCATAGTGAAGTAAGAGAAGCCTTGAAATATATGAAAGTTGGTAAAGCTTATGGCCCGAATGGTATTCCTATAGAGGTTTGGAAGAACCTTGGAGAGGTAGGAGTTGCCTGGTTAACTAAACTCTTTAATGCTATTGTGAAAGGACGTAAGATGCCGAATGCCTGGAGGAAGAGTATCCTGGTACCCATATATAAAAATAAGAGAGACATTCAATGTTGTACAAATTATCGGGGTATCAAACTTATGAGTCATACTATGAAATTATGGGAAAGGATTATTGAACACAGATTGAGGAAGCTTACAAGAGTTTCGGAGAATCAGTTTGGGTTTATGCCAGGGAGATCTACCATGGAGGCTATTTCTCTTCTAAGAAGACTAATGGAATTGTATCAAGAGAAGAAGAAAGATCTCCACATGGTATTTTATTAACTTGGAGAAAGCCTATGATAGAGTACCAAGAGAAGTGTTATGGTGGGTTTTGAAGAGGAAAGGAGTCAGCGGCAAATATATCAACATCATCAAGGACATTTATGAGAATGCATCCACTAGTGTGAAAACACCTGGTGGAGACACTGAGGCTTTCCCCATTACTACCGGATTGCATCAAGGTTCGGCCATGAGTCCATATTTATTTACCCTGGTTATGGACGAGCTAACCAGAAGCATACAAGACGATGTACATTATTTTAATTGATGAGACTAGTGCTGATGTAAACCGTAAGTTGGAAGTGTGGAGAAAAACCCTCGAGGATAAGGGTTTTAAGTTAAGTAGGAGTAAAATGGAATATATGCACTGTGAGTTCAATCTAAGGAAGAAGCAGGAACATGAGGTTAAGTTGGATGGAGTTTTGGTTCCTAAAACCAAGTAGTTCAAATATTTGGGTTCGGTGTTCCAGAATGATGGCCGTATAGATGAAGATGTAGCTCACAGAATACAGGTAGGGTGGTTGAAGTGGAAGGGTGCGACTGGGGTTCTATGTGATAAGAAAATACCTCTGAAAGTGAAAGGTAAATTCTATAGGACGGTTGTTAGACCTGCGATGCTCTATGGTAGTGAGTGTTGGGCACCAACGGGACAACATTTGCATAAGATGAGTGTGGCAAAAATGAGGATGCTAAGAATGATGTGTGGACATACCAGACTGGACAAAATTAAGAATGTTCATATTCGACAAAAAGTCCAAGTAGCGGATGTCGGAGATAAGGTGAGGGAAGGAAGACTTAGATGGTATGGGCATGTTTTAAGAAGATTTCCTAATGCTGCGGTTCGTAAGTGTGAAAATTTGTTGATTGGGAGGGCTAGAGGTCGTGGAAGACCTAGAACTGTGTGGAATGAGGTGATAGCAAGAGACTTGCGTGCCTTAGATCTTGATGCGGATTTGATTAATGACAGACTTGAATGGAGACGTAAAATCGGTGTCTTGGAAGGGGCCTAAGGCTGGAGTATCTTTTTTGGTGTCTTTTGAGCTTATTTTGTTAAGGATCCATACAGCCGACCCCAACTTGTTTGGGACTAAGGCTTAGTTGTTGTTGTTGTTGTTGTTGTATAGGTTTGGCCATGTGAAACGAAAATCTAGCGATGTGCCGGTTAGAAAAACCGAATAAGTTAGAGTAGATATAGCTAAGAGAGACAGAGGTAGGCCTAAACTGACTTAGTCAAAGGTAGTCTAAAATGATCTTATGATGTTACATCTATCAGAAGAGATAACCCTAAAACGTATTGAGTGGACAAGAAAAATCCATATAGCCAACCCCAATTGACTTGGGATTAAGGCTTTATTGAGTTGAGTTGAGTTGAGTTGCTCCCATATAGGTTACAATTTGTATTCCATGCCAGTAAAAATAACATTGTGGCAAATATTATGCACCAATACCTATACCAAACAAGGAAAATTAAAGATAAAAACGCAAACAATATTCTCCTAAAAACATTAAATGCAAAAAAGACAGTGAATGATCCTCAAGAGAACCATCTCAATCAAAAAATGTACCCACCCAGATGCAAGAAGCGATCCTGTTGGACTCCATGCACAGGCACAAACCTGAAGGGACGAAGAAAGTGAACTGATATACATTACAGTAAATCCAGATAGCTGAATGATGCAGCAAGGAAAGACAATAAAAATATTTTAAAAACACAAAGCATTGGTCTGAACAATGGTCATACCTCAGATGTATGTCCCTCCAAAATCATCACATCAGAACCAGGAATCTCACATGCCTGAGATGTCAATGTTGTAGACACATCCATTAGCTCTGGACCTACAAAATAGAACATTTATTTTATCATCATACAGACAGGGAGATTGTTGTCTTTTTACAAATTACTCAGAAGAATATTAACATGCAACTTAAAGTGGATATTTAAATATTGTTTAACACAGCTTTACAGTGCTGAACCACAACAAGACAGCCAAAATATCAGCAGATGTGCAAAATATTGCTTACCAGCAAGCATTTCTGACACACCAGAAACTAGTCACTGAACACTTCAGATATTCACATTCTAGTCCTTAAACCAAATGTGTTAAATGTGAATATTTCTAGAGTTGACCAAAAAATGTAACTCATTGGCACTATAAATTAGGAGAGACCAGAAACATCAGAATGCAAATTAGCTGATAAATGCCATTTCATTAGGACCTTTATACAGCTTCAAATCTTATCAGTTTCTTGAAACACATTTCATAAAAATCAAATATTTGATATAATTTCATCTCCTAAGGGATGTCTTTGGCGCATGTCAGTGGACCAATAATACAATCTGATGGTTCTCCCAGAATGATCCACGCAAGCCCACAAAAGATACCAACCCACCTTCATTTCATTGATATCTTAAGCACATCAACATTGATCAATTAATAATTTATTTAGTTTTTTGTACTTCAGGACAAATATCCTCCAAAAGATTCAAATCTCTATCTTTATAACATTTAGATGTCATGATACAAGCAATGAAGCAAATAGTTGGGAAAATGTTTAGTAAGAAAAAGGAGTGAGATATTTGCAGTTCAAGAGACGCATAATCCAACACTAAAATTATTCAATCAAGCAAATTATGTTTGCCCCAGCAAGGTGCCTATATTCACATCTTCAGATTTAGTCCTCAGCCTCATAAAAGTTTCCATCTTCTAAAACAGAACAAAAATTTTAAAATAATGCTGTTAATCACTAATGTATCTGTCTTGGGCCTAATTGTTTTCAAGCAACTATTAAGTCCAGCAAATACAGGACCTATTTCCTTAACCATTACTTGAGTTTGATAACTAGTATTTCACCCAATGTGGTGCATCTCGCCGTCCCTATAATATGTCGAACACAACCCCAGACAATAGCAAATCAGTGATAAAGTCAGACTATCTATATTTATGCATATAAAAAAGAAAATGTGCAAGGTTTCACCATACTGGAACAATAGAAGCAAGTAAGACTACAGAAAACTAATCTGAATACTCAAGGTTAAGGTGAAGATATGAGCAAGAAAAGAAAAGGAAATCAACTAACAAAGAAAAAAAATATTACCTGCAGAATTTCCATTTTCTTCATGCTTAACATTATTCTTATCTATTTGATCAGCAACCATTTCTCTATCAGTATTGTCCTCATGCTGCTTTTCTAGCTCTTTTTCCTTCTCAACCCTCTCTCTATCCTTTTCACTTTCCTTCTCTCTTTCATGCCTTTCCTTTTCTCTTATTCGTGCACGTTCTCTCTCATGCTCCCTTTCAAACTCTTTATCTTTATCTTTATCTCTGTCCTTGTGCAGATTTTTCTTCTTATCTTTAATCATCTGGCGTAATTCATATACATCTTTTGTTATAAGATCCAAAGGTTGCAAGAAGGAAAAATCTTCATCCACATCTGCATCACTCTGGCAAGCTTAAAACAAATCTTGATCAGCACAAACCCAATTTGTATGCAAAATAGCAAAATATTTAAAAGGATATGTAAACACAAGAAATCAGAAAGAAAAGGTTTATGCATGCTAACATTACTCAAATTTGCTTCCATCTCCAAGTACTGAATTCCTTTTTGTACAAATGTAATAAGAGCACCAGGCGGAACCATATTGCCATCTATGGTACATTTGTTAATACCTGCCTCATATCCTAAAGCAAAAGCTGAATGTGTAAAACCTGAACAAATACAATGGCAACACATTAGAAAAATAATAGCTTTTTTCAGGAGGTAGTTCATAGTTGGTGGAAGGAGTGATTTGAACCATAAATCTAAGGCTTCCAATGATAAGTTATGCACAGCCCACCGTATGAAAGAACACAAAAAGGGGGAAAAATAAAGTGAACATTGAGAAGTCATACCAGGCTTGTCATTTCACGGTGATTACAGGCTCATATGTCACAATCAAAACCTAAATGAGAATCCATACCAAAAAAAAAATCCTGCAGCCTGGTATTCGTAGTTTCAAAATTGAACCTTTTCGTATTCTCGTTCACAAGGAACATTCAGTCAAAAACAATTTGATACCCTACAGCAATTTACAACATTAATTTACACCTAACCACCAAAAAAAATCAAGGTTGCAGATCTACGAGCCCTAGCTCCTTTCTATGTCAATACAAAAGCAACTAGCTTATAAAATCCAGCTAACATGTAAAGCCAGCATATAAAACAAAACCCTATCCATGCGAGGATGATCTCAATAACAAAGAAAATGAGAAACAATAACCAAAAAAGAAAAAGAAAAATAAGATGAAATCTGAGGTAAAGAAACGGAGCTTTAGCTTACCTGACTCTTGAAGGTAACGAAAAACTAGGTAATTCAATTCGGCGGAGGTTATTGAAGTCATTATTGCAACTTCGCCGGCCGGAATTCCAATCTTTACACAGTATTAAAGTCCAGTGAGAAAGGTGGAGAAAATAGATTATGTGAAGCCACCGGAGAAAGTGGAGGTTTTGTGGTGGAGAAAAAGGGAGTCGGCTGGGCTGGTCAGGCTCTGCAACTGAAAACCGTATGTGTTAAAAAGAAAGAGAAGTTTCATAGCTTTCTATTACTTCGTTGATAACAATACGAAACATTTTTTAAAAATATTCTAAAAACGTGCGTTTTATTGCAGTATTAAGAGAGTTTTGGGCTGGACCTGTATAGGTGAACGGATGCAGTCTTAAAGTCTACCCTCTCTTTCAAATTAAAACGACAAATATATAAACATAAAATAATATTCTTAACCACATTTTTTTAATTTTTAATTTTTTTATTAAAAATATTTTAATTATTTTATTATAAATTTATTATAAATTATATAATTTATAAATTCATAATAAATTTATTGTAAACTCTTTATAAATTAATAAAAATATATATATATAATAAATTTAAAATTATTTTTATTTTTTTATATATTTTTTATCAAAAGCCTATAAATATACATTCAATAACTAGGTCTTATTAAAAGTTAAATCTGGCTAGATTTGGTTTGAAATTAAAAAAAAATAGTGCCATTTTTTTATTTTTAAAATTTTAAAATTTTTATATATTTTAAAAAAATAAATATATTTTAATATACTAAATATACACATATGAAAATGAGGTATTTATAATATTAAAAAATAAATAATGAGTAATTTAAAAGAAAAAATGGATATTTTTAAAAATATTTTTATTATTTTTAAAGAACTCCCTTTTAAAAGTTAGTGTGCATAATGTCTATGTTTAAAAAATTGAGGACATTACACTTAAAATATTTTATCTAAATATAATAATTATATTTTAAATAATTTTATAATTTAAAAATTTTCTACTTCCATTATTTAACATTTAAATTTTAAATTTATTAAATATTATATCACTTTGTGACAATTAAAAATGTAAATTAAATTCCTAGCTTTATACTTAATTCATTATTTATCTCTAAACACAAAAATTTTCAATCTTTTGCTTTGTTTTGTTTTTTTAGCTCAATTTTCAATCTTAATTTGATTGCAAGAAAATCTATTTCTTTTTTGGCAAGCTACACGGCATCCTAATAATCATTAAGGGAACGTTTGGGAGTGAGAATGAGATATTTTCATTGATATTGTTTAGTTTGATAAAATAAAGAAAATAATAAAAATCGCATTACCCCAGAAAAGAAAATGATTCACTGTTACTCTCATGTTAATCATATTTGAAAGTAAACCAAATAAAAAGAATGAATAATTATTCTAATTATAATTCTGTTTCATTATGATTTTGTTTCTAATTCCAAAATATGAACCAAACGTCACCTAAAATTATTTTCGTCATGCCACTTAGAATTCCTTTTAGTTATATATTATATCCTCTTTTTTCCATGCGCATACAAAGCTCTATGCCATAACAATAATTATAGGTGTTCAGAATTTAAGTAACTGACCCAATCTAATCGAATCATATGGTCTCAAGCAATTCGATCGATTTTAAGAGCATAAACGGGCTGCCATGGGTGAAAATTTTTAAAAAACTTTCAATTACGGTCGGTATCATATTGGACTTCGAAATTTCACATGAATCTTACACCGACAGATTTTAATTAAGTTATATTATATATATATATATATATATTAGAAAATGGCACCGTTTTTAACACATATAAACATTTTAAAGGTAAACTTTAGGGTTTTATAGCCACACAAATAGTTCACGTTTCATTTTTCTCTTTCTCTCTCTTCACAAATTTTCTCAATTCTCTATCCTTCACTCTATCTTTCTCATTATTGATTTCTGATTTCTTCTAAATAAGTTCTTGTCTTCTTCTAATGCATCTGATAATCATACATTCTAGACTGATTATAATAATTTATTTGTAAGCTTTCTAATTTTTTTGGTGTTTATCAATAACATTTGTATTTGTGTTTTTTTGGGTTTTTTATTTCTCATATTGTTTTTTATTTTTGTTAGTGTTAGGATTACTATTTTTTTCGATTTAAAGTTTTGACTACTAATAACAAAATTTTGGATTTGTGTTTCGATCTTGTATATGTAATTATTTCATATGTTATGTGTTTCGGACTTGGTTAGAGTATCTTATAATTAGGTTTTCTCGTTTTATTTTATAAAATGAGTTTTTATTTTTGAATATTTTGTTTATGCATCAAATCATTGTTAGTTTTTTTTTTTGTAATTTGTTTGTGTCGCGACCTAAAATCGAGGGCACGTAACCTGTACTAAAAAATGGAAAGCACGTGGTTTTCAAATTTCGTAGTCAGCCTGACAACTTAATTTTCAAGAAAATTGATCTTAGACAACATTTATTATCTCGAACTGAGCCCACAAATATACTAATATTATACTATCAATAAAATATCACATCATCAAACATTGATTAATAAATATATTTGATCAAATAGTAGAAATTAAATAGAAATATAGATAGAGAAAGAAGCATCATACAGAGTTTTAAAATACAACAAAGTGAAAAAGATAAATAATAAAACAAATAATTGAATGATTCCTGTCAAGAGACAAAAAGGCAAGATGACCTGAATAAGCAGTGCTCATATGCTCAACCTGCAATCTGAGAAAAAATAGTGAATATGAATGAGATGAGAATCCAACTCAATGAGCTATATAGAAATTAATATAATACATTTTTCAAGTGCCAATAATGCTCATGCAATGACAACCGGACGAATAAATCACATAATCATATAAAAAATAGGAGTAAGTCAATAGGGCCACATTAAACCTCAAATCAAGGAGTTGATCCCCTATACTACTCTTTTGGTCCACACATTTCTCTTAGGTTCCAATACATAGAGTCCGCCGTCACGGTCTTAGCCAAGCAGCACTACTTTACTGATAAGCAGTGATGAGCATGAGAATGCCCCCGCCGTCACGTCAATCTAGATCTCATCATCATTATATAATATCATCGAGTCATAACCCATATCTCAGATTACGTGTGGTTCCATATCATTCTAACCATATCCAGCAACACGGAGAATATGCACCAAGTATAATCATCTCATACTCAACAGACATTATACTTATAATAATAAATATACATATATTGCACAAGCAGTCAATTCATTTATGCAAATGTAGCTATGAAAGTAAATTAAGGGAGCGGGGTATTATATTCATCTATATAACTCACAGTAGATAAAATTCGATAACTCTCCTCAAAATATGGACTGACGATGGAAAAACAACTGAAAATTATTTTTATATGATAATAAAAACTATTAGAATATAGACAGATAGATAGCTCTAAAGATATTAAAATTTAGGCAGAGTTCCCTTATAACTAAAATATTTTTCTTGAAATAAAACAATAAATAACACATCTAAATATCTCATGACAATCAT
Source organism: Garcia nutans (assembly GCA_947685225.1). Lineage (NCBI taxonomy): Eukaryota > Viridiplantae > Streptophyta > Magnoliopsida > Malpighiales > Euphorbiaceae > Garcia > Garcia nutans. The sequence goes on along the minus strand of CANTUV010000059.1, from coordinate 4,610,742 downwards.
CATTAACCCAGTTGCCCAATCTGAGCCACCATCACAATCTTCAACAACTCAGTATACTTCTCACTAATACAATAATAACAATTATTATTAAATCAACATTAATAATAATATATAATTTGTTTACTTTAATAATATTTTACTTTAACTTCTAATAATCATTTATAATATTATTTATTTAGAGATTAATATTGTTTGCATTATAAAATAATTACTTATTTACCTCTAAATTTTAATAATCTATATTAAGTTTAACATTAAGTAATAATAATAACAATAATAATAATTTGATTATTATAGTCATAAAAGTATTAGTTTTTAAACTTTAATACAATACCTCTACTATTTTATTTAATCATTAAAAATCCAATAATCAATTTACATATTTAATATTTAACAATCAACTTAATTTATTCATAATTAATAATTTCAATTTATTTAGCTAATTTCATACATTTATATATAAACATAATTGATAAATTTTATATAGTGATAAATCACAATTATAAGTAAATTAATTTAAATCAATTAACAAAGTAAATAATTGTTATTTTAAATAATCAATTAAAATTTTAATTTCTACATAAAATCATAATCTAATTTAATCTAATATGTTAGATATTTGACTACAATTGATAAATAATTATTATAACTAATAAATTTCTCATTTAATTTTTTTAACTAATTAATAAAATTTCATTTAATTATAACTAATTAAATATATATATTCTAAATTTATTTAACTTTAAAATTTTTAACTAACTACATCTTTAATTAATCTATCATTAATCACATGTATTTATTATTTATTATTGTTTATTATTATATTTATTATTTATTTTTTTTCATTTTCATTCATATTTTATCTCCACAATAGTGTCATCGTCGGAAAACTGTCGCGGTCGCCGAATTCTGACAAAATATAAAACTGATTTAAAATTTATAAATGATATGCCAAATGAAACTTGTAAAGAGAGGGCTCCAAATATATCAATGTTGCCGAGAAATGATGTCGAAATCTGTCAGAATCTTCGTCGAAAGCTATCAGGAGACGTGATGTTCAGACGCCGTGTGTGTCGTGCTCTAAAGGCCATTGGCGGCGATCCTCCCCTCCCCGGAGTCATCGTTGGTCGGCGGTTCCTCCTAGCCAGCGCGTATGGCCGAACAGCGGTAGATTGGAGCAAAATCGATCTGACCACCTCTCTCTCTCTCCTCCGCCTCTTTCTCTCTCTTCTTTTATTTTTCTTCTTCTTCTCTTTTTTCATTAATATCTTCCCTCCTCTTTATTACAAATACATACCTATATATAATATTTTCTTATTATTAAATTATTACTTTATTTTATTTTATTTTTTATTATATATATATATATATTATATACATATTATTAAAATTTCTCTCCTTTATTTATTAACCTATTGTCTTCAATTAATGTGCAGAGCCTCATTTATTGACTTTTATAAATATTCAATATAATTTACCCCTTTAATATTTATTGAATGGTTATATAAACAGGCACGGGCTACTTAACCTAATGGCAAAGTACTTACTCTCATTCTCTTCTGACCCAAGTTTGTTTCCCAATAATATTAAAATATATACTTTTTTACATAATAATAAATTAATTAGATAATAATAAAATAGTTATTTATATTTTAAAAAATATCATTTTAAAATAATTTAAAAATAGAGATATTACAGTTTGTTTATATTATAGACTCTTAGCTACATTATCAGCATATTCTAATTTCTTTAGATCTTTATTGAATCTGAGAAATCCAATCAAAATTTAACTAATTTCAATCGACTATTCCTAAATACATGTGGGTTGATTAAAATATTGTTGAATTACAGTCGAGCTCGAATTGAAATTTTTCACAAGCGATCGAGATTGGTCGGTTAAAAAAATATCTCAAAATTTGATCGAACCCAGCCCATTCCTAGCCCTAACAATAACTTAGACATTTCCCTCCGACCCTTCTCTCCAACAGATACTAAAAAAATTAAGTTTTTAAAATTTTTAATTAAATAAAAAATAATTTCACGCTAAATATGAAATTTATAAGATATATATTTGAGAATTTTGGTTTTTAGAATATGTTTTATTTCAATAAAACTATTTTTTAAGATATCTCATGTTAATAACTTTTTTTACAGTAAAAAGTCAGTTTTTGATGTATATTTTAAAACTCGTTTATTTTTTAATCATTAAAATTTGAATAGTTATAATATAATTTCTAAAAATATATAATAAAAACAAAAAATAATTTTCAATCTTAAAAATTTACCATCTAAATAAATACACCTTAATAAATTCTTTTTTCTATACCAACTTATGAATTCATACTAAAATAATTGTAAACTACCAAAGTTATTGGCCATCCAATACTAAAGTGATTTTGACAAAAATATCAGAAAAATAAAAAAAATTCAAATTTAACTTATTTTCAAAACATATTAATATTTACAATAATTTATTATTAATTTACCAAAATATTATATTTACATAGTTTATTAAAAGTTTATGAATTTACATATTTTATTATAAGTTTATTTGTGATTTATTATGATTTATATAATAAAAATAAAAAAAATTATAAAAAATAATGGAGGGTATAATTTTTCCAATACTAAAATATTCGCCAATCAAACAAGCTACCAAGGCCAAATTCATTTATATATACTATAAAATCAACCCATATCATTGAAAATGCAGAGTACTAAATTGAGTTTAATCAACCAATAAAATCATATTTAGATTAGTGATTTTACAAAATAATAATAATAATAATTTCATATTAGTCAAAAATGACAAATTTTAAATGCCCAAAAAAGAAATCTAAGAAAGTTAACCTCCTCCATATTATAAGAAAAGACCATGAAATGTATGATTTTGTAAAATGAAATAGCCAAATAGGGGAGGTGACATCTCAAACTGAAAATAAGAGCTGCAATGAAAATCGACTTAGGGTGAATTAAATCAATGTATAATACGATCAAATATATAATTTTGGTACCGCATATATTTGTTCTGATAACAATAATACCTATGTAATATATCAAACCGTCAAGTAATCAAATATTCGTTAACTCATTAGTAATTTCCTAAAATTTGACATTCATTAGTACCTAGTATATTGTGCATTTCTCTCCCGCGTAGTGTAGTCTCTTTACCCATTAATTAGGTTTACTATTAAACCTAGGTTTCTGATCTCACAACCACAAATTCCTTAAAGTTGGTTTCTCCATCGGCAAATCTACTGGTTTGGGTCTCTCCTCACTACTAAGTTGGATATCTCTTCTCTGCTAGTTTAGGTCTCTCTTCTTTGCTTAGTTGGGTCTCTCATCACTACAGAGGTCCGACTTTTTTCTCTATTAGCTTATCTATTTTTTAGCATTATTTCAGAGGGCATTGTTTTGGATGTTGGCATTGAGAGCTTATTCATAGTGTTGACATCAACACAGGCCAACGCCTCCACCCTTCCTTTCTAGGTCTCTATCTTTTGTCCATTCATTATAGCTTTGTTCAGATCTTCTTTAGGTCCATCTACTTAGATCTAAAATGTGGACCCCTCTTTGTTTTGGTTAGGGCTTTGGCTGAGCCTTGACAAGGAATGATAAAAAAAGATACCACCATATGGGTGCATCTTTTTTAGTTCTGGATATCTATTTGGAATTTTTGGCTTTCTAACTTTTTTTTGTCGAAACCAGAGTATTCATCATCAGAAACAGTGACTAATCTCATTGCTGGCTTGCAGACACCTTGATTGGTGGGATAGTTGGCCCAAGGATTTAAGGCTGCTCCATACCCAATGCCGAGGATCGAACCCTCGGCAGTTAGTTAAGGGTGGATGAGTCCCTACCACTCAACCACACCTCTTAGATTTTTAGCTTTCTAACTTTAGTTCAAGCAATGGGTCTCCATTTTTATTGATATATAGTCTAGTTTGTGTGAACGTCATTCCTTTAAGAAAGCTTAGATTTTGCTCTCTTTTTTAATTTCAGTCAGTTTCATGTTTATTCTATATATGGATTCCTATGTTTAAGTTGTTTTAGCGAATAAAGAAACTTCACAATCTTCTGATCGAAGCTCCTTTGTCCTTTTGTTCAAGTTTGGGAACCGTATAGGGGGATCTCACTTTCCTCCCTCGGAGTATCTTGATGAATAGATATTAAAGCTCAAAATTCCTACCTCAGAGACTCTTGAAGTCCTCTCTTATAAAGTGCTATCATAATTTTATCTCTTGGCTATTAACATAGATGTATCACACAATTTCTTGCTCTATTTGTGTGTTTCCAATTGGTTCACCAAAAGTTTATTTCGATCTAAGGAATATACTTTTTTCACTGCTCGTACCCATATGGAGTATGATTTGCTGCCCATGAAGGTTTCTCTTATGATTATTGAACCTGTAAATATGAATGGTAGTAAAGGGCTTTGGTTCAACAGTTATTGTTTTCGACTAGGAAGCTGCCTCTATTTTCTTAAGTTGCAGGTTTCTTATATGATGTATTTGACTTTTTATATGTTTGGCAAGTTTCTAGTTTTTCTCCATGGAGGGCTTGAATCCACCCGCTCTTTAGATCTTGATTGTATTTCTCTTGAATGATGAATGAAATTTATATATATCTTATTTGTTTCCCAAAAAAAAGAAGAAAAAATAACCAATTATTCAAAGATAGAAAATTAATCAATAGAAATTACACTAAATCTCAATTTGAGAAACTAATTCCTTTTTTTTACTCTCTTATTTCTAAATTACAAGTCACAATAAATCCAACTCATCATTATCATAATCATAATTGAATAATCATAATATACTTATAATTAATCTTATATCATGAAATGTCTATATAGTTATATGTTATCAATGAAAAAATCTAAAAAATCCAACTAAAATAAAAAAATTATTAATTTAATAAATGAATATTTATATATATATAGACAATAACATATATTTGTATTTATATATAGGCAACTAGAGAATATATATATTTGAGTTAAAAGTACAATATAACTTTGATTTTGCATAATTTATTTTTTAAATTTTATGTTATTTTTTAATATTTAATAGTAGGTGAACAACTAAAAAATTTGAGTCGATTGGAGCAACTAAAATCTCAAGGCTAGGATAGTCATTCTGACACCATATTAATTCATTAGAGGAAAAGAAATCAAACTTTGCAATTACGTGAGCAGCCCCATTACCAGAACGATGAGTGAACGACCATACACAAGTGGATAGCTTTCGGTTCAAAGAGTGACAATTCCCAGCCCATTTCAAAGCACTACTCCCTTCGATAGCTCATCGATCACATTTTTGAGGTCAGACTCCACTATTAGATTTGTAAAATTGAGTTTTATCGCTAATTGCAAGCCAAATCCAATAGCCATAGATTTTGCAATAGACACATCCCAATTCCCTCCGACACATTTAACCCCACATATCACCACCAATCCTCCTTCATTTCGAAATATATACCCTAAATTCATCCGTTGATCATCTAAGTAACTAGCATCACAATTCAATTTTGTTACTCTAGCAGGAGGAGGATGCCATCAAGGACATTTGTTAGCTTGACTGTGCATTCTCGAGGTTTGGTCATTTGATGATAACTTAATCAGAGAATGCCTCAAGTTAGCTGCCAAATAATGAACCCCACCAAAAGTAACCTCCACTCCATTATGCAACTTTTTATTTCTCAGGAGCCGGATAGCATAACAATAGTGAGCAAACTTTTTCATCTCTGCCAAGTTACAATTTTTAAAAATTGACATAATCCAATATTTAAAATTAAAACCACTCAAACCTATATTTTGAGCAAAATCTAATGAGGCTCGCACCTGAAAAGAAAAGGAGCAATCTCTAAATAGGTGTAAAGTAGTCTCATTTTCGTCACAAAATTCACACTTGTTGGTAAGCTTAGTATCCTTCTTTGTAAAACTGCTTTGTTTGGTAGGATGTCCAAAGTAGCGCGCCATAAGAAACTGCAAGTCTTAGGCTGAATGGTTAACATTCATAACTTCTTCCAAAAGGGTGCTTTAATTTGATGAGAAAATGATACTGAGTTCGTGGAAAACTTCATATCATATGCCACTCTATACTCACTTTTGACAATATAATCACCACTTCTATGAAAATACCATATTAATCTATCACAATTGTTTAAGATACCAATGTTAATTTGTAGAATTCGCTCCAAATCCACTAGAAGAAAGATGTTCAAGATTATATCCCATCTCCATGATTTTTCTACAGCATCAATCAAGCAAGATACTTTGGCATCAGTAGGCAATACTCATGGAGAAGTAATAACTCGAAAAGATGTGGGTTGAAAAATCCATTTATCATGCCATATATGAACCTTGGACCCATCTTCAATCTGCCATCTAGTCCCATATTCAAGGATAGATCTACCCATTAGTAGACTTTTCGAGGTACAACTTGGGTTTGCTCCCAATTTGGCTGTAAAGAAATCTAAATTTTCACAATATTTAGCTCTTAACATTCGGGCCACCAAAGATTCAGGGTTCATTACTAGGCACCAATCTTGTTTTTCCAAGAGGGCTTTATTAAAATAATTTACATCTCAAAATCCCAATCCCCCTTCACTCTTCGATTTGCATAAGCTTTCTCATTTGCACAAGTGCATCTTTCTTGCATTATTTTTCTGTTCCCACCAAAACCTGTAAACCATAACTTGAATTTTCTGACAAAGCGAGACAAGTAAAGAAAAATACTGCATAACATAATTAGGAATAGCCTGAGCCACTGCCTTTATCAATAATCCCCTACCCGCCCATGACAAGAATTTTTTCTTCCAATCTTATAGTCGGCTCTAAAGTCTATCTTTAATTCTGCAAAATACCTGCTTTTTTATCTCCCTACTGATATTGGTAATCCCAAATACATAGCATTATATTCAACTAGTCGTACCTCAAGAAAAGTTACCAATTGAGATTGTAGAGAGACCTCCACATTTTTACTAAAAGTAATCTCCGACTTATAGAAATTTATCTTTTGACTAGAAATTCATTCATAATGACAAAGAATGTCTGAGATAGCCTTTAATTCTGCCATATTAGCCTGGGAAAATAATACACAATCATCCGCAAACATCAAATGAGATATAACTATAGCTTTCCTACATATTTGAACTCCATGAACCTCTCCTCTTCTCATATATATGGAGAAATTGGGTCACCCTGTCTCAACCCATGAGAGGGGATAATATTACCAGTTGGTTTCCCATTAATAAGGATTAAGTAGGAGACAAAGAAAATAAATTACATAATTAAAGATATCCAGCGGCTAGAAAATCCCAACGTCACCATCACTGCCTCTAAATAAGCCCATCCCACATGATCATAGGCTTTTGCCAAATCCAATTTGATAGACATCAATTTCCTCCTTTTAGGCCCACTCAACCTCATATGGTGAAATACCTCATAGGCCACTAAAATATTATTTGTGATCAGTCTCTCAGATACAAAAACACTTTGGCCATTGTCAATGATATCCCTCAGCATCATCTTTAATCTATTGGCTAATACCTTTATAGCAGTTTTACACATAACATTGCAAAGGCTAATAGGACAATAATTTAAAATTACCCATGGTTTCTTAATTTTTGGAATAAAACAAATATAGGTGTGGTTGAAGCCTGTTGGCAAGGAGCCTCCTTCCAAAATATTAAGGACCAAACGAGTTATATATGAGCCCACAACATGCCAATAATGCTGATAAAATAATGGAGGCAAACCATTCGTGCCCGAGGCTTTTGACGGATACATCATTTTTAGAGCTATAAAAATCTCATCAGAATTAAAGGGTTGATCTAGCATACGAATCATTTCTACCATAACTTTTTTAGGAATAAAGTCTAGTTCATCTGCTTGCAACACTTGAATTTCAGATGAAAAGAGTTTTTGATAATATTCAATAACATGGCTTAAAAGGGCAGTACCTGTTAAAGACACGCCATGATCATTTTGCAAGCTAGTGATATAATTTACTCTCTTTCTTTTAGAGGCCACAACATGAACGTACTTTGTATTTCTGTCTCCCTCCTTCAACCACTGAACTTCAGACTGTTGATGCCACATGATTTCTTCTCTGAGAGATTATTCTGCTAACTCCATTTTTAAGCTCTGTCGGATATGCTTTCCAGTCCCATCTTCAATCCTCTGGAGTTGCCTAATTAGTCGTTGACATTTGGTTTTCAAATCACCAAACTTCTCCCTACTCCATTCAAACAACTTTTTTGAATAATTTTCCAGACAAGAACTCCAGTCGGTACATGCCCCTATCCAATTCTTCTTAATAACTTCCACACAATTTGGGTCCCTAACCCACATAGCTTTGAACTTGAAGTGTGAAGGTTTTTTGTTAAACATAGTCGATCCTATTATTTCCAAACAAATCGGTAAATGATCGGATCCACTGTGAAGAATGTGAGATGCAAAACTATGTTCAAATAATTGAAACTAGGAATGAGAAGCCACATGTCTATCAATTCTTTCTTCAATAAAGTGCTCTCCTGATCTTTTATTATCCCAAGTAAAAGGATAACCTTAGAATCTAATATCCTATAACCCACAGTAAAAGAGCCTCCTTGAATGCATCAATTAAATGATCTAGTCTCTGGCTCCCTCCTAACTTTTCATTATGACTCAAAATTTCATTAAAATCACCATTGACCAACCATGGCAATTCCGATCTAGTATATAGTTGCCTTAACAATTGCCAAGATAAATGTTTGTTTCTCCATTCCACCCAACCATAGAAACTCATCCATCTCCATCTATAACCCGTCCCTGGTAAAGTAATTATAAAGTCAACATGATGACTAGAAAAAGATAACATATCTAATTGTACTATTTCATCCCATAAACAAGCAAGACCTCCTCCATTATTTTCACCTCTCACAGAAAAATAATGAGTAAAACCCAATAAATTCTTGATAAATTCCATTCGCTCACCAGATGATCTTGTTTCAATGAGGAATAAAACATTAAGGAGTTGCACCTGAGTTAGGCGCCTTAAATTTATAACTACCGAGGCACTCCCTAAGTCTCGATAATTGAAACTGATAATTTTTATTATTTTAAGCAACCATCAATTCTATTGATGGTCTCCTCCATTGAATTCAAGGATACCATTGCTCCATCTTTCTTTTGTCTCTTACCAGTATCAATATCACACTCAACATCCCGATTATCAATTTCGGAGAAAACCCTTTTATCATGCATTTGTAGTTCCACAATTTTCATATCGTCATTTTCTATGAACTATTTTCTACGTTTCTAAGTACCCACAACACCTACACCCCTAGTCTTATGATCCATTGTTAAGTCCTTGCCTTTTATGTCAATATAATTCTCCATTGAATTTTTCAACTAACTTAATCTTACTTTTAGTATTCAATTCAACAGTAATGTACTCTTGATTAAGGATAGAGTTTAATTGGTAAAAATTAAATTGGCCAATGTATGGTACCTGCATAGTATGGCTCGCTGAATTTGGATTATTTTATAGAAAAGAATGTTTAGAATCGTGACAATTTGAGTTAATTAGTTCAACTTCTGCAGTAGTGTTATTCAGTAATGGTGTATTTTGATCGTTACCAGGTGCTTCTACCTCTGCAGTACTGACTTGGTTTCCTACACTCCCCTCTTTGTTAGTAGTATTTAATTTTTCCAGTATCTCCATCAATGATTTAGCACAAGTTTCTTTCTGACTCATCGTATTAAGGTTTTGCCATTTTGGTGAAGGAGTATTTAGGGAACCAGATTCTGTTTTGTTCAAAGTATCAATCAATTTCTCCTCCCTTGCTTTCTCAGACACATTCTTTAATCGAAAAGTCTTCATCGGCGAGGCCCTTAACCAAGCATCATATTGACCCTCCCCTATGTTCTATTCAAAGAGACAGTATAGAAAGATGTGCCCCATCCTTCCACATCCAAAATAGAAAATCGGGAGTCATTTATATTTCAACCTTGCCTAGAAAACATCACCATTCTCCCTTCTCAGTAAGACTCCTCTTCGTAGAGGCTTTTCTATCGGAATAGAAACCCGAAATCTCAAATACTGCTTCTACCCCAATCTGTCTCCTTCATCTATTTCAATTAAATCCCCAATATTGGAGGCAATAGTTTTCACAGTAGTTGAAGAAAGAAGTTTAAATGGGATCTCATATGCCCTTACCCAAAAAAGCGCAGGTCTTGAACTCCATTTTAGATGGAACATCATCATCTCGCATCTCTTGTAACATTAGTAGATCTAATTCCATTACCCTCCTCTTCTCTTCCACATCAAAGGATTTAAACACAAATGTATTTTGCTTGATTTCTCGCAGACTGAAGACCTTTTGGAGTTTCCAGCTGCAGAGCATAGTTGAACGAAAGGCCGAGACCTTGATCTCTTTCTTCATCAGTAGTTTCCCAACTAAGCATAAAGAAATCTTTAGATCCTGTAAAGCTTGTATATCAAGGTCTATGAGGATCTCAGTAATTTCATGCTCTTTTTCAGTAAGTTTTAAAGAACTCGGTAAATCCCCTACGACATCTGAATATGCCATTAGTGGATCGAAGAGGGATCCAAAATGAAGCAAAGAAAGTAAGCAGAAAAAGAAAAAGAAATGGAGGAAACCCCTTAATAATCCTGAGTGAATCAATAGGGAGATAAGAACCCTAAAACTCAAAGTTTAGGGAGAAGAAGAAACCCCTATTGAGGGGAGCTTATAGGAAACATATTTAATCTAAAAAAACTTTAAGAGACATTACTAATAGGCCAGTAGATTATTTGAACTTTTGACCCATTATTCAATGCTAATAAGTAGGGTAGGCTATTCTCATGAATCTTCTTCTTCTTTGTTCTTTCCTCATTTCTTTCTTAATATTAGAAAAATGGGATGCTTGATTTTTAGTCTATTCTCACAAATCAAACTTTTCTATTTTAATATTGAAAAATTGGGACACTCAATTTATTAATTATAAATGTATTATATTACTCGGTTCGATTATCTTTTTCTATAATGAATTTTTCCTATATTATATCATTAGTCCTATAATTATATAATATACTAAAACACCAAATTAAATAAATAATAAAGTTTCAATTTCACCTCTATTACTTTTTTATTTTACTTTTGTTTGTTTGTTTATTTATTTATTTATTCATTTTTTGTATTTTACTTCATCTTTTTAATCACTTTCATTTTTATTATTTTGGGTTACTTGAAAGAACCAAGGCAATAGTAATTTATTTTTTATTTAATTTAATTGATTTCCTCTCAAATGAATATTAAATAATAATTTGAGTAATTAATTTAATAAATTAAATTTATAATTTAATAGTATAATAATAATTATTATATTCATTATAATATATATAAAATGCTAAATTAATAGAATAAATTTAATAATTGATTTTTAATTTTTATAATAATTTTATTAAAGGTTAATTCACATTAATATTAATTATTTGTATAAAAATATAAATAAACATGTCAAAATTTTTCATTATAACTTGAGAAATATTTCAATTAAAAGTATGTAAGATTTAAATTTAATTTTATAAGATAAAATATGTCAATAAATAATAAATTAACACATATATCTAGAATTAATTTTATTATGTAAAAATAAATGTAAAATTAAATAGACAATAAAAAAAATCATATATCAATTATAATTGTATATGACAATGATATCCTTAAATGAAAATTAATTAAAAAAAGTACATAACTAAAATTAAAACACAGAAATCGAATATCATAATTATAATTCTTAGATAATTTATATATTTTGAAATAATAAAAAAATAAAGTCAAAATTTTCAATCAATATAATATATAACTAATTTAAATTATGAAATGTAAATTAGGCTTTAATTTAATTAAAAATGATCTATAAAAAGTTTAATAAATCTTTAAAATTTAATTGATTAAAAGTTCGATAAATGAATTATATTCTATTTTTATTTTATTGGTCAAAGAAAAATTATTATTATTATTATTATTATTATTATGCTCTACAAGTACAATGGCTTTTTAAACTTTTATATTTTTATTTTTAATAAAATTTGTGAGTCATAATTTTTAGAATAGTAAAATTTCAAATTTTTTTATTATTTTATTTTAACTTAATTATTTCAAAACTATAAAATACATGAATATATATTGTTAAAAAATTAATTTTTTAAATTCATTTTCAATATAATTGTAACTAATCACGTAAAAGAATTAATTTTAAATGCATTCTCAGTGCAATAAGGGCGCTCTTATATCTTGCTAATAACACAAGATTAGATATTGCTTTTACAGTTAACTTGTTTGTAAGATTTAGTTCTGCACCAACTAGAAGCATTGGAAAGGAGTGAAACATGTTCTTCGCTATCTACGTTACACATCCATTTATTTTTTTTTCAAAAGGAATAAAGTCTGAATTGATTGGATATGCTGATGCTGGATATCTTTCTAATCCTCATAAAGATCGATCCAAAATATGTTATGTCTTCACATATAACAATGCTGCTATTTCATGGCGATCTGTGAAGCAAACAATCACTGCTATTTAATCAAATCATTCAGAGTTGTTAGCTATTCATAAAACTAATCGTGAATTTGTATGGTTGAGTAGTATGATTGAATATATTGGAAGAGTGTGTGGATTACTTATAGAAAGCAATAAACCGATAATATTATATGAAAATAATGCAACGTGTATTGCGCAAATCAATGAAGGCTACATAAAATGTGATATAACTAAACATATATCTCTAAAAGTTTTTCTACACTCTTGAGTTTCTGAACGAAGGAAAAGTCGATATTTGCAAAGTTTGTTCAAGTGATGATCCAGTAGATTTGTTCACAAAGTCACTTCCAACATCAATTTTTAAAAACCATATATACAATATTGGAATGTGTTCACTTAAAGATATGTATTAGTTGGTTATATTATTTAAGGGAAGTTACATATGAATATTGTACTATTTTTTTTTGCTAAATTTTTATCCTACTGAATTTTACTTAGCAAAAGTCTTAACGAGGCATGTTCATAGGAATAGTCATCCATTGAAAAGTGTTATGAAATATATAAATGACTACTTAATTGGATTCCTATTAGAATTATGATTAATATTATCCTATTTAGATTATGATTAACTTCATAATTTTTTAATCTTATCAATAGTCTACTTATACTACTATATATGCCTCATTATGAGTGATGTATTATAGACAAATAATAATAAAAAGATATTTCACATTTCTCATTCTCTATTTATTTTTCTTCTTTATATTTATAACACTAATTTATTATTTGAATGGGGAAAATTATATCATTAAAATTCTCTAATATAGTATTTGATCGGGAAAAGTATATAATTTTTAAAAGAACATTCAATAAAAAAATTCAAAAAATTAATATTTTTAAAATTTAACAACTAAATAATATTTATTTTTGTGAAAAAGAATAATTAAATTAGTGTTTTAGGTCAAAATTAAGTCATAGTGATAAGATATAGTATAATTAATTTAAAAAAAATCATAACCATACCTTTGATAAGAAAATTCAAAGTAATTTATTTGCCAATCACAAATTAAATTTTTCAAGTAAAATTTTTTCATTATCCTGAAAAATATACTAATATATTTTATTGTTCTTATTGTTTGAATTTGAATTTTTTATTTTGCTAAATAATGAATAAACTAAATTTAAATGAATTAATTTTTAAATAATTTAAATAATTTATTTATTTGAAAGAAAGAATGTATATTTATTATAAATAAATAAAATTTAATATTAATAAATTATATATTTATTTATTCTAATAAAAATAATTTATTTAGAGAAAAATGTGTAAAAATATTTCTAAAATTTATGCAAAGAAAAAAAATTGATTTTTATAATTTTTTTAGCTCATTTAAAATTTCTTAAAAAATATAAATTAAATATTTTTTAAATAAAAAAAATTAACTTATATTAATTATATATTTAATTTTTCATTGAAAAATATGCTCATAAAATTTAGGCTAAAGTCTGCACACTAATATTTTTTTTCCTCTATATGTTGCATTAATGCAATGCATGATGTGATATTACTTAAAACTCAACGTTAGATTATCGTTAAAAATAGCGACAAAAAATAGGATGCCGTGTTATATTACCATGAAAAATAGTGACGAAAATTAGGATGAGGATTTATTATTATTATTATTATTTATAAAAGTGAAAATGTATTCTTTTCTCAAATTCTTCTCATTTTTATTGACATAATATTAGACGTTACTCTCTCCAGAGCCTTAAAAAAATCTCAGCAAAGCGAACAAACTAAGCAATGGAAGATATCATCTTTTACCCCCTACCCATCCATTTCTCTAATCCTTCTCTTCATCGCTTACAAATTCTACTTCTCAAAAACAAGCTACAAAAATCTTCCTCCAAGTCCATCGTCTCTCCCAATTCTCGGCCATCTCCATCTCTTAAAGCCACCAATCCACCGCCGTTTTCAACAATTATCTCAAAAGTACGGTCCAATTATTTCGCTCAAACTCGGTTGCCGTCTCGTCGTCGTTGTCTCATCGTCGTCTGCCGTCGAAGAATGTTTCACAAAAAACGACATCGTTTTAGCCAATCGTCCATTAGTGACATTAAACAAACACCTTAGCTACAATTTCAACAACATAGTTTCCGTGCCTTACGGCGATCACTGGCGTAACCTCCGTCGTGTAAGAACTATTGAAATCTTCTCAACGAATCGCCTCAATAAGTTCTTGAACATGCGAAAAGATGGAATCAAGCGGTTATTGTGCAAATTATCTAGTGATTCGCGTCAAGATTTCGCTGAGGTAGAGCTGAGACCATTAATATCAAATTTAACTTTCAATGTTATTATGAGAATGGTTGCTGGGAAACGATACTTCGGTGATAACTTCAATAATGAAGAAGAGGCAAAGAAATTTAGGGATTTAACAGAAGAGATCTTTAGGTATGGCGGGATATCAAATCCAGAGGATTTTGTGCCGATTCTGAAGTGGATTAATGGTGGGAAGTTTGAGAAAAAAATGATAGAAATTGCTAAAAGATCGGACGAGTTTTTGCAGGGTTTGATCGATGACGATCGAAATCGAAATAAAGAGGAGCGTAATTCAGCACAAATACCATGATCCACCATTCACTTTTATTACAAGAGTCTCAGCCTGACTTTTACACAGACGAGGTTATCAAAGGCTTGATTATGGTAATTCTAATCTATTTTCTTTTAATTAAGATATGAATATTCACATCTAAAATATTCATTCTCTTCATAATGCAGGTAATGTTATTAGCAGGTTCTGATTCTTCAGCTCTGACACTTGAATGGGCAATGTCCAATTTAGTTAATAATCCACAAGTCTTAAACAAGAATAAAACAGAATTAGATTCTGAAATTGGACAACAACACTTGCTGGATGAATCAGACCTTTTAAGGTTACCCTATCTTCACAACATCTTATCAGAAACTCTCCGATACCCAGCAGGCCCACTTCTAGTCCCACACTACTCCTCTGATGACTGCACCATTGGCGGGTACATAGTGCCTCGGGACACTATTGTTTTGGTTAATGCATGGGCTATTCACAGGGACCCTACTCTTTGGGAAGACCGATTGAGTTTTAGGCCTGAGAGGTTTGAGAATGGGCAAAGTGAAAGTTATAATTATTTGCCATTTGGATTAGGAAGAAGGGCTTGTCCTGGTGCCCCCATGGCTCGACGTGTGACGGGCTTGACTTTGGGGACCTTAATTCAGTGCTTTGAATGGAAAAGAGTGGATGAGAAACTTGTTGGTATGACTGAAGAAGGTAAAGGTGTTTCTATGCGAAAAGCAATGCCTTTGAAGGTCATGTGTAAAGCACGTGATTTAATGAACCAGGTTCTTGTTGAACCTTCGTAAACTGGCTAAGAAAGTACTGAATATGGTTTAATTTTCTGTTGTTGCAGTAAAATCGTGTATATGTATTATATTGCTTTAAAAGATTTGTTATATATTACTGTAATTTTACTTGAATAGTACTATTTATTATTTAAAATAAAAATCTGTGATAAATTTAGAATATAATTTTTTTTATACCCAGGCCTTGACCTGAATGTTTTTTAAAAAAATAATATACTGCTCATAAAATATACCTAAGATTAATAAAAAAAAAGTCTAATTATCCCATCTCAATACTTCAATGTTTAATTTTCTTAATCTTTAATGATAATATACTGCTCCTAAAACATACTTAAGATTTATTTTATTTAAAAAAATAAAAATAAAAATAATTTTATGTAATAATGCATGCATTTTGTAATTAATTTTTTTAAATGAAATACATTCCTTTCTTGTGTAATAAATAATAATTAGTCATTGTTAGTGTCAAAAAAAAAAATAGTCATTGTCAGATGCAGGGATATAATTTATTTATTTTTATCGTATTTATTTATCATTGTCTTTTATGGAGTATTTGCTAAATTTAGTCTTAGCTAATTATTATGATCATTGTACTTCAACCCTTAACTAACCATACCAATTATCATGCTCAACATGCTCCAGAATAAAGCACTTGAAATTTCCACTCTTAAAACAAAAGATTCTTAACCTGTGAATACTGTAAAACGAGTAAATTGTCGTGGTAAGAAAAATTTTATTAATTAAAAAACCATGAGAGAAAACCAGCATGAGAATCCTAACAACCACTCTTCCCTTCCCGGCCACCATTCAGAAGTTCGTTATCGTCATCAACCTTCCCCCCGCACCCACCATGTAACCAAACACAACAAATCCTCGGTTGGGACTGAGCGGAGGAAACGTTTCGTTTCAGTTTTCATAGATTAGCTTCCACTTAATATTACATCTCAGGATATTATGCCACTACTTAGGAAGTAGGGAGGGTGTACTTTGAGAAAAAAACTCAGCATATATGTATGGATTTGCTCGATACAAGTTCTTGTACTGCGCATGCAGTACAAGAACTCAATGGCACTCTCTTGTTTGATCACAAAATCACGGTGAAGCTAGCTGACAACTCCCATCTAGCCCACTGTAAGAAATTCCCTGTTCATAACATGAAAAGAAATACCTCCCACCCCTCTTTCCTACAAACTTTCAGGAAATCCATTCCAGAGACCTTGAAAGGGGCTGCAACTATTGAGAACAACGGACACAAAAGCTGTGACTTCTCCTTCTCATCAGACGAACTAGACTGTATATGGCCTTCGAATGGCATTGTGGTGAAGTATGTTCTTATGAATGTTTTTTGGGGACTTGAGGACTTCTTTGTTAAAAATGGCTATCTGCCTTGCAAAATTTCTTCTGTGGGAGGCAGAACGGTCTTTATTCTTTTTTACTCCATGGGAATTGCAAAGAAGGTTATCACGACAGGTTCCGATTGGTTAAGTAGCAGATTCGAATTCGTAAAGCAATGGGAGCCTAAGGATGTAGCTTTCAATAGACTTGTTTAGTTGAGGTGTGAGTATCTACCTTTACATGCTTGGGATAAGAATTTTTTAACAAAATTATCCTGTAGATGGGGTACCTTCATTATCACCGATGACGACACCAGGCAGAGGAATCGTTTTGACATTGCTAAATTCTTAATATCTACATCAACGAAGAAGTTTATTTCAGAAACCTTCATGGTTAACATTAATGGTGAGTACTTTGAGATTAAAATTTCCGAAGATCCCAGCTTCTCTGTGGATTACTCCTTCAAGGCCATCTCCGGTGAAAACACTGGTGTTCAAGTCTCTCCACCAATCAGCAATGCCGACAGAGAGCTGAAAAGTCTTCAGGCAAGCCTCTCTCCTCTTGCTTCCCCATTGGCCTTGGGAAATGAATCTGTTGCCTCACTGAGTGTGCAGGTTAATGCCCCCACATATGCACAGTTAGATATTATGAAATTGAATTAATTTTCATCATTAATATATAATATATAATTTATAAATAATTACATCAATTAATTACATTATAAATATTTTAGAAAAAAGAAGTGAGTCACAATGTACACGTTTAAATATCAAATTTTTTCTTACGCAGAATTTTTCTAGACATATAATTAATAGCACAACATATCACCACAACTATATCTAAAATAACTATTAAATAAATAATAAAGAGAATACTAAAATTTAACGAGGTTCGACTAATTTTACTTACGTTTTCGGATACTACCAAAATAATTTTACTAATATCAAAGATGAATTACAAAAAAAAAAAGAAGACTTAATTTTGTGATATCTTTTAAATAAGAGTTAAGGAGTTTATATATGCTTCAAAAATTAGGTTAGTGAAATTAAATACTTCTATTTTTGATTTCTATTTATCTATATTAGGCACCTCTAATTTAGACCTTAAAAATGGTTAGTGAATTTATTTGATAGATAAATAGCCAAAACAACAATTCTTCATCTTGGCTATTTTCTATTTACAATCTGCAAATTTTCTCTCAAAAGGAACTATTATCAGTAGTGTCTTCAAATGCGCTGTGAAGTGTTCATCTTCAATTTTTCAAAACATTAATCAAGTTCAAACAATGGTTGAACTTGACAGCTATCGCCACTTTTGTCAACATATCTGCGAGATTATCAGTGGTCCAAATTTTTTAAAGTAGTATTTCACTTTCCTCTAGAATCTCACGTACAAAGTGATATCGAATATTGATGTGCTTCGTCCTTGCATGATAAACTTGATTTCTGCTAAATGAATAGCACTTTGACTATCACAATGCACTTGGATGTGCTTTTGTCTAATTTTCAGTTTACCAAGTAACCCTTGAAGCCAAATTACTTCTTTAACAACCATTGATACTGCAATGTACTCTACTTCCATAGTTGATAAGACAATTGTTTACTATAACGTTGACTTTCAACTAACCGACCCCTTAGCAACTGTAAACACATAACCAGTAGTTGGTCAACATTTATCCAAATCACCAGCACAGTCGGAATCACAGTATCCAACTACACATGGATTATTTTTCTCGTCCTGCTCAAATATCAATCCAACATCTATGGTGTTCAGGATATACCTTGCCTTGTAGCGAACATCGTTCTTGTCAGAAAATCCTTCTTTCTTTGTATATATCCATTTGCATCCAATTGCCTTATTTCCCTTTGATAGATTAGCTAGCTTTCATACCTGATTCTTTTCAAGGAACTGCATTTCATCATCCATGACCTTCCTCCACTTTTTATTTTTTTGAACTTTGGATAGTTTCACTGTAAGTGTTAGGAATGCCATCATTTGCAATTAGAGATGCATAAGCTACCGTATCATCAAATTGAGCATGTCTGTGAATCTCTTATCGTGGCCTATTTATTGCAATAGATTCTTGTTGTTGTGAAGGTTCTTGGGTTGAAACCTCTTTTTCATCCGACTCCACCTCTACCGCAGAAGTGTTTGTTGTTGGGTCAATAATTTTTCTTTCAAACTCCACCTGCTGTGGAGTACCATCTATCTGCTGAACAATTTCATTTGTCACCTTTTTAAATACGGCAGACTCATCAAATGTAACATCTCTGCTAAATATTATTTTTTTATTTTCGAACATCAAAGGTGAAGTCCTTTCACACCAGTGGTGATCCCTATAAAGAGCACTTTCTTTGCCCTCGGATCTAACTTTGACTTCTTAACATGATAATATGCGGTGAAACCAAATACACGTAAGGAATCATAATCAGTAGCAGGTTTTTCAAACCACATCTCCAGAGGTATTTTACCACCAATAACAGCTAAGCGATTAATGAGATGACATGCATAAGTCACAACCTCAGCCTAAAATTATCTGCCTAACCCAGCATTGAACAACATAAGCCAAACTTTCTCTACCAATATCCGATTTATACGTTCTGCCATCCCATTATATTGTGGTGTATCTCTAACTATGAAGTATCTAACAATACCTTCATCTTGGCAGAATTTCAAAAATGGATCACTATTATACTCTCCACCATTATCTGTGCGGAGACATTTAATTTTTCTGTCCGTCTGAGTTTTCACCATCTTTTTTCATATGAGAAAAGCTCTCAACACTTCATCATTCATCTTCATAGTATATACTCATACTCTCCGAGAGAAATTATCAATAAAAGTTATAAAATAATGCTTTTCACCCATTAAAGTTGTCTTGGAAAGACCCCACACATCTGAGTGAATATAGTCTAAAATACCCTTGATATCATAGATTGCAGTACCAAACTTTACTCTAGTTTGCTTGTCTTTGATACAATGCTCACAGAAATCTAACTTATGGTGCTGCACTCCTTTAAATAATTTTTTATCTGACAAAATTTTAAGGATTTATCGTCAACATGTCCCAAATGCATATGTCATAATCTGGTTGCTTTTAACTCCTGATTATCATTGGAAGCTACTGCTGCTGTTCAATAATTGCATTACTGTTAATAGTAATACGAGTTATTATTTTTCCTTATTCTTTTCATTATTACCAGTGCACCGGAGATAATTTTCATTATTCCATATGCTGCATTTACAATAAAGCCCTTTGATTCAAAGACTCCCACAAAGATTAGATTTTTCTTTAAACTCGGTACATATCGAACATTTGTTAGAGTTCTGATTGATCTATCATGATTCCTCAATTGGATTGAACGGATCCCTTTAATCATATATGGACCATCATTTACTGTGTAAATAGTTACTCCTTCTAGTTCTCTAAAGTCAAAAAATTAATCGCGATTGTGACATATATGATGATTACAACTAGAATCAAGTAGTCATACACTAGAAGAGCTTGTTGATGATACAACAGCTAATAAAAGATCTGAGTCTTCATCATCACACTAAGCTATATTTGAATTCACAACAACTTTTCTTTTATCAGATTTGCTTTTATTACTTAGCTTGGGATAATTTATCTTTCAATGCCCTTTTTCTCACCAAAAGACACATTCATCTTTAGCTGGTCTGGATTTTAATCTCCCATTCTTTTCTCTCTTCCTACTTTAAGAGTAGTCTCTCTTCTCCATTTGAACTCTCTTTTTTGTTATTCTTTCTCAGTTCGTAACTGTATAATGTAGCAGTTACTTCATAGAGAGTTACTTTATAATTCCCATGGAGTAGAGTTATTTCAAGAAACTCAAACTCCTCTAGAAGGGGCTCCAACAACATCAATGCCAAATCTTCATCTTTGAAAGTCACATTCAAATTTATCAAATCAGTTACTAGTTGATTAAAATTAGTGATGTGCTCATTCATAGTGGTACAAGAAATATAAGTGAAGCAAAATAATCTCTTCTTCATATGAATCTTGTTCCGACTATTTTTCTTCAAAAAAATTTTCTCCAATGGCTTCCACAATTTACTTGTGAAAACTTTCTTAGAGAATGTATACTTTTATTCTCTAGAAAGGCACGATTGAATTGTACCACATGTCACACGATTGATGACTTTTTAATTTTTTTCATCAATATCTTTTGGTTTATTTTCTTCAATGTTAATGTCTAGACCTTGCTGGAAGAGAGTATCTATAACCTCATTTTGCCACATACCAAAATGACCTGTACTATCAAAAATCTCCACTGCAAATCTAGCATTTGATACAGTAGTCTTTAACCAAATTGACGAAGCTGATGCCGTCTCCTCTGCTGTAGATGATTTGCTTAAGTCGTCTGCCATCTCTGCTTCACAAAATTATTTAATAGCTAATAAATGTGAAATATAAATAATCTAAAAAAAATATTTTCTGATGTGGAAGATCAGACTAGACTGTAACCACAGAGCATACTAAAAAATCTTGGCTCTGATATAAACTGTTGTAGAAATTGAATTAATTTTTCACCAATAATATATATAGTGTGTGAATAATTGTACCAATTAATTATATTAGAAATATTCCTAAAAAAGAGAGGTAGATCACAATGGATACGCTTAAATATCAAGTCTTTTCTTAGATAAAATTTTTTCAGACATATAATTAATAGCATAAAATACTACCATAACTATATCTAAAATAGCTATTAAATAAATAATAAAGTAAATACTAATAAAAACAATAACAACAACAACAATAATAATAATAATAATAAATCATTACAAAAAAAAAAGAAAAGCTTTAAAAAATTTCAACGAAATAAAAGAATTTTTGTTTGGAGAAATCGATGGCAACCTTGGCTCAGGCAGCCACCATTAATGAGAAGGAGAACGAAGATGGATGAGTAAAGTTTCTTTGATTTGTTGGTAAGATTAGAAAACAACCCATAGTAGTGCCCCATGAGTTAATGGTAAGTTATGACATGTTGTACAAGTGGCTTAAAAATTGCCACATTTCTTAATTAGTGTGAAGAGAGAAAAAAATAATATTTTATTCATAGGAATTATTATTTTATTATTAATTGACGTGGCAGATCACCGCACACATTGGCCGTTACGTCTCTCATTAAAACATGACATAAATGTCAGATTTGCTCACATTTTGAGCATATCTTAGAGGAAACTAATTTTAGACGTATATATGTATCATCGCGAAAATATTAAGCTTGTAATTATATATTTTTTTTTATTTTAATATATTATTAAGTAATTATCAAATTTTATAATTTATTTTAATAAAAAACTCAAATAAATTTTATTTTTTTACACTTAATTTTTATATAATAAATAAGAAATTAACACTATTTTTTAAATATTAAAATATATTTTTACACTATATATAAAACTTTAATTTTAATTATTTTAAGATGTAAATAATAATTTTTATTTTATATATAATTTTTTATTATTTTCAGTAATAGAAAAAAGAGATTAAAAAACTTAAAAAATTATTAAAACATAAAAAAATTTTAAAATGAAAATTAGATTTTCATTAATCTAAATATAAAATAATATTTTTAATTATATCATAGAATTAATTGAATCAAATTATATTAAAAAATTATTAACCAATTTGAGTCAAATATATAATTAGATATATTTAAATACTTTTGTTATAAAATTCATCTTTTGATTAAAAATTTAAAGAAAAAATTAAATTATATAATATTTTTTTATTGAGTAAATATTTTTAAAATTAAAAATTAAAAATAGAATAAAATTAAAAAATGACATAAGTTGACGATGAAAATGATAATTTTTTTACTTTTTTATATTACTAATAATTTATATTATTTAAAGTCACGATATTATAATATGTTATTAAATTTATATGAATAAATAAAATTGAATGAATTTTAATATAATTTTAAAATTAAGATATAATTAAAAAAATGATTTAAGATAGTTTTCCTTTTGTCTCAAAGGAAAGTGCTCAGACCATCTCTCTAGGTTGATGTGCACTTTTCTCTCTTGTTGATGAATGAATTGTTCTTTCGTATTGTTTGCGTACTCAGAGACGTAATATACGAAAACGAATATATATACAATATTTAAAGTTGAAGCAGCGACATAAAACCAATAGTTCTTGTTGTCGTTTTATTGATTTGCAAATTGCATGTAAGAGTAAGAATCAAGTGCACATCCACAAACTTATCGCTATTGGCTGCAGTAAATTACGCTTATCGCTTATGATCATTGTCTATTATAGTCAATTGAATTAATGATCCTATAATATGACAAAGATTGATTAGAGAAAATTAATTGTTTTATATTGTAGATTTATCAGTTTAGTAAATAAATTTACTGATTTTGTTTTAAAAGAATGTTGTAATCACTCACACGAAGGTCTATATAAATCTATATATCCTATAACAAAATTTTCACAGGAAAAACAAATTCCAAAATCAAAGCTTAACCATGGACTACAACACAATACGCTACTTCTTCTTTTCCTTTCTTCTTCTCTACATGGCTTTAAAATATTACAAATTAAAAGTTCATCTCAAGAATCTCCCACCAACCCCACCTTCTTTTCCAATAATCGGTCACCTCCATCTCCTTAAACCACCAATGCATCGAATTTTTCACACTCTCTCTCAAAATTACGGCTCCATAATCTTCCTCCGCTTCGGTTTTCGTCCTGTAATAGTCGTCTCTTCCCTATCTCTCGCCGAAGAATGCTTTACCAAAAATGATATAATTTTTGCTAACCGTCCGAAACTACTTGTCGGCAAGTACATAGCTTATAATTACACCACAATAGGCCAAGCACCATACGGTGACCACTGGCGCAACCTTCGCCGCATTGGGGCAATCGAAATTTTCTCCACTCATAGGCTTAATATGCTTTCAAACATTAGAAAACTTGAAATTCAGAGACTAATTATTAAGTTATCTAAAGAAATTGGGAAAGTAAAGCTAAAATCAAGATTTCAAGAACTAACATATAATATTATGATGAGAATGATTGCAGGGAAGAGATATTATGGTGAAGAAGTGAGTGGCGAAGAAGAGGCAATACAGTTTAGGGAGATACTACGAGAGGTTGCGCCTTATGCTGGGGCATCAAATCCTGGAGATTTTTTGCCAATTTTGAACTGGATTGATGGTGGCGGTTTCAAGAAAAGGATTATAAGACTTGCAGCAAGATTGGATAAATTCTTTCAAGGATTGATTGATGAACATAGAAATAAAAGGGGGAATTCAGAGAACTTGAATACTATGATAGATCGTCTTCTTTCTTTACAAGAGTCAGAACCTGAGTATTACACTGATCAGATTATTAAAGGTCTTATACAGGTTAGTTCATGCACTGATCTCATCTATCAATTATTGGTTATGCTCTGTCCATGCACTAATAAATATTTTAGAAAAAATTGATTTAGAGCTTCTCAGTTCTTTAAATTTTATTTATTAAACTTTTTCATTAATTATGTAATCATTCATTTTTCAATTTAAGAACATTAAAGATTTATTTAAAGCAAAACAAATATAAATATATATACATATATATGTCATTAACAGATGATTTTAAAAAACTGCTTTGTTTTCGGAAAATTCT
Source organism: Garcia nutans (assembly GCA_947685225.1). Classification (NCBI taxonomy): domain Eukaryota; kingdom Viridiplantae; phylum Streptophyta; class Magnoliopsida; order Malpighiales; family Euphorbiaceae; genus Garcia; species Garcia nutans. Next base: position 4,585,827 of record CANTUV010000059.1, on the reverse strand, counting down.
TATTAACTAAGCATAAAAAATATATAAAATTTTTTCATAAAAAATTTCATAAAATTAAGAAAACAATAAAAATCATTACCCAAATCTAACAGAAAGATTTTTCAGTATTTCCAAATAAAAAATGCTGATAAAAATTAGTAAAATATATATTGAATAAAAAATAATAAAAAAAAGTATTTAGTTAAAGTGTCTGTGTGTATATATAAGAATAGAAAAGAACAAAGATGAGAAGAAGAATAAGAAAAAAATCACCTAATATAATTAATAAAATATAAAAGAAGATGAAGAAGAAGCAGCATATATATATATATATATATACACACACACACACATAATCAGAGAAGCTAAACAACCCGCTGAGTTGTCTCAACCGGCCACCTAATTTTTTCCATTAGAGAGATTAGGGGTTCGAATCTTAAAATATTTTTCAGGGTTCGAACCTTTTAAAGAAAAAAAAAATCAGAGAAGCTAAACATACGCATTTATCTAAAATTCTTAGTAGAAGTTATATAGTTCTGTCTTTATATGTAATATATTATTTCAACTAGCTAGATAACACTTTATTAGTTTGAATTTTCAATAACAGATTATGTTTATTACTTTAATTTATAATAATACCTATTACTTTCATCCATTAAATCTAATTATTATAATTTTTATATTATTTAAAACATAATGAATTATATAAATATTAAATTATATTATTTAGTATTTTATAATTCAACGAATAGAAAGCTCATAAAAAAGAAACCAAAATTTTATCTCTGCCACTACATACTGGTAGAGTGCAGAGCAGGGCATCTTTGCGAGTATAATGTCTTAATCCATAAGAGGTGGATGATAATGACTTGTGTCTCCATGTTTATAGAAAGGCCAAAGCAGAAGTAGCAATTGCTTGCTAGAGCAAATTATTTCACATTCTATTATTTTCATACTGAATTTGGCGCTTTCTTGATGATGGGCTGCGTGAAAGAATCACTCTTGTCAGGCCATTATATCCCAACTTCAAATACAAGACAAGCTTTTTATCACCGTGTATATATATAGCTGGCCCTCAGATTTGAGTTGTCCTAATTGATTCCATTTTGATTTTTCACTTACTATTAAATATTAAACAAAATAATATAAAGTAAATTTTTTTTGTATAAAATCAAAGTTATATTGTTAATTTTCTCTAGTGTGTGTGTGTGTGTGTATTTTCTTGGTTACCAATATAAATTTTTTTTTATTGGTTACATATAATTTTTTCAATGCATGCTTGACATAGCAGAAGTAAAAACAAAGAAAATAATAGTTACTTCTAGAAGCCTGTTTAGTGTTTAGTCTAAATATGTCCAAAAACATAGTAAACAAGCAATCATTGATGACACGCGATACAAAAATCTTGTTAGTAGAAGAGAAATTTCTCTGTAAACTTTAAAGAGCTACTTCTTTAACCTTGCAATGTTCAATATATATGATTTAGAATATTCAAATAACCTTAATATATCAAATAAGAAAATCAATAAAAAAAACATCAGGCTGCCGAAAATGAAATATAAATGTTACAAATGGCGCCTCCATCCAATGATTCTATAAAAAATAATTAAGAAAAGAAAATCTTTCAAAAGTTGTTATAAATGAAAAAATATGTGAGTGCATTTTCTATTTGATTAGATCCAAAAAAAAAAAAGAGTCTAATTTCTAACTTTGACGTTTGAATAGAATTATAAAATTGGCACGCAGTTTCATGTCAAATTACTCCCTAAATATTAAGACTTATATTCTGCCTTCTATTGTGCACTAATACTTTGGTTGCCCCTTAAAGTAGGTTCCCTAAATACTTGGTTTGCTAGTCTTATCCCAGGATTGGCTCTAATTATAGTATCTTTTATTTGTAGTGGCATATCGGTTAAAAAAATTATTCATTTTTTATACTCACTTTCCATTTACTTTGTACAGATAATGCTATTTGCTGGAACAGACACATCAGCAGTGACATTGGAGTGGGCAATGGCCAATCTGCTTAACCATCCAAACATATTGAATAAGGCAAGAAATGAAATAAACAATCTAGTTGGGCAAGATAGGATAGTAGATGAACATGATATTCCCAAATTACCATTCCTTCAAAACATTATCTATGAAACTCTTAGGCTATATCCAGCAGCTCCACTATTACTTCCCCACATGTCATCTGATGATTGCACTGTTGGAGGATACCATGTGCCACGTGGCACTATGCTATTAGTCAATGCTTGGGCCATACAAAGAGATCCTGCATTGTGGGATGATCCAACAAGTTTTAAACCAGAGAGATTTGATAGAGAAGGAGAGGCTCAAAAGCTTATGCCATTTGGATTGGGAAGAAGAGCTTGTCCTGGTTCTGGCTTAGCTCAACGTGTTGTGGGATTGGCTTTAGGGTCCCTCATCCAATGCTTTGAATGGGAAAGAGTCAGTGAAAAAGAAGTAGACATGGTAGAAAGTAGAGGGATTACTATGCCAAAGGCTGAACCACTAGAGGCCATTTGCAAACCACGCCAAATTTTGAATAAGATTTTGTCTTAATTAGCTTGTTAATTTAGTATTATAAGTATATTTCTATTGTGCTATATCTATAGAAAATCATATTATAATTATGTCTAAAGACTTTATACTTTGCCGAGATACAATCTAACAACAAATATAAATTTTGCTGGACAATATTAAATCCAAGATATCGATTCCCTCTCCCATGTGTCAATATTAAAAAAAAAAAAGACTCCATACTTTTTTGAAAAAAAGCATATCAGACTCAAATTATCATTTAAATTTATTCACATTGAAAATTTTTTATGTTTAGTTTTGTTTCTACTTTATCCTATTTAAGAAATACTGTCTAATTCATGTGTGAGTCTCACAACATTGCTAAAACTATGTATACTTCTTGTATGGGCAAAATATTTTTAACTAAAAATAAAATTTTTAGTAGAAACGCAATGTGGGATTACATATTTGAGTGTAAGAAAAACTATTCTTGTTTTTGATAAATAAAAAAATCATTGTTGATCATGTTCTGAAATCTTGAATAGAATAACAAAAACATTATAGATTTTATGGAACTAACAGATATAGAAACAACACAAATCTTAAGAGTGTTGAGCTAAATATACAGTGACAATATGAATGTAGTTGAAAACTTATCTTATACAAAACTAATTGACTTGCATTGGGACCCAATCTACACCACTTATACTTCACTGTACTTTCTTATTGTTTTTCAATATGACATTTATTTATATTCTCCAACAACAGTCTAAAACACTACGAGTATCCAGTTTATCTTGCTATGTCTCTTTCCATCCAACAAAGATAGAGAGAACCACCCTTTTTTTCAAGTTCATACTTCCTGTCATATGTTAATATGACTAGAATAGAAGTTGGAGAGAAATTAGGGATATATGTGAGTGTTTTAGAGAGATAAATCTGGGATATTATTTGTATCCTAATATGTAACAAACCCTATTGCATGTGAGGGTATAAATACTTAATGTTTGTAAATAAGAAAAATATATAGAAAATATCAAAATTGTAGAACTGTGGTCTTCTACACTTCATCGTAATGCTTCAATAAATCCTTTACGGACCAGTTACTGAAGTACACTATAATAAATTAGAGAATTACCAACAAACATTTTAGTAGTTAGTCAATTTTGGTGCTAAGAGCTAATGGATGGTAACAAGTAGCAAAATAAAATGTTTGATGAAACATAAAAAAGATAGTCTGAAGCTTCACACTGGAGGTCCAAATAGTGCTCATAACAATGCTACCAAAAAAAAAAAACTATGAGAGTTTGATGAAACAAAATCAACACATTCAAGTCTATTAACTGCGTCAATTGATTGTATTCGTTTCCTCTTGAAGCAACGATTAAATTTTCGTGGTCATGATGAGTCAGATAGTTCATCCAATCAAGGTAACTTTCTTGAACTTCTTGTCAGGTACCTGAGTTAAAAACAGAGAAAGAAGGAGGAGGAGAAAGAGAAGAAGAAGAAGAAGAAGAAGAAGAAGAAGAAGAAGAGGATGAAGAGAGACGAAATTGCTGTAGAGAGATGGAGATTTGAGAGAGAAAATAGAGAGTTTTGGGAGGGAATTGTATTGTAATCTTTTATTGATAATTGTTCTGTTATATTCCTTATTTTTATAGTTGAATTCCTCTTCAATTCATACTGGTGTAACTACACAACGCACACACTCAATAATAACAATCCAGCTGTCACAACTACCTAAACACAATAATCACTAGCTAATCATTGCTTAACTCAATCATCCCTCTAACTTCTAAGCCTATTACAACTGTCACTCCATCTGGGCCTTCATTTAACTCAGCACCATGTTCTTGTTGACCTATAAAGCTACTTGTATTTTCTTCCGGGGGGAGGGGGCCGGGCAATGGACCCCCCTCCCCTCCTCCTCTTGTTTTATATACATATATATATATATATAATATACATATATGTATATAAACTTTTATATAATTATATGTAAATGTATGTAATTATAATATATTTATAATTACGTAAATTATATATTTATACATATATAAATTATTAAATAATTATATATAAATGTATATAATTATAATTATATAAATTATATATATAAATTATTATATAATTATATATAAATGTATATAATTATAAATATATATAATTATAATTATATATATTATATATTTATATATAAATTATTAAAATTTTTATATATAAATATATATTTTTTATATATATTTTATTGACTTTTTTGAAAAATATATGTTTCTTTTTTTAATAAGTGGATATTTAGAATTTTGTTATTAGTATTTAGATTAATATTAAAATTTTATAATTTGATTATGAATTGAATAAAACTAATGTTATTATTTAAAATAGTAATTTAAAATTTTAATTTAATAAAATTATTTAAATAAATTAATAAATTCAAGAATTAAAAAAATGACATGTAAAATTTTTTTTAAAAATTAAAATTTATAATAATATTAAATATTTAATTTTTATCTTTCATTCGTCTGTATTTTTTTTTTTAAATTTTATATCTTTCATTCAAGTCCTTATTATGTCAATGTTTTCTTCTATTTCTTCTCATGAAATTCCAATAGCTTCTTTTGGCGTTGGTGTTGTGGCTTCATGAACTTGACATCAACTCCCCCTTTCAATTCTTCCTTATTCTCAAGGAAGAAATTTGGAAATTGAGCTTTGAGGAAATCTATATCTACCGGGCGTAGCTAAGAAATTGAGTGGGGTCTTTAATAAGTATATATATTTTTATTTATATCTATATATATATATATATATTTAGAATTGACCCTATTATAATATGTAAATTGAACCCACTAAAAAAGAGCCCAAATTTACCCATTGGCCTAAAATTAAACCCAAAAAACAATAGTTTATAACCTTAAAATTGGGCTATATCTACCTATTCGGGACCACTCAAACAAAGCAATTGGCTTTGTCAAAGAAAAAGAAAACAAAGCAATTGGCCATTCAAAAAAAGAAAAAGAAAAGCTCTCTTGAAAGAAAAGTTCTCACCTCTCTGGAAGTAAAACGAGGAAAAAAAATGAAATATTAGCATCTTCAAATGTGAAAGGCTTCTTTAAATTTTTCACTTTGATTGGATAAAAGGTACTTAATTTTTCTTTCCTCTATTTTTTTTATAACCTTATTCATCTTTTTATTAACTTTTACAAACCTTAATGAAAATTTGTTATTTTACAATATTGATGGGGAAATTTTGGGTCATAATTGATCTTGTTAATTAGTTTTTTGATTTAATTGTTGTAAGATTTTTACATGAATAGGGTATGTTAATTCCTTGCTCAATTTAGAGGTAGAATTTCAATTAGAGGTGGGTTTTAAATTTTTAAAATTTCAACTAATGTTTGTAATATTCTAAGCAAATTGGAACAGTTTGTATGTGTGACTGCTATTATGTTGGATTTTGGAATATAATTAAGCGTAGAAGTTGAGTGATTTCAAACATGGTCCCTGGGTTGATACAGTAGTTATTCACATTGGTCTTTAAGATTCTTAACTACCACATTCTTAGACATATTAAGCCATTGCACTAGGACTTTCTAAACTTCTTGTTAATTTCTTCCTAATGATGTCCCTATGATCTAAGATGAGCTAGAGCTCTATTTTAAATTCTCCATTCTTAAGCAACGTTAATAATTAATCCATAGTCAATTGAATTATTTTAGAGAAATGGAAATTGAGCTTTAAAGAGATAGCTTCCAAAGTAATCTTCTCCTTACACATATTCAAACATTGAACCAACGCTTGCGGCACCTTCTTCCTTGTAGCAAACCTCAAATTCCCTTTGAGTAAAACTTTACCAAACCAAAATTCTCTTGCAAACTCTCAACCAATTTTTCAGCTGGTGGGGGCTTCCAATCTGTAACAGCAGTAGTATTTTTTACTCTCTATTCTTATATCTCCAAATTACCAATTGAAAAGTAGAAGCCATTCTGCTATATGAATTGAGATATTCATCATCTAGAGTCTCATGGAATTTCAGTATTTCTTCCTTAATAAACTCTCTTGTGTGATAATTTTATCTTAAATTATTCTTCTAGCTTGCTTTGGATACAACTAAGGGTTATATTAAAATTACAGCAACGGATTCTCTTTTGAAGTTGAATCATAAGATCGAAATCTGCTACCCTTGGAGTCTCCATTTGATTACTGATATGTTTAGCCTTTGGATCTAATTTAGCCTTTGATCCATATTGTAATACTATTACACCCTATATACATATAATATATGCACTCAGTTATTTATAATACGTAAATAGAATATAAGAATGATACAGTTATTACAGTAATACTACAGTAATTCAGTAGAAAATTCCTATTAACTATTACAAAAATAAATTAATCTTTAAAAATGATTTGTTAGATAAATAAATATATATAAATAATTAAATGTCAAATATATATATATATATATATAAGATAATTTCTGAGAAAAATTCATCAAAATATTATATGTAATTTCTATAAATTTTCAAATTCAACAAAATACAACCTGCATTAAATAACACTTCCAAAATAATATTTTCACAAAAGTTTATCATTTCTCCATGATCATCATAAGTACATATATATATATAATCATTTCTCCAAAACATGTTTAATATACATATATAGTGTGTAAATTGTACAAAATCAAATGACATAAAATCTTACATGTATACAGCACCGTCTAAGATGGTCTCGTGGCACTCACAAACATCAATCTCTATCACAAATCACCCTGAATTGCAACCTTATCACCTGCGCAATACATTTAACCGCGTTAAGCATGTAACCTAGGAGTACATACCTTGAAAAAGTAAAATATTTTAAAACTAATTTATATTTAAATAGTACACAAAATATCATAATATCACCACTAGGTAATACTCACTGCCCATTCTTTATCTTATAACAATAAAATAATTACATTGTTACACTATATCCATTTCTCACCCATAGACTCATAATATATATAACCTTACAATATAAACATCCCAACAAATCTCTATACAATATTCAAATTTCAGAAGTATTGATTTGGACTAGCTTGACACCTGAAATTTAAGTGTCACACATCTCCCAAAACTCGCCCCTTTTTGACATTGAGGGTCAAGTATTATCCGAAGGCTGCCCTCTCTTGATACCGGAGGCTAAGAGTCAAAATATCACTCGTAGGCCGCCTTCTCTCACCTGAATCAACCTCAATAATCTAGAACAAGTAATTGTATAAGGCCCATACAATACACATGTCATAATAAAATTAAATTTCCATTTCTCTTCCACTTTCTCACCACATTCCTCACTTTCCAATCACATTAAACATATTCCATAGCCACATTCATATCGTGCCTTATCCCCTCATTTTCCACATATTCACATCATATTAAACATAATTCACATATCACATAATATATATATATAACAATTACATTAGCCATTGTATAATAGCTTATCATATCACATCTCACTCATTATACACTTTTATACACAATGAAACTTTAAAGAACATAAAGTCTATCAAAGTGTATCATTATAGACAATGCCAAACATCCAAAGTTAATTTAAAAGTTACCGAAGTATATACTAACCTTAATTCGTTTCCAAATCAACTCAAACCCTCTCTCTAAGCCAAAAATCTAAACTTCATCACTTGTATCAACTTAGCCCACACACACATAAACCTAACAACAAGCTAAATTATTCAATTAAAATCACTTCCATACTTAATTTATATCAAACTATCATTAAATACACAATTTTCATTAAAATCTCAACAAAATCCTAATTTTCTCCCTTCACTACCTTTCTCAAACTTCATCTTAACCAACTTATTTCCAACATTCAACCATAAAATCATTACATACTTATCAAAACAACATCAAAACAATCTATTTTAACAATTATAAATATCACCATTAAAAATCCTAATTCCACAAAATCACCCATAAATACTAACTTCACCAATCATGCTCACTTTAATCAATTAGTCACCAAATCATCATGTATCCATTATATTAATTCACTACAAAATAAAAACAATTTAGAAACAGATTTTTCTGTTTCTAACAAAGAAAAATCCATTTCTAATTATATTTTGAAACGGAAAAATTTTGTTCCTAAATGCCTAGTTGTTAATCATTTTAAAACGGAATCCAGAATCCGTTTCTAAATTGAAATGAATTTGAAACCAAATTTCCATTTCTAATTAGAAACAAAATTTAGAGACCGTTTCTAAATTAGGACAAGATTGAGAACCAAACAATGAACAACTTGGAAACGGTTTATTATGTTTCTAATAGCAACGGACGCAAATCCATTTATATTTAGAACGAAATAATCCGTTTCTAAATGTGCATTAAAGAAACCGAATTGAACACTTTAGAAACAGAATAATCCGTTTCTAATAGCAACAGATATGAATCTTTTGTTGTTAGAAACAGATTGTTTTGGTTCTAAAGGTGTATTAAAAACAAAAATCCGTTTTACATCCGTTTCTAAATTTTATTTTTTTGGTATATTTTTATTTCCATTGGTTTAAAAATTTAACTATAAACATAAATTGAAATATAATGAAAATTTTGGATAAAAAAATTGTAATGAATTTAGATGAAAATATCCTAATTTATATATATGAGCAATATTGTGCAATAACATACATATTAAATGTATCTACATAACAGTCAGTATGCATAAAAATACATGTCAAATATAAAACTACCAATGTACATAAATAAAAAAAAAGAAATGGCCTATACATCTAGAGTCTGATAATTAACAGCAAAGTACCCAGAAGCAGCATCATCTGTAGGAGGACGAATGGATGGATATTGGAACTGTCTCATCAGCGTGTCCATACGATCCATCAGCTCGCAATGCTCACAATGTCGGTCTTGCTCCTGCAAATTAGCCATTATTTGCTGGAGTTCTTGCAGATCATCCTCAACCAAGTTGTCTGCTCCTCTAGACGATGATGCCATTGTTGCACTCTTTAAATATGCATAGTTAATCCAATAAAGTACAAAATGCTAATTAATTTTTTCCATCACAAAGCAAGTCATCAATACAAATGTGAAAACTATTAGGATTTACACACATTCCAAGTGTCATTTAATGGTATTAAAATTTGAACAAAACAAGCAAAAGTGCATACTACATATGCATATTAATTTGAACAAACCACTCCAACACCTCATATTCAAAACCATCAATTAACAAACAAAAATAGAATGAACTCAAATTATGGAATCCAACCAGAAAAAAACATGTTTAAATTTCCAACCACATCATTCACAGTCAGAATTTCTTTTAAAGGAAGGGAAAAAAATATGTTTCACTCAATTTATATGCACAATAAACATATTGACATAACAAGCCAAATTCCTTTTCTAGATTCAATTTTATCTCATTCAAAAAAATTATAACATGCATATTCCAACCAAAAATCAACCAAGACAGCTTCTCATGGATCAGGGTTAACCAACATACCTACAATCGGGGTTTTCCAACAAAATGCAGCTCACTTATCCCAATATTATTGGAATGAGGCCATCTACAAGACGGTCGAGATTGCAATTGAAAGTGTAGGAAGTGCTGAAATTTCGGCATAGCTACGATAGAAATTAGAGCCTACCCGACCTCAAATGAGGTCTCACATTTTTCACAATTTTAATTCAACAATACAATAAACATCACAATCCAACAACCATAACACATTAATGATATAATTGCTAATAAATTAAATATTCAGTAATTACTAATAATGTGGAAACTAACATGAATGAAGTGTCTAAAGTGTCTCAGCACCTTGTTTTTCAAGCATTTGTTAAAGGGAATCATAATTAGTAAGATATAATACTCAACAGGTGTAAGGTATAACTCATATTCATAAATGAGAAAAAGAGAGGTGGCAACGCTACAAAGACGTACCCTAGACACAATTGACTCAACAAAGAGTAGTGCATGACAATCATTTATACATACATATATACATACATACATATACATATATATACATACATATATATTTCTATACCGCATAATTAATTATTTAGCTGGTTTGCTCCTACAAAACTTGTTACAATAAGGGCATTTTGGTGAGATTTTTATTTTTCTATCTAAGACTCATAACTAATATTGACAAATTTATATATTTTTTAATATATATAATTATGAATAGGTATATACATCAAGTGTAAGCAATGATTCAAGAAATACAACCTTAATCAATAACGGTCCATCTTAATCATTAATTCCACTTCAACCCCATTTCTATAATTAGGCCGTTACCAATTTCACAATGTCACATAATAACAATAATATTAATAATTACAAAATAAATTTACGCTATTAAGTTTTAATTAACAACAACATGAACCCAAATTCTTTTCATTGGTAGAAAGAATTGATGGAAAAAATGAGAAATTAGCGTTAAATAGTTTATAATTTAAATTTTAATATATATATATATAATAAAATGAATAAATATTAAACATTGAATCCTGACTTTATTATTAATTATTAACAAATGGATATAAATTTTATCAAATTTGTTAATATTACGAAATTCTCAAAAAAATTTCACCGTTACCATTAGATAAGAATACCAATTAGATATATGTAATCAACCATTTACAAGAAAAGCAAATGATGATTTATTTCATTAAAAAAAGACAAATGATGAAATTAAAGAAACTAAAGAAAACAATTATTTACATCTTTGGATCTTTAATTAAGATTAACATCATAAAGGAAATTGAAGGAAGGCCAATTTGGATTTAAGCTTAGCTTAACAAACGATTTCAGTATTACTCAACTAAAAGTTTATCAGTAAAAAGAGAGAGAATACTTTACTTGTGTCTTAAAAGTTTCAATAACAAGATGTCAAAACAATAATAATGAGATAAACCGGTTAGCTGCCACCGTTGGTGGTAGCACACCAAAATTGAAAAATAAAAATAAAGAAAGTCAAAAATGCAAGGTGCCTAACAATGAAGAAATTGTCAAAAATGTGAGTTGAAAATGGGAGGTGCCTAATTTAGCCTAATTTTCACCTAATTTAGTTTGACAATTTATTTGCATTTGAAGCCTATAAATAGGCTCATTCTCTCCATTTGTAAATACACCAAGCAAACACAAAATATAGCTTAAGGAGAGCTATAGGTTAAATACCAAATAGTTTATATTAGGAATTAGAGAATCAATCTCTTGGAGTTCCTTGGAGTATAAATATTTGGGGGTTGTTTTGTGGGTGTCGGTTAGAAAAATATTTTGTAATTTGTGGTTGTAACAATTTGCCGCATAGTGAATATTTTTCTTGGTTGTCGTTAGACAACGACCGTAGTTTTTCTCCATTCGGGAGTTTTCCACGTTAAATCATTGTGTTTTATTCTCTTTAATTTCTCAATTGTTATTTTATTTTCTCATTTATTCCTGCTTAAAGACGGTCCGAGGGGCGGGAAAATAGCGATTTTCCCAACAAGTGGTATCAGAGCTTAGGTGTTATAATTTTTTGTCAAAAATCTTAGTATGCTCTGTGGTTGCAGCTTGGTCTGATCTTCCACATCAGAAAAGATTTTTGTTAAAAATTATTTTTGTTTTTAAGCTGGTGGAGCTTTGGAAAAGATGGAGCCGTTTTGCTTTGGTGTGCTTGAGTATTGGTGGTGAGATAAATAATTACATGTCGAGGTAAATTCTGTCAAACGACACGAATTTAGTCTAAGGCAAGTGGATTTTAAGTGAGACCTTTGTGACTCCTCCTCTTACCTGGGAATTTACCTGGTGTAATATTTATTTCTGGTCCTTTATTAAGCACAAAGTAAGCATGTCGGCAATGAGATGCGAGATTGAGAAATTTGATGGGAGAATGAATTTTGCACTGTGGCAAGTGCAAGTCAAAGACGTGTTGATACAGTCTGGACTACATAAGGTTTTGCAGGGTAAACCAGTCAGCGGAAGAAATTCAGAAAAAGGCGGTGGCAGTGGAGACTCAGAAAAATCCAAGATTAGTGACGAAGAATGGGAGGAGCTGGATATCAAGGCGGCAAGTCAAATTCGCATGTGTCTAGCAAAAAATGTTCTTGCTAATGTGCTTGGATTGTCCACGACAAAGGAGCTGTGGGAGAAACTGGAAGAATTGTATCAGGGAAAAAATATATCCAACATGTTATATTTGAAAGAGCAATTTCATACGTTGAAAATGGCGGAAGGTACAAAGCTGTCCGATCACCTGAGTGTCCTCAATGGTATTATCTCTGAATTAGAAACTCTTGGAGTGAAAACCGAAGATGAAGATAAAGCTCTCCGGCTCATCCTGTCACTTCCTTCAACATATGAGCACATGAAGCCTGTTCTGAAATATGGTAGTAAGGAAGTGGTGTATGCGGATGTGGTTAGTAAGCTCATTACTGAGGAGAGAAGACTGAATGAAATGGAAAATAAATCTTATGAGAATTCAGCTTTATCTGTCGGTATCAGGAAAAAGAATAAAGGCTCCGGAAAGAGGAAGGTTGTCTGCTGGGGGTGTGGTCAAACTGGACACGTGAGAAAGGATTACCCGAACGGCGGAGCTGATTCGGCTAGAAGCTCTAACGTTGTTGCTGCCAATGTGATCTCCTGTGGCGAAGGAGATGATGAGTTGTCTCTGTAGTTGAGAGAAGTGTGTCCTCATGGCATGATTGCTACCCGTTGAGATGCCATGGAAGAGGACTGATTATTGGTAGCTGGTCCACGGAAATGCGCGCTGCATTGGTTGACAGTTGATGCAAGGTGCGTGGTGGAAAAATTATGTCGATGGCTAATGAACTCTCGGAAAGTCAACAGGAGGGTTGCACCATAAATTATTAGCGGGATCCGACATGGCCGATGAAAAATTCTTGGAGTTGGCGAAATAATTCCAAGTGTCGATACTCTTTTATGGTGGAGTATGTTAATTCTTGACGTTAAGAATTATAATTGTCGGTAACAGACAATGTTGTGTTTTTATTTTTCAAGGTGGAGATTGTTGGTGGTAGCACACCAAAATTGAAAAATAAAAATAAAGAAAGTCAAAAATGCAAGGTGCCTAACAATGAAGAAATTGTCAAAAATGTGAGGTGAAAATGGGAGGTGCCTAATTTAGCCTAATTTTCACCTAATTTAGTTTGACAATTTATTTGCATTTGAAGCCTATAAATAGGCTCATTCTCTCCATTTGTAAATACACCAAGCAAACACAAAATATAGCTTAAGGAGAGCTATAGGTTAAATACCAAATAGTTTATATTAGGAATTAGAGAATCAATCTCTTGGAGTTCCTTGGAGTATAAATATTTGGGGGTTGTTTTGTGGGTGTCGGTTAGAAAAATATTTTGTAATTTGTGGTTGTAACAATTTGCCGCATAGTGAATATTTTTCTTGGTTGTCGTTAGACAACGACCGTGGTTTTTCTCCATTCGGGAGTTTTCCACGTTAAATCATTGTGTTTTATTCTCTTTAATTTCTCAATTGTTATTTTATTTTCTCATTTATTCCTGCTTAAAGACGGTCCGAGGGGCGGGAAAATAGCGATTTTCCCAACAGCCACATCCTAATAACAATAGCTATAGCCTTGGCTCATGTAAGTAGTATTATTAACATTTGGAACTCACATTTTTTGCTTGGTCAAATGTTTGTACAGCAGCTAAAAGATTATGAGTTTATGACAATAGTTTGTTTATGCCTTGCACTTACTCTCAAACTAATAACTTCATCCAAAACATGGCTTAATATCTCCCAAAACTTAATAAGAACAATGGGCATAGTAGAAATTATGGAGATGGAATTCAATATCAATTTATGATTCTGGTGATAATTTGAATGTTTTTGACAAGCAAGCAATGAACATTCTTAAAGAACATGAAGTTTTAAATGGAGAAACTAAAATTGGGATTTGCATCATCTCAACCATAAACCAAACTCAACTCTCTTCTGTATTCTTGAAGAATAAAAATAAAAATCCCCTTCCAAAAGAAATTAAAGATTCACCTCCTTTTGAAGTTCCCATATGTCAAAATTGGTAGGAAATGGTGGCTTAAATTCTTCATTTCACATTTGAAAAAAAAAAAACTAAATGTTAGTGGGATTTGCAAATTGGAAGTGTAGGAATTTGGTTATAAAAGGAGCTTAGCTCCTTTAGTTTCAAATCGTCCCAAGCTTGTTTCCTCTCATCAATTTGGAGCAAGTCTCTCTCTTCTCTCTCCCTTTGTAATATTTCTTTAGTGAAATATATTTTGGTAGTGTCAGAGGACGTAGGCAAAATTTTGGCCGAACCTCGTTAAATTTTGGTGTTCTCTCTTTTATTTATTTAATAGCTATTTGTTGGGCAAAACTCTGTTTTGGTGGTTATTGTGAAAAGGGATTACATGTCTAGGTAAATTCTGTCAAACGACACGTAAGTCTAAGGAAAGTGGGTTTTAAGTGAGACCGCTTGTGACTCCTCCACTTTTCTGGGAATTTACCTGGTGTAGTTTTTTATCACAGTAATTTACAAATTATTCGGTGGAAAAAGCCCAATTTCCACAACAATTGGTATCAGAGCCGAGATAACTTAGTATTCACTGTGGTTGCAGCATAGTCTGATCTTCCACATAAAAAACGTTCCTTGGCTGTGTTCCGCATTTTTGAAATTTTGTTTTATAGCTATTAAATAAATATTTGTAGCAGAAATGACAGACAACAAGAAAAATACCACACCTGTTACTGCAGCATCGTCCTCGTCAACTTTAGTAAGGAATGCTGTTACAAATGCAAGATTTGCAGTGGAGATTTTCGATGGCACTAGTCATTTCGGCATGTGGCAAAGCGAACTTCTAGATGCTCTTTTTTAGCAAGGTCTAGATGTTGCTATTGAAGAGGAGAAACCCCAAGAAATGGAGGAGATGGAGTGGAAAACTGTCAATCGTCTGGCATGTGGTACAATTCGTTCTTGTCTTTCTAGAGAGCAAAAATATGCTTTCTCGAAAGAAACTTCAGCAAACAAATTGTGGAAGGCATTGGAGGAGAAATTTTTGAAGAAAAATAATCAGAACAAACTCTTTATGAAGAAGAGACTGTTTCGCTTCAATTATGTTCCCGGTACCACGATGAATGAACACATCACAAATTTTAATCAGTTGGTGGCTGATCTATTTAATTTGGATGTGGTCTTTAAAGACGAAGATTTGGCACTGCTGTTGTTGGCATCTCTCCCTGACGAGTTTGAGTTTCTTACAACGACTCTACTCCACGGGAATAAGGAAGTGACTTTAAGTGATGTATGTGCTGATCTATATAGTCATGAATTGAGAAAGAAAGAAAAAGAGAGGACAAGTGAAGCAGAAGCTCTGGTGGTTAGAGGCCGTACATAAGGCCGAAAAAAAGGAGGGAAGAAAAGCAAATCCCGTTCAAAAGCCAGAGTAGAAAAAGATGAGTGTGCCTTTTGCCATGAAAAAGGTCACTGGAAGAAAGATTGTCCAAAGCTTAAAGGCAAGGGCAAAGCTGTTGTTGATTCAAATGTAGCTGAGTGTGATGATTCAGAATCAACCTTCTCATTAGCAGTCATGACATCCGTAGACACTCCTGCAGCATGTTCGACAAGTTCTTCTAATGCATGGCTGTTAGATTCTGGATGCAGCCATCATATGAGTCCCACTCGGGAATGATTTTTTGATTTCAAAGAACTTGATCATGAAGTTGTCTATACAGCAAATGACAATCCTTGTTTCACTGAAGGGATTGGTTCAATCCGCTTGAGGAATCATGATGGGTCAATCAGGATCCTGACTGATGTTCGGTATGTACCTTGTTTGACGAAGAACCTCATTTCAGTCAGAGTCCTTGAATCAAAAGGGCTCAAAATTATTGCAGAAAATGGGGTTATGAGGGTCATCTCTGGTGGACTTGTGATGATGAAAGGATTACGGAGAAGGAATAATTTGTATTACTATGAAGGTAATGCAATTATAGAAATAACAGCAGCATCAGTTTCTGGTGATGACAAAGATCTGGAAGCAACCAGATTATGGCACATGCGCTTGGGACATGCAGGTGAAAAATCCTTGAAAAATTTGGCCGATCAAGGATTATTGAAGAATGTGAAAACCTGCAAGTTAGTTTTTTTGTGAGCATTGCATCAAAGGGAAGCAGACAAGAGTGAAATTCGGTACTGCAATCCATGATACCAAGGGTATTCTGGACTATGTTCACTCAGATGTGTGGGGGCCTTCTAAAACTCCTTCTTTAGGAGACAAGCACTATTATGTAACCTTTGTTGACGATTTCTCTAGAAGGGTATGGGTGTATACTTTGAAGTCAAAAGATGAAGTGTTAGGAGTTTTCCTCAAATGGAAGAAATTGGTGGAAACTCTAACTGGCAGACGAATCAAATGTCTTAGAACAGACAATGGAGGAGAATATAAGAATGATCCATTTATGAAAGTCTGCGAAGATGAAGGCATTGTTCGACACTTCATAGTTAGACATACACCACAGCAGAATGGGGTGGCAGAACACATAAACCAAACGTTACTGGAGAAAGTTCGGTGTATGTTGTCCAATGCTGGGTTGGACAAGCGATTTTGGGCTGAGGCTTTGACATATGCGTGTTATCTCATTAATCGACTTCCATCAACTGCTATTGGTGGTAAAACGCCTATGGAAGCATGGTCGGGAAAACCTGCTAAAGATTATAATTCCTTACGTGTATTTGGTTCCACTGCATATTATCACGTTAAGGAATCAAAGCTAGATCCAAGAGCTAAGGAAGCCATTTTCATGGGGATAAGCTCAGGTGTTAAAGGATATCGGCTATGGTGTCCAGAAACGAAGAAAATAATCTTTAGTAGAGATGTCACTTTTGATGAATCTACCTTATTGAAAAAGGTGACAATAGAGCAGTCAGATGGTACTCCACAACAGGTGGAGAATACTCCAAAACAGGTGGAGTTTGACAGAAAAATCCCAGCAGCAGATGTTAAAACTGCAGACACTCCTGAGGTAGAAGGAGAGTCAGATGAAGATGAGGTTCAAATCCAAGAACCTCCACAGCAACATGAATCAATTGCAGTTGATAGGCCACGAAGAGCTATAAGAAAACCTGCTCGTTATGATGATATGGTAGCCTATGCATTCTCAATTGCAGATGATATCATTCCGTCCACTTTTAAAGAAGCTATCCAAAGTTCAGAAGAAGTAAAGTGGAGGAAAGCTATGGATAATGAAATGCAGTCCCTTCACAAGAATCAAACATGGAAGCTAGCAATTCTGCCGAAGGGAAAGAAGGCGATTGGATGCAAATGGGTATATACAAAGAAAGATGGATTTCCTGATAGAGATACTGTTCACTACAAAGCAAGGTTGGTAGCTAAGGGCTACGCTCAGACGGAGGGAATTGACTATAATGAAGTGTTTTCTCCAGTTGTAAAACATTCCTCCATTCGAATTTTGTTAGCCTTGGTAGCACAGTTTGATTTGGAACTAGTTCAATTAGATGTAAAAATTGCGTTTTTACATGGAGATCTGGAAGAGGAAATCTATATGACTCAGCCGGAGGGATTCAAAGTTGCTGGAAAGGAAAATATGGTATGCAAACTTAAAAAATCGCTTGATGGATTGAAGCAGTCTCCGAGACAGTGGTACAAGCGATTTGATAAGTTTATGCAAGGGCAGAAGTACACAAGGAGCAAATATGATCATTGTGTGTATTTACGCAAGCTACAAGACGGTTCTTTCATTTATCTTCTTCTTTATGTCGATGATATGTTGATAGCCTTAAAGAATAAAGAAGAAATTGAGAAGCTGAAAAATCAGTTGAATCAAGAATTTGAAATGAAAGATCTGGGCGAAGCAAAGAAGATTCTCGGTATGGAGATATCCAGAGATAGGGAATTGGGGAGACTTTGTCTGTCTCAGAAGAAATATCTGAGAACGGTACTAAAGCGTTTTGGTATGGATGACAAGACCAAACCTGTTAGTACACCTCTTGCTCCTCATTTCAAACTCAGTGCAGCTCAGTCACCAAAGAATGATACAAAATGGGAATACATGTCAAAGGTTCCTTATGCAAATGCTGTTGGTAGCTTGATGTATGCTATGGTGTGTACGAGGCCTGACATTTCACAGGCAGTTGGAGTTGTGAGCAGGTACATGCATGATCCTGGCAAGGAGCATTGGCAAGCTATGAAATGGATTCTACGGTATCTTCTAAACACCGTGGATGTTGGATTAGTTTTTGAGCAGGATAAGAAGAATGGTCAACGTGTAGTCGGATATTGTGATTCTGATTATGCAGGTGATTTGGATAAACGTCGATTAACTACTGGTTATGTGTTCACACTTGCAAAAGCACCAGTTAGTTGGAAGTCTACTTTACAGTCAACAGTGGCACTCTCTACGACAGAGGCGGAATATATGGCAGTTACAGAGGCTGTTAAGGAGGCAACTTGGCTTCAAGGATTGCTTGGTGAATTGGGAATTAGGCATGACAACATTGTTGTGCATTGTGATAGCCAAAGTGCTATCCATTTGGCAAAGAACCAAGTTTATCACGCAAGGACGAAGCATATCGACGTTCGCTTTCATTTTGTTAGAGAAATTTTGGAGGAAGGTCAGATTCAACTCCAGAAGATTCAGACTGCTGAGAATCCTACTGATATGTTGACAAAAGTGGTGACAACTGTCAAATTCAAACATTGTTTGGACTTGGTCAATATTTTGAAAAATTGAAGTGGCGCTGCAAAGCGCATTTGAAGACACTACGAATTTGTGAGAGAGAACAAAAGTTTGCATTTGTAGAATTTTCGCCAAGGTGGAGATTGTCAAAATTGGTAGGAAATGGTGGCTTAAATTCTTCATTTCACATTTGAAAAAAAAAAACTAAATGTTAGCAAATCCCACATCGGGGATTTGCAAATTGGAAGTGTAGGAATTTGGTTATAAAAGGAGCTTAGCTCCTTTAGTTTCAAATCGTCCCAAGCTTGTTTCCTCTCATCAATTTGGAGCAAGTCTCTCTCTTCTCTCTCCCTTTGTAATATTTCTTTAGTGAAATATATTTTGGTAGTGTCCGAGGACGTAGGCAAAATTTTGGCCGAACCTCGTTAAATTTTGGTGTTATCTTTTTTATTTATTTAATAGCTATTTGTTGGGCAAAACTCTGTTTTGGTGGTTATTGTGCAAAGAGATTATATGTCTAGGTAAATTCTGTCAAACGACACGTAAGTCTAAGGAAAATAGGTTTTAAGTGAGACCGCTTGTGACTCCACTTTTCTGGGAATTTACCTGGTGTAGTTTTTTATCACAGTAATTCACAAATTATTCGGTGGAAAAAGCCCAATTTCCACGGCATCATACAATAAAACCTTGTTCAGTACAAAAAAAGCCCTAGAATCGAAGTTATATTGAAAATCAAGTAATTATCCAGTTATGAGGTTCCACTCAAGCAAGGTAATGGCAGAGGGATATCTGGAAAAGATACACCCTTCATTTACATGAAGTGGATGCTTTCCAGAGTTGGATCAGTGACCTTGAACTTGTCTACCTCAGATTTATATTATTGCACCAGACCATAATTACGTTGTACTAATAAAACAAATCTTGGCAAAATGGAAAAGTGAATGTTTTTACTTTTATTATTTTTTTTTACCAAAAAGAAAAAAAAATTGAAGAGCCTAACAAATTGAGAAATTAAGCCCATTATTCACAAGGTTTAATGGATTAACGATGATGACCCACATTGACTCATTTTTCAAATCAAACGGTGTATGATAAAAATAAAAATAAAAAATCGAACGGTGCAAATTTATCAAACTCAATTATAATGATTTTCCCTTTCACCAAATTGTAATAAAACTGTAATTAAAATCTAATATTTCTTGTTCTGTTTCTGTTTCCATCTCTCTTTCCTTGATTAGTCTCACATTCAACTAAACTATTTTTTTTATTTGAAAATCATGACCACAGTGACAGTGAGAAGACAACTTGAAGATGGATACAATGGAACAACTTGAAGATGATGGGTGTGAGAAAGATAAGTGTACAGAAAGCACAAATAACGGACAGAAAGACTTGTTCTACTTTCTAAGATAAAAAAAATATTTTGAATGTCAAATTAATTAAAATTATAAAAAATTAATTATTATTTAATGATAAATAGTTAAATATATTAGAGTATGAATATGATAATTTTACTTGTTAAAATTAAAGTTGATTTCAATCAATTTTTCTATTATTAAAAATTAAAATTTTAATTGTTTAGCATTAAATTTGGCCATATATTTGGATTTGATTTTCATAAAAATTATATTGCTTTGAAATATCTTGCATTTTTTATTTTTATAAGTTTATTATGCCCCTTAAAAATAAGTAATCAAATTTTAAATTTTTAAAATTATTCACAATTGTACTTTTTACAATTGTCAGTTTATCTTTACAAGTTAGAAATAAAATCAGAAACAGATTAAATATGTTGTTTTAACCTTTAGAATTTAGAAACAAACCGATATTCTGTTTCTAAATAGTTTCAATTTAGAAACGGAATCCCAGTCTGTTTCTAAATCTCAAACACAATTTTTATTTCCAAATTTACCTTCCATCATCAGAAAACGGATATAATCTATTTCAAAAAATCAATTTCTAAATGGTTTCAGATTCGTTTCTATATTTTCAGCCACTTATTCCCGCTAGAAATACAAACGTATTAGAAACCAAAATATTTCATTTCTAAATTATTTCTAATCTTAATTTTCATTTGTTTTGCTTTCTTTTCAAATTTGTTTTTATTTAGAAACAGATTTTTATCCATTTCTAATTTTTATTTCTTGAATTTCTTATAGTAACTTTATTACCATCAATTTTAACAATTAAAACCAATTTATCATCGACTCATATATTTAAATTTTGAATTTACCTAATGTTTGATTAAACTTTAAAACCACCTTAAATTCTGTGGAATTTTTGAGAAATTTAGAGTACGTGAAGAAGCCAAGCTCTCCCTCTCTTTGTATGTAAAATTCAGCCACCATGGATTAACGAGGAAGAAGATGGTTGTTTTATATACTAAAATTTCAACTTTCACCCTTTCACCTTGTTATGTAATTATAAAATATTAATTATTAAAATATTTAGATATTTTGATCTTTCCATCCATAATTAATGTTAATTTAATCTAATTTTAATTTAATTCTTTTTTTTAATATTAAAATATATTTTTACTTTTTACTTTTATCTTTTAGTGAAATATATATTTTATGTATATCTTGCATATACATTAGATATATACTATTCATTTTCATCTTTCATCACTCTAATTATCTTTTATTTTAATTATTTATTTTATTTAAAAATTTTGCGAATGTCACACATGTGACCTTGTTGTAGATGGAAAAATATTATTGGGTATATATGGGGGTGGGATGGGTTGTGTATTAACTGGGTTATTTTGGGGTAAGGTTATTTGAATGGTTGTGAATTTGTTTGGATGGGTGGAGAACTGTGTGAATTTTGAGTTGGATTATTGGTCTGAAGATAAGTAAATAGAGATCTCATTATCTCCGTCATTTGATCCATTTGCTTTTGAATGAAAATCTAAGACAATTGTTGTTCTCTATATTGTTGAGATTGTACCACAAAACGATTGTAAACTTCTTTCATAAATTCTTGGGTCCATTGGCCCATAAGTTGCACTTTTTCTTCTGCCTAATGAAGATGTTTAGCGTCAATTATCACTAACTTGTTTTTCCTGGCCATTTGCACCAGAGTAGCAAGCATGAGATAATCCATTGAATTAAGGGTTGGCTTTGATACCAAGTTATTAGGTACTTGACTTAAAAACAGAGAAAGAAGGAGGAGGAGAAGGAGAAGAAGGAGGAGGAGGAGGAGAAGGAGGAGGAGGAGGAGGAAAAGAAGAGAAAAAGAAGAGAAAAGAGAAGAAATTTGCAATAGAGAGATGAAGATTTGAGAGAGAAAATAGAGAGTTTTGAGAGGAAACTGTATTGTAATCTTTCATTGATAATTATTCTATTACATCCCTTATTTTTATAGATGAATTTCTCTTCTATTCATACTAGTATAACTACACAACACAACTCAGAATTATGAAGATAAACTCAAGGCTGCTATATTATTATCCAAGTTACAAAATATATAGATTGCAGGTACATGTATATAAGGAGTCCTACACAAACACAACTATCAGTTATATATACAAATTAAACCATCTAACTATTAGATAAAGAATTATTTACCTTTATCTTCATCTGCTATGTTTATCTTTATCTTCATCTGCTGATACACCCCACAAGCTGAAGGGAAATGAAATGTAACCGAAGCTTATTAACAAAAGACAAAAATTGTTTCTTCACCAACGATTTAGTAAGTATATCCGCCAATAGATCAGTAGATGACAATGTGTTAACGATAACTTCTTTATTAGCAATTAGCAGCCTAACAAAATGAAAATAAATCTCAACATGTCGAGTTCTTGCTTGAAAAATTGGATTAGTTGACAAGAAAACAGCTCCAATATTATCACATTAGACATGCGGTGGCAGATGTAGCTTCACACCCAATTCACTCAATAATCTAACCATCCACTTGATATCCACACAAACATTAGCCACAGATTTGAATTTAGATTCAGTAGAAGAATGTGCTACTGTACTATGCATTTTAGAATTCTAAGCAACCAAATTCTATCCAATATAAATAAGATAACCCCCCGTTGATTGCCTATTATTCGGGCAACCAGCCCAATTTGCATCACTAAATGTCATCATTATATCTATTTTGCACTTTGAAACTAAGAGCAAGAGCAGTTGTCCCTTTTAAATAACGTAATACACCTTTAAGAGCTTTAAAATGAAAATCTATAGGTGTGTGCATAAATTGACATAATTTGTTTACTGCAAAAGAAATGCCGGGCCAAGTAAATGATACATATTGCAGTTTACCACATAAGTCGAGATAGCCTTGCAGTCTCTCATGTTTGCTTGCTGCAAAATATCCATTATGTACGAGTGTTGAGACAAAATAACTCCATTATCATGTGGAAGGACCTGAATACCAAGAAAATAATGGAGCTCTCCCAAATCACAAAAGAAAAACTCCTTGGACAGCATGGTAATGATGGAATCAATAATCTCTGAACTGTTGCATGTTACAACCACATCGTCAACATATATAAGAAGAAAACAGTTACAACCATTATTATTATACAAAAACAAAGAAGGATCTGATTGCGAGCAACAAAAGCCAATTTGCTCAAGAAAAGAACTTAATCACTGAAACCATGCTCGAGGAGCCTGTTTTAAACCATAAAAGGATTTCCCTAATCTGCAGACATAATTTGGGTGGATTTTATTAATGAATTCTTGAGGCTAAGTCATATAAATTGTTTTAGTCAAATGCCCCATGTAAGAATGCATTATTAACATCCAATTGTCGAAGCTTCCACCCTTTTGAAATAGCAACAGAAATAACAGTTCTAATTGTCATTGGTTTGACAACAGGGCTGAAAGTTTCATTATAATCCAGGCCATATTCTTGAGTATAACCTTTTGCAACAAGTCTCGCCTTGAGATGCTCAACTGAACCATTAGCCTTCCTCTTGATCTTATCAATCCACCTATTACTGACACTATTCTTTGCAGAGGGTAGAGGTATAAGATCCCAAGTGCTATTTGCCTATAACGCATTATATTTAAGTTTCATAGCTTGACGCCATTCTGGAATTATATTTGCTTTACTAAAATAGATAGGTTCGGTTTGAATATGATGCAACGAGTTTGGTATATGTGTAAGATATACTTTAGGTGGATGTCTAAGATTAGGTGGTCGCAATTGTATTGGGTGAGTTCTATGTGGGGTTGATGTTGGGACGTTACATATATGTGGAGGTTGATTAGGTGAAGTGGTGGATATGGATTGTGGTTCTATGTTCCTAGGATCAATAACCAACCTAAGGCCATCAGAATTATGTACTTGTATAGGAATAGGATTCTTAGAAACAATGGACGATTTGGTCATTGGAGAAGTGGTAGACAGAGAATGTTGTTGGAAAAATGGAGAATGTGGTGTTGTAGGTGAGTTAGCAAACTGTGGTGTCAGTAAATTAACAATTTGAGAAGAAAGATTACCTTGATTATAAGGAATAAAAGGAATTTGATGAGTGATATGAAGCCATGACATTTGTTCTCACCTAGAATTTTGGCATCAAGAAGACATTGTGATTTGCTTGAAGGGAAACATGAACTCATCAAACTCGACATGTCTGGCATAGTAAACTCTACCTGTGGTAAGATCAAGACAACGATATCCCAAGTCGTTAGGGGAATAACCCATAAAGATACCTTGCTTGGACCGAAAAAGAAAACTTATTTTTCTGATAAAGATGCAATAAAGGATATATGGCATAATCAAAGACATGTAAGAATAGAAAATCAAGAGGAGATTGATATAATTTTTGAAAAGGAGTTTGATTTCCCAAAGAACGTGATGGCAATCGATTTATAAGGAAAGTGGCAGCTTCAAATGCATATTCCCAGTATTGAAAAGTTGCACCACAATGACCAAGTAAAGCTAATCCAATATGCACAATATTTCTTATTTTTCTTTCAGCAGTACTATTTTGTTCTTGTGCATGAGGGTAAGAGACCCTATGCATTATGCCTTGTTGTTTGAAAATATTATGCAATGGTCGAAATTCACCCCCAGTCAAAATTGAATGATTTGGAAGTCTAAAATTGTTTTTCTACTAAGGCTTTAAATTGAAGAAAATTAGGGTAAACATCACTTTTGCATTTAATGGGAAAGAACAAACAAGGAATAATCATCCATAAAAATAAGAAAATATTTATACCCATTAAAGGAACAAATAGGACCTGGGCCCCATACATCAAAATGAATTAATTTTAATGAACCAGAACTCCTATGATTTGTTAAAGGTAGAGAGATCCTGTGTGATTTTCCTAAGCAACAAGCAGAACATTTAAACTTTGGCAGTTTGGTGGAACTATAAGATAATTGAAAACTACGAACCAAATGACGAAAAGTTTAAAAATTTAGGTGACCAAGACGAGCATGGCAGTCTTCTAGTTGAGTCAAGAATGTCGCAGTTGTCACATTACTCTTTGGAAGAATTGAGTGAAGTTTGTAGAGCCCCAACTCACTTGTTCCTTGCAACATCGGTCTTGTGGTAATCTGGCCC
This sequence comes from Garcia nutans, assembly GCA_947685225.1. Classification (NCBI taxonomy): domain Eukaryota; kingdom Viridiplantae; phylum Streptophyta; class Magnoliopsida; order Malpighiales; family Euphorbiaceae; genus Garcia; species Garcia nutans. Next base: position 4,560,098 of record CANTUV010000059.1, on the reverse strand, counting down.
TTAATAAGAAAATGGTTAGGATGGAATTCAAAAAAGCAATTATTATCACGACAAAATTGCTGAATAAATAAAAGTCTTTTGGTGACAGAGGGGACATATAAAACATTATGTAAAGCAAAATTTTTCATTAAGCGAATAATGGAAGTTGAACTGTTAGGATTGAATGTGGAAATGAAATATTTATCTGAAAAAAATATGACAAACAAAATAGAGAAAATAAACAAGAAGACACAAATTTATGTGGTTTGGCATTACCCTACGTCTACGGGCGAAGGAGAGATCAAAATCTACTAATAATTTGAAAGTTAGACAAAATAAGAGAGAATAATCACTCAAAACCCTTAATCCAAATATATCCAATTATCTCTTCTCACAAAGGTACAAAAGAAAAAAGAAATACTCATAAAAGGGAAAGAACCAAAATGGCTAAGGCAATTCTCTCACAAAATGGAAGAGCTCTCAAAATAAATATTACTAGAGTATTTTTCTTAACTCACCACAAAAATCTCTAATCCACATCTTTACACAAATGAGTTGCACATATTTATAGAGTGTTGAGGTTGGCCATTTGCATACAAAAAATTTGTCAACATTTGTTGGCCCAAAAAATTATCAAAAAATTTCACCAAATGGTTGGTGGCCCATTTTCATTTTGTCAACAAAAAACTACTAACATAATTGGCTTCATCATATGAATCAATTTTGGTTGGCTATAATTGTCAACAAAATTGGCTTCATCATTTTTTTTCAAAGATTGCCAACTTACTAAGAATTCAAGACACACTTAACAAATCTCCACCTTGACTTGAATTCATTGTATCAAATTAGAATATTTTTATCCACCTTCTCCAAATAGCCCCTAAGGGCAACATCAACAATTACCAATACTAATCAAGTCTAAGTAATGCCTAGACTTGCTCAACATTGCCAAGCTCTTCTCATTCTTATGTCCAAGCCTCATATGCCAAATTTTGATCACATTTGAATTTGACGTAGAAGAAAAAACTGCAGTTAAATCTATGATAGTAGATCCTTGCAATACATACAATCTACCAATTTAGTTAGCTTTCATAACAACAATAGCACCTTTCAGAACCTTCAAAACTCCACCTCCACCAGAAAATCTGTAGTCAGGATTATCCAAAGCAGAGAAAGAGATGAGATTTTTCTTCAAATTAGGAATATATCGAACGTTAGTCAATATTCGAATCACGTCATCATGCATCCTAACTCTGACAGTATCAATACTGACAATCTTATATGGATGATTATTGCTCATGAACACAACTCCTCTGCATACAAATTTATAAGAGGAAATCAATATCTGTGGAGACATATATGGAATGAGCAAGCAGAATCTAAAATCCATCCTTGTTTAGATTGGGCACCATTTTCAGTCACGGTGTATATATCACTATCTTTCTGAATAATACTAGCTTCAGCAGATTTTTCAACTTTATTTTTATTTTGAAGTTTGAAACAATTGGATTTAATGTGCCATTTTTTCTTACAATAATTACAAGTTAGATGAATATTTTTCGACAGAGAGGACCTCCCTCTAACAACCAAACTCTGCTAAATTGTCAGAATGGCTACTGGAGAGTTCTTTTTCAAAGAGCTCTTTAGAATACAAAGATGCTTTCACATCCTCCAACTTTAGAGACTTGTTTACTATAAATCAATATTTTTCTAAAATTATTATATGATGGAGATAGCGAACGAAGCAATATAAGAGTCAAATCTTCATCTTCATACTTAATCTCTATATTCATCAAGTCTAAAAGAATGGAAGAGAATTCATCAATCTGATACTTAATTGATGTACCTTCTACCATAGAAAGGGTATACAAATGGTGCTTGACAATTAACTTGGTGGTGAGATCCTTTGTGATATGCAAAAACTCTAACTTGTCCCATAAATCCTTAGTTGTCTTTTAATCAAGGATTTCACCCAAGACTTCATTGGACAAGTATAGCTGAATCACAGATAAGGTCTTCTCATCAATCTCTGCCTTTTTATCTTCGTCCATTGTAGTAGGTAACTTATACTTACCCAATAGTATTTTATGCAAACTATTTTGCTTCAAGATTGCTTTCATCTTGACTTTCCACATAGCAAAACTCATGTTGCACTCAAATTTCTCAATGTCAAATTTTGTTGTCGTCATAACTAATTCCAAATAAATATTAGCAAGGCTCTAATATCAGATTGTTAGGATTGAATACGAAAATAAAATATTTATCTAAAAAAATGTGAAAAATAAAATAGAAAAAATAAATAAGAAGATACAAATTTATGTGGTTCGGTGTTAGCCTATGTCCACGGGTGAAGGAGAGATCAGAATTTACTAATAATCTGAAAGTAGTATAAAACAAGAGAGAATAATCATTCTAAACCCTTAACCCAAATATACCCAATTATCTCTTCTTATAAAGATACAAAAGAAAAGAGAAACACTCATAAAAGGAAAAGAACCAAAATAGCTAAGGCAATTCTCTCACAAAATGGAAGAGCTCTCAAAACAAATATTACTAAAGAGTTTTTCTTAACTCACCACAAAAATCTCTAATCCACATCTCTACACAAATGAGTTGTACATATTTATAGAGTGAGGTTGGCTATTTGCATACAAAAATTTGTCAACATTTGTTGGCCCAAAAAATTATCAAAAAATTTTACCAAATGGTTGATGGCCGACTTTTATTTTGTCAACAAAAAACCACTAAAGTTTTCAATAACATTGGCTTAATCATATGAATCAATTTTGGTTGGCTATAATTGTCAACAAAATTGGCTTCATCATTTTGTCAAAGATTGTCAACTTACTAAGAATTCAAGGCACACTTAACATGAACCAATATACGATATAGACAATTTTGTACCATTACCCACAACAAGAAATTAATTACCTTTGTAGTCATCATTTATATTGAGAGTTGCCAAATATGGAGTCACATGATGACTTGCAACAGTATCAGGATACTAAGATTGTTCTACATATGTAGTAGGGCATGTGCAGCGGCGGAACCACCATGGGGTCGTGTGGGGTCACACGACCCCCCCTCACCGGCAGCCAGACGTGGAGGACCATGGTTCGCCGGCCTCTGCGCTGAAACTCAGCCCCCGCTGAGTTTTAGAGAAAATTGCAGCGAGGGGTAGACGAACCCCTCGCTGCAATTTCATTTTTTTTTTATATAAATTAGTCTCTGGCGAAACGGCGTCGTTTCGCCAGGGACTAATTTTTTTTTATATATAAACCCCTGGCGAAACGGCGCCGTTTCGCCAGGGGTTTATTAAAAAAAAAATAAACCGGCCCAAGCGAAACGACGTCGTTTCGCTTGGGCCGGTTAAAAAAAAATAAAGGGCTGCGCATGTCTTTGCCCCCTCTCTTCCCTGTCTCATATCTCCAACCCATTGCCAGCAGCACCACGCCACCACAGCTACCAGCCGCAGCACCGCCGACCGCCGCACCACAGCCACCCACCTCACCGACCCCCCCTCAGTAACATTCTGGTTCCGCCACTGGGCATGTGTCAATTGGAGCTAGCAACAAAGATAAGTTTACTTGTGGTCGTGGACCAGATGTGAACCGTGGAGCAAATTGTTGTTCGCGAGAGACAATGGAATTGTCAAAATGACGTCTACACTCTAGGGCTGAATGGTTTGTGTAGCCACACATCTGACAACTGACTAATTGGCGTTGAGCGTTGCTATAAAATTGTCCACCTCTTCCACGACTACAAGTGCCTCTTCCACGCCCTATGCTATTGTTGAAGTTTTGTTGGCCTGGATTATTGTTGAGGCTTATAGATGAGGAGTTAGGATGTTGTTTCTGTGCAATATTGAGATATGGCATATGTGTCTGCTGTGTCTTGATCAGAAACTCATGTGCTACCAACTGACCATGTAATTCGTTAAAGGAAACTGGGTCTGAACTGTAATATCTTGTAATAATAATAATAAGAATAATCATAACAATAATAATAATAATAATAATAATAATAATAATAATAATTAAATAATTAAAGTTAAAGTTGGTATGATATATATAAAAAAAACTTGCAGGAAAAATTTAAAATTGATAAAAGTAGGTGGAGTGTACTGAATGACAAAACAAATTAGGTGGTAATATATATATATATATAAAATAAGTGGGAGACAAAAAAATATAAATAATAAAATAAAAATTTGAAACAACATTTAGTGGATGAGTTAATGGGAAATATATATATATATATATTAGTTATCAACAAAAACTTTAATAATTAGGATAAAATAAGTGGTTAGAATTATTAATAGGACATTATTCTTTGGACAAATTAGACATTGAGGCGTCATAATTAGTGAAGAGAGAGAAGAGAAAGAGACAGAGAGAAAGAGTTTGAGACAGGGGAAAGAGGAAGCACTTTAAATTCTTTCCCTTCATTCGTCACTTTTCTGATCACCAAATATCGACACGCGTCGGCCACCATAAAATTAGATTCGTCAAGCTTTTCAACGTTATCAAAACCTCCGTGAACGGCCACTGTACCAGCCTTCACGTGCCACCGAATTTCTACCTAGAGATCATGCCTGCAGCAACTTTCGATTAACTTTTTGATCATTTTATGACCTCTTTTCTCGACAAATCGAGTATTTTTGAAATCATTTATTCATAAGCTTAATTTGGTATATTATTTATAATTTTAGGAGTACGTTTTAATTTGGCTGGAATCCGACGACCGTCTGGTGACAATGAAATTTCGGCGACTGGAGAAAAATATTTTAAAGAAAAAAATTAAATTAATTAAAATACAAAATTAAATAAAATTAATTATTATTATTTTAGTATTTAATTGATGGAAGTAAGAAAGTAGTTAGTAGATAATTGGAATATAATTTATAATTAGTAAATTGAAAAAAAATATTATAATTAGAGTTTATTTATTTAAACTTTATGAATTAAAATAAAAATGATATTATGATTAAATGACTAATTAGTTGTGGTTGAAAAATAAAAAAGAGGAATTTAAAATAGTTGACAGTAAGTAAATAAATAATAAATATAATAACTATATTAAATAAATAACAATTATTTAATCTTTATAATTTTGAACTTTTAAATTTTTGTTTATTAATTAATAAATTGAGTTGAGAATAATATTTTAATAATTGATTTAGATTAATAATTTAAAATCTAATTATAATATAAAGAATTAATTAGAGATATTTAAAAATAAATATAAATATATGTAAGAAATGGTTAATTTAAAGAAAATAAACTAGGAGTTTATCTATTTAAATTATATTTATTATAATAATGATTAAATCATTAATTGTATAAGGATTTTTAATTAGTTAGTTAGAAATTGAGATAATTAACTAATTACCAAGTGATTAAATTTATTGATAAATATGTTATAGTTACAAATTTGTAAAAAAAATAATATTTTCTTTTGTTATAATGGCTAAAGATATAATTACTTTTATTTAAGAAATAATTAGTGTTAAGTAGTAATATTATATTGTTACAGTAATTAAATATATCAATAAATTTATTTTAACTATTACTAATAATTGTCAATTTTAGTATGGTTGATAATATTATTATTATTAATAGTATAATTACTATTAATATATTATATTACTTTTAAGTTTAGAATAAATTTATTTTAAATAATTAATATTGATATTATTACTACTATTTAGTATTTAATTTAAATAAATTATTAAATTTAGAATAATGATAATTAAATTGTTATTTTTAACTACATAAATAACGTTATCATTATTAAAATTTATAACTTTATTATAGAAAATCATTAGAAGATAAAATATAAAAAAATAATTAAAAAGTAAATAAAACATATATTTATACTATTAGTTACTATTAAATATATTATAAATTATTGTTGTTAAATTAAAAAGTTAATTAAATAACCATTTTAGTAAAAATAATCAACTACTGTTATCTTGCAATTAAATAATATTAACATCTCTATTTGTTTTTATTAGTGTCATTATTATTAATATTTTAAAGCATAATAAAATAAGAAATTTAAATTAAATGATATTAGTATTATAGTATTTTTCACAATTAAATAAATATTATTTAAAATGTAATTGAATTAAATAGTTAATAAAATAAATATTATTAATATTTAATTGTTAAATAATTAAATTAAATTAATATAATCGTATATTAAAATATTATAAATACTTAGTAAATTTAGATAATATTAACGATATAAAGTTATTAAAATATTATTGGAAAATTTGATTAGCAAGCGGTTTGATAAATAGAGAGAATACTCGGTGGAGTATTATTTTAAAATTTTGAGAACGATCGAATTACGTAAAAAATTTGTTAGAATTTTAGAAATTATTTTTACGTTTTCTATTCATATCATTACCTCATAATAGTAATAATTCTAGATAATACTTTAGTAAATTATTATTTTTATATCACTTTAGGAGTGAATTCAACTGCAGTTGTAGAATATAGAAGTGATTTGGCCAATTAAATAATTTGAGTTATTGATTAAAGTGAGTGGATAATTATATAACATTTATATTTTATTAAATTATATATATATGATTTATTAAAAATTATTTTATGATAAAATTCTATTTATGATGAATTTAAAAGAAATAATTTATATATTTTTAAAATATGAACAAATAATGGTATATTGATATTTGAATTAGGTTCTACCTTAGTTAATAATTATTTTTATTTTACCTTGTGAGTGGATCCAACAGCAGAGGTAGAATATAGAAGTGATCTTGTTGGCTAAGTGAAAATAGCTTTTGACCTAGGTGAGCGAATGATTATATAATATTATTATTTTATTAAATTATAATATATATATATATATATATGTATGAATTGTTAAAATTAATTTACGATGAAATTCAATTTATAATGGAATTCGAAAGAAGTAATTTCTTTATATATATATAAGCTGGGAGCAATTAATGGTATATTGACGTTTAAACTATACATATGATGATTTATTATTGATACAGCTGAATAAATACTTAGAATATACTCATAATATATTTTCTGATAGATGCACCTTGATGATGGGTGTTTGATGAATTGAAGGATTTATAGCTATATTATATACTTTTTTGGAGAAGCACTTGGTATATATATAGCCTTTGAGATGTATATCAGGTGGTTTACCTCTTGGGGTAATTATGCACATATGTATGATCAACATTATTTGCTCTTGGGCTGCAACGTCATTATTATGCCCAAGATGTTAGAATTTACTCTTAAATTGCCAACATATGTGTGATTAGTTACATGTATGTTTATTTATAGCTAAGATGTTATTGTAGTCTATGAGATACATATTTTGAGTATATAAAGATGTATGTTTAACTTTTACAAAATAACTTTATGAATTTATTTAGTAGCATTATGCTATGAAAGAAAGATATTTTATGCAGCTGTATGACTTTATTAAGTATATGAGAAAATATTGTTTGTTTCCCCTTTGTTATATTATTATCTTCTCATTGAGTAGTTGTACTTATCACATCCATATATTAACATTTTTTAGATACTTTTGGAGAGCAATTCAGTAGAACACTCTCATCTTTTCATTTCTTTTACGTGTAGAAGAGGATGGGAACAGACTTGTCATTATAGTATAATAAGCTTATTTTAGGCTTGTTGTGTGTTATTTTTGTGAACAATATTAAGTATGTACTTAATGATGTATAAGAATGATAGTATTTGTTTTTGGATAATGATATAAATATTATACACTCATAGTTAATGTATGCGAGAAACATGGAATATTCAAATTATGAATGGAAGTTTTATAGCAGATTTATATTATGAGTTTCTTAAGTAATAGGAGAAACTCTGTCAAAATACAAGTTAGGTCCACCCTAGCTTTAGAAAGTGAGGTGTGATAGAACTTTTTTTTTAGTTTTGTTTATGCTTTATCCTAGTAGATAAATACTATCTAATTCTATGTGTAAGTCTTACCACATTGCTAAAACTATGTACACTTCTTGCATAGGCAAAATATTTTTAACTAAAAGTGAATCAAAATAAAATTTTTAGTATAAAGGCAATGTGAGATTACAAATTTGAGTGCAAGAAAAGCTATTCTTGTTTTTGATAAATAAAAAAAAATCATTGTTGATCATGTTTTGAAGTCTTAAATAGAATAAAAAATATTATAAACTGAACACAAGGTTTTAAATCACAAAATTAGAATTGGTCGCGGTGAAACAGAAACATATTGAATTAGCTTGAAACAGCTTGAGTCAATTATCACTACTATAAATACATTTTAAATCGTAGAATCGGACGAATTGAATAATAAAATCGGTGAAACGAAATGAATCGAGTCGATATAAAATAAGAAACAAATATTTTTTGCAATATATAAATTAATAATATATATTAAAATTGATCCATAATAAAGATTGAATTATTATCAAAAGTTATTTCGCGATATAAAATTAATTAAATAGTTTTTAATAATAATTAAACACGTATTATACTTTTTTTCTACGTAATAACAATACTAAAATAAAAATGACAACAACAACAACAACAACAACAACAACAACAATAATAATAATAATAATAATAATAATAATAATAATAATAATACATCACTTACTGATTAAAAATAAAAGAAAAAATAATCCAATTTAAAAATATAAACTACATAATAAAAATACTATAACAGTCATTATTTTATATATTTTTAAAAAAAACAAAGTGGCAGGTACAAGTGATAAGTACACAATTAATGATATTTTATTCCCATTTCTTAATATGATTATTATCAAATTGAGTTTAATTTGTTTGTTCATAGTGCAATTTAAGGATAATTTCAGGAATTCTCGATAATTTGAGGCTTTTGATCATTTCGGAGCAATTACGGATGAAAGTAGAAGAAAAGAGCAAAATCTGTCAATGGACACGCCCACGAACACGGGCATGTCGTTAGACGTGCCCCTGTTACTGCATTCAGTGGCTATGACACGTCCAGTTGCATGGGCGTGCTAATGATCGTGCCATTTACCCAAAGTCACAGTAGCTGCGACACGCCCAGGACCACGGGCGTGTCAATGAGCGTGTAATTCATCCAGACTCACAGTAGCTGTCACACGCCCGGTACCACGGGCGTGCCAAGGAACGTGCCTTTTATTCAGACTTACAGTAGTTGTGACACGCCCAGTAACACGGGCGTGTCAGTGGACGTGCCTTTGGTTCAAGATCACAGTGCCTATGACACGCCCAGTGACATGGGCGTGTCAGTGGTCATGTCACCTGTCGAAAAGTGAGATTCTTTGCACTGATTGAGGAATAAGTGGGGGACAACAGCTGGCCTTTGTCAAAAAGAAAGAACAAGAAAAAGAGAGCTTGCCTAAATCAAGGAAAAGAGTGATGAACCAAGGGAAAGTGGTAGACAATGGATGGGTTTAGTGAGCTGGAGGTATGGGCTGGAGATTTGGAGGGAATTAAAAAGAGAAGAGAGGGAGAAGAACAGCAGTTTTTGCTGGAGCATTGCTGGAAACAGAGAAGAAAGAAGAGGAGGAGGAGCTATCTGCTGGAGCAAGGAGAAGGGTCTTGAGCTGAGTTTGAAGAAAGATCCACACCATACTCAAGCCTTAAACCAAGAATCAAGAGCTCAAGTGAAGAAATACAGATTCACTGCCATGAATTGTTTGGTTTCTCTTACTCATTTATCTTACTCTGTTTTTCTAGCTGTTAATATGAACTAAATCTTTCTCTATCTAGATGTTGATGAACCCTAGCCAATTTGTATGAATTGAACAATTGTATTCAGTTGAATCAATTAATTGAGTTGTTTTATTCTTATGATACTTGTTGTTATTTCCAATTGATAATAGCATGCTTGTTGATTGGTTATTATTTTCATATTATTGACTTGAGAAAGCTTGATGTGAATTGAATACTCATAAGGATTGAGGATTGATTGGGGTACTAGAGATAGACCTATAAGATCCTTTGGTTTATAGTTCCTTGTCCTTAATGCATGACCTATTTAATTGTGTTTTGAGAAGAGATTCCGGCACTCTACTTAGTGATTAGGGATTAATCCACTCGAGAGAGGCTTTAATCTAAGTTAGAGGAATGCCAATTCAATTTGATTAAACAATTTAGCTGAATGGATTGTTTATAAATATCATTGAGGCTAGGGGGATTCAATATCTGGATAGCTCTATTAATATCATTATAAATCTTTTGTGCACAACATTTAATTTCCTTTCATTCATTAATTAGTTGATTTTAGTTACAACACATCACACAACTATTAATTCGCTAAACAACGATTAAGATTTGCACTAGTACTTGGCCTTGTCCCTAGAGGAACGACATTCACTCACTACTATATTACTTGAGCGACCCGTGCACTTGCGGTAATTGCATATAGCATACGGCACGCATTAAGTTTTTGGCGCCGCTGCCGGGGACAACGGTTTCAATATTAGTAATATAATTAAGATTGTTGATTTAGTTTTCTTTTTAATCATTTTTAATTTTAGATCTTGTTGGTTTACTATCATTGTAGGTATTTCCTATTGTTTATGACCAGATCTAGCTCATCCCAACTACTGGAGTTAGACCCAGAACTAGAAAGAACATTGAGGAGAAAGCAAAAGGAAGAAGAGGAGGCAAATCTGGAAGACGTAAGTTCAAGAGTAAACCTGGAAATTGAACAAGAAGAAATATTCGAAGTGATGGAAGGAGCTGGACCAAGAACAATGCAGGAGTTTGCTAAGCCCAATTTAAATGGGGCTGAATCGAGTATCCGGAGGCCGACAGTTGCTGCAAACAACTTCAAAATAAAGGCGAATGTGATTCAAATGGTGCAGCAGACTTGTCAATTCGATAGGTTCCCTGATGAAGACCCTAATGCACATCTTGAGAATTTTCTAGAGATTTGTGACACATTTAAGATAAACAATGTCTCAGAAGATGCAATTAGGCTGAGGTTGTTCCCATTTTCTCTTAGAGACAGACCAAAGAAGTGGCTGAAATTCTTTCCTCCAGGAACTTTCACCACCTGGGCCCAATTGGTAGAGAAGTTCTTAGAGAAATATTTCCCACCATCAAAAACTGCCAAGTTGAGGAATGACATCTCATCCTTTTTACAACAAGATGGTGAGACTCTTTATGATGCCTGGGAGAGATTCAAAGATTTGCTGAGAAGGTGTCCTCATCATGGGCTTCCACTGTGGCTTCAAATTCAAACATTTTACAATGGGTTGAATTATGTAAGTAAACAATCCATTAATGCAGCAGCTGGTGGTACCATCAACAACAAGACACCTGAACAAGCAAGGGACTTAATTGAAGATATGGCCATCACCAATTATCAATGGCAAGCCCCAAGAGAGCAAGGAAAGCTGAAGGCCGTGGGATCACACCAATTAGATCCGGTGGTGGCATTGACAGCCCAATTAGAAGCATTGAATAAGAAATTTGATTCTTTGGCTTCTTCTTCAGGAAAGGTTATGCAGGTGATGTCTTGTGAATGGTGTGGAGGTGGACACCAAAGTCAAGATTGCCAAAGTGGCAACATGTTTGCCAAGCAAGAGCAAGTAGATTATGTTGGGAATATGCCAAGGCAACAACAGAATAATCCATACAGCAACACATACAATCCGGGGTGGAGGAATAATCCAAATTTCTCATGGACCAATCAAAATAATCCAAGACCTCCCCCTGGATTCCAGCAACCCCAACATCAACAAGCTGCCCCTCCAAGAAAGAGTAGTTTGGAGGACATGATGGAGAAATTTATAGCAGCTTCTGAAACAAAGTTTCAATCAACTGAAACCTCCCTTAGAAATCAACAAGCCTCCATTCACAATTTGGAGAATCAGGTGGGGCAAATTGCCAAATTGCTCAGTGAAAGACCACAAGGAAGTTTACCTAGCAACACTGAGGCCAACCCTAAGGAGCAACTTAAGGCAATTACACTAAGGGGTGGAAAAGAAATCAATGGAGATATGGAAAAGAAGAGGACTGAAAAGTAAGAAAAAGAAAAAGAAGATGATCCTCCTACCACTTCGGGAGAGAAAGCTGCACGTGAAAGTGAAAGAGAGAAGCAGCCACAAGCAAGCAGCCCCAATTTGAAGGAATACAGACCTAGAGTACCCTATCCGGCAAGACTGAACAAGGACAAGATTGATGCTCAGTTCGGTAAGTTCCTTGAACTTTTCAAACAATTGCATATTAACATTCCATTTGCTGAAGCTCTGTCACAAATGCCTAAGTATGCTAAATTTTTGAAAGATATCCTTTCTAACAAAAGGAAACTTGAGGAAGTATCTCTAGTGCATTTATCTAAAAAAAAGTTCAGCAATTTTGCAAAGAAGATTACCTAAGAAATTAAAAGATCCAGGTAGTTTTACCATTCCATGTTTTATAGATAATCTTGAGGTTAAAAGTGCTTTAGCTGATTTGGGGGCTAGCATAAGTGTTATGCCCTATAAAATTTTTAAAGAGCTAGGCATTGGTCAACCTAAACCAACACTCATGACCATCCAACTTGCGATAAATCGGTAGTCCACCCTCATGGCATAATAGAAGATGTGTTGGTAAAAGTCAGGGATTTCATTTTCCCCAATGATTTTGTTGTCATTGATATTGATGAGGATGTGGATGTTTCGCTTATTCTTGGTAGGCCATTTTTGAATACAGCCCGTGCCCTTATTGATGTTCATGACGGCACATTGACTTTGAGAGTGGGTGAGGAGAAAGTAATTTTTAGGATACATGATGCCATGAAACATTCACTTTCACTTGATGAGGCGGAATCATGCAATGATGTTGTTGAGCATGAGACCGTAAATTGTTTAACTAACATTGTTTCCAAGGATCCCCTTGAGTTGTGTTTATTGCAGGAAAATATCGAGGGTCAAGAAGCAATGGAGCAGCTTGCTTTTCTTGAAGCGAGCAAATCATTCAAATGCAGGGCATATGAGACCATTGAAATGCCCAAGGAAGAAAAGCCAAAACCATCGGTGATTGATCCACCAAACTTGGAATTGAAGCCTCTTCCGGATCACCTTGAGTATGGGTTTTTGGCAGAGAAAAAGAGATTGCCCATAATTCTGAGTTCTCACCTATCTTCTAAGCAGAAAGAAAAACTCATCCAGTTGTTGCAGAAACACAAGCAAGTGATAGCTTGGAACATAGCAGATATCAAGGGGATTAGTCCATCCTATTGCACTCACAAGATACTGATGGAGGATGAATTCAAGCCAGTAGTGCAACCACAGAGGAGACTGAACCCAAAGATGAAAGATGTAGTGAAGGCTGAAGTGATAAAACTACTTGATGCAGGGATTATATATCCGATCTCGGATAGTTCTTGGGTGAGCCTAGTTCAAGTGGTACCGAAGAAGGGAGGGATGACTGTGATCCCTAATGAAAATGATGAGCTGATTCCAACAAGAACAGTCACTGGTTGGAGGGTTTGCATTGACTACAGAAAATTAAATGATGCAACTAGAAAGGATCACTTTCCTTTACCCTTCATTGATCAGATGTTGGAGAGGTTATCCGGCCATGAATACTACTGCTTTTTGGATGGCCTTTTAGGCTATTTCCAAATTCTCATTGCACCGGAAGACCAAGAGAAGACTACATTCACCTGCCCATATGGGACATTTGCATATCGAAGAATGCCATTCGGGTTGTGTAATGCACCTGCAACTTTCCAAAGGTGCATGATAGTAATCTTTGATGAGCTAATAGAGGATATTATGGAGGTGTTTATGGATGATTTCTCAGTCTATGGCAGCTCATTTGAAAAGTGTTTGGAAAACCTTGAGAGGGTTTTGATGAGATGTGAGGAAACCAATTTGGTGCTTAATTGGGAAAAGTGTCATTTCATGGTTCAAGAAGGAATTGTGTTGGGACACAAGATTTCGAGCAAGGGCATTAAGGTGGATCGGGCAAAGATAGACATAATTGAGAAGCTACCACCACCCACATCTGTGAAAGCCATCAGAAGCTTCCTAGGGCAAGCGGGTTTTTATCGAAGGTTTATTCGAGATTTCTCTAAGATAGCCCGTCCATTGATAAGACTCCTTGAGAAGGATGTCGATTTTGTTTTTGATGAGGAATGTCTGAGAGCATTCACGACCCTGAAGGAGAAATTGACCCATGCTCCAATCATGGTAGCTCCTAATTGGAATCTACCATTTGAATTGATGTGTGATGCAAGTGACTTTGCAGTAGGAGCAGTCTTGGGCCAACGCAAAGAGAAATACTTTCAGCCTATCTACTATGCGAGCAAGACCTTGAACGCAGCTCAAGCCAATTACACGACTACAGAGAAAGAGCTGCTAGCTGTGGTTTTTGCCTTTGACAAGTTTAGATCATATCTAATCTTGTCAAGGGTGATTGTGTATATAGACCATTCAGCTTTAAGGTACTTATTCACGAAAGTTGATGCTAAACCTAGACTAATCTGATGGGTTTTGTTGTTGCAAGAATTCGACTTAATAATTCAAGATAAGAAGGGAGCCGAAAATCTTGCAGCAGATCATCTCTCTCGGTTGGAGAATCCAACCCTAGAGAGACTTGAAGAAGGGGACATTGATGATCACTTCCCCGATGAACAGCTATACGCCATGGTAAGTGAGGTAAGTGGTTTAAATTTTGAAACACCTTGGTTTGCCGACTTTGCAAATTATTTAGCTGTTAGGGAACTCCCTAAGGACCTAACTTATCAAGCAAAGAAGAAATTCTTTTCTGATCTAAAGTATTATTTTTGGGAGGATCCCTTTCTGTTTAAGTTGTGTAAGGATCACATGATCCGAAGATGTGTGGCATGGCCCGAATCAATGAACATCCTTAGTGAATGCCATGCCGGACCAGCTGGTGGTCATATGGGGGCCAATAGAACTGCTCAAAAGGTACTAGAATCAGGATTCTATTGGCCCACTTTGTTTAAAGATAGCTACGAAATTGTAGTTCGCTGTGATCAATGCCAAAGAGCTGGAAACATTTCATCTCGTGATGAGATGCCCCAAAATGAGATTCTAGTTTGTGAAATTTTTGATGTATGGGGAATTGATTTTATGGGACCATTTCTCAACTCTTTTGGAAACAAATATATTTTGGTAGCTATTGATTATGTGTCTAAATGGCCTGAAGCCTAAGCCTTGGCAACCAATGATGCTAGGGTTGTAGTGCAATTTTTGAAGAAATTATTTTCTCAATTTGGCACGCCAAAAGCAATTATCAGTGATAGGGGTACTCATTTTTGTAACAATCAGCTTGAAAAGGTTTTAAATAGATTAGGAGTTACACACAGGTTTGCTACTCCTTATCACCCCCAAACCAGTGGCCAAGTCGAGAACACAAATAGGGAAATCAAACGAATTCTAGAAAAATCTGTTGAACGATCCCGAAAGGATTGGTCCAAGCAATTGGACAATGCTCTATGGGCTTTCAGAACTGCTTTTAAAACTCCCTTAGGCACTACACCATTTAAATTGGTATATGAAAAAGCTTGCCATTTACCTGTTGAGATAGAACATCATGCATATTGGGCAATAAAACAGATTAACCTTGATCTAGCTTGTGCAGGTGAAAGGCGAAAATTACAGGTAAATGAACTAGACGAGTGGAGGTTGCAAGCTTATGACAATGCAAGGATGTACAAGGAACGTACCAAGAGATGGCATGATGCTCACATCAAGAAACAGAAAGAGTTTCAAGCAGGAGATCAGGTATTGCTGTATGATTCAAGGCTCCGACTCTTTCCAGGTAAGTTGAAATCTCGATGGTCCGGTCCTTTTACTGTCAAGGAAGTTTTCCCTTATGGAGTGGTTGAAATAAGCCACCCGGAAAAAGAAGGTTTCAAAGTCAATGGGCACAGGCTCAAATCTTATTTTGGAAGGGAAATACAGGCCTTCAAGGAGGTTTTACACCTCCAAGATTAGGGACATTCGTCCGACCGTCCAACTAATACGACGTTAAAGAAGTGCTGGGTGGGAGTCAACCTACCGTTTTTTATGTTTTGGTTTGCATTGTCATTTTGTTTTAACTTTCTTGAATGGTTGGTTGTTTTTGTTTTGCCTATTCTGAAGTTGCAGTGGGAATTTAATTTTTGGAGAATAACTTGAGCACACGCTCATGGACACGCCCGTGTCAGTGGGCGTGTCATTATGTTTTTCAGGCAGTAGCTATAACACGCCCATGAACACTACCGTGTTAGTGGGCATGTAAATTATCTTTTCAGACAGTAGCTACTACACGCCTATTGACACGACCGTGTCTATGAGCGTGTCATTATATTTTTCTAACAGAGGCTATCACATGCCCATGGACACGATCGTGTCCATGGACGTGTCTCTTAAAAAAAAATTCAAAATTCAAAATTCAAATTTTGAACTGGGCACGCCCCCAGGAACACACCCAGGCTAGTGGGCTTGTAGTTTGAATGTGTGTCACAGAATGTATGACACGCCCACAAGCACGCCCGTGTTTATGGGCGTGTTAATTGTAATTTCATCCAGTAGCTGTGACACGTCCAGGGACACGCACGTGTCCAAGAGCGTGTCACGAGAACTGACTTTTTAAATCGTGGGGCACGCCCAGTAACACGGGCGTGTCGCTGGGCGTGTTGACGTTTTTATATATAGCTCCCACGCCCATTTTTCCGAAAATCTCAAAATTTCCTCTCATTCTCTCTCATTTTCTCTCAAATTTTCGAACGATTTTTACTCTCGGCTTGCATTCTATGCGTGTGATCTCTCATTTTTCCATTGCAACTACTCATTTTCCCTCGGATTTGCGATTTCAGGTACGAGATCTAAATTATTTATTTATTTTTTTCTTTCTTTCTTCTTTCGATTTTTGTTTGTTTTATTTCGTTTTTCTTTCGTTTTTCATATACATTCCTTGTATCTGCTTGTGTTTACCATGAAATTTGAAATTTCGTGATTTGTTTGCTTTATTCCGGTGTTTTAAATTTTTGTGGTGTTTGATTTTAATTGTCGTTTTGAACTACCGTTTGATTCGGAATATGTTTGATTTTAGATTTGTTTTGAATTGTTGATTAATCAAATAATATGTTGTTTTAATTTTAGAATTGTTTTGTTAATTAATAGTTTGCGTTATTCCGTTGTGTTATTATTGTGTTGATTAATCAAATAATTGTTTTGATTCTCGTTACTTGTGATTTATGAATAATATGTTGATCGAATAATCATTTGCGTCATTTTGTTGTATTATTTGAAATTGAATAATATGTTGGTTTTGAAATTATTTGATTAATCCTAGTTACTTGTGGTTTATGGATAATATGTTGATTTGGTGATTGGCTTTATTGTGTGTTTATCGTTAGGGTTGATTTATTGCTTGCGATTAATTGAGGTATATGATTCTAGGTGGATTGCGTTGTTTAGCCTGCATTTTGGTATGCTTTTGTTATTGACGAACCATTTAATTTATTATTGCAGATTTATCGAAAATGGGCCCTCGCAAGCAATCATCGTCCCAGCTTCCAGCTAAACGGGCTCGAGGGGAGGGCAGTTCCAGCCAGCCTGCTACCCGCCCAACTTCTAAATTCATGGCGGGACATAAGTGCCTCAAATTCTCAAACGGCGAGGAACGACGACGCTTCGAGTTGTTCGGCAACAAAGAATGGTCGGCACCTCGGTTCTTAGACTGGGAGGCTATGGAAATGGTTCATATTGCTGCAGAAGTGAAAGAAATGATTGATCAACCGGGGTGGGGCCAGCTCTTCTCTATCCACGAGTCCTCATACCGAGAGCTTACACTTGAGTTTTACTGCACCTTCCAATATCAGAAGACCAAAATCTCCATCACTGAGCCTACAGTTAAATTTCGACTGGGAGGGCAGAGGTTCCACATGAGCATCAACGACCTTGGGGTACATCTCGGGTTGTATACTGAAGAGGAGGTCCAAACCACCGATTATCTCAGTGCCGAGGTGGATTTTGCTGAGTATGATGTTGTTCCGCCTCGGGTTTGGCATGACTTTGCACCCACTGCCGATAGATATCAGCCCAAGGTCTCCAAGGCATCCAACTTTGATTCCTTCCCCTGCCGGGTGGTGCATAATTTGTTAGTTCACACTCTTACAGCCCGACTGAGCAGTATAGGGGTGGTGACCTTGAGGGATCTGTTTTTCCTGCACTGCATGCAACATAAGATCCGGTGCAATGTAGCCCATGCCATCACCCATTTCTTCCATGAGCAGTCTCGGAAGGGAGCTTCAGGTGCTTTACATGGTGGCATGTATGTCACGAGACTTGCTCAACGGCTGGGTGTGTTAGATGGTTGCCTCCCTATGACGGTGGACGGTATGCCCAAGATATTGGGTATGGACACACTGAAGAGGTTGAACAGGGAACAGGTAGCTGGGCTGCGAGCTACTCCTATGGATTCAGATTTACCAGAGGCAGCTCCTTCTACTCCTACCTCCGATATACCACCACCTCCACCGTCAGATTATCCTGCTGGACCTTCTGCTGCTGGACCATCTGATGCTGCTGCACCTTCTTCTTCTGCCGGGCCTTCCTTTGTCCAGCCTCCTGCATTCCGAGATTGGCGCCAGTCAATTAATGAAGAGTGGGATGATGACAGGAAACCCACAGAGTTTAAGCGTCAGATGTGTCGGATTGAAGGTAAGATATGCAATATCGAGCTAAACCAGAATATGATTTTAATCCAGCAGGAGGAGATCCAAGCCCAGTTGGATCACGAGATTTTGAGGCGGCAGTGGCTTGAGCAATCCATGTTGGAATTCTGGCGGTATCAGGGATTTCACCCTTCACAGCCACTACCTCCACCCTATCAGCCACCTGCCCGTGCACCGACACCTGCACCTGCACCTGCACCGGAACCCGCTCCACCAGTTGATGTCTCCGATGATGATGAGACCAGCAGTGGCTAACCACATTTTTATTTTTTTTATGTCGTCTTTCATTTCTTTACTTATTTAATACGTTTTTAGTTTTTCTTTTTTTTAATTGCTTTTGGATTATTATTATTAGTATTATTTTCTTTAAGCATTGTTTCCTTTCTTTATTTATATATTAACCTTGTTTTGAGTGCATTGTAGAATATTATTTTGCTGCAACACCTCCTTCACTGCACTCTCGGCACCGTAATCATTTTCATCCACTCATGGACATAAAAGGGCAGTTATTCTCTCTCTTCATTGTTTCGTGTTGTGCGCGCCCATTGAGGACAATGTGCATCTTAAGTAAGGGGGAGAGGTATACTTTATTGAATAAATTTCTACTACTTCATTTTTTTTGATTCATTTGTCTCAACAATGCCTGCTAAGTAAGCTAAATTGTTATGATAAGTATAATTTGATGTGATTTCCCTTTACATGTTAAACTAATTTGAAATTTCCTAAATGACAATTTCTTGTTGAGGTTAACTTAGTGATTTCGATCAATTGTTGAGGATCGATTGTAATGGCTATAGTTAAGTTGTGGATCGATGGAAATTGGAACATTACTAGAGTTTAAAACCTTAGTTACATTTTTTAGCATAATATAATTTCGTAGATTCTTGAGTCAGACTTGGTACGACCCTTAAGTTTATAACCCTTGAATAAAAATAACTAAAACAAATAATTCTAAGGAGCTTTGAAAATTTTTCCCTGTTCCGCTGATTTTGACTACAAATGAGTTAGAATCATGAATAGTTCTATTAGCCATTTGAACGGTGATTCTGGCTGAGTAACCGGGGGTCGGCATCACAAATGTTTACCTTCGCGTTAAAAGGCTAGTATCAGTTCAAACAAGTCGGGCTCCTTAAAACATATAAAAAAAATAAATAAAAAAAATAAAATTTTTTTTGAGGGTTAGAATGCTTAAGAGAAAACTCACGTTTTTCGCACTTTGTTCATGGCATTTGAATTTGCTGGAATTTTATGCTCAATTTTTTAACTCTGGATTTTTAGGTTTTGGGCATGTGAAATTTTTATTTTGAAACTTCTTGATTCAGCTGTTATGATTGTGAATTATTTTGATTGAGAAAGTGAGGTTATCCGATTCGAGCATTGTCAAAACTTTATTTTTCTTTTTGAATATAGAGGGAGTCCGTCATTTCTGCTTATTACAGTAATTTAGTTTGCTTGAGGACAAGCAAAAACTCAAGTGTAGGGGAATTTGATAAGTACACAATTAATGATATTTTATTCCCATTTCTTAATATGATTATTATCAAATTAAGTTTAATTTGTTTGTTCATAGTGCAATTTAAGGATAATTTCAGGAATTCTCGATAATTTGAGGCTTTTGATCATTTCGGAGCAATTACGGATGAAAGTAGAAGAAAAGAGCAAAATCTGTCAATGGACACGCCCACGAACACGGGCGTGTCGTTAGATGTGCCCCTGTTACTGCATTCAGTGGCTATGACACGTCCAGTTGCATGGGCGTGCTAATGATCGTGCCATTTACCTAAAGTCACAGTAGCTGCGACACGCCCAGGACCACGGGCGTGTTAATGAGCGTGTAATTCATCCAGACTCATAGTAGCTGTCACACGCCCGGTACCACGGGCGTGCCAAGGAACGTGCCTTTTATTCAGACTTACAGTAGCTGTGACACGCCCAGTAACACGGGCATGTCAGAGAGGGAGAAGAACAGCAGTTTTTACTGGAGCATTGCTGGAAACAGAGAAGAAAGAAGAGGAGGAGGAGCTATCTGCTGGAGCAAGGAGAAGGGTCTTGAGCTGAGTTTGAAGAAAGATCCACACCATACTCAAGCCCTAAACCAAGAATCAAGAGCTCAAGTGAAGAAATACAGATTCACTGCCATGAATTGTTTGGTTTCTCTTACTCATTTATCTTACTCTGTTTTTCTAGCTGTTAATATGAACTAAATCTTTCTCTATCTAGATGTTGATGAACCCTAGCCAATTTGTATGAATTGAACAATTGTATTCAGTTGAATCAATTAATTGAGTTGTTTTATTCTTATGATACTTGTTGTTATTTCCAATTGATAATAGCATGCTTGTTGATTGGTTATTATTTTCATATTATTGACTTGAGAAAGCTTGATGTGAATTGAATACTCATAAGGATTGAGGATTGATTGGGGTACTAGAGATAGACCTATAAGATCCTTTGGTTTATAGTTCCTTGTCCTTAATGCATGACCTATTTAATTATGTTTTGAGAAGAGATTCTGGCACTCTACTTATTGATTAGGGATTAATCCACTCGAGAGAGGCTTTAATCTAAGTTAGAGGAATGCTAATTCAATTTGATTAAACGATTTAGCAGAATGGATTGTTTATAAATATCATTGAGGCTAGGAGGATTCAATATCTGGATAGCTCTATTAATATCATTATAAATCTTTTGTGCACAACATTTAATTTCCTTTCATTCATTAATTAGTTGATTTTAGTTACAACACATCACACAACTATTAATTCGCTAAACAACTATTAAGATTTGCACTAGTACTTGGCCTTGTCCCTAGAGGAACGACATTCACTCACTACTATATTACTTGAGCGACCCGTGCACTTGCGGTAATTGCATATAGCATACGGCACGCATCAACAAGCATTAAGCTTAATGGTTAAAACACACTCTCTCTCTAACCTGTCTCAAGTTCAACCACAACCTTCCTTCATATTTTTTTCTTCTTTCTTTCTCTTACTTTGTTTTTATTTTTTAGTTATTTTTATTAGTTATTAATTGTTTATTTTTTATTAACCGGATAAATTAATTAATTATTTATTATCTATATCTATATTAATATATAAAAACTAAGGAAGAAGGACTCTCTTGAGGCTGCAACGTATGCATATTTTAAGAATGAAGCAATTCTACAATTTCTCAATTTCTCCCTTTATATTCTAAATTTCTTCAGTTTCTCTTCTACAAATTTAAATCGAAATGTCGCTTGCTCTCCCACAATTAAATATTGTGAAGATATAAAATAACTTTTCACTTTCTCAATTTCTTGGGTGACCTTTGATTTTATCAGTCTTTTATTGTTAACTTTGCAAGTGATTCATTTTCCCAACCTTTTTTTGTATCTACTCTTTGATGTAAATGGAAAATCACTCCAAAAAGACTTACAACCCAGTTTTAGCATTTGGAGGCAAGAACAAACCATTTTCTTTTTTTTTTTTAAATTTTTAGATTTCTAATAAATTTTTATGTTATTTTTAATGTTCTTTTTGTAGGTTGTGTTTATCTTTGATGATCATTTTGTTGATATTTTGAATTAGATTAGATTTTTGGACAATGTTTCAAGAACATAGTTATGGTTGTTTAAAGGGATTATCTATTATAGTTATTTTTTTTTATCAATCGTAATTGGTATTGACAATTTAAGCTTTCATTCATCTACATTTAATGAAAAATTGTCATATTTTTATTATGGGTTGCATGAAAGCATCATTGACAAATTTGGTAGAATTTAACACTAAATATTCATTTTAATTTTTTGAAGCATGACTCTAGAATCAATAAAGGAGTAACGGAGTACAAGCTATCTCACCAAGTATAAATAGATCAAAGTAGTGTCAATTTTCTTAATTTAATTGGTAACTTATTGAAATAGAGAAGGTTTATTTGAAATAGATATTATCAACCTAAATATTGTTGAAAATTGAAAGTTAGATATAGAAATGAAATTATAGTCAATAATATGTTTAGACACTAATATATATATTTTTTCTCATCTTAGATTCTTGCTTACATGAGTGAATAGAGATTGTGAAGTAAGCAAATAAAAGAAATAAAATATTATAAATATTTATAATTTATTAATAAAAATGATAAAAAAAATATATCCGTGCATCGCACGGGTCGACGGCTAGTTATATATATAAAAACCAAGGATATAAGAAGTATTAAAAAAGCGACACATCATCAATTTTCCAAAATAATACTCTCTCATTTTTCTCTTTTTAATTAATTTTTATTTAATTTTAATAATTTATATAAAATATAATATTTATTATATTTGTGACTATTAATTTCCTATTAAATAACTACATATTAATATAATTTTATAATATTAATTAAATAAATTATGTTAGTGACTTTTAGTTTTCCAAAAATTAATTACATATAAATATAATTAAATTAAATCAATTATATATTAATATAATTTAATAATATATTTATATTTTTTTTAAAAGCCAAGGATATAAGAAGTGTTGAAAGAGTGACATTATGAATTTTTCAAAATAATGCTCTCTTATTTTTATCTTTTTAATTAATTTTTATTTAATTTTAATAATTTATGTAAAATATAAAATTTAATATTTATTATATTTGTGTCTATTAATCTCCTATTAAACAACTACATATTAATATAATTTTATAATATTAATTAAATAAATTATATTTGTGACTTTTAATTTTTTAAAATTAATTACACATAAATATAATTAAATTAAATTAATTACACATTAATATAATTTAATAATATATTTATATTTTTTTAGAAATTTAAAAAGTTAAAAAATATAAAACTCTTAACATTCATAATACATTATAGATATATTTAGGATAAAAACTAATAATTTATTAAATATAAATATGTGACTTTGTATCTTTATGCATTAATTAATAATTTCAATTTTAAAATTTATTAGTAATTGTTAATTATTAAAATTATTAATTTATTAATAATATATTAAATATGACTTTTTATCTTCACATGTTAAGAGTTTCAATTAAAATATGTACCAATAATTACCTATTTATTAATATATTAAATATTTAACCTTTCATCTTCATTATTTAATTTACTTATAAAAATTTTCTTCATTTAATTATTCATTTCGATGCTATATATCTCTTTAAATTAGCTTAGATTATTCAAAATTATCTCTAAATTTACCATGGAAAAAGTAATGTAATAAAAAATTCTATGAATTTGTAAATTCTTCAAATTATAGAAATTTGTATCATAAAAAAATGATTAAGTAGAAAAGTTATGTTGGATGTAAGAGACACAATTATGGTGAATTCAAAACTTTTACTTTCAATATTTATTTTCTTTATTTTTTATTGTTATTTTTATTACAATAATATTATAATTAATTTATTGTTCTAATATTAATTTTATAACTAATTTTTCCTATAAAGCAGTCACCAACTCATCTTATCTTATATAATCTATAGTATTTTTTGTTATTATTATTACAAATTATTTTTTGCCTTTTAGGTATATATTGGACAATTCTCTTTATAACGGAGAAAGCACCATAATCTTATATGCTACTTTACATAATATATAAGTATTAGGTTTGAATTTTTAATTTAACTCAAAACTATAAAATTTATATAAAATTAAAAAATTACTTTTACATATGAATTTAGAATTAAATAGTTATAAATAAAATAAAAAAATACCAATGGTATTTATTTTCCAAACAAAGGTTAAATACATTACTCAATTCGCTAGAGAATTATATTTCATTATAGAAATATTTTTCATTTCATAATAATGAGAGAAATTAGTTAATTTTATTAAAAATATAAAATTATATAATATTTCTTTATTATATATATTGTTTTCATACAAAATATAGTCATTAAATATTTTAATAAGTAATATTAATTATAGATATAATAGACATTTTTATATATTAATTAATTTATTAAAATGATAAATAGGTTATAATTTAGAAATAAAAAAATATACTTATCAACTTAGACTGAAGATTAATTAATATTTATAAGTAGAATTCATTTGAACTTAAAACAAAGAGACTTTTTAATAAAGAAAAAAAATTTAGCTACATTAGTTGAAACAAATTTAATTTAAATCTAGCTAGCCAACTTATACCAAAATAATTTTTAACCGTTAACTTACTAACTAAAAATTGATACGAATAAATTAGTAATTTTATTTAGAATTGAGTTTGAAGCTATATATACAAATTGAGTTTCTAGTTTTATTATAAATTTTCAAAGTTTTTACCTTCTTACTAAATCATATTTAAAAACAAAAGTTAAAGATAATTTTTTCTCTTTTTAAACATGAAATAAAATTTAGTAATAATGTACGTACAGTGCCAAATATACTTTTTTAAGTTAAAATTTTTTAATTGCTTATATACATATTATTATGAAGGAATTGGAGTCATGAATTATAATATACTTTAGACAATCAATATGTTATTTAGTCTAAAATTGGACATTTTTAGTTGTTTGTAAATGTGATAGGAAAAAATTATTACTGTAATACTATAATACTATATAAATTAATGCTAACATCATATAATTATGTTATTACACTCTTTAAATAATAAAAATAAGCTAATATATTTAAGAATCTAATTCAACGATAATATTTAATGTTCCATATAAAATATTATGAAATTAAAAATACAATTACAAAACCATAAAAAGATAATAATTATGAAATTCTATTTAATAATTTTTTAAAAAAAATAATTTTACACAACATAAATTTATATTAAAAAATTTTTATAAATTAAACTAAATTAATGAAAATTTATACTAACAGTAAATGATACTAATAAATTTTTTATGACTTATAAAAAATATTGTTATAAAAAAATTAAATATAACATAATAAAAAATAACTATAATTAAAGTATATAAAATACAATATAATAAATAATAAATTTGCGCATGACGCAGGGCTATGCCTAGTATAAAGAAATAATTATTTATTATTCTTCTTCAGCTTCAAATAACGCCAAAACCAAAACCCGATGGTACCCAGCTTCAAAGAACCCAAATCCTATTCTTCTTCTTCTTCTTCTTCTCCTTCAGTTGCAAAACCAAAACCATCATTTCCTTCTTCTTCATTAATATATCTTTTTTTATGTATCTTCACTAATATATCAATATGTTTTCTTATAGTTTTCCAATTTGGTATTTATTTGTTTTCTCCAACAACAGCCTAAAATATTACCAATATCTAATTTGTCTTATCATGAATCTTTCAATCCAACAAAGATCGAGAGACTCATCCTTTTTTACAAGTTCATGCTTCCCATCATAATACTTCAATAAATCCCTTACAGAAAAGTTACTGAAGGACACTATAATAAATCAGAGAATTACCAGCAAAAGTTTTAGCAGTTAGTCAATTTTGGTGCTGAAATCTAATATATTGGTAGCAAGTAGCAACATAAAAGGTTAACATACAGCAGAAAATTATTGATATGCTGTTCTGCTTCAATCTTCAGCTTGTTGTCCACAGAGAAACTAACATCAATTGATTCAAGCATGGCGCAGAATAATAGTTTAGCATATCTCAATCGATCTTGAAAATGTTAAATTAGAGTTAGACACTAGCTCAATGAGGATCACAATCATTGTTGAGAAGTTTTCACCATTTTTAACAATCTATCTCTGTGTATTAAGTAACAATGTATTTTTTTATTTATAAATATATAAAAATTATCTAATTTTATAAGTTGTTGAAACTCATATTTATGTGAGTGAGAGCACAAATATACATTTAATAATTTATAGTATCATGCTATTTAATACTATAATATCCCGTATTTTTCTAAAATAATAATATAAAAATATATATAATAAAAATAAATAATATGGTATGTACAATAAATTTTAAAAAAATATGTGTTTATTAATAATATGATTTATTAAATAAATAAAGTAGGTGTTGGATTATTTAAATAAATTTTAAAAAAATATGTGTTGGAATATTTAAGTAAAAAAAAGATATTTAACACCACTGTGAATCGACATTGGATTAAAAAAAAAGCAAGTAGTTTACTTTTATGCTAAGTAGTCTATGCATGTTCATATATTATACTAAATAATATTTAAGTTATTAGTGAACTTATAATAATAATAATACTTATTAGTAAAATAAATAATTATAATGATTGAAAAAAATATGTATATATATATTACCAATAATCAGTAACAAATATATATATATATATAATAACTAAAGTTAGTACATTAAATTAAAAAATATGATTTAAATAATATTAAAACAACAATATTAATATATTGGTAGTAATTTTTGACTAACCAATAATAATAATAATAATAATAATAATAATGAGTGGAATAATTAGGTAAAATAGTAATATTAATAATGATAATATATATAGTGGAGTGTATAGTAATACAAATAAATCATAAATAATAATATAAATAATAAAAAATAATAAAAAATATATAAAATAATATAAATTAGGTAAAGACACAATTTTAAATATAGATTATCAATTGTGAAATTAGTGGTCTTAGCATTAAATTTTTTTATTTCAATTTAAATGGGTTATTAAGTAAAGAAGAAAAAAGAAATTTGAAAAAAAAGAAAAAGAAACAGAGAAGGAAATAAGAAAGAAAAGAAAAACGACAGAGAGAGGGACGCTGAAAAAAATTAAACAGAGGAAAAAATTATATCGGAACAATAAAGAGGGAGAGGAAGATTTCTTGGAGTAGTAAACTTCATCAGCTCCGTTCGACATCTTTCGGCCACCATCAAGCAACAGGCACCTGCCACCGGGAAAGTCAACTCTATAAACTTTTCAACGTCATCAAAATTGCCGTGAACCGCTACAGAAAATCACCGCATGCGCTGTTCGAAGTGTTGATTGGAGCTCTAGCCGGCTTCAACTTCGGAAGCTGTTTCCCACTACTTTTCGACGATATTATTTGACCAAATGAGTATTTTTAGAATCCTCTCGCCTTAAACTTCGATTAGGTATATTACTCTCTAAGTATATATAACGTTTTAAAAATTCATATATATATATATACATATACATATATTTTTACACACAAACAGTAATTAAAATTTTTATTAGTTAAATTTTAGTTTAATAAGAAATTTATGATTTAATTTTGATGACAATATTATGATAAATAAAAAAATAACTAGAGAAAGATGAATTTTGAATAAATATAAATAAAAGTAGTGAAAATAATGAATAGTTAGTTAAAATTTATAAAATTATTAAATTAGAAATTATAGCTGATTAATTATTATTGTTAAAAGAAAAATAATAATGAAAGATAATTAATATTGCTAAAATTATATAGGCAGTAAATTAAAATTAAAATATTAAAATTAAATATAATTAAAATAATTAAATATTGAGTTTCAAATATTATTAGTAAATTGTAGAATAAATTAATATATAAATTGAATTAATGAGATTATGAATTAGTAGTTATTTGTTAGTTAGTGAATTTAAAATTATTATCAAATTATGATTAAGAAGTTTTGTTAATATACAATGATTTATTAATATATATATATATGTGTGTGCGCGCGCGCGCGCGCGCACGTCTAAATGAATATTAACTTTAGAATAAAAATAATTATGGTAAGGTCAAGATCAATTCTTAAAATATAAATTTTATTAGTAAATTACAAGATTAATTAGATGTATTTTAGATATAAGGACATAAATAAATATATTTATGAATTAAATAAGTAAATTGATAGTTTGTTAAAATATAATTATATTAAATACTACTATTAAATTATAATCTAAATAAGAGTTTTATTTACAAATATAATTAAGTTAATTAAATTACTTATAAATTAATTTGAGTTAATTAATTATCAAATAATTAAAATTTGTAGTAAGTAAAATATAAAATATGTTAAGTAGTAATTAATTATTAACATTGTTAGTGTTGTAGTAGTAAAAGAATTATAACTAAAATTTTATAAATATTAATAATTTTTTAATATATTATTTAAAGCCTATTAAATGTTTACTTAAATAGTTACATTGTTATTATTATTATTATTGAAAATTAATATATATTGATTATTATTGAACTATATTAGTTATTAAAATATAATATCAAATAGTAGTTAAATATTAAGATTTGTTATGATTATGATAATTAAATATTATTATTATTAAATTTATTATTAAATTTATTATAATTATCATTATTAGCAAATACTAATTTTAGTATCAATATTGTTAATACTTTTACTATAATTATTTTTTTTATTAAAATTTAATACTACAACGTAAAAAAAAATTAAAGTAAATAAAATTAAGTAAGAAAAATTAAAGTAAATAATATTATTCTATTTGAAGGATATATTTTGTAAATATATGTATTATTAAATATATTTTCACAACCATTGTGATTGTAATAAGTTAATATTTTTAGAGAGTTAAAATGAATAAATTATTAACTATAAATAAATAATTATTATAAAATTATTCTCTTATAATTATTCAATATTAATTTAGTATATAATTTTGATATTAAATGGATAACTTGTAAGTAAACCAAATAAATATTATTAAAAATTTAATAAAATATATTTATTAATAATATTAATATTATAATAATTATTATTAAATTATAAGAATTAATGAATTAAATTAATTGTAGATTAAAATATTTTAAGTACTTAGTATTTTTGACGAAATATGGATAAGTTGAAAAAATCTATATGAAATAATTAGATAAATATTATCATTATTTTGTTAGAATTTAAGATTAGTTTTTATATATCTCATATCATGCATATTATAATAGTTAATAGTTGTATGATAATTTTTAGTTAATAATTATTTTTATATCATTCTAGCAGTGGATACAACAACTATAATAAGTCATAGAGGTGAAACAGCTATAATAAGTCATAGAGGTGAAACAATTGAATTTATAAATTTAGCTTTTGGCTAAGGTGAATGGGTAAATATGTAACAATGTATTTTTCTTAAAAGTATTATTTTTATATATGATTTTGAGAAAAGTATTTATTAAGTAAATTTATTTATAGTGATGATTTATTTTTGAATATTAATTATTTTATTATTAAGTGAGAATAAATAATAGTAGTTTAAATTTTTATATGTGCAAATGATTGATTATATTATACTTGATAAATTAGTTTATATACACTCTTTTATAAATCTGTCTGATCGCACTTTGATGACGGGTGTTTAAATTTAATGATATTATAAAATTACATTACTCTGCATATGAGTATTAAAATTATTTCTCCTTGGGCTTGCGAGGTAAGTCATCATGCGCTCTTGGATTGAAGTTAAAACAGAAAAAGATTTATATTTGAGTGTATATAAAAGATAAATGAGATTAAAATTATATTTATTAAGCCGAGCTATAGATAATGTTTATAATACACTTATTATTAAACTTTATTTGTTCTCCATTGTTACATATTTACCTATTCATTGAGTAGTTGGACTCATCTCATTATTATTTATATTTTCAGATATTTTTAAAGATCAACTTAGTAGACTTCATTAGAGTATAGACTCTTTAATTTAAAATTCTTCTACATATAGGAGAGGTTGGGTCAACAGATTAGTATTTTTAGTCTAATTTTAATTTGAGAATTATTTAAAATTTATTTAGAATATCTTTAATGATGTAAATGATGTAATAAATATTATAAATGATTATATACTTGTAAGATACATAAAAAAAATAAGTTGTGATTTGAGATTTATAGTAAGATAAGTCTATCCTAGCTTCGAAGAGTTGGAGTGAAACAAATATGATTAATTTTAGTAAAAATGGAAAAAATAATATACTATATATTATCTGTGACAAAATGGAATTTTTTTTTTAATTTATTAGTTAAAATTATTCTAGTCTTTCAAAAAAAAAAAGTATTATATCTATTTTCGTTGCAGATTTAAATTACCTTCTATCTTGAAATGAGCATTTAAAGAAATATGATTGATGGTATTACAATAAATTCTAATATTAAAAGTAAAGTACTTAATTTACTTTCTCAAATTAAAATTTAATTAAGATTTAACGAATTAATAATTTGGAAATAAATCTCAATTTATGGAAAGTGAAATCAATTGTTTCATGTAGGCTCAAATGTTATATATAATTATCTCATCTATCCTAATTAACTCAATCAAGTAAAGCAAAAAAGAAACTGAAAATGGAAGATTCAGTCCCTTACTTATTCATTTCTCTTGTCTTCATAATCTTTGGTTTTAAATTCTACAAATCAAAAACATGGCAGAGAAACCTCCCTCCAAGCCCACCTACAGCCATTCCATTTATCGGCCACCTCCATTTACTCAAACAACCTTTGCACCGTTGTCTTCAAAATATCTCTCAAAAATATGGTCCGATCATCTCCCTCCGCCTCGGAAGTCGCCTCTTAGTTGTAGTCTCATCAACATCTTCCATCGAAGAATGTTTCATTAAGAACGACGTAGTTTTGGCTAATCGTCCACCATCTCTAATAGCCAAACACATAGCTTATAACAGCAATATAATAGGTTTAGCACCTTACGGGGATCACTGGCGCAATCTTCGCCGTATTGCAACAATTGAGATCCTTTCTACCCATCGTCTGAACTTGTCTATAAGTATCAGAAAAGACGAAATCAAACGACTAATTGTAAAGTTATCCCATGAATCGATTGAAGATTTTAAAAAGGTACAATTGAAATCTTTGTTTAAAAACCTAACGTTTAATATTATGGTTAGAATGATTGCAGGGAAGAGATATTATGGAGATGATGCGAGTGAAGAAGAAGAAGAGGCGAGGCAGTTTAGAGAAGTGATGGATGAGACTTTGTCTCTTGAAATGGAATCGAATCTAGGGGATTTCTTACCAATCTTGAATTGGACTAATGGTAGATTTGAGAAGAAATTGAAAAATCTTAGTAAAAGAATTGATAAAATCTTGCAAGGTTTGATGGATGAACATAAAATTAAGAAGAAGACTTTAGAAAGTATGGATACAATAATTGATCATATGCTTGCTTTGCAACAATTCGAACCCCAGTATTACACTGATGAGATTATCAAAGGACTTATGCTGGTTAGTGTTTTGCCTCTACTATTTTTTTATTTATTTATATCTTAATAATCTTTGAGCACCAGCTTCAACTTTATTAGTAAAAAAAAGAAATGTAAAATAAAATATAACATCTTATTTGAAATACTTATCTTTTGCAAATTTTCCAACAGAACATAATATTTGCTGGAGTTGATACATCGGCAGTGACATTAGAATGGGTAATGTCTAATTTACTCAATCATCCAAATATATTGAGAAAGGCCAGAGATGAAATAGACAGTAAAGTTGGCCAAGAATGCTTAATAGATGAATCTCATCTTCCCATATTACCGTATCTCCAAAATATTATCTCTGAGAATCATCGTCTGTATCCAGCTACTCCGCTCTTATTTCCTCACATGTCATCTGATGATTGCATTGTTGGAGGATATAATATTCCACCTGGCACAATGCTATTGGTAAATGCCTGGGCCATGCATAGAGATCCTACACTATGGGATGATCCAACAAGTTTCAAACCAGAGAGATTTGAGAAAGGAGAAGGAGAGGGCCATAGGTTTATGCCGTTTGGGTTGGGAAGAAGAGCTTGTCCTGGGGCTACATTAGCTCAACGTACTGTGGGATTGACATTAGGGTCTCTTATCCAATGCTTTGAGTGGGAAAGGATAAGTGAGAAGAATATAGACATCGTTGAAGGTAAAACAGGGGTTACTATGCCTAAGGCTGAACCATTAGAAGCCTTGTGTAAAGCACGTCCAATCTTGAACAGCATCATATCTCAACCTATTAATTAATAGTATATCCAAAATCATATCAATCTTCAAGCTGTATGGCTCAACATATTAAAATTAATAAATTCTTGAATATTCGGTAAATCATATCTAATTCTTGAATGAAAGAGCTTATCACATCTCATTTATACTATATAAAAACAGGCTGAAGTGCAATCCAACAATATTTTTCTAGACAATAAATTTAGAATTATTTTTTTACTCCCTCATTTCAACACTATATGTATATGACTTAAATTATTGGGCTAATCCTTCTTGTTAATTAGTTTTTTGGAATTCTTCATAGAATTGTTAATGGCTAACTTAGAAATCCTTTGCAGTTTTGGATTTGGCTGACCTATTCCACTATATATGTTCTGCAGCGAGTGTTAATAACACACAAATTACTTATTATTATACAAGTAAATAGTATATGAAATATTGTACTAAAAATGAATACTAAAAAAATTTTCAGGAAAGGCTAGAAGGGTTATAGACGGCCCGCTTAAAACTCAGTCTCCTTAGATAAAATTTTACTCAGATAATTAATAGCACAATATAATAAAACAACTACCCTTGATAATAGCAATAAATTTGAGATAAAATAGTACACCGAATTTAATGTGGTTCACCCTTTTACTTTGGGTTACGTCCATGGGATAAACTCCGAAAAATATTCTTCCAGTATTAAAAATAGTAAGATTACAAGAGAGTTACTTCTCTAGAAAATTTTCCAAATATACAATAATTTACAATTAAGATAAACTAAAAATAGTAGCACTCAAGTATTTTCCAAACACCCCAAAAGTTAAATAATTTTACTATTTTTTCACTCCCCAAATAATTATCTCTCAATTTTTACTCAACTCATCAAAGCAATTATGCTTTGGCTCACTTTTCACAAATTTTTTCTCACTCTTACTTCTCTCCTTGGTGTGTTAGAAGAGGAATGAAAAAGTCATATATATAGGCATTCCCATGTGGTTGTTGATCTATTTTAATTAGGCCAACAATAAATTAGGCCAGCAACCATTTTTAATTAGTTTTATTTTTATTTTTCAATTAGTCAAGGAAATACAAAAAATGGTTGGTAATTACCAACAATTCTACCAACCATATGGATTAATTGTCAGTCCTGCAGATGATCAACAAAATTCAAACTTTTCTTTTGCAAGAATTTTTGTTAACATGTATGCATCATTCTCTAAAATTTAAATCTTTTCAAGTTGTAAAAACTTCTTCTCCAATACATCTTTAATCCAGTGGCATCTCACATCAATATGCTTTGATTTAAAATGGAAGGAGGAATTATTTTCAAGATGAATGACATTCTGACTATCATAATAGAGTGAATATCTGTCTTGCTGAAATTCAAGTTTTGCTAAGAATTTCTTCATCCACTGCAGCTCTTTGCATGCTTCAGTTGCATCAATGATTCTACTTCTATTGCTGAGAGAGAAGTAGAATTTTTATAGCCTTGACTGTCATGACATATCTCTCCCTACAAATGAAATTAAATAACCTAATGTAGACTTTTTTGAGTTAAAATCGTCTGCCATATCTGCATCTGTGTATCCAACTAACATAGGTTTATCACCTCCAAAGCATAAACATATTTTGGAGGTTCCACAAAGATATTTCATAATCCATTTCACAGTAACCCAATGTTCCTTACCAGGATTAGAAAGAAATCGACTCACTACTCTTACTGAGTGAGCAATATCTGGTCGTGTGCACACCATGACATAGATCAAACTCTCAACTGCTGAAGCATATGAAACTTTGTTCATCTCTTCTTTCTCTTTTTTCTGTGGAAGGATACTGTTTCGAAGTTAAATAAAAGTGGTTAGCAAGAGGACAACTAACCGCTTTAGCCTTATCCATATTAAACCTTTGAAGTGCTTTCTCAATATACTTCTCTTGTGACAATCATAATTTCTTGGCGCCTCTGTCTCTATATCTTCATGCCAAAAATTTGTATTGCTGACCCTAAGTCTTTCATAGCTAAAGACTTGCTTAACTGTTTCTTCAGATTATTGATTTTGAAAATATTATGGCCAACGATTGACATGTTATCCACATAGAGTAATAGAATAATAAAATCATCATCAAATTTTTTTTTTTACAAATACACAATGATCTGAAGTGGTCTTCTTGTAGCTATGCTCCTCCATAACTGACTCAAACTTCTTATACCACTGTCTCGGTGCTTGTTTCAAGCCATATAAGCTTTTCTTTAACTTGCATACATAATCTTCTTTTTCTTTTTCTTTGAAATCCTCTGGTTATTCTATATATATCTCTTCCTCCAAGTCACCATAAAGAAAGACAATCTTCACATCCATCTACTCGATTTTTAAGTCGAGACTTGCATCTTATCTCAGCACTGTATGAATAGATGTCATCTTCACCACTGGTGAAAAAATATCATCAAAGTCAATCTCTTATTGTTGGCTGAATTCCTTAACAACAAATCTGACTTTGAATCATGGCTGAAAACTATGTTCTTCATTCTTTATCCTGAGCATCCATTTATTCTTCAAATTCCTTTTGCCCATTGGCAACTTCACCAGCTCAAAAGTCTTATTCTCATGCAAAGATTTCAATTCATCTTGAATGGCTTCAATCCATTTCACCCTATTCTCATCTGTCATAGCATCTTGGTAATTCTCAGGTTCTCCCCCAATAGTAAGTAATAAAAATTGATCACTGAAGTATCTAGTAAAGAACTTTCTGACTCTAGTAGTTCTCCTCAATGGTTTCTGAGTTGTATCTGGTACCGGTGGCTGAAAAACTTCTTCATCAGAATATTCATTTTGTTGATTATGGATAGAAGCATCATCATCGGCAGTACTCTGTTGGCCATCTTCGATTTCATCTCCAATCTGCCTCGGCATCGCTTTTGGAGGAACTAATTCAAGATTTGTTGAACTTCTATCAAAAATAGAAACATTCTTTTGGGCCTTCTCAATATTTTTGATGGTTTCATTTTCAACAAATATTGTATCGCGACTTCTAATAAGCTTCTTCTGAACTGGATCATAGAATCGATAGCCAAGATCATCAGGACTATACCCAATAAACACACACTGTCGTGTTTTAGCATCCAACTTCGACCGCTCATCCTTTGGTATGTGCACAAATACCTTGCACCCAAACACTCTTAAGTGATTATAAGAGACATCTCTTCCAGACCATATTCTTTTTGGAATATCAAACTTAAAGGAACACACGGTGAAAGATTCAGAACATGAACTGCTACACCCAATGCTTCTGCCCAAAATGACTTTGGCAACTTCGCATGTGATAGCAAACATCTAACTCTCTCAATGAGAGTCATGTTTATTCTCTCAACTAAACCATTCAACTGAGGAGTTTTTGGTAGTGTCAACTTGTGTCGAATGCCCTGCTCCTTGCAATATCTCTAAAGTGATCCAATATACACACCCTCATTATCTAACTTGATACACTTCAATTTCTTCCTAATTTCTCTTTCAACTAAGGCGTAAAAACTATTTAAATAACTCTATAATCTGATCGTTATTTTTTTAAGGTATAAATCCACAGTTTCCTTAAATAATCATCAATGAAAGTCACGAAATAGGAGGAGCCACCAATTGATATGGTTTTAAAAGGACTGCACACATCAGAGTGTACTAGTTGTAATATCCCTGACTTCTTTTCATAATGGGTAAAGTTCTTAAAAGTAAATCTGTTCTGCTTTCTTGCTAAGCAATCAACACGTATGTTTAAATGAACATTGCTCAAGCTGACTATATTCTTCTTTTTAACCAGCGTTGACATTCCTTTTTCACTCATGTGTCCGAATCTTTTATGCTAGGTCTCAGCTGCATCATCTTTCTCTACTGCATTAACTATGCTCTTGGAGATTTTAGCTTGTATTAGATAAAGAGTATAGAATTTCTAGCCTCGGGCCACAACAAGCGAATCTTTAGTAAGTTTCCACTGGCCATTTTGGAAGGTATTATAGTATTATTCATCATCAAGCTTTCCAGCAGAAATTAGATTAAGCCTGATATCAAGAACATGCTTCACATCTTTTAACAACAATCTAGTGTCATTGTTGGTCTCTAAGTGAACATCACCAACACCAACAATCTTAGCAATATCATCATTACCCATTTTAACTTTTTCAAAGTCACCTGGTGTATAAGTAGTAAATAACTCCCTCCGGGCTGTAACACGAATAGAGGCACTGGTAGCAATCAGCCAACTGGTCTAATGATCAACTACATTGATCGCATCATCATTGTAAATGAGGAGAAATTCACATTCGGTTGTAGCAGTAATTCTCTCATCATCGCTATCGTATTTCCTTTTATCTTTCCCTTTCTCATTTTTTCATTTTCGGCAATATTTCTTAATATGCGTTTTTTTATGACAATGATGACATTCAACATTAGCAAATTTATTAGACTTGCCACGACTAGCTTTTCTATTTTTATCTCTATTATTTAAGCCCCTATTTTGGCTTCTCCCCCTTGGTGGTTGTAGGCAGAATATCTGAGTGTGAAAAGGAAGCACCTTGTGAGCGCATTCTTATCTCTTCATTTAGGATGCCACTCTTCACCGATTTCATTTTAACAATACTATTAGGAGTATAATTAGTTAATAAAATCTTCAGAGTCTCCCAAGACTCTGGCAATGAAGCAAAAACCATCAAAACAAGCACTTCATCATCAAAGATGATGCCCATACTCGACAATTAATCTACAATTTTTTGAAACTCATTCAAATAATCTGTAACAGAATTGCCCTCTCTGTATCTCATTTACATTAATCTTGTGAGATAAAATAATTTATTATTGCCGTTCGTTGAAGCATACAACTCTTCAAGCTTAATCCATAACGTTCGTAAATGGGTCTCTCCACAGATATGGTTATACACATAATCTTTGACAAATTGTTGAATAAAATCACATACTTGTTCATGCTCAAATTTTCATTCTTTATTTATCTTTTCGTCAGGTTTACTCATACTAAACATCGATAAATGCATTTTCATCATAAATAGGAGATCCTTCATCTTGGATTTCCAAATGTGGTAATTTGTGCCACTTAAGTTTATCATTTTGCTTGTCTTTGCCTCCATCTCTTCAAACCAACAGGCTCTGATATCACTTGTTGTGCAACGGGTGTTAATAACACATAAATTACTTGCTATTATATAAGTAAATAGTGTATGAAATATTATACTAAAAATAAATATTAAAAAAATTTCAGAAAAAGCTGAAGGGATGAAAGACGGTCCCGCTTAAAATCTAGTCTTTTTAGACTAAAATTTACTCGGATAATTAATATCACAATATAACAAAATAACAACCCTTGATAATTGTAATAAAATTGAGATAAAATAGCACACCAGATTTAACATGGTTCACCCTTTTACTTTGGGCTACGTTCACGGAACAAACTCCGAAAAATATTTTCCACTATTAAAAATAGTAGGATTATAAGAGAGATATTTCTCTAGAAAAATTTCTAAAGCTACAATAATTTGCAATTAAAATAAATTCAAAATAGTGGTACTCAAGTGTTTTTCAAACACCCCAAAAGTTAAACATCTTCACTATTTTGTCACTATTTTGTCACTCTCAAAATAATTATCTCTTAATTTTTACTCAACTTATCAAAGCAATTTTGTTTTGGCTTACACTTCTCACAAATTTTTTCTCACTCTTACTTCTCTCCTTAGTGTGTTAGAAGAGGAAGGGGAAGGCCATATATATAGGCCTTCCCATGTGGTTGTTGGCCTAATTAGGCCAACAACCATTTTCAATTAGTTTTATTTTTATTTTTTAATTAGTCAAGAAAATACAAAAAATGGTTGGTAATTACCAACAATATATAGGTGTGTAATGGGTCGCATGTGTTTTGTGTGCTAGAAAAATAATCATTGGGAGAGTTAATTTAGAGTGAGTGCTATGATTCTAATCTTGTTTTAAGAGTGGTGAGCACTTTGGGATAATTTGGGATAAATGATTAAGTGTTATTTTCTTTTTCTAAATTTTGTATCTCTCTCTATTTTGATTAGTAAATTTTACTTCTCTTCGCCTGTGAATATAGGCTTACTCTGAACAATGTAAAATTGTCTTCTCTACTTTCTTTTCTTTTATATTGTTTTAAAATAAGATCCAATTCAATTGCCTACTCCTGTTGAGACGGAAGAATCGTAACAAGAAGATCATTCTATTACTAAATATATACCAAAGGAAGAGATGAGGATACCTCCGAAATTAATAGATATAGATGATGTAAAATTTGCATTAGCAATGCAAAAGAAATTGATGATGTTGGTGAACCCTTTCACATATTTAGAAGCTATTTCTTGTGATGAATCGACTAAGTGGAAAGTTGTTATGCAAGAAGAGGTAAAATCTCTTCGTAAAAATAAAACTTGGGAATTGGTGAAACCACCTAAAGATAAGAAGAGAGTTTGTTGCAAATGGGTCTTTAAGAAGAAAGAGGACATTCCAAGTGTTGAAGATGCTAGATACAATGCAGGTTGGTTGTAAAGGACTATAATTAGATTTATCCAATTGGCTTTAATAATATTTTCTCACCTATTATTAAACATAATTTTATATGCGTCTTGCTTGCTTTAGTTGCCATATATGATTTAAAGTTAGAACAATTGAATGTCAAAATTACATTCTTAAATGGTGAAATTTAAGAAAACAATTTATATGTCACAACTTGAGGGTTTTGAGATTGAAGGCAAACAAGACCATGTTTGTTTATTGAAGAAATCCTTATGTGGTTTAAAACAATCTCCTAGACAATTGTACAAGCGATTTGATTCCTATATGATTGAGCATGGCTATTTGAGGAGCTAATATGATAGCTATGTTGATGGTTACTCATTTATTTAGTACTTTATATCAATGATATGCTTATTACAATTGTTTGCTTTGTGAACAACAAATTTTGACCTTAACTGTGTAGTGCATACCAGAGAATTATAAATTTCTCAACCAAATTATGCCAAATGACTTCCAACCAGAGTGATTGTGTAAGTTCCTAAAACGACCAGAAAAAGGATCAAGTCCTCTCAAACTCTTCCTTAAAAGTTTACTTGAATTTATAAAAAAAAAAAATTTGAATAGAAATTGAGGTAACTAAGTAAATATGTAGATTGGCAATGATATTAATTATATTTGCTTGAAGAGCTTTGAAATTATGAACGAATGAAAGTAATTACGTTAGACTTTTAAACAAAGATATTCATGAACTAATAGATGATTATGATTGGAATTGAGGAAATCAAAATAATAAAATCGAAAATGTTAAATGCTATAGGTAATTATAATGGACATTGAAGAAATTGGACTTATTAAACTAAAGAAAACTAAAAACTTCAAGTTTTTTTTTATGTTTATTTGTTGTTGTAGTTATTGCTTTGTTGGAGAATTCGATGATGATTTATTGATGGATCCCTTTTCTTTTTGTTGATTTTCCTTTTCTTTTTTGCTCACTCTTCTAGTTTTTTCTCTTCCCCTTTGTTTACTAAATTCATACTTTGTATCTTAACTATCCATATTCTCATGTTTTCATGTCTTCTGCTTTTTATGGTTTACATGTGGTCTGGCTTCCTCAGATATATTCTTCAACAAACTATTCCTCAAAAGACTTGATTCTTCAAAAAATCCAACTCTTCAGCCTTACTTCCATGTTCCAATATAGGCCATGTTTCTCCTTCTTTTGCAATACTGCTACTAGTTACAAATCCAATTTTCTTTTGTTTTAGCCGCATTCTGTGTTTGTTTTGGGGCTTGGATTTCTAACATAGGCAAACTTCTTTTTTTATTATTTTATATTTATTGTAAACAACTACTAAGAATATTTCTGAGATCAACAAAATAAAAGAAAAACTGAGTGGTGAATTTGAGATAAAAGATATAGGAGCCACTAAAAAAATTTTGGGGATGGAAATTCAAAGAAACAAAACTGAAAGTAAGTTGTATCTAACTCGAAGAAGTTTTATTGAGAAGGTCTTGGAACGTTTTGGCATAGAAAATGCCAAACCTATTAGTACCCCACTTGCTGCACATTTTATACACTCTATTCTTTACCACCATAGTTAAAAAGATTTTAAGTACATATCACATGTTCTTTATTTTAGTGCAGTTGGTGGTATCATATATGCTATGATTTGTATTCATCCTAACATTTCACATGCAATTAGTGTTGTAAGTAGATACATGTCTAATCTTCGTAAAGAGTATTGGCAAGCTGTGAAATGGATTTTGAGATGCATGACACTACTAATTGTTATTTGGAGTTTGGAAGGAGTAAGGATAATGTGATTAGTTATGTTAATTCAAACTATGTAGATGATCTTGATAAGAAAAAATCCATTACTTGCTTGGCAACGGTGCTATCACTTGGAAAGCTACTTTACAATCTACAATTACATTATCTATCACAAAAATAGAATACATGGCACTAGCTGAGGCTATAAAGGAAGGTATTTGGTTAAGAAGTTTGGTTGGTGAGCTTAATTCAAATCAGCAAGTGATTGTCATCTATAGTGATAACCAAAGTGTTATTCACTTGACAAAATATCGAATGTTTCATGAGGACGAAACACATTGATGTGAGATATCATTTTGTTCATTATATTATTTCTCAAGAAAATATTATTGTGAAAGAGATTGGTATTGTAGATAATTCAGCTGATATGATGATTAGATCTCTTTATGTGGGCAAGTTCAACCATTGATTGGACTTGGTTGGAATTTGCTGAGAAGCCCTTGAGGGTTAATGGAGAATATGGAGAAAATTCTGCTAATTTGTTGAAAAAAGGATAATAAAATTTAAGTTACAGTGGAAATATGTTAAATATGACTTGAATTGTTGGGCTAATCCTTGTTGTAAAATGATATAATAATTAATTAGTTTTCTGGAATCCTTCATAGAATTGGATTAGCAGCCAACTTAGAAATCCTTTATAGTTTTGGTTTTGGCCAACCTATTCCACTACATATAGGTGTGTTGTGGGCAATGTTTTGTGTGCTAAAAAAGCAATTGTTGAGCGAAT
The DNA here is from genome assembly GCA_947685225.1 of Garcia nutans. Lineage (NCBI taxonomy): Eukaryota > Viridiplantae > Streptophyta > Magnoliopsida > Malpighiales > Euphorbiaceae > Garcia > Garcia nutans. Next base: position 4,518,493 of record CANTUV010000059.1, on the reverse strand, counting down.
TAAATTAGAGTGAGTGTTATAACTCTAATCTTATTTTGAGAGGTGAGCACTTTTGGTAATTTGAGAAAAAGGTTTGACTGCTGTATTTTTTTTTAAATTTTGTATGTCTTTCTATTTTGATTAGGAAATTTTGCTTTATTTTTCCGTAGACGTAGGCTTATATCGAACCATGTAAAATATTCTTCTATTTTATATCCTCCCAGTCCACCCTAAAAGAAAAGCACATAAAAGAAAACCACATAAAAGAAAAGCATTTAGTAAAACACTTATAGCCAACACATAAGGGTGAAGTGACTAAGCTTTATAATTAGATATATTATATGTAGTTAGTCAACTATTAGATTACTAATTATTATTATATCTTAATAATTTTATCTAATACTAACAAAATCAATACTATGATATATAATGGAAGTTGATTTTATCATACAACCTCAAGATCCATGAATAATTAATAATTAATTATATATTATACTTTTTTTGAATAAATAAATTAGTTTCTTTTAAAATTAACAATTAAATGTAGCAATGCTATTTCAATCATGGTTAATAATTTTTTTTTTCCAATTCTTAGCTGAAACGAAGATGTTTCAATGAGAATTATTTATATATATATATATATATAATGGGATTTAGTTGAGACTAAATTATATTAAGGTTTGCTTTATATTCTCTTTAATTTGTTTGCATTAAACTTAAATTAGGATTTAAATTATATATGTTGAATGCAATTTTTTTATTTGAACATTTTGACCCCTCTTAATTAAATTTTGTTTTCGCCACTTCTAATAATATATATATATATATATAATGGCTATTCTTTACCTTGTTTTATAAAATTATAAAATATATTTTGTCATGTATAATAAGCTTATTATTATTAGGCATTTAACAACACATCAGCAAACATCTATTTTACTTCCATCCAGCCTATGATCAATTGCTAAGATTTGCATGTAATACTTGATGCTGAAAAAATAAAATAGCCCCACCATTTTCTCTGCTCCATCACCATTTTCCTTTATTGCTAGGAAAAGAGTTGTCTTTTCTTCAATCTTTTTTTCTATGTAGTTGGAACTTTCTTTAACTTTTTTGTTTGAACCTCTACATTCTGAAGCTTAATGGCCATACTTGTGACAACTGTAGCATTGAATTTGAGATTTGTAATTCCTCAAATTAGGATTTCCTCTTCCACGACCTCTTATAGAAGTTCCTCCTCTTTTATAGTTGTTGTTGTAATTCCAACCTCGTCCACGACCACGATTTCCTCCTCGTCCTCGAGCTCTGCCTCTACCTCGGCCATATTGATTGACTTGGCTTTCATTTTTCTCCTCCTTGAGTTGCATTTTGAGGAGTTGTTCGACGATCCCATGTTTCTTTTTATGCTTTTCTTCATAGGCTTGTAATGAACCTAGAAGTTGCTCAATCTTCATTTCCTCCAAGTCTTTAGTCTCTTCTATTGTCACAACAATGTGCTCAAATTTCTAGTCTAGTGAGCGGAGTATCTTTTCCATGATTCTTACATCTTCTAATTTTTCACCATTTCTTTTTAATTGATTTGAAACAGCCAAAACTCGAAAGAAGTAATCAGAAATTGACTCTCCTCCTTTCATGTGCAAGGATTCAAACTCATCTCTTAAAGTTTGAAGACGCACCTTCTTCACTTTCTCTTCTCCTTTATAGGATGTTTGAAGCTTCTCCCATGCTTGTTTGGCAGATTTTGCATCAGAAATTTTCTCAAAGCCATCATCATCTAAAACTTGATAGATTAGAAAGAGAGCCTTCTTGTCTTTCTTTCTTGAATCTTTTAAACTATCCTTCTCAGATTGGGATAGTGACGCCTCATTTTGTGGTTCAGTGTAGCCTTTCTCCACAATCTCTAAGACATCATGAGCACCCAAAAGAGCTTTCATCTTGATACTCCAGTTGTCATAATTGTCATTGTTGAGTGTTGGAACTTGAAAGGAAGCTACACCACTAGTCATATCTTCAAATAGAGTAAGAATTTAAAAATTTTAATTGCACCAATGAATTCAGAACGTTGAAAAACCTTAAGAGAGCTCTGGTCAAAATTTTCAATTGTTGGTCAACGGTCAAAGTCAATTATCAACAGTCAACGGTCAATGGCCTGGTCAACAACTCTGGCAGCTTGGTCAACAGCTTAGCGGCTTGACTCGGATCCTTCCGACTCAGTTTGACTCGGTCCAACGCAGTGAGTCGATTCAATTTTTCTGGGCAGCAATCTTCTGGCGATGATTGGCTGCTCGTCTGAACTCCAATCAGGCTTATTCTGATGGCGTTCGATTCGTCTCGTCGAGATTCGATTTGATATATTATATGACTATATGTAGCTCTGATACCACTTTGTTAATACCAAAACACATTTGAAATAAGAATTATGAAAATTTTATTACAACACAACTATCATTCTTTCAATACAAACAACACTCAACACTCAAGAGAATATTTACTTCTTATTTTCTTTCTGATTTTTGATGATTATAACTCACAATGGGAGGGGGTATTTATACTAATTCAAAATCAAAATACACCTAACACACACCTAACATATATCATCAAAACCATACATTTGTAACACCATTTTCAACAATCTAGCCTAACTTTGACTTGTAATTCATCATGTGAAAAATATTAGAAGGTTCTTTGAGGTGGGCTTAAAATAAGTTTATATTTCAACATAAGCTATTAATTTTTTCTGGGAAAGAAATTCTTATCAATGTTGTACTAAATGTTATATCCACACATTTGATGTCTTACTTCAAACTATCAAGAAACTTTGCTCAAAAATTGAACAATCTTATTTCTGGCTTTTGGTTGAGATAAAATAGTAAGGACAGAGGCATAGCCTGGAGGAAATGGGAGACTCTAACTACTTCTAGACATATATAAGGGAGGATTGAGCTTTAAAAATTTTTAGCCGTTTAATATAGCTTTACTAGCTAAGCAATGTTAGAAACTTATGACTGGGCAAAACAGTTTATGGTATAATATTATGAATGCCCTGTATTTTCCAACAGATTATTTTCAAGAGGCCAAATTAGGAAATAGATCTTCATTGAGTTGAAGGAGTATGATTGTAATTAGAGACCAAATTAAGGGAGGGGCTAGATGGATTATTAGAAGTGGCAGACATGTTAGGATATGGGGGGATCCTTGGATCCCCAGCCTACCAACTGCTGCAAATTTGAATAGGAGGAACCTTAACCCTTCTAGCTTGTGTAGTATATGTTATACAGCTAAACAATCTGTGCCCCATTTGCACTTTCATTGTCTTCAAGCACATGCAACCTGGTTCTCATCTAATATTGGGATTAATCCTCTGCTATTTAACTGTTCATCTTTTCTTGCTTAGTGGATTGATGTGATCAATACATTTAATTTTAACAACAAAACAATTGTTGTGGAAAGAATAGCATGCCTTTGCTAGACTTTATGGAAAGCAAGAAATGAATACACTTTTAAAGGTATTAATCCCAATCCAATACTCCCAAATCAAAGAGCCCACATTATCCATGATGACTACTTCAAAGCTCAGCGGGTTCGCTCTAATCCCTTTACAACTCACTCCCCTTCTGATGATTTACTTTAGTTAATTGCTCGTGCAGATAGATGGACTCCACCGGTACAGGGTTGGATTAAAATTAACACAGATGCTACCTTCTCTACTAATTCTACTTCTGCAGGAGCAGCAATGGTGTTCAGAAATCACCTTGGGAGTATGATAAAAGGAGTTACTTATTTGATTCAGAATTCTTCAGTGTAAATTAACGAAACTAGAGCCATGTTTAATGCTATTATTAGAGCTGCCCATCTGAATTTCAAATGTTGTATTTTTAAATCAGATAATGTGCAACTTATCCGAGCCCTTAATTCAGAAAACTCATGTCCAATAAAAGTAGATAGTTTATTTTTGTATATGAAGTCTCTTGTGAGGAACTTCCGTGGTTGCTCTTTTATTTTTGTGAGGAACTTCCATTGTTGCTCTTTTATTTTTCTATTATATAAATTTATTAAAAATTATAAATTAATTTAAATATTTTCTTTAAAATATATCAATATATATATATAATATTTAAAAAAATAATATATCTTGTGTCTAAGTAACATTTAAATATTAAAATAAAATGATAAAAATTTTAATATTTAAATATTTAATATAAAAATAAAATAAAATATAAATATAAATTTTACTGTAAATTTTTTTTTCTTAAAATGTTTACCACTTCATCTTAGTCTGAGTACGCCCGCCAGTGCTGACCAAGTTTACCAAGATTTGCATCTAGTCTTTGATGCTGAACGTAAAAAATAGCCCGACAAATAATAAGAAAAGAAAAAAAAGTATAGTAGATAGCATGTGTGTTGTCAACATTATCCAGCAATGCTTCACTGGTGATTGGATAGTCAACGTTAAAATCAAATAAAAATGATGCGAAACCAATAATTTCATATTGGTTTCATTTGTTAAAAATTACAAGCAATCTGATCTAATTGGAATCAAATTTTATATTAATTTTAAATTTAAATTTATTCACATTAAAGACTATTGTAACTTCTACAAATTATAAAAATGACAGAACACATCGTGACTTTAATTTATTATTCCATTTTTTATTATGTTAGATTCTTAGAACGGTATAGTTTGCAATATCATTTTTTAATAGTAATTATTAAATTATTATTATAATAATTTTTAGTCAAATTATTCTATAAAAAATTAAAATTCTTTATTCTACATCATTTTATTATAAAAAGCTAGAAAATATAAATGAAAAATAAAAATTTTAAATTGATTTAATATAAAAATAGAACATATTATTATATTAATTGAAATAAATTAAAAAAAATGACACCTTATACTATATTTTTTTAAATTTTTTTATCAATAATATTTTAATTATTTTATTAAAAATTCATAATAAACACATTATAAATAATATAAAATTTATAAACTTATGATAAACTTATTATAAATTTACTGTAATCTCATTATAAATTAATAAAAAAGTTTCATATTTTAGTAAATATTTTATAAATTTTTATATTTTAATAAATAATTTATAAATATGATAAATTTAAAATTATTTTTAATTATTTTTATATTTTTGTAAAAATTTTTAAATTAAAAGATTGGATTAGATTGATAAAAGTGGTATTTTAATATATATATATTTTTTTTGGATTTTAAGCCTTTAAATTATTTTATATTTGAAAATCAGCATTTAAAATTAAGAAATATGATTGGTGGTGTTACTGTAAATTATATTACTAAAAACCAAATAAATAATTCATATAATTTTCAAATCATAATTTAAGATGTTATGGAATGAGCAACAATAAGTTGAAAATAAAGATCAATTATTGATAAATTTTCTTCGGTGAAGAGTGAATTAAAGTGACATCAACTAATCAAATATTGACGTATTTCAATATTTCATATAGGCTCAAGTTTATATTGCCCAAATTTTACCCTTATCTTCCCTCTCATTAGTCAATACCCTCTTCTCTCCTCTGTTTCTCAGTTCAAGTGATTGGCTTGACCACTGCAATTTCCGAGTGAAGAATATGGTTTAATAACTTGTTTGTTGAAATTTGACTGAAAATAACGTTTATGCAATTAAATTATAATTTGCTTTTTTGACTATTTTGGACTTAGTTATTTGGCACAAAAGTTTTATATATTTGAAGTTTGATTAATTTAGGATATATTTGTTTTGATTAAACAGAATGTTAATGATGCGAAAACTCAATGTTTTTTTTGGGATGACTATTTGTGAAAATCTGGAAAAATTATTTTAGGGAAGAAATAAATTAAGATCACATTGACATATTATATTATAAATTTAATATTTTGTACAACAACGACAAAGTCTTAATCTCAAATTAATTAGAATTGGTTATATAAATTTTTATTTTTCACTTAATACGATTTAAAATTATTTCTTCTGGCAGATGTAACGTTATAAGATTATTTTGTAATATCATAAAATCATATTAACAATAAAATATTATCTTATGATAACCTTCCAAAAGTGATTATATATATACCCTACGTCCATGCTCTGGCATTATACAATAATAAAAATAATAAAATATAAATAAATATATTTAATAATAAATATAAAATAATTTATATATAAATTAACAATTAATTTTATTGTAATAAACATAAAATAAAATATTTATACCAATTTTTATAATAATATTATCGCAACAATATAAATGAGCAAATATATCTTTTTATTTTATAACTTGATAATTTTACTAACTAAAAAAATATTTATACATATTTTTACTATAAAAAAATTTTATAAACACTATTAAAAAAGATTTTAAAAAATTCAAACAAATTTAAAAATGCTAAAAATTATATATTTTATTATTTAATTTTTTAAATTTCTAAAGATATATAATATTATTATAAATAAATTATTAATTTATAATTAATTTATTAGGAAGGTTAATAGTCATCTAACTACTTCTAAATATCAGAGATGATTGAGATTTAAAAGTTTTTACTGGCTAAGCAATGTTTGATACTTATGACTAGGCTAAACCGTTTATGGTATAATATTTATGAAGGTCCTGTATTTTCCAACAGATTATTTTCAAGAGGCCAAATTAGGAAATAGATCTTCAAGGAGTTGGAGGAGTATGATTGCAGTTAGAGACCAAATTAAGGGAGGGGCTAGATGGATTATTAGAAGTGGGAGACATGTTAGGATAGAGGGGGATCCTTGGATCCCCAGCCTACCGAATTTTAAAATCCAAACTCCTAAACCTCGAAATGCTAATGTGTATTGGGTTCATGATCTTATAAATCAAAGAAGAGAATGGAAGATGGATATTATTTCTTCACTTTTTACTCTCATATAAATCAAAGCATTGACCAGTATCCTTACATACAGCACATCACTCCCTGATAAATTCATTTGGGATCCCAATAGATTTGGCTACCTCACGGTTACATCAGTTTACTAGTTTCTCATAAACACCATAAATTCTCCTGGGGTAAATATGAACTTGCACCAGTTATGGAATCTTAAAATACCTCCTAAAATACAGGATTTTAGATGGAGATGATGCACTAATGCTGTACCAACTGCTGCTAACCTGAATATAAGGAACCCCAACCATTCTTGCTTGTGTAGTATATGTTATACAGCTGAAGAATCTGTGCCCCATTTGCTCTTTCATTGTCATCACGCACATGCAACTTGGTTCTTATCTAATATTGGGATTAATCCTCTGCTATTTAGCTGTTCATCATTTCTTGCTTAGTGGATTGATGAGATCAATAGATTTAATTGTAACAACAAAACAATTGTTGTGGAAAGAATAGCATGCCTTTGCTAGACTTTATGGAAAGCAAGAAATGAATACAATTTTAAAGCTATTAATCCCAATCCAGTACTCACAAATCAAAGAGCCCACATTATCCATGATTACAACTTCAAAGCTCAACAAGTTCTCTCTAATCCCTCTATAACTGAGTCACCATCTGATGATTTACTTTAGTTAATTGCCCATGAAGATAGATGGACTCCACCGGTACAGGGCTGGATTAAAATTAACACAGATGCTATCTTCTCTACTGATTCTACTTCTGCAGGAGCAGCAATGGTGTTCAGGAATCACCTTGGAATTATGATAAAATGAGTTGCTTATTTGATTCAGAACTCTTCAGTGTTAAATAACGAAACTAGAGCCATGCTTAATACTATTATTAGAGCTACCAATATGAATTTCAAATATTGTGTCTTTGAATCAGATAATATGCAACTTATTCGAGCCTTTAATTCAGAAGACTCCTGTCCAATAGAAGTAGATTGTTTTGTTTTGTATATGAAGTCTCTTGTAAGGAACTTCCGTGGTTGCTCTTTTATTTATGTTAAAAGGCAAGTTAATTCCTCCAATTATTTTCTATTTATATCCTATAATTAATATTAATAATTATTTTGTAATTTAATTATGAATTAGGCTAATTTAAAAATTTTGAGATTAGGTTAATTAATAGTCTGTTACATAAATTTATTAAAAATATAAATTAATTTAAACACTTTCTTTAAAATATATCAAAAAATATATATAAATATTATTTAAAAAATAATATATATTGTGTCTAAGTAACATTTAAATATTAAAATAAAATGATAAAAATTTTAATATTTAAATAGTTAATATAAAAATAAAATAAAATATTAATATAAATATAAATTTTACTGTAATTTTTTTTTCTTAAAAATTTTACCACTTCATCTTAGTCTAAGTGCCGCCAGTGCTGACCAAGTTTACCAAGATTTGCATCTAGTCTTTGATGCTGAACATAAAAAATAGCTCGACAAAGAATAAGAAAAGAAAAAAAGTAGAGTAGATATAGCATGTGTGTTGTCAACATTATCACACAAGACCAAGTGCAAAATTCCAGCAATGCTTCACTAGTGATTGGATAGCCATACGTATGCTTGCATCCCATGCGTAGAATTTATCTTCAGGCGTTACATTTTTTCAAATTGATTCGCTGGGTTTGGGGTCTCTGTTGGATCATGACATTACCAAATAAAAATGACATCTAGTGTGTGTGTATATTTAAAATCAAATAAAAATGACACGAAACAAATAATTTCATATTCGTTTCATTTGTTAAAAATTACAAGCAATCTGATCTAATTGGAATCAAATTTTATATTATTTTTAAATTTGAATTTATTCACATTAAAGATTATTGTAAATTCTACAAATTATAAAATAAAAAATATGCATAAAGATTCTACGAAATATTTTAATTATATGTGAAATAGACAAATGATAAAATATATTAATTAAGAAATAAAAAAGTATTAACATTAATTATATTTAAATTAGAATTATAATAATTATTAAAATAAAAATGAAAAATTAACAAAATATTATTTCTAATAAATATCAGATATTATCAAATGATATTATTTATTTGATAATATTATAAAAATATGATGGCTTAACATATATATACCAAATATTTAGACCAATATATAAGTAATATAAATAATCCAATGATTTAGCAATTTATATTAGAATATAAAATTATAATAATATAATATTTTATTTTTATTAATATATAATTATATTGTCCATCCTTTATACATATGTTAATTTTAATATTTTTGTGATGTAGCAGAAGTAAAAATAAACAAGGATAAATGTTATTATTCATATTTAGTTTGTGAATGCCCAAAAAAATAAATACGAAATGAGAGAAAATTCTCTTTTAAAATATTGTTAAAATCTCAAAAAAAAAACTGTTTACACTTCTTCCAAACATTATATTATAAAGTATTAAAGTTGCAGAAAACTCTAATTTCAAATAAGAAAAATTTTTAAAATATAACAGATTGTTAAAATAAAAGAATTACGAATATAGAAAGACATTATTTAATAAGACAGACAAAATGCTCAAATGGCGTCTCGATCCATGAGTTTTAAATATGGAAATAAAAATATGCCCTAAGCTGACATATCAGTAAAATACGTTTTCGAATGTCTAAACGATAAAATTTTGCCAAAAAATGACATAACACACCCCAAAACAGTGACTTTGACTTGCTAGCTCATTTTTTATTGGATTAGGCCCTTAGAACGTCCAGTTTACAATATCAGCTTTTGACAGTAATTACCAAACTGTCATTATGATAGTTTTCGGTCAAACTCCTGAATAAAAGTTAAAACTCTCTGTTCTATATTATTTTATTATGAAAAGATAAAAAATATGAATGAAAAATATAAACTTAAATGAATTCATTAAACACGGTCATAAATTAATTTGATATAAAAATAGAATGTATTATTATATCAATTGGACTAAATTAAAGAAAAAATGACACTCTTTACTATATTTTTAAAATTTTTATTTTTTATCAATAATATTTTAGTTATTTTATTAGAAACTCATAATAAACTCATTATAAATAATATAAAATTTATAAACTCATAATAAAACATGATAAACTCATTATAAATTTATTTAACCACATTATAAACTAAAAAAAATCTAGTATTTTAGTAAATATTTTATTTATATTTTAATAAATAATTTATAAATATAATAAATTTAAAATTATTTTTAATTTTTCTTATTTTTTTTGTTAAAATTCCTAAATTAAAAGATTAGATTAGATTGAGAAAAGTCGTAATCTAGTATTTTTTTTTTGAATTTTATGCCTTTAAATTATCTTATATTTGAAAATCAGCATTTAAAATTAAGAAATAGGATTGGTGATGTTACTGTAAATTCTTCTACTAAAAACCAAATAAATAATTCATATAATTTTCAAATCAAAATTTAAGATGTTATGGAATGAGCAACAATAAGTTGAAAATAAAGATCAATTATTGATAAATTTTCTGCGGTGAAGAGTGAATTAAAGTGACATCAACTAATCAAATATTGACGCATTTCAATATTTCATATAGGCTCAAGTTTATATTGCCCAAATTTTCCCTTATCTACTCTCTCATTAGTCAATACCCTCTTCTCTCCTCTGTTTCTCAGTTCAAGTGATTGGCTTGACCACTGCAATTTCCAAGTGAAGAATATGGTTTAATAACTTGTTTGTTGAAATTTGACTGAAAATAACGTTTATGCAATTAAACTATGATTTGCTTTCTTAACTATTTTGGACTTAATTATTTGGCACAAAAGTTTTATATATTTGAAGTTTGATTAATTTAGGATATATTTGATTTGATTAAACAGAATGTTAATGATGCGAAACCTTAATGTTTTTTTTTGGGATGACTATTTGTGAAAATCTGGAAAAATAAGTTAATAATTTTAAAATTGAAAATAAAATATAAATATTTTAGGGAAGAAATAAATTAAGATCATATTGACATATTATATTATAAATTTAATATTTTGTAGAAAAAATTAAATTAGATGATAATTAAGTCCAGAGATCATTAAATTAGATGATAATAAAGTTCAATGGCAAGAAAAAAAAATGATTATATATATACCCTACGTCCATGCTCTGGCATTGCACAACAATAAAAATAATAAAATATAAATAAATATATTTAATAATAAATATAAAATAATTTATATATAAATTAATAATTAATTTTATTATAATAAACATAAAATAAAATATTTATATCAATTTTTATAATAATATTATCGCAACAATATAAATGAGCAAATATAAATAATCCAATGACTTAGCAATTTATATTAGAATATAAAATTATAGTAATATAATATTTTATTTTAATTAATATATAATTATATTATTCATTCTTTATAGATATATTAATTTTAATATTTTTATTATGATGAAAAATAAAAATTTAAATGAATTTATTAAACTCGATCGTAAATTGATTTGATATAAAAATAGAATGTTTTATTATATCAGTTAGAATAAATTAAAGGAAAAATAACACCATTCACTATTTTTTTTTAATTTTTATTTTTTTTACTATAAATATTTTAGTTATTTTATTAGAAACACATAATAAATTCATTATAAATAATGTAAAATTTATAAACTCATAATAAATCATTATAAACTTATTATAAATTTATTGTAATATTATTATAAAATAATAAAAAATATGATATTTTATTAAATATTTTATAAATTTTGGTATTTTAATAAATATTTTATGAATATGATAAATTTAAAATTATTTTTAATTTTTTTTGTATTTTGTTAAAAGCTCTAAGTTAAAAGATAATATTAATTTGAGAAAAGTCGTACTCTAATTTCATACGTATATTTATTTGATTTTATGAGAAATGATTTTCATATTTATGTGAGTGAAACTACACATTAATACAATAATTTACTATATTACATTATTTAAATATCATTAATTTAAGTGAAAATGGACATGTTTAGGCCTTCAAATTTTATATATAATTCTCTCATCTATTCTAACTCAATCAAGAAAAACCAACAAGGATACTAAATATGGAATACTCAGTTCCTTTCTTGTTCATTTCTCTTGTCTTCATAGTCTTTGGTTTTAAACTCTACAAATCTAAAACATGGCAGAGAAAACTACCCCCAAGCCCATCTGCAGCCATTCCAATTATCGGCCACCTCCATTTGCTCAAAGAACCTTTGCACCGTTGTTTTCAAAAGTTCTCTCAAAAATTTGGTCCGATCATCTCTCTCCGCCTTGGAGGCCGCCTGTTAATTGTAGTCTCATCACCATCTGCAGTAGAAGAATGCTTCACTAAGAACGATGTCATTTTGGCCAATCGTCCACCATCTCTAACAGGCAAACACATTGCTTATAATGACACTTCAGTAGGTACAGCTCCTTATGGTGATCACTGGCGCAATCTCCGCCGTATTATGGCAACTGAGATCCTTTCTGCCCATCGTCTGAACTTGTCCAAAAGTATCAGAAAAGACGAAGTCAAAAGACTAATCGTAAAGTTATCCCGTGAATCAATTCAAGATTTTAAAAAGGCAGAATTGAAATCATTGTTTGTAGACCTAACGTTTAATGTTTTGGTGAGAATGATTGCAGGGAAGAGATATTATGGAGAAGATGTAAGTGAAGACGAAGAGGCGAGACAGTTTAGAGAGGTGATTGAAGAGACTGTGTCTGTTGGTATCGAACCGAATCTAGGAGAGGTTTTACCAATCTTGAATTGGACTAATGGTGGATTAGTGAAGAAATTGAAAAATCTTAGTAAAAGGACTGATAAAATCTTGCAAGATTTGATTGATGAACATAAAATTAAGAGGAAGAATTTAGAAAGTATGGATACGATGATCGATCATATTCTTTCTTTGCAAAAATCAGAACCCCAGTATTACACTGATGAGATTATTAAAGGGCTTATATTGGTTAGTACTCTACTCTTATTTCTATTGCTGCACATCAAACTGCTTAAATTAAAAATTATGGTGATACATAAAAAAGAAGCTAACCAAAGATTTATTGGATTTATATTTTGTTTAATGTGTACTTTTTCTTTTCCTACACATGCATCTAAATTTTACTAAAAGAAGCTAGGAAATGGTTTAATTTTCATGTTTAGTCCCAGCTTCAACTTTATTAGTAAAAAGAAAAATTAGTAAAATAACATGTGATAAATATTAATGTAGTTTTTGTTGTTTTTCTTATTTGAAATACTAATCTTTTGCAAAATCTATTTGCAATAGAACATGATATTTGCTGGAGTTGATACAATGGCAGTCACATTAGAATGGGCCATGACTAATTTGCTCAATCATCCAAGCATATTGAGAAAGGCTAGAGATGAAATAGACTGCAAAGTTGGCCATGAAAGCTTAATAGATGAATCTCATCTTCCCAAATTAACATATCTCCAAAACGTTATCTCTGAGAATCATCGTCTCTATCTAGCTGTACCACTCTTATTTCCCCGCATGTCATCTGATGATTGCACTGTGGGAGGATATGATTTTCCCCGTGGCTCAACGTTATTGGTAAATGCTTGGGCCATACATAGAGATCCTACACTATGGGATGATCCAACAAGTTTCAAACCAGAGAGATTTGAGAAAGGAGAAGGAGAGGGCTATAAGTTTATGCCATTTGGATTGGGAAGAAGAGCTTGTCCAGGATCTGCCTTAGCTCAACGTACCGTGGGATTGACATTAGGGTCTCTTATCCAATGTTTTGACTGGGAAAGGATAAGTGAGAAGAAGATAGACATGGCTGCAGGTAAAATAAGGATTGCTATGCCTAAGGCTGAACCATTAGAAGCAATGTGTAAAGCACGTCCAATCCTGAACAACATTATCTCTCCACCAATTAATTAATACTGTATCCAAAATCATACAAATCTTCAAGCTGTGTTTTACTTCCATTCAGCTTGTGATCAATAACCAAGATTTGCATGTAGTCTTTGATGCTGAAGAAAATAAACTAGCCCCAGAAATAAGGGAAAAAAAAAAAAGCGCAGCAGGTTATATCATTGCCTGAGTCAGAGGCATGGAAACAAGTGCAGAGAAATGCATTTAGTTTTCCTTTAAACCTTGTAAATTAGTGGTTGAATAATAAGATGTATATGTATAAATAAATTTCCTATTCAATAAATATGCCCATTACATATCTTTTTTATAAGTATTGTCGCCGTATGATCTGAGATCACGGGTTCGAATCGTGAAAACGGCCTCTTGCAATTAATTGCAAAGGAAAGCCGAGTACAAAGACCCAATGGGTCCGATCCTTTCCCGGACTCCGCTCATTGCGGGAGCATTCGTGTATCGGACTATCCTTTTTTTATTTAAAAAAAATATTTCCAATTAAAACGTTGTTGTAATTCTATTTCAAAAGTTAAAAATTAAAAACAAAATAAAAATATGTTGAATAAATCTATTTGGAATTTTATATTTCTATCACACCCTATTAAAAAAAAGATGATTTTCAAAACACTGGACACAATATAAATTTGTAAATACATGAAAGTGAATGGGGTACAATCGTTACGGAGAAAATAAAAGAATTGGGAGACAAACAGAATTTATAATATAGTAGGAGATACGATAAGACAACGATGAGGAGCTATCAAACTGGTGCTTTTCAATAGTGGAGTCAGACTTTCTACGAAAATTAGAAGAGAAAGAAGAAAATCGGAAGAGAAAGAGAAATTGACAGACTGAGTGAGAATCACTGATAATAACCTGGAGAATTACTTGGCTTAGGTAAGTTTATTAGCCTACTAGTGCAACGTTGTAAGTGGCGATGGTTGATTAGTAAGTAGGATACCTTGCTAAATCGAGGCCTCAATTTGCAGCAAAGTATGTCTGAAGTCAGAGGGCTGGGACGTTGGGAACTATCATAATGATGGCTGGTTGTCTGCATTTTGCAAAACCTGTTACTTGCAATCTTGTGATACTGAACCATTAGACTGTTAAACTGTGGGCTTCTATCACTCCTTCTCCCCCTTTGCTATTCAAAAGCACTTGGCTTATGTTATGTGTGTCAAGCTGCTTTTTTCAATCGGTGGTTGAAATAAATTTGACTGAACTTAACAGGTCAGTCCCGCACTTCATATGACACTGGTGAGTTTTGCGCAGCTGGTTGGCAAGGTGATAAGCAATCTGCGGTCTGTGTTATTTCATTTATGGGCAAACTCATAATGGCTTAGTTATTCACTTTGCTGCTGGAAGACAAGAGGTGGGCGACCGGTTACGCGCTGGCTCTTCTGCAGAAAACCAACTGCCTTTGCTTGCATCCTCTCTGTTTTTTGGGTTGTATTCTTTGAGGTTTTGGGGTTTTTTCTCTTACCTGTGGACTGTTGGTAGAGTGGTTTGTATAGATTTTGGGTTATTTTTGGTAGTTTCCACTCTACCTGTATGTTTTTCTCCAGTGGCGGAACCAGACAGTTTTTGAGGGGGGCAAGCCTGTTTCTTCTTCTTCTTCTCTCGCAGCAGTCGCAGCAAGGCAGGGGCTGAAGGGGGGGGGGGGGGGCGGAGCTCTCCGTTCTCTCTCTGCAAAATCACCACCGGCGGCGCAGACCCCTTATATACTACGTCTGTGCCGCCGGAGAGGGGGGTCGTCAGCCCCCACACGACCCCCCCCCCCCCCCCCCCCCCAGCTCCGCCCCTGTTTTTCCCCATTCTTAAAAATTAATAATAAAATTGCTTCTTATTAAAAAAAAAAAAAAAAAACCTTGAGAATTACATCAGGAGGATTAGTTCCCCATTCCTTATAATGGCCAAATAAAGAGCAACCTTCTTTAGCTAAAAGGTGAGCAACATTATTAGCTGACCTCCTAATAAAAGAGACTCTACTGAATTGATAAAAAAAAAAAACAACTCAAATTAAATATTGAGTTTTTAAGAACTCAAATTAAATATTAATTTTTTACACTTGATTTTTATAAAGTAAATAAAAAACTATTAACTTTATATAATTTAAATATTAAAAAATATTTTTATACTATATACAAAACTTTAGCTTTAGTTATTTTTAATATGTAAATAATATTTTATTACTTAATACAAAATTTTTATTGTTTTTAGTAATAGAAAAAGAGATTGAAAAATACTTTCTTATTATTGAAATATAAAATATTTTTTAAAAAAATTATAACCAAAAATTAGGTTTTCATTAACCTAAATATAAAACTATTTTTAATTATATCACATAATTAATTGAATCCAATTATATTAAAAAATTATTGATCAATTTGAGCCATTTATATAGTTAGGCATAATTGAGTACTTCTGTTACTGAATTCATCTCTTGATGAAAAATTTAAAAAAGAAATTAAATTATATAATATTTTTAATTATTCATTAAATATTTTTAAAATTAAAAATTAAAATTAGAATAGAATTAAAAAAATGGCATAAGTTGGGAGATAGATTCATAGTTTTTCCTTTATTTTTTTCATATTACCAATTTATTAATATTATTTAATGTCACATCATTAAAATATATTTTCAAATTCATAAATATGAGTCAGCAAAATTAAACAGATTCATAACATAAAGTAAAATTTAAATACCAAATTAATACAACTTTAGAATTAGAATATAATTAAAAAAGTGAATTATGTTGATAATAAATATATGTTTTTTTCAATTTTAAAATTACACAAACAACTCATTATTACAAAAGAGTAACTAAACATGCAAACCCCAAATAGCCACCTAAAATCTAATAAAAAGAAATTATCATAAGACAAATTGTAAAATAAAATAAAATAACACCTAGAAGAAGCTAACACTATAATTCTCATAGAGTGGGATCGAAAGCATATTGTTGACAAACCAGCAAATAAAACAATGTTTTCCATTGTACGTTGATTGGGAAGAGAGATAAAGAAGAGAATGTACCATAAAAGATAAACTTTGGATTGATTAAAATTTTGGCTTAAGGAAAGCAAAATTGATCTGTTTAAAGACTGAAATTTTTTTTTCTTCAGACCTCAATAACATAAGTATCTCATTTGTCTATTAAATTTATGGTTAAATTAATCTTTTTTTAGTATTAATTAAAATTTTTAATTAATTGATAGGGATAATTAACGCTGATAAAAAATTATAAATTGTTAATTATAAATTTGCAAATAATTCAAAATTAAAACAAATAAAATTATTTTTAAATTTTAAATAGATGAAAATTTTTAAAAATTAAAAAACTTGTATTTTATCATAGAACAAATAATTTATTCTCTTAATACTTTCATGAAAAATTAATCCCAACTTAAACAGTTTTATTAAAAGAAGATTGAAATCTATTAAAATAATAAACTTATAACCTATATGCAGCATTTTGAGGGGAAAAAAAAGAATAATTTACCCATGAAACTTATTTGTTGGTAATTTTCTTGGGTAATCATTGGGTAAATTTTGGCTAAAAACCCAGAAAATTTACCCATTGATAAATTTTTTTGATCTAAACTATGTAAGGATTACCCATAAAATTTACCTACGGATATTTTCTCTGAATAACCCGTGAGTAATTGAAATATTATCCAAAAATTATCTACAGATTATTTACTCATAGACCTATTTCTTAGGTAATCTTTAGGTAATTTAATTAACCCACAAATTACCAATAAAACTAAACCTTTGGGTAAATTTATGTGTAAATTTCAAATTATATATAAAAATATGTATATATATATATATATATAGAGAGAGAGAGAGAGAGAGAATGGCTGTTCTTTAATTTGTTTTATAAAATTTATAAAATTATGAAATATGTTTTGTCGTATATAATAAATTATTACATTTTTTGAGTTTCCATTAAAACATACATGTAATTAGAAATAATTATTAGGCATCTACCAACCAATGGCAGAACCAAAATTCTAGTAAGGGAGGTTAAAATTTTGTCTTTAGTTCCACAAGAATAACAGACTTGCGTAATAAAAACATTAAAATTAATTTTTTATTATTTAATATTTTAATTTAACTAAATACTAAAAGAATTGTCATTGCTTAATTGATTTAAATGGACTGTAAAAATTGTTTATCAATAATTAATAATCAAATATTAAATTCATAATTAATATATATGATTTTAAATTTAATTTTCAATTAAAATAATAATTTTTTAGTATTATATATGGAAAAGAAAATCCATCATATATTTTATTTTAAAATATATATATTTACTGCTCTATTATGTGCGTATAATTAAACAATATTTGTTAAATTTATAAAAAAAATTATTAATTTTAAAAATTTCACAATCAATATTCAATCAATTAAAGTAGTAAAAAAATTAAATAATCAACTCACTTACTATACAACTTATATGTTATAACATTTAAATAATAAAAAGTAAAATTGAAAAGATGATAATAGTTTAATATAATTTTGTATATATCAAAGAGCTAAACATCAATAGTAGAATATTAACATGATATGATATTTATTTATTTATTATTAAAGATTGAATTGAATTGAGGAAGTATGATTCTAGGAAGTTGAATAAGCAATTGCTTGATTATGCAATTGATAACAAATAATTAAATTTAAAAAAAGAAAAAAAAAAGTGGATAGATTGTTTAAAGAGTAATGGTGGCCAATCTCGCTATTTTTTATACATATTTTCAGTCCTAATATATAGTCCTATCCTATTAGTCAAGGTAATTAACACAATCTTACACCTGTCAACTCTAAACCAATCCTTCTACTTTTGCATGGAATTATATGTCACCATTGTCCTTTTCCACGCTATCTCATCCTTTTTTTTTTCTTTTTTTTATTTATTATACCATTGTATGTGGTAGTGCTAAAGAAAATGAGATTTTAATTCTTATGGAGATTATACATAGTTATGGTAAAGCTTCTGGTCAATGTATCAACTATGAAAAATCTAGAATTGCTTTTAGTGCCAGTGTCCCTATAAAATCCAATCATGGAAGCATAAGCTATTAATTTTGTCTGGGAAAGAAATTCTTATCAAAGCTGTGCTAAATGCTATATTCGCCCATTTGATGTCTTACTTCAAACTATCAAGAAACTTTGCTCAAAAATTGAACAATCTTATTTCTGTTGGTTGAGATAAAATAGTAAGGACAGAGGCATAGCCTGGAGGAAATGGGAGACTCTTAACTACTTCTAGACATATATAAGGGAGGATTGAGCTTTAAAAATTTTGAGCCGTTTAATATAGCTTTACTAGCTAAGCAATGTTGGAAACTTATGACTGGGCAAAACCGTTTATGGTATAATATTATGAAATAGATCTTCATGGAGTTGAAGGAGTATGATTGCAATTAGAGACCAAATTAAGGGAGGGGCTAGATGGATTATTAGAAGTGGCAGACATGTTAGGATATGGGGGGATCCTTGGATCCCCAGCCTACCAACTGCTGCTAACCTGAATAGAAGGAACCTTAACCCTTCTAGCTTGTGTAGTATATGTTATACAGCTAAACAATCTGTGCCCCATTTGCACTTTCATTGTCTTCACGCACATGCAACCTGGTTCTCATCTAATATTGGGATTAATCCTCTGCTATTTAACTGTTCATCTTTTCTTGCTTAGTGGATTGATGTGATCAATACATTTAATTTTAACAACAAAACAAATGTTGTGGAAAGAATAGCATGCCTTTGCTAGACTTTATGGAAAGCAAGAAATGAATACAATTTTAAAGGTATTAATCCCAATCCACTACTTCAAAGCTCAGCGGGTTCGCTCTAATCCCTTTACAACTCAGTCCCTATTGGAAGGTGGTGGGCTTTATACAAATAAAAAGAAAAAAAATAAAGGAAGAGAAATTGAAAACCTCAAATTATTATATATTTTTATTTTCTATTCTCTGAAGTACAATTTGTTTCTTACGTATTTATATTACATAAGAATTACAAAAATAGAAAACTAAAATAACAAAATACTATTTAATGAAAGGCTTTTAATCACAAACACATAATAACCCATTAAAAAATAATTGGTTAAAAATAAATTATTAAAAATAACAAGTTTAATTTTCAACATCCCCTCGTAAACTTGATATTTTTTCAACGCCAATCATCATTCTCATTTTTTGAAAAGTGTCATATTTGAGCGATTTTGTAAAAATATCAGCAACTTGATCAAGTGACTTCATGTACTCTACTTCTACTTGTTTGTTCTCAATGCACTGACGAATGAAATGATATTTTGTCTCAATATGCTTACTTCGATCATGAAATACTGGATTCTTTGCTAGAGCAATGGCTGATTTATTATCCATTCTAATTTTTACTGGCTCGTTATTCTCAAAATGAAGTTCTTTTAATAATATTTTTAACCAAATTGCATGACATGCACAAGCAGTGCCAGCAATATACTCAGCTTCACAGGTTGAAAGAGTAACTATAGGTTGTTTCTTAGAGCACCAGGAAATGGCATTATTTCCCAAAAAGAAAATAAACCCAGTTGTACTCTTTCTATCATCAATGTCTCCACCATAGTCACTGTCACAATATCCAGTCAGATTAAATTCCTTTGAAGGCGAATAAAAAATTCCATAATCAAGAGTGCCTTTTAGATAACGGAGAATTCTCTTTGCAACTTTCATTTGTGTTTCTGTTGGATTTTCCATAAAGTGACTAACAAGTCCAACTGAGAATAAAATATCAGGTATGGTACAAGTAAGATACCTTAAGCTTCCAACTAGACTTCTGAACAATATTGGATTAACCTTTTGCACCCCTTCTTCCTCCTTAGAAAGTTTTACACCGTACTCCATTAGTGTGTTGACGGGATTACAATTTAGCATGTTGAACTTTTTAAGCAAATTCTTCACATAAGCTTCTTGTGAAATGAAAATTCCATCATCCGTCTGTTTGACTTCTATTCCAAGATAATATGACATAAGTCCCATATCACTTATTTCAAATTCTCGAGCCATAGCCTTCTTGAAATCATCAAACATTATTTGATTGTTTCCTGTGAAAATAAGATTATCCACATAGGTACAAATAAATAATAGGTCTTTCTCCTCCTTTTTCACATAGAGTGCATATTCATGATCGCACCTTGTGAAACCATTTTCCTGCAAGTACTGATCAAGACGGCTATTCCAAGCTCGTGGTGCTTGCTTTAATCCATATAAGGCTTTCTTCAATCTTAACACCTTATCTTCAGAGTTTTCAATAATAAAACCCATAGGTTGTTCAACATAAACCTCTTCTTCAAGATAACCATTTAAAAATGCAGATTTCACATCCATTTGATGGATTTTCCACCGGTTCTGTGCTGCAAGTGATAATAACAGGCGAATTGTCTCCAATCGAGCAACTGGAGCAAAAACTTCATCATAATCAATGCCTTGTTGTTGCTTATAACCTTTAGCAACAAGTCTCGCCTTATATCTTTCGACTTCACCTTTGGAATTCTTTTTGACTTTATACACCCATTTAACTCCGATTGCTTGATGTCCACTTGGAAGTGATGCTAGCTCCCAAGTATTGTTTCTCTCAATAGTTTGAATTTCTTCCTCCATGGCTTGAATCCATTTTTTTTATCTTTCACAGCTTCTTTAAAGCTTGAAGGCTCATCATTAGAGAATAGACACAACAAATTTACATCATCTATTATGTTAGTTTCTTCATAAAGGTCTGCAAGGCTACGATATCTTCGAGGACCTTCACTTGAGCTTGATGAAGGAGAAGCTCCTATTGATATTGCAGGAGATGGAGTAGGTGTTGTTGGATCTGCAATTTCACCTTGATCTTCTTGTGGTAGATTTTCTTCTTCATTAAAATATGGAAGAAAATCATAAACAACTCCTTCTTTTGCATTCCAGTCCCAAGTTGCATCTTCTTGAAATTCAACATCCCTGCTTACTAAGATTTTGTTATTGTTTGGATCAAAAAGCTTATAGCCTTTTGAGTTCTCATCATAGCCAATAAAAATGAGTTTCTTGCTTCTATCATCAAGCTTTGTTCTCTCTTGTTCTGGAACTTGAGCATAGACTATAGAGCCAAATACTCGTAAATGTGACACATTCGGCTTCTTTCTACTCCATGCTTCTTGAGGTGTCACTTTATTCAAACTTTTAGTAGGTGAAAGGTTAGAGAGATATACTGCACATGCAACTGCTTCTGCCCAAAACTCTCTTGGCATCAATTTACTTTTTAACATTGTCTGCGCCATGTTAAGAATTGTCCTATTCTTCCTTTCAACTACTCCATTTTGTTGTGGCGATCTAGGAACAGTCATAGGATGACGAATTCCATGAAAATCACAAAATCCTTTAAACTCATTAGAAGTGAATTCACCGCCTCTATCAGATCTCAAAGATTTGATCTCATAATTGCTCTCCTTTTCTACACGGGCTTTGAACTTTTTGAAGACTTCAAATACTTCACTTTTATGCTTCAAGAAATAAACTCAAGTTTTTCATAAATAATCATCAATAAAAAGCAAAAAATAAGAGCTTTTACCAAGTGATTCTGGTTTAATTGGTCCACAAACATCTGCATGAATCAATTGTAGTGGCTTGGTAGCTCTTGAATCAGACTGCTTCGGAAAACTCTTTCTTGAATGCTTTCCAAGTAAACATGCTTCACATAATTGACTTGGATGGTCAATTTTTGGAATTCCTTTCACCATGTGCTTCATTCCCAAGTCTTTAAGGCCTTCAAAGTTCAAGTGCCCATATCGCATATGCCATATCCAGGATGGATGTTTCATACAAGCTTTCAAACATATGGCTTCATTTGTCTTCATATCTAATAAGAACATACGATTTCTTGTCATTAAAACTTTAGCAATTAGTCTTCTTTCTTTATCTCTGAGCGAAAGATAACGATCTTCCATGACTATTTTACAACTGTTCTCCATTAATTGCCCAATACTCAAAATATTATTTTTTATTTTTGGTATGTAATAAACATTATGAAGGAGTTTATGACTTCCATTTTTTAGCTCAAATAAAATTGTGCCTTTGCCTTTGATCTCCACCTTTGACTCATCACCAAATCGTATATTTCCAGTCACATTGGTGTTGAGTTCTACAAATTTATTTTTATCGCCAGTCATATGGTTACTTGCTCCATTGTCCAAGTACCATGTACTACTTTCACTTTTTCGATCTTCATTAAATGTAAGAAATAGAGTTGGCTCCTCCAAATCTTCTTCTTGTATAACAAGTTTAGTCTCTTCTTCTTTCTTAGTTTGACATTCCCAAGAGTAATGTCCATATTTTCCACATGAATAACATTCAATGTGGGTCTTATCAACTTTCGCTTCATTGTTCCTCTCAAAATTACCTCTTGCTCTTCCTCTTCCACGACCTCTGAAATAATTTTGATTTCTTCTCTCGTAAGAATTTTGCTCATCTCTCCCTCTTCCTCGGCTATATCCTCTTCCTTGGCCTTGACTTCTTCCACGTCCTCGGCCTCTTCTACTACTTTCACCAACTTCTCCTCTATTATTTAGTGAAAGTTTTGCTTGCAAGGCATGCTCTGTTTGCTCTTGCTTACCTCTATTCATTCTTTCTTCATGAGCCCGTAAAGACCCATTTAATTCATCAATGGACATAGCCTCCAAATCCTTTGATTCTTCGATTGCCACCACAATATGATCAAATTTAAAATTAAGGGAGCGAAGGATCTTTTCTATAACACGAACATCTTCCAACTTTTGTCCAAGTCTCTTCATTTGGTTTACTACTGCCAAGACTCTTGTGAAGTAATCCGAAATGGATTCACTTTCTTTCATTACAAGAGATTCAAACTCAGCCCTTAGAGTTTGAAGACGCACCTTCTTCACTTTGTCTACTCCCATGACAGAATTTCGAAGAGTTTCTCATGCTTGCTTAGAGTTTGTCTCATTAGCAATTTTCTCAAACATCTCATCATTCAAGCCTTGATGAATGATAGTTAGTGCACATTGATCCTTCTTTCTTTCTTTCTCCAAAACATCTCTCGCAGCTTGTTCTAAGATTGCCTCATTTTCAGGTTCCACGTAACCTTTATCGACGACATCCCAAACACCTTGAGCACCAAGAATGACCTTCATTTGAAGTGCCCAATTTTCATAATTGAGTTTGGTGAGTTGAGGGTATTGGAAAGAAAGATTTTTTGTATTTGAAGACATTCTTATAATCTAGGCTCTGATACCACTTTGTTGGAAGGTGGTGGGCTTTATACAAATAAAAAGAAAAAAAAATAAAGGAAGAGGAATTGAAAACCTCAAATTATTATATATTTTTATTCTCTATTCTCTGAAGTACAATTTGTTTCTTACGTATTTATATTACATAAGAATTACAAAAATAGAAAACTAAAATAACAAAATACTATTTAATGAAAGGCTTTTAATCACAAACACATAATAACCCATTAAAAAATAATTGGTTAAAAATAAATTATTAAAAATAGCAAGTTTAATTTTCAACAGTCCCCATCTGATGATTTACTTTAGTTAATTGCTCGTGCAGATAGATGGACTCCACCGGTACAGAGTTGGATTAAAATTAACACAGATGCTACCTTCTCTACTGATTCTACTTCTGCAGGAGCAGCAATGGTGTTCAGAAATCGCCTTGGGACTATGATAAAAGGAGTTACTTATTTGATTCAGAATTCTTCAGTGTAAATTAACGAAACTAGAGCCATGTTTAATGCTATTATTAGAGCTGCCAATCTGAATTTCAAATGTTGTATTTTTAAATCAGATAATGTGCAACTTATCCGAGCCCTTAATTCAGAAAACTCATGTCCAATAAAAGTAGATTGTTTATTTTTGTATATGAAGTCTCTTGTGAGGAACTTCCGTGGTTGCTCTTTTATTTTTGTTAAAAGGCAAGGTAATAAGGTGCTCTTTTATTTTTGTGAGGAACTTCCATTGTTGCTCTTTTATTTTTCTATTATATAAATTTATTAAAAATTATAAATTAATTTAAATATTTTCTTTAAAATATATCAAAAAATATATATAAATAATATTTAAAAAAATAATATATCTTGTGTCTAAGTAACATTTAAATATTAAAATAAAATGATAAAAATTTAAAAATTTAAAAATTTAATATAAATATAAAATATAAATATAAATTTTACTGTAAATTTTTTTTTTCTTAAAAAGTTTACCACTTCATCTTAGTCTGAGTACCGCTCGCCAGTGCTGACCAAGTTTACCAAGATTTGCATCTAGTCTTTGATGCTGAACGTACAAAATAGCCCGACAAATAATAAGAAAAGAAAAAAGTATACTAGATAGCATGTGTGTTGTCAACATTATCCAGCAATGCTTCACTGGTGATTGGATAGTCAACGTTAAAAATCAAATAAAAATGATGCGAAACCAATAATTTCATATCGGTTTCATTTGTTAAAAATTACAAGCAATCTGATCTAATTGGAATCAAATTTTATATTAATTTTAAATTTAAATTTATTCACATTAAAGACTATTGTAACTTCTACAAATTATAAAAATGACAGAACACATCGTGACTTTAATTTATTATTCCATTTTTTATTATGTTAGATTCTTAGAACGGTATAGTTTGCAATATCATTTTTTGATAGTAATTATTAAATTATTATTATAATAATTTTTAGTCAAATTATTCTATAAAAAATTAAAATTCTTTATTCTACATCATTTTATTATAAAAAGCTAGAAAATATAAATGAAAAATAAAAATTTTAAATTGATTTAATATAAAAATAGAACATATTATTATATTAATTGAAATAAATTAAAAAAAATGACACCTTATACTATATTTTTTTAAATTTTTTTATCAATAATATTTTAATTATTTTATTAAAAATTCATAATAAACACATTATAAATAATATAAAATTTATAAACTTATGATAAACTTATTATAAATTTACTGTAATCTCATTATAAATTAATAAAAAAGTTTCATATTTTAGTAAATATTTTATAAATTTTTATATTTTAATAAATAATTTATAAATATGATAAATTTAAAATTATTTTTAATTATTTTTATATTTTTGTAAAAATTTTTAAATTAAAAGATTGGATTAGATTGATAAAAGTGGTATTTTAATATATATATTTTTTTTTTGGATTTTAAGCCTTTAAATTATTTTATATTTGAAAATCAGCATTTAAAATTAAGAAATATGATTGGTGGTGTTACTGTAAATTATATTACTAAAAACCAAATAAATAATTCATATAATTTTCAAATCATAATTTAAGATGTTATGGAATGAGCAACAATAAGTTGAAAATAAAGATCAATTATTGATAAATTTTCTTCGGTGAAGAGTGAATTAAAGTGACATCAACTAATCAAATATTGACGTATTTCAATATTTCATATAGGCTCAAGTTTATATTGCCCAAATTTTACCCTTATCTTCCCTCTCATTAGTCAATACCCTCTTCTCTCCTCTGTTTCTCAGTTCAAGTGATTGGCTTGACCACTGCAATTTCCGAGTGAAGAATATGGTTTAATAACTTGTTTGTTGAAATTTGACTGAAAATAACGTTTATGCAATTAAATTATGATTTGCTTTTTTGACTATTTTGGACTTAGTTATTTGGCACAAAAGTTTTATATATTTGAAGTTTGATTAATTTAGGATATATTTGATTTGATTAAACAGAATGTTAATGATGCGAAAACTTATTATTTTTTTTTTTTGAGATGACTATTTGTGAAAATCTGGTAAAATTAGGTTATAATTTTAAAATTGAAAATAAAATATAAATATTTTAGGGAAGAAATAAATTAAGATCATATTGACATATTATATTATAAATTTAATATTTTGTAGAAAAATTAAATTAGATGATAATAAAGTTCAATGGCAAGAAAAAAAAATATGATTATATATATACCCTACGTCCATGCTCTGGCATTAAGCAATAATAAAAATAATAAAATATAAATAAATATATTTAATAATAAATATAAATTAATTTATATATAAATTAATAATTAATTTTATTGTAACAAATATAAAATAAAATATTTATATCAATTTTATAATAATTTTATTGCAATAATATAAGTGAGCAAATATATCTTTTTATTTTATAACTTAATAATTTTACTAACTAAAAAAATATTTATACATATTTTTATTATAAAAAATTTATAAACTCTATTAAAAAAGATTTAAAAAAAATTCAAGCAAATTTAGGAATTCTAAAAGTTATTCATTTTATTATTTAATTTTCTAAATTTTTAAAGATATATAATATTATTATAAATAAATTATTAATTTATAATTAATTTATTATGAAGGTTAATAGTTTTATTTTTAAAAAATTTTAAATTTTAAAAAAAAATATATATATATATTTTTAATATATAATTAATTTATAGAAGATTAAATATTATAAATATAATTTATTGTTATTTATAAACTAACCTAATAAAATTATCGGTGCCTATGACGAAATTATTTCTTGATTATAATTTCTAGAATAAACAAAGCTCCAATTTATGATAATTTTATCAGAAACTACTTTAATTTAATTTTTGTTTTTGGTTGTTTTGGGTGAGAAAACTTCAATTTTTGCAAAAATTTAGCTGCAATTTTCGCGTGAAAGTAAAAATATATATACAATTCTATTTTTTTTTCTCTGATATTTTGAAAGGTTTTGAAATTTCCTTTGTTTTTTCTGTTTCTTTTTTCTACTTTGAATTTGAGAGACGTCGTTTTTGACTCTTCTCTTATTTGATCTGTGTTCGCGTCTCCGGAACGCGAAGGTAATGATCCACTGCGATAAGGTATCAAAGAGTTCCCGTGGCGACATGTCTATTATTATTATTATAACTAGTATTACGGATATTTTTATTTAATATTTTTATATTAATTTTAAAATTTATAATAATTTTAAGTAAATAATATAAAAATTAAATTATAAATTTAAATATAAATAAATTTAAAACTAAATCAAATAAAATTAAATAACTCTAGCATAAAATTAAATAATAAAAACTAAAAACTAAAATCTAATCAAATAATAAATCTAAACAAAAATTAAAATAAAATAATTAAAGTAACTAAATTAAAATAAAACTCTAAGAAAATATTGAATTATAAAAATTAAAAATTATAATATAAATTAAATAAAATTTCATAATAAATATAAAACAAAATTAAATAATATAATAAATTATTTATAAAATATGTAACAAAAAATATTAAAAGACTGCATTAAATAGATGGATGAAAGATAAATAAAGAAGTAAGGAACGATGATAAAATAAAGAATAATAATCTGTTCTATGATAATTAATTTTAAAGCTAAATAATATTATGAGATGAGATAATAATAGCTTAATAGTTATATTTTTTGTGTTATATATATATATATTGGTAGATAACTAATTATTTTAAATATTAAATACTATATTATAGTCATATATTTATTATAAATATCAAATACTATATTATAGTCACATATTTTTTAAATAAATATAATTATTACTAATATTAAATAAAATATTATATTTTTTAAAAATTTTTTAAATAAATATATTTATTATTAATATTAAATAAAATATTATAATTTATTAACTAAAAAAATCTGACTATAAATTATAAGTGAAAGTAATAAAATTTTTTAGCCTTAGATTTCCCAGATTTAACTTTTAAGTCAGATTTTTATAAGTGAAAGCAATAAGTTGCATGAAAGCGACGAGCAGATAACTGAGAGAGTAGTGGAAAGATGGCCCTCCTAAGAACTGTTAAAAAAAAAAGATGGCCCTTTTAGAATGTATACTAGAGTAAAAAAATTAAAAAAAAAAAAAGGTATATTATATACACTGTCACAAGAAGACAAATAATAAAAAAGGTATATTATATTAAAAAAGGTACGTTATATTTTAGTAGGATATCCAATGTCACAAGAAATACTAATTTTGATGGTTCTTTTACTATATACTATAATAGAATTCTATGATCATAATATTATAAAAAAATATTAAATTTATTATTTATTATTTATTAGAATAAATAATTAATTAGTTAAATATATTTATTTAAAAATTTTAAATATAATTATAATATTATATATATTTAATTTTACTAATAAATAATTATTATCCAATAAGATAATAAACTATTAAAAATTTATCTTTTATCTGTTTAGACATTTATATTTTGATAAATAAATATCTATTATAATAAATAATAAATTAATTAAATAATAAATTAATTTTTAAAAAATAATTAGAATAAATGTTATAATAATATTATGTTAACAATAATCATTTTAGTATTATACATATAGATACTAGGGTGAAAAAATTTATTTATTAATATTTAGATTCTCTATTTTATGACTTTTAATCTTCACTTAAAAATTGATAAAAATTTATTAAAATAAAGTTAAATAATATAAAATTTAATATAATTCAATTTATATTGTCAATTTAAATATTAAATAAAATAATATTAATAAATTAAAAAATCACTATTCTAAAATTTATGACTCACTAAGTTAATTAAAAATTAAAATAAAATAAAAAAATAAAAATTGAAAAGTTATTCTTATTAAAACAGTAATTTGTAAAGCATTTTATAATAATAATAATAATTGGTATTATATATTAACATGAACTCAAATACCGAACTTAGAATATCAAACCCAAGTATATGGATTGAATTTATTACATGATCTAATTTTAATAAAGTGTGCTTGGACGTGACAAATAGTACTATACCGACACATCTGAAAAATATGTCCACTATATCGACACACCTTAAAAATTTACTAACCTTTTTGTGTTGAAATTGCTGGACAATCAAACTCTATTTTGATCATTGACAATCAAATTGATAAAGAACTAATGATTTTAAACAAATTTGTTCTGCAGAAACTGAGCTCAACGACCACCTGAATTGAAGACCGAGCGACCATACAAAAGCAGCACAAGCACAAAACCAAACTATCACATAGATCTGCCGAGCCAAAAAAAATCGAACAGACATACGCATGTGCCGAGCAGAGAACCAAACTGAAATATAGAGTTTCAAGCTAGATTTAGAACTGTCGAGCTAAAAGAACCAAACTAAATGAGCTAAAAGCAGTTTGCCAAAATAACCGAGCTATGCATGCGGTGTTGCTCGATACAGAGCTAAGACTAGCCAACTACGGCAACTGAACTAAGTCCACAAATTACAGAATTACAGAAAGGATTGCGTTCTCAATGAGCGGTGAAATAAGGAAGCCCGGCAGTCATGTGACCATACACGCAAATTGAGCAACCGCACCAGGTCAAGATAAAAATTCATAAACTCACAGAAAGGGATAGCGGTCTCGGTGAGCGGTGAAGTCAGGACGCCAGAACTTTGAAAGACCGCCCAAGAAGCCCGAGCGACCGCACGTAACAAAGAGCTAAAATATTAAAAAGAACATAAGAGATAGCCATCAGCTCTTGTGGTACTTCCTCGACGCTCAAAACCTTATGCTACCGTACTGAAAGACCGTGTGACCGCACAAGTCTGGATGATTTAAATCTTAGTGCCAAATACCTCGAACCAATGATAGTTGAACACATGACTAAAGAAATTTAAACTCAACAGTAACCTTGTGTTGAGCTACCGCACAACACAAAGGTATGGCAGTTAGATTTTGTCAGATATCGAGATTCGACCATTAAAACTAGCCGTTACACAGAGCTTTCAAACTGTGCGACTGTTCACCGAGCCGAGCGACCGTATACTGAGCTCTGGACACAGAATTAGTGGAAAACAAGCACTAAAAATGTGAGAACCACTTCAAATGGTTACATTAAGCCAAATGGCTATAAATACCACATTAAACTTCATTTTGTGTTTAGAGAATACTTTGATTACTATTGTAATTTCATTGAACAATATTTCTCATTATTTTGTCTAAAGATCAAAAGATCAAACATCAAAAAATCTTAGAGTGTTGAGTGTGAGCATTAAACACAATATAAGTTTGAGTGTAAGCTTAAAAACACTTAGGTTGTGAGAGTGAGCCTAAAAAAACTATTGTAAGGATTGTGAGGATTGATCTCAAACCATTGTTATAGTTTGGTATGAGCTAGGAAAAACACCAAATTAGAGTTAAGCTTGTAAAAATTCAAGAATAGTGGAACATTAACAAGTTGTTAAGGAAGTGGATGTAGGATTGAGGTAAATCCAAATCACTATAATTCTTTGTTTTCTTTCTTCTCAAACTCTACTCCATCTCTATCTACATCTTCTTTATCTCTTGCTTTTTAAGTTTTAAATTTACCATCATTCTTTAAATAACCAATTCATCCCCCTCTTGGTTGTTAGTTTGGGACAACACTTTACAAAAGTTGTCTCCACATTTTAACTATAAATAGGTATAGATTTTCACAGGTGAGGGGTTGGAATTCCATTGCTCTTTATTCTTTTTCTAGAGTTCAATTTTTTCTGATTACTGACTTAGGCATCAGAGGCTCCCCATTGGAGTCTGGTCCTTTCCTTAATTTTGCAAGTCAAAGAGTTGAAGTATCTCAAACCTAAACTTAAATTGGAGTCCTTGAAGTTCATCCCATCATCAATGGTGCGGTGAGTGTGGATTGATTGATTTCTAAAATTGATAAGAGGACTCAAGATCTAATCCATGATTCACAGAACTAGATTCAAACTCCAAACAACAAATTACCCCCACCCCCACAAACACCTCAATATCAAAAGCTCAAAACACAATACATAATCTCCAAACTGGACAATCCCCAACCAGAACCTCTCTCCCTGGACCATCTGCTGCCATAACAGAATTAGCTCCTGTCGAGCCATCTCTACCATTTGTTCCAATAGCACAAATAACTTCCATAATATTGCAATCCCCAAATCCATCTGAACAAGCAATTAGAGAGCTCATATCCATACTCAAAGATTTCATTGTAGTTTTTGGACAATAAGTTACTAGAAATCCACAACAGCCTACATTATCTAAACATGAACTACCTCCTCCTCCAACATGCCAAACTCCTTCACATCCACCTACTCATCAGACACCTCTCCCATATAATTCATCACAATAAGACTATGAGCCTTAACAACAATATGATACCATAGACACATTCCATGAATCAGAACATGAGGTTCTGAGAAAGCTTTATTCACCCGAACATTCAACATCACATATACCCATTAACACCATATCAGCCTCTAAACAAATTTATTCTAAAAGAAAAGAAGCAGTGATGACAACAGCAGATGTGTAATGCTTTGGTTGATGAAAAGATAAAATGTATACACAGGAGTCTCTACAATACGACATTACCTTTCATTCATCACTGTCTAGGCAAATTCTCAAATAGGTTTATCCGAGTTTCCATGTGCCTAAATTGAAGGAGTACAATGGAACAACATATCCTCGCTCACATGTTGATAGTTTTTACAACACTGCCCTGCTATATACAACTTCAGATGTTGCCTCATGTAAACTCTTTCCAAAAACTCTCATTGGCAATGCACAAACATGGTATAAGAATTTAAAATCGAACTCCATTTATAGCTTTGGCCAATTCACTGAACTTTTAATAAATAAATTTATGGCTTCCATCAACCCCGGTCTAACCTCAGCAAACTTGTTCAAAGTTGTGTAGAAATCCAAAGAGACATTATGATAATATGTTGATAGGTTTAATGAAGGAGTGAGCCAAATTCCAAAAGTGAACTTTGAAATAGCCTTGGAGGCATTAATCTGTAACACTAAATGTCCTCAATTTTCATAATCTTTGAGTAAGAATCCACCCAAAAATTTTATAGAGCTCATGGCTCGATCATATAAATATATTCAGGCAGAGGAGAGTGCTTGAATATGGAAAGAGTTTCACCCCTATCAAAACCAAGATCAAGCACTTAAAACTTCTGGAGGATCTCATAAATCTAAGGTGTTGAATCAAAACTCCTCAAAATCAGATTTTTTTCAAATCATTAAAACAAAATACCCATTGGCAACATTTTACTTCCCATTCTCAAAAGTCATCAGGCTAACTTTACTCTAACTGTGCTTACCACATAACCCAAGTTCATGAATAATTTACAATTTTAATCACTTCCAAGGCTACAATCTTATGTTGGCCTAAAAAAATACTGAAGTAAATTGGCCTCTGCTAATGAAAGATGACCCAAATAAAAATCAAGAGCTATATTATTATTTTCATCAAGGTCATGGATATAAGACAAATGATTGTATCAAGTTAAAGAGAGGGATTGAATGGTTGATCCAGGCGGGTCACTTGAAGTAGTTCATTGACACTCCCAGTGAATAGGGTGAACAAGGTGAACCAAGCTCTCAGCCCCCTACAACTTTCAGAAAGACCCCAACTGGAGTAATACATGTTATAGCAGGGGAGAACATTATGATGTCACTTGTGCTTCACAAAAATGGAAGATCAAGGAGGTTTTTCTATTATCGAGATATCAAAAGCTTGAAGCTCAATAACTACTTTTTCGTTCGGGAGATTCTGTAATGTTAAAAATTTTAAATACTAAACTTTGATTTAATATTGATAATTGATAATGAATTATGATATAAGTGACATAGTTAAGTGATGTAAATAGTAAATCTCAAAAATTTACTGAAAAAATTATTTATTTTTACGGTTTTACGAGACTAAAAATTAAATTAGAATCAAATGTTAAGAAAGAAGGTGTACCGTAGTTAAAATGAGATTGACCTCACTAGATTAAGCCATATATATATATATGTGTGTGAATAGATGTGTTATGTAGAAGTTTCTCCTTCCTTCTCTCTTCTTCATTCACGTTCATCATCATCAACACCACCAAAGCTCCTCCTTTCTTTCTTTTTTCCAGGAATTTAGCTAAAATTTAAGAGGAAATCATATTTAGTTATAAGTTTTTAGAAGAATAAGTTAGAAAAAGTTGAGATAATCAACAAGTGATTAAAGAAGAAAAGGGATTTTGAAAGAAGTAAGTGCTTATGTATTTTTAATTTGTAATTATTTAAATTTCTATGAGTTTTAATAGTTGAATTAATTGATTGAGTCATTTATAATGAATTATTTCTTGAAAATATTGAATAAATGGATTGATGAGTGAAAAGTGGATCAAAAGAAATTGATTAAATTGAGTATTTCTTGAAAATATTGATTAAATTGATTGATGGCTCTTTTTCTTGTCTTTCATCCATGATTTTGGCCTAAATGACTATAAGGTCTTAAAATGTAAAGAATTTTTTAAATTAACCCTAACAAATAGTGTGATAAAATTATTTTGAATATATGATAAATATGTGTGATACTAAGTGTTGATCAAAAAATTATTCCATTAAAGTGTTATACATAATTTAATGTTAGTTAAAACTAATAAATTGCTAAAAATATACTGATTTTATATCTAGCTTGGGATTGAATGGCTAGCTAAAGAGAGGATATCCAAAGTGATAGTGGGCACTTTGTGCCATCAATAGACACTCTGTGTCACCATACTTAGTGGGCATTTATGTCATAGTGGACCATTGGCTAAAATTTTATACAGTGGGCATTAAATTCCTAACAGTAACTCGTTATCCAAACCTAGAATCTGAGTTCAATGTGTATGGGCATAATTAAAAAATTTATCTACATTGGAAATAATGTGTTATATGGTTATTGATAAATTATTCAATTCTAAATTTAATCGTGTTTAGTATTTCAACTTCAATGAATTTATTAATTTCTTTATTTAACGTTCTGAAAGTAATACTTTTCATTGTTTCTAAATTATTTAATGTTTAGATCTCTTTTCTTTAATTTTTGTTTCATATTGTGAATACATAAGTATCACTAAGCTTTGATTTGCATGTTAGAACTATTTTATGACGCGCATATCAAACAATAAGAGTTGAGACTGCAGAGTGAGAGATTCACGTTCCTGGTCAACTGTATCATAAAGGTTCAAGAATAATATTATAAATATTATATTTTGTATAGTTTACATGACAATACTGTATAATTTTGTATGACTATTGTACAAGTTTGAGAGTAGTTTGAGAATTTTATTAATGTAAGTTATCAACAGGAGTTCTTTATAAATTAAGAGATATATATTTGTAATATAGAATTGATTGTAGTAGTTATTTTGAAAGCTTAACAACTGCATTAATAATTAGAAATTTTTTGTCTTTATTTATTTAATACATACATAGACACGTATGTAGAATAAATGTGAATGTTAGGTGACATCTCCTATTTAGTTAAGTGTATAGACTATGCAGGGGGTGTTATAGATTTACACTCTGTCATTGGTCAATACATGGATGCTCTTGTAGTAGAAGTTGTAATTCAGGACTATTTGGTTCAGTAAATTTTGGTTGACATAGACAGTGCCGTAAATTTGATGACCTTAGATGCTTACATGAAACTTCGTTTGTAACCTAATGCATTAAGACCTGTTAGTACACTATTGGTTGGTTTGTCCTGACACACAGTACCTGTACAAGGATTTGCCATGCTTGAGGTACAGCTGGGAGATGGGCCAGCTATACGGAACAACCGAGACTATTTCATGATAGTAAAAATAAACCTTGCTTACAATACTATTTTTGGACGACCATTATTTGGTAGGATGGATGCATATATTTCAGCAAGAAACTTACTTATGAAAGTCCCAACTCACCATAGAGTGATCATTGTGAAGGGAAATTAGTAGTTATCTCGAGATTCTTGTGCAACTCTCCTTAAAGATACCAATATGGTACTTTCGGTAGATTCTCATGATCTTCTTGACAATTCTAAGCATGCTAAACCTATTGACATGCTAAAAGAGATTAAGGTTGAACAAGACAAAATATTTAAAATTGCAAGTTCGTCTAATTACGAGAAGAAAATCACCCTCACTTAAGTACTAAAAGAACATCAAGATGTCTTTGCCTGGACGTCGGTTGATGTTACGGGCATTTCACCCAAGCTTATGATGCATGAGCTCCATATAAATGCCAAAGCCATCCTAGTAAAGTAGAAGAAAAAAATATGGGATCGGAAAGACAGTTGGCTGTAGAGCAGAAGATTGAGAAACTCCTACAAGCGGGCTTCATCAAAGAAATTTTATTTCCAAATTGGTTATCCAATGCATTGTTGGTAAAGAAACCCATTTGCAAATGGAGAACGTGTATAGAGTTTTTTTGACTTAAACAAGGTGTGCCCCAAAGACTCATATCCACTCCCCAACATAGACCGTCTCATTAACTCTACGGTGGGCTACGCAAAATACAGTTTCATTGATGCTTTGTCTGGCTATCATCAAATTCCTTTAAAAATGGAGGACTAAAGTAAAACATCTTTCATCACAGCCAAGGGTACTTATTGTTACAGAGTCATGCCATTTGGTTTAAAAAATGCAGGAGCCATATATCAAAGACTTGTTAACAAATTTTTTCAGTGTCAAATAGGCCAAACTATGGAGGTATATGTAGATGATATGATTATCAAGTCTCAAACTTTCGTCGAGCACTCTAGAGATCTAGTGGATGTCTTTGCAATACTCCGACGAGTAAACATAAAGCTCAATCCAGAAAAATGTGCATTTGGTGTTCAGTCAGGCAAATTTATAGGGTTCATCATCTTAGAACGAGTTATCGAAGCTAATCCAAAAAAAAATACAGGCAGTAACAGAAATGGAGCCACCTAAGACCATTAAGGAAGTGCAAAAATTGAATGGCAGGATTACGGCTCTGGGACGATTCATATCATACTTAGCTGAGTGATGTCTTCTATTTTATATGCTCTTGAAGAACTTGAAAAACTTTCAATGGACTGAGGAATGTCAAAAAGCCTTCATAGAGCTAAAACAATTCTTGAGCTCGCCCCCTTTGCTTAGCCAACCCGTTTAAGGGGAAGAACTCTATTTGTACCTCTCAGCATCGCCCGCCGTTGTAAGCTCAATCTTAATTAGAGAAGAGAATGGTCAGCAATACCCTATTTATTATGTCAATCATGTCCTAAAAGGGGGTCGAACTGCGTTACTCACTATCAGAAAATTAGCTCTAGTTCTATAGTCTGCTTCGAAGAGGCTTCTTCTGTACTTTTATGCATATACTATTATTGTATGAACTAACTTGTGTTTAAAAAAAATTCTTCAGCAAACAGAAACTTCAGGGTGCCTTATAGAATGGGTAGCACGGTTGAGTAGATTTGATATCAGATATGAGCCTAGGCAGGCTATGAAGGCACATATCTTGACAGATTTTATCACGGAGCTATATGAATAGCCCTTTGAGCCAGCCTCTAAAGAAGCATGAGCTCTTATTGTAGATGGGGCTTCAGGCATTGATGGAGCTAGTATTGGAACAATCCTTAGAAGTCCAGGAAAAATACAAATAAGAAATGTTGTAAAGCTTAATTTTGTAGCTTTAAATAATGTAGCCGAGTATAAAGCTGTCTGCCTGGGGTTGAGACTTGGTCTAGAAGTTCGACCCGAAGTTTTGAAAATATATTTTGATTCTCAGTTAGTAGTTAGTCAGTTAACTGGGAAAGATAAATCAAGAGAACCAAACATAGTGCGATATAAAGAACACATATCCGACCTTTTGACAGCTCTTCAAAAGGGTGGTTGTCTGTGGAAATTTCACCAGATCATGCGTGCAGAGAATGAACAAGTTGACAAGCTGGCTAATACCGCTACCACTAAGGAGGGAGTCCTTGAACAAGGAGTGTTGTTTGGGGTTATTCATAGCCCGAGCTATGAAATTTCATTAATCATGACTTGAACCAATGGATGGTGGAAACTTTCAATTTATAATTTTCTTGATCTTGATGAATTGCTAGAAGATTCGGTGGAAGCTAAGAGGATTGTTAGAAGATTCAGTTTGTATGCCATTCATGAAGGGCTATTATACATAAGATAATTTTTTCATTCGTGGAGCCAATGTGTGTTTGAGAAGAAGGTAAGTATTTGTTGAGAAAAATTTATGAAGGATTATGTGACGTCCATGAAGGAGCTCGGGCTATAGCTCGAAAAGCATTAAGATCGACAATGTTATTTTTGGCCATCCATAAACGTCGATGCGAAGAAATTAATTGAAAAATATGAAAAATGTCAGAAGTATGTCAACCTGTAATATCAGTCTGCTATTGAACAAAGGCTCATCCGAAGCCTATGGCCTTTCGCTCAATAAGAGTTGAGATCTTGAGTCCCTTTTTCCAAACTATAACTAAAAAAAAAATTTTAATTATTACAGTTCCTCTTCGTTAAACGAGTTAAAATAAAATCTCTAGCCTCCGTTACTCCAGTGGCAATCATAGTTTATTTTTTTAAACAGATTAAAAATATAACTTGAAAGGAAAAAGGTAAAAAGTGTATGGCAACAATTAAGTCATCAGACCTCCAAATTAAACTCAGCTCCCTTATTTGTCCTCCAGAGTAACTGTCTTGGGTATTTAAAGAAAGAGCAAAAAGAATAACATGGGGTAAATTTGGAAGAATAAAAAAATAGGCATAGTTTTTTTTAGATATTTACTGTCACAAGAAACAATGATTTTGGCGGCTCTTTTAATATGTCTACAAGACTTTGGTTATTATCATTATTTTTGGTCAATTAGTTATTATTATTATTACTAAAGGGGTTTAGAATTCTAAAACAAATTCTCCTTCCTCCCACATCACGAAGTGGAATTGAAAGGAAATGGCTTTGGAAGATAGTGAAAAAAATAATGTAGAAGACACAATTTCCATGGTAGCAGAAAAGCATGAACAAATTAATAATTAATACATTGCTTACTACAAAAATCAACCTTTAGTAAATATTCTATATATAATATTTATTAACAGATCATCATCATATGATGTGACCCTAATGTTATCCCGATGACAATTAATTAACTCAAAAATATAAATCCTTAATTTTATTGAAAATATTTATTTTAAAATATCATATTCAACTTTTATATATATATTTTTAATTTGATGTATATTAAACACTTTCATATTTATAAATATGTCAATTTAGATGCATGTAAAGCATGTATATTTATGTATTAAAAAATTCAATATCTTAAATAATCAAATTTAATAGTTGTCTTCTCCTTTTTTTTGTATTAAAAAATTCAATATCTTAAATAATCAAATTTAATAGTTGTCTTCTCCTTTTTTTTCTTTGAATTTAAATTTTATTTATTCTCATTTTAACAATATTTTTTAATTAAAATTTTAAGGAATAATGATTCAACTCGTTAAAATGCACCACATAATTCACTTATAATTGGGATTTTATGTTATATATATATAGAATAAGTTGATGGTCAAATAAATTATTTTTATAAAAACTTCAAAAATTAAATAAATTATTTTGAAGGTTTAGAAAATTATAAGGT
This sequence comes from Garcia nutans, assembly GCA_947685225.1. Lineage (NCBI taxonomy): Eukaryota > Viridiplantae > Streptophyta > Magnoliopsida > Malpighiales > Euphorbiaceae > Garcia > Garcia nutans. The sequence continues at coordinate 4,479,273 of CANTUV010000059.1, read as the reverse complement.
AGTTTGCATGTTGCAATGATGCTACGAGAATTATTATTATTACATAAATAATAAGAAAAATAAATAATAATATATACTAAATATGATAGTAATATATATAAAAAATACAAAATATTTGTTTATATATAAAATATACAAAGTACAACAGTAATATATTTAAAATTCATGAATGATATTAAACACAAAGTAAAAAAATAAAAAAAAAACATTATGATTTATTTGAAAAAAAAATTAAGCCAAAAGTGATTTTAATTGAAATTAAATTATATTTTACTTTACATATACATAATATAGTGTATATGCAATTACCCAAAATAATATCCAATATGAGAAGAAAATGAACAATTAAATTTGTGTTTTTTAATTCTTAATTTTGTGTTTATTATTAAATTAAAATATTATTAACATACATTTAATAAATTAAAGTTTTTAATTAGAAATTTATCATCTTGATATTTATTTATCTCAATCAAAAGATTTAAACTTGAAATTCATACTATTTATTAATTAAATTATAATTTTCAAAAACTTCATCTTATAAATCTTATAGAAAATAATCATAATTTTTTTTTTCAAATATTAAGATTAAAAAATAATATTGAGATGATTTGAATCATAATATTTATTTCTAAATAAGCTTAAACTATTACTAAGTTCAAATATAAAATTCCATTTAAAAAGTGAATAAAAAATTTATTTAAAAAATTAAATAGTTAACTTTAAATCCAAATATAATTAATAATATATTTATTTTAAATTATTTTTAAGATAAATAAACTATTATCAATTTAAAAGTTAGAATAAAATAATAAAAGAATGAATTAGAATAAAATAATAAAAGAATGAAAACATTAAAAATTATTACTCTAAAAAATAACAAAATTTATTAAAAAATAAAATAAAAATAAAAGTTTGGGAAGTAAGATAAAAAAAATAAAAATCATAAAACAGAAAATAAAACAAAAAGCATGAAAAAAACTAAAAAAAGAAAAGAGTTCACAAGAAAATAGAGGATGACCATCGTTTCATCCATATGGCATATGAAGACTTATTAATCCCTTTCAAGAATTTCATTATTTTTTCAGTTCATCTATGAAATACTAATATTTTACTCCAAGTGAAATATCGGTATTGAATACGGCAAAAATATAGACAAATATTAGATATATATTTATATATATCTTTTTATTTTATTTTATTTTATTTTTTAAATATAGTTGACATATTAAAAATATACACAGAATATGATAAAAATATTTTTAAAATATTTTAATATATATTTTAATATAAAATTTTATTTATATGATATTAGTAAGTTATAATTAAATAATTTTAATTAATTTTAATTATAAAACTTATTTTTTAACAAAATTTTTTTAATTATAAATTAATATATATTTATTTTAAATATATATTTATCTCTAATTATATTTTTATAACTTAAAATATATTTATGTATAATTATTTTAAATATATATTTATTTTTATAATTTAAAACGTAAATATATTTATATACATATAAATATATTTCAACCATATCATATATCTATTTTTTAAAAATCACTATATCGATATATTGATATTGTATTATGATGTTCCGTGTCGGTGTATGTGATTTTTAGGGTTTTATAGAGTCAAAAAAAAAAAAATTATCACGTCGTGCATATATGGTCCCCGAAAAGCAATGAGAAACGGCGAAAGAAAATGAACAAGTAATTATTTAATAGCTGCTGGATGGCCCTTACTCCTTTGAGGGAAAAATTAACAATCTTTTCATTTACTGTGATTTGGTCTTTATGGATAGTCTTTTCACCTTCATTCTTTATGTGTCATGGAAGTGCTTTCTTTGGTAGTGAGCGGGTGCAGTTGAAAGTGATGTGCTTATTGCTTGAGATCATAATTTATAGAGAGTAAATTTTTTTTTTTATCAAATTATAGAGAGTAATTTATGTACATGGAAACTTTGATATACTGTTTTGCTATATATGATCAAATGAAATTTTTTTTTTCTATATTGATATCCAACCATTAGTTTCCATTTAATAATTTGCTTTACAAGTATTGATGGTCAATTGAAGCTTTCTACTGTTAGCACACACAAAGTTATGCATTTAGGGCTTCCAAAATGGGGATATAAGCTGCAACAGATATGTTATATAATAGTTTGTGTTGTGGGTTAGTCATGTTCTCTATACAACCCATAATTATATACACAAATACATTTCATTTATAGAAAAAATATTTTATGTAAGGTTAAATTAATTATAAAATGTTAATAAATTTTATTATACCTTTTTAAAAATATTTTTAGAAAATATTTCTCCTAAGACTAATAGTCCCTGATCTTTTATCATTATTTCATTAAAATTCTTAAATTTTATTATGAATAGATAAAATTTTTGAACTTTTAATTTTGCCCCAATAAAATCTTTGAAGCCATTTTATATCAACCGAAATATAATATAACAAGAAGATATCGCTGTGTGGCAAAAAAAATATAAAAAAAAAATTTTAATTCCATCTCATTTCACACTCATATATGCTGAATTAAGGGCATAATAAATGATTTTAAATTAACTAAAAAATGTGATTTTAGACTTGCTAAAAAAATAAAAATCAAGAAAAAAATAAATTTTTTTTATCATATGGCAACAGTGGTTGTCACATCATATTCTAGTTGGCAAAAAACAGTCTCAAGGATGTTTTTTTTTTATAAATTGTTATATTTTATTAGATTAAAAGAGGGAAAAAACATGAATTGAATGAGAAATATACCCAAACAGAAGGTAGCCCAATACACCCGAAGCCAATTGCCTTCAATACATGTGAAAAAACCCCTAGTCTGAAAGACAACAAGGTCTATGTAATACTGGCATGATACAAGCCTGTAGGGTATCAACTACAACCCGAGTCAAATAGTGTCATAACTATAAATCCACCAAGCCCCTACGACCAGATTGATCAATGATGCACAGTCCAGTATGGATCGCTGAAGCGAGAAGGTGTATTGCACATACTTACAACTGCATACTTACAACCACGCTCTCAAGTCCCTTGATTTGTGTACACCTAATTTGCCAAAGTATCTGCTGCAAAGTTACATTCTCTAAGAGTTTGGGTAAAGGAGATCGAGTGTATAGGTTTTGCTGACTCTTTAATGCCAAAAAGACAATCCCATATCTTCCATGGTGCATCAAAGCATTCACCATTTAACCAATTAATAATGATTTTTGAGTCTAATTCGATGATAACATTACAAGAGCGAGCCCATTGGTTACTGATTGACAGATAAATGGCCTTGGATACAGCCAACAGTTCAGCCATGTTAGAATCTGTTATTCAAATAGGGCAAGAGAATACTGCCTTGAAGTGACCCAAGGCATCCCTAAGAACACCCTCGATACCTGCTGGCCTCGGTTTTCCTATTACCGAACCATCCACATTCCATTTAATGAAAAAGTTTGATGGAGGCAACCAATACATAGTAGGGCTCTTGATTCTTCTCTGTGGGTTCCAGTTTTTTATTCCGTCAGAAGAAATTAAGAGATCGTTGATGGGATAAGGAAAACTAGAGTCCCTAGCTGAGATCCAGTGACCTAGTTGAATGATAATAAGATCAAAAAGCTTTTCCATGTCAAGCAAAGCATTATTGAAGATAATCTCATTACGTTCCAGCCATACAGCCCATATAACTGAGAAGAAAGCAGTATGCCGAGACCTATTTTGGAATTTGCCAAGACCTGTGAAGAGTGGCCACTGACAAAATAACTCTTTAAAGGATATTGGGATAAAATAAAAAGTTTGGAGATTTTATCTTTACAAAATTAACTTTAGAGATTTTAATGAGATAATGACAAAAAGATCAAAGACCATTGATGTAATTAGCCCAATATATATATATATATATATATATAATGATCATAATAGTAAGTTAAACTCTGCAAAATACTCTGTAAAATTTAATAATAAACAGACATAATAAATCTATCAAATTATATCCTCATAGCACAGGTGTATGCCTAGTTAATGTTAATATTTCTTATTTCATAATTTATTTTAAATTTTTCTCCATTTCACATATAAATAAAACATTTCTTAGAATATTTATAAATATTTTTATTTTTTATAATTTGTAGATGTGTATACCCTTAAATTTGGATATGTTTAAATTTAAGAAGCTTATTTTGGTCCGTTATAATTTTAAAGGACCTAAACTTAATTTTAAATCTTAAAATTGAGATGATCCAATTCATAAAGCCCATATTAAAAATTGCAAAAAAATTTAGGCCCGAAATTTTATAATTTTGGATCGGTTTGAGTAGGGACGATTCAAATAGATATGAGCCATGGCTCATATCGATTTGAGCATCCCAAAGATCGATTTGGGCTTTGTCCCATATCAATTTGGGATAACCAAATCGATATGAGCGTGTCGATTAGGGCCTTCCAAATTAACATGAATCCGAGTTCTAAAAGAATTTTAATCGGACAATTTATTTTTCTAATCAAGCTATAATTCATTTAAACTTCGGATTAAGCAGATTATACTTAGGGTTAAGTGATTGTTTGCCTATAAATTATGATTAAAAGAATAGAGAAGGGATTGGCAATTAACACGAAGCAACCAAGCATTAGCAAAGATTATCAAAACAGAAAGAGCAACCATCAAACATAGAATACGTTAAAATTTATAAAACAAGGTAGTGGCTACTGTTTTGATTTTTGCTCGGTCAGAATTTTAATTTGGCACAGGCAGCAGTTCAGATCAACCTACTTAATTTGGTGGAGTCTTCAACGCAGGTCTTGTCTTCTAAACTTAACTTTTTTTTAATGTACATTAGCTATGTTTTTTCCTTTAAATATTTTGATTATTTTTTATTGTTATTTTAATCCAGTAGCTTAATTACTAAAACCATAGTTACATATTTTATAAAACCAAAACTTAATCCGTTTACTTTATATTTCTTTGTTTCAATTTCACAGTAGCTTATGGTTCAATTAAATCACTGGTATAGTTATTAAAATCTTAAATTATATCACCTAAAACCACTTTTGCATATTCATAAAATACAAGAACCCTAACATTTATTTAAGAAATCCCCGTATATAAAAACTTAATATCCAGTAAAACCAATGGATAGTGATTATTGATTTTTGAATTTACAGTAGCTATTTAAATATTCTTTTTGAAAAACCAAACTCTAATTTAATTAACCAAAACCCTAGTCTTTATTTAAAACACTAAAATTATTCTTTAAACCCTAATCTATAAAATCAATTTCCAAAACCCTAATTTGTGAAACCGTAATCTAAAACCTCAAACCCTAATCTATAAAACCAATTTCCAAAACCCTAATTTGTAAAACAAGTTTCTTAATTAAAAACCCTAATCCCTTTTTCAAAACATCCAGAATTTTAGTTTTCAAAAATCCAAAACCTAAATTTCAAACCTTAATTCCTTAAAACCCTATTTTTTATCTTAAAACACTAATTCTGTTTTCTAAAACCCTAAAAACCTAATATTATTTTCTAAAAATCCTAAAATCCTAATTTTCATTCATAAACTCTAATTCATATATTAAAATCTAATTTTATATATCTTATGCTTAATTTAAAAGTTATGAACCCATATTTGATTGTTTCATATTTATGATGAGCGATTTATTGATGTTTTATGATAGATGATTTACTTTTATCATTATGAATGTTTGAATACTTTAATTCATTTGGTTAATTATTTTAATGTTGCTTATTTTAATTTCAATGATGTAAGAGGTATGTTTCCACGTTGTAGATACCCTATTAGTTAAGTTAAATGTAATTTAATTTTTTTTGAGTTTTAGATTAATGTAAATGGCATATTTTCATCAAAAGATGAGTGTCCTATTTTATTTAATTTTGAATATTGGATATTGTAAGGATATGTTTTCATCCATGGATGGGTGTCTATTTTGTTTATTTTATTTTAATAAAATGATAGATATTTATTTATTTTCTATTGCATGTAATATGGATAATTTTATAATATTTAAGAATTTAATAATATTTAGACTTGAAAATGAGGCTGATTCTAATTAACCGGACGCAATGGGAGTGCTGGGTTATTCTTATTTTCCCATACATATCCAACTTTCTGAATCCAATAAGGGTTGGGGATTCCTTAGGAATCGAGTCATCCACCACTTTCTATCTTCTTGGCCTGTCCGGGTGGCGACTTTATTTTCTTTGAATTTAGGCCCGTATTCTTTAAGGCAGTAAATCTAACAGTGTCAAAGTCGCATGAACCATTCTACATGGGAGTGGAGACAAAAAATCTCTACTCACAGTGGCAACTCCACTAGGGATAAGAGAAGTTGATTCTGTTGATCTTTATATTATTTTATTCTTTCTTATTATGATATTGCTCATTGCATCATTTAGATTGCATTGTGTGCGTGAGTTATGATGCCCGTGTAACCCGTGTTATATTATGCAAGGGATACCATACTTTTACTCAAGGTATGGAGATCGAGCATGATATAACCACTCATAGCCTTGTACCTTTTAGTATATACTTGCTATGAGAGCCTAAACTTTTTAAACCAAAGACTAAAACTCATGTAATTGGCCTAGTTATTTTTCTTAAATTTTTTATCCCAAATTCTTGTTGTTTGACTATGATTGATATATCTTGGTTTGAACCATGACTTTTTTTATTTGTTCTTTTTCTAAATATGACCTAATTATATTGTAAGATCAAAATAATTTTTATCCCTTTAAGCTCAAAAGACCAAAACTATTTTTAAAATTTTTAAGATGATCTTTGGACATAAAGTTTTTCTAAAAAGGGTCATAAATTCTTATCTCTCTCATGACCCAAATACAAAGCCTCAAAATCCACTTTTAAACAAACCTTATTATAATGAGCTTTGAAATAAAATTATTTTTTCAAATTACAAATAAGGTTATAACTATTTATGTCAATTATGAAATATCAAAAATTAATTATGGGCCTAATTTATACCAAGAATTATTAAACATGGATTTTTTTTGCATGAATTATTAGTTATTTTTTCAAATAGAAAATCTATTAATGATAAACCTTTTAATTTAGTTTTAATCCATAATATAGCATAAAAGCTATTTTTAGTTGATTCAATGGATTAAAGGTTAATTAATGGAAATTATCATAGATTGACTTCTATGTTTGAAAATACAACTATTGGTTAAAATTGTCCGAGTGAATTTTTGAAAATAAGATATCTCATGTTTGTATTTTATTGACCATATACCAAGAAAAAGAGACTCGCCATTCGTGTGTGGGTGATATAAGGTTGAAAGAAATATTCAAATTATCTTTGATTGTTTGTTATTTGTGCATACATGCATTTTTTGGAATTGTAACACCCCTATACCCCGTATACGTACACAACATGCTATTACGATTGTAATATATGTATACTGAATATAAGAATGTCACGGTTTACTAATAAACGACTCACTTCTTTTAAAATAATATAAGTAGACTAGAAACATTTACGTTATATTATAAAACACAATAGATAAAATGTTTATTCAAAACGCAGCGGAAAGTATAATAAATATTTACAAATACATATACATGAAAACTCAAGTTTTACAAAACATAAAATATATACATGTTTGGCAGTATGTCTTTGATCTTTAAGCTCCACTATCAACACCTCAAAATCTAGACTCTACTCGGCCAAGAGGAACTCTCCGGTTCTTCCCTGTCACCTGCGCGACGAATCACACTCGCGCTAAGCCAACGGCTTAGTGGTACAAACCCCAATGATAATATGTTTCAATGCAATGCCAATATCATATGTTCAAACATTATAAACAATACATAGGAATATCACATTTCAAAGTCTTACCTTGAATCTCATTATTCAATAACTTATCAAAGACATTTATGAGGTAATACTCACAATTTTTCATATCCATAACATGCCATACATCATGTTGTATCTTCATAGTTTCATTAAAGCAAAAACAAGCATGTGCCCAAAAGACACTAATATGTCATTCAACTTTCAGAGTTAATGTTTTGGTTTAATTATCTCATTTATCATTATCATTATCCTAACTAGGCTTCAAGGATTAGGTTCAACCAAGCTTCAAGGGGAACAAAGCATACTAAGTATCAACCCAACTTGGCTTCAAGAACCAAACCCAACCTAGCTTCAAGGGTTGTAATATTTCAATTAGGCTTCAAGGACTAGACCCAACCAAGCTTCAAGGGGAGTAAAACATGTTAAACTTCAACCCAACTTGGCTTCAAGGATCAAGCCCAACCTAACTTCAAGAGATTGTTACTATAGGCATGCCACCAACAACAAACTCTGAAAATGGAATAACACATTAGCCACACAATTCATTTATTATTTCATTATCAATTCCATTCTCAATTCTCATCATCATCTAGGCAAACATGCCTCACTTATTTCAATTGAATCATCATAGCCAATCACAATGGCATCAAATCTCATTTGTATCATCATAGCCAATCACAATGGCATCACCTCTTATCATATCTCAATTCACATTATAATACTTCATTATGCAAGTATACATAATCAATTACATTGAACATCCTTAAAGTATTCAACATAACTAATTACATTACTCATATATTTCATATTTCATCATATCATCATATCTTTCACATTTTCAACACACATTCCACAAAGTTCACATTATGCAAAATATAACATTTTTAATATGCATCAACAATGCAATAGATTACTTAACACATTCATAACCAAATGTGTTAAGTCTCAAGATCATATAAAGATATGCAATAATGTAGGGTAGGGTTTGTACTAAACACAATTTTTCATATCCATAACAGATTTCGGCAACAACAACCCCACATCCAACAATCCTCTTACTTCCACCATTTTCCACTTCAACCAAACTTAACTAAACACACCCATAAACCATAACAAACTTGCAAAAACACCAAAATAACTCAAAACATACATCAACCACAAATTATAATCATCACTACGAACTCAAAACACAAACACAACTCAAACACTTCCAACACCAACACTAACTTCTTATCTTTAATTCATTTCCAACACTTTTAAACATACCACAATCAAACACACTCTTACTATCAACAACAATCTATCAAACTCAAACACAATCTCAATTAAAACAAAAGAAATCAAGAGAGAACTTACCAAAGTTGATGAAACTTCACAATTTTCCAACTTAATCACTTGAATCTTCCTTCAATTTGATCTTGAAAATCAAAATCTCTCTCTTTCTCTCTTGCTTCTTTGATAGCCGGCCAAAAGAAAAGAAAATGAAAGAAAAGAAAATGAAGAAGAGAAATAGCCAAGTCAAACACTCAATCCCCACTTAAGCCTCCACCAAGCAATTAATCATTAAAATATTCCAATAATTCTCTTCCACTCATTTTAATTTCCTTTTAATTACTTAATTAGATTAAAATAAATAAATATCTTCTTCCACTAACTTAAATTCCATTATCCATTAATTAATTGAAATCATCAAATATCTTTCTTTGACCATCCCATTTGACTTGTGTATATGTTGTATATATTTCTATATATACAACATATACACTCTCTTCACTTCTTCTCTCTTCTCAATTAAACATAGACACTTAATCCAATTACAACAATAATATCAAAACTTCTAGGGCACACTTTGGGATATTACAATTCTCCCCCTCTAAAAAGAAATTCCGTCATCGAAATTACCTGATCTCAAGCCTGAAACAATTGAGGATACTGATCTCGCATCGATTGCTCATTCTCCCAAGTTGATTCTTCTCTACCATGATTCTTCCAAAGAACCTTCACAATTGGCACTTTCTTATGTCTCAACTCTTTCATTCCATATGCCAAAATAGCAACTGGTTCTTCTTCAAATGTCAGATCCGAACTCACCTCAATGGATTCAACTGGCAAAACATGAGATGGATCTGATCTGTACCTCCGCAACATAGAAACATGGAAGACATTATGGATTCTATCCAACTCAGGCGGCAAAGCAAGACGATAAGCAACTGGTCCAACTCTTTATAAAACTTCATAAGGTCCAATAAAATGAGGACTCAGCTTCCCTCTTCGACCAAATCTTAAAATCTTTTTCCAAGGAGATACTTTCAAAAATACTTTATCTCCAACATCAAATTCTATGTCTCTCCTCTTCAAATCTGAATAAGATTTCTGCCGATCTGAAGCTGCTTTCAACCGATCCCGAATTATTTTCACTTTCTCTTTTGTCTCTTTAACCAAATCAGGACCAATCAATTTGCCTTCTCCAAGTTCATTCCAACACAGAGGCGTTCTACATCTTCTACCATACAATGCCTCAAATGGTGCCATACCAATACTGGATTGATGACTGTTGTTATAAGTAAATTCCACAAGTGGCAGAAATCTATCCCAACTTCCTAAAAAATCAATGACACAACTTCTAAACATATCTTCAATAATCTGTATCACTCTTTCTGACTGCCCATCTGTCTGAGGATAAAAAGTAGTGCTAAAGTGCAATCGAGAACCCAATGCACTATGTAAACTCTTCCAAAACCTTGAAGTGAACCGGAGATCTCGATCAGACACTAAAGAAATTGGGACTCCATGCAACTTCACTATCTCACTGATATATAGCTCAGCCAGTCTCTCAAGAGAATAGTCCATCCGAATTGGAAGAAAATGAGCTATCTTTGTCAACCGATCAACAATCACCCAGATAGCATCATGCTTCTTTTGCGTCAATGGCAAACCAGATACAAAATCCATTGTCACTCTCTCCCATTTCCATTCAGGCACTGTTAAAGGTTGAAGTAACCCAGTTGGAACTTGATGCTCAGCTTTCATCCTCTGACAAGTGAGACATTTAGATACAAACTCTGCTATGTCCCTTTTCATACCTAACCACCAGTAATGCTGTTTCAAATCATGATACATCTTGGTACTCCCAGGGTGTATAGCAAAAACCGACTGATGTGCTTCTTCCAAAATAATCTTTCTCAAACTAGCATCATCAGGAATACATAACCTATCTTTAAACCAAAGGCTACCATCATTTCTCACATAGAAATCTCGGCTCTCCCCATTTTGGCAACTTGAAACAATCTTCTGAATTCTCTCATCTGCCAATTGAGCCTCTTTAATTTGATCCAACAATACTGGTCTCAACTGCAACTGAGCCAACAATGCACCATCATCACATGATTCAAAACTAACATGTAATGCTCTCAACTCAACAAGCAACGAGAGCAAATACACAGACAAACCTGCCAAAGACTTCCGACTCAAGGCATCAGCAACAACATTTGCTTTACCAGGATGATAATCAATCAAACAGTCATAGTCTTTTATCAATTCTAACCATCGTCTCTGTCGAAGATTCAGCTCCTTCTGAACACCCAAATATTTTAAACTTTTATGATCCGTATAGATAAAACATTTCTCCCCATACAAGTAGTGTCGCCAAATCTTCAAAGCAAATACTGTAGCTGCCAATTCCAAATCATGTGTCGGATAATTGAACTCATGCGGCTTCAACTGCCGAGAAGCATAAGCTATGACTTTACCCTCTTGCATCAAAACACATCCTAAACCATTATGTGAAGCATCACTGTAAATCACATATGGTTTATCTTCCATGGGTAAAGTAAGAACAGGCGCTTGAGTCAACATCTCCTTCAATTGTTCAAAGATGGCTTGACACTGATCTGTCCACACAAATCTAATTCCCTTTCAAAGTAATCTAGTGAGTGGAGTAGCTATCAAAGAAAAATCTTTCACAAAACGTCAATAATAGCCTGCCAAACCTAGAAAACTTCCAACTTCAGTCACTGATTTCGGTGGACTCCAATTCAAAATGGCTTCAACTTTGCTCGGATCAACTCTAATACCGTTTGCTGAAACTATATGACAGAGAAAAGTCACTTGATCAAGACAAAACTCACACTTTGACAGCTTAGCATACATCTTCTTCTCTCTCAAGGTCTGCAGTACAATCCGTAAATGCTTGTCATGTTCCTCTTCATTACGCGAATACACCAGAATATCATCAATGAAAACTACTACAAACCGATCCAGGTAGGGCCTAAACACTCTATTCATCAAATCCATGAAAGTTGCAGGTGCATTCGTCAACCCAAAAGGCATCACCAAAAACTCATAATGCCCATATCTTGTGCGGAAAGCTGTCTTAGGAACATCTTCAGCTCTAACCCTCAACTGATGGTACCCTGATCTCAAATCAATCTTGGAAAATACTGCTACTCCCTTCAACTGATCAAAGAGATCATCAATTCTAGGCAAAGGATACTTATTCTTGATAGTCACTTTGTTCAATTGCCTATAATCAATGCATAATCTCAAAGTACCATCATTCTTCTTCACAAACAAAACAGGAGCTCCCCACGGAGAAACACTAGGGTGAATAAACCCTTTATCCAACAACTCCTGCAACTGCACCTTTAACTCTCTCAACTCAGCAGGTGCCATTCGATAAGGAGTGATAGAGATGGGAGTAGTACCATGCAACAAATCAATACCAAAATAAACCTCTCTCTCAGGGGGTAACCCTGGCAACTCCCCAGGAAACACGTCTGAAAAATCTGCAACTGTGGGTATACTATCAAGTTGAGAACCCACTATTCTGGTATCCACAACATGAGCAAGATAAGCATCACACCCTTTTCTAATCAACTTCCTAGTTGTTACAGCTGAAACAAACAAGGATGCAAGTTGTCTCTGCTCACTAGACACCATCACATTTCTACCATCACCGGTTCTCAAGGTAACACACTTCTTTTGACAGTCTACCACAGCTCCATGCTTAGACAACCAATCCATGCCTAAGATCAAATCATATTCCTTAAAAGGCATTTCAATTAAATCACCACGAAACTCTTCACCTTGCACTACCACTGCACTGTCACGATGTACCTTACTCACCACAACACTATGTCCTAAAGGATTTGTCACCAAGACATCAAATCCTAAGGACTCTGAATGCAATTCAGACACAGGCAATATGGATGCACTTATGTATGAATGAGTAGATCCTAGATCAATCAAAGCAAGAACTGAAATGCCAAATAAAGAAAATGTATCCGCTATAACTGCTGAAGCATCCGGCTACCTCTGCATCACATAAACTCTCTGAGAAGATCCGGCCTCATCTGGCCTACTGCCTCTAGATGAAGATCCTCCTCTCTGACTAAACCCAGGTCTACCACCTCTACTGAATCCTCTACCCCCTCGACCACCTTTGCTGACACTGGGTCGAGAAGCTGCAGTATCAGTCTGTCTATCCTCTTGCATCTCAGGGCAATCTTTAATAAAATGAGCTGGTGACCCACATCTAAAGCATACTCCTGATCCACCCGTCTTCCAACAAGCACCCCCATGAGTCCTACCACAATGAACACATACAGGTGGAGTAGATCTCTAAACCACAGAAACTGTAGGTCTCGGTCTCTGTCTCTGATATTGAACTGACCTACCAGACTGCCTCTGGCTCCTACTAATCCTCGGCACAAAACTTCATCGGCCTCTCTTCATAGATGAAGACCCTGCCTCAAACTGGGATCTTCTCACTCTGGTCTCCTCCTCAGTAGCAGCTGCTGCAATACCTTGTACTCTCTCAACACTTCTAGCTGCTGCAACTAGCTGAGAGAAATTCTGGTACCGAGAACCAGAAACAATGCACATAATAGAGGGCCTCAATCCCTCATCAAATCTTCTGCACCGGTCTATCTCATCAGAAATAATCCCACCGGCATAGTGACTCAACCAGATGTACTCAATCTCATATTCTATCACTGTCCGGTTGTCTTGCCTCAAATTCAAAAATTTCATCTTCTTAATATCTTTATACTCCCTCGGAGTATATTTCTGCTCGAACTCCCTCAGAAAATCCCCATAAGATAATGTAGGTGGATCATCCATGGCATGAGGAACCGTCTTCCACCAATCATAAGCATCCTTCTGTAATAAGGATCTAGCATAATCAAATTTCTCATCTGGAGTAGCTTGCAACTAGATAAATATCCTTTGCACTTTATCCAACCACTGCTCAGCTACTGCAGGATCTGTAGTGCCCAAGAAATCCTCAGCCCCATACTTTCTCAACTTATCATAATGTCTCACTGGCACTTGAGGCTGTGGTGGTGGTGGTGGCTGCTGCACTGGAGTTCCCCTCAACAATTCTACCATATGCCTTAACCAACCCGGCAGAACCTCATCAGCAGTTGATCTCCCTGGCACGGAAACAGGGGCCTCACTAACTCTCTCCACTCTAGCTCCATCTCTACTCTCTTCAGGAGCTACGCTCTCAGCACTACCTTCTACAAACTGACGCGAATGAGACGCCATCACTACCTATTTCTGCAAACACAACCGAATATACCTCATTAAAGATCAAAGACTGCCATTACCAAAACATGTATCTTAACTGAAAACCAACTTGTAAAATCAAAATATTCTTTTTCTTACAATTGACCTAGGTTGAGAATCTCAAACCTAGGCTCTGATACCAAAACAATTGTAACACCCCTATACCCCGTATACGTACACAGCATGCTATTATGATCATAATATACGTATACTGAATATAAGAATGCCACGGTTTACTAATAAATGACTCACTTCTTTTAAAATAATATAAGCAGACTCAAAACATTTACGTTATATTATAAAACACAATAGATAAAATGTTTATTCAAAACGCAGCGGAAAGTATAACAAATATTTACAAATACATATACATCAAAACTAAAGTTTTACAAAACATAAAATATATACATGTTTGGCAGTATGTCTTTGATCTTTAAGCTCCACTATCAACACCTCAAAATCTAGACTCTACTCGGCCTAGAGGAACTCTCTGGTTCTTCCCTGTCACCTGCGCGACGAATCACACTCGCGCTAAGCCAACGGCTTAGTGGTACAAACCCCAATGATAATATGTTTCAATGCAATGCCAATATCATATGTTCAAACATTATAAACAATACATAGGAATATCACATTTCAAAGTCTTACCTTGAATCTCATTATTCAATAACTTATCAAAGACATTTATGAGGTAATACTCACAATTTTTCATATCCATAACATGCCATACATCATGTTGTATCTTCATAGTTTCATTAAAGCAAAAACAAGAATGGGCCCAAAAGACACTAATATGCCATTCAACTTTCAGAGTTAATGTTTTGGTTTAATTATCTCATTTATCATTATCATTATCCTAACTAGGCTTCAAGGATTAGGTTCAACCAAGCTTCAAGGGGAACAAAGCATGCTAAGTATCAACCCAACTTGGCTTCAAGAACCAAACCCAACCTAGCTTCAAGGGTTGTAATATTTCAATTAGGCTTCAAAGACTAGACCCAACCAAGCTTCAAGGGGAGTAAAACATGTTAAACTTCAACCCAACTTGGCTTCAAGGATCAAGCCCAACCTAACTTCAAGAGATTGTTACTATAGGCATGCCACCAACAACAAACTCTGAAAATGGAATAACACATTAGCCACACAATTCATTTATTATTTCATTATCAATTCCATTCTCAATTCTCATCATCATCTAGGCAAACATGCCTCACTTATTTCAATTGAATCATCATAGCCAATCACAATGGCATCAAATCTCATTTGTATCATCATAGCCAATCACAATGGCATCACCTCTTATCATATCTCAATTCACATTATAATACTTTATTATGAAAGTATACATAATCAATTACATTGAACATCCTTAAAGTATTCAACATAACTAATTGCATTACTCATATATTTCATATTTCATCATATCATCATATCTTTCACATTTTCAACACACATTCCACAAAGTTCACATTATGCAAAACATAACATTTTTAA
This sequence comes from Garcia nutans, assembly GCA_947685225.1. Classification (NCBI taxonomy): domain Eukaryota; kingdom Viridiplantae; phylum Streptophyta; class Magnoliopsida; order Malpighiales; family Euphorbiaceae; genus Garcia; species Garcia nutans. The sequence goes on along the minus strand of CANTUV010000059.1, from coordinate 4,463,377 downwards.
TATGCATCAATAATGCAATAGATTACTTAACACATTCATAACCAAATGTGTTAAGTCTCAAGATCATATAAAGATATGCAATAATGTAGGGTAGGGTTTGTACTTACCTTAAAAGCAACTCACACACAACACCGACTCCTCTTCCAAGAATCCTCACAACTCGGATTAGGGCAATTCAACTCTTTTCAAAACCTAAACCAAAGGTGATTATAGACATGAGATACTATGGATAAAAACCAACTAGGGCAAACTCTATACATGACACGCTCAACAACACGGGCGTGTCTCAGACCGTGCCCTAAACTCACAACACAGAAGCTTTGACACCCTCAGAACCACGGGCGTGTCACTGAACGTGTAATACATTCTGTCTCACAGAAACATTGACACATCCAACAACATGGGCATGCTCATGGCCGTGTCAATCCTTCACCCACACAGTAGCTATGACACGCTCAGTGACATGGGCGTGTCATTGGACGTGTAAATGCTACTGCAACACAGAACCATTGACACGCCCAAAGACTTGGCCATGCTCATGGGCGTGTCAGGCCAAAAATACATATTCCGGCAACAACAACCTCACATCCAACAATCCTCTTACTTCCACCATTTTCCACTTCAACCAAACTTAACTAAACACACCCATAAACCATAACAAACTTGCAAAAACACCAAAACAACTCAAAACATACATCAACCACAAATTATAATCATCACTACAAACCCAAAACACAAACACAACTCAAACACTTCCAACACCAACACTAACTTCTAATCTTTAATTCATTTCCAACACTTCTAAACATACCACAATCAAACACACTCTTACTATCAACAACAATCTATCAAACTCAAACACAATCTCAATTAAAACAAAAGAAATCAAGAGAGAACTTACCAAAGTTGATGAAACTTCACAATTTTCCAACTTAATCACTTGAATCTTCCTTCAATTTGATCTTGAAAATCAAAATCTCTCTCTTTCTCTCTTACTTCTTTGATAGCCGGCCAAAAGAAAAGAAAATGAAAGAAAAGAAAATGAAGAAGAGAAATAGCCAAGTCAAACACTCAATCCCCACTTAAGCCTCCACCAAGCAATTAATCATTAAAATATTCCAATAATTCTCTTCCACTCATTTTAATTTCCTTTTAATTACTTAATTAGATTAAAATAAATAAATATCTTCTTCCACTAACTTAATTTCCATTATCCATTAATTAATTAAAATCATCAAATATCTTTCTTTGACCATCCCATTTGACTTGTGTATATGTTGTATATATTTCTATATACACAACATATACACTCTCTTCACTTCTTCTCTCTTCTCAATTAAACATAGACACTTAATCCAATTACAATAATAATACCAAAACTTCTAGGGCACACTTTGGAATATTACAATTCTCCCCCTCTAAAAAGAAATTTCGTCCTCGAAATTACCTGATCTCAAGCCTGAAACAATTGAGGATAATGATCTCGCATCGCTTGCTCATTCTCCTAAGTTAATTCTTCTCTACCATGATTCTTCCAAAGAACCTTCACAATTGGCACTTTCTTATGTCTCAACTCTTTCATTCCATATGCCAAAATAGCAACTAGTTCTTCTTCAAATGTCAGATCCGAACTCACCTCAATGGATTCAACTGGCAAAATATGAGATGGATCTGATCTGTACCTCCGCAAGATAGAAACATGGAAGACATTATGGATTCTATCCAACTCAGGCGGCAAAGCAAGACGATAAGCAACTGGTCCAACTCTTTCTAAAACTTCATAAGGTCCAATAAAACGAGGACTCAGCTTCCCTCTTCGACCAAATCTTAAAATCTTTTTGCAAGGAGACACTTTCAAAAATACTTTATCTCCAACATCAAATTCTATGTCTCTCCTCTTCAAATCTGAATAAGATTTCTGCCGATCTGAAGCTGCTTTCAACCGATCCCGAATTATTTTCACTTTCTCTTCTGTCTCTTTAACCAAATCAGGACCAATCAATTTGCCTTCTCCAAGTTCATTCCAACACAGAGGCGTTCTACATCTTCTACCATACAATGCCTCAAATGGTGCCATACCAATACTGGATTGATGACTGTTGTTATAAGCAAATTCCACAAGTGGCAGAAATCTGTCCCAACTTCCTGAAAAATCAATGACACAACTTCTCAACATATCTTCAATAATCTGTATCACTCTTTCTGACTGCCCATCTGTCTGAGGATGAAAAGCAGTGCTAAAGTGCAATCAAGAACCCAATGCACCATGTAAACTCTTCCAAAACCTTGAAGTGAACCGGAGATCTCGATCAGACACTAAAGAAATTGGGACTCCATGCAACTTCACTATCTCACTGATATACAGCTCAGCCAGTCTCTCAAGAGAATAGTCCATCCGAATTGGAAGAAAATGAGCTGTCTTTATTAACCGATCAACAATCACCCAGATAGTATCATGCTTCTTTTGCGTCAATGGCAAACCATATACAAAATCCATTGTCACTCTCTCCCATTTCCATTCAGGCACTGTTAAAGGTTGAAGTAACCCAGTTGGAACTTGATGCTCAGCTTTCACCCTCTGACAAGTGAGACATTTAGATACAAACTCTGCTATGTCCCTTTTCATACCTAACCACCAGTAATGCTGTTTCAAATCATGATACATCTTGGTACTCCCAGGGTGCATAGCAAAAACCGACTGATGTGCTTATTCCAAAATAATCTTTCTCAAACTAGCATCATCAGGAATACACAGCCTATCTTTAAACCAAAGGCTACCATCATTTCTCACATAGAAATCTCGGCTCTCCCCATTTTGGCAACTTGAAACAATCTTTTGAATTCTCTCATCTGCCAATTGAGCCTCTTTAATTTGATTCAACAATATTGGTCTCAACTGCAACTGAGCGCAACAATGCACCATCATCACATGATTCAAAACTAACATGTAATGCTCTCAACTCAACAAGCAACGAGAGCGAATGCACAGACAAACCTGCCAAAGACTTACGACTCAAGGCATCAGCAACAACATTTGCTTTACCAGGATGATAATCAATCAAACAGTCATAGTCTTTTATCAATTCTAACCATCGTCTCTGTCGAAGATTCAGCTCCTTCTGAACACCCAAATATTTTAAACTTTTATGATCCGTATAGATAAAATATTTCTCCCCATACAAGTAGTGTCGTCAAATCTTCAAAGCAAATACTATAGCTGCCAATTCCAAATCATGTGTCGGATAATTGAACTCATCAAGCCACATGTGTCGGCCATCGGGGAATCCAACTCAACGAACTTTTCATCGCCATCAAAACGTCTTGATCCACCGCCGCATCCGTCATTCGATTATCTGATCGGATCTCTCGCCGACATCATTTTCAGAGGCAATTTTTGGCCACTTTCAGGTAACTTTTTTTAATAACTCGGGTATTTTTAGAATCTTCTCGTCTTAAGCTTCAATTTGGTATATTATATGTGAATTATAGATGAGTATAAAAAAAACTATATATATGTGTATTTAGAAAATTTTAAAATAATTTTTAATTAGTTAAATTTTAAATTTATAAAAAATTTAGGTAGAAATTTTGATAAATTAGAAATAGATAAAGAAAATTATATTTTGAATTATTATAAGTAAAATTTATAAATTGGTAAACTAAAAAGAAATTAGTAAAAAATGAGTGAAATTAGTAAATTAGAAATTATAATATTAATTGATTAATTAATTGTAGTTATTAAGGGTAGAATTAAAGTAAAAGATAATTAGTTAATGTAGACAGTACAAATATAAATGAAATATTAAGTATATTTAAAATAATTAAACATTAATTTAGATATTATTAAGTTATAGAATAAATTAAAATATAAATTAGATTAATAAAATTATGAATTAAATAGTTATTAGTTAGTTATGAATTTTTATGAATATATATGTATATTAGTTTAGAGTAAACATATTGATAGTTAAATTAAGTTAAATTATTTGAATTATAAATTATGTTAGTAAATTACAAAATAAATTTATAGTATTTTAGGCATAAAGATATAAATAAATATATTTGTAAGATAAATAAATTAAATAAAAGATAATAAATAAATAGTTTATTAAATTAAGTTATATTAAATAATATTATTAAATTATTAACTATATAAAAAATTTATTTATAAAATTAAAATATGTTAATCATATTATTTATAAATAAAAAATAATGAATTAATTATTAAATGATTAAATTGGCGGTAAAATAAAATATAATTTAAAATTTAATTATTAGGTTATCATTATTTTTACTTAAGATTAAATTATAATAATTGTAAAAAAAATATAAATTGTGTTAAGCAGAAATAAATTATTAATATTATTAGTAAAGTATTATAACTAAAATTTCTTAAATATTAGTAACTTTCAAAATTAGTATAATAATTAATATCATCATCATAATTACTGTCGCTATTAATATTAAATGAATATGTATATAGTTTACTAAATATATACTTAAATTGTTATATTTTTATTATTGTTATCTCTAATATAATTTAATATTGAATTTAACATAAATTAGTAATTTTAAAATGATAATAATTAAATAATTATTTTTAGCTACATGAATAAAGTTATCAATTTTATGACTCTATTATAGGTGATGGTTGGAAAATAAAATAAAAGTATTATGAAGTAAAAAAAATTGTATACTATTAATTTTATTATTATTTATAAAATTACTATTGTTAAATTAAAGAAAATTTAGTAATTATTAATTAAATAATATTAATACCTAAGAAAATATTATTAATGTTACTATTATTATTATTAGTGTTATAAATAGTGTAAAGTATAATAAAATAAGAAAATTTAAATAAAAAATATTATTGTTAATTTTCGGTAGATTAATACTATTATTACTATTAGTACGAATCTATTTTCAAAGCTATGAATATATATATAATTATCATAAATTAAATTAATAATATTTAATATGAATTAAATAAATTAGTTAATTAATAAATATTATTAATAGTAATAAACCATTAAACTGAATAAACTAAAATAATGTAATATAATCATGCATAAAATTATTATAAATACTTAGTAAATTCTTACAGTTAAAATTTTATTGTTGAAAATATTTATTAGAAAATTTGATAGATAATTGTACCTTAGAAATTAGATAAATACTCATTGTAATGTTACTTTAGAAAATTTAAAAGTTACAAAATTCAATAAATATCATTAGAGTTTAAGAATCCGAAATTATAAGTCATATTCATAGCATACATCTATAATAATTAGAATATGATTTAAATTAAATAATATTTTTTTATATTATAGGAACAAATCCAGTTATAGCTATAAAATATCAAGAAAACTCTATTGATTAAACAAATATAGTATTTGGCCCAGGTGAGTGGGTAAATATATAACATTGTATTTTTTAAAAAATATTATATTTATATATAATTTTGAGAAAAGTATTTATTAAGTGAATTTATTTATAGTAATGATTTATTTCTGAATATTAATTATTTTCTTATTAAGTGAGAACAAATAATAGTAGTTTAAAATTTTATATGCATAAATGATTAATTTTATTATGTTGGGTAAATTAGTTTATATATACTCTTTTATAAACTTGTCTGATCGCACCTTGATGACAGGTGCTATATAAATTTAATGTTATTATAAAATTACCATTAGCCGGGATAATTTCTCTGCATGTATGTATTGAAGTTATTTGTTCTTGGACTTGCGAGATAAGTCATTATGCTCCTTTGGATTGAAGTTAAAATAGTAAGGATTTATATTTGAGTATATATAAAAGAAAAATGAGAATAAAATTATATTTATCCAGCTGAGTTATAGATAATATTTATATTATATATATTATTAAACTTTATTTGTTCTCTCATGTTACATATTTATCTATCCACTGAGTAGTTGAACTCACCCCCTTATATATATGATATTTCAGATATTGAAGAATAAACCAATAGAACATCTCTACATTTTTCCTCCTTCAGCGTATAGTTAAGGTCGAGCCAATATAATTGTCTTTTAAAATTATTTAATAGTTATCTATAATATTATAATAAATAATAATAAGTAGTATTTAAGAATATTAATATGTATCGGATTGTGTAATTGAAGAATATTTAGTAAATTAAATTATGAGTGATGTTTATTTAGTAAACTAATATTTTGATAGATTGCAAAATAAGTCTACCCTTAGAATTGAGAGAATGGAGGGGTGACATTTTATAGTATCAGAGCATAGATTATAGATTTTATAGACTTTTATGAAAAGACCTATAAAAAAAGAGTTTAATTTAGAATAATTAGGAATAAGAAAATTATTTTAAGTTAATAATATAACTGGTAAATTTCTCATATTCAAGGGCAAAATTATTTTAAAAGTTGTATAATGGGGGGATTCTGCATGAGTCAAAATAAATTTTAAATTTATTTGCAACTCATTTTATTTTAAATAGCATTCCAGTGATACATAATAAAAAATATTTAAATTTTTATAAATATTTGCTCAAGAATTAGAGAGATTTATCATGATATACCAATATATATAATTATAATTGTACTGTAAAAAATGAATATATATATATATATATTATATTTAGAAATGTCACACAGTTAACTTATGTTATATAATCTATTTTTGTAAGAAAATGCCGCTACGAATACGAGGTGATAGAGGCCGTGGTAGAAATACTGGCCGACGAAAACATTGGCCAACCTCATAGGGATCATACTCTGCCTCTTTTCGACGAGTCAGTTGGTTATAAGGTATCCGAGAGCAGTGAACAAAATACTTATACAGATACTGCTTCACAAGAGGACTCATCTGAAGTAAATCCACCTGCTTCACCTCATGTACCTCCGGTTCCACCTGCTGCACCACCAATCCAGGTTGATATTGGTACTACTTTTGCTCAGGCTATTACAACAGCTATGACTATAAGAGAATAACAACAACGATCATGGACTATAATTTCTAATTACTGTAATTGCGGAGCAGAGAATTTTGATGGTACTCTAGACTCTGGAAAGGCAGATGATTAGCTTAAGAAATTGAAGAAAGCTTATTCTCTTATGGGGATTACTAATGCTGAAAAGCTCAAATATATTCGAGCCTTCTTGGGAAATACAGTTGATGGTTGATACACTCGATTAGCTCAATCCTATGGTGCTGAGTTGACATGGAACACATTTGAGGTAGAGTTTTGTAAGTAGTACATCACTGGTAATTACAAAAGAGAAAAGTAGAGCATATTCTTCCAACTGAAATAAGACGGATAGTCCTTCAATATGTGGATAAATTTGAAGAATTGTATAGATATGTGGATCACATGGACTCTAAAGAGAAATACTAGTGCAACAGATTTTATGAGGGTTTGCATATAAATATTCATAAATGATTATCATGGGATCAGGCCAGAACTTTTTGTGCTATAGTAGATAGCGCTTTGAAAAAAGAGAAGTTATTAAAAGAAGAAACTGAGTTCGAGAATAAAAAGAGAAGACAAACTCATAGTTCTTTTGAGGGACTTGCTTATAGACAGATTAAGAGAGGTGGTAGTTCCTACACTAGACCTTATTCTAATAATAGTAGAGGTCAATCTGTGAGATCAAGTTAGCAGATAAACCGACTACAGATCAACCAAAATTCAGTATAACAATCAGTGGGTAACTTTACCAGTACACTAAAAGTTGCCCAAAGTAGTAACTCAGGAGCTAATCAGAGATCACGACCCTTATGTTATAATTATGGTAGACATCACAATGGGGAGTGTAGGACAAATTTTAAGGGATGCTATCAGTGTGGTGATACAGGTCACATCAGAAGGGACTGTCCAATATTAGTGAGACCTAATGAGTCTGTTCAAGCATCATCAGCATTTGTTCCTCGGAGAGGGGGCAGAACTCAATCACAAGGCAGAGGGGGTGGGAGAGGAAACAATAATGGTACTGATAGACATGATGGGATCATATCATCTAGTCAGATGGGTAGACCTCCTGCACAAGCTCGAGTTTTTATTATCATTCAACATGAAGCTCTAGCCTCACCTGAGGTGGTAACTGGTACGTTGGTTATTTTTGGAAGAGATGCTCATATTCTTATTGATCCTGGCTTCACCCATTCAATCATATCACATGCATTTGCCATATATGCAAATGGAAAATTAAATTCCTTAGAAAATGAGCTAGTAATGAGTTTTTCAGTGGGAACTTCTATGATGTGCGAGCATGTGTATAGAGATTCAACGGTTCGATTAGGTAATTTTGAATTGTTAGCAAATTTTATTCTCTTGCCTACACAGGAGTTTGATGTTATTCTTGAGATGGATTGGCTATCTTGCCACCATGTCACTATTGATTATTTTGAGAAGAAATTAATTTTAGTATGCCTAGAAATTCTACCCTTACTTTCTATGAAGAGCGAAAATTTCTTTCATCTTATGTTATTTCTGCTATAACAACCTGGAAATTAGTTAAGAAGGGTTATCAAGCATACTTAGCATATGTAATTGATACACAATTAGAAGAGCCTAAATTGGAATATATTCCTATAGTATGTGAATTTTCAGAGGTATTTCTACAAGAGCTTCAGGATTACCTCCTAATAGAGAAGTTGAATTCTCTATTGATGTTTAGCCAGACACAACTCCTATTTTTCAAGCTCCTTACAGAATGTCTCCTGCAGAATTAAAAAAATTGAAAGTACAAATTCAAAAACTATTGGATAAATAATTTATTAGACCTAGCGTTTCACCATGGGGAGCTCTTGTGTTATTTGTGAAGAAAAAGGATGGATCCATGAGATTGTACATTAATTATAGGCAACTAAATCGAGGCACTATTTGGAATAAATACCCTTTGACTGGTATTGATGATCTTTTTAATCAATTTTAAGAAGCTAAAGTCTTTTTCTAAAATAGACTTACGATCGGGGTATCATCAGCTGAAAATCAATAAGTCAAATGTGTCAAAGACAGCATTTCGGACTCGATATGGGCATTATAAATTTCTAGTGATGCCTTTCGGGTTAATTAATGCTCTAGCTGCTTTTATAGATCTTATGAATAGAGTATTTCACCCTTATCTAAATAGGTTTATAATTGTATTTATTGATGATATTCTGGTTTATTTTTGAAGTAGAGAGGAGCACGAGGAACACTTATGAATAATATTACAAACCTTAAAGAATAAACAGTTATATGCCAAGCTTAGTAAATGTGAGTTTTGGTTGAATAGAGTTATATTTTTAGGTCATGTCATATTAGCAGAGGGAGTTTATGTTAACCTTAAAAAGATAGAGGCAGTGATGAACTGGGAATCTCCAATAACTCCTACGGAGGTGAGAAGTTTCTTAGACTTGGCAGGGTATTATCATAGCTTTGTACAAGATTTCTCTATTATTTCATCACCATTAACTAGTTGCTATGGAAGAATATGAAGTTTAACTGGACTGAGGAGTGTTACCAAAGTTTTGAAAAATTAAAAGCTTGTTTAACGTTCGCTCCTGTTCTTACTCTTCTTGAAGTCAGTGGTGGTTTTATGGTATATAGTGATGCTTCATGGAAAGATTTGGGTTGTGTCTTGATGCAACATGGAAGAGTGATAACTTATGCATCTAGACAGCTTAAACCACATGAATTGAATTATCCTACTCACGATCTAGAACTTGCTGCAATGATTTTTGCTTTAAAATTTTGGAGGGATTATTTTTATAGAGAAAAGTGTTAGATATTCACAGATTATAAGAGTTTGAAGTATCTTCTTTCTTAGAAGGAGTTGAACTTGAGACAGAGGCGATGAATTGAGTTGCTAAAAGATTATGATTGTACTATTGAGTATCATCCTGGGAAGGCTAATGTAGTAGTCGATGCTTTGAGTCGAAAGTCACATGGTAGTCTTTTTCATATCAAGATTGTATGACTTCAATTACTATTGGATCTTCGATCTTTGAGAATAAGTTTGACGATGAATGATTCTGAAGCAATGTTAGCAACTTTTAAAATCAGACAGATTTTAGTGGAAAGAATCAGAGAGACTAAAGTCTAAGATGAAGAGATGAAGAACATTCTTGATGGTGTAAAAGCAGGAACTCATACAGACTATGCTACTAAGGAGGATGGTACTTTGGTACTTGGTAGCATATTATGTGTACCAAATGTTGATACTTTAAAAAGGGACGTAATGGAAGAAGTTCATTATTCTGCTTATTCTATGCATCCAGGTAGTACTAAGATATATAGAACTCTTAAGGAGAATTATTGGTGGAAGGTATGAAGAAAAATGTAGCGAATTTTGTACAAAAATATTTGGTGTGTCAACAAGTTAAAGCAGAACATCAGCATCCTTTGGGACTTCTACAACTACTTCCGATTCTAGAATGAAAATGGGAGCACATTACCATGAATTTTATTTCTGGTTTGCCTTGTACCCAGCAAGGTCATGATGTTGTTTGGGTTATTGTAGACAGATTGACGAAGTCATCTCATTTTCTGCCCATCAGAATGGATTTCTCTTTGGATAAACTTGCAAAGATCTATGTGAAGGAAATTATGAGACTACATGGCACTCCTGTATCTATAGTGTCACATAGAGATCCACGGTTTACTTCTAGATTTTGATCTAGTCTGCAACATGCTATGGGTACAAAAGTGAAATTCAGTACTTCCTTTCATCCTCAAACTGATGGGCAATCAGAGCACACTATTCAGACTTTGAAGGATATACTTAGGGCTTATGTCATAAAATTCAAAGAAAATTGGGATAAGCATTTGTCATTGATGGAGTTTGCTTATAATAACAGTTTCCATTCAAGTATAGGCATGGCATCGTATGAAGCATTATATGGAAGAAAATGCAGGACTTCAATATGTTGGAATGAAGTTAGAGAAAGAGAATTGATGGGTCCAGAATTGATTCAGATTATTACTGATCAAATCAAACTGATCAGAGATAGATTAAAAATTACACAAGACAGACAAAAGAGCTATGCAGACCTAAAAAGAAATGATATTAAGTATGATGTAGGGGATAAGGTATTTTTTAAGATCTCTCCATAGAAAGGTGTAGTGTGATTTGGTAAATGTGAAAAGTTAAGTCCTCAATTTATTGGGCCTTATGAAGTTATGGAGAAAATCGACCTTGTTGCTTATAGACTTGTACTACCACCAGAATTATCTCAAATATATGATGTTTTTCATTTATCCATGTTGAGAAAGTATAGAAGTGATCCTTCGCATATACTCCAGAGATAGCCAATGAAATTATGATAAGATTTGACACATGAGGAAGAACCAGTTACAATTTTAGTCCAATAAAAAAGGATTTAAGAAACAAGGTTATTCCTTTGGTGAAAGTCTTATGGAATAATCATTCAAGGAAAGAAGCAACTTAAAAAAGAGAGGAATATATGTTTGCTCGATATCCTCATTTGTTTCCATTAACGAGCTAGTAAAAATTCAGGGACGAATTTTTTTTAGAAAAAAAGAACGTAATATCTTGTAAATTTTATTAATAATAAAAAGTGAAATAAAATGTTAATAATAATAATAAAATCTATTAAATTAAAAGTTATTTATTTAAGAAATTATTTAATAGTAATACAAATATAATATAATATAATATAAATATAATAATAATTAAGTCAAATCAGAAATTAGATAAAGAAAAATTTTATTTTTGGTCCATTAAAATTGGTTTTGGTTTAGTTGTTAAATTGTGTCTACCATTACAATTAATTAAATAGGATGAAGTGTAAAAAAAATTATATAGGAAAGGAAAGAAAGAATGGAAAATGAAACTGATAGAGAGAGGAAAACGAGATTGAGATAGAAGACACAGTGCATTTTAAACAGAGGAAAAATAGGATGAAAATTTTAAATTCAAAAACAATAAAGGAGAGGGAGAAAAACTTGGAGTAATAAACTTTATCAGCTTCGTTCGACATTTTTTCCCACCATCAAGCCACACGCGCCGGCTATCAGGAAAGCCAACTCGACGAACTTTCCAACGTGATCTGCCTCCATAAACCACTGTGCGCACCGTCCGATTGCCTAATCGGAGCTCTCACCGGCGCCATTTTCGTAGGCAATTTTTGGCCACTTTCCGATGACTTTTTTTGGCAACTCAGGTATTTTTAGAATCATCTCGTCTTAAGCTTCGATTTGGTATATTATATGTGAATTATATATGAGTATAAAAAAACTATATATACGTGTATTTAGAAAATTTTAAAATAATTTTTAATTAGTTAAAATTTAAATTTATAAGAAATTTAGAGTATAAAATTTAGGTAGAAATTTTGATAAATTAGAAATAATAAAGAAAATTATATTTTGAATTATTCTAAGTAAAATTTATAAATTGGTAAACTAAAAAGGAATTAGTAAAAAAATTAATGAAATTAGTAAATTAGAAATTATAATAGTAATTGATTAATTAATTATAGTTATTAAAGGCAAAATTAAAGTAAAAGATAATTAGTTGATGTAGACAGTAAAAATATAAATAAAATATTAAGTATAATTAAAATAATTAAATATTAATTTAGATATTATTGAGTTATAGAACAAATTAGAATATAAATTGAATTAATAAAATTATGAATCAATGAAATTTAATAAAAGTAAATAAATTGTATACTATTAATTTTATTATTATTTATAAAAATACTATTATTAAATTAAAAAAATTAGTAATTATTAATTAAATAATATTAATATCTAAGAAAATATTATTAATGTTACTATTATTATTATTAGTGTTATAAATAGTGTAAAGTATAATAAAATAAGAAATTTTAAGTAAAAAGTATTATTGTTAATTTTCAGTAGATTAGCACTATTATTACTATTAGCACGAATCTATTTTTAAAGTTAGAAATATATATATAATTATATTAAATTAAATTAATACTATTTAATATGAATTAAATAAATTAGTTAATGAATAAATATTATTAATAGTAATAAACCATTAAAATGAATAAACTAAAATAATGTAATATAATCGTATATAAAATTATTATAAATACTTAGTAAATTTTTACAGTTAAAATTTTATTGTGAAAAATATTTATTAAAAAATTTGATAGATAATTGTACCATAGAAATTAGATAAATACCCATTGTAATGTTACTTAGAAAATTTAAAAAGTTACAAAATTAAATAAACATTATTAGAGTTTAAGAACCTGAAATTATACGTCATATTCATAGCATATATTTATAGCAACTAGGATATGATTTAAATTAAATAATATTCTTATATTATTATAGGAACAAATTCAGTTGCAGCTATAACATATCAAGGGAACTATGTTGATTAAATTAATATAATATTTGACCTAGGTGAGTGAGTAAATATGTAACATTATATTTTTCTTAAAAGTATTATATTTATATATTATTTTGAGAAAAATATTTATTAAGTGAATTTATTCACAGTGATGATTTATTTCTGAATATTAGTTATTTTTTTATTAAGTGAGAACAAATAATAGTAGTTTAAATTTCTACATGAGTAAATGATTAATTTCATTATGTTGGCTAAATTAATTTATAAACCTGCATGATCGCACATTGATGACTGGTGTTATATAAATTTAATGTTATTATAAAATTACCATTGGTCGGGATAATTTTTCTACATATGTGTATTAAAGTTATTTGTTCTTGGCCTTGCGAGGTAAGTCATTATGCGTCCTTGGATTGAAGTTAGAATAGTAATGATTTATATTTGAGTATATATAAAAGATAACTGAGAATAAAATTATATTTATCCAGCTGAGTTATAGATAATATTTATATTATATATATTATTAAACTTTATTTGTTCTATCTTATTGTATATTTATTTATTCACTGGGTAGTTGGACTCACCCCTTTATATATATGATATTTCAGATATTGAAGAATAAACCAGTAGAATATCTCTACCTTTTTCCTCCTTGAGCGTGTAATTAAGGTCGGACCAATATAATTATCTTTTAAAATTATTTATTAGTTATCTAAAATATTATAGTAAAAATAATAAGTTGTATTTAAGAATATTAATATCTATTGGACTGTGTAATTAAAGAATATTTAGTAAATGAAATTATGAGTAATATTTATTTAATAAACTAATACTATGATAGATTACAAGATAAGTTCACCCTTAGAATTGAGAGAATAAGGTGTGACATAAAGTATTTAATGATTGTTGTGTATCAATAGGGATTATACTTGAGCACCATGTGACTCACACTCAAACAAAAACGGTTTAGCAGAATCTTTTATAAAATGACTTTAATTAATTACTAGATCATTACTTATAAGGATAAAATTACCTAGTTCAGCTTAGGGATATGCTATATTATATGATGTAGCGCTAATCAAAATTAGACCGACTGCTTATCATGAATTCTCCCCATTATAACTTATATCTGGTCAGAAGCTAAATATTTCTCATTTAAGAATTTTTTACTTGTGCAGTATATATTCCAATTGCTCCACCACAACGTACAAAAATGGGCTTACAAAGGAAATTAGAAATTTATATTGGTTTTAAATCACCTTCAGTTATAAGATTTCTTAAACCAATAACTAGTGATATTTTTACAGCACGGTTTGTTGATTATCAATTTGATAAGACGATGTTCCCAACATTAGAGGGAGAAAAAGAAAAGTTAGAAAAATAAGAAATTTCATGGAATGCATCATCAATCTCTCATTATGATCCTCGAACAGATGAAAGTGATCTTAAAGTTAAGAAAATTATGCATTTATAAAATATTGCAAACCAGTTACCAGATGCATTAACTGATGCAATAAGGATAACTAAATCGCATATACCAGTATTAAATGTCCATGCTCGAATTAATATTATAAATGAAAAATCCATTAATATCCCAACAGATGTGTTCGGTATACACCAAAAGCATGGTAGACCGATCGATTCTAAAGATAAAAATTTAAGAAAGAAAAGAGAGCAAAATAAGCAAGTTGGCACTTCTGAAATTAACATACCAGAAGATATGACAACACAGAAATAAATAATAGACACAACTAATAAAATGCCTCTAGCAGAGAAACAATTGTCTGAAAATAATAAAATTATGGAAAATCCAGAAAATGAAGAGATCTTAACAAGTTATGTTTATACAAGAGAGAGATGGAGTCAAGATAAAGTTATCATTTATCAAAAGTTTGCACATGTAGTAGCTATTGATATAATAAATGGAAGCGATGATCTAGAAACAAAATCCATTAAAGACTGCCGACATCAAAGTGATTGACCAAAATAAAAAGATGCTATTCAGGCAGAATTAAATTCACTTGCAAAGCGAGAAGTTTTTGGACCAATAGTCTAACACCTGAAAATATAAAACATGTTGGTTATAAATGGGTGTTTGTGCAAAAGAGAAATGAAAATAATGAGATTGTAAGATATAAAGCATGACTAGTAGCTCAAGATTTTTTACAGAGGCCTGGAATCGATTATGAAAAAATATATTCTCCTATGGTGGATGCAATAACTCTTAGACTTTTAGCAAGCTTGGCAGTTTTTGAAGAACTTCACATACGTTTTATGGACATTGTGACAACTTATTTATATGGATCACTTGATAGTGATATTTACATGAGAGTTCTTGAAGGACTAAAAATGTTTGAAGCATTTAATTCATTACCTAGAGAAAAATGTTCAATTAAGTTCCGAAGATCTTTTATATGGGCTAAAACAATATGAAAAAATATGGTATAATCATTTCAGTGAATATTTGTTAAAGCAAGGATATGTGAATAATCATATTAGCCCATGTATTTTTGTTAAAAAAAATTAAAATTTGGACTTGCTATTATTGCAGTGTATGTCAATTATTTAAACAATATTGGGACTCCTGATTAGCTTGAAGAAGCTGTAACATTTTTAAAGAAAGAATTTGAAATGAAAGACCTTGGAAGGATAAAATTTTGTCTTGGTCTAGAAGTCGAACATTTATCAAATAGAATTTTGATGTACTAATCGAATTATGCAGAAAAAGTGTTAAAGCAATTTAATATGGATAAAGCTCACCTACTGAGTTCTCCAATGGTTGTCCGATCTTTTAATATAAAGAAAGATTCATTTCGTCCTAAAGAAGATAATGAAGAGATTCTTAGTCCTGAAGTACCATATCATAGTGAAATTTGTGCATTAATGTATCTAGCTAATAATACAAGACCATACATAGCTTTCTCAGTTAATTTATTAGCAAGATATGGTTCTGCACCAATACAAAAATATAGGAATAGTGTTAAACATATATTTCGTTATCTTCGTGGAACTACTGACTTGGGATTATTTTATTCAAAGTAATGAAATTTCAAATTAGTTGGATTTGCAAATACTGGATATTTATCTGATCCACATAAAGGACAGTCACAAACAGAATATTTATTTTCATATGGTGATACTGTAATATCTTTGCGCTCAACAAAATAAACGATTATTGTCACATCTTTCAATCATGTAGAAATTATTGTAATTCATGAAGCAAGTCATGAATATGTGTAGTTAAAATCATTGATTCAACAAATTCATAACACATGTAATCTCTAATCTACTGAAAGGAGTCCAATAATTTTGTACGAAGATAATGCTGCGTGTATTGCTCAATTAAAAAGATGTTATATCAAGGATGATAGAACAAAATATATCTCATCAAAATAGATATTCGTCAAATTCGCTCAAGTGAAAATTTAGCAGATTTATTAACAAAAATTTTGCCAATAACACAAGATTGACATGCGTTGATTTATAGATATTCATTAATATGAAGGGAAAGAAATTACATATGTACTACATTAAGAATAATATATTCTTTTTTCTTCACTAGATTTTTTTTCCCACAGGATTTTACTTAAATTTTAATGAGACATATTCTTAATAGAGAAACATCCAAAGGGGAGTATTATGAATAATTGAAGATATTAATAGTGGATGTTTCTCTTTATCTCTTTAATCATTTTATCTTTGTCTCATAATTATCTTATCACGTCTATTTAATTATTTTATCACTTTATTTATTGTATTATCTTAATAATTAATATATAATATTTTATTTAATTTTTAACTCTATAAATAAAGAATATTGTAAAGCTTTTAGTTAATGCATAAAAAAGAAAGTAAAAATTATAAATATCCTTCATCTCTAAATTACTTCACAAAATAATTAAATTTTAATTCTTTATTTTTTTATTTATTAATAATTGTACCACTAATTTTATAACATAATTATATTTGTCTTTGGCTGCGTAGACTTGGATGTCCGAGCAATTATATGGTAGAATTGTTAACCTCTCTCTATGTAATCCTTGGAAAATTCTTTAATGTAAGATCTGCCTCTTAAATATATCAAAACTCGATCAAGCGCAATAGCAAAGCATGGAAGACTACTCGGTCTCTTATTTGTTCATTTCACTTCTTACACTAATCTTTGTTTTTAAATTTTACCGATCAAGAATATGCCCAAGAAACCTCCCTCCAGCTCCACCTGCTCTTCCAATCATCGGCCACCTCCACCTTCTAAAACCACAGTTGCACCGTACTCTCCACCACCTCGCTCAAAAATACGGCCCAATCATCTCCCTCCGGTTCGGCCGTTGCCCTGTAGTTGTAGTCTCATCATCAGCCGCTGTCCAAGAATGTTTTACCAAAAATGATATCGTTTTGGCCAACCGTCCTGGATTTTTTCTAATAGGCAAGCACATCTCTTATAACAACTCCACCATGAGTCAGTCTCCATATGGTGACCACTGGCGAAATCTTCGACGTATTGGGACTATTGAGATCTTTTCCACTCATCGGTTAAACATGTTCTTGAACATTCGAAAAGAGGAAATCAAACGACTAGTTCTTAAGCTCTCTGAGGAATCGTTTCAAGATTTTGCAAAAGTGGAATTGAAATCAATGATTAAAGAGCTAACATTTAATGTTATTATGAGAATGGTTGCTGGGAAGAGATATTATGGAGATGAAGTGAGTGATGAAGAAGAGGGGAGACAATTTAGGGAGTTAATGGCTGAGATAATAGCTACTGGAGGAGCATCAAATCCAGGGGATTTCTTGCCAATCTTGAATTGGATTGATGGTGGTAAATTTGTGAAGAAAGTGATAAGACTTGGCAAAAGAGTTGATAAATTCCTGCAAGGTTTGATTGATGAAAATAGGAATAAGGTGGAAAATTCAGAGAGTATGAATACCGTGATTGATCATCTTCTTTCTTCCCAAGAATCTGAGCCAGGGTATTACACTGATGAGATCATCAAAGGGCTTATGCTGGTGAGTGCTCTGTTTCTACTCTTTTTTTTTTCCATGCAAATTTCGTCCAAAAATATTCATTTATTTATTTATTTCCCCTTTAAATAAATCTAATTTTTTCCTTCAGAATATGAATGATCATTTCAATAGCATACAAATTAAAATTACCATCTGGATTTCAATCTTTCCTTTTCAGTTTTTTTTCTCTTAATAAACCAAGGTCAAGGTCTACCATCACAAATTCTAGAAATTGAGAAAGTTGGGAAAGGTTGATTTACTACCCACATATTGACTAAGAATAGTCTTTCTAGAAAAATTTTAGACTTTTGGGGATGTGTTTTTAGAATTGGATTTATTTGGAAATTCTGAATTAAATTGTAATTTTTTTCTATTTTATTACTGCTAAACAGAACATGATTTTTGGAGGAACAGACACATCAGCAATAACACTGGAATGGGCAATGTCCAATCTACTCAACCATCCAAGTATATTGAAGAAAGCTAGAGATGAAATAGACAATAAAGTTGGAAGAGAATGTCTAATAGAAGAATCTCATCTTTCCAAATTACCTTATCTTCAAAACATTATTTCAGAGACCCTTCGTCTCTACCCAGCAGCTCCACTCTTAGCTCCCCACTTTTCATCAGAAGATTGCATGATAGGAGGATACAATGTACGGCGTGGCACCATGTTATTGGTAAATGCATGGACCATTCATAGAGACCCCACTTTATGGGATGATCCATTAAGTTATAAACCAGAGAGGTTTGATAACAAAGAGAAAGAGAGCTTCAAGTTAATGCCATTTGGGTTGGGAAGAAGGTCTTGTCCAGGGGAAGGACTTGCACATCGTGTAGTGGGTTTAGCTTTGGGGACTTTGATTCAATGCCTTGAATGGAAAAGGATTAACGACAAGGAGATTGACATGGCAGAAGGACCAGGGCTTACTATGCCTAAGGCTGAACCGCTTGAAGCCTTGTGTAAAGCACGCCCAATCTTGAACCAGAAACTATCTCAACTTGTGTAGTATCATAATTCACAAGTTTATATTCATCTGAATCTCTTTCATTTGATGATTGATTTTCATATGATGAAGAGAGATTTGCATAAGTATATGTCTTAGATAATAAAAAAAAATCTGTGTTAAGTAATATTTGAAATCAATAAAGTTTAATTTAATTAATAGTACTATAGTTATGTTTAAAATTATGAGATTATGAAATCAAATAGTAGTAGTCTTTGGTTAATGAGAACAAAAACAACATCCAAATGTTTTGGTTTAATTTTGGCCTTTTATAGTTTGGTTTTGGTATGTAATCAAGTGATGAAGCTTGTGCGAATTCACTTCACTAATTTAACCAACTATTTGGATTGTTCTTAATTTAAGTAATACATTAATAATTAGCTAAAATCTAATAAAAAATTTGATGATGATGGGTTTGTATTATTGAGGAATAATAGCGAAGCCACTGAAACAAAATCAACGTTAAATAAATTAGAAACTCAAATTAAGCTTTACTTTCAAACATTAAGAAAATTAAGAAGATTATATTTAAAAAATGACAATTTAGAGAGATAATGGGTGAGATAGTGTCTTATGCAGGGGCATGGAATCTAGGGGAATTCTTACCAATTTGGAATTGTATTAATTTGATAAAAAAAACTGAAAAAATACTTGCAAGATTTCATTGATGAACGTAATAGTAAAAAGGAGAATTTAGAAAGTATGAATACCTTGATTGAACATGATATTTCTTTCAAAAATCAGAGCCTAATTATTACAGTTATAAGATTATCAAAGGGACGGGAGGCGGTCCTGCTCCACATGGTGTTTAACAGTTCAGTTATTTAGCCGATTTTTGGAGAGTGTCTGGTACTACCTCTATTTACCGAGTCTGGTACTACCTCTATTTACCGAGCTTGGTCTCTCCATTTACCGAGTTCATTTGCCAAACCAGATTCCCTTGATAGCTTCATTGCCGAGCTCTTGTCGAAGTTTGGACATCGACTTGTACTGCCCCTATTTACCGAGCTCGCTCTCTCTTCATTACCGAGCTCTTGTCGAAGGTTGGACATCGACTTCAAACCTTACTATATCTATCGAACTCTTGAGTACTTGGCAAACAAACCTCTAACATAGCATGTATATGATATTAATACACCATGAAGATGATCCACTAACACAAGCAATTGTTGTCTCCTACCCCTCAAATATAAATAGAGGTGGATCCCACGTATAAATGATCTTTTATCTAACTCCTTAAACTTGTCTATCTATAAATAAACCGACTACTGACTTAGGAATCGGAATCTCCCTACTAAAATTCAATCTTTTCTCTTGTCTTGCAGGTAGGAGAGCTAACCGAATCCGAATCCGGAGTCCTTGGAGTCCACCAGAAACTACCTTGTCATTAGTATCCATCCTTGAGGAAACTCTTTTGCTATTTCCATTTCTATTTGTCAAATGGGAATTTTTGCTCCCTATATAGCTATGTACATAGCTAGGGACCAATCAGAAGCTATCCAATCTGGTTTTAGATTTTTTGATATTTCAACTTGTTCGATGATTCTTGGACCTACCAAGGTGACAGTCCCTGAAATATGATTGATGTGTACCCAGGGTACACTCTCCTCCGCCTCATGTGTAAGATATACAGAGGTTCCTTTATCTTCCCAGCATCTCAATCCAATATGCGCTGGTGGCCTGGTAGTGACTTTTGTCACACAACTTCTCCAATTCATAGTGTGAACCTCCGTATAGGAGGATAATTTTGCTATTGTTGAAATTTCTGGTTCTTCTCGTTACTGAGAAGTGTTGGTTCTGTCCATGCATGGGACATTATGTTCAAACTTGTGGGCGCCAACAGCGCCAACAAACTTTGACCAAGAAAATCAAAGTTTGTTGGTGCAGTAATTGAAGAAAGTTTGCTGGAGGCGTCGAAATTTTTGAGCCGAAATTTTTTATTTAAAAAAAAAAAGAAGGCAAAATGAAATTCTCATACGCGTTTTCCCTTGCTTATAAATAGGCAAGAGATGTTAAGCATTTTTTCATCCCAAAAAGAGAGAGGCAGAGGAAAAATTGAGAGTTATATTGTAATTCCTATTATTTCCTTCTAATAAAATTCCTCTATCCTTGTCCGTGGTTTTTACCTTAATTCGTTTAAGGTTTTTCCACATAAATTCTGTGTCTCTTTTATCTTTATTTTTCTCAAAATTTTAGCTGTGTTCTTGCTTTATCTGGTCCGTTTTTACAATAAAACTATCGTCAGTTGGCAACTACGTTTCAGGGTTTAGGGAAGTTTATGTGTGGAGGTCCATCTATATCTTTGTATTTTTTGACTTTAGATTGCTAAGCTTCTGGTTTTTCAGCATTATTAATGTAATCCTCTGTAATTGGGGCTTTGTTTCCCTTTGCTAATTTTAATATATTTCCTCTTTATGGCCAAAAATAAAAAAGATTATCAAAGGGCTTGTACTAATTAGTACTTTATTAATTAATGCAAGTAAAAAAATTTTGTTTTTATTTTGGCGATAAATAATTTTCAATATTATAAACAAAAGGAGAACATATATTCTCCATTTGCACTTAAATTCACCCAGACAAGTTCTTTACTATAAAAATAAGTTTATGATAATTCACCACGAGACAATAGGTTATGCATTTGTTGGAGGTTTAACTTGAGATGAGCAAGTGAAATCGCTAAGTGATTTTGTAATGAATACTAGATTTTGTTCGATTATACGGACAAAATTATAGAGAATGTATTTGGGAGTACTCATATTGGCATGGAGGTTTGGGATCATATGCCTCGTGGTGGAGTGCCATAGTAGATGTGGTTGGTCTTATCTAAGGAAGCAATATTAAAAGTTATGCAAACTAGGGGTGGACCAACTCAGTTCGGCCAACCGAACCGAACCGATCAGATCAAACCGACTAAAAACCGATCGTTGATGTTATTAACCGAAAATCGACCGAACAAAATTAGAAACTTCAAAAAAACCGAACCGAAAAAATTTGGTAGATTTCGGTTCAGACCAAAAAACATTGAACTGATTCATTGAACCGAAAAAACTGATTCATTGTTTCAATTCAAATCCAAATATCATTATCAATTTCAATTCAAAAACAAATCAAACCCAAACTCACTAAAAGTAAAAGCATACAAATTGAGTTTCGGTCGGTTTGGTTTTCTAAGCAATGAAACCGTTGGCCGATCAAACAGTTTCGGTTTGATGTAACTTAGAACCGAACACCAAACCGACCAGTCGGTTAACCAATTTTTCGGTCGGTTTCTCGGTCGGTTCGATTTTTACGGTTATTTTGTCCACCCCTAATGCAAACGCCTCCTTTATAGCTACTATTCAAAAGATTATGAATTTAGATTGGACTTCAAAAATTTAATATTTTTTAATTTTGCTGCATATTGATTTGAGTCCTTTGCTATTTATTTTAACTAAGAAATCATATGTTATAAACTATGCTGTCAAATATTAGAAACTGGATTGACCAGATAGGGGCAAATAACATTATATAATATAGCTGGTGAATATTGAGTTTTCTGCCTCCATCGTAAAAAAAAAATGTATATGATAAAAAAATTTTAAAAGTTATAATTTTTATAAAAAATAAAATTAATTAAATACATCTTAAACGTCTCTGAATAAAAAAAATTGTACCTAAAACTTTACTCGTAAAAATTTTAAAAAATTCATTTACCATATATAAATTTAATTTTTAATTTAAAAAGAATAATTTTTTAATGACATAAATAAAAAGTCTCTTAAAGCTTTTTTTTTTTACTTCTTAAAAAAAGAAAGAATTGGAAGCAAAAAATAGTACATGTAGAAGCTTTATTTCATAGATTCATATTTATTGATAACACAATGTTTTATTACAATATTACTAATTCATAAGTTAATTGCTACTTATTAATGTAGGAGGTGGACACATAATAATAATAATAATAATAATAATAATAATAGTCGTAGTTCAGCAAGGTAAGTGGAAATTAGAATAATATGGAATGCCTCATTGAGCACCACGCTAATACCTGTCCATGAATTTAAAATGTAAGTCAACGGTGCAGACGAAAAATAGTATGGGCGATTTTTTCAGTGTACAAGGTACGCTCGTCTACCTGGCACTTATTGACCGTTAGATCTATAGTATGTGATTGCATTCTCACCATTTTTAAGTATACAGTGGGTCTTAAAATGAAATAGACCATGGTTAAAAAGTTGCGGCTCCATGGAAGTTGAAATTACGGAAATATTTTTTGTTCAAAAACTATATTAAAAAAAGCTCCCTTTTTTTTTTCACTTCCTCCAGTAATTTTTATCTCATGTTTTTATTTTTTATTTTTATCTAAACACATATGTTATTATATAACCATACAAAATAAAACACATGTGAATTTCATTTCATTAGTAAAATGAATCTTAGCAAGAATCATAACATCATTTATTATATTTATTTGGTTTTATTTGTTAATTTATAGAAAATTTTAGACTCATAAAACTAATTGTAATTTAAAAGGAGTAAAAAAATAAAATCTTTACATTTAGATATCCTTGAAGTATAAATTAAAGAAGTACAATTAACTTATAAATGTAGAAAAGTTTAGAGAATTATAAAGTATTGTATTTTTTTTTGCTTGAATAGAAAAGATTATTTGTTTAAGAAATTCATTAAAAAAAAGGAACTGATTACTTTTTTTTTTTGAAGAATAGGAACTGATTACTTATTATTGTTATAAAATTAGATTGAGACATAGGTAATACAAATATTTAGTTTTGCTTGATTATTAATCGAAAAAAGTTAATTAAGATAATATTTCCTTCTCTATTTTTCAGAGATAAAGTGTTAGCATATGGAGTTTTTGGTGTAAATTGGATTTTTTTTCTTTCTCCTTATAAGATTTTATTTTTATACTTATTTTAAATATTTTGAAATATATGAAATATTTTTTTAAAAAAAATAAATAAATGTACATCAAAATATAGTCTAATCATGATAATAGATCAAGATTTTATTTTTCTTTTATACTTAAAAAAAATTAAGTGAATGAATAATAAAATAATATTTTAATTACTACTAAATATATAGATAAATAGATAAGCGATTGTTTTAGCTTAATAAGAGATTTTGAGTTTGATTATTTGGATATGCAACTGCGTTAAAATTAGATAAGAATAATTTTATTATTTTTATAAAAATAGTTTTAAATTATATTCTTTGGCTCTGAAATAATGGTTTGCAAAAAAAAATAATATTTTGATTAAATTATAAATATAGTTTTAGGTTTAATTAAATAATTTTAAAATTTTGAACTCTGAAGGTTAAAAGTACAGGTAATGATAAATTATCCATTTATATTTAATAATTTTTTATGTCAAACTTTGAATTTATATTTCCTTTGAATCATAACATCAATAATGACATTCCCTCACCTGCTGAAATAATCATTTAATTTTTTCACAAATTTTTTAAACCTCGATGAAAGTTGAACGAATTTAGATCATTTTTTAATTTATTTAATATCAAATAAAATTACTCACTTTGTCCCAAAATAATAAAAATAAATTTCTCTTTTATTTACCTTAATTTTTTTTAAACCTGATTGAAAGTTGAACGAATTTAGATCACTTTTAAATTCATTTAGTATCAAAAAAATTACTCTTTTTATCCCAAAATAATAAAAATAATTTTTCTTTTTTATTTATCTTAAAATATAGTCCATTACTTTATTTAAATTATATTTACATTAATCATAATATGCTTATTTAAATATTTTATAATCAATAATATTATATTTAATTATTTATATTTTTTAAATTACAATTACTTTGATCCAATCAATATCTATTTTGATTTTTGCCACAATCAATAGCTATTTAGTATTAATTGAGGATAAAATTGATAGGTTATTAGAAAATTTTGTCTATCAATTAAATAATTTAATTTTTTTAATACGTGTGAGATGAGAAATGTCTCTATTATTTTAGGATGAGGAGAATATATTTTTATATAAGACTTAAAATTTACATAATATTAAGCTACAAATTTTATGTAAGAATCTAAAGAAAGATAAAGAAAAGAAGAAAAGTGATTATTGAAATAATTAATGAATCTAAATAATTTCACAATTTATTTTTGAAATGTATCCAAAAATAAGACTAAAGAACAATTATTTTGTATGAATACTTATTAAAAAAATTATTTTGCATGAATAATTATCTTAATAACCAAAAAAATTTATGAAATTTGAAAAAAAAATCATAATTTACCTTCTAATTTATGTGAAATAATGGAGAGAGTTATATTATGTAATAAATATTAATTTTAATTCCATCATTTTTAGGACAATAAAATAAAAAAATTATCACAATCAATTTGAAGATAATATTTAATATTTA
Organism: Garcia nutans; assembly: GCA_947685225.1. Classification (NCBI taxonomy): domain Eukaryota; kingdom Viridiplantae; phylum Streptophyta; class Magnoliopsida; order Malpighiales; family Euphorbiaceae; genus Garcia; species Garcia nutans. The sequence continues at coordinate 4,437,649 of CANTUV010000059.1, read as the reverse complement.
TGAAATGCAATTTACATTCATTTTGCAATTATCATCAAGTTGAAGAATGTTTTTAAAAAATAAAAAAAAATTAATTTCTCATGTCAAATATTTCTCGCAAATATTTTTATTTTTATGAAATTCAAATAGATTATAAGTACGGTTGACTTAAGAGTCATAGTTACAATGAGTCAATGGTGAGGATTTAATTATTTTGATCCGAAGGCTAGTATTAGTAGTTAAATGTTGTACTTGGTACACCACATTTGGACCCGAAATTCCATCACTATCAGCCACAATAATCACGAATCAGTAATTTAATCCTTAAATCATCAGGCGCTAATTGCTACGGGAAATAAATTCAAAGCTTGAGTCGATCAAACAAAGCAGGAAATTAAGCAATAAACATGGAAGATTTAGTCCTTTACTTGTTGCTGCTTTCTCTTCTCATTACTATCTTTGTCCATAAATTTTACCAATCAAGATGATGTCGTAAAGGCCTCCCTCCAAGCCCACCTGCTCTTCCGATCATCCGCCACCTCCGCTTACTAAAGCCACCTATGCACCGTACTCTCCACCAACTCAATCAGAAATACGGCCCAATTTTTTCCCTTCGTTTCGGTCGCCGCCTAATATTTCTAGTCTCCTCATCATCTGCTGTCGAAGAATGCTTTAACAAAAGTGACATCGTTTTAGCCAATCAGCCGCAATTTCTATTGGGCAAGTACATATTTTTAACTACACCACCGTGGGTCAGTCGCCCTACGGCGACCACTGGCGCAATCTCCGCTGTATTGGGACTGTTGAGATCTTTTCTAATCATCGGTTAAATAAGTTCTTAAGCATTCGACAAGACGAAATCAAACGACTTATGGTAAAGCTATCCCGTGAGTCAATCCAAGACTTTGCGAAGGTAGAGTTGAAATCAATGTTTAAAGAGCTAACATTTAATCTGATGATGAGAATGATTGCAGGGAAGAGATATTATGGAGAAGACATGAATAATGAAGAAGAGGCTAGAGAATTTAGGGAGATAATAGGTGAGGCACTGTCCAATGCAGGGACATCGTATCCAGGGGATTTCTTGCCAATCTTGAATTGGATTGATGGTGGTAAGTTTGCCAAGAAATTGGAAAGACTCGGAAAAAGAATTGATAAGTTCTTGCAAGATTTGATTGATGAACATAGATATAAGAAGAATTATTTAGAGAGTATGAATACCGTGATTGATCATCTGCTTTCTTCCCAAGAATCAGAGCCTGAGTATTACACTGATGAGATTATCAAAGGCCTTGTGCTGGTTAGTGCTCTATTTCTACTTGTTTTTCTTCTACAAGAAAAATGGAGTGCAAATATCAAGTTCACGCTCGAATCAAAATATCAATTTGTTTTTATCATTCAATTCTTGTTTTCTAAAATTTATGTTGATCTGTATTATCAATGACCATTCCTTTCAGGACTTACTATCTGCTGGAACTGATACATCAGCTGCAATATTAGAGTGGGCAATGTCAAACCTACTTAATCACCCAAACGCACTGAGCAAGGCTGGAGATGAAATAGACAATCAAGTAGGCCAAGAATTGTTAATGGACGAACCTCATCTTTCTAAATTACCATACCTTCATAATATTATTTATGAGATCCTTAGGCTATACCCAGCAGCTCCACTGTTAGTTCCCCACATGTCATCTGAAGATTGCACTGTTGGAGGATACGAAATGCCGCTGGGCACTATGCTATTGGTCAATGCATGGGCTATGCGTGGAGATCCTACACTATGGGATGATCCCTTAAGTTTTAAACCAGAGAGATTTGAAAATGGAGAATCGGAGGGCTTTAAATTAATGCCATTTGGATTGGGAAGAAGATCTTGTCCTGGGGAAGGACTTGCCCATCGTGTGATGGGTTTAACTTTATGTACATTGATTCAATGCTTTCAATGGAAAAAGACTAACTGAGAAGGGAATTGACATGACTGAAGGTGCAGGGATTACCATGCCTAGGGCTCACCCATTAGAGGCCTTGTGCAAAGCACGCCCAATCTTAAACAAGATTCTGTGAAATAAAATTGATCGTAAACCCACTTTTCTCCTTTAAATCTGCTTCAGAAAATTAGCCAATAAATTATATTTTGTTAGATAATCTGTTGTATTAGAAAAGGTAGTATATACCCTGAAAATAGTGGACCTGGCATTGATACATCACTTGTTTTCCGTATACAGAATGGGCAAATTCCGTGTTGCTAATTCATAAGTTCAAGAGAAGACTGAAAATGAGCTGGTAATGGTCAAGAAAGCTTTTGATGTATGATTATGAATATCACATATATATATATATATATATATAAACCAACAAAAAAAAAAAATCAGAGCCCGTGTGTATGATTATGAATATACTGGTCAGGCTTTTCCTTTCATTTTTTTTTCAAATAAATAAGCACTGGTTGACTAGGTTGACAACGTTTTGGAAATTGTTTTCTGTTTTTTCAATTTGAGATGTAGAAAATTTTGTTCGAATAATTTTTTTTTTAATTGGATTTGAAGTGGATTCAAGTTTTTTATTTCAGTACTCCATTATTTATCATTTGTTATATTATTTTATAGTATCAAACTAAAGAAAAGGTCAAATTTGTACTTGTGCAAACAATGATAATGAGAAGCTTACTAAAATAAAATAAAACAAAACAACCGTGAAAATTTGAAAAATAAAAAACTAATAATGTCTCGATCGATGAGAGCATTTGGCTGAACAATATAGTGCAATCATTACAAAAATTAAAATTTTCTCTCTTAAAATGTATAAATAAATAAATAACTTATTGACAATTTCGACTAAAATTACATGTACAAATGTAATTTATAAATAAATATATATATTATCAGAAATTATAATAAATTAAGTTGTTCGAATTTAACTTATAAAATAAAGTACTCGAATTTGAATATAACATATTAATTCACTATTAAAATTTTATACAGTTTTGATTATCATATATTATTAATTTGATTTCAAAATCCAATTCATTTAAATTTATTTATTTTTTTTAGTAAATCTATATCTATATATTATTATTATGCTAAAATAGCTAATGTTGACATCATATTGTATTATTTGTTATTATCTCAATTTTACCACTGTCTTAATTTTTTAATATTTTAAATTAAATTTATTATTTATTATATAATCATTATTTATTTGATATTTATTAGAAAAAGTTCAAATAAATTAGGATATTTTATTTAATAATAATTTATATTTAAATACTTTAAATATAATTATGATATTTTATTTGATATTAATAATAATTATATTTATTTAAAAAGTTTAAATATAATTATAATATTCTATTTGATATTAATAATAATTAGTTATATATAAATATAAAAAAATCATAACTACTATATTATTATCATTTTTCCCATAATATTATTTAATTTTAAAATCATAATACTGTTGTTCAACTGATATACTATTGTTCAATTGTCCTATAGGTAGTATATCATATTTTTTATATTTTTACTTTTATTTTTGATATTTTTTATTATTTAATTTTTTTATTTTTATTTGATCATTGTGTTTGCAATTATGATAAAGAATATTATTATTTTTCCTTTCATAATTATTTGATTTTAATTTTTTTTTATTGTTAGATTTTTTATAATTTTTTTCTTTTGTTGTTATTTGTTCTAAGGTAATTTTTTGGGTGAATTTGTATTGTTTGTGGTTGTATGTTTTTTTTTTTGTTCTTTGTAATGTTTTAAGTTAATTTTTTTTTTGTATTTTTAGCTTCTTTTTTATTTTTTTGTAAATTAATTATTTTTATTTAATTTTAGATAAACTGTAATTTTATTTTAATTTATATTAGAGTTTTTTAATTTCTATAATTTATTTTTTTTGTTGGGATTTTATTTTGATTTCAATTACATTAATTGTTTTATTTTAATTTTTCTTTTGGTTTATTGTTTGATTAGATTTTATTTTCTTAATTTATGTTATTTAATTTTATATTAGGTTTATTTCATTTTTTTGTTAGATTTATTTTTTTAATTGCTATAATTTAAATTTTATATAGATTTAATTTTATAATTTTTGTAATTTAATTTTTATTTTATTTGCTTAAAATTATTTAATATTTAAAATTAGTATATATATATATTAAAATTCTCAAAGCATCGGACGAGATCTTTTTCTAATATATTCATAATTTATATAACATCAATAAATATTCAGATAATATTTTTTATCAGAAATATTCTTGTAATTTAATGCAATAATAGTAATATTGTGTGTAATCAATTAGTCAAATTTTAATTTCAAAATAAAATTTTGATTGAGTTTTTAATTATGAATATTTTAATTATATAGTGAAATTTAAATTTAAAACTATATAAATTCAATTTAATTTGACTCAATTTGATTACATCTATACAATCTAAATTTAAAATCATATCTATTCGACTACAAAATTTAAAATTAATTTCATTCAATGAAAAAAAAACTATTCAAAATTTAAAACAACCCATATGTAAAATCTTATAAAGTGTTTGGTTGTATTATAATTCCGAAAAAGTTGAAAAAAATTATTTTATTGGAAAAAAAGGATTTGTGAGATCACATGTTAAAGGATAATTATGCCCTTTTCTTTAAGATGTTGTAAAATAAAAAAGCAACATTATAAAGGTAGTTTAGGTATTATTCAAATTTTTTTAGTAAAGTTTGATTATAACTAAATAAGTTAATATTTTTTTTAATCCATTTTCCTCGTATTTTATTACATCTTTCAAAAATAATAATATAATATTTTCCAATAAAATACAATTTTGATCATACATCTTTATAAAATATATTTTTAATAATTTACCAAATGATCTATTAATCACTCAACTCTTTTATATGTGATGTAATCGCTTCATGGACATGTTCACTTACGAAAAATAATTTTTTACTTTTTACTTTCAGTTTTAAAAAAAAAATTAGAAAATTTGTTCATTTAGTAAAAATGAAAAATTATTTTTTGATGTAGATATAGACACTCTATATTTTCATATTAGGAAATTTTACTCTATTTATAAAAAGAAGATTTTGAAAAATTTTAGAAATCATCTTTAAGATATTTTCTAAAATCTTTCTAAAGTTAAAAAATTAAAATATATATATATATATATTTTTCTATTTTATAATTTAAAAAAATTATGCAATGTAAATATAAATTTCTATTTTTTATTTTTTATAGAAAATTTTTCTGGGAACACACCCAAATATCAAATTTATAATTTTAATATTGATTTTTCTCACATATCAAATTTATAATTTTCTTTCTTATATTTTCTAATAAATAGTAGGAGGATTGAGTTATAATATTCAAATCAATTTTAGATTCGATTTCATAGATGGATGGTTGAAAGAAAATAGGCATAAGATACAAAATAAACCCTTAACTTTAAAGTTATTTTAGGTTTAATTCAAGCCCTTCAACTCCTAAAACTTACCCAGTTAAGCCCTCTTTAATTGATATAAGGTGTTTAGATAATATTTTATATTTATGAAGTGCAGCCATGTAGTATTTTTTTTTTTTAGAATAGCAGGAAAAGTTTTATTGCTCAGTAGATAAGATTAAAACAATATTAATAGGAGGAGGGAGATTATTCCAAACAAAGAAACAGACATCAGATGATGCCTTCCTAGCTACTTCATGAGCTAAGCTATTAGAGTTTCTTAGAACCCAATTTAAGGAGATGTCCGATCGAGAAGATAGAAATGTCTTACGGTCATCAATCACACCACCAAACTCAGACAAGTTTGAATCACCAGAGGAGACAGCAAAGAAAACTTGTTGACCATCAATTTCAATAATCCCAGGCCCATCAAAACGAGGAAGCACAAAATTAAGAGCTTCACTAAGACAAAGCAATTCAGCATGAAAAGGGACTCTACAGCTCTCAAACTAACCTGAAACCACAAGCAAAGCCTCACCACGATCATCCCTTAGCACAAAACCAAAACCAGCGCTGGTTTCATTAGCTGGTAAAGCTGCATCAATATTACACTTCCACATACCAGTTGGAGGTTTTTGCTAAGAGCCACTATCATTCGTTGCTTCAAAATTCTGCTGAGAGAAAAAATTACCCCCTGATGCCTTAGCGGTGCTCTAATCCTCAAGAACACTATACAAAATCTTAACAGATAATGAATCTGGGAATGATTTGTTCTGCCAGACGAATAAGTTTTGCTTTGTCCACAATTTCCAAAGGCAAACAAAAATCTTAGCCACTTTTTCTCTGCTGAAGCATTGAAAAATATTAGAGCACTAAGTCTGAATACTGCCATTCATAGTGATATTAATTCTCAAGTTTAGAAGAGCCCAACAGCCTTGTGCCTTACTACACAGAAAAAATACATGCTCTGTAGTCTCCTGTATACCACATCTCTTACATAAACCATCGAAAGAAATTCCTCTCTCAAGCAGCGTTGTATTAGTTGGCAAAATGTTATTAACAAAACGCCAAATAAAATTTTAAATTTTAGGAGGGACATCTACTCTCCAAACCTTTTACCAAAGGCTGAAGCCATTAACAACAAGATTAGTTGAATTGCCATGTGCTACCTAATATGCTGTATTTACAAAGTAGCATCCGTTTTTGGAGAAATGCCATATCATTCGATCAGGTCTGTGAGAAAAGCTCAAAGGGATTGCCAGTATCATATCAACCTCTTCCTCAACAAAAATACCAGGAACTAAGTTCGTGTTCCAGCTCCTAGTATCATATCATTCGATCAGTCCAAATCTTCACTGAATGTTCATTACCAATAACCCATCTTAACACTAAACAAACTCTTTGCTTCAAATAAGCCTCTCCAAGTCAAAATGGGGTTAGATCCCAACCTTGTAGAAAATCCTCAGAAAGATAGTATTTTGCTTTGAGAACATGAGCTAGGAGAGAGTTGGGATTAGTCAAAAGTCTCCAGCTTTGCTTACCAATCATAGCCAAGTTAAAATGGTGGAGATTCTGGAACCTCATACCTCCTTCCTCTTTACTTCGGCACAAGTTGTCCCCAAGACATCCAATGCATTCTATTTGTTCCATCAGGTTTTTGACCCCACCAGAAACTATTCGTCATCCGTTGTAGCTCAATACAAGGAATGAGGAAGACTCCTAAACAAAAAGTGGGAAGAGCTTGAGCTATAGATTTTAAAAGAATTTCCTTTCTAGCTTTAGACAACAGTCTCGACGTCCAACTCTAAAGCCTGTTAGCCAATTTATCACAAATAAAAGTAGACACTCCTCTTATTTCTTCCAACCAAAGATGGTAGACCAAGATATCTACCATGGTCTATGCTATTAGAAACACCCAAACAAGCTACAATATAAACTCTTACCTCTGCACTCACATTAACACTAAAAAAGGTTCCAGACTTCTAATAATTCACAGCTTGACCGGAAGCATGTTCATAAGAGCGTAAAATCTGCTTCACTTGTGTACTTTCAACCGAGTTGGCTCTAAAGCAGAAGGAGTCATCTGCAAATAAAAGATGTGAAACAATGGGCCCATTAGTACTAACTTTGACATCTATGAATAAGCCCTACTGCTTCTGCCTCTCTAAACAAAGCGAACAAGCCCTCAGCACATATAATAAATAAGTATAGCGATAAAGGATCGCCTTGCCGCAACCCACATCCTGGATAGATAGGTCCTACTCCTCCCCATTTAAAGCAACATTATAGCAAACAGAGGACACACACAACATAATTAAATCCACCCATCGTCTATCAAATTAATACCAACTTTAAACACATATCCCTAAGATACTCCCAAAGAACTCTATCATATGCCTTGCTAATATCAATTTTTAGAGCCACTACCCAAGTTCTTCCTCTTATTACACTTCATATGGTGAATAATTTTGAAGGTAAATAAAATAATATCAGTCATGGCCCTTCCTGGCACAAAAGCCGAATGTGAGTCAGATACAATAGAAGGCAAAAGACCTTTAAGTCTATTTGCCAAAGTTTTTGCAAAAATCTTGTAAACAACATTACACAATGAAATTGGGCGTAAATCTTTAATGGACTCAGGATTATTCTTTTTGGGAATAAGAATAACAGTAGTATTATTCAAAGAATTAGGAAAAGAATAATTGTTGAACCAAGACTGACAACTCGCAATCACATCCCTGCCAACAATATCCCAAAATCTTTGGTAAAATGAAGGACTCATACCATAGAGCTCAGACGACTTATCTGGGTGCATTTGAAAAGCATCTTTCTTTATCTCTTCAGTAGTTAAGGGCTTAAGAAGAATAGCATTATCGAACGGGGATACTTTGACATTTATTTTACTAAGAACATCACTGCAATCCCCATTTTCAGCAAAAAAAAAAAACATAGCTTTAAAATAACTAAGCACATGATTCTTCAACTCATCCTGCCCATGAACCCACTGCCCATTATCTACACGAAGAGCTAATATGTAGTTCCTCCTTTTACGAGTGCTAGTCTGCCTCTGAAAATATCTTGAATTCCTATCACCATTTTTTAACCAGAGTACCTTAGAACGTTGCTTCCAATACACTTCCTCAGCTTTAAGTAGTTGGACAAATTTAGTACGCAAATCTGAAAGGTCCTCATCCGTTCCATGCTTTGATGCTAACAATCTGTACAAATCATTCTTCTTCTGCTTAAAATTCCTAACCAACTCTCCCCCCACTCAAATAGAGCTTTATCACTGTAGAAATAAATATGGAATCAAAGTTTAATTTGAGACAAATAAAATAAAAACTCAAACTTCTTTTATTAATTCAAAACATTAAATCACTCTTACAAAATATGACAATCTCACAAAACACATTTATTTTTCTCTCCACTCTCTTTTTTTTCTCTTACTCTTTTTCCTTCTATCAAATCTGCGTTTCTCCAAATGTTTAATGGTCATATATATAGAAAATAATAGCCTACTATAATTGACTAATTTCTAACTTTAATTATCTTAATTTTGGACGGTGCCCATTATTTTTTACCAAGTTTGGCCGGTGCATATTTTCAACATTAAATAAAATATTTTCATTTAAACGTATGGCTGGTGTATGGCCGGTGGATAGACGGTGCACATGTAAATTGAGTTTAATATTTTCCAACAAATCCCCCCCCCCCTTTAAACTTAATTCTCTTCCATCCTTCATCCCAATCGCCACTTTACATTTTTCGAGTAGAATAGTCGGTAGTGGCTTTGTGAAAATGTCAGCCACTTGATCATGACTCATTCTTACTCGTAATTTCTTCACTTGTTCTCGAATATAGTAAAACCTAACATCAATGTGCTTGCTTCTTTCGTGATGAACGGGATTCTTTCCTAGCTCAATTGCTGACTTATTATCAACTCGAATCTCTGTTGCTTCATGTTGTTGGAGATTTAAATCATACAGCAGATTTCTAAGCCAAATTGCATGACACACACACAATGATGCTGCCATATATTCTGCTTCACACGTTGAAAGTGTCACAATTGGTTGCTTCTTTGATTGCCATGTGAATGCCATGTCTCCTATAAAAAATACATATCCCGATATACTCTTTCGATCATCTATGTCTCCATACCAATCACTGTCCGAATACCCCACCAATTTATATTCTTCAGTCTTTGAGTAAAATAATCCGAATGATTGTGTTCCTTGAATATATCGGAGAATTCTCTTCAATGCTTTCCAGTGTGTGTGGACTGGTTCTTCCATGAATTGGCTTACTACTCCAACACTGTAGGATATGTCTGGCCTTGTGCATGTGAGGTAACAAAGACTTCCCACAAAACTTCGATATTTTGTCGCATCTACTCGATTTTCGCCGTTAAACTTTGAAAGCTTTGCACCTGGTTCCATCGGTGTTGAGACTGGATTGCAATCTGCCATGTTATTCTTTTTCAGGATATCTTTTGCGTATGCTTCTTGTGACACAAAGATTCCTGTCTTTCCTTATTTAACTTCCAGACCAAGAAAATACTTCATCAAGCCCAAATCCGTCATGTCAAATTCTCGCTTCATCTCCTCTTTGAAACTTTCAATCATCTTGGCATCATTTCCCATAAAGATGAGGTCATTAACATAAAGAGCAACAAACATCAAGTTACCTTCTTTCTTCTTCACATATAGTGCATGCTCATACGGGCATTGGATGAACCCGTTCTCCTTGAAATACATATTGATGCGAGTATTCCAAGCTCAAGGTGCTTGCTTTAACCCTTAAAATGCCTTTTTTAATTTCAGCACCTTTTGCTTCTTTTTGACTATTGTGTAACCGGGTGGTTGTTCAAGATAGACTTTCTCTTCTAGCATACCATTCAAAAATGCTGATTTGACATCCATCTGAAATATTGGCCACTCAAATTGTGCTGCTTGAGAGATTAGAAGTCGAATTGTCTCCATTCTTGCAACTGGAGCAAAAACTTCATCATAGTCAATTCCTGCCTTTTGTCTGTAACCCTTTGCAACAAGTCGTGCCTTGTATCGCTCAATCTTTCCTTGAGCATTCATCCTTTTCTTGTATACCCATTTTGCTCCAATGGGCTGACTTTCTTTTGGCAATTCTGTGAGCTCCCATGTCTTATTTTGCTCGATCAATTTGATCTCCTCATCCATCGCTGCTCACCATTTCTCATTCTTCACTGCTTCTTCAAAGCTTATGTTTTCAGCATCTGCCAGAAGACATACAAGATGTACTTCTGCTGTGGAATCATACAGATCATGCAGACTTTGTATCCTTGGCTCAATTGGTTCTTCCTTACCATCAGTCATTTGCGAACTCCTTGCTTCTGGAGAGTATTCCGGTATTTGAGAACTTGATAATGGAATGCTTAATGATTCTCCTGTTTCTACTGCTATTTCGATAGATTTGTTCCAATCCCAATTGCTTGCTTTATTCACCTGAACATCTCGACTCACCATTACCTTTCGATTTATTGGGTCGAGCAATTTGTAGCCTTTGGTTTTCTCGTCATAGCCAATGAACAGAAATTTCTTACTCTTGTCTTCTAGCTTTGTGCGTCGTTAATTTGGCACATGTGCGTAGGCCACACTACCAAATATTTTGAAGTGTGAAACTGTTGGCTTTTGACCACTCCATACTTCTTGTGGAGTTCTATCTTCCAATTTTGCATGTGGACATCTATTCTGTACATAAATTGCGCACTGCACGGCTTCTGCCCAAAATTCTTTTGGCATCTTCTTAGTTTTCAACATTGATCGAACCATGTCGAGAATTGTCCGATTCTTTCTTTTTGCCATGCCATTTTGCTGCGGAGTATACAATACAGTTAAGAGCCTTCTTATTCCATGCTCCTCGCAATAGCTTGCAAAATCTGTTGAGTTGTATTCGCCACCTTTGTCTGATCGTAGAGCTTTAATAAACTTGCTAGTTGCCTTCTCCACCATGATCTTGAACCTTTTGAATACCCCAAATGCCTCCGATTTTTCTTTCAAGAAGTAGACCCAAGTCTTTCTGGAAAAATCATCGATAAAAGTAATAAAGTACTTTTTGCTGCTGAATGATTCCGAAGTGATTGGCCCATAAATATCAGTATAAATTACTTCAAGAGGAGCTTTTGCTCGATATTCTGCCTTTTTCTGAAATGAGTTTCTCGCATGTTTTCCGAGAACACACTCCTCGCAAAACTTCTCTGTATAGTCTATATTTGGTAATCTATGCACCATCTCCTTCTTGGACAACATTTGTAATTCGCCATAGTGTAGATGACCAAATCGCAAATGCCACAAAGAAGCTTTGTCATCAACATTAACTTGCATGCATCATTCTTTCACATAACTGAGGTTGATTTTGTACATCTGATTTCTCGCCATCTCGACTCGTGCAACTAGATGACCATTCTTGTCTTTTAGTTAAAGATCTCGACCTTTCATCAGCACCGAGTTTCCTTTCTCCATGAGTTGTCCCATGCTCAAAATATTACTTTTGAGATCGGGTACGTAATAGACATTTTGAATTAATCTGTTCATACCATTCTTTCGCTGAAAGGAAATTGTGCCTCGACCTTTCACTTGGATTCTAGACTCATCTCCAAATGAAACGTGCCCATCTTCAATGATTTGCATTTCTATGAATAAATGCTTATGCCTGCACATATGATTGCTCGCAGCAGTGCCGAGATACCATATTGTCTCGTTGTTGGTATTCTTATTGTCATAATCCATCATGAGAAGCCCATCATTTGATTCTTTTTCTGCGACTAGATTAGTGTTTTCTTCAACTTTCTTTTCAACATAGCAGTCTTTTGCATAGTGCCCAGACTTGCCATAATTATAGCAATTGTCGGAATTAGAGTCCTTTGCGTAGTGACCAGGCTTACCACATTTAAAACACTCGATATTCAAGAGGTTTTTTCAACCACCTCTGCCACGTCCTCATCCTCGACCTCTCCAATTTTGTTAACTTGACTGCCAATTTCCTCCAAAATAATCATTTTGACCACGACCTCTACCACCGCGACCATTTCCTCAACCTCTTCTGCCGCACCCTCTTCCTCGAGAATTTTGAGAATAAAGTGCTTTATCATCTACGATTGTTGCCTTTGAATGAAGAGCCTCTTCAAGTGTCTCCCCCTTTTTCTTCTTCTTACGTTGCTCGTGTGCTTCGAGCGAACCAGTGAGCTTATCGACTGTTAATGTCGAGAGATCCTTTGATTCTTTAATAGCGCATGCAACATTCTCAAATCTATCTGTTAGTGACCACAATATCTTTTCAACAACTCGCGAATCATTTAACATCTCTCCATTTCGCTTGAGTTGATTCACAACAGTTTGAACTCGTGTGATGTAATCAGATACAACTTCTGAGTCCTTCATCTTCATTCCTTTGAGCTCACCTCGAAGGGTTTGGAGGCGAACCTGTCGAATTGGCAATCTTCTCAAAGCCTGACTCGTCTACTGCTTGGAATAATAGGTAAAGAGCAGTTTTATCTTTTGCTCGTATCCCTTTTAACGCTTTTTGTTGGTTTGCCGTCATGCCTGCAATATCTGTTGGCTCGGTAAAGCCTGTCTCAACTATCTCCCACGCATCCTGTGTGCCTAGTAGTGCTCGCATTTGTATGCTCCAATTATCATAATTCAACTTTGTAAGTCGTGGTAGAGGTATTTGACCCAACGCGCTTCCTGAACTTGCCATGGCTCTGATACCAATTTGTAGAAATAAATATGGAATCAAAGTTTAATTTGAGACAAATAAAATAAAAACTCAAACTTCTTTTATTAATTCAAAACATTAAATCACTCTTACAAAATATGACAATCTCACAAAACACATTTATTTTTCTCTCCACTCTCTTTTTTTTTTCTCTTACTCTTTTTCCTTCTATCAAATCTGTGTTTCTCCAAATGTTTAATGGTCATATATATAGAAAATAATAGCCTACTATAATTGACTAATTTCTAACTTTAATTATCTTAATTTTGGACGGTGCCCATTATTTTTGACAAAGTTTGGCCGATGCATATTTTCAACACTAAATAAAATATTTTTATTTAAATGTATGGCCGGTGGATGGACGGTGCACATGTAAATTGAGTTTAATATTTTCCAACAATCACATCTTTCAATTCTATCCAGCAAAAAAGCATTATGACCCGAATTCCAGCCCAATTCAACTACCTCACGCACATGTGGATTTAGCAGCCAAGCATTTTCGAAGAGAAAACATTGGTTGAAGTGAGGGGTACCATCCAAATCAGACCAAAGAAGAATGGGCAAGTGATCAAAATATGCAGCAATCAAGTTCTCTAATCTGACACTCGGAAAAAGCCTTGCCCAAGCTTCATTTACCACACACCTATCCAACTTCTCCTGAACAAACTTAGCATAGTTTCTTCCTCTCTCCCAGGTGAAAGGATGCCTAATAAGAGGGAGATAACCTAAGCCACACAAAGACAAGGTATTTTAAAACCCATTTAAAAAGCTCAACGGGTGAGACGAACCTCCTTCTTTATCTGTTGCATAAAGGAGATCATTGAAGTCCCCTATAAATGCCCAAGGAAGAGTTCTATTTGAAGCCAAACTGATCAACGTCTTCCATGATTCTCTCCTTCCGCTTCTATTTGGAATACCATAAAAACTAGTCAACACCCATCGGTTGCTTAACCTTCATATCTATGAAATTAATATAAAATGAAAGAACACTGATATCTATAGACGAGAGACACAACACTGCTAATCCCCCTCCTCTCCCCATACGATCAACCACAAAACAATTATAAAAACCCAATCTAACTTTAATCACCTCAATACGCGCTTTATCCACCAAAGCCTTCATTAGGAACAACACATCTGGCTTATACTTCTTAATCAGCTCTAAAAGAGCCATGACTACACTAAGGTTGTCAAGACCTTAGCAGTTTCAGCTAAGAGTTTTCATGATGCTCGGCGAGTCCCTTGAGAGAGAGCAATGAAGAAGTTAAGCTTGTGTCCGTAGAAACTGACAGAGCAAAAATAAGATTGTTTTGAGGCACCTTGACCTTTGCCTTTACTTGCCTTCTTCAATACTCAAAACGACATCCTCCAAGGAAAGAGTCTGAGTTCTATGCAAGCCCAATTATATAGCCTCTTTCTCAAGTTGGTCCAACTCCAAATCATGGTCCCTTGCAGTTATATTCTCAATTAATTTCGTGATCACAACAGAATTGCAAATCTTTTTCAAATTTGAATTACTTGCCTTATCCCTTTCTATCCCCCTCATACGTGTCGATGATTTAGCTAATCTACCTCCCTCCTCACAACGCAACCAGCTACTCACCGACGTTCTTGCTCGGCGCGATAGCACCCTGATCCTATCATCCCACTCCAACTTTAACAAAGCCGAAGGATTGTAAATTCTCAGGGGACAAAGCTATCATTATGGCCAAGTTTTCCACAAAGGAAGCAAAACACAGTTAATCTCTCATATTTAAATGTTGTGCAGCGGAAGTAAATAGCACGCAAATTACTTACTATTATACAAGTAAATAGTGTATAAAATATTGTACTAAAAATAAATACCAAGAAAATTTCCAAGAAAGGCTGGAGGGATCACAGACGGTCCCGCTTAAAACCCAGTCTCCTTAGACAGAATTTTACCTGGATAATTAATAGCACAATATAACAAAATAACTACCCTTGATAATAGTTATAAAACTGAGACAAAATAGCACACCAAATTTAACGTGGTTCACCCTTTTACTTTGGGCTACGTCCACGGGACAAACTCCGAAAAATATTCTTCCACTATTAAAATAGTTGGCTTACAAGAGAGACTTCTCTAGAAATATTTCTAGAGGTACAATTATTACAATTGAGATAAACCCAAAATAGTGGCACTCAAGTGTTTTTCAAACACTCCCAAAATTAAACTACTTCACTATTTTGTCACTCCCCAAATAATTCTCTCTCTCATACACAATTCTCTAATATTTCTCCTCTCAAATTGTGTATTTTGAAGAAGAAGGGGAAGGCTATATATATAGGCATTTTCATGAGGTTGTTGGCCTAACTTAATTAGGCCAACAACCATTTATTATTATTTTTTATTTTACATAGTCAAAAAAATACCAAATGGTTGGTATTTTCCAACAAGTCTCCCCCTACCAACCATATGAATTAACTGTCATTCCTGTAGATGATCGACAAAACTCAAACTTTTCCCTTGGTAGAATCTTTGTTAACATGTCTGCACCATTTTCTTCAGTATGAATCTTTTCAAGCTGTAAAAGCTTTTTCTCCAACACATCTCTGATCCAGTGGTATCTCACATCAATATGCTTTGATCTTGAGTGGAAGAAGGAATTCTTCCCAAGGTGGATAGCGCTCTGACTATCACAATAAAGTGAATATCTATCCTGCTAAAATCCAAGTTCATCTAAAAACTTTTTCATCCACAAGAACTCTTTGCAAGCTTCAGTTGCAGCAATAAATTCTGCTTCAGTTGTTGAGAGAGCAACACACTTTTGCAACCTTAATTGCCATGACACAGCTCCCCCTGCAAATGAAATCAAATAACCTGATGTAGACTTTCTTGAGTCAACATCGCCTGCCATATCTGCATCTGTGTAGCCAATTAACACAGGTTTACCATCACCAAAATATAAATATATTTTGGAAGTACCACAGAGATATCTGAGAATCCATTTCACAGCAGCCCAATGTTCCTTACCAGGATTAGAAAGGAACCGACTTACTACTCCCACTGAGTGAGCAATATCTGGCCGTGTATATACCATGACATACATCAAACTGCCAACTGCTGAAGCATATGGAACTCTATCCATGTCTTCTTTCTCTTTATCTATAGAAGGACATTGTTTTGAAGTTAATTTAAAGTGGTTAGCAAGAGGACAACTAACATCTTTAGCCTTATCCATATTAAACCTTTGAAGTACTTTCTTAATATACTTCTCCTGTGACAACCACAATTTCTTGGTGCCTCTATCTCTGATTATCTTCATACCAAGAATTTGTGCTGCTGGCCCTAAGTCTTTCATAGCAAAAGACTTGCTTAACTGCTTCTTCATATTATTAATTCTAGAAATGTTATGGCCAATGATTAACATGTCATATACATAGAGTAAGAGAATTATAAAATCATCATCAGAGAATTTCTTCACAAATACACAGTGATCTGAAGAGGTCTTTTTGTAGTCTTGCTCCCCTATAACTGACTCAAACTTCTTGTACCACTGTCTCGGTGCCTGCTTCAAGCCATACAAGCTTTTCTTTAACTTGCAAACATAATCCTCTTTTCCTTTTTCTTTGAAACCCTCTGGTTGTTCCATGTATACCTCTTCCTCCAAGTCACCATGAAGGAAGCAGTCTTTACATCCATCTGCTCAATCTCCAAGTCGAGACTTGCAGCTAATCCCAGTACTGTACGAATGGATGTCATCTTCACCACTGGTGAAAAAATCTCATCAAAGTCAATCCCTTTCCTTTGGTTGAATCCCTTAACAACTAATCTGGCTTTGAATCGTGGCTGGAAACTGTGTTCATCATGCTTTATCCTAAACACCCATTTATTCTTCAAAGCCCTCTTGCCTGTTGCAACTTCACAAGCTCAAAAGTTTTATTATCATGCAAAGATTTTATCTCATCTTGCATGGCTTCAATCCATTTCTTCCTCTTCTCATCTGCCATAGCTTCTTGGTAATCCTCAGGTTCTCCCCCATCAGTGAGTAATACGTACTGATTATTCGAGTATCTAGTAGAAGGTTGTTGAGTTCTAGTAGATCTCCTCAATGGAACCTGAGGAACTTCTACTGGTAGTGGTGGCTAATTTTCAATCTGGTCCTCATCATCATCCGATTGGATCTCTATAGGAGCATCGATGTCAGCATTTTCTGGCTGACGATTTTATATTTTATTTCCAACTTGTCTTGGCACTGCCTTTGGAGGAACTAGCTTTAAGTTTGTTGAATCACCATTGGATTCAGAAATATCCTTTTTCACTTTGTTAATGTCTTCAATAGTTTGATCTTCAACAAATACGGCATCACGACTTCTAAGAAGCTTTTTCTGAACTGGATCATAAAATCTATAGCCAAGCTGATCATGATCTTGACCATAACTAATAAATACACATTCACGTGTCTTGACATCAAGCTTTGACCTCTCATCCTTAGGAATGTGCACAAAATCTTTGCAACCAAACACCTTTAAATGATTATAGGAAACATCCTTTCTTGACCACACCTTTTCTGGTGTATTATATTGAAGAGGAACACAGGGTGAAAAATTGAGTACATGTACTACAGCGTATAGAGCTTCACCCCAAAAAATCTTAGGTAACTTTGAATGTGAGAGCAAACATCTAACTCTCTCCATTAAAGTCTTGTTCATCCTCTCCGCTAACCGTTCAATTGCGGCATTTTTGGAGGTGTTGTTTGATGTCGAATACCATGCTCCTTGCAGTAGGCATCAAATGATCCCAAGTATTCTCCACCATTGTCTGTCCGAATGCATTTTAACTTCTTCTCAGTCTCCCTTTCAACTAAGGCATGAAATTGCTTGAACACGTCTATTACTTTGTCTTTTGACTTCAAAGTATATACCCACATTTTCCTTGAATGATCATCAATGAAAGTCACAAAGTATTGAGCACCACCAAGTGACTTTGACATTGGTCCACACAGATCTAAGTGAATCAGATCCAATACATTCTTCATTCTGGAAGGAGTGGAACCTTTGAAAGCAACTCTATTTTATTTTCCAGCCAGACAATCAGTACATTTCTTTAAATCCACTTTATCAACTCTAGACAATACATTCTTCTTTACCAATTGTGCCATCCCTTTCTCGCCTATATGACTGAGTCTTCTATGCCATAATTCAGTCATATTTTCTTTCTCCACTGCATTCACAGAATCACTGGAGAGCTTTGCTTGCATCACATATAGCTTGGAGCACTTTTTACCTTTTTCATATACCAAGGAGCCTTTAGTAAGTTTCCATTGACCATCCTTAAAAGTACTGCTGAAACCTTCATCATCAAGCATACCAATGGAATCAGGTTTAGCCAAAGGTTGGGAACATGTCTTACATCTTTCAAAAATAATCTCATCCTATTTTCTGTCTTTAAACAAATATCACCTCTGCCGATGATCTTGGCTATACCCTTGTCTCCCATTTTGACAACACCAAAATCTCCTTGTTTATATGTTGAGAAAAATTCTTTATGTGATGTGGCATGAATGGTGGCACCACTATCACTTACCCAGTCCAATTCACTGGATGCAATATTCACATTATTATCATAAGAAATAACATGAAATTCTTCAATGGTGGCAGTCGTGGTTTCTCGTTCATCATCACTGCTATCATCTCGCTTAATCTCTTTGCCTTTGTTCTTCTCCTGTTTGAACTTTTGACAGAATTTCTTGATATGTCCCTTCTTTTTACAATGATGGCATTCAACATTTGCATATTTGTTTAATTTTCCTCGGCTTTTATCTCTGGTATTTGAACTCCTAAACTTGCTCCTCCCTCCAGAATCAGTAACCAAAACATCTGGCTGAGATGTAGATACTGAATTTTGAGATCTCCTTCTCATCTCTTCATTCATAATTGAACTCTTGACGGATTCCAAGCTAACAAAGCCATCAACTGCTGAATTAGTGATGGAAATCTTCAAAGTCTCCCAAGACTCTGGCAAAGAGGAAAGTAGTAAAAGAATGAGCAACTCATCATCAAATTTTATGCCCATTCCTGACAACTGGTCCACAAAACCTTGAAATTCATTCAAGTGATCCGCCAAAGATGTACCTTCTCGGTAACTAATTTTGACCAGTTTAGTCTAATAGAGCAACTTGTTATTCCCTGTTTTAGAAGCATATAACTTTTCAAGCTTCTCCCATAGGGATCTAGCATGAGTCTCTTTACAAATGTGATTATACACATTGTCTTCGACAAACTGTCGGATAAAACCACACACTTGCTCATGCTCGAATTTCCAGTCTTCATCTGATTTATCATCAGGTTTTGATGTGGTGAACACAGGCAAATGCATTTTCATCACAAATAGGAGA
Organism: Garcia nutans; assembly: GCA_947685225.1. NCBI lineage: Eukaryota > Viridiplantae > Streptophyta > Magnoliopsida > Malpighiales > Euphorbiaceae > Garcia > Garcia nutans. Next base: position 4,418,124 of record CANTUV010000059.1, on the reverse strand, counting down.
TCCTTCATCTTGTTTCTCCATATGTGGTAATTCGAGCCATTTAGGCTGATCATCTTGTTTACCTTTGTCTCCATCTCTTTAATGCAAAGAGGTTAACTCCGATACTGTGTGCTTGAACCACAGCTCTGATACCACTTGTTGTGCAGCGAAAGTAAATAGCATACAAATTACTTACTATTATACAAGTAAATAGTGTATAAAATATTGTACTAAAAATAAATACAAAGAAAATTCCCAGGAAAGGCTGGAGGGGTCACAGACGGTCCCGCTTAAAATCCAGTCTCCTTAGACAGAATTTTACCTGGATAATTAATAGTACAATTTAACAAAATAACTACCCTTGATAATAGTTATAAAACTGAGACAAAATAGCACACCAAATTTAATGTGGTTCACCCTTTTACTTTGGGCTACGTCCACGGGACAAACTCCTAAAAATATTCTTCCACTATTAAAATAGTAGGCTTACAAGAGAGACTTCTCTAGAAATATTTCTAGAGGCACAATTATTACAATTGAGATAAACCCAAAATAGTAGCACTCAAGTGTTTTTCAAACACTCCCAAAATTAAACTACTTCACTATTTTGTCACTCCCCAAATAATTCTCTCTCTCTCACAATTCTCTAATATTTCTCCTCTCAAATTGTATATTTTGAAGAAGAAGGGGAAGGCCATATATATAGGCCTTCCCATGAGGTTGTTGGCCTAACTTAATTAGGCCAACAACCATTTATTATTTTTTTATTTTACATAGTCAAAAAAATACCAAATGGTTGGTATTTTTCAACATACGTGTCGATGATTTAGCTAATCTACCTCCCTCCTCACAACGCAACCAGCTATTCGTCGTCGTTCTTGCTCGGCGCGATAGCACCCTGATCCTATCATCCCACTCCAACTTTAACAAAGCCGAAGGATTGTAAATTCTCAGGGGACAAAAGCTATCATTATGGCCAAGTTTTCCGTAAAGGAAGCAAAACACAGTTAATCTCTCATATTTAAAACTAGCATAAACATGAGAACCATTGGCAAAATTCAACTTCTTTTTCCTGACCAAATGCTAAGGAATATCAAGTTCAACTCACATCCGCATAAACCTATTATCCCTATTAGTCAAATCTCGTACATCATAGTCCACAAACCGCCCTACAAAATTACCAAAATTCCTTGCCATCACATATATGAAACACCCAGGTGGCAAATCATGGACTTGAACCAAAAATAAGCAGTGGATAATGGGTACTTCATGCGGATCATCTCCCTTTTTTAGACGTCGAGTAACAAGAAGTTGGTTGTTAAAGGTCCAAGCGCCACCATCTATAATCCTCTGAATATCAACTTCATAAAACAAACGAAACAGGTACCTCTTAGGACCCAAGTCCTTAATATGAATACCTCCGATCGGGTGCCATAAATCAGCTAAGGTATTCTGCATTGGTTCAAACTTCACCCATAAAGCAAAAATCATATCTACACCCCCTACTCTCTTCAGATACCTCGACATTCCATGCTTCTTCCTCCACTTCTTGAATCAACAGTGATGCTAAGTCTGATTCTTGTTCCATTGTCAATGAAAACAAGGCCAGACATAAATGTGGGCTTTAACTCTGCAATCCTTTGGCTCGGCTTTGCTGGTTTACTAAGCAAAACGCAGCGTTTTGTAATAGGGTTATAATTGGTTATGTACCTTCATATAAATATTGATGTTAAGGCTAGGGTTGCACGGGTTTTTGCTAATCTGTTTGTTTTCTCTCTCACGCGGCGATTTTTCTTTCTCTGCTAGGGTTTGTTAGATCTTCTTCATCGCTTAAGTATTATCTGTAACAAGAGTGTGTTTCTTCTTGTTTGGTGAGTGATAAGGGTGAGGGAAGAGTAGATCTGTGTGAGGAGAGTTGAGTGAGAAGTTGTATCTGTAACTTCTGTTTTTGTTCGGTTCTTAGTGGATTGATCAACTAAGGTTCTCCTCCTCCTTGGATGTAGGCTTTCTTTGTGAAAGTCGAACCAAGTAATTCACTGTGTTGATTTTTTCCTTGCTTTCTGTTTGATCTGTTTGTTGGTTACTGTCAAGATCTCCTACAAGTGGTATTAGAACGATCGGGATCTCGGCAAAAATCAGGTGGTCTCTCTCCTTGATCTTTCATTTTTTTCTTCTTGTTATTTATTTGACCTAATTTTCTAGGGTTTCGATTTTTAGTTTGTCCAAATCGTTTACGTTTCTTCTTTTTCTTGTTATCTTATTTGAGTACTAGTAACTGCCGAGAGTGTGTCTTGGCAGATCTGGTTGAAGAAAGAAAAGAACTCTAACGATCGTTTTGAAACCCTAAAACGATGAGGAAATTTCAGTTACAAAGATCAATGTTGAGAAGTTTGATGACAAGGGAGACTTTACTATCTGGAAGGAAAAGATGATGGCGATACTTGTCCAGCAGAAGTGCCGACGGGCACTTGATGGTCTTCAGGCGCTCCCAGAGAGTCTGAAAGACGATGAGAAGCAAGACTTGATGGATCTTGCATATAGCATGATCATTCTGAATCTGTCTGATTCTGTACTTCGAAAAGTGAGAGGTAAGAATACTGCACCTGAACTCTGGGCTAAATTGAATGAGTTGTATACCATTAAGTCAGTGTCTAGGTTAGCATTCTTGAAAGAACAAATGTTTAGTTTTAAAATGGATTCACAAAAATTTGTGGATGATAATCTTGATAGTTTTCAAAAACTTGTCCTAGAAATAGCTGATGCTGGAGAGGAATTAAGTGAGGATAATCAAACTGTTATTCTCCTTAATTCAATCTCTGAAAATTATCAAAATGTGAAGGATGCTTTAAAATATGGTAGAGATAAGCTAACTGTAGATGATGTAATGAATGCTCTAAAGCTTAGGGAAATGGAATTGAAAACTGCAAGTAAACAAAAAACTAGTGCTGAGGGTCTGTATGTAAAAGAAAAGTCAAAGAATAAAAGAAAGAAGAGTAAATACAAATCCCAGGATAATACTCAATCACATCAGTTTAACAATAATTTTTCACAGTCTGATAAGTCTAACAATCAGAACACTAATAGTACTAATAAATCTGATAGAATTTGTTATTATTGCAAGAAAAAGGGTCATATTAGGAGATTTTATAGAGAAAGACTTAAAAAGATTGTACAAAATGATAATAATGAGTCCAGAGCTGCAAATTCATCAACACAAGTTGATGATATTGAAGCTCTAACTATTAGTGTGACTAGGGACACTGATGTTTGGATTCTAGACACTGCATGCTCTTTTCATATGACTCCTCACAAGCATTGGTTTGCAAAATATCATGACTTAAGTGGTACAAATGTTCTGATGGGTAATGACACCTCATGTAGGGTGTTGGGTATAGGCAATGTTAGGTTGTCTATGTGGGATGGCAAGCATGTAGAGCTTACTCAAGTTAGGCATATACCTGACTTAAAGAGGAATCTTATTTCTTTAGGATACCTAGAAGAAATGGGCCTGTATCACATAGCTAGAGACGGGTTTCTAGATGTCTTTAAGGGGAATAGGAATATACTGAGAGGTAAAAGAGTAAACAGGCTATACTACCTGGATGGGTTAACATTGACTGGTCAAGCAACAAACATTGAGTCCAGCTATAACTCCACTGTATTGTGGCATAGAAGGTTAGGCCACATTGGTTTTAAGGGCTTAGAAAGATTATTTAAACAGGGATCACTAGACATGACTGAATTTAATAAACCCAGCTCATGTGAAGGTTGTGTAATGGGTAAGTCCCATAGACACAGTTTCAATTCTGCTAGCTATAGAGCTAAAGAGTGTCTTGAGTATATCCATAGTGATCTCTGGGGATCCTCAAATGTGCCTATGTCTCTGTCTGGTTCTCAATATTTTGTAACCTTCATAGATGATTTCTCTAGGAAAATTTGGATATATTTCCTCAAAAATAAAAATGATGTGTTTGATAAATTCTGTGAATGGAAACCTTTAGTTGAAACTCAAAAGGATTGTAAAGTTAAAACATTGAGAACTGATAATGGCTTGGAATTCATAAATAAACAGTTTAATGAATTTTGTGCTAAAAATGGTATCTTGAGACATAGGACATGTACCTACACACCTCAGCAGAATGGTGTAGCTGAAAGGTACAATAGAACCATACTGAATAAGGTGAGATGCATGCTGTATGACTCTGGTCTAGGCAAAAGGTTTTGGGCAGAGGCTGCCTCTACTGCTTGTTATTTGATTAACAGGTCACCTGCCTCTGCCATCAACTTTAAGTGTCCAAATGAAGTGTGGAACAATAGATTAGTAAGCTATTCTCACCTTAGAACCTTTGGATGTGTAGCATATATACATTCCCAGCAGAGTAAGTTAGATCCTAGAGCTAAGAAATGTGTTTTCATTGGTTACCCTAATGGGGTTAAAGGCTATAAGCTTTGGTCTTCTACTGATAACAAGATTGTTGTGAGTAGAGATGTTGTGTTTAATGAAAATGAATTTTATAGGACTAACTTGCAAGTGAAACAATGTGAGTTAATCTCAGAACTTGATATTTTTGAGGTGGAGCTAGACAGTTTCAAGCAAACTGATCAGAATGCTCCTCCTCAAGTGTTTGATGATGATACAAAAAATGCAGGACAGGAACAGTTAGATGATGTTGATCAAGAACCAGAAGAACATAATCTAACTGGTTACATGTTAACTAGAGACAGGCAGAGAAGGGAGATCAGAAGACCATCCAGGTTTAACGACTACTCCTTTTATTTTGTTAATGCTGAATTGACTGCATTTGCTTTTGTATCTGCTGTTGTTATTGAGACAGGTGAACCAATGAGCTATGAACAAGCAAGAAATAGCTCAGATTGGAAGTTCTGGAAGGCTGCTATGGATGATGAAATGTCATCTTTGCACAAAAACCAGACTTGGAAACTGGTCCCAAAACCACCAGGTAAGAAAATAATAGGTTGTAAGTGGATTTATAAAGTTAAACCTGCCATACCTGGTCTTGAGAGGTTGAGATATAAAGCTAGGGTTGTAGCAAAAGGCTTCTCTCAAAGAGAAGGGATAGATTTCCATGAAATTTTCAGTCCTGTAGTCAAGCATGTTTCAATTAGATTAATTCTTTCTATAACTGCTCTGTTAAATCTGAAACTAGAACAGTTAGATGTTAAAACAGCTTTTCTTCATGGAAACCTTGAAGAAGAACTGTATATGTCTCAACCTGATGGCTATGTTGAATCTGGAAAAGAGGATCATGTATGCTTGTTACAGAAATCACTTTATGGCCTAAGACAGGCTCCTAGGCAATGGTACAAGAAATTTGATGACTTTATGACTAGTCACAGTTTTAAAAGAAGTTGTTTTGATTCATGTGTGTACTATTCTGAGTTGTCAAATGGTTTGTACATTTACTTGTTACTCTATGTGGATGACATGCTCATTGCTTGTAAAAGTCTGTCTGAAATAAATAAGTTGAAGTCTAAACTAGGAAAGAAATTTGAAATGAAGGACCTTGGTCCAGCAAAGAAAATACTTGGCATGAACATTGTTAGGGACAGAGATAAGGGACTGTTGTGGCTTAATCAAATTGATTATGTATCTAAATTTCTTGATGTGTTTGGTTTAGACAAAACTAAAGCTGTAGCAACACCTATAGGATCACAGTTTAAATTGTGTTCAAGTACTAAACCATTGACTGCTGTTGAATCTGTTTATATGAGTAGAGTACCTTATCAAAATGTGGTAGGTAGTATAATGTATGCTATGATTTGCACAAGACCTGACATAGCTTATGGCATAAGTTTGGTAAGCAGATTCATGAGTAATCCAAATAAAACACACTGAGATGCTGTTAAATGGTTGTGTAGGTACTTGAATGGTTCAAAGTCTGTCAGTTTATTGTTTAAACAGTCAGGCATGAATAATTTTGATATAAATGGCTTCTGTGACTCTGATTTTGCAGCTGACTTAGATAAAAGAAGGTCATTGATTGGTTATTGCTTTATGTTTGGAAATAACATTGTTAGTTGGAAATCTAACCTGCAGCATATTGTAGCCCTATCCACCACAGAGGCAGAATACATTGTCTTAACTGAGGCAATAAAGGAAGCAATCTGGTTAAAGGGTATTGTTAATGAATTGGGTTTTTCTCACAGTAAAGTCTGTGTGTTTTGTGACTCTCAGAGTGCTATTCACTTGAGTAGGAATAGTGTCTTTCATGAGAGAACAAAACATATAGATGTGAGGTTACATTTCATTATAAATGTTATATCTAAAGGTGAAATAACTGCTGAGAAAATCTCAACACATAATAATCCTGCTGACATTCTTACTAAACCTGTTTCTGTTTCTAAATTCCAGGATGCTTTGAGCATACTTGGAGTTCAGAAAGCTTAAATATGAAGATGGTGATTACCTGAGGAGGAGAGCTGAATGTTGATCAAGCAGGATTCCAGAGTCAGGTGGAGATATGTGGGCTTTGACTCTGCAATCCTTTGGCTCGGCTTTGCTGGCTTACTAAGCAAAATGCAGCGTTTTGTAATAGGGTTATAATTGGTTATGTAGCTTCATATAAATACTGATGTTAAGGCTAGGGTTGCACGGGTTTTTCCTAATCTGTTTGTTTTCTCTCTCACGCGGCGGTTTTTCTTTCTCTGCTAGGGTTTGTTAGATCTTCTTCATCTCTTGAGTATTATCTGTAATAAGAGTGTGTTTCTTCTTGTTTGGTGAGTGATAAGGGTGAGGGAAGAGTAGATCTGTGTGAGGAAAGTTGAGTGAGAGGTTGTATCTGTAACTTCTGTTCTTGTTCGGTTCTTAGTGGATTGATCAAATGAGGTTCTCCTCCTCCTTGGATGTAGGCTTTCTTTGTAAAAGCCGAACCAAGTAATTCGCTGTGTTGACTTTTTCCTTGCTTTCTGTTTGATCTGTTTGTTGGTTACTGCCAAGATCTCCTACAATAAACAAATGTCAATAACTAAGAGACAAAAAGACAAAAGACAATAGGGTTATCGTGACTAGAGAAAAGCATGCCAGACGGCTGACATTTCAGCCATGTAGTATTTTATATTTATGAATTACGATTATGATAACTATGGATTTTAATTTTTGACAAATGAGAATATAAAACAATAAAATTTTATTCAATTACAGGTTTTACAATGTTTTAAGATGAGATTTATGAAGCAACTATTATTCTATTTCTTTAAAATTTTAATACACTCTATATATATATATATATATATATATTGTACAAATCCAATTTTTATACATAAATTATATTAATTATATTTAATTTTTATGTATAAGTCATATTTATCAAATAATAAGAATATCAATAATTGAAAGAAGACAAATTATTAAACTAGACTTAAAGTCGCATAAAATTGGGGTTAAAAAATACAAGTTACAAATGATAAACTACAAAAATAATTAACATCAGGAGCTTAATTTGATAAGAATGAGCTTGAGTGAGTTTTTGAAATTAAAAGGCTGAGTTGAATTCAAATGAATTTAAGAGTTTAATTGACCCTTCAATTCAATTTTGAGGATTTATTTGCACATTTGGTCAAAGAAAATATAACTGGCGTGTTTGAATTCAATGAAAATTAATTTTGAAAAAAAATTGAAATAATCACTTGTGACAGGTTAAAGTCAACTAGTCAACCCTTCATGAATGAATTTTTCTATTCATGATATGACTTAAAAAATTTAATAAAAAAAATTGGAAACTCACTTGTCAAAACTTTTCTCAATATGAAAGAGTATATATACACTTGGGAATAATTTAACAATAATAGTAATTAAATATGTCAAATTTGGTACAATAGTTTTTGATTAATTAAAATTATTTCATTTAGGTGTTAAAAAAATTGATGATTAATATTAAATGTCCGAAAAGCATCTTATAACTCAAAGCTCGTTACTTTCCAAATTGCGGATTCCTGGATGCAGCAAGAGGTTTGAATCCGAGTTATTTGTGGCAAAGTATTATTAAAACTCAAAGTCTGATAAGAGCTGGTAGTGTATTGAGGGTTGGACGTGGTGATACTATTTCTATTTTCAATGATCCTTGGGTTCCATCAATTCCAGGATTTCATATTCAATCTGAAGCTCCAGTTGGAGGGGATCAGCTTAAGGTGACAGCATTACGTAGTGGGGATGGTTTAAGTTGGGATGGTGCAATGTTGCAGTTGTTTTTATCGGAAGAGGAGGTAGCAGCGGTGAAAAGAATTCCCTGTTTTCGTTCTGAATTGGATGACTCTTGGTTTTGGTTGCACAATAGCAGTGGGATTTATTCTGTTAAGAGTGGTTACAAATTGTTGGTTGAGGAGTTTCATATTAGTGACTCGGTTCGGGCATTTCCATGGAAATGGTTGTGGGCTTTAAATGTGCCTAAGAAAATATTGAATTTCTTGTGGCGATGTGGTCGTGGGTATTTGCCAGTCAAAGAGAGATTGCGAAGTAGGCATGTCGAGGTTGGTGAATTATGTCCAGTGTGTAATTTCAGAACTGAGACTATACTTCATATCCTTGTGGATTGTATGTTTGCTCAAGATGTTTGGTTTTTAAGTGGTTTGCTGGTTGATTTTAATATGCCTTCGATCCATCATCTATTTCAGCAAATGATTGAGTGGACTGTTGAGCAACAACAATTAGGGGCTGCTATTCTATGGGAATTATGGAGGTGTAGGAATGTGTTGGTTTGGGAACAGAAGAGCCATTCACCTGATTCAGTCCTGACTTCAGCTATTAGTTTAGTGGCTGAGTGGAGTGGTGTTGTGGCTGAGAGGAGGTTAGGTGGGTTGAGTTTGATATTGAAGCAGGAGCCGAAATGGTCTTTTCCAGTGGAGGGCCAGGTTAAGTTGAATGTGGATGCTAGTTTTCTACAAGCCTCAGGAGCAGCAAGTGCTGGTTGGATCCTCCGTGATCATGTGGGAGCTTGTTTGGGTGGTGGTTATGGAGGTTGTGGTTATGTTTCTTCTCCAGTGCTTGCAGAGGCAGTTGGTATGAGAGAGGCGCTCAGTTGGCTAAAGAGCATTGGGGAAACGAGAGGCATTACGGTGGAATCAGATTGTTTGGAACTAGTTTCAACATTGAACGGCAAATTTAATGGCTCTTATCTTGGAGGAATTTCTTCCGATATTAACAGTTTATTGAATCAATTTAGGTCAATTACTGTCACTTTTGTTAAAAGGTCAGCGAATCAGGTGGCTCATGAGTTAGCTAAAGCCTCTGGTCCTGTTTCTGACTTTTGCGTTTGGGGTTCCAACGCTCCTTCTTTTATTTCTGATGTATTGGCTGCAGATTTAATATAAGTTTCATTGCATTTTCAAAAAAAAATCTCAATTTGAGAAAAACATTTAAAATTTTAGAAGTTTTACTGATAAAAATGGAATCTAAAAATGATCATTTCCTATAAAGTATTTCAGTTAAAAAAGTCTTCCATGTTGGAGATGCCAATTTAACTTTAATTAAATCAACTGTGATGTATGAGTTTCAATCTAATAATATTTAAATAGGAATTATGAATGAGTTTCAATATAGCATTTGAATATTTCTTTATTTATACTCCTCTCCTATCATAATTTAAACTATAATTTTTATTTAAATTTCCAGTATATCTAATATTTATTATCATTTCAATTCTTGTCCTGTAATAAATTTCATTTTGCCTTATGACAAGTTTTTAAATTTTATTTTTTATTCGATATGAAATATTTTTTAAACTTTTAAATCTTTCGCTTGATATGAGATATTCCATAAATTTTTTTAATTAAGTTCATAACATAAATTTATAACCCTCAATTAGACATATCAAAAACTTTCTTTTCCTAGTAACTACTTTAGGAGGCTATTAAATATAATACAATTTTATATAAATTAAATATAAAATATTTAATTAACTTATATATAATTGAGTTTTACAGTCTCAATAGTTAACTTTTGAATTTAGCTTTCCCAAAGTGTATAAGCATCATTCTAATATTTCTACATATCGCTTCACTAAACAGGCTAACACTTTACAAATAACAATCTTTTTATGAAAAATTCAAATTGTTTCATCATCTTTATCAAGTTTAATCAACATTCAACATGCATATATTCTTTTTTATTAAAGGTGGACAGAATCACCACGATCTTTATTAAAAATAATCAAAAGTATGGAAAATAATCATACCAAAATGCTTATACAAACCCTTATAAAACATAGACGTCTTAAAATCTAAAATAAGGAACATTCATATTATCCGAAATAAGCAAACTCCTAAGCAAATGAGGAAGAGAAGAAAAATCATTGTAAGTGCAATCTATAGAATAAAGGCGGCAGAAACTGGCCAAGAAATCAGCCGGCTGATTTCCTTCTCTGTGGATGTGCTGGATGATAGAGTGAGTTTCAGCTAGAAGTCGTTGAACTTGAGAAACAACATACTTCGAGGAGCTAGAAGAAACATCACCGATCTGCTGGACAGCAACCCGCGAGTCGGTCTCAACAACAAGAGGTTCAAAGCTAGCACATCTATAAAACACGTGGTTGGCTGAAGCTGGACCAGAAAAGCAGAATGGGCAGCAAGATGCCATCTGCACTCCCATCCTCTTCAATCTCGCCGGTAATAGCAGAGCATTCTTAAACAAATGCCAGGCAAAAATGGACATTTTCAAAGGAATAGAACTGTCCCATATGCAAGAAAAAGATAAGAGAGAAGAACTCTTGGATCGAACAGCATCATAGGCAGTACCAAGGGAAAACTCGCAAGAATTGGAGTCCCGCCAAGTGAGATCACTATTTAAATCAGAGATAAGGGAGCTAGCAAGGGAGTTAATCTTACACAACCTCTTCCAAATGCAGGAATCAATAATTTGGAAAGACATGAGTCCTTTCCTGTGGTATTTTTGAAACATCAAGGTCGACCAAAGGGATGACTTATGTTTATAAATCCACCAAAGTTTAACCGAGTAATCAACTTGCAATGAATTCAAGGACCGAAGTCCAAGACCACCCTCATCTGTGGTTAAACAAAAATCCGCGTACTTGGTAGTGATTATCCCCATAAGAATGCCAGAAGAAGGCCGCAAATCATTTTTCCAAAGCTGTAATGATAGATTGAGGAAGCAACATAACACCAAGAGTGTGTATTGGGATGGAATTCAACACGTGTCTAAGAAGGAGAAGCCTACCTCCAGAAGACAGCATTTTCTTCGTCCAACCCTGAAGTTTCTGATCAACCTTATGCAAGAGATAGGAACAGTAGTCAGCCCTGTTAATACCTTGATAAATTGGAGCTCCTAAGTATGTAAAAGGCAGAGATCACCATTTGATAGAAAGGCACTGACTAACTCTATCAATATAGCTTTGAGAGGCTTTCTTAGAGCAATAAAATAAACTCTTCTCAAAATTGATCAGCTGCCCCGATCAAGATTGATAACACGCAAGGAAGCCCAAAAAAATTTTTGCACTCCGCATATCTCCATTTATGAACACCAGGAGGTCATCGGCAAAACCCAAGTGCGATATGACATCACATCCTCTGGCAGTTTTATATGGCAATATTTTCCCCGTGAAAATGAGATTATTCAGACCCCTTGAAAAACATTCAGCAGCAATTATGAATAAATAAGGGGACAGAGGATCCCCCTGCTTGACACCCCGAGAAGGACTGAAAAAACCAAAATTCTCTCCATTGACGTTTATCGATAATTTTGTAGCTTGCAGGTTAGAAAGAATGAGGGAGACCAGACGACTTGAAAAACCGAATTTCAACATAACAGCTTCAAGAAATTTCCAAGACACTCTGTCAAAGGCCTTAGCCATATCAAGCTTGATTGTTAAATTGTGTCCCCGCGTCTTCCTATCAATATCATGGATAAGTTCATTCGCAGTCAAAATCTGCTCATGAATAGACCTTCATTTAATGAAGCCTGCCTGTTCCGGAGAGATAATCATAGAAAGAATAGGAGTCATACGGTTAGCGATAATCCGAGTACAAACCTTACTGATGAAAGTAGCCAGGCAAATAGGCCTATGCTGACTAAATGTAGATGGATTGTCAACTTTAGGCAAAAGAATAATACTGGTAGCACTAAAAGCTTTAGGAATAGGAAGACCAAGGAAGAATTCCTTGACAGCACTGCAAACATCCCAAGATATAATATCCTAACAACTGCGGAAAAATAAGCCATCATACCCAAGATATATATATATATATATATATGCAGTAAAAAGCTAATATAAGAAGTTTTTTTCAGTTAAAATTTGCCAAATATCATGTTACTCAGATTTTCTATTGATGAAGTGTTGATAAAAATTATATGATGAAGTGTGGATAAAAATTATAGTTTTATGAAACTAAATTTATTTTTTCCACATCACATAATAAAATGGGTTCTATAAAAAAAAATTACTGTTTAAATAAAAGTAACATAAAAATTAATTCATATTTTATTAATCAAACAATTATTTATATAGAAATATTAAAAGCTTATATACTATAGAGAGAATTAATCTCAAAAGCTAACTATTAAAATTAGATAACCTAATTATGTATAAGCTCATTTAATATTTTAAATTTAATCCATGTGAGATTTATATTACGCTTAATAGCCTTTTAAGTAGGCCTAATTGACACTTGTAAATTTATAATATAGATTAGATCAATAAAATTTCCAGCACAAGGGACTTCTTATATTAGGCAAAAAATTTAAAAGTCCAATGGACATTTCATACGGGATGAAAAATAAATTTTTTAAAGTCTATTACTGGGTGAATGAAATTCACCATAAAATAAGAGTTGAAATGATATTAAACCTAAAACATACTTAAAATTAAAAGAAAAATCATAATTTGAATTATGATAAAGAGTAGTATAACTATCATTTTGCTTTGATATCATTTAGAAGTATTTAGGCTTCAGATATTTTTTGGAGAGCAAACCCCAAAAGGTAATTATTGAAATTAGAGATTCTAAATATATATAAACTTATTCAATATTTATATTTAATTTATGTGTGATTTGTATTATACTTAAGAATTTCTTATTTCTAATTTAACATAGATTATGATAGCACATTAATTTACTATTAAATTAGTAAATAATGATTTAAAATTAATTTATTATGTACAGTTTTTAAAAACAACACATGATTTTTTTTAATTAGGTTTCAACTGAAATGTAAATTAAATATTTTTCATTACTGAAATTAACCAGTAGGACCATTTAATTATTGGGCTGTGGATTATAATTAATATTAGGGACAATTACACAAATGGTTTAAAAATAAATTTAGTTTTCAATATTACGGTACTTAAAAAAGCTTTTGATTTTTACGGTACCATGACTTTTTAATTACAAAAATATGGTGGTTCCTATTTCTAGAGGGAAAAAAAAAAAACTCTTCTATCATTTTCAATTGTTTTGTGATTGGTGAAGTCTTTTATTCATTAAAAAACCAATAATTTTTATTTATTTAAAAAATCTATTTAATAATTTTTTAAATTATTTTTAGTATTTAATTATAACATTATTAATTAATTAATTAATATTAACAAAAATTTAACTTCTAAAATTATAAAATATTTAAACTAAAACAAAAAAAATCTATTTAAAATTTATACCCTAATTCTTTTAAAATTTAAAATATATATATTATTATATGTAACATACATATACTATCATATAACTAAATATAAATCAATATTATATTTTTATTCTTTTAAATTTTTAACACATATATATTGTTATTTGTAATATATACCGACATATAATTACTAAATAGTTTTATAATATTATTTTTTAAAATTTAACACATATATATTGATATATATAACATATACCGACATATAATTAAACATATATCCCTTTTATATTATTTTTCTTTTTAATTAAAGTATATAATATATACTTACATATACTATTATTCTTTAGTTAAAGTATATATAATATATAACCACACATACCCATATATCCACATATACTGTTATTTTTTAGTTAAAGTATATATAATATATATCTACATATACCGACATATACTCACATATATTGTTATTATTTAGTTAAAGTATATATAATATATACCCATATATATTATTATTCTTTAATTAAAGTATATATAATATATACCCACATATACCCATATATATATAACATATATTATTATTATTCTTTTGCAACATATAATCATATATATCCAGTTATATATAATATATACTAACATATATTATTATTTTTTAGGTATATTTAGTTATATATAATATATACTCAAGTATATATAAATATAGAAAATAATTATATTCCGATATATACCTACGTATATTGTTATTCTTTAACTAAAATATATACAACATGTACCGACACATATCAAAATATACTAACATATACCTACATATATGTAATATATAAATATCTAATTATATATAACATATACCGATATACATCGACATATTCTTACATATATATAATAATATTATATTAATACTTAATTTATTATTGTTATATATAATATATACCTATATATGACTAAATATATAATAGTTTTATATTCTTATTCTTTTAAAATATATATGTTGTTATATATAACATATATCGATATATAACTAAATATATATTACTTTTATACTCTTATTTTTTTTTAAATTTTAACAACTATATATTATTATATGTAACATATATCGATATATAACTAAATATATATTACTTTAATACTTTTATTTTTTTAAAAATTAACACGTATATTCTGATATATATAATATATACCGATAAATAACTAAACATTTATAACATTTATAATTTTATTCTTTTAAGAAATTAAAATGTATAATTATAAAAAGAAAATCAAATTGATATTATTGTTAAATGGAGTATAAAAATAAATATTTTTTATGGGATATAAATTAATTTAATTAAATAATTAGATATTAATATTTAAACGAAACAGTCATAGATGGAAAATGAATATATTATAATTACATGGTCTGCTGAATAGTTTTTATATTATAATGCTATTGGCATATGATACTATTATTAATATATAAGAATAAAGAATAGAGAAAACAACAAAAAAAGATTAATTATTTATTTTCGACATTACTATTCAAAAAAAAAAAGAAAGAGAGTCTCTGTCACTATTAAATGACAAAATTTATAAAGTAAAAGGAAAAAAAAAGTCAAACATAACAGAAAAAACAAAATTTGGTTTGATTTTGATAAACAAAAAGAGGAAGCTTTAAATTGTAAGTAAGTAAATAAGAAGAAGGTCCGTATTTTTAAAAAAATGAAAAAATTAAAAAAAGTAAAAATGAAAAAGTAAAAATAAAAAAATTAGAGTAGTAAAAATAAAAATAAAATTTAAAAGTAGTATATGATGTAATTTACTCTTAATATTAATAGAACCAAGGAAAATGAAAATTAAAGTTGGTCTTATTTCTACCAAATTAAAATTGAAAATTCAAGGGCCAGCACAAATTCAAATTTTTTATGCGTTCTCAATGCCCCACCACTCCAAAAGACTATATATATATATCGGAATTTGGAATAGATCTTAAATTAGATGTCCTATTTTACTGGGAAAAAAAATCAAGACTGGTCAATTTTAAAAATTAATTTTATCATTCAATTAAGATAATATATGTTTTTATACTACAAGAATTTAACAGTCTTGCAACCGAAAATAAAAACGGATAGGAATCTTTTTTTAAGTGAAGGTGGGCGGCACCACCGGTATATTTATTAATTAAAATAAAAAGATTGAAAAACCATACAAGAGTCTTTTACAAACCCTTATAAGCAACGGGTTATTTAAATCTAACATAGGGCAACCTTATGTTATCAGAAAGAATAATACCCCGAAAACAATGAGGCAAAGAAATAAAAGTGTTAAATAACCTAGTTCGAGAAGTTAAACGACAATGTTGGACAAGAAAATTGGCTGCTTGATTACCTTCCCTGTAAATATGATGGATGGTGATAGAGTGTTGAACACATAAATTAAAAATCCGTCTAGCCGTAGAAAGAGAAGAAGCTGTACCAGAATATACACGCTGTATTGCATTAATAGAATCAGTTTTTACAATCAGCGGAAGATAATTGTTACGCAAACACCATGCAATACCATGCAAAATCGAAGACAACTCGGCATCTTCAGCGGACTGAGCATTCAAGCTGAAATTACAGGCAGCAACAAGGAGACCATCTTTGTTACGAACCACAACACCACCAGCGGCATGCATGTTATCAACAGAAGCATCAACATTCAGTTTAAAACCAACGTCGGGACGACTCCAGTAAACCAAAGACAGCTGTAACTTCCGATTCTGTCCAAAAGCTTCAGGAAGAAGTTCTCTAAATTGCTTCAGAGGGCGTGCAAATTTGGCATTTGCAAAAGCAACTCCCCAGCTGCCCATGAACTCGAGAATACCCTTAAATACATGTTGAAGAAAGAAATTATCCGAACCCCAAGTGCATCGGCAGTATGCAAGCCAGAGAGAGTAGGGAATCATCAAAGAGAGCACCCTACAAACTGTTCCAGCCGACGAATTCATCTGGTATTGCATCCACCAGAGCATCATTTCTTGTTCTAAGTATTTCTAAACTGCAGAGCTTGAGAGAATCATATTTCTGAAAAAATTCCAAATAGCCTGTACTTTGTCACACCTATAGAAGATGTGATTAACGGTTGCCGCCGCAGCAAAGCAAAAAGGACAATGTGAGACAATATTAATTCCCATTCTCTGAAGACGAGAAGGCAATGGTAGAGCATTCTGAAACATTCGCCAAGTGAATATGGAAAGCTTAGGAGGAATAGCGGATCCCCAGATCATAGAATATGACAAAAGAATCGTCTTCTTGTCTCGAATTTCCTCATAGGCAAGTTTTAATGAGAATGATGTAGCATTAGATTGTATCCACCTCAAAGAGCCATTGTCAACAACAATAAGATGGCTTGCCAAATCAGAAACCTTACTGAGTCGCTTCCACGTGCAAGAATCCACCTGTAAAAATCTCATATGTCCATCTCTATGATATTTTGCTCTCATAAGCCGAGACCATAAAGATTCACCAAGAAAATAATTCCACCATAGCTTCAAGGAATAAGCTTCTTGTAAAGTGTGAATAGACCGCAAGCCTAAACCGTCTTCAACAGTAGGATAGCAAAACTTTTCATAAGCCACCCAATGATACCTACGTTCTTCACCTGCATTCCAGAAGAAATTAGAGAATCGACATTCTAAAGCATGAATAACAGCCTTAGGAAGCTTCATAGCACCCAACACATGTATCGGGATGGAGTTCAGCATGTGTTTAATAAGAAGCAAACGACCTCCTACTGAAAGTAATTTTTTAGTCCAACCACTCATCTTTTGATCGACTCTTTTAAGCAAATTATGACAATATTCCACCCTGTTGATACCATGGTATATCGGCGTGCCCAAATAAACAAAGGGCAAAGAATGATGCTTAATAGCCAATAGCTGTTGCATTTTTTCACAATAAGCATTACTTGCTTTCTTGGAGCAATAAAAATTGCTTTTATCAAAGTTAATTTTTTGACCCGACCCACGTTGATAAGATTCAAAGAATGAAAGTAAATTCTTGGCACTCCTAACATCCCCATTAATAAAAATGAGAAGGTCATCTGCAAATGCTAAATGTGTAACAATCTCACAGTTCCTGGCTGACTTATAAGGCATAATCTTCCTCTCAATTACCAACTTATTAAGCCCCCTCGAAAAACATTCTGAAGCTATGATGAATAAGATAGGGGAAAGAGGGTCACCTTGCTTTACTCCACGGAGAGGACTGAAGAAACCATAGGTAACACCATTGACCATCACAGAGAGTTTTGTCGCTTTGTGATTAGACATAACTAGATTTGTAAAAGTATTAGAGAAGCCAAATTTCCTTAAGACAGCTTCCAAAAAAGACCATGAGACCTTATCAAAAGCCTTCGCCATGTCAAGCTTAACTGCCAGATTATGCCCCCTCGTTTTGCGGTCAAGATCGTGGATTATTTCATTAGCAATCAAAATCTGGTCATGAGCAGACCGGCCTTTAAGAAAACCTGCTTGCTCTCTTGAGATAATAAGACTGAGAATAAGAGCCATTCTGTTGGCTATAATCCGAGTGGCAACCTTACTAATGAAGGTAGCAAGACATATAGGCCGATATTGAGAGAAAGACGAAGGATTATCAACTTTAGGGAGCAAAATAATGTTAGATTCACTGAAAGATTGCGGGATGGGAATGCTTAGAAAGAATTCTTTGATAGCGCTACAGACATCCCAAGCGACAATGTGCCAACACTTCTGAAAGAATAAACCATCAAAGCCATCCGGCCCAGGAGCACTGTTCGCATCTAATTGCCAAACGGCAGCTTTAATTTCATCATCAGTAGGTACTTTTTCCAACTCAGCGTTGTGGTTGTCTAATACCAAATGAGGGATAACATCAAGAAGCCAATCAAAATTGCCCACGTCCTCAAATCCAAATATAGATTGAAAAAAAGAAACTGCTTCTTGACCAATATCATGCTGAGAAGTCAACCATTCACCAGAGGAATTTTTTATAGTAGATATGCGATGAAGCTTTCGAGACACCTTCACATAGCTATGAAAAAAACGAGTGTTGCTATCACCATCACTAAGCCACTTAACCCGTGCTTTTTGTTTCCAAAACACCTCCTCAAGCTTATATTTCCTAATCAACAAAGCTTGTTTAGCTTGCCAAGTGGTGCGATTGTTATCCGTAGGGTCTGCAAGGTAATGAGATTCAGCTAAAGAAGCTTCCTCCTCAGCATTCCTAATATCATTGAAGATGTTCCCAAAAGTGGATCGGTTCCAAACACAAATAGTTTTTTTAAGATGCTTCAATTTTTGAAAAAGCCCCTTCGTACCTCCGCCATAGAAAACAGAATTCCATTGATGCTGAACCATAGGAAGAAAAGATTCATCTTGAAGCCACATATGCTGGAACTTGAAAGATTTCAGAATAGGACTATCATCAATTTTACAAGAAAGCATCAAAGGCGCATGATCAGAAGTAGCCCTTCCCAAATGCCGAACATAAGTATCAGTGAAAGCGTTCAAAAAAGATTCATTAGCCATAATACGGTCCAGTCTCTCCCAAACTCTGCCTGATGAACGAACCCCAGTCCACGTATATTCCGAACCATGATACGGTAAGTCCACAAGACCACAGTCATCAGAACAAGAAACAAAATCCTGAATACTGTGCAAACAAGGTTGAGCATTCCCTTTATATTCAGACAAGGCCTTAATAACATTGAAATCCCCCCCCCCCCCCCCGACAAGCCAAGGGTTAGAATCAGCCACAATATCACGCAAATGATCCCACAGCTCATACCTCTTACTCCTAGAATGTTTACCATATATAGCTACCAAATGAAAACTCCAAGATAGAGAATGACATAAAACTGTGCAAGACACAGATTGGGGAACGTCCAAAAAACATGAAAGCTGAGCATATTGTTCTTTCCACAAAATCCAAACTTTATTGTCATGAGCACAAAAAATATTAGAGAAACCAAGCTTATTCATATATAGCTGAGCCTTAGAATCAGCAACAATAGGCTCAATTAAAGTAAGCACAAACACATTGAAATCAGCACAAAGTTGACGCAATCTAGAGAAAGAAGATTCAATACCCCTTGCATTCCACTGTAAATAATTCATTGATCAGAATGAAAAGATTCAGTTTGAGAAGACTGACCCTTTTTGGAATGTTTGACCGCACCATTTTTTCTCTTCCTGCCTACTTTTTTTCGTTGCACCAAAGTAATAAGAGCTTCTGATTCACCACCCTCCTGGACAATTTCAGGAACAACATATTTAATCTTGTTATGTAATATTGAACTAGAAGCCCGTAAATTCTCCGGCAAAACAGCTTCAGCATTTAAAGGTAAATCAGTATCCGAATTATGTTGCAACAAATTTTCATCATCAGAAGCGGAAGCCACCTCTGGTTCGGACCCATACTGATTGGATGAAGGATCTAAAATTTTTTGAGCTATAAAATTATCCCTATTAAAGATAGGAACAGCAGAAACATTAGGAAGAGCAGCCGCACGATCTGATGGCTCCGAAACTGTAATCTCAGAATTAACCTTGATAATTTCCCTGTCCAGCTGTGGAGAATGAGTCTCCAAATTTTCAGGAATTTCAGCATGAGAGGCATGAGCTGTAGTATGAACATCTGTAGCTTGAGCATGAGACATCAAATCAGATTTTTGTTTCGGAACCCACACTTTATTGATTTTAGGGATCTCTTCAACGGGAGAAGCTTGAGATGCAGGCTCTTTATTCACCAAAAGAGGACAGGAACTAATCTTATGTCCAAGCCGACAACAATTAGTACAATAATGCGGCAAATCCTCATAGGTAACGGATTGAAAGAATCCCGCCCCATCATCCTCAATCCAAATTCTGTTTTGAAGCTCTTTAGAAAGGTCTAGTTCGACACAAACTCTTGCTACGGATGGCCTAGATAAAGAGGCAGTAGCAGCGTCAACTTTTAGTGGAGGGCCAATAAGATTAGCAATGGGATATAAAGCTGCCTTGTCGAACAAGTGAACAAGTAAACCCTCAAAAGAGATCCATGCAGGTATCACAGCACTATCAATCTCCGGCCGAAAGTATTTTGTCCATTTAGAAACACGCATCACAAAACCATTAAAGTACCAATTTTGTTTTAACCAACAACGATGAAAGTCATCCTCATGAGTGAACCGAATGAGCACATGTGAAGCATCCAGTAACCCTAAATAAAAAACACCATTGAATCCCACTTGATCCAAAAGCTTAAAATAGGTTTGAGGAATAAGAACTAATAATTGTGAAACAACGTTGCAAGAGTTTAAAAATAGATTTTTGAAACGAAATATATCCATTCATAATCCATTTCTGAAATCTCGCGACAACCAATGACGCGTATCTTAGAAACCGAATTGAAATAGATCAAGAATGGAACTTTTTAAATGGTTTCTATGCGTTGAAGACAGATAGCCACATGGAATTTTTTAAATGGTTTCTATATGTTGATGATAGGCATCCAAACGGAATTTTTTAAAGGGTTTCTATGCGTTGAAGAAGAAGTTCAAGACGAAAGCAGCCATACGGTATCATGCATTGATAATAGACATGCAAAAAGAGAGAGAAGTCTGCACATGTACCAGATTCAGTGTGGGAGCAATGGCAACGATAGTGGTCCACACCATAGTATAAGGCACTATGCATGCAGTTCTCTATCAACCATCGGAGTGAGATAGGTGGTCCATAATCGGGGATATCCAGACACACTGGTGATTTTATTTCTCACAACCGCCATAGGAAGCACCTGGTATGTATTTTAAGCCTTTGAAATATGTTAAATTATAATTGTGAGGAAGGTGAATGGGTACAGGGAAGCTTAGTGGGTCTTTCCTGTAGTATTGGATTTGTAATGATTGTTTGTTGTGTAGTAAGGGGGTGCGCATATGTTGTAAATTGATTTGAGTTGTTTCTAATTTTTTGTTGTATTCTATCACTTGAAAATATTATTTTTTTATATGTGTGTGTATATATTGAGTTTAATGATATCAAATCCTAATAAATTACTACCCTTTATATGTATTGTTTTAACCTTTGAGCATAGGTAGAAGCTAATTATTATATATCTAGCAGAACAACCTTAAAAATTTATACCTTTTCCCAAACTGAAGTTGATATCTTTTTGTGCTTAATAACATTTATTAATAATATGTGTTATTATATTAGTATAATTAAAATTGATAATTAACTAAAGAATTAGTTATAACATTACTTTTAACTTTGGAAGAGCAAATGAATTTCAACAACCAATTATTTGATAATTGGGTTTAACATCCAATTAACTTTGGATTTGTAGTAGCAGAAGCTTATGCTGCAAATGGTATAATTGAGCATGAAGAAAGATTATATAGATGAAAAACTATAGGTTGTTTTGATGATCTTGGTGAATGTGAATGTTGATATTTTTTAAATTGAGCTGTTAGTTTCGTTGATCTATTATTTTTTTTGTTATAGCTAGTTTGACTAATCAGAATGATAGTGGACTATGATATCTATAGATTTTGTTAGGCCATGTACTATTAACTTGGTCTATTTATTAAAATTGAGAAGAGAACCATTTATTTTGAAATGGTTGATCATTGTTATTATGTTTGAATGTTATTTCTATTTAAATTTAATAATTTTATCTTATAAATATATATGTGTATGTGATAAAAAACTGTAGGTTGTTTTGATGAACTTGGTAAATGTGAATTTTGATATTTTTTAAGTTGAGTTGTTAGTTTTGTTGATCTGTTATTTTTTGTTATAGCTAGTTCGACTAATCAGAATGATAGTGGACCATTATATCTGTAGATTTTGTTGGGCCATGTACTATTAAGTTGGTGTGTTTATTAATCTTGAGAAGAGAACCTTTTTTTTTTGAAATGGTTGATCATTGTTGTTATGTTTGAACTTCATTTCTATTTAAATTTTATAATTTTGTCTTATAAATATATGTGTATGTGTAATAAAAAACTGTAGGTTATTTTGATGATCTTGGTGCATGTGAATGCTGATAAAACAAATGGTTGATCTATTAGTTTTATTGATCTGTTATTTTTTGTTATAACTAATTTGGCTAATCAGAATGATAGTGGATCGTGATATTGGTAGATTTTGTTGGACCATGTACTATTAACTTAGTTTGTTTATTAACATTGAGAAGAGAACCATTTGTTTTGAAATGGTTAATCATTCTTGTTATGTTTGAACTTCATTTCTATTTAAATTGTATAATTTTGTCTTACAAATATATGTGTGTGTTTGTTGATTAGTTGATTTATATTCAAAAGATTGTTGCTTGATTCTATTACGAATACTTTTATTATACTTCAATTTTTGGATATTAAAAGTCCTTTTGATTTTAAACAACTAGGCTAGAGAGCTAGGTTGGGATCCACATCCTCATGAGCTCTTTGAGATAACGTATAAGAAGAAAGAAACTTCAGATTTTGTGGATGCCAGAGCTCGAACTATTCATGTAGATTACAATACTTTTGTTGGCCATTACTTTAAATATAGTAATTTATAATTAATAAATATATTAAATATTTTTGTTGGCTATATTTTTTAGGAGTGATACACATAGTTGAAGAAGCAGCGATCTCAATTATAAGAGGGGTCTAATTCTGCTGATATTGATGAGACAAATTTTTTTAGATGCTGTTGGCGGATAGAAGAAACATAGAGTATATGGTATGAGATCTACCACAACTGCTTACTATCACCATCATTCAACATCGTTTGCCTCTTCTTCTCAACCAATATACACAGTAGTTCAAGAGGACCTACAAAGTCTACAGCAGTCATTGGTAGATTTGTGGGAGAGAGAGTAGCGTTGCAAGCATAAGCTGTAAGAGAGGGAGGAGCGTCGTGAGCATCGACATCGCAAGATGATGACCCATATGGAGGAGCTAATGAGAAACTTCCAGCCTTTATCGTACTTTCATCCTCCTTCTGATGATCCATCTTCTGATCATGACCCTTTAGATGATAGGTATATATATTTGTAGTTTTTCTTGGAGAATATTATTATATATATTTTTTGGTATGTCGACTACATATGATATGTCTACAAATTTTTAGATATTTTGAATATTATTATTATACATTTTTAGTATGTCGACTGCATATGATTTATCTACAAATTTCTAGATGTTTTGATATTATTGTCTACAAATTTCTAGATATCTACAAATTTCTAGGTGCATAGATTATTAGATATTTTAGATATTATTATTATGTATTTTTTATATGTCGACTATATATCATAGGTGCATAGATTATTAGATGTTTTAGATATTATTGTTATGTATTTTTGATATGTCGATATATTTGACAAATATAATATTTTGAATATTCGTACTTGTTTTTCATATTACCTAAATATGTTTATATTTCTTCATTATTTTCAACTTTGCATTTATATTCTTATAACAAAATAAAATAAATGTAATATTGAAAATATATAAAATATTGAATAAAATAAATTAAAATAAAATAAAATAATTTTGTAAAATAATAAATAAAATTAATTAATTAATAAAATATTTTTCATTTTTAGGATATGAATTCATTAAAAGAATGACAGAAACGAAAACTATTTGTTTTAAACTATGTTGATATTCTGCTCCTAATTGAAATGGATTACCTTCCGTTCCTCTTAGAAACGGATGGATCCGTATCTAAACAAAAAAAGTTCTTTATTAGAAACGGAATTTTTGTTTCTAACTAAAACGGATTGAAATATGTTTCTAATAAAAACCTATTAAATCTGTTTCTAACAGAAACAGATTGTATCCGTTTCTAACAGAAACCGATTAAATCTGTTTCTAACAGAAACAGATTGTATCCGTTTCTAACAGAAACCGATTAAATCTGTTTCTAACAAAAACAAACTGTATCCATTTCTAACAAAAACATATTTTAATTTGTTTCTGATAGAAACGGAGATTCCATTTTTGATAGGAATGGCTTTTTAGTTCTCAGTAGAAATTGATATAGAAACTAATAGGTATTTCGTTTTAAATCTGAAACAGATATACCATTTTAATTTTGTTTCTAAATTAGATATGGACTATAAATTTCGTTCCTATTTTATTAGCAACGAGCATTTTAAGAACAAATATTTTTGGTTTCAAGTTTGTTTCTAAACCTATTTAGAAATGAAATTTCGAGGATTAGAAAGGGAATATTCTATTTCTAAACTGCTAAATTCTTGTAGTGTTAGTTAGAACATAATTTAGACTTTTTTTTATATACAGAAATGAGAGGAGAGAACAACTACCTAGAGTTGTAAACATCCATTTGATCGTGAGAAAGCCAAGCCTCCAAACTACTAGGGATCTCATCTAAAACATGCAAGCCTAGCTCAAAATCACAAGCTACATGAAAAAGATAACCAGCCACATAATTAGCTTTTCTATGCACATGGAAAATAAGAATAGAGGAAAAGGAGCCCATTGTTGGGATTTTTGCTCCAATCCAGAGTGGGGCCCGTAGCAGGATGCCAGTGGTAAAAGTAAAAATAAAATTACTGACGTTAAAAGTTAATAGCGCCGATAAATATTAAATTATCATTATCACAGTTACCTCCAATAATTACGTATTGGATATTGACGACAAAATCCACCAGAAATAATAATCACGGTAAAAAAAATAATTACCGTAAATGCCAGATAAAATTAGGGACATCGGGAATTTATGTAGAAACCCCCTAATTTCGAATAATTCTTTCACTATTAAAAAATAGTAGGCTCACAAAGAGATTATTACAAAAATAGTGGCACTCAAAGTGTTTTTCAAAAAATACCCCAAAAGTATAATCCACACTATTTTCTCTCTTTCCTAATTTTAGAAATCCTTTCCCAAAATTAAATCATCTTTGCAGATTAATTTCTGAATCTGTGTTATTGTTAATTTAAGCTGTAAAATCCTTCTATTTATAGAAGAATTCTAACGCGTAGAGAACGCATTAACAACTCAAATTTCTTGCCTCTTTGGTAATGAGCTGGACGCCTATTTCCTTGAATTTCTGCCTGCCAACTTACAATTGTTGACATTTGCATTTTCTCTTTTGTTTTTTTTCTTCTTTTTCAAAACAATGTGATGCTTGTTTTTTTGTTTTGTTTTGGTCAATAATGATGGGCTAGACCAATCAATTCTCCCCCTCCAGCCCCATCATCACATACTGGAGGAGGTCTTCAATCGGCTCTCAACAGGAGCCCATCTCCGCGAGTTCGACACATAACTCAAACTTCTCCTTGGGAACAATCTTTGTTAGTATATCAACAACATTTCTATCTGTAAGAATCTTCTGCAACTGGAATGCCTTTTCTTCAATGGCAAGTCTAAGCCAATGATATCTTACGTCGATGTGTTTTGTCCGTGCATGATACATAGTATTCTTGCTCAAGTTTAACGCACTTTGACTATCGCAATAAACTATATATCCTTCCTGTTGCATACCCAATTCTTGAAAGAATCGCTTTAACCAAAGCATTTCCTTTCCTGCTTCCGTTGCTGCAACGTACTCCGCTTCGATAGTTGATAAGGAAACACATTTTTGTAATCTCGACTGCCATGAGATAGCTCCCCCTGAGAATGTAAATAGGTATCCTCATGTAGATTTTCTTTCATCGAGGTCACCGGCCATATCTGCATCTGTATATTCAACAAGTGCAGGCTTTCCACCTCCAAAAGTTAAACATAACTTTAAAGTTCCTCTCAGGTATCCGAAGATCCACTTTACTGCTTTTTAATGTGTCTTCTGGGGATTTGACAAAAATTGGCTCATAATGCCAACTGCCTGAGCGATATCTGGTCTAGTACACATCATTGCGTACATCAAACTTTTGACCGCTGAAGAATATAGAACATTTGACATATCTTCTCTATTTTTCTCTGTTGATGGGTAGGATTTCCTACTCAACTTAAAGTGAGCGGCAAGCGGAGTGCTAACTGGTTTAGCTTTCTTCATATTGAACCTCTCGAGAACACGTTCAATATATTTCTCCTGCGATAAATGAAACTTGCAAGACTTCCTATCTCGGATAATCTCCATCCCAAGAATTCTCCTTGCCGACCCCAAATCCTTCATATCAAATGCCTCTGATAAATCACTCTTTAACCTGCTAATCATGTCTGCATCTGGTCCAATGATTAACATATCATCAACATATAAGAGAAGAATGATAAATTTACCGTCAGGGTATTTATGGACATATGCGCAAGGATTTGCATCCGTCCTTTTATAGTCTTGATTCACCATGAAGGAATCAAACTTTTTATACCATTGTCGTGGTGCTTGTTTCAACCTGCACAAGCTTTTCTTTAAGTAACAAACCATGTCCTCCTTTCTCTTACCCTTGAAACCTTCTGGCTGTTCCATGTAGATTTCTTCCTCTAGATTCCCATGCAAGAATGTGGTCTTTACATCAAGCTGCTCCAACTCAAAGTTCAAGCTGGCTACTAAACCTAGTACAACTCGAATAGAGCTCATTTTCGCAACTAGTGAAAAAATCTCATCAAAGTCGATACCTTTCTTTTGAGTAAAGCCTTTGATGACCAATCGAGCTTTGTATCTCACTAGGTTGCCATCATCTTTCTTCAGCTTGTACACACATTTGTTCTTGAGAGTTCTCTTTCCTTTTGGAAGTTTCACCAGGTCGTACATGTCATTCTTCTTTAAGGAATTCAACTCCTCTTGCATGGCCTTTATCCAGCAATCTTTATATCTGCAAGATTGCACATCTTGGAAGCTCTCTGGCTCCCCCTCATTAGTAATCAAAATATAATCAGAACTAGGATACTTTGTAAATGGTTGGCGTTCTCTGGTTGACCTTCTCAACTGAGGTTCAACTTCTTCCGGTGGAATGGAGTTCTCTGGCTCCCCCTGCTCAACACCCTCTGCATCAGTATCATCATCTACAATGGTCTCTTGATCCCCTAAGGCTGGCTCTTCTTCTTCTTCTCATTCTGATTCTGGCATTCCTTCTTCTGTGATATCATCTGTAGGAATGCTTTCTAGTGTAATATTTACAACACTGTCACTTGTGGATCTTTCACCAACTGTATCTGCCACGATCTCATTCCTGTGGAATACTATATCTCGGTTTTGGACAACTTTCTTTTTCACTGGGTCCCATAACCTGTAGCCAAACTCTTCATCTCCATAACTGACAAAAGTGCAAGGAACTGACTTGTCATCAAGCTTTGATCTCTGCTCCTTCGGAACATGCATAAATGCCTTGCAGCCAAATACCCTCAAGTGAGAGTATGAAATGTTTCTACCTGTCCAGACCCTCTCCGGAATATCAAAATCCAAAGGTGCTGAAGGTAGTCGGTTGATTAAGTAGACAGTAGTATTGACAGCTTCTCCCCAAAATGACTTAGGTAAGTTGGCCATTTTGAGCATGGATCTGACTCTTTCAACAATAGTGTGATTCATCCATTTAGCAACGCCGTTGTGTTGAGGCGTACCAGGAACTGTCTTTTCATGCCTGATACCGTGCTGACTACAATAATCTCTAAACTCCTTAGAGATATATTCATCACCATTATCCGTGCGCAAACACTTCAATGCCACTCCAGTCTCCCTTTCCACCATCGCATGGAATTATTGAAAGTGCTTGAATACTTGGTCCTTTGTGCGCAACAAATATATCCATGTTTTTCATGAGAAATCATCAATGAAGGTAAGAAAATATCTACTTCCTCCAAGAGATTCTTCCTCCAAGGGACCACATACGTCAGAGTGTACCAACTCCAACTTGTTGTCTCTCCTTCTAGAGCTTTTCTGAAATGAGACACGATGTTGCTTCCCAAATAGACAATAATCACAAGGGTTTATTTTACCTTTGCCTAATGGGATGAGGGACTTCTTAGCCAACATATTCAACCCTTTCTCGTCAGCCGCCTGTGCTACAAATTTGGTGAAGCATCATCCTCTACTGCATTCACTTGACCTGCACATATCACCGCGTGCGTTTTGTACAGTGAGTAGCATAATCTTCCTCTCGCCACCACCAAAGACCATTTGGTAAGTTTCCAGTTACCGTCACCTGTATGATGGTGATAACCTTCCTTGTCCAGTACACTAACAGACAACAGGTTCAACCGAAGATCGGGAATATGTCTCACATTTTTAAGTGTTAATGTGCACTTGACACTTGTCTTCATGTAGACATCACCGATCCCCACCATTTGCGAGACACTATTATTTTCCATTCTAATAGTACCGAAATCTCCTGCTTTATAAGTGAAGAAGTATTCCCTTTTCGAAACACAGTGGTATGAAGCACCTGAGTCTACTATCCACTCGGTATCTGCATCTCCAATATGACAACAATCTGCGTCATGAGAGACTAAAGTCACCTCACCATCTTCTGCTGAGACTGTAGCAGATGTATTTCTGTCATTATCTTGACTTTGGTTTACATTCTCCTGTTTGAGAAAACGATAATTCCTTTTGAGATGACCCGTCTTACAGCAATGGTATCATTTTCTCCTCTCCTTGGACTTGTATCTATCCCTGGATTTTCCATTCCCTCGACCTCTACTCTTTCTACGGCCCCTATTCTCTGTGACAAGGGCTTGTGAACTAGTACTGGCAACGTCTCTTCTACGAAGTTCTTCTTTGAGCAGTCTATTCTTTACCATAGACATCGTCACCACACCTTCTGGAGCTGAGTTGCTTAATGATACTACAAGAGTATCCCAACTATCAAGTAGAGATCCCAATAGTAGGCACGCTTGCATCTCGTCATTTAAGGACATCCCAGTAACTGCTAACTTAGTTACAAGTCCTTCAAAGTCATTCAGGTGTTGTGTAATTGATCGTCCCTCTGACAGCTTTAAGTTTATGAGTTTACGAATAATAAACACCTTCCCTTGAGCATTTGTAACCTCGTAAATTTCTTCTAATTTCTCCTAGAGGACTTTGGGATCTTTTTCATTTTTAACCTGATTGTACAGGCTAGCATCTATCCATTGGTATATTTGTACCCGGTGACTGCTTCTTTAACTTTTTCCACTGCTAGTCTTTTATACCCTCTGGCTTAGCGTTGTCACCTTCAATTGGATCGTACAAATCTTTGCAATTGAGGTAATCTTCCATTCTGGATTTCCACATTGAATAATTCGAGTCTGTCAACTTGATCATTGCCCCATCGTTAGCCATGTCGAACTCTTGGATCTGACAAAGATTTTACTATTTATGAATTTTACTATTTATATGAATAGTAACTTTACAAAAAACTAACAGAATTGACAACCAAAAGACTCTGATACCAATTATTAGGATTTTTGCTCCAATTCCGAGTGGGGCCCGCAGTAGAATACCGGTGGTAAAAGTAAAAATAAAATTATCGACGGTAAAAGTTAATAGCGCCGATAAATATTAAATTACCATTACTACAGTTACCTTCAATAATTACGTATTGGATATTGATGACCGAATCTACCAGAAATAATAATCACGGTAAAAAAAATAATTACCGTAAATGCCAGATAAAAATAGGAATACCGAGAATTTATGTGAAAATTCCCTAAAAATTTAGAGGGAAAAACCATGGGATAAATTTTAAATAATTCTTCCACTATGTTATTGTTAATCTACACTATTTTAAATAATTAACAAAATTATAATCTACACTATTTTCTCTCTTTTCTAATTTTAAAAACTCTTTCCTAAAATTAAATTTTCTTTACAGATTAATTTCTAAATATGTGTTATTGTTAATTTAAGCTGCAAAATCCTTCTATTTATAGAAGAATTCTAATGCATAGAGGACTCGTTAACAGTTTAAATTTTTTGCCTCTTTGGTAATGAGCTGGACGCCTACTTTTTTAAATTTCTATCTGCCAACTTACAATTGTTGACATTTATATTTTCTCTTTTGTTTTTTTTCTTTTT
The DNA here is from genome assembly GCA_947685225.1 of Garcia nutans. Classification (NCBI taxonomy): domain Eukaryota; kingdom Viridiplantae; phylum Streptophyta; class Magnoliopsida; order Malpighiales; family Euphorbiaceae; genus Garcia; species Garcia nutans. Next base: position 4,387,641 of record CANTUV010000059.1, on the reverse strand, counting down.
CAAAACCATGTGATGCTTGCTTTTTGTTTTGTTTTGGTCAATAATGATGGGCTGGACCCATCACCCATGAGGTTCTAAATTATTCGTATCATTTTGACAAAAGCAGCATTGTGAAAAAACTTACTGTTGATCATATCCATAACAACTTGGTTGTTGCAGTCTACTATGACAGAGCTATAACGTAACTCCATTGCCAACTTGAGACCATGATATAAAGCCCACAACTCAGCAAATAAAATTAAAAATATAATTTAAATTAATGGTATATGAGTAATTTTAAAATTTTAAAATTTTCAATTTTGTTTTTATTATTTACTAGGAATAATTTAAATATTAATAAATTTATAATTTAATGATTTATAAATAATTTTTCAAATTATAAATCTCAAATTTAATTTTTTTATTTAATATTTTTTTATCTTAAATTGATAGGTTCATTTTTTTATTTTATAAATATTTTAAAAAATTAATTATTTTTATTAAAATATAAATTTATATATATTTTTATTATTATATTTTTATTTTAACATAGAAATATTTAATTAATAATATTAAATAAGGTTGTTATAGAAATTTAATATGCTAATAATATAAGTTGCGATTTAGAATTAAAAAAAGAAAAAGAAAAATGAGTTTTTCAATTTAACACGGAGTGATAGCTAAGTCATTTTTATTATTTTAAAAATCGAAATTATACTTTTCCACTTGCGTAAGATCTTTTCAATTTTCATGCACTTTTCTATACCAAAAAAAAAAGACCCAAAATTGTTGACAAGAAAAAAAAGAAAAAAAAAAGCTGTAATTAATTGCATTAAATTGCCAATGCCACCGTTCAACTATCACCGACCACTGGGTGGCTAAATCTGAAAACTATTGACTTGTGTTCTGCGTGCAGACATAATAATAATTCAAAAGTCTAATATATTTCCAGAGTAATTATTTTTTCAGAATTAAATTAATTATAAATTTACTTTTTTATTATAAATATATTTATTATTTTTGTAGTGTAGAAATATTAACATTATTTTACATCCACTTAGAATTTTTTTATTTTTTTTATTAAATTTGATAATTATATATTGAGTATTGGTTATTAGCAATATATAAAATTAATATGGAAAAATTATGATATTGGCGTTTACACTTTTCAATATGTTTTATTTTGTTATTTTAATTTTTTTTATCAAAACTTTAATAAATATTTGCAAATGAATTATTTTGTCAATACTTATTATTATAATAATTTATTTACAAATATTTATTAAAATTGAAATATTAAATTGACTCAACAAATAAAAAATATTAAAAAATTCAGACATACTAATAGCATAATTTTTCATTACAATAATAGGATATAACGGAAGTGCGTATCTGCTTATAAATTTATTTCCTATATATATATATGTATAATTAACAAGAACAATTTAGTGAGCAAGCATTATTAGAACTAATCAAACTCAAGCATGGAAGCTACCTTGCTTATGGTTTCTTCTCTATCATTTGTTTTTCTTCTTCTAGCTTTCAATCTCTGGTCACGCATTAACAGAAGATCACAACACCTAAAACTCCCACCAAGCCCACCTTCTCTTCCAATTATTGGCCATCTCCATCTTTTCAAGCTACCTCTTCATATAACTCTGCAAAATCTTTCTAAACAATATGGCTCAATCTTCTATCTCCAATCTGGGTCTCGCCCTATGATCATTATATCATCGGCATCAGCTGTTGAAGAATGCTTTGGCAACAACGATGTCGTTTGGGCCGATCGTCCTTTATTAACCATGGGGAAGTACGTAAACTATAAGCACAGCACTCTGGTAACAACCCCATATGGGGCACACTGGCGTAACCTTCGCCGTATAAGTGCTCTTGAAATTTTATCAGCCAATCGCCTTAATAAATTTACAAGTATTCGCAGAGATGAGTTCAAGATTTTACTGAAAAATATCTATAAAGTTTCTAGTGGCTCTGGTAAAGTAGAACTAAGACCATTGCTTATAGAGCTAATGTTTAATATACTAATGAGGATGATTGTGGGGAAAAGGTATTATGGTGAAAGTGAGAAACATAATGAAAAGGCAAGGCAGTTCAGAGAGATGGTGAGGGAAGCTTTTTATTGTTTAGAGGTTTCCTATCCAGGAGATTACTTGCAATTTTTACAGTGGGTTGATCCTCAAGGTTACCTGAAGAGAGTAAAGGCACTTGCTAAACTAAGTGATGGGTTGATCCAAGAACTCATTGATGAACAGAGAAATGACCAGAAAGGCAATAATAATTCAATGATTAGTCATCTCCTCTCTTTGCAAGAATCGCAGCCTCAGGATTATACAGATGAAATCATCAAAGGCCTTGTACTGGTTAGTACTCCAAATCTTTTAACTTGGACCTTTTTATAATATTAATAACATGGCGTTTTTTTTTTTAATTTAATGTTTATTTTTTAAAATATTTTAGCGTATAGTAATTATCATTATTATTGTTTTGTTAAACTTAAAAATTATAAATGTAAAATTTTTTTTAAGTAGAGAAAACTATATATTTCTGATTATTGTTTTTTGAGTAAATATATATATAAATATTGCTGTTAATTGGTAAATTGTAATTAATAATTAAATAAGAAAATTTATAAAAATTTATAAAAAAAATAATATGATATTATAATTAATAATTAAATAAAATTAGTGTGAATATTTATATAAGTAACATGCATTTAGTTTTATAGATACAGATACTGTCAACTACTTCTGACTATTCTGGACCTCAATTATTACAATCTATCATTCATTGGCTTTGGCTCCACAATTATGGAAGGGATAATTGACTTGAACATTTAATGGGAGTATCGATTTGAACATTTTAAAATGATAAATATTTATGGGCGAAGTATTAAATTAAAAAATAATTTTAAAATAATACATAAAAATTAATAAATGCATTGTGATTTTAAAAGGAAAAATCAAAATTTCTAGAATTTAAAGTGAGATTGTATATATACATATACATTTAGTGGGAGTATCGATTTGAACACTTAGTGGGATTATATATATATATATATTAAATAGGATAATGCTAAATTATCAAATAAAATTTAACTAAATTTGCCAAAATGCACTTTATCATGCTTGAAATTATTTCTATATTCTTTTTTTAGATTTCAAATTTAAAATTTGAAATTTGAAATTTGAAATTTCCTTTTATCTCTTATTTATTGTTTTAATTTTTTAACAGACAATCAATTTAATATGTTAATTTTTTTAAAAAATCATTCTATTTTCAAAACATAATTAATTCATTCATCTTAAAAAGATTAACTACCAAATTAACATTTTGGTTGGTTTTTCTAAAAAAAATCAAATTGATTAATAAATTACAAAATGTAAAAATTTAAGGAACCAATTATATGTTAAATTTTAAAATAAATCAATTAATATAGTGTTAGAGTATATTAGTAATCTAGTAATAGTATATGTAAATCAATAATATTTGATGAAATATTATTACATGGTAAATTATTACATTACTAATTAAGATATGTATTTTATAAGTATGAATCAAATTAAAAAGGTAAAATAAGGGTGTTACAAAGACATATAATTAAAATTTATATCATATAATTAAATTTTTTAAGCAATTCAATAAGATGTTTTACATAATATATTATGTAATTAAATTTTCACAATTCAAATATCATGTATAAAATAAATTTAATAATTCATTAAAATAAATTTATATTATATTAAATAATTAATAATGGGTTTAATTTCGTATAATTGACTATGCTACAAATATAAAATAATATAATTAATTATATAATAGATTTAATTTAAAATAATTATCTATGTTAGAAGTATACATTTTTATAATTCATTATATAATATGTTTAATTTAGGGCAATTAAATATATTATAAGTATAAAATAATTATGTTACGAGTATAAATTTTTATAATTCACTATATAATAAATTTAAATTAGAGTAATAGATTATGTTGTAATCATAAATTAATATAATTGACTATATAATACATTTAAATTAATTACAAATATAAAATAATATAATTGGCTACATAATATGTTTAATTTGGAGATAATTAATTATCTAATAAGTATAAATTAATGTAATTTACTATATTATAAGTTTAATTTGAAATAATTGATTATGTTACAAATATAAATTAATGTAATTTACTATTTTATAAATTTAATTTGAAGTAAATTGACTGTGTTATAAATATAAATTTATATAATTCATTATATAATATATTTAATTTAGAGACGTATTTTACTATATGATACGTTTAATTTGAAGTAATTGAATAAGTTATAAATATAAATTAATGTGATTAATAATTTATTTGGAGTAATTAACTATGTTACAAGTATAAATTAATGTAATTTACTATATTATAAGTTTAATTTAGAGTAAATTAATATAATTAATTATATTATAAGTATAAATTTATGTAATTCACTATATAATATGCTTAATTTAGAGTAATTGATTATACAATAAGTTTAATTTGGAGTAATTGACTATATCACAAGTATAAATTAATATAATTAACTAAATAATATATTTAATTTAGAATAACTGATTATATTATAAATATAAATTAATATAATTGACTATATAATAAGTTTAATTTGAAATAATTGATTATATTTATAAATAAAAATTAATATAATCCATTATATAATAGATTTAGTTTAATATAATTGACTATGTTATAAGTATAAATTAATATAATTCACTATATAATAAGTTTAATTAAGAGTAATTGATTATCTAACAAGTATAAATTTATGTAACTTAATGTATAATAGATTTAATTTGAGGTAATTGACTATGTTATAAATATAAATTTATACAATTCACTATATAATAGATTTAATTTGGAGTAATTGATTATATTATAAGTATAAATCAATGTAATTTAGTATATTATTGGCCTAATTTGGAGTAAATTAATATAATTAACTATGTTATAAGTATAAATTTATATAAATTACTGTATAATTTGAATTAATTGGCTACATAATAAATTTAATTTGGATTAATTGACTATGTTACAAATATAAATTAATATAATTTATTATATAATAAATTTAATTTGGAGTAATTAACTATATTATAAGTATAAATTAATATAATTTACTATATAATATATTTAATTTGATTTAATTGAGTATGTTATGAGTGTAAATTAATATAATTCACCATATAATATATTTAATTTGGAGTAATTAACTATATTATAAGTATAAATTTATATAATTTAATATATAATAGATTTAATTTAGAGTAATTAACTATGTTATAAATATAAATTTATGTAATTAAATATATAATAGATTTATTTTGAAGTGACTGACTATGTTATAATTATAAATTAGTATAATTTACTATATTATAGTTTAATATAAGTAAAATAATATAATTGACTATATAATAGATTTAATTAATTTAGAGTAATTGACAATTCCATAAATACATATATTAAAAACTTTTTGATATATATGAATCGGCCTTTTATAATAATGCAATTGCATGTTTTTGGTGGATATTAACCGATTAATTAATTAATATATATTATATATATAATTAGATATATGGTATAAGAACTAGTTAATGCATGTTTAGAGAAAAAAATTAATTGATAAAATAAAAAATTAAATTCATTAATCATTACGTTGCATATCAATTTATTTTATCAGCATTAGTTTATTATCATTATTATTATTATTACTATTATTATTATTATTATTATTATTATTATCCGGCTAAAGTTTAAAATCATAATATTAAACATTGAAAAATATTGCTATAGTCCTATATTTTCTAATGTGTATAAAAGTATTAATGTTGTTATTTGGCCAAAATGTATAATTTCCTATAATTTAGCATGTTAATTAATTAATTATTTATCAATACTTTTAATATAATTTTGGATAGATAAAGTAATTAATTAGTGTATTTTCAATATATTAGAATTAAATATAGCATATTTCCAACGTATAGCATTTAGTATCAATATTTGGAGGGAAAACAAAAACTTATTTAGAGCCAAATCTATAATAAAGGTATTTATGTATTTTTATATGGTTTGGCCGAATTTTGGCCAGCATAATCTGGCTAACTTTCTTTTTCCTATTAAATAATGTTTAAAAAATAATAAATAATTGCAGTTCAAAAAAAATAATAAATAATTTTTTTTTTAAATTAAGCTACTTCATGCATGTCTTCATCATTTTCTCTTTCATATTACCATTTTATTTTTATAAATTCAATTAAAATTTATATAGATTTTAATTGTTCATGTATAATAAACTTTTTCATATATTTTATATATTATACTGGATTAGCACTGAATTTATTATGACAGTTTTCACTAATCAATTGTACAGGATATAATATTAGCCGGTGCAGAATCATCAGTAATTACAACAGAATGGGCAATGGCAAACTTGCTTAACCATCCAGAAGTGCTAGAAAAAGCTAAAGAAGAGATAGAAAATGAAATTGGGCAACAAAGATTACTGGATGAATCTGATATTTCTAAATTACAATATCTTCAGAATATCATATCAGAGTCTCTTAGATTATACCCATCAGGACCATTGCTTGTCCCACATATGTCAAGCAAAGACTGCACCATTGGAGGATTTGATGCCCCCAAAAATACAATTCTTTTAGTTAATGTTTGGGCATTACATAGAGACCATAATTTATGGGTTGATGCTGAGAAATTTAAGCCTGCGAGGTTTCAAGAAGCTAAAATTGAGGATTATAAGTACAAGTATTTGCCATTTGGGCTTGGAAGAAGGGCCTGTCCTGGAATCGGCCTTGCTAATAGAATTGTTGGCTTTGGTTTGGGCTGTATGATCCAATGTTTTGAATGGGAAAGGGTCGATGGTAAAGAAATTGACATGACCGGTGCAAGTGGGATCTCCATGCCTATTGCGAAGCCACTTGAAGCCATGTGCATAGCACGTGATATATTCCATCAAGAATTTTCAGAAGATCTTAACAATAATTGAATAAGTTCAACTTGTGGCCAAATTCTTTATACTGGACTTCTTTGTATTTGAACATTCTTCCTAGAGAAGACGAGAATAATTGTTTTTTTCTTTTTTTTGGGACTAATCTTTGGCTTTGTAGGTTGAAAATGTTATAAAATAGTGCTTGCAAATCATATAATGATATTGAATTTCTCAGTAAATTACACTAAAATACAATAGAATTCTACAGTTTTTTTGGATTTGCTATTAATAATGTAGTTATTAATCAGTTGTTAGTTGGTTGTAGTGTCTGATAAGTTAGTGAATAAATTTAATATTAATATTTAATTTTTTTATAATATATGACAAATGATTCTAATGTAAATATATATTTTTAAAATAAAATTATATATATTTAATTATTTGAGTTTGCATCACTAATAGTATAAATTGATAAAAAAAAGTCATTATTTTATAAAGGGTGTATTTTCATGACAATCAAATTTCGTTGTAATATTAAAATTAATTTTTTTTATAAATTATACATACAGAGAAGGAAAAAATCTAAAAGACTCAAATTTCATTTTTAAACAGAAGCAACATACGTCTCTAACTATCAAACTACATATTAGTGGTTAATCTTAAAATTAATTGAATCAGCAATCAAATTGTTATTATATAAATAAAAATATCAGATAGATTGAGTGAAAAAGGGGGATATGTTTTAGGAAGACATTATTATTATTATTATTATTATTATTATTATTATTATTATTATTATTATTATGTGTAAATCATGAGTCGAGACATTATTATTATAATTATTATTATTGATAAATTAGTATCACTGCAATTAAATGATCAATTTATGGTATAATAGAATGTTTTAGAAAGTTCAGATACAATTATAACTACATTGATAAAAAAAAAAAGATGTAATTATAACTTAGTATTGTCGAAATATTTTTTTTAATTTGAAATTATTAAAAGGGAAGGGATATTTGTATAATAAAATATTTTAAAAAGTCTGTGCATAATTGCAATATATAGTTATTAGACCTGTTAAAAAAATATAATATAAATTGGAAGTTGAGAATAAAATTAGTGATAGATTAAATAATTATAGGTGAAATTAATTTATTTTGTGATTAATTACTATATAATATTTCCTAAAAAAGGCTATATAATAAATGTGGTGTGTAAATTTATTAATAAATTTTGGTAAAAAAATCAATATCGAAGATTTTCTGATAAATGAATAATCATCATACATTATTAAAAACAAAAAATAAATAAATTGCATTAAAAAAAACTTTTAAAAAATAAATTAGTATATAATTGCTAGTTGCTCATGGGCTCGTGACTTGGGCGACATGGTCGCGTCCGCAAAATTCTTGTCTCCATGAACTCTATGTATATACGCAGTATTATTAATTGTTAAATTCTACTCTAACAAACAGTGCCACTGTGCGAGATCCATATAAGCGAAGGAAATGGCAGAAACTGAAAAGTCCCAGCACCAATGCAGCCCTCAATCAACTGAAAAGCCCGTTTTCTCTCTCCGCGTTTGGCCGCCGTCGCAGAGAACTCGCGACGTCGTAATTAAACACCTCACTGATACCCTCTCTTCTCCATCATCCTTCACTAACCTCTACGGCACGTTCTCCTCCGAGGAAGATGTCGCATCCGCTAAACTCATCGAGGAAGAGTCTTTCCACGCCGCCGCGGCTTCCGCCCCTGCCGGTGTTGAGGAGGAGGCTTGCCGTGGCATCGAGATCCTCCAATTATACTCTAAGGAGATCAGTAAAAGGATGCTTGAAATGGTTTAAAATAAGGCAAATAAGTGGCAAAATGTTGTCGTTTCAAGTGAGGAAAATTCTCAATCTTAGAAATGCGATTGCTTGATTAATTGTTATTGTTGAAGTGTGAATTTTCGGTTTTGGGCGTTTTGATTGATTAATTACAAGGCGGGTGCTATAGATCTGAGTTCACCATCGTGGGCTGTGATCTGATATATGATTATGAGATTGATTTTGATTTTGATCTTGCCATTTCCGTGTGAATAAATGTAGAGGAAATGATTTTATGGATTACTACGCTACGATCTTGATTCCTTTTTTATTCATATTGCATTGTAATTGTTTCAATAATGAATTTTTGGTTTTTTGAAAACTAGGTGTTTGATTTGAAAAAATTGATAATTTGATGATCTGATGGTACCACTTTTTTGGGTTAAATGTGCTATGAATCTTTTAATTAGTATGAATTTTGGACTCTCTTGTATTTTGCTTTCCATTCAACAAGGTAATAATCAATATTTTCCATCTACAGGCTACAGGTGAAACTTAGTTCTTGAAATCTTGAATTTGAAAGATTTTGGTTAAACGGTAATGAATGTTTTTCGAGCCATAAGTTCAATTTCCAAGCAGGTGGTACAATGGGGTTGGAACCAGTTGGCCAGTGGCTGCAATTAAATTCCTCGCTGCATGGCAATAGAAACGTAAGAAAGTAAACCCAGATATTTTTCGTGCAAAGCCGAGACCGCATGGCTTTGTCACCCTTGGCCATTATTGGCAATAAAAAAAAGCTTCTAATTATATTGACGTGATCTCAGTCTGTTGGCCTACCTTTATAATTTGGTTTTATTTTATGATTAGTAATAGCTTTTTACTATTAAAAAAAAGAAAAAAAAAAGAAAGAAAATTCAGACTCTGCAGATGGATATGCCATGAGAAAAATGTCGAAGTTAGTAGAAGCTTTATGGTTGACAAAGTCGCTCACAAAATATGAATATCTTAAGAATTCACCAAACCTATACTTTTCTATTCTTACTATCACAAGATAACAATAAGCATATTTTAATAAAAGTCGATGCCGCCTTCTTCGTCTCTTTCAGCCACTTTTCTAGCAACCCTCACTCCGATTTGGTTTGCAAGAAACAAAGGCCTGATAATACAAAAATTGAAAAAAAAAATGTTAATTTTTGGTATTGGATTTATATAAAATTTTATTGAAGATTGATATATGGGTTAAGCTCTAATTAGGAATCTGACCTGATCGTCATCAGAACTGGGAGTCCAGTCATTTGTTGCAGGGTTGCTTCTGCAACCTGAGACCAGAGTGCCAGGTTCATGGCCTCTTGGTAATTGAATATACCTATTTTCATTTTCTTCTGCCACAACCCTTATGAATCCACTCCCTGTCTGTTCAATCACAAAAAACCAATCATTACCCAATCAAAAACATACAACATAATTGATTGAATCAGACAAGAAATTGATACTGAACTGTGTGATGCTGCTTGTCAATAGAATCCAACTCCTTATAATATTGGGTTTCCACAAACTCATCTTGTTCAATATTGGCCCCCGCTATAGAAATTATGACCTGGAAAATATGCCAATCTAATTGAGATCAGTACAGCGGAAATGGATTTCTTAAAGAATTGAAAGAAAGATTGAAATTTTTACATACTGAAGATTGAGATTGAAGAGATTGAAGCTTCTCAAGTTCAGGAATAATGTTCTGTTCAGCATCAGAAAGAGCAGAGGTTGGAGGTGTTATTGTGTCTGATTCACTTCTGGTTGGCTTGGCAGGTCGTTTTGGAGCAATAGAATCAAACTGAGCTCTGACTTGGTTGACGATTTGGAGCTGTTCATTAACATCCAAAACCTCGTCGCTCCGGCTTGGCTTAGTCGCAGTCCATTGCCCCACCATGTTGGATAATGCTTTTTCGAGTTTCTTTGCTGGTGCACTGTATTTCTTGATGGGATGCCTTCTATTTTATATAGCGGACTGGGGACGCTGGCAAAAAACCAGGGGCGATGTGAAAAACCGCTTTGAATACATTTTCTTAGGGTGGATTTCCAGTTTGGGCTCTAGGATGGCAAGGTGGGCTAGGCTCTTTTTGGGCATGGACATGAGCCGAAACAATGTGAAATGATTAGTGTTATGGTCAAATGACTAAAAACTAATCCTCAAGTTAAACATGATAATCAACTCCTAATTTGCACATTTAGACATAAATTAAGGGCGAGTGTCTGTCCAATTCAACAAGTAATAATATATTTAAATTCAAATCTTCCTCTGTTAGTACTCAAAAAGAATAAATTAACTCTTAGTTAAAATATAAATTCTTAATTCCATTTGAATTTGATGTATTTTTTTCACCAATATAATTACCAATTTACCATTGATCAACATATTAATTCAAATATTCGGTTCAACGCATACATAATATGTATTTAGCTTATCAAATTCAAATAAGGATAAATAATGATGTTTTTATATAATTACAAGGATCATATTATAAATAATAGAAAAATATATATTACAATTATTATAGATCAATCGGAATTCCCTTTCTATTATGAATCTAGCTAGTATAAGTTTAGTGTCTTACATGAATTTGTAATATATAGATTTCAGGATATAGGATGATTCAATTTCAGGACAAAAGCTCAAGGGGCCTCTGATGTTCAAAACAAGAAAAGGAAACTGCCCAAATAATGCAGGTAGATAAGTTTATTAATCAGTTATTTGAAGAGTTAAATGCTAAGTTAATTTAGGAAATATGACTGTGGATTACTAGCAATTAGCAATGACCTTTGCTTGTCTGCTCCCCCATGAATGACATTAAGCTACCATTGGATTTACTCAGTGAACTATAACTACAATGTCAGTCTTGCTTTATAAAAAGCATACCCTCTTAGCTTTTTTCAGTGAGATACAGTTTTATTAATCAAATAATGTAACAGAAACGAAGCCAGGATCCTGGTAGTGGTGTATGGGGTCAAGGATTCCCCAAAACTTCAGAATTTCTTTTGTCTGATTCTTCTTTTTCCTTTCAATGTTTACACCTGTTCATATTACTTTTTTTCTGAAGTGACCCTGCTGAATGTATTTCATTTTCAGTAAGCTGTAGTCATGAATCTATTCATGAACTAAAGCTAAATTAATAGAAATTACGGCATCAACTAAAAGAAAGTCAATTAACAAGTCAAGAATCGTAGTTATGCCTAGTCAAAAAGTTATAGGCCATCATATACAGTGAAAATGTGAAACTAGTTATATTTTATATCTTTATTTTTTCTACTTCAACCATCAAAATGAAGTCTTGGTCTTTCTTTAATAACTTTAATTTTGTAAGGATACGCATGATTGTTTATCACCATCTTTTTCTTGTTCCCCTTCCTGATTGATGCTCATTATCTTCACTCTTCCTGAAAAAGCAGCAACTCCCACCAATTTCCATGGAAAAGCTTCAGTCTTGCAAAATTCTTATCGTTCTATTTCTTATCATATTCATTCAATTCTATTCACTTGTGTTTCCCTCCTCAGCTTACACTCTTCCTAGTAAGTACTTCATTAACTGTGGATCAGAGTCCTCAACTAACAGCTCAGGGCGATCTTTTGCTACTAATACTGTTGTGAAAATTGAATTATTTTTTTACCAATAATATATATACTGTGCGAACAATTGCACCAATAATTATTCCAGAAAAATTTTCAAAAAAGAAAGGTGGGTCATAATGAACACTCTTAAATATCAAGTATTTCCTTAAACAGAATTATTTTAGACATATAATCACTAGCACAAAATGCCACCACAACTATACCTAAAATAACTATTAAATAAATAATAAAGAGAACACTAAAATTTATCGAGGTTCGATCAATTTTGCCTACGTCCTCGGACACCACCAAAATATTATTAATTTCAAAGAAAAAATATAAAAAAGAGAAAAGAAATAAAATCATTAAGATTTAAAATGAGAATGCTTAATAATTTTTGAGATATCAAAAACTAATGGGGGAGGAGATTTTTTTATAGTCAAAAAATCCCTCCCCACTATTCCACATCTTTCGATGTGAGATAGAAAATATAGCCACCATTAATAAATCTCCACCTTGACTATTTTTTATTTACAATATGTAAATACTCTCTCATAAAAAATTATTTTAGTAATGTCTCCAAATGGGTTGTGAAGCATTTATCTTCAATTTCTCAAAATATTGATCAAGTCCAAATAATGGTTGAACTTGATAGCTGTCACCACCTTTGTAAATATATCCGCGGGATTATCAGTAGTCTGAAATTTCTGAAGTAATATTTCATCTTTCTCCAGAATCTCACATGCAAAGTGATATCAAATATTTATGTGCTTCGTCCTTGCATGGGAAACTTAGTTCTTTGCTAAATGAATAGCGCATTGACTATCACAGTGCACTTTGATGTGCTTTTGATAATTCTCAGTTCACCAAGCAATCCTTGAAGCCAAATTGCTTCTTTAACAGCCACTGATACTGCCATGTACTCTGCTTCTGTAGTGGATAAGGTAATTGTTGACTGTAACGTAGACTTTCAACTAACCAGCCCCTTAGCAAGTGTAAACATATAATCAGTAGTTGACCGATGTTTATCCAAGTCACCAGTATAGTCGGAATCACAGTATTCAACTATACATTGATCATCTTTCTCATCCCGCTCAAATATCAATCCAACATCTACGGTGTTCAAAATATACTGTATAATCTATTTCACAGCTTGCTAGTGCTCCGTACTAGGATCATACATGTACCTACTCACAACTCCAACTGCTTGTGAAATGTCTGGTCTTGTACACACCATAGCATACATCAAGCTACCAACAATGTTTGCATATGGAACCTTAGACATGTATTCTCGTTCTACTTCATTTATAAGAGATAAAGATACGTTGAGCTTCATATGAGGTGCAAACGGTGTACTTACAGGTTTTGACTTTTCATTCAGTCCAAAACGTTGTAGTACCTTCTTTAGATAATGTTTCTAATTCAAACAAAGTTTCTCTCTCTTCCTATCTCTGTATATCTCCGTGCCTAAAATTTTTTTAGCTTCACCCAAGTCTTTCATTTCAAATTTTTTATTCAGTTGAGCCTTCAACTTTTTAAATTTTTCCTTGATTCTTTGAAGCTATCAGCATATCATCAACATACAAGAGAAGATATATGAAAGATCTATCTTGTAGCTTGCGCAAATACACACAATGGTCATATTTGCTCTTTGTGTACTTCTGTCTCATCAAAAAATTATCAAATCATTTGTGTCACTGCCTTGAAGATTGTTTCAATCCGTACAATAAATTTTCCATTTTGCATACTCATTTTTCTTCTCTAGTAACCTTGAACCCTACTGGTTGAGTCATATAGATTTTCTCTTCTAAGTCGCCATGTAGAAATACAGTTTTTACATCAAGTTGAACGAGTTTTAAATCTAATTGTGCTACCAAGGCCAATAAACTTCTAATGGAGGAATATTTTACAACTGAAGAAAATACTCGATTATAATCAATTTTCTCCATTTACGCAGTCTTTAGCTATCATCCTTGCCTTGTAGCGAACATCGTTCTTGTCAGAAAATTCTTTCTTTTTTTTTATATACTCATTTGCTTCCAATTGTCTTTTTTCCTTTTGAAAGATTACCTAGTTTCCATTTTTGATTCTTTCCAAGGGACTACATTTCATCAACCATGGCCTTCCTCCACTTTTCCTTTTCTAAACTTTGGACAACTTCACTATAAGTGCTAGGAATGCCATCATTTACAATTAGGGATGTATAAGCCACCATATCATCAAATAGAGCAGGTTTGCGAATCACTCATTGTAGCCTATTTGTTGCAATAGATTCTTATTGTTGTGGGGGTTCTTAGGTTGGAACTTTTCTTCATCTGACTCCCCCTCTACCATAGGAGTATTTTTATCTATTTTATTTGTTACTGGATCAATAATTTTTCTTTCAAACTCCACCTGCTGCGCAGTACCATTTGTCTGCTGAATAATTTTATTTGTTACATTTTTCAACATGGTAGACTCATCAAAGATAACATCTCTACTAAAGACTATCTTCTTTGTTTCTGGACATCAAAGGCGAAATTCCTTCACACTAGTGGTGATCCCCATGAAAAGAGCTTTCTTTGCCCTCAAATCTAACATTGATTCCTTAACATGCCAATATGCAGTGGAACCAAATATACATAAGGAATCATAATCAGTAGTAGATTTTTTAGACCATATCTCGAAAGGTGTTTTACCATCAATAGCAGCTGATGGTAAGTGATTAACGAGATGGCATGCATATGTCACAGCCTCAGCCCAAAATTGTCTGCCCAACCCAGCATTGAACAACATATACTGAACTTTCTCTACCAATGTCCAGTTCATGCGTTTGCCACCCCATTCTATTATGGTGTATCTCTAACTATGAAGTATCTAACAATACCTTTATCTTGACAGAATTTCAAAAATGGATCACTTTTATACTCTCAACCATTATCTGTGCGGAGACATTTGACTTTTTTGCCTGTCTGAGTTTCTACCACCTTTTTTATATGAGAAAAACTCTCAACACTCCATCCTTCTTCTTCATAGTATACATCCATACTCTCCGAGAGAAGTCATCAATCAAAGTTATAAAATAGTGCTTTCCTCCCATTGAAGCTGTCTTAGAAGGACTCCATACATCTGAGCGAATATAGTCTAAAATACCTTTGATATCATATATTGCAGTACCAAACTTCACTTTAGTCTGCTTGCCTTTGACACAATGCTCACAGAAATATAACTTATGGGGTTGCACTCCTTTTAGTAATCTTTGATATGATAAAAATTTTAAGAATTTATCGCTAGTATGCCCCAAGCGTATATACCATAATCTGATTGCTTCAACTCCTGATCATTACTAGAAGCTACTGTTGTTGTCCCAATAATTGCATTACCCTGATAGTAATACAAGTTATTGGCCTTTCTTAATCCTTTCATTATCACCAGTGCACCGAAGATGATTTTTATTACTCCATCTGTTCCATTTATAATGAAGCTCTTTGATTCTAGAACTCCCACATAGATGAGATTCTTCTTCAAACTTGGTACATATCGGACATTTGATAGTGTTCTGATTGATCCATCATGATTCCTCAATTGGATTGAACTAATTCTTTTAATCATACATGGATCGTCATTTGTTGTATAAACAGTTACTCCTTCTAGTTCTCTAAAGTTAAAGAACCAATTTCGATTGGGACACATATGATGGCTACAACCAGAATCAAGTAGCCATACACTAGAAGAGCATGTTGATGACATAACAGCTAATGAAAGGTCTGAGTCTTCCTCATCACACTCAACTATATTTGAATTCATGACAGCTTTTCCTTTATCAAATTTACTTTTATTACTCAGCTTTGGACAATTTATCTTCCAATGCCCTTTCTCCCACAAAAGGCACATTCATCTTTAGCTGGTCTGGATTTTGATCTCTCCTTCTTTTTTCTCTTTCTGCTTTGTGAGCGACCTTTCACATTCAATGCTTCTGCTGCTCCACTTGAACTCTCTTTCTTGTCTTTCTTTCGTAGTTCGTAACTGTATAATGCAGCAGTTACTTCAGAAAGAAAGGGACTCAAACTCAAACTCAAACTTCAAACTCAAACTCAAACTCAAACTCAAACTCAAACTCAAACTCAAACTCAAACTCAAACTCAAACTCAAACTCAAACTCCTTTGGAAGGGACCCCCAACAACATCAAAATCAAATCTTCATCTTTGAAAGTTACGTCCAAATTCATTAAATCAGCTACCGGTTGATTAAAATTGGTGATGTGTTTATACATTGTGGTACCAGGAACATAAGTGAAACGAAACAATCTCTTCTTCATATGAAGCTTGTTCTGACTGCTTTTCTTCAAATTTTTTTCCTCCAATACCTTTCATAATTTACTTGTGGAAACTTTCTTAGAGAAAGCGTACTTCTGTTCTTTAGAAAGGCATTATCAAATTGTACCACAAGCCACACGGTTGATGACTTTTCAATTGTTTTCATCAATATCTTCTAATTTCTCTTCTTCAATGGCAATGTTTAGACCTTGCTGAAAGAGAACGTCTAAAACCTCACTTTGCCTCATACCAAAATGGTCTGTACCATAAAATTTTTTTACTGTAAATCTAGCATTTGACACAACAGTCCTTGACCAAATTAACAAAGTGGATGTTGTCTCTTTTGGAGTAGATGATATGCCCGATTCGTTTGTCATCCTGCTTCAAAAAATTATTTAATAGCTAATAAATGCGAAATACAAATAATTTAAGAAAATCTTTTCTGATGTGGAAGATCAGACTAGGTTGTAACCACAGAGCATACTCAGAAAATCTTGGCTTTGATACTAATTGTTGTGAAAATTAAATTAATTTTTCACCAATAATATGTGTAGTGTGTGAACAATTATACCAACAATTATACAAAAAAAATTTCAGGAAAGAGAGATGGGTCACAATGAACACTCTTAAATATTAAGTCTTTTCTTAGACAGAATTTTTCTAGACATATAATCACTAGCATAAAATACCACCACAACTATACCTAAAATAACTATTAAATAAACAATAAAGAGAATACCAAAATTTAATAAGGTTCGGCCAATTTTATCTACGTTTTCGGACACCACCAAAATATTATTAATTTTAAAAAATATATAAAAAAATAGAAAAGATAATATTATTAAGCATTAAAATAAAATTGATTAATAATTTTTAAAATATCCAAAACTAATAGAAGAGGAAGTTTTTTTATAGTCAAAAAATTCTTCACCACCATCCCACGTCTTTGGATGTGAAATAGAAACGATAGCCACCATCAACGGATACTTCACTGTATAAAACTGCAAGAGCTTTGCACAAACACTCATCTAAATATCAATTTGACATTGATGAACCGGGTACGTACATAATCAGACTCCATTTCTTTTCTTTCTCATCACCTGATGCTGATCTAGCCAGTGCTTTATTCGATGTGAAAGCTTCTGATTTTCTATCGTTATAAAATTTCAGTGTTGCACGAAGTAATTCACAAATGATTAAGGAATTCTTGGTCCCAATTGATGCAGGAATACTCATTATCCGCTTCATTCCTTCTCGAAAATCATCATTAGCTTTTGTAAATGCTATCGAAGTTTTTCTTTCTCCAGAAAACTTCATTCCTGATAATACAACTCACATTACTAATGCAGGAGCGGAAGGCAATTACAGTGAGTTGCTCTCTCTCTCTCGGGCTTTGCATACTATCTACAGGATCAATGTTGGTGGTGAAAAACTCACAGAAACTAATGACAGCCTGTGGAGAGATTGGATACCAGATGATGATTTCTTGTCCTATCCTGAAAATGCAAAGAACTGTTTACCCTTTGAAGGTTCTCTAAACTGGGGTCAGGAAGAAAATGATTATGTTGCTCCAGAACATGTATACAAGACTGCTAAAGAATTGAAGGACACCAATTTTTCTAACATAACTTGGGCTTTCAAGGTCAGCAAGAATTCTAGCCATCTTGTCCGGGTACATTTCTGTGACTTTATTGGCAAATCAGTTGGTGCACGCAAGTTCAAACTTAATATTTATAGCAACTTCAGTAAAAACATTAGTTCTTTTGATGAAACTGGGTTAGTTGCAGCTCCATTTCACTTTGATTTTGTTGTTGATTCTGATCATTCTGGATTCATGAATATAAGCGTGCACAAACTCGATGATTCTGATATTAAAAATGCATTTTTGAATGGATTGGAGATCATGGAAATGATGAAGAAATCATACGAACACATTAAGAAGAATAGGAAGCCTTTTATGGTTGGTTCAATTGGTGCTTTGCTATTTCTTGTTGTTTCAATGGTAGGTTTACTGGTGATTCTGAAATACAGAAGAGCAAAGGCTCATAGAAATTCAGGAATGCCATTTTCTGTGCCTCTTTTTGGAGGCAGTTCTCACCACTGGTCTACTGAAAGACCCACCAATATTTCCCTTGCTCCTGACTTGAAATTGGCATTAAAGATACTATATGCTGACATTCAACGTGCAACGAAGAACTTCAATACTAAATTGTTGGTTGGAGAAGGTGGATTTGGGAAAGTTTATAAAGGAACTCTTGGTGAAGGTGTAAAAGTTGCAGTGAAAAGAAGTGAACCAGGTCATGGTCAAGGTATTTTGGAATTCCAAACTGTGATTACGGTCTTATCTCAAATTTGCCACCGCCATCTTGTTTTCTTGATTGGATATTGTGATGAAAGGAGTGAGATGATATTGGTTTATGAATTTATGGAGAAAGGCACTTTGAGAGAGCATCTTTACAGTTCAGAAGACAATTCTGAAAAATCTACTTCCCGATCCGAACTTTCTTGGGAGCAAAGGCTTAAAATTTGCATTGATGCTGCAAAGGGACTTCATTATTTGCATACTGGGTTGTCAAGAAGAATCATTCACCGTGATGTTAAGCCGACGAACATCTTGCTTAGTGAAGATTGCATAGCTAAAGTTGCTGACTTTGGTCTTTCCAAGTCAGGTCCTGTTGATCCTGAAGAAAATAGAGGTGTAAAAGGCTGTTTTGGTTATCTTGATCCAGAGTATTTTATGTCACTACAATTGACAGAAAAATCTGATGTATACTCGTTTGGAGTAGTACTTCTTGAAGCACTTTGTGCTAGACCAGCAATTATTACTTCTGATAGGAGGGAAGAGGTGAACTTAGCAGAATGGGGAATGATTTGGCAGAGGAAAGGTCAACTTGAGAAAATTATTGATCCTGCTTTAATAGGTACTATTAACTCAATTTCATTGCGAAAATTTGGTGAAACAGCTGAGAAATGTCTGAGGAATGATAGCATAGAGAGGCCTATAATGCATGGTGTGATATGGGATTTGGAATTTGCAATGAGGCTTCAAGAAAGTTCAATGCAAAACGAGTTGGATGAGGATAGCATAAACAGTGCTTCTCTGGGGTTGGCATTGCAAGTTGCTAACCACCTGCCATCTCAGAGAGTTGCAGGCGAAGAAGATTATTCATTTCCAGTAGATGAAAATGCCGGTACGTTCACAATGGCTAGTGGGGTGTTCTCGCAACTGAGGATGAATGCTGGAAGATAATGAAAACACGTTAGTTTCAGAATGATTGTGGGGTATTTTCTTTCCTTTCTTTGTTTTTTTGCTGATGAGTCTGCAGTAATTTCTTTTAGCTTGAAAGTAGTCTTTACTCTTTAAGATTAAGCTTATAGAGAAGATGATGAGATTGTAATGATGTTTCAATTGCTGAACTAGATAAGGTTTTATTATAAGCTAAATGTTATTCTGTGAAAATTTAACTGTTTAATTATAGAGCTGTCTTTGCTGCGGCCTAAAGATTGATAATTAACAGGATATATCATATGTATTTACCGGTAAATTTTACGGTTAATGATTGATGACAAATCATATTGGAATAATGAGGTTGGTAAAAGAAAAATTGAACCAATTATCATTTTCTTATTAAAAACAAAATTGTTTTCTTTACACAGATATTGAATAAATGTATATTTTAGAATTCTGACTTTGTTGCAAATTCCATTAAAAAAAAAAAAAACTAACCAGTAAGCAGTGAAATTTACATCAAATTTATTAACTGATAATTTTGTGCGGTTCTCAAACATCAAACATTTTGCAATAAATGAAAAAAGCAGGGAGGCAATGGCTAAAGGCGAGCTATCCGATCTCAACCTACGAAATACTTAAAATCTAAACTCAGTATTTAAAGAAATTAATTGGTCGATTATTATAATTTTCTTATTGAATTTAACGCAATATTTAATTTTTATATAATTTGTTAAATTTAATGTTTATATATTTTTAAATATGTTTTATATTATTTTAAAATAAATGTATTAAGTTTTATTAATATTAATAACTAAATCTATTTAATTGATCATAATGATTAAACTGATATAAAATTGGATAAACTAGACTATATGTCATTTTTAATTTTTTAAAAATATTTTATTGTTTTTATATATTTTTAGTATATTCAGATATATATCTTTGAAAGTGCACTATACCATACCAGTATAATTAGATATATAATTTTGAAATTGAAAATTTAAATGTGAGTCTTTAAAAAAATAAAAGTTGATATTTTGAAAATTAATTTTATTTTTTGTGATTTTATTAAAGAAATCCCAATAAAATTTGATTGAATTTAACGCAACATGTGACTGTGAGCATGAAGTTTTGTGTTAAATTGAGCTCTACATCATTAATGGCCCATAGGGCATTTTAAATGGGCCAAAGACTTCCAAGGCTCAAATAAAAAAGCCCATGTCTTCTCTGTTAACCTATGTTTTACCTTTAAATTTTTTTATTTTTAATATTTGCATGGCTGATAATTCAATTCCAAATCCACCATTCCTGTCTCAAAGTCTTCTGTGTTATCTTTCTCCAAAATCTAGTTACTGAAATTTAATGCTCCTCCAAGTTCCATTGATCTATCTTCAAATCAAACACAAAACAAGCAATGTTTAGTACTAAAACTCTGATCTTCATGGAAAAAATTCATACCCATAACCTCCCAACTTCTTTTTTTCATCTGCATCTGTTTCTTGTCCACTTTTTTTCATTTCTACTTTTCTCCTCAGCTTACACTCTTCCGGGAGAGTATTTCATCAACTGTGGTTCAGACACCAACATAGTCGTCTCCCGCTGTAACTTCACTGGCGACTTGAATTCTCGGAGTTCTGTTTCCTTCAAAGGGCGGAGTAGCCCTGTTTTAGATAGCAATAAATCAACAGAAACACCAACTCTGTATCAAACAGCTAGACTTTTCACGGATAAATCTTCTTACGAATTTGAAATTAGTAGCTCTGGTACTTATTTGGTACGTCTTCACTTCTTTGCTTTTTCTTCTTCTGCTAATCTCTCTACAGCCCTTTTCGATGTTTCGGCTTATGGGATTTCATTGTTGAGAAACTTTACCATGAAAAATAGGAGAAATCCTCTAATAGAGGATTTCATTATTAATATCAGTTCAGGCAAATTCATTATATTATTCTTGCCTCAAGGCTCATCTTTTGCATTTATTAATGCAATAGAAGTGTTTCTTGCTCCTGAGAATTTCATTCCTGATGATGCTCCACATGTTAGTGTTGGTCGTGGTGTAAATACTTATAAGGGCATTCTCTCTGAAGCTTTAAGAACGATTCATAGAATCAATGTTGGTGGCAGTACACTTACCCCAGATAATGACACTCTTGGGAGAAATTGGGTTCCAGATGATAATTACCTTTATATGCCAGAAACTGCTGAGAACAGTGACTTTCATGGAGCTAAGCCTAATTACTTGCGATCGGAGGGTGAATTTATTGCCCCGGATCTTGTATACCAGACAGCCAAGGAGATGAATGTCAATAGCAGTACTAATCCTTCATATAATTTCAATGTAACATGGTCTTTTAATGTTAGTAAGAATGCTAGACATTTTGTTCGGGTTCATTTCTGTGACATAATTAGTCCATCTCTTGGTGGGTTAGTCTTTAATCTTTATATCTATAGAAACTTTGGTCGTGAAATAAATCCTTATGAAGCAGTTGGGTTCTTGGCTGCTCCTTTTTATATTGACTTTGCTGTGGATTCTGATGATTCTGGACTTATGAATATTAGCATAGGCGTTGGTAAAAATTCTGACCCAAAAAATGCCTTCTTAAATGGATTGGAGATAATGGAGATGGTAGGAAAATTAGTTTTAGTATCAAGAAAGACCAAGAAGACTCCTATCTTTATTATCGTTGGTTCAATTCTTGGAGGTTTGGCTCTTATTAGCATTTTGGGAGTTGTTTTGTGCTTGCGTTTAATACGGAGGAAACCAAAACCAGTTGAAATTTGGGACTGGTCACCAGTGCCTGCACTTAGAGGAGGAAGTTCTCACCGTAGGAGTTCTGAAGGAATTGTCATTACCTCCCGAGTACCTGACTTAAAACTTGGATTAAAGATGCCTTTTGCTGAAATTCAGTTTGCAACAAATAATTTTGATGCAAAAATGATAGTTGGTAAGGGTGGGTTTGGGCTTGTCTTTAGAGGAACTTTGAAGAGTGGCTTGAAAGTTGCTGTCAAGAGAAGTCAACCTGGATCAGGCCAAGGCCTTCCGGAATTCCAAACAGAGATAATGGTGTTATCCAAGATTCGCCATCGCCATCTTGTCTCTTTGATTGGTTATTGTGATGAAATGTCAGAAATGATACTGGTTTATGAATTCATGGAAAAGGGCACATTGAGGGATCACCTGTATAATTCAGCTCTGCCTTCTTTGCCCTGGAGGCAAAGGCTTGAAATATGCATTGGTGCAGCAAAAGGCCTTCATTATCTCCATAGAGGTGCTTCCGGGGGATTTATTCATCGAGATGTTAAGTCTACTAACATTCTGCTTGATGAAGAATTTGTTGCCAAAGTTGCTGATTTTGGACTTTCAAGATTAGGTCCTCCTGATCAATCCCATGTCAGTACAGGAGTGAAAGGAACTTTTGGTTATCTTGATCCTGATTATTTCAGGACTCAACAATTGACTGAAAAATCTGATGTCTACTCCTTTGGTGTAGTCCTTCTTGAGGTACTTTGTGCAAGACCAGCTATCAATGTGTTACTTCCAAGGGAGCAAGTAAATCTAGCTGAATGGGGGTTGATTTGCAAGAATGAAGGAAAACTTGAACAGATTGTGGATCCTTCAATAAAGGATCAGGTCAATCTTAATTCTCTAAGAAAATTTGCTGAGATATCAGAGAAATGTTTGCAAGAATATGGAACTGACAGGCCTGCAATGGGAGATGTATTGTGGGACTTGGAATATGCATTGCAACTGCAACAAACATCCATACAGAGAGAGCCTCATGAAGACAGCACAACTGATGCTTCAACCTTGTTAGCTTTGCCTAATATTCAACGTTTTCCCTCTCTCAGTTTGTCAGTTGAAAAGGATGATATGCCCATCTTGAGGGAGGACAGTGCAAGCATCTGGGCAAGTGAAGTTTTCTCCCAATTGCGAATTGATGATGCAAGATAACAGAACAGATGTATATTTAAAGGTAAACATACTTAACAAGCTTACTTAGCCTCGTCATAATCTGTATAATTTTCCTTGTTATCTGTCTTTTTTCCTTTTTTGATCACTATAAAATTCTTAAGTCGTGTTTTGTGATACCGGAATTGTATTATAAACAATGAGTTTTGTTATCTTTAGACTGCTTTTTTTTCCCAGGAAAAATATGCTCACTTTGCTTGCCTTGAGACAATTTTTTTCTGCTTAGGATTAACAATACACATCTCCTGAAATTGTGAAGGTTCTTTCTTGATAAAAAATGGGATTACTTTGAAAGGAATAAAGAACATATTCAAGATAGATAAAACCCTATTATTGATATTTTGGAGGGGTATGAATTCCACCATCCAAGCATATTTCATTATCAGTCAAAAAACACTGGCCTTAGTGCCCAGCCAAGTCCTTGAAACAGACTTTTATATGCTATAGATATATAGAATAAATTAGTGCACTTCTTCACCAATGGATTGAGACAAATTCCATTCAATTGTTGATGCGAAGGAAAAAAAAAAAAACTGTTTAACTGTATGCAGTATAGTTGGCTATAGAAAGAGGGGAAAAAATCTCTTTTTTTCAATCATTGATTAGTTATCACTTACACATGTACCTTGCCAAGTTGCCACTAGGAACCTGCATTATTAAGCGTCTCTACCACTATTTAATTTATGCAAAGAAAAACTATCACCATCAAGCCAAGAGGCTGTTCACGATTAAACTTTTATTGAAAATGGCCAAATTTTCATCTGCAGAGATAAATGCAGAAAGGAATGGCTATGGATTTTTATTCATGACTATACTTACCTTTTCTATCAACTAATAAGCTTTATTATTAATGGTAAAGTTGAGATTAGTTATATGTCTGAATATAACTAAAAAAAGGAAGTGGAGAAAAAAAAGCAGAAAAATGACATATCTTTATTGTTCACAAGCTTGAACAAAGCCAAGTTGATTGAGATTGTTTCAAATAAGCCTGCTTTCAGTTCTGAATTAACTTCAGCCTAGTCGACTTCACCCTGATTATCAGCTTTTTCCAGCAATTATTATATATTTTTCAAAAAGGGTTTGGTGGATTGACTAGGACAGGTCCGGTTACAGTCAAGGGAGTGACTGAAACCGGAATCCACTGCGGTCATCCATCCCAACATTTACTTCCAGATAGACTCATGTTTGTCATTAATGTATTTCATAGAATTTCAATTAAAATTTTGTGTTTGCTATAAAAAAAACTCATTTACTCCCATGAATTTAAGGGGGTGAAGCACCACTTCTTGATAATTAACATGGAAACTGCTAGGGAGAATTGGAAATGATCAAACAATCAAAGTTATCTTCTTGCTAAATTATGCATTATATGAAATATACAATACTAGGGGTGCACACGGGCCGGGTCAGGCAGGGTTTGACCCCGGCCCGAAGCCCGGCCTGAGTTTTTTCGGGCTGCAGTTTGCAGCCCGAAGCCCGGTCGGGCCGAGTCACTTCGGGCCTGGCCGGCCCGATTTTTTTTAAAATTAAAAAAAATAAATTTTTTTTAAAATTTTAATAAAATTTACCTATAAATATTACTTTAAAAATTTAGTATAATAAATTATATCTAATAATATATAAATTATTATATCATTTTTTATATATAATATTTAAAAAAAATAAATTATCAAAATATAAATTTAAAAAAAATTAGTATCTCGGGCCGGCCCGAGATTTTTTTATCCCAACCCGAGGCCCGACCCGAGCTGGGCTCGGGTTGGATTTTAAAGCCCGTGGCACCACCCTAGCATGGGTTCGGGCCGGCCCAACCCAGCCCGAAACCCTTCGGGGCAGGCCAGGTTGGTCGGGCCACGGGCTGCATGAACAGCCCTGTACAATACCCTTGAAATAACTAGCTATAGAAATACACATTCTGATATTTTCTTCAGATGATGAATTAAACTTGATCGAGTTTCTTCTATTAGCTCTGTTGATTTCTTTGAACATAAATTTATATTATTTGTGTATAATCGTTGAAGAACATCCATAGCCAGGTATATGTGCATCACCTAACAAAACCAAAGAATTTCTCTGAAACATGCACTCAGCCTAAATCTCTCTATCTGTATATCTTCTTATTAATACACAACTTAGTTACTTACATGTATTAGAAAAAAGAGAGAAAAAAAAATTCAGAATCAATAATAATAACAAACCAGTGAAACACCAGGAGGCAGAGATTCGGAAACTAATTAATGGCCAGAGCCTTTTCTGCTTGGTCCAGAAGCCATGGTGTAATCTACATCTGACTCTGATTGATTATAAGTATTAATCACTTCCTTTTTAGACTTGTTGGAAACAGAAGTTGAGTCCAGCGAAACAGACGCAAACCCGGATATAGTTTCTTGATGCTCTGTATTTTCTTGATAAGATGATGATGATGATGATAAAAGGGGCCTGCCATTAGCAAGAATTGGGTTTAAAAAAAGAAGTATAAGCAAGAACACCATTAGAGCCAAACTGAAACGGCTCATTGTTGGTAATTTTAGAGTTCTTTGCTGCTTGACTATGGTAGCTATATAGTGATAATTAACCTTGAAAATAATATTCTTTTGTAGCAAAAAGAATGGAGGTCTTTTTTTTCTTATTTTCTTTTTTTATTTTCTTTTGGTTTAGCTCAAAGAATGGAGCAGAAAGAATTGATTTGGAATCTCCAATTCATAAGGCACCGGCCTTTAATTGAAAGGGATTTTTGGTGGCAAAAGAAAGACGGTGAAGAGCTTTTAGAAAGTGGGACATTTCAAATGGAACATTTGACTGAAAGGATTCTTTTTTTCTTCTATTTGTTACGAGGTGCCTTCATAACAACAACAGCAACTTTCCCTTTCGCATTTTGTCCTTTATATTGTTTTGCCTATATAGAACTGGCTTTTCCCCTTTTGGAAAAAAACTCCATGAGCTTGCCTTTGAGAACATTGTAAATAACTTATTTAGTTCTAACTGCTAGCAGCAGACAATAAGCTGTTAAATGTTTTCTATTGATACTTATAGTGTGTTTGATTGCATATAAATTCTAAAAAAGTTAATTATATAATTTTCTTCGGTCAATAATTATAATCATATAAGTTAATATTTTTTAATATATTTTTTCAATATTTTATTATATTTTTCAAATATAATAATATAATATTTACTAATAAAATATAATTTTAGTAATATATCTCTATAAAATATATTTTTTATAATCAATTTTTTCAATAATCTATCAAACGTAAAATTAGTTATTAATCTTATAAAATACAAATTAAACTTGTTAATAAGCTGTGTATGACCGTAACAATAATAAAACTCTTTTTATCGAGTTTTAATATAATTATATATCTAAATTTGAACTTTAGACGTTTAGTTAAACTATAACAATCTTTTATCAACTAAGCGCTCGGTAGTTGATATGTTAAATTATTTATCATATTCATATTAAAATATCTTGAAATAAAAACATTTACAACATTAAATTACTTGCAATCTTACTTTTTTTTTAAGTACGGATAAAAGAATAAATAGAGGTAATTAGGTACAATAATATATGATTCATTTACATAAGAAGAAAAACATAATGGAATTTTATGAATAAACAGAACTTCATATATAGTTTTTGCATAAATTATTATTCATAAATGGAAGGTGGAAATATGCTGTAAACTAATTTATTCTTGATACCAATTCAGCGGTAGGGAAGAGAAGAAAGTACAATCAAATATTGGTCACTGGAGATACTGTAAAAGTGCAAACAATCAACCAATTCAAAAATCCTCTCCCTTTATTAGTTTCACACTCAACTTTGTGCTCCAAATTATTTGGCTTTTTGCACTTGGCTGTTCACAATTATTTACCAAAACCAATGGTTTCTCAAATCAGATCCTTAAAGTGAAGATCACAGAAAATTAAATTGTGGGTATGAGTTCTTTTCTTGGAAAAGAGCAGGAATCATCTTTAGTTTTTCTTGAATACAAAGGAATTGCAAGAAAGATGGAGAATTTTTTTAAACATAAAAATCTATTCTTTAGCGAATGGAAGGGCTAAAAAGAGTTTCTTTGCAGCATAAAAATGAATAAACAAATGGGGTGGTGTCTCAACAAAAATAGAAAAAAAAAAAAAAAGGATTGAAAGAGGGTGCAAGAGGCACATGGCATGTTGACTTGCTGTTTCTTATTTGTTTATTTCAGATATTTGTGGCTTAAACTTCCCCGCTCTTGAACAATATAAAACATCATAAATTAATTTTCTTTTTTAACCATCCAATATTTTGAATAATATGGTTTTCTATGGGTTCGGATTGAACATATTAATTAGAAGAGAAAAAATCTCTATCATCTCATTTCATCTCATTTTTTAAGGCAATTTTTTCACAGACTTCAAATTAATATAAACTTTACAAAAAAAATTCGTGTTTCAAATTTTATTAGAATTAAAGTGTGAGAATTTAAGGAAAGATGGGAGTTATTCTTTAATTTTTTTTTATGTAACTCATTCAATTAATAGACTAATAATTTAACCTTTAATTGAACATAATAAACCAATATATATCATGTAATACACTTAGAAAATTTTATCTTCCTTTCCTTTTTTTAACGTGATCCATGGGTGCTATGTCCTTGTCACTTGATCACATGGACTTGAACTATGAACCATGTATCGACATAGGATAGGTTGGAGAAAATATGGGTCCTTGGTGATTATTTGAAAAAAAAATGAATTAATATTAAAAATATATAAAGTATTTTTAAACTATCAATTGCAAACTTAAGCTTTTCAATCAAATGATTTCTTGCCATATATGTATATAACAAAAAATTGCATATTATATAGGCTGACTCAGAAACTCAAACTCCTAATTAATATGATCATCACTTACAAATCAAACTTTTCATTTAGTTATTAGAGGATTTTTCTTTAGCTATTTTATAGATAATTATTATTATTATTATATTTTAATTTTGAGTAATTGTTTGGTGATATGCATTTTTTAATTAATGCAAAATATATAATAGGTTATTGATTCAACTGTAAGGGTTATGATGACATTATAAAAATGGATCTCTTCCTAGCCTGTAGCCATATATTCAGATGTTAAACAAGATAGTTTTTTAATATATTAATTTAGTGGGAAAGAAATCTTTGGCATGAGATCCACATGGATATGTGATTGTTATAATAATAATAATAATAACAATATATACGTATATACGTATATATCCTCCTAATCTAACTTTATATTTATATAAATTATAAAGTTTATAACTACAAATGAGCTTTGAAAATTCTAGTTTTTTGTAATTATTCACCTGCCTCCTAATCTAACTTTATATTTATATAAAATTAAATTAAATTCATATAAGTTATTTATTTATCGTGATTACTTTTTCTAACCTAAAATGTCTATATATATACATATATATATATATATATATATCTTGAACCGTGAAACCTGAGCGTATAACTGAGCAACTCTCCTACATGATTTCTAGCCAACGCATCAAATTAAGTACTACTATAACCTTGTATTACTAATTTTCATAACTATATTATGTTTGAGAAAATTGAGAAATAAATTCTAATTTAGCAGTATAGTAAAATCGGCGAATCAACAGCAATTATATAAAAAAATAAATAAAATAAAAATAATTAATAAAAAAGAGATACTAATATTTAACGTGGTTCACTATTTAAATTTAGGCTACGTCCACAGATCAAATACCGAATAATTTCTTCAACTAATAAATAGTAGGATTATAAGAAAGAGACTTTTCTAAAAAAATATTCTAGAAGTACAATACTCACAAATGAGATAAACCCAAAATGCGGCCCAGTGAAATCTGTGAATCAGCAGTAATTAAATAAAAATACGAGCAAAATAAAAATAATCAATAAAAAAGAGATATTAATATTTAACGTGGTCCACCCTTTAAATTTAGACTAGATCAACGGATCAAACTTTGAATAATTTTTTTCACTAGTAAATAGTTGGATTAAAAGAGAGAGACTTTTCTAGAAAAATATTTTAAAAACATAACACTCACAAATGAGATAAACTCAAAATAGTGGCTAATTTTCTCAAACACTTAAAATAAAATCTCACTCTTTTATCACTGTAAAATATCTCATACTAAATTTTTCCTCTCTCTCTAAAAAAATTCTTTCAATCTCTCTCTATATACATTTTTTGCTATCTCTCAACACTGAGGGGGGAAGGCCTTATGTAGGCCTCCCCTCCTACCCATCTGCCATAATTTGTAATAATTAATTTTGATTTTTTTTTATAAATGCTAAGTAAAAAAAGTAAGGTGGTTGGTACTGCTCCATTTAAATTGTAAAAAAAAAATGGTGGGTGATTAGTCCCATCCCACAATTATTCTCCTACCAACCACATAGGATAATAATTATTCTTGCAGATGATCAACGGAATTTGAACTTTTCTTTTATAAGATTTTTTGTCAACATTTTTGCACCATTCTCTTTAATATGAAACTTTTTAAACTGTAAAAGCTTCATCTCCAATGCATCTCTGGCCCAATAAATATCTCACATTAATATACTTTGATATGGAATAGAAAGAGAAATTCTTTTCAAGATGAGTGACACTCTGAATATTACAATAGAGTGAATATCTATCTTGTTAAAACACAAGTTCTACTATGAACTTCTTCATCCATAAGAGCTCTTCGTATGTTTTAGTTATAACAATGAATTCTGCTTCAATTATTGAAAGAGAAATATATTTTTGTAGCCTCGACTACAATAACACAATTTTTTCTATACATAAAATTAAATAACCTGATGTAGAATTTCTCGAGTCAACATTACTTGTTATATCTGCATCTGTGTAGCTAATTGACACAAATTTACTATCTCCAAATCATAAATATATTTTGGAGGTACTACAAAAATATCTCAAAATCCATTTTACTGTAACTCAATATTCCTTACTAAGATATAAAATGAACCAACTCACTACTCTCACTAAATGAGTAATATCTGGCGTTGTACACACCATGACATATATTAAACTTTCAACTGTTGAAGCATATGGAACTCTTTCTATCTCTTTTTTCTCATTTTCAGTGGAAGAACAATATTTTAAACTTAATTTAAAGTGATTAGGAAGAGAACAACTAACTGTTTTAGCCTTATCCATATTAAACTTCTAAATTACTTTCTCAATATACTTTTTCTGTGATAACCATAATTTCTTAGTCCTCTTGTCTCTGATTATTTTCATGCCAAGAATTTATCTTGTTGGCTTTAAGTCTTTTATAGCAAAAGACTTGCTCAACTGCTTCTTCAGACTTTTGATGCTGAAAATATTCTGGCCAACGATTAAAATGTCATCTATATAGAGTAACAAAATAATAAAATTATTATCAGAGAATTTTTTTTATAAAGACACAATGATCTAAAGTGGTCTTCGTGTAATTTTGCCTCCCATAACTAACTCAAACCTTTTGTACCACTGTCTTGGTGCCTATTTCAAGCCTTATAAGCTTTTTTTAGCTTGTAAATATAGTCTTCTTTTTCTTTTTCTTCAAAATCCTCTGGTTGATCTATGGATGTCTCTTCCTTCAAGTCACCATGAAGGAAGGCAGTCTTCACATCCATATGCTTGATCTCCAAGTTGAGGCTTGCAGCTAATCCTAACACTTTACGAATGGATGTCATCTTCACCAATAGTGAAAATATTTCATCAAAGTCAATCCCTTTCCTTTGGTTGAATCCCTTAGCAACTAATTTTGCTTTGAAACATAGTTGCAAATTCTGTTTTTCATGCTTTATCTTGAACACCCATTTATTTTTAAAGCCCTCTTACTTGTTGGAAACTTCACTAGCTCAAAAATTTTGTTCTCATGTAAGGATTTCAACTTATCTTGCATGTCTTCAATCCATTTTTTCTTCTATTCATCTACCATGGCTTCTTGAAAATTCTCAGGTTCTTCTCCATCAATAAACAATACATACTTATCACTATAGTATCTATTAGAAGGTTGTCTAACTCTAGTAGATCTCCTTATTGGTTCTTAAGCTGCATCTAGTATTAAAGGCTGATTTTGAAAATCATCTTCGGTAAAATCTTCATTTAGTTGATTATGAATGGGAGTATCATCATTAGCAGTATTTTGCTGGCCATCTTTAATTTCATCTCTAATTTGCCTCTGCACCACTTTTGAAGGAACTAACTTAAGATTTGTTGAACTGCCATCGGATCTAGAAACATTAATTTAGGTCTTCTCAATATCTTTGATAGTCTCATTTTCAATGAACACTACATCATAACTTCTAATAAGCTTCTTCTGAATTGGATCATAGAATGGATAGCTATGATCATCTTGACTATACCCAATAAAAACATACTGTCATGTTTTAGCATCCAGCTTCAACTATCATCCTTTGGTATGTGCACAAATGCCTTCCACCCAAGAACTTTTAAGTGATCATAAGAGACATTCCTTCCAAACCACACTTTTTCTGAAATGTCAAACTTCAAATAAACATACAGTGAAAGATTCATAATATAAAACATTCAATGCTTCAGCCCAAAATGATTTGGGTAACTTTGCATGTGAAACTAGACATCTAACTCTCTCTATGATAGTCTTGTTCATTCCATCAGTTATGTCATTCAACTGAGGAGATTTCAGTGGTGTCAACTTGTGTCAAATACCATGCTCCTTGCAATATCTTTGAAGTGATCCAATGTACTCACCCCCACTATCTAATTTGATACACTTTAATTTCTTTCTAGTTTCTCTCTCAACTAAGGCTTGAAACTTTTTAGATATCTCTATAACTTGATCTTTATTCTTCAAGGTATACATCCACAGTTTCTTTAAACAATCATTAAAGAAAGTCACGAAATAAGAGGAGCCACCAATTGATCTGGTCTTGAAATGATCGCACACATCAGAGTGCACTAAATATAATATCTCTGGCTTCTTTTTATAATGGGTAAAATTCTTGAAAGCAACTCTAGTTTGCTTACATACTAAGTAATCAACACATATGCTTAAATGAATACTGCTCAAACTGACTATATTCTTCTTTTTGACCAGTATTGACATTCCTTTTTCTCTCATATAATCGAGCCTTTTATGCCAGATCTCAGCTTTGTCATCTTTGTTTATTGCGGTAACTATGATCTTGGAGATTTTAACTTGCATCAGATAAAGCGTAGAGACTTTGTTTCCTTGGGCCACAATGAGAGAACTTTTAGTGAGTTTTCATTGGCCATTTTGTAAGGTATTGCGGTATTCTTTATAATCAAGATTTCCTGTAGAAATCATATTAAGCATAATGTCAGGAACATATTTCACATCTTTTAACAGCAACCCAATGCTATTGTTCGTCTCAAAGTGAATATTACCAACACCAATAATCTTAGTACTATCGTCATTACCTATTTTAATTGTCTCAAAGTCACCTGGTGTATAAGTGGCAAAGAACTTCCTTCGGGTTGTAGCATGAATAGAGGCACCAGTATCAATCACTCAACTAGTCTCAAGATCAATTACGTTGACCGCATCATCATTGTAGATGAGAAGAAATTCATGTTCAGTTATAGATATAATTCTTTCATCATCTTTATCATCTTTCCTTTTATCCTTCCCTTTCTCATTTTTCTATTTCTGATAATATTTCTTAATATGTCCCTTTTTATGACAATGATGACATTTAATATTGATAAATTTATTAGATTTATCACGACTAGCATCTGTATTTTTATCTCCATTATTTGAGCCCCTCTTCTAGCTTCTCCCTCTAATAGTTGTAGCCAGAATATATGATTGTGAAGAGGAAGCACTTAATGAGTGCCTTTTTATCTCTTCATTTAGAATATCACTCTTCGTTGATTCTATTTTAACAACACCATTAGGAGTAAAATTTGTCAACGGAATCTTCAGAGTCTCCAAAAACTCTGGAAATAAAGCAAGAACCATCAGAGCAAATACCTCATCATCAAAGGTAGCATCCATACCCGACAACTAGGTATGATCATCGTTCGAGCTGGTTGGATTTTAGAACTCAACCAACCCGACCACTTAACAGTAGTAAAAAAAATATTTTTGAAAACCAATTATTAGTGGTCGGTTTTGTCGATTTTTTATCGAGTTTGATCCGTTTTTGGAGTAAATACACAAGCCAAAATCTACCAACTCAATCGGTTTAAACCGATATGGTCGGGTTAGTCAGTTTTTGGGCTTTTTGCATATTATTATCGACAACCGATCCACTATTTTTTGAAACTCATTCAAGTGATCTGCAATAGAATTACCTTCTTTGTATCTCAATTGTATTAATTTTATGATATAAAATAATTTATTACTATAGGTTTTTGAAGCATACAATTTTTCAAGCTTATTCCATAAAGATTTTGTACTGGTCTCACCATATATATGATTATACACATTATCTTCGATAAATTGTCTAATGAAACCACATATTTATTACGTTCAAATTTCAATTCTTCTTCTTTCTTGTCTTCGGATTTATTCATACTAAACACAAGTAAATATATTTCATCATAAATAGGAGATCATTCATCTTAGATTTTAAATGTGGTAATTTGAGCTATTTAAATTTATCATTTTACTCGTCTTCGTTTCCATCTTTTCGAACCAACGCTCTAATACTAGTTGTTGAGAAAATTGAAAAATAAATCCCAATTTAGCAAAGCAACGGAATCGGTGAATCAACAGTAGTTAAATAAAAATGCGAGCAATATAAAAATAATCAATAAAAAATAAATAGTAATATTTAAAATGGTTCATTCTTTAAATTTAGGCTACGTTCATGGGTAAAACTCTGAATAATTTCTTTCACTAATAAATAGTAAGATTACAAGAGAGATTTTTCTAAAAAAAATATTTTAAAAACACAACAATCACAAATGAGATAAACTCAAAATAGTAGCTAATATTTCTCAAACACTCAAAATAAAATCTCACTATTTTATCACTAAAAAATATCTTATACTCAATTTTTTCCTCTCTCTCTAAAAAAATTCTTTCAATCTCTCTACATATATATATATATATATATATATATAATCTATATTACACCACCAAGGGGGGAATATGCCTCCTCCCTGTCCATATGCTACAATTTGTGGCAAGTAATTTTGATTTTTTTTATAAATGCTAAGTAAAAAAGTGGCGAAGTTGGTGCCTTTCTATTTAAATTGTTAAAAAAAAAAAATATGATGGGTGGTTGATACCGCCACACAAATTATTATTATTATTATTATTATTATTATTATTATTATTATTATTATTATTATTATTATTAGTCATGTAAACTAAAGAGTAAGTTGCCTTATCTCTCTACTTTTTTTTTCTTTATTTTTTCTAAGATTTAGTATTTGAGTGATCAACAATATCCATTCTGTCCAGTGTGATTTTTTTTTTACTTAAGTTTTTCATTCAATAAGAGTAATTTATTAATTTATATGTTTTTCTGGGTACAAATCTAATATCGTTATTCTTTGTTTACATTATGGGTTCTGTCACCTTTTTTATAGAATTCGACAAGTTTTTTTTTTATATATAATTTTAGCGAGTCTTCTTTTTATATATATAAAAAAAAATACTATGTTTTCTTGAGTTAATAACGATATTTTGCTGTCTTTATGACTGTCTTTATGACATAATCACAATCAACTAGTGTAGAAGAATAAATTTCAATCTGAATCTAAAATTTTAAATACCACAATATTGTCAAGTTTGCAGCAATGGACAAAGTTCAAATTACTTCCCAGAAAGTTCAATTTTAAAGATTGCAAAAATAGGAGTAGTTCCCTTGGATAAATCAAACAAAACAATTATGAATTTTGTAATTAGAGATTGTGAGGGTTTGTTATTTACTTTGCTGTATGTTTATGTGAAATCATGGTCTGATAGATACTGAACTCCAATTTTAGCTTTGATTATTGAGGATTGCTGAAAATTAAAGAAATAAATTTCTAATTTAATTATTGAATTTGACAAAAGATTTACAAATCAAGTTTCTCAAGCATTAGCATCAACAACTAATTGTATATTACAATTCCATAATTCGGACTGTATTGATATTCATGTTTTAATTTCTGATATGTATTAATACATATAATATTATATTATATAGAAATATATATATATATATATATAAACTTATGAGGATAAAAAAATTTACTTAATTTTTTCCCTAGATTTTGGGCATTATTTACCACAAACCAATTAAGTTGGTTTTTTTTAATTAATGTTATCTTCATTATGAAAGAATAAAAGAGGAGAGGAGAAAGAACTAGACAATATGCAAGAATCTTAACCAGATTTTAGATTCATGTAAGAGAAACGAACCAAAAAAAAAAAAAGATACTGTCTGTCACATGTGAAGGCAAATTCGAATTAAAAATTTGTCTACAAAACAAACTTCAAATGGGTTGTTTAGTGGATGTAATGAATGATAAACTTTGTAATTGGACAATTAATTTTGAATTACATAAATAATAAATTTGCAGTGATTTATCCAGTTGAATAATCAGGATGACATGTCATATCTCCTCACTCCCTCTAATGATTTTTTACTTGAATCTTTCAAAAAATTTTAATTGAAAAAAAAAATAAGTATTCAATACAAACATTTGAATTTTAAATATTTAAATTTTAATGATTATATTAAAAAAAAAAGTGCCAAAAATTGCCCAGTAATATATTATAATGACTATTTACTTTGGCCTAAAATAATAAAAAAGAAAAACTACATTATATTTCAATTTTTAATTTTTTTTCAAAAATATTCCATAATTTTTTATATTTTTGATATATTAAATATATGTTAGATGTGATTTTTTGAAAGTAGAATACATTTTATTAAGTTAGATATTTTTTAAATTAAAAGTCCAGAAATTATGTATTATTAAAGGGAAAAAAGACAGATGATCAGCTACTTGAAAAAAAATTACTTTTTAGAGTGTGTTAAAAAATAAGAGAAAATTACACTGCATAGCACTACTTTTAATTTTTTTTAAAAAATATTATACTTTTTTTAATATATTTTTAACAACCTAAATATATTTATAATATATATTTTTAAAAATAGAGTATAATTTTAAGACTTAATATATGCCAAAAATATATATCAGAAAATTAATACTTTTAAAATTGAAAGTTAAAAATTAATATTTTTAAAATAAGATAAATGAATTTTTTTTAAAAATATTTTTATTTTTTAAAATATTTTTGAAGAAATTTTAAAAATTTAAAAAATAAGTGCTTGTTTATGTTAGTTTCTAAACTAGCCAAAAGGCCCAACTAAGTGACTTTAGTGACCCAATGCCCTAACGATTAAGCTCTCATTTTTTAATAAAAAAAATTGACAAATTTCATCGTATTTTTAAATTTTTTATTTTTTTATTAGAGATATTTTAATTATTTTATTATAAACACATAATAAACTCAATATAAATTATATAAAATTTATAAACTCATTATAAATTTTTTATAAATTAATAAAAATATGATATTGTATTAAATATTTTATAAATATAGTTTATTTAAAATTATTTTTAATTTTTTTTATATTTTAACCAAAAGCCGTTTTCAAATTCTAGATCCCACATGAAGCTGTCTCAGCCCAGAGCATATCAGTGCTTGGCCGGGTTGAATGGTTCATTGCTATCAACTTAATGGCATTGACTAGGTTGGAATTGCAATTATTATTATAAAAAAAAAAATTCAAGCTAATTAAACATAATTTAATATTTTTTAGTAATTGAATTTAATCTAGAGTTAAAATTGATTTTTTTTTCTTTAATTTATAAGGAATATAGAAGAATTCAAACTTGAAATCTGGTACAAATTGTAATATGCAATTTAAGTTAGATTAAGGATAAAAAAAATTGAGAATAAAAGGGTAACTTCGACAACATCTTAAAATTGCTAATGGTGGCATCAAATTTGTTCAAATCACAAATATAGATATATCAAATATTCATAAAAAATTTTATATTAAGCAATATCTTAGAAATTACATGACATTAGCTACCTAAAAAAAAGTATTATTCCTGTTGTTGCTGCAACAACTATAATTATCTATTTATCTCCTAAGCATTCATTCACTAATATCTATTAATCTAATGACTGGCTAACGAAGATCTCACTAACAAACAGATCAATATTCTGAGCAGAAGAACCACCCTTTGCCACAGCTTTCGTGGCTGCCTCCTTCAATTCCACCGCCCTTTTCCTTCTCTCTTTCGCTTTTTCTTCATCAGTAATCTCCATAATGCACTTTTCTATCTCTTCTGTGCTTGCAACTCCATCTTCTTCATCAACTTTTATCCTTACACCAATTTTTAAAACATCAACCAAGAACTTAGCAACTGTTGGTTGATCTGTCCACTTAGGATAAGCAATCATCGGCACCCCTGCAACCACCGCCTCCAGAGACGAATTCCACCCACAGTGGGTAATAAAACAAGCTACAGCTTTGTGCATTAACACTTTCTCTTGAGGACACCATTTAACTACTCTGCCTTTTTCTTTTGTCTCCTCCAAGAATTTATTAGGTAATTCACTTCCTTTCATCACCCAAAGAAATGGTTTGTTGCAGTTCTTTAATGCCATAGATAAATTATCAATTTGATTTTGAGATAACACTATTAAGGTTCCAAATGAAATGTAAATTACTGATAAATTTGGTTTCTTGTCAAGCCATTCTATGCAAGAATTTTCATCAGAATTCCACATGTCAACATTGCCAGTTGTCTTTTCTTCTTCACCTAATAAAAATGGTGACACTAATGGACCAATTGGATAAATAGGATGGACACAATTCATGGATTTAATTACCTCGTCCTCAAGTTCAATAAAAGTATTCACCAAAACCCATTTCACCTTATCCAAGTTTTTAAGAAATTCTGTTAGTACTTCCTTGTAACTGGCAGGACTTGATGGAAATATAAAAGAGGGAAGATCTTTTACCAGTAAAGTTGTAAATCCAGGTAACTCTATTGACTCATTTGGATTCTCAAATGAAGGAAATGAATACGGGAAATTTATGTAATGATAATAAACAGAGTAAACAGAGACAGCTTGAATCCAGAGCATTGCACAAGGGATGCCATGTTCAGCAGCAACATCAGCCATCCATGGTAGAAAAGCGTTGCTAATAATGCAAGAGAACTTCTTATCCTGAGTAGTAAAACTGGTTATGAGATTTGAGAGGTTTTGGGATCCTATTGTCCTAAGAGAATTAAGAAATATATCAACCTCCTTTTCTCGATCAATTTCTAGGCTGAGCCCATCGGAGAAGAAGTCAAGATTGATTCCATGAAGTTTAGGATTGTTGTTTTGAGTAATAGTAGTCAAATCAATGGAGAGTTCGGAGTTGAGCATCCGGTGACGGCCAACATCGTTAACGGCGAGGGTAATGTGAATACCCTTTGAAACAAGGCGTTTGGCAAGCCTTATCATGGGGTTCATATGGCCCTGTAATGCTATTGTTACCATTAGAAAGTGTGCTTCATTAGTATCAACCATCATCTTTTGCCTCTCAAGCTAGAAGAAGAAGATTACTATAGGCAAGTTTTTTTTTTTTGGATTTGTTAATTGCTCAGTTCCTTGAGAACTTTATAAAATACTATGTTTTTTGGTGTTAACTAATTGCAATTAATGCTTCAAATCTGCAGTATTAAACAGGGAAGATAGATGGCTTTGACTTTTGGAAAGAATAGTACAAGTGAACAAACATTATTAACTTTCTTCAGATTTTATGCTATAAAATGCTAATTAACTTTAATTGCAGTTGATATTTCCATATCTGTAGAATTTAATGTGCATGATATAGTTATGCTTCATATTGGTATTATGCCTGCTTGCAACAATGAATGTACAAAGGAATTCGTGAGCGAAGCTGATAATAAAAGCGTAGACCTGATTTTTGGAAAAGAAAGTTCCGCATAATGCCAATATAACTATTTATGGTATGTATTCAAATATCTACTCAAGATGGAGTGGCGGGTTGTTTCCAACTACGCATATAAAGAGAATTATTTCATAGCGGATTGAATAACTTCATATACTCCTTTCGTTCTATTTTTATAGTCCAGTAATTATTTATATATATATATATATTAATAAAATATGATTAAATTAGTTAATAATTAATTTTTTTTAGCATAGCCTCATTAAATATAATACATTTTTCAAACTATTTTTAATACTATTTGCAATTGTTGTGAAAAAATATATATTTAATTAGGATATAATAATAATATAAAGACTTTATTTATCACAAGTGGACTATAATTTAAGACATCTAAAAATAATATAATGGGCTATAAAAATAAAATGAAGGGAGTATTATATTTCTATGTTGACCTTCATGCTATTGGGAAATATCAAATGATGACAACAATATGATATGCAGTAGCAGAATAAGAAGATTACCGAAGGAGAAAAATTTAGAAGAAAAAATTACAGATAAATTCAAAATATATTAAATATTTAATATTAAAATAGTTCAATAATTAATTTATACTTCTAGATTGACTACGACTACGAGGTAGTAATTGTATTATACGAGTTTGTATTTTTTGAAAACGTTGTATGATAGCTTCATTTTTAATTTTTACAAAAATGTCTTTTTCCACATAGCATACCAAGCAGTTGGTTAAAAAATCATCTCACATCTTATTGTGCAAATTCGTTTTGATAATGTTCATTGCTGAAAAAACTATCTCAATAGTAGCAGTTGCAACATGTATGACTAAAGCTAACTTAATAAGTAAATATACCAAAGGAAACACAATGTCATATCCTGTCTCAACCATTTTCTGAGTAAGAGCTCCAATATCATGCAAATTAGAGAAAGCTTCATTCCATTTTACATTAGCAATGTAAGTCTTAAGTTGATCCTGAAGTATCATTCGATCAGTGTTGGAGAAATCATATGGATATAGTTCAACAAGATGAAGTAATCTAGATAGATTGAAGTTGGAGAAGGAGTCTATAGTAGAAAAATAATCAATGCACAAAAGTAAATCCATACTTAATTCACAAAAATGACTCTCTATTTTTTGCACAATAAAATCAATAACTTGATATTTAATGAAAGAAAACAAGGTTGTAGTATAATAAATAGTTGAGTATTAGAAAAATAATTCATGAAGGAAAAAGAGTACCTAACAAAATATTTGAACTCGAAAGTGATGATAATAAGTAATAGGAAGATCAGCATATTTAGAACGCAGACGACCTGGAGCATTATCTTTCATATTAGGCATTGTCAAACCATGATCTATATAAAAGTCGTTAACAACTTCTAATAATTCAT
This sequence comes from Garcia nutans, assembly GCA_947685225.1. Taxonomy (NCBI): domain Eukaryota; kingdom Viridiplantae; phylum Streptophyta; class Magnoliopsida; order Malpighiales; family Euphorbiaceae; genus Garcia; species Garcia nutans. Next base: position 4,346,409 of record CANTUV010000059.1, on the reverse strand, counting down.
CCAAACTATTCTCCCTGAAGTTTTGTAATTATTGTTTAGCAGTTGCAACCATATGTACAACATTGCCAATGTTTTGATCATTTCTTTGGAAGACTTGAGATAGATCATTTGTCATTCCTAAAACTTCCTTCATTAAGAAAGTAATGAAAATAAATTTATAACTTTCTATTTTGTCAACCAAACTCACAACTGTCCCTCAATTTTTTCTTTCAGCACCATCATCTGCTATGTTCTCAAGAACCTCTTTCACTGCAGACCACATAGAGAGAAGAAGGACAATTATTTTATAATGTGAATCCCAACGTGTGGCACTAGGTCGAACTAAAGTTGTTTCTTGATGTAAGCCTCTTCCAGTTTGAGTATCACCGCTTTCCAAATGTTGAACTACTTGATTATGTTATTTTTTAAGGAGAGCATCCCTCATTTTACATGAAGGTCCAACCATATTCACAATCATTAAAGTATAATAAAAAAAATTACTCACATATCTATTACTCTCTGTTGCTGTAACAAGCACTAATTGAAGTTGATGAGCAAAATAATGAATATACTTTGCTTGGAAATTTTCATTTAAAATGAGGGTCTTTAACCCATTTAATTCACCCCGCATATTAGAAGCCCATAATATTCTTGACCTGTAGCTCTACCATGTGATAATCCATATTTCGAAAAAAAAATCATCAATTGCACTTTTCAAAGATAAAGCTGATGTGTCACTCATATGTGCTACTCCAATAAATCGTTCAAATACTTGTTCCAACTTATTAACATATCTCAATACCACAGTCATTTGCTCTTTCACTGAATTATCTCGAGCCTCATCAATTAATAAAGAGTAGAAATCATCTCTAATATCCTCAATAATGGCTCGTGTTATCTCCAAAGCACAAGCACTCACTATTTACTTTTGGATATATGGAGAAGTGAATTGATTATTTCTAGAAGCATTTGAACTAACTATTTTTCTCACATCAATATTGCGTTTACTGTACCAATCAAGAAGTCCAAGAAAATTACCCTTGTTAAGTGACGTTTCTAACTCGTCATGTCCTTTAAAAAGCCTTCTGTTCTTGGCTGAAATTAGATAACACATGAGACACACTTTGTCTTTGATTTTTAAAGCTAAAATATTACATTCTTGCATTATTGTGTGGACTAGCTGGACCCCCAACATGTTCATTAAATTTTTCTAATGCCTTTTTCCAATTACTGACACCAATGAATGTGAAGACATTATCCTCATGCTTAACTCCTCTATTCGAGCTAAAAAGATAACAGCAAAAATAAAAGGCTGCATCTTTGGGCATGTTATACTCTAGCCACTTGTATTTAGAGAACCAAACATCCCTAAAATTTCTTTTAATTTTTTTAAATTCTCTTTGTGGAAAATTATGTCCATAAGGTTGACAAGGTCCTTTAGCTAAATATTGTCTCCTAACATCATCCCTAATCTCAACATCATATTCATAAATAGGTTTACGCAATGTTGGGTCACCAATAATATCATCAAAACTAAACTATGAACACTTATTTTTACTGTTAGCTTTCCCACCACCACTTACTTGACTACTTAATGTCTGGTTTTGGATCAGAATATTCAATGATTCACCCCGTACTCTCTTAGTCTTGATAAAAAATTTATCCATATCTATTTCAAGAATTTCAAAATTATTCACATAATTATGATACTCTAAATTCTCAATTTATATTAATATGCAACTTAATTGATATCATAAGTAAAACAATAAATTAAAAAACACAAGTCATTCACCAAATAAAATCAAAATAACAAATTAAAATCAACAAATTAAACAATACATCTTTTAAAAAATAAAATAAATACAAATTTTAAAAATATAAATTAAAACCCTAAATCTTAATTTTCATCAATATTCAAATTCACCAAATAAAATCAAATTAATAAACTAAAATCAACAAATTAAACAGTACATCCTAAAAAAATTAAATAAAAAATAATTTAAAAAATACTAACGAAATTCCTAAATCTTAATTTTTCATAAATATTCAAATACATTCCCTAATAATATCAAAATAATATATTAAACTCAACAAATTATATAATATATCTTCAAAAATTAAATAAAAACTAATTTTAAAAAATACTAATCAAATTCTTAAATTCTAATTTTTCATAAATATTCAAATACATTACCTAATAATATCAAAATAATAAATTAAACTCAACAAATTAAATAATATATCTTCAAAAATTAAATAAAACTAATTTTTAAAAAATACAAATCAAATCTCTAAATCTCAATTTTTCAGTAAACTTAAACTTTATTAACCTAATAAAATTAAAATTAATACATTAAACAATCTAAATCAATACACCATCAAAACAATAAATCAAAGACCAATTTTAAGTTTTTTAAGAAAATCTAAACATAATTAACAAAAACACAAAAAAAATTATTAAAATTACAAAATTAAAAAATTAAAAAAAAACTTTTGGCCTACCTCTTGTGTCGCCGCTGCCTGTTGGTGGCCGTTGATATCGTTCGGTGGTTGTCTCCGGTGAAGTCTCCTCACCGTCCCTGCTCCTTAACTTTCTTCTTCTCCTTTTTCCTTCTTGCTTTTCTGCCCGAGTCCGCCCCTGCCTATTATAAGCTTAATTTTTTTTTTTCATTTGTCTTATTCCTCATCGCCCACAAACGATAGCAAACGCAGAGGGTGGGGGGAGCAGCCCCCACCTCTGTAACGCCGGTGACCAGAAGCCCTCCCTTATAAGGGTTTCTGGTCGCCGGCGAGGGGTGTCTATTGCCCCCCAGGACACCCCTGCCTCCACCCCTGATGATATGATAAGAGTGTCGTCTAATAGAACTATTATCATGTAATGTCTTGGGACTTTGTCTCCATGACACCATCTATATAAGAAATATAAATGTTCAGTTGTCCATTTGAACATGAATTATGAAGTAATATATCTTACCATGGAAATTAAAAATATTATTATGATTGGTATATGTAGTAACTTAATTCTTACTTAAATTGATCCCATCTCATCTTTTGTTCTATTTATAAATGGGTCTCAACATTAGATCCATTTATCAAAATTAAGTTTACTTAATTAACAACCCAATTTATGATTAATCCCATAATCAATGAAAAGACCATTAATATAATCAAAGCCTACCAAAATAAAAATAGTGAAAAAATAAATAAATCATAAAAATAAATCAGTTTTTTTTATTATAAAAGGAAATAATAATAAGTAAAATAATGATATTATTGTTAGTCAGAGTCTTATTCCTAATATAGAACCATCCAAACATAAGTGACAAAAGGTGTGAAAATTAAGAAAGAATAACAGAGATCCTTTCAATACTTAAAAAACTTATTGCTTACAGAAAACATGGAAATGAAAAAGAAGGCTGAAAAGAGGAAATATGTTTTATGAAAGAAGAACAAAGGAAAGATGAGAAGGGAAAGTCGTTCTACTATAAATAAAGGCAGAAAGGATACTTAAAGGGAGGAGGAAATTTTTCAAAAAATCATATATAGAATAAAATTGTGAAAATTTGTAGGTTCTATCAAGTACAGGAGGTGTACTTGATACAAATCTCTCATTGATACAAATCTCTCACCATAGTCACCAGAAAGATAGCTATTTGGATTTAGATTTCATCCAAATCTGGTCGGGTTGCTTAATTTGTTCGGGTTGCTTTACGTGGAATTAGAATTAACAACCAAAGATTTTTTATTTTTTGAGTGGGTTTTGTTTCACTAGGTAAATTTCTTCGCTTTCATATGTCAATTAGAGCTACTAATAAGATATCATTGTTCTTTCCCTCTTATTTGTGAATTTTTTTTTTGTATTTTAATTTGTAAATTATGAGATTTCTTCCCTAGGCTTGTATTTTTTTTATTTGTCCCTTTTGTTTCCGAGTTCATATTATTACTTTTTATCAAGTTGTAAGATTGTGTTAGTGATATTTACTTTAAAATGGTTATTTGATTAGGATTAAGAGTTTTTCCCTAAATTTGTGAACTGAAAGTCAATTATTTATGTGAAAGTATTTTGTTGTGATTTCAAATGCACATTTGCATTGATGGATCTATGTTGTGATATTAATTTAGTTTGGCTACTGAAAAAAAAAAAGAGAGGCTCTTCTTTCATTCTTTTGAGAACTTTTGATATGGTTAGGCCATTGTATGATCTTTGGCCTGCTGTAAATTTTTTTAGTAATCTTTACTGTTCAAATTGTGAAACATGGTGGTTTCAGATAAGGTGAAAACATTAATAAAAAATATTTTTAAGGATTTTTGCATTTAGATTGGCTTACTGAATCTTTGATTCTTCTAGGGGGCTTTGTTAATAGATAGTTCTTATATGGATAATTTTTTTTAGTATCTGAATCTATTATTTAAATAACCATATTCACTCCTTAAATCTTTGATGAGTGCTAGAGTCCCCATGCGGGAAAGATGGTAAATTTACCATGTTTTTATATTTTCAAATCTGAACTCTTAAATCGGTTGACTTATTCACAACCCTTAATTTCAAGTGGTGTTAGTGTAGAAATGGATACACCATATCAAACACTTTGAAATTAAAAAAAATATCAAACCCTCATAGCCCCAGTTGCTCTCTTTGACATAAAAAACCCTACCTCCTCTCTAAATTTTGCTTGTCGTCGATCCATATTCAACTTCTTCCAAAAAGCTTCATTCATATTCTTTGTGTCTTGCTAAGGTAATATGACACAATACTCATCTGTGTCTTGGTATTTAGTGATCATGGGATCATGAGTTCTTTTTATGTATCCATCTCTGCAGTCAAAACCTCGGCTATGTCTTCATTCTCTTTCATAGTTCTACTCCCTCGTACTGTTATTTGATTTATATTACAAGAACAAAAACTAGAAATAGAAGTAAACCCTAAAAGCATCTCCATCTCTATCTAAACCAGGAATGACGAGAACTCAAGCAAGTAATAAAGTTGAGGGAAAGGCAAGGAGCCATAAGCAAATCCAAGGGGAGACTAAAAGCTACCTCCTTTTTCTAGGTTTGTGCACTTAAATGATGAGTTTTAGCGATGAAATTTATAGATTCAAAATTTCTCTTCACTAGTGTTTTTGGAAATTTGTTCTATTTTATTATTATTTTGAAAATTTATAGATTCAACCTTCTTGAAAGAGTGAAGTTAATATAATGATTGATAGTTTTAATCTTATTTCCTGTAGCTTCAATTCTTCATGTTGTAGTTTTATTTTCTCCATTTTTTTTTTTGCTATGGTACTCTCTGTCTCTCTTAAGTTTTTTTTTTTTTTTTGCTATGGGACTTTTTCATACAAACCCCAAATCTCTCTAAACTAAGTGCGAGTTTTGATTTCACAGCTGGTTTTGTGAGTAAATTCTCCATTAATCTATTTGTTTCCTAAGAAAATTTTAACTAGCAAGGAAAAATATTGAGGTAAATTTTATTTTTTCTAATTTTTAATTATTGTGATTGATTATTTGGGTTTTCTGAAACATATTTTGATATGTTGGATGTATTACTGAACTTTTAATTTGGTAGAGTTTAATTGTATTCTATGGCTCAGTTATCTTTTCAATTTTATTATTTAGGTTGAACTTGATATTGTGCATAAAGAAATTGGATTAAGATAACAATAGATTTGCTCTTCCATTTTTCAACTTACTAGTTGTTAAATCGAACGTCTATGTTTTATTTTTGTTGCTTTCAATCAAATTCTTTCGGGTATTTTTTAATTGAATTAAATGGCTCACTCCATAATAACATTTAAAGTGAATTTTATTTTAACTCTTTGTGAACTGTAACTAAATTACTCTGCTTCTGGGAAGAGGATTGGCTAAATTAGGATTTTTATTTTGCAAGTCAATGAGATTTCTTAAGATATTTTGTAGTTTGTATTGATATGGTATGGCTTTTAAAGAATTTGAAATTGACTATTTTTCAGTATAGCAAGTTTTAGAATGAGTTAGGTGGATTGTTGTCATTGCTTCCCTGAAGAAAATTGGTGTAATAAGTAAAATGAATTATCAATAGTTTTAGACACTATAGTTATTCTCAAAAATCCTTTTTAGAAGAGAAATAACATAAGAAAAATTTACTTGATCATAATGTAGTTATTTACTGTTTCAATGACTAGAATTAGCAATACTAACTTCTTTTTCCATTTAAAAAATTTAAAATTAATTATTTAGAAGAACAATATATGCGGCAAAAACTTGAAAAATCACAAAGTGAAATTTAAAGCTTATGTTGTCCAAAATTTTAACTTTAAAGAACTCTATTTTAAAATTATATCTTATTAACTATAAAATTTATCGTGAAGTATAAATGTATCATATTTTAGTTTTTTCGTAATTATATCTAGTTATTTTAATTTTACTATATAAGTCATAAGTTTGTGTGGTGATACAATTGTATGCTCCATTGGATTTTCCTCTAAAGTTGTGCTACCTTGCTGATATTAATACTAAGGAGTTATAGAACTCAAACTGTTTTGAGAAGGTTTTGATATGGCATGTACTTCATTACTTGAAATAAAGACACTGTCAAATTGGATGATCCATTGTCGCATATTATTTATACTGCCAAATCGTATGTGCTGTTAGAGGCAGACTTTGTATCACATCACTTACTTCTAGGCACATTATGTAGCCATTAAACTAACCCTTGTTTGATATGCAAATATTAATTCCCTTCAGTACCTTACTTATGCATCCTTTGTTAATTAGTGATATTAAAATTTGTTTATAGTTGGGTTTGTGCTGTATGTTTATGGCTGAAACAATTAATTCATATTCTTGTTTCATGGTTATCATTGTTGGACTATTTAGCAAATATGTGCTTATTTTTTGTTTAAATTTTTTGGTATTAAATTTGATGTTTTGATACTAAAAATCTTTTAGTTTCATAATTTTTTCAATTTAGTCCACTTGCTAACAAGTTATAAGAAAGCTAGATAAAATTTGATGTAGCTTCAAGCTAAATATTAAGTAGGTTCCTTGTTGCCCATTGGATAAACAAGCTATGATATCTCTTTTCTGATTCAATTGTTTTGGTCATGGAAAAGTATTTATTGTGCTAGTTTCAATGGGTTATATAATGAATATGGAGTTTAATGATTTTATTATTATTTTCCTTGTTAGCATAAACATCAAAGCTTATATATTTTTTGTAGATGATAAGCAGGCTAAAGGGCTTCTGGTTGAACAAAGAATGTTAATTTTTTATGGATTTATATCAAATAGTTCTGTCCATGTATTTGCAACAATCTTTCAACCATGAATAAATAAAAGTATGCTGCTTTTCTTTTTTGATAGAATGTTTAATTTGACTGCAAAAAATAAATATTGTTATTATCATAATTAAACAATGTTTATCTACAATGTTGGGTTCTTGTTTATATATGGAATAAGGAAATTTTAATTGAGATTGGAATTCTTTTTCTTGCTTATGCATCTATGGAGATTTAGATAATGAAACATTATGTGGAGTATTCATATACCATTGAATCAGTGAGTCATGGAATTTTTTATTTTTTTTTTCAAATATTCAAGAATACAATCATTTTTAAGTGGTAGCTTTTTCATTTTATATTTCTTTCTGAAAATTTTCTTGTAGAGTCATGTTTGAACTTAAAAGGAGTAGGAAAAACTGAGAAATTGAGAAACCATCAAGGTCAAAATGATTATTAACATGTCAAAATGAGTAATTTGAACCTTGCTTTAAATTGAATATTGAATCTACGCTCTTGTGTTGTACTCAAAGTTGGTTATTTTGTAATCATTCATATCCAAATGTAAGCTAATATCAAAAGAAGTGGTTATATGCTTATTTCTAAATGGCTGGCTTCATATCTAATTTTAGTTTTTTATTACAATGTTGCAATTTTTTCTAGTTATTAACTAGTCTTAGAAAAGAAAGCGTTCTGTTTCTCTAAGTACTCATCCCATGAAATCTTAAATTATGGCAATTTTCTTAGATTTCAAGCGATCAATAAGGGAGGCTAAAGTATATGAAGGATAAGTGTCCTTGACTTTCCTACTTGCTAGCAATAAAAATAAAGTCACTTTTTCCTCAATTGTCCTTCAACATTTAAAGTTTGGATGTTGTGTTTAGGTCAAATAAATAAAGAAATTCTATTTCTTTTTGACTATTTGTTGTTCATTTGTTAATGCGGCTTCTTGTAAATTTTTAGAATGTTCATTTCTTGAATGAATCCATATGCTTTAGTCTTGTATTTGACTCATTTGGCATTCTAAATAAGAGAAGGGACATTTAAAGTTTGGATATTGTGTTCAGGTCAAATAAATAAAGAATTTCTATTTCTTTTTGGTTGTTTATTGTTCATTTGTTAATGCGGCTTCTTGTAAATATTCAGAATGTTCATTTCGTGAATGAATCCATATGTTTAGTCTTGTATTTGACTCATTTGGCATTCTAAATAGGAGAAGGGACATATTTTAAGCAATTATGCCATAATTAAAAAATCTTCAGTCTATCTGCTTGCAAAATCACAATAATTGATTAAAAATTTATACTTAAATAATTAAATATTGTGTCTAGGTATTTATAATTCAAAGAAAATTTATTAAAAATGAAAAATTATTGGAGAATGTAACATTGAAAAAGATTTTGATGGGAATTTTAATAATTTAATAAACTTTTTAGCAATTTTTTTTACTTTATTATACTAATTTACCTTTTATCAAATTTGATTTTATAAATAAGACTAAAAGTGAATCAAATAGGAATTAAGCTTTTTTTAAAAAAATAAAAGTAATTCACTTACTATTTATAGATATCTTGATTATTATTAATTTTATTTGATACATAAATATATTATTTTCTGTGTTTAAAAAATTTTATTTTCTTAAGGTTTATCTTTAAACTTGGTGAAAAAAAATTCAAGACAAAAAAGGGGATAATAAAATGAATGATAAATAAATAAATAAAATGAATTTTTTTACTTTATTTAATTAATAATGTATAACCACTATGACTTTGATTGTTATATGAGCTTTTTTATTACAAAATATCTATTACATTATTTCATTTTTTTTCTTTTTTTGCATTGTAATTTATTTTTATTGAACTAAACTTATACTTTTTAAAATTAGGGTGGCCAAAATATGTATAAGAAATAAAAAAAAATATGAGCACCCTAGCTAATGGGTGGCTCCACCTCAGTCTGTAATTAAGTGTTTGTTACTTTACAAGTTAGCTGATTAATGTTACAAATAGTAATAACGGAGGCCACAATATATGATTAGTGTCCCCAATAACAACTCAAGATTTCTCATTCATTTTGTAGTTTATGGTGGTTTACAAGCTACTTACAATCTATCACTGTAATTTTTCTTTTCAGATAAATTAATTTCTGATTATTTTTATTGAAAATTTTTTAGAGAATCAATTGCAAATAATAGTGGTCCATATATTGTCTTGAAGTTGTATATACTATTAATTTAAATGCATTTTTTAAAACCAATGACAATTTTTAAAAAATATATATAAATCAAAAAATTAGTAAAATAAGTGTTGGGGCCAAGTTTAATATTCAATTTAGTAATTAGATATCTCTGTCGTAAAATATTATTAGTGACAAATATGTTGAAGCTTTAAAACTGCCGCGAATGATTCATCACCAACACTATTCTTTTAACTCTTATGTAAATTTTCTTTCAAAAAATTATATAATGTGAAATTACATAATGCTTATTAAAAATAACATCTTGATCATTGAACATTATATGTTATTTGATATTATGCAATTTTTAGTATCATGTAATTTCATGCGAAAATCATATTTTTTTTTCTTAATTTCATGAAAAAATTACATGTTATTTGAAAGTTACATAATTAAAAGTTACATAATAGTCTCTCAAAACCACACATAAATCGATCAAAACTACATAATCATCGATATTCTATAGTTTTTAATTTTATATGATGTTCTTTTAAAATTATGTAGTTTTTTCTTATATTTATGTAGTTTTTGCAGCAAAAAAAATACATAATTGAAAAATAGTCCATCAAAATCACATGCAAATTGGTCAAAACTATATAATCCTTGATATTCTATAATTTTTAATTTTATGTAATTTCTATTATTAAAATTATTTAGTTTTTTTTTTAAATTTATGTAGTTTTTATTTCAAAAAGTTATGTAATTAAAAATTACATAATAATCCCTCAAAATCTTGGTATTAAATCTGTCAAAACTACATAATCTTTGATATTCTATAGGTTTTAATTTTTTGAGAATTTCTTTCAAAATTATGTAGTTTTTAATTACATTTATATAGTCTTTGCATCAAAAAGTTACATTTTTTAAAATTACATAATCTTATCTCAAAACCACATAAAAGTCGATTAAAACTACATAATTCTTGATATTCTGTACTTTTTATTTTTATATAATTTTTCTTCAAAATTATGTAATTTTTAATTATATTTATGTAGTTTTTGGTTCAAAAAGTTACACAATCTTATCTCAAACTACATACAAGTAGGTCAAAACTACATAATTCTTGATATTCTGCAGTTTTTATTTTTAAGTGATTTTTCTTCAAAATTATATAGTTTTAATTACATTTATGTAGTTTTAACATAAAAAAAGTTACATATTTCAAAGTTACATAATCTTACCTCAAAACCACATACATATTGGTCAAAACTACATAATTCTTGATATTCTGTAGTTTTTATTTTTATGTGATCTCTCTTCAAAATTATATAGTTTTTAATTACATTTATGTAGTTTTTACGTCAAAAAGTTATATATTTTAAAATTACATAATCTTACCTCAAAATCACAAACAAGTCAGTCAAAACTACACAATTCTTTATATTTTGTAGTTTTTATTTTTATGTAATTTTCCTTCAAATTATGTAGTTTTTAATTACATTTATATAGTTTTTGCATCAAAAAGTTACATATTTCAAAGTTACATAATCCTATCTCAAAACCACTTACAAGTCTGTCAAAACTACATAATTCTTGATATTTTATAGTTTTCTATTTTTATATGATTTTTCGTCAAAATTATATAGTTTTTAATTATATTTATGTAGTTTTTGCATCAAAAAGTTACATATTTACAAGTTACATAATCATATATCAAACCGCATACAAGTCGGTCAAAACTACATAATTCTTGATATTCTGTAGTTTTTATTTTTATGCGATTTTTCTTCAAAATTATGTAGTTTTTAATTACATTTATGTAGTTTTTGCATAAAAAATTATATATTTCAAAGTTACATAATCTTACCTCAAAACCACATACAAGTCAGTTAAAACTATATAATTTTTTATATTCTATAGTTTTAATTTTTATGTGATTTTCCTTTAAATTATGTAGTTTTTAATTACATTTATGTAGTTTTTGCATCAAAAAGTTACATAATCATATCTCAAAACCACGTACAAGTATGTCAAAACTACATAATTTTTAATATTCTGTAGTTTTTATTTTTATGTGATTTTTTTTAAAATTATGTATTTTTTAATTACATTTATATAGTTTTTGCATCAAAAAGTTACATATTTTAAAATTACATAATCTTATCTCAAAACCACATAAAAGTCGGTCAAAATTATAAAATTTTTGATATTCTATAGGTTCTATTTTTATGTGATTTTCTGTCAAAATTATATAATTTTTAATTATATTTATATAGTTTTTGCATCAAAAAATTATATATTTACAAGTTGCATAATGATATCTCAAAACCACATACAAATCGGTCAAAACTACATAATTCTTGATATTCTATAGTTTTTATTTTTATGTGATTTTTTTAAAATTATGTAGTTTTTAATTAAATTTATGTTGTTTTTGTATCAAAAAGCTACATATTTCAAAGTTACATAATCATATCTCAAAACCACGTATAAGTCGGTTAAAACTACATAATTTTTTATATTCTGTAGTTTTTATGTAGTTTTTATTTTTATGTGATTTTTCTTCAAAATTATGTAGTTTTTAATTACATTTATGTAGTTTGCATCAAAAAATTACATATTTCAAAGTTACATAATTTTATTTCAAAATCACATAAAAGTCGGTCAAAACTACATAATTCTTGATATTCTATAGTTTTTATTTTTTATGTGATTTTTCTTCAAAATTATGTAATTTTTAATTACATTTGTGTAGTTTTTGTTCTAAAAAAGTTACATATTTCAAAGTTACATAATCTTATCTCAAAACTATATACAAGTCGGTCAAAACTATATAATTCTTAATATTCTATAGTTTTTATTTTTAAGTGATTTTACTTCAAAATTATATAGTTTTTAATTATATTTATGTAGTTTTTATATCAAAAAGTTATATATTTTAAAGTTATATGATCTTACCTTAAAACCACTTGAAAGTCGGTCAAAACTACGCAATTCTTGATATTCTGTAGTTTTTATTTTTATGTGATTTTTCTTCAAATTATGTAGTTTTTAATTACATTTATGTAGTTTTTGCATCAAAATGTTATATATTTCAAAGTTACATAATTTTATCTCAAAACTACATACAAGTAGGTCAAAACTATATAATTCTTGATATTTTGTAATTTTTATTTTTATGTAATTTTCCTTCAAAATTACGTAGTTTTTAATTAAATTTATATAGTTTTTGCATCAAAAAATTACATATTTCAAAGTTACATAATCTTATCTCAAAGTTATATGTAAGTCAGTCAAAACTACATAATTCTTCATATTCTGTAGTTTTTATTTCTAATTGATTTTCCTTCAAAATTATGTACTTCTTAATTACATTTATATAGTTTTTGCATTAAAAAATTACATATTTCAAAGTTACATAATTTTATCTCAAAACCACATACGAGTCGATCAAAATTATATAATTCTTGATTTTTTATATTTTTAAAAATTACATATTAACTACTATAATTTACATAATTCTTGACAGCATGTACTTTTTTTTTAAAATTTCCTAATAAAAATATATGTTTGTATGATCTAAATTACATAATCATAGATAATATGTAGCTTCTATTTTTACAATAATTTTTTTTCTTACTACCGAATTTTTATTATAAAATTCATACCATTTCTACTAATTAAGATTTGACAATGCAAATATTTATTATTCATAGCATAAAGTTATACATTAACAATGTAAAATAATAGTGGCATATTTAACTACTAACTATATTTATTTTTTTTAACTAAAATACTACGAATAATCCTAAAATATATATATATATATATCATGTTCAAAATGTATTATTTTTTTAACTAAAAATAAACAATACATTATTTTATAAACTCATTTTTTACTAAATTTATATAAAATTTTAAATATAAATGCTTTAATATTTATTGGATTCTTCCTTCATTTTTCATGGTTGATAAACATAAACTTCATCCCTCAAAAAAAAAAAAATTTGGTTCGTATCAACTTAAATTTTCTTTTCTTCAAATACATTAACTAAGTTGTTGGTCATTTAAGTCATTTGGAGCTTATTTTAAATTTAGACCACTTTGGACACAATATTACAATTATTGTCACTCATTTTAATGATCCTTAAAATTTTTTTCAAGGGCACAATTATAATGAAATCTCTCTCATGTAATTGTAGCCATCAACTCATCGGTACTTTAGACTTTTGGCAAATATCAAATTATATGCATATATTCTCATAATAAAGAGTTTAAAATCAATGGCCGTCATTTATTATGTAAATCTAAAGGTTCAAATTTCAAAATGAAAAAACATGGTAAACTTACCATGTTTTTAAAGTGGGCACGGAAGCACTAACCTTAAATCTTTTGCTAGTTCAATTTTATAAAAAATAAATAATGATTGTTTTAAATTTCTGGTATATATATATATTGGGGGTTATAGCTACTTTTAAATAAATTGTGGAAATTTCTATAAGGGCAAGTGCAGGCTTTAATCCTACTGAACACAAGGACATAGTGATTACAATGTTAGTGCTTAAAAAGGTTGTAAGATGATTCTAAGGATAGAGGAAGGTAAAAGAAGCACAAAGTTGTGTTTGATGAGCTATAATTAGTAATATTGCCTATGTACATATGGAGTTTTAATTGATGATCAATAAGGTTGCTTAAATCCAAGCCAAGTATGAACATTGACTGGAAATTTCAGCTTGGACAATTGCTGACTAGGTGAGGATTGGTTGAGAGAAGAAGTGCAAGAGAACAAATTTAAAAAAGTTATTGTGATGATATTTGTCCCATTTTTGTCAAGGAACGACCTTGTTATTAGATATACTTATCTTGCTATTGTTGTAAAAATGGAAAACATGTTGTCACCACAAGAGAAGACCACCATTTTTCATTTCTTCCATAAATTGCTTCCAAGATATAGTGTTTTGGCCTTCGATAACAACCAAAATCTGTCCATGATAATAAAGATATTAGAGTAAGAATTCATATTATGTATGATCGATGAAGTGAAAAAAATGAATAAAAAAAAACTTATTTTTGATATAAAGTATTTGACTTTATGTTCTTTTGAATTGATGATTTTTGATGTGTTGATTTTAGACTGAAAGGGTTGTCGACATTTCTATTTCATTTTAAGTTTGTTTATTTATTATTGCTATTATAGTCTATTTTAAGGTTTGTCTATGGTAGTTTATTTTAATGGAGTGCTCAATTATATCATTGGCGTTATTATTGTCATTTAATGCATTACTTTGAAATAGTGGGATTGATAATGGAATATGGAATGAAAGTCATAGGACTAAACTATCCTAATTAATCTTTTATCCATCAATGTAATCTGTCACTACAATACGATCAATACTAGTACTATTTGGACAAATTGATTATCCCTAATATACTTTCACTTTATCGTTGTTCCCTTCTTTAATTTTTTTTTTTTTTGTGACAAACTCCTAAAATGAAATGTTTATCTGTGCTATTTCATAAATATCTAAGTTTTTTTTTAAAAAAAAAACTATTTTATCCAGACAGTGAATGTAATAATCACTGAATTTATAATAAAAACCAACCAATATCATATGAAAAATATTGTATCCAAGTAATGGATATAATAAATATTAAATTCATATTCGTCATATGTATATAAAACAATGTAATAAAAAAAATAATAGCAATAATAAAATACTTTTCAAATTTAAAAATAAAAAAATAATGGCTATAAAAAATAAAAAAATTATATTCAGAAAGTAGGCATAAATTTAAAAAATTAATAATTATAAATTTAATAAATATTAAGTTATAAAATCTTTATATTCAGATAGTAAATTTAAGAATTAATTAATTAACCAATAAATAAAATATATATTCACAAGAGTAATGAAATTATCAAAAATAATAATAAAAAGGGTTTAATTAAAATAGTAACTATAAAGAGTCATTCAGAAAGGGAATATTATTCAAAATAATAGTTTTAACAAATACTAAAGTATAGAACTCCTATTTTCAGAAAGTGCATGTAAAAATTAAGTCATACATTAATAAAAATAAAATTGTAGCTATAACAATAATAAAATTATAAAAATTTAAAAATAATTAAAATTTATATTCAGTCAGTGAATATAATTCATCTTGCAAATAAAAATATAGATAATAAAATATCATAATAATTATAGTATTAATTTTTGGACTTCATAGGATGTTTCCTTTCTCTATGTATAATCAACCCCCTAAATTTAAATACACAAATTATTACTGGGTATCCAATCAAACTTCATAATTAATTGATGGCAAACATAAAAAATAATAATAACTAAACATAAGCCAATAAAAAATAATTAAATCTATAATTCTCTGTCAGCGCCCGCCGCACCGTGTGCGACAATATCTACTTGAATCATGCAAATTTATGATAAGGCTAATGATTGTAGTTATTGATTAGCCAATTATACTAGAAATTTGTACGGTTGTAATATGATTTAAGGATAAATTATTTAGTTATTAGGTAGAATACTTCTTCCTTCGCATAAATCTAATAATAATTTTTCATTTTTCATTTGTATGGTCACTTATGTATAAGTATGCAAAACTTTTTTTTTAATACATTGGATGTACTCAATAATCATAGGGACATTTACATAACTACATAAAAAAATAATTTTTATTCCAAAAATACTATAAAAATTTAAAATATTTACATTTTTATAAAAGTTGATATAAAATTTTAAAAATACATCACTCTTCACTAAAATAATAGTTTTTTTTCAAAAATATATTTTCCTTCTCTACAATCAATATTTTACTTTAATTTTTATCTTTTTTTTTCAAATTTCACTATAAAATAAAAATATTATAATAAAATAATAAAAATTAATATTTTAAATTATTTTTCAGCATATAAAAATTATAATTTTTTTAAACAACAATTTTTTATGTTTAGTTATAAAAAATAACACTCACAAAAAAAATATAAAAAATATAAAAATATATTAATAAAAAATTATTAAATTTATTTTTAAAAAGATTTTGCATATTATAAATATAAAAAATACACATAATTTTATTATGTAGATGTTATATGTATGTTTCATAGATGTTGTGGATATTTTGTTGATGTTATGTGTATATTATGTATTTGTTATCTAAATTGTGTGTATTTTATATAAAAATTATTGAATGTTATGTAAATATTGTATAAATGTTATGTGTATATTGTGAGAAAAAAATTAAAAGATTAAATAATATTAAAAATAGTATATAAATGTGTTATAGATATATAGCAGATGTACTTTATATTATTGAGTATGTATTTTATATATATTGTATATATATATTTATTTTTTATATATATTAAAAATATGGCATTAAAAAATTTTAAATAAAAATATAAATAAAAAATAAAAATTAGAAAAAAAATAAAAAAAAAGACCTTTGAAATTTAAAAAGATATAAATGAAATAAAACAACGCATTTTCCTAAAATTTAGAAAAAAAATTGGTTGCCATTATTAGGTATAGGTATTCGGTTGATCGATTAACAGACTGACCGAATTTAACTGTGACAGAATATTATGAACACTAAATTTATTGACCGAATCGACCAATTTTTAATTTCTGTTATTCGATCTAATTTTTTTTTATAATAAAAAGTATATTTACAAAAAAATATTAATATAATTAAATAACTAAATAAAATTTATTTTAAAAACTAAATAAAACATAATAAAAAGTATATTTATAATAAAAATTTAAGCAATTAAAGAATTAAACAAAAAATTAATAAATAACTAAATAAAAATTATTTTTTAAAATTATTAGTTAACGGTTAATCGATCAAACTAAACTGATTAATATAATAAAACTTAATCAACCGAATTAATCTACGGTTAATTAATCGAACTAAATTTTTGATCGATTATTTAAAAATTGAGTCGGTTAATCGAATTGTGTCCACCCTTAAATGTAAAATAGAAAACATAATAGAAATTAAAGATAGGTAATATAATTTCCTCGTAATTATATGGTTTTAAGTATGCTAAGTTGACTTTTGCATAGTACGAGTTTCTTGATCCTGCAAAGAGCCTATAACAACTGTGAAAGAAGAACAAGTCAAAAATCAAATAAAATAGTTATATATAAATTTGTGTTGAGTTAAGGAATAAATATGAAGACCCAACTATGCGTAATGGGAAAATAATTATTAAGAAAAGGCTCATAAAATATACCTCAGAAGAGGTCCTCGACACCAAGATCAGATGGCTACAGTTCAAAAAACTCAAGATCAAGATGGCTCGTTCAACACGAGCTAAAGACGGGCACAAAGCCTCTTTAAAAGGCAAGGTGCTCTCAGAAACTCATGCTTCCTTCTGTACATAGTGTTTTAGGCCGAGCTGAGCATAGGATGTTTGGCCTATTGAGCCGGCTCAGTATAATACTATAGTTGATCCAGCATAATCCGAATAATTTTTAATAAATTATATAAATAAAATTAAAAACTGAAAAAATTAATTTTAGATCTATTTGCTAAGAGAGAGTACACTTGCTATTAGATTATATCTAAATATGTGAACAATTTTTCTATTTAAATATATATACTATCTAACATAATTTTATAAAACAAAACAGTTGAAGTGTTAAATAAAATTTTAATTATAAAAAGTTTATTGATAAAATTTTTTGTATGCATCAAAAATTAATTTTTTTTATCATATTTATAATTAAATTGAAATTTTAAATAAATTATATTATGTGTTTCTCTCTCTATATATATTGCTTTTCTATAATAATTAATATAGTTTTAAATTTTTTGTGTGTAATTTAATAATTATTTGTGTTATTATAGTTTAATTTGTGTTATTATAGTTTAATTTATGATATTATTATTTAATTTGTGTCATTATAGTTCAATTTTTTTTAATTTTTGTTATTATATATTTTTTTATTAATTTATACATATAATTTGTTTGAAAAAAAATTAATTGTAAAATTTGTATAAAAAAATGAGTCAACCCATAAATTAGCACGATATGATACAATCCAAAATAGCATGAGATGATTATATATAGACCAATAGATTATGTTAGATGGTTACCTTTTAAATTTTAATACGACCCAATATAATAGAAATAAATTTTTAAACCAGTATGGTATAACATGAAAAAAATTATAAGCACGATTAATCTAAGCCCAGTGAACACCATACCAACCAATTGCTATGTATACTTTCTTCTTGTACACTTTGTTGACATATCGCACGCTCCAATGGTTACACCTTGAAAAATTAGTCAATGTTAAATATTCTTCTAGTTAATAAAAGTTAATTTATTTTGAAGAAAATTATTTCCTTTTCTCTAAAGAGGAAATCAGTTTTCAAATTTTAATAAACTTGTTATAATAACGAAAGAAAATTATATGACTATTAATTTATTAATCAAGCCATTATCGATATTAAATGCGAGCCATTATTGATGACTATTAATCTATTATAGACTATTGGTGACTATCAAGTACCAACAACTATCACCTATTGTTAAATATTTTTAATATTTGATAGGGAGGTAGACTTTTGGACTAAAGGCTCAACTGAGAATCCTTGACTTAATGCTCGTATCGAAGGACCTGTAAGACAAAGAGGACGCTCAAGTTTCAGTGAGGAGACTCAAATGCTTAAGTCGGTACTCAACCTTATGTTGAATATAGGTAGTCAGAGTTCTAAAAAGAATGCCCCTTAGCTGTATGTTTAATCTCCTTTTATATATGTGAGATGGTGGCGAACAAATTTTATCGGTAGTGGAAGATAAACTCTGCCGGACGTGGGAGATAAACTCCACCAGACTCAAGAGACTCTAGGTAGTGGGAGACAAACTCTTCAGATAGTGGAGTGTCGAGAAATATTATGAGAAATGATGCGCTGGTCAACAAACCGAGCCTATTTGATGAGCTCGGTTGATAAAGACTGTCGATCGTGTGTTAAGCTCGCTATAAGATTGTGTGCCCAGCTCGGTATGATGAGGTGGTCCGGCTTGATTGCTTAGCTTGGTCACCACTAGTCCCTCTCTGTTGTGATGACATTTACGCGGCCAATTGGTGATAAGATTGTGGATGCACTGGTCATAGGGGATTGACGTGGCAGCTCGAAAGGGAAGGCGACAGCGAGAAGTTTCAATTTTGGAGTTTCCTGCGCGAGGCATTGATTTCACCGGTTCAGCTAGGGGTGTTCACGGGCCGAGTTCCTGCCAAAAAAATATTTTGGCTGCAAATTGCAGCCTGGGGCCCGGCCCTAAGCAGGGTAGGGCCAGGCCACTTCGGTCCTGACCGGATTTGGTTCGGGTCGGGCCAGCCTATTTTTTTTGAAATTAAAGAATCGAAAGGATAATTTTTAAAAAAAAATTCAATAAAATTTATCCATAAATATTACTTTAAAATTTATTATACCAAATTATATCTAATAATATATAAATTATTATATCAATATTTATAATAACTAAATTATTTAATTATTTAGTTATTTCATTATTTATTTCATTATTCAAGTAAAAAAATATAAAATATAAAAATTAATTTTCATGGATTAAATTTTTAAAAGTTTCAAATATCATAAAATACATACAATATTTTAAATTTTTAAAATCTTTTTATATGAAATTTAAATTATCAAAATATATATTTTTAAAAATATATATACAAAAAAAAATTATCTCGGACCGGGCTAAAAAATTTTAACCTTAACCCAAAGCCCGACCCGAGCATACTTCGGGTTTTAATTTAGAACCCGTAGCCCGGCTAGAACCCTTCGAGCCGGGTTGGGTTTTTTGGGTCACGGGCTTTTTAAACAGCCCTAGGTTCAGCTTTCGATGCTCCTCCTATATAAACGATGGAGAGGAGTGAAAACAGCCATTAATCCTTTCAAATAATAGCTCGGGTGCTCTGATAACTTGTACGAGTTCATAGCAGTTGCATGGTGTGAAATAGTTAGCAAAGCTTCTTCAACTAAATCGGTGAGTGTTCCTTACTCCTTTGCATTATGAGTTCGAGTAGTTTCGTTTCCTTAGATTCTAGGGAGTCGAGCTCTGGGGAGAGTGTTGAATCACTTGAAGTTATGCGAGTGAGTTCAGTTGAGCTAGCTCACTGTAGTGGTGAGGGAGGTGTTAGTGGGAGTATTGACATGGCTGAGTTGGTGGGTTCACCAGACATAGTTACTGTAGCTTGGCCAGGCCTTGCTGAGAGAAGTGAAGATGAGGAAGATCAACTAGTGGCCGAAAAGGCTTGGGTTAGGAATATTCGATCTTGTCTCAGCACCGCTGATCTAAATAGCATCCGAGACAAGTATCAAATACCTCTCGAGTATAAGATGTATGTTCATAGTGATTGCACTCGTACGATGGATGACCCTCTAACTAATCATCTAATACTCTACGAAGAGGATCTAAGGTCGGGTGTAAGGCTCCCACTTCATCCGTTCATTCTGGAGTTCTTGGAGTTTCATGATCTGGCTCCGAGACAACTAAACCCGAACGCCTGGCTGATGGTGGTGGGATTTGAGATTTTGTGTAGGCTGCTGGGGATCTCGCCTTCTGTCCAGAGCTGCGATCTCGAGTAGATAAAGATTTTTTCTATCTGCAAGGATGGCCAATACTAGGACTATTTTTCGGGAAATCTGACTCTATAAAGAATTGGAAAGACTAGTTTTTCATTGTTGAAAAGGAAGGGGTTTTGTGTGTCTAACCAGCTGGGTGTATTCCTGCAACAGTCTTGTAATAAATGCAAAAAACCTCGATCTCAAATAGTGGGGATACTACGAGCAGATTAGGCAAGACATTCTGAGAGAGAAGAGGAACATCCTTGACCTTGTGAGGGAGTATTTTCCCCGGTTTGGGGTAGTGAGGGAGGCTGACTCCTCCAACTGGTCCAGTATACTTTTATCTTTGAGTTTCAAGTTTGTAATGTCTGGATTTATTTACTCAACTTATTTCTTATTTGTGCAGAAATGGTGAAAGGATCTGCCTTAGAAGAGCTGAAGCAAATGGTAGAGCGAGCTGCTAAACGCGAGGTGAGGAAGAAGGCTCGCCTTGATAAGAGGAAGGCAGATGGTCCCAGTCGGGAGCACCGAAGGGGGAAAGGGCTCAAAACTGGGATCATGGGTCCAGTCACCCCCTCGATTGAGATAGTGCCTGGTCAATAAAGTCCAATGAGACTGGCCGCTGCATTGGTGGATAGGCTCAGAGGTCCCCACAAGTTTGAGTTTTCTGTGAGGGACCCTTATGTGCAACGGGTTCTATCAGTTATTCTCTGGGGGATGGTCCGGGAGAGGTGCAAGCACCTTCAAATGAATGCAACCATTCTAGCCTCAGAACTTTAGGTTTCTGCTACTGCGGTAAGCATGCCAAATAAATTCCCGATTATGGTTGTGTTAATTTTTAATGATCCAGAATAATTTTTAATTTTTCTGTTTACAGCTTGCTTAGCTTTCCCATGATACCTCTGAGTGCTTGTTGAATGTGTCAATGAACTTCCATCATGCTCGTCAAGAATCTGAGTGAGCATGTAAAAGGGCAGACGAGCTGAAGGATGCGTTAAAGTCTGAGCGTGAGGCTCTACGAGTAGCACAAGAGTCTCTTAAGACCGCTCTAGAAGAGCTGGAGCGAGAAAGGCAAGCGAGTAATGTTCAGTATGCTCAGGGTGTGTATCATTACAGCCAAACCATGTCAAAGTGTCTCAAAGAGGAGAATCCATATATGGATTTGTCTTGGATGTTCGATATTGATATAGACTGATTGGCTAACGAAGAGCCTGAAGAGGAGGATGAGGAGGCGGCGGGAGACACTGTTCCAGAGAACACTGGAGACAATGATGCCTAGCTGGGCCTTTATCCCTTCTGCTCCACCTCATTTTTCTTTACTCGATCCAGAGCTTTTGTATTTTTTTTATATATATAGCTCAGTATAGAGCGTTTTTATAGCCTTCAGGCTGTCAATACATGTTTTTTTATTAATAAAATTGAGCTGAATTTTGAAAAACCGAGCATTATAAATAATGTTGATGATGTGTGGTAGGAGTGTTTTTATGAGGGCGCATTTGTAGTGCAAAGTTCGTAGCTCAGTGGACTGTTAGTTAGTTTGGATGGTCAATTCATTTTTGCCTAAATATTTTTCTTTTACTAAGTATATTTACATGTGCACGGTCTTTTACATAAGTAATGGCTATTGAAAATATGTCTTCAAGTTATTGGCGTTCCATGTTATTGGTACTTCTTTCCCATTTATAGTATGAAGCTTGTATACTCTGCCTTTTAGTATCTCGGTTATTTTGTAAGGGCCTTCCCAATTTGCTCCTAGTTTTCCCGGCCCTGCTACTCCATGTGTAGTAATAACCCTTCTGAGCACTAGATCGCTTATGTCGAATTGCTTACAATGGACTCTCTTATTGTGAAAACTTATAATCCGAGCTTTATAGGTCTCGACCTTAATCGCAGCTTGCTCTTTTTTGAACTTCAGGATGTCCAGGTTGTATTTGATGTCTGAGTCTTGGTTTTCTGAGTAGCCGAGGGTTCTCCCTGATGGAATTTTAATTTCAATGGGGATGATAGCCTCCGTGCCATAGGCCAATATGAAGGGGAATTTACCTGTGGACGTCTTGGGTGAGGTGCACTAAGGCCATAGTATATTGTAGAGCTCTTCCATCCATGTCCCCTTGGCATCGTCAAGCCTCTACTTTAATCCCATGATGATAGTGCGTTTTGTCACCTCTGTTTGTCCATTTGATTGGGGATGATATACTGATGTAAACTTGAGGTATATCTTTAGCTTAGCGCAGTACTCCCTGAAAGGCCTGTAATTAAATTGTTTGCCATTGTTAGTTATCAGGATATGGGGAATGCCAAACCTGGTGATTACTGATTTCTAAAAAAATTTGATGATAGAAGCTGGAGTGATAGAGGCCACAGGCTCAGCTTCGACCCATTTGGTGAAATGATCGACTGCTACAATTAAGAATTTTCTCTGTGTTGTAGCCTGAGGAAAGGGTCCCAAAATATCTATGCCCCACTGGACAAATGGCCATGGACTTTGGATGGGTCTTTGTTCATTAGCGGGCCGATGCTGTAGATTGGCATGTCTCTGGCATTTTTCACACTTCTGAATAAGGTTTTTGGCATTATTGTCTATAGAAGGCCAGAAGTACCGCTGCAACAGTGCTTTCATTGACAAGGCTCAAGCGCCTTCATGTGGTCCGCAAATCCCTTCATGTATTTCTTGGAGCAAGTAATCTCCCTACTCCTCAGATACACACTTGCTCCAAGGATGGGAAAACGACCTCCTGTATAAGACCCCATCATATATCTTCTTACAATTTTCTTGGCCTCTACTGGATTTTATTGAATTCTTTGCAAAATCAAGGAGCATGTAGATTAACAATCGCCACCCTTCTAAGGGCTTAGTGACTAGGGTAGAGACTGCATTATAGTTGGGTTTCGTGATGGTCTTTGTGAGGGCTCCGTAGTCGGGGCTTCCCTCTCTGGCAGCCACGGCCTTCGCTAGCCTATCGGCACATTCATTCTCCGCTCGTATAATCTAACAAAACTTCTAAGAATAGCCTAATCTCTCTAGTGCTGAAAGCAGTTTGGCTACGTGTTCCTTATAATGGGTCATGTTTACATCTCGGGTCTCATACTTTTCTGTTAACTGGCTCACAATCAGCTGAGAATCAGATAGGATCAGGAGACGGTTGGGTCAAACTTCTGAGGCGAGTTTCAGACCTAAGCAAATGGCTTTGTACTCCGCTACATTACTAGAGGCCCTAAAATCAAGTCTAGTTGAATACCTAATAACAAATTTTCCCAAGCCTTTGAGAAAGGCTCCTATACCATATCCTTCCGAGTAGGATGCTCCATCTACGTTCAACACCCAAGCCTCTTGGGGAGTTGAGTCGCCAGGTTACTCGTAAAGCTTAGTGACAAAGTCTGCCAGGATCTTTGCCTTTATTGATTTTCTTGGCTCATACCAGATATCAGATCTTCCCAGCTGAGTTGCTCATTTAGTGAGACGGCCTAAAGTTTCAAGCCTTTGTAAGATCTTTCTGAGGCAGGAGTTTGTACGTACGATGATGGTGTGTGCATCGAAGTACAACAAGAGTCTTTCTGAGGCTGCTTTAAGGGCTAGTGCTAACTTCTCCGAGGGGAGTACCTTAGCTTGGAACCCTTCATGGTATGGCTGACATAATAGATGGGGTACTGCTGGTTACCTTCTTTCCTTATCAAAATCAAGCTGACCGCATCTGGCGAGACTGAGAGGTATAAAAATAATGGCTTCCTATGGATTGATCGACTAAGGAAGGGGGAACTCAAGAACTTTTTAAGCTTGATAAAAGCCTATTGACATTCCACGATCCATTGGAATTGCTTCAAACCCTTTAAAATTTTATAAAACAGTAAGCATCTTTTGGCCAAGCAGGAGATAAATCTGCCGAGGGCTGTGATTCGACCGTTAAGTTTCTAAACCTTAAGAGGATCCATCTCTAAGATAGCCCAGATCTTTTTTAGATTGGCCTTGATTCCTCTCTTTGAAATCATGAACCCAAAAACTTTTTCGACTGAACCCCGAAGGTATACTTTTTCGGGTTAAGCTTCATGTTTGCCTGCCACAATATTTTAAATACCTCTAAAAGGTCTTGGGAATGCTCTGCTGAAATCTTAGACTTGATAATCATATCATTAATATATACCTCGACCTGGTGGCCTATCTATCCCTGAAAGAGCTTGTTGATGAGCCTCTGATAAGTGGCTCCATCGTTCTTGAGGCCAAAAGGCATGACTTTGTAACAGTAGGTGCCGTTATGGTCACGAAGGAGGTTTTGCTCTGGTCCTTCTCCTTTAAGGAGATTTGGTAGCACTCGGATGAGGCATCGATGAAGCTGTACTCTTCATACCCTATGGTGGAATCTACCGGATGGTTGTTCGATAGGGGATAGGAGTCTTTAGGACATGCTCGGTTCAGGTCAGTGAAGTCTATGCACATTCTCTATTTTTCGTTGGGCTTTCTCATTAGGACCACATTGGCTAACTAGTATGGGAATAGGATCTCCTGAATGAACGCTGCCTTTAAAAGTTTATCCAATTCCTGCTCGACTGCTAGCTATTTCTCTGATTCTAAATTCCTTCTCTTCTGTTTGACTGGGGTGGCGTAAAGATTTAAATGTAATTCGTGCGTCATAAGCTAGGGCGGGATACCTGTAACATCATATGAAGTCCAAGCAAAAATATCCTCATATTGTTCAAGCACCTGTTTAAGAGAAAGCTCCTTTTGAGGGCTTGATGAACATGCGATCTTCAAGGTTAATCCATATGCAAGCTCAACATCCTTTAGCATATCTCCGGCCTTTGCTCTGGGCTGTGAATCATCTGTGGGCTGCAGGGAGTCAACCAGGAGTACCAGTCTCGTGCAACCTACTGGCTTCCCTTTAGGACTACCATACCCACCCAGGTGAGAATTTTCAATAGCAAACTTTTCATAGAGATACAAGCATCCACCCCTACAAGCAATGGTCGGTTAAAGATTACATTGTATGCAAAATTAATATCCACAACCATGAAACAAACCCAATAGTTTCAAATGATCACATTATCACCCATCTGAACCTCCAGTGTCGCAGACTCTGCTACAGGTATCGCCTTCCCAGATAGGCCTATAAGGGGAGCCAAGACCGGATTGAGAATATTTAATGATAGACCAAGCTTCTTATAGGCATCCAGCGTCAACAAGTTTACCGTACTTCCTATGTCCACCAGAATGCACTAAACAATAAAGTCTTAACCACGGCCTCTACCACTAAGGCATCAGCATGGGGATCAGACACTTGATTAGATTCTTCAACTCGAAAAGTAGCAGCAGGCCTTTTGCCTTTGTGACCTTCGGCTACGGAAAATACCTCCCTAGACCTGTACTTTCTAGATATGCTAGCCGTGTCATAGTACTCTTCTCCTGCAATAACTTGTATCACTTCAATGGGGGGTTTTCTTTTGAAATCGGTAAGATGGCTCAGAATCATTGTCTGATCTGCTGCGGCCTTCGGACCTTGCAATGAACTGTTGTAACTTCCCAGCTTGTATCTACCTCTCTGTCTCCTTCTGCAACTTGATACAGTCGTTGGTTTTATGACCGGTGCCTCTATGGAAACTGCAATATAGGCTCTGATCTCGATTAGGATCTTCTCTCATCAGCCTAGGCCATTTGACCTCTATGTTGTCCTTCAGCCAATGCAGAATAGTGGCAGGTGAGGCGTTCAATGGGGTTAGCCTTTCTCGAGCTTCTGCAATGTGATAAGCTTTTTGAGAGTGCTGCTGGTAGGATGATCGGATAGTGCTTCAGCTCTGTTATTTCCATGAGCTGCCTAGCTTTGAAGTCTTAGAGTAATCCGGTCCATGAACTCGACTTCAATGGCTAAACCGATGTCTTTAGCGATTAGTCCTTTCTGAAAGCTCAAAGTTCTTTCCATATCTAGTCATTTTCGTCCATGTGGATATACTTATAGGCTCTATCCATCAGGTCAATAAAATTCTCCAGAGGGTTCTTACTCAAGGATTTGTAAAACTGCTTGCATTCGGTATTCTGAATCATCACCTCTAAGGCTAGCTCAAAGTTCACCTTAGGAATCTTGTTGACAGTCCGGTTAAACCTCTCAACATAATGCCGACGTGTTTCTTTAAGCTTTTGCACTATTTTGAGCAGATCCGCTGAAGTTCACCGGGGTCGATGGACGCCACAAACTTATTGATGAACAGCTCGGTGAGCTTCCGAAATTAAATATGGAGTTCAGTTCCAGGATTTTATACCAAATCTGTGCATTACTGACCAGGGTCTTAGGGAAGAGTTTTACAAGGCTGAGTCAGAGGCAGGTATATACCAGAGCGATGTTGTAGAAGCTATCAACATGTTTACGGAGATCAGATAAGACGTCATATTCTTTCATTTTTGGTATGTGGAAGCTCGGGTAGGTGTCTGTTAGGATCTCTTTGGATAATGGGGATCGAAAGGTGGTATCGTACTGTAATATGATTTTTTGCGCATCTTTTTTATTCTCTCATCAACAAGGGCATTGAGATCACCCTCGGACACTTTTTCTTCCTTGCGCTTCTGCCCAGTATGGTGTTGGGTAAGGTTGACATCTGGCTCAGAATCAGTGTTTTCCAGAGAATAGAGTCTCCATTTTACTTGGTTTTACGGTCCAAGTGAGTCATCCCTTATGGGATGCTGGCCAAATTTATTAGAGAGGGTCTAAGGATAGTAGCCCGGGGATAGTGTTTGAGGATGAGTTATCTGAGGCGGGGCCTAATTGGTAGTTGGATGTTCTTAGTCCGGATGAGGCTGCTCGGTCTGGTGTCTCATGATAGATATTAGATCTCTGATAGAGGCGGTCAAGTCTTAAGTCGTCTGTTCTGTCTAGCCCTCTGGGAGCATTGGTATTTGGCTCATCTGTACTAGGAGAGAATGAGGCTGAAGCAGGTTTGTTGTAAAGGGTCTGGCTATGGGGGCCGGAGTTGCCGAGGGTCCAACAGTTTCTAGTTCTGGGTAATTCGAGGTATGATCAAATAAAGTGTTTTGGGGGACGTATTAGCATTGGGGGGGTGTAGAGAGTCTGAATGTGTTGATTTTGTGGTGTAAGAGGATAGTTTGGTCTGGAATGGGTTGGGGTTTGGGTCCTATTATCCCTCTTCGGGGATTAGAAAGTCCACGCTCACTGCACCAGTGATATGGAGGTGGACTTCCGGACTAAAGGCTTGACTGGGGCTCCTTAGCTTAATGCTATCGCCGAAGGACCTGGAAGACAAAGAGGAGGCTAGGGCTCCAGTGGGGAGTCTTCGATGCTTAAGTCGGTACTCGACCTTATGCTGAATATAGGCAGTCAGAGTTCTGAAAAGAATGCCCCTTATTTATACGTTTAAGCTCCCTTTATATATGTGAGATGGTGACGGACAATCTCTATCTGTAGTGGGAGACAAACTCTGCCGGACGTGGAAGACAAACTCTGCCGGACTTGGGAGACAAATTCTACCGGACGCAGGAGACTTTAGGTGGTGGGAGACAAACTCTTCAGATAGTGGAGTGTTAGGGAATATTGTGATAAACGATACGCTGGTCAATAAACTGAGCCTATACGACGAGCTCGGTTGACAAGAACTATCGATCGTGTATCAAACTCGCTGCAAGAGGAGCAGCTTGTTCCGAGTGATGTGTGCCCAGCTCGGTACGATGAGGTGGTCCGACTCGATTGCTTAGCTCGGTCTATAGGCATACACCAATATTTAATAAATAAAATTTTAACAATAAGAATGTTTTTAAATCTATATATATATATATATAGTTTTATAAATGAAAATTTTTAATTTTTTAACTCGTTTTTAATATGATAAACAAATAACAAAGGATTAATTTTCAGAAAAATAATTTTTCAAAAAATAAATTATTTTTCACGAAATGAACGGCCACGAAAAAGACAAACAAGTTACAATTACCATTGAGAATCCCAACAAAATTCCAACGCCTTTATAGCCCTCAACCTATTGGAATTCAACTTTGCAAACTTGATGGTCTTTATTCTTTTGGTCTCCAGTCTTTTTTTTTTTTTGGTCTCCAGTCTTTACTAAGAGAGAAAAAGAACTGTCTCATTGCTTGGGCTGCCCGGCGATTCCTAAAAATATCTATATACATATATATATATAATAATAACTTAATTCCAAACAGCTTCCTACATGGACTTGCAATTTTTTTTTCTCCATTGTTGATTTTTAATTTCTTTATGTTCAAGCCAAGAAGAACCTCACAGGTTGGTTCCTAACATACCATCACGTTGGTTTGAATATAGAAGAAAGAACATTGGAAAATCTCACGCTTGTTTTGAATAGTATATATAATAGTCTTCCGCATGCCAAAATCTCTGACATTTATTAGTCAAACAAATATTTTCTTATAAATACCATCATCTCTTGCCATTGCCAATCACAAAAATTCACAATACCCATTTAAGTTTATCATCAAACTCTCTCAACCCCGACTTTCTTTCTCTTATAATTTTTGTTTTCATGGCCATTTTCAGAAAATCTTTAACTTTCTTTCTCATTCTTATTGCTATCATAAACTGCAGTTTCATTGAAATTGAAGCTCGCCCGTTGAAGATTACTGGAAACTCTGCTAATACTGCTAGCAGAATAATTACAGGTTTCTTGGACGGATTATCGCTTGGAGCAATAAAGGAGTCTGGCCCAAGTCCTGCTGTAGGACGTAAGTATACTAATGCACAAACACTCGGTGGAATTAAGCAGTCACGGCCTAGTCCTGGTGTAGGACATAAGTATACTGATGCCCAAACAATAGGTGGAATTAAGAACTCTGGTCCTAGTCCTGGTCAAGGACATAAGTTCGTCAATGTGCAAACACTAGGTGGAATTAAGGACGGTCCTAGTCCTGGTGAAGGACATAAGTTCACTAATGCCCAAACACTAGGTGGAATTAAGGACTCGGGTCCTAGTCCAGGCCAAGGACACAACTTTGTCACAGGCACCCACCAGTGATAACCACTCTCTCTCGTCATTAGTAACTCAAATTGTTCTTTGATACTTTATAATTATATTTATACATACATACGTTCACACATGTAATTTAGTGTAGTGGAAAATTTCTTTTATTTTTTTTAAAATTGTATGTAATATTACAGTTAGAAAGAGGAAAGAAATTACTTGTCAAACAATGTAATTTGAAAAGTAATACACACATATATACAATAACACTTTGTTCATTTTTTTTATTATTTATTTAATTTTCTATCTATTTTTTTAATATTCAATCTTGTAAGAATAATGTGTTCATTCATTGTATGTTATTACATTCTTATTTTACAAAATTAAATTTAAATTTTAGATAATTTTTTTTGAAAATTTTTCATTAAACATAAAAATATTTAAATTCTAAATAAAGTGTTTAAACCTTTCATGATAACTTGAAAAATTTTCAAAAAAATTAAACAAAATTTAAATTTAATTTTGTAAAATAAGAATGTTTAATGAAAAATATACAATTTACAAAATTTTGTAAATTTAATTTTGTAAATACACTTTATTTAGAATTTAAATATTTTTAGGTTTAATGAAAAATAATAAAAAAAATAAATGAATTATGATTTTAGTTTTTATATATTATAATGATTGATAAAATATTATGAGATCTATTTAATTTTTGAATTTTAAAAATTTTCTTTTATATTGCTATCTAAAAAATAATGATAATTAAAAATGATTTTATTGTATTTTTTCTTTTGCTTGTTTAATTTTCTTTTAATAATAATTGTCCTTCAATATATATACTGCCATAGAATATATTATGGAAAATATTAATATTGCCTTTTTATTTTTATTTATTTTAAAAATAATTTAAATATAAATCCGCTCCAATTTTTTTAAATTTACCTTTAAAATGAATTTTTCTTGAAAGTTTTATGTATTATTTTTTAATAAGTTGTTATATTATACTGATAGTATTATATGATATTTTTATTTTTTACAAGTTATTGAATAATGTAATTTATAATTATACTACAAAATATTTATGAATCGAAAAAAAAAATGTCACGTGGGAAGATTCGTCTTCTAAAAATTATATATACACATATATATATAGTCATTATTTTACTTTTAAATTGTAATAATGCGGTTTTTTATTATGTTAGTTGACTCTAATGGGCATTTTTATATTTATATCATAACCTCCTATTAGCTAGCGAAGTAGGCAGCAACTAAATTCTAAGCGCACGTGACAAACGCAAGCCAAAGAAAAATTTAAAATTATTATTGTTACACCTAATCAAATTAATTTGCATAAATAATTTTCA
This sequence comes from Garcia nutans, assembly GCA_947685225.1. Classification (NCBI taxonomy): domain Eukaryota; kingdom Viridiplantae; phylum Streptophyta; class Magnoliopsida; order Malpighiales; family Euphorbiaceae; genus Garcia; species Garcia nutans. The sequence continues at coordinate 4,315,100 of CANTUV010000059.1, read as the reverse complement.
TTAATTAAATCATTATTATAATTTCAAAAAAATCATTATTATAATTTAAACTTATAATCTCATAACTTAATTAATTAAAGTGAATCTAATAGTATTTTTGAATCAAAATTTATTATAATTTTCTTATAGCATAGCATTTGAATTAATACAAATGATTTTTTGATAACTTTATAATTAAATTATGGATTTTGTTTCCTATATAGCAAGTGACAGGATTTATATATAAATACCATGCATTTTGCATTTTATAATCTCTATTTCTTAATTTCTTAGATTTAGAAAAATATCCGGCGCAGAAATCTTGGAAGAAATCCTTATGCCAAACGTGGCCAAAATCTAGTCGGACTTTGGGCTCATCTGCGTTGTTGCTGATCTGAATCATTGATCAAGTCATCATTGTTGAAAAGAACAAACAATAGCATTCATATATATGTATATATATATATATAATCCCATAATTAACTAAACCACTCTTTTTTTATTGCCTTTTTATTTTAGTCTAACAACTAATTAGTATATTGTAAATAGTCAATATTATTCCATAGATGAAAAATTATTCTTTTATTTCTTTGAATATGGTGGAAATTTAAATTTAAAAATTTTCCCAATGTACAGATTTGTCTAAATCTCAGTGTATATTGAAAAGGGCAACAAAAGAAAGGTCAAATAGTAATTTAAGACTTAAATCTTCTTCACATATTTATAATTAATTTTATTTAAAGTCGCTTTAATTTGGTAAATTAGTTATAGGTTCAATTAATCCTTAAAAAATAAATAAAATAATGTATATTATTAATAAAAAAATTATAATTTTTTTTCTTTTTTTTTATATAAATCATCATTATAAAGTCGAGCCGAGTAGCACTATAATGATAACAAAATTTTTTCCTATTGAATTTTAACATAAATTACATATTCAAAATTCAAATTTTGAAAATTTTAATTAAATTAGGATAGTCTCTTTATCAATTAATTTATGTGTTTAATAAATTTTCTCTCTCTCTTTGTTGTACATCACGAAGGGTGTGTTTTTGTTTGGAAAAAAAGAAAGATGAAAAGAAATGTATTTTGACCTAGTCAAATTGAGATACAATTCCCTCCTTTTCATGTATCTAGCAAAAATATGGACTAAATTCTACTAAATTTTGTAATTCAATTTAAACTTTTAAATTATTTTTTAACCTAGAAGATATTACCTCTGTGAAAGCAATGGGGAAAGTGCCTCGTCTCTTCCTCTATAATTTCATGAAAATTTTGGATTTATACGATTTTATCCCATTAAATTTGATATATTTATCTCATTAAAAATTATAAGTATATAGTTTTAATATCCCATATATTTAAGATGTTATTAATATTTACCTTCGTTCTCACACAAGTGTATAATTTATGCTGATTATATATCATATAAATATTTTTATTGCAAATATCGAATAATTTTACAAGTCAATATGAATATAAAATAAATCCGAACATTTTCCCCATAAAAATAGAGTTAGAATAGAATCATAGATTTTTTTTTGGTATGTAAGGATCTCATCCTCACCCATGGGAATTACAACAAGACTTAATTTCTAAAGGAGAGATAAAGAGAAGGGAGAATGAAAGAAAACAAATTGTTTTCCATTGGTATTTTCTGTCATTAATTTCCGTCTGTAAGTAATTCATGGATTTCTTATAGCGCAAGGGAAGGAGGAAATTGAAAATAAAATTTTGTTTATTACTTGCTAAGTTATAAATATAGTAAAAATAATTTATTCAACGTGGTCATTTTGCTCAAAAAAAAAATCAAGAACTCAAATAAATGATAAACATTTTTATTTTATAAAATACTTAATTAATATTTAATAATATAATAACATTATTTATTTGAAATTTGCAATAATCATTTTATGTGCCTAAATAATTAGTATATCCTGAAAAATTGTAGATTGAATTTGAATTTAAAATTTAATGCATGGGATGATTGAACAAAAACAAAGAGATGCGTGTCGCGACGTTTATATATTTTCCAATTTGGACTCTAAGTGGTCCGAATTTTAATCAGCGTGCCAAAATTCAATGTCAAAGGTGGCCAGACCACAACGGGGCAGCCTTTTGATTCCAAATTTCAAGAATTGTGCTTACTATATAAGCACCGTTTGCAAAAGCTGACCAATTTGTTTAATACTAAATTCACATGGCTAAAAATAAATTATAAAATAATAAAATTTATTAGAAGTTTTGTTTTTTTAAAAAATTGAAAAACTTTTTTTTTTATATAAAAAATATTGTTTAATTATATAAATAATGAAATTTCATTAAAATAAATTAATTTTTTATAAAATTATTTTTTAATATGCTTATGCTTTTTAAATGAAAATATATTAATTATATCGATTTCTTTAAAAAATAAAAATATTTTAAAAAAAATTCACACTTTTCTTTTTCTTTCAAAAATATGAAATTTTCAATTTTTGAATTTTTGAATTTTTAATTTCAAACCAATTTTAGAGTTATATCTATTATATTAACAATTTGTTATTTTTTGAAAGTTATACATTTAGTAGATATATTAATAATTAAAATTATGCAAAAATTATAAAATATTTTTGAAAAAAAATAAAAAGTGACATATATTTAAAAAATTAAAAAGTGATATATTTCCCCTTAATTATATTCTTTTTCACATATAAAAAATGATAAAATAAAATAATGTAATTTTAAAAAAAAATCAATCTTACCTACTCCAAGTCCACACCACGTTTTGCAATTAAACCATAACAAGAAATTAAAAGTTGAATTTCGGGGTAAACTTAGGACTGATGAGTGTCTCACTCGGCTCCTTTCAAAGGGTTGGACTGTGTTCTCTTTGCTGTGGGCTTCTCATGAAACTGTTTAATGATCTCATCTTTGAATGATTGTCCTGTTTCCATATATACATCAACGGAAACAAAATCCACACACGTTTTATACAGTGAGGAACTTAACGTATAATTTGGGATGAGTTAATTTAATTCTATTCGATTTCTAAGGCATTTAATGACCACTTACGTTTGAGTTTATCCAGTTTTTGAAATCCAAAGCAATCCATGGATGAGTAAGTTCTATGTAAATAGTAATTACAAATTAATCCTATATAATTAAATTCAACCCACCTAAAAAAAATCTTGAAATTTAATTTTAATACATTAATTAATTTGACTTCAAATTCAAATTAATCCTATAATAAAATCAACCCATAACATGAAGAAATCATGAGAAAAAAAGAAAGATGCCAAGCTAATTTGACTTGTTGTGCGGAAATGCCTGAAAAGTTATAACACAAGCTCCTGAACATGTGTGTGTTCATATTTGTTTATCCATATCTCTATATTATTCAGTTGAAAAATTATTTAATGTGCTAGGATATTTATATTTCAAAAAAATTATCAAATTCATTTGAATTTATGAGAAATAAATTTTCAAATTTTACTTAAATAAGTGTGTGCTGTACAGTCGTCCTGAAAAATTAATATTTTGATGTTGAATATGAAATCTTTCAAAATTTATAACAATCATTTTGATATATAGTTATTGTAAATATATAATAATTTTTGGAATAAAAAGTTAAAAAAAATGTATCATTAATAAATAATAATTTCTTATTATCTAATTATTAGAGCCTAAATATATAAATTTGGAATTATTTTATATTCCAAGTTGTTTCCAAAATAATTTTTGAACTCATACAAGTTTAAATTGCAAATAGCTAGTTTCCTATTATTTTTTTAAAAAAATAATTGTTTGCAATAATAATACCAAATTAGGAAATTTTGAAACGCAATTGCTTCAAATTTCTTGAAGGCTGAAAGCTACACCATGGAAAAATGATAACATGCATGGAGAATTATTCTTTCCATTCCATTCCATGCAAAAGCAAGACCCGCAATTGATACATAATAACCCTAAAATTTGAAGAGTTAGGCAGAGTGGAATGTCAATGTGGCAATGCGAATATTTGAAATTAATTAAGTATAAACTATTTTGTCACTTAATTAGCTAGTTAATTAGGTCAACCTTTTTTTAATTTATTTGACCAAATTAGTCGCCGGCCAAATGTCCCTTATTTTACCTTTGCTTACAGCGGACGCATATATGAACTTCCCTCGCTATTTCCTTTTCATTTTCTCACAGAAACTTTGAATGTTGAAATTTTGTTTAGCTTACATAGTTAGAAACACTATAAATAAGTTACTATGACTCAACCAACCTCACCCAATTTGATCATCAGTAAACAGAAAAAAAAAGGATTAAAAATTAAAAACCCTTTTGATCACTACCCACATTTTACAAATTTTAAATTAATATGGCTATGAGCTTCGAGAATTTTAGCTTGTTTAATTTCTTGCTTGTTCTTTTATTTCTTGTCTTGCTTGGCTCTGCAACACAAGCCAGACCATTGAATTTCTCTGAGTCTGATCATTATCGAGTAATTAAGGTTTGGGATAAGAGTTTCTTTGGTGGATTGCCATCTCTCGGTGCCATTAAGCAATCTGGTCCGAGCCCAGGTCAAGGCAACAAGTTTACAAACTCACAGATTTTTGGAGGCATTAAGAAGGAAGGTCCTAGCCCTGGAGAGGGAGGTCGACACTAGCTGCTGGCTGCTGGTTAATTTAATTACTCCATGCTACCAGTTAATTATTTATTTGTTGCTTAATTTTATTAATCACAATGATATATGATCTTAATTTTTTAGTTGGTTTTATTTAGCATTTTATAATCTGTTGAAAATAAGTAGGTCCTGATCACAGACTCAATTATATTACCAATTGTAAAAGTTTAATTTATTATTTGTGTTATGTACTGCTCCTTATTCATGCATGCAAAATAATATGCTTAAATTCATCATTATATATATATATATATATATTATGCAAGTTCTTTTTTCTTACTCTCATTTTTAACTCCTTCAGCACAGTAAAAACAAACTTAAAAATTAAAAATCAAACTCTTCATTGAAAATACAGAAAATTGAATAAAAGTAATGATCGATAAAAAATAATTAAAGAAAAAATAATAGATGTTTTGTGTTGCTCACATCTCAAAATGAACTGAGTCTCTACTTGAAGTTTGACTTTCAAAATTAAATAAAAGCCCTGAATAGAAAACTACCTATTTTAAATTTATAACAGGGTATATATATAAAAATATACACATATGCAACATCAAAAATATGTATACATTATATTTTGAATTAAATTTATAAATATATTTTTTAAATTAAAAATTGTAAAAATTTAAAAGAAAATATATATATCATGAGATTTTTTTTATTGATTTAAAAGGGCGACAGACGGCCTATCATTATTATTTTAGTGAATAAGGCTGTAGCAAAGCTAATTGGCCGGTTCCTTAGAATTAAAAATTAAATAATTATCAACTTTTAATTTTATTATATTTCAATTTTTTTTAAATATACGTTTATAAAGTTTTTTCTTGAATAACATTGATCGCCCGAATGTTCAAATAAAATAATTTTTCAATTGTTAAAAATTGAAAGATAGGAAAAAAAAAATTCAATTTCAAAGAAATGAGGGATTAGAAATTCATTTCATTTATCAAATAACAAACTAAATTATAAGAAAACCTCAAAATGTATGTGAAGCTAGAAGAAATTATTTAATTTGTTAATGAGATTTTTATAATTTAATCTAATTCGAATTAAAATTTATATATTTTAAATAGTAATAATTCAGAATATTAATTTTTACAAAATATCAATTAATTTTTTTTTTAGCTCAAATTTAAAATTAAAAAATCTCACTCTCTATTTCAAACTCGCAAGCAGAACGCATTAACTCCCGGGAGGCCGATGCCAGAAACTAGAAATTAAATTAAGAAACAGATCTCCCGCTCTCTCTCAGTGGCGGTCAAAGAAAATGGGCAGCTCATTGAAGGACGACTCCGGCAGCGACGGCGAGGCCTCCAGTGGCGACGCTCCTCCTTCCAATTCCGGTCTATTCTCCGAGGGCGAGCGCGTCCTAGCTTATCACGGTCCTCGCATATATGAGGCCAAGGCATTGTTACTCTCTCTATTTCACCTTTTTCCTACGCTTATTTTTAGTTTATCTGTATCTGAGGAGTCTATAGTGAAGTTCATCTTGGACTCATTTATGGCTTACCACCCCTTTTATTTGAATTTTAGCTTTTAACGATGTAATTTTTTGCTGAGAAATCTGAGGTATCGAATGGAACTTAGGTCGTTGGTTGAGTTTAGTGGCTTGTAAATCAAGTTTGTGAACAATTGGTTGTAATTTGTAGAAATTAGGGTTCATAGAGTTTCGAAATTTTTGTCTTATCGTTTTTGCAGTATGAACCAGTGTATTCCTATAGTCGAATGTGTGTGTTTTTAGTTGACATCGTGTATTTGCGTTTGTAAATATGGCCTTGTAATGCTATGAACAAGGTAATAGCATCATTGATCCTTCTATGATTGTTGTTGTCCTTGAGTTCATTAATCTTACTTATCTACTATTTTTGCGTTTTATTGAAATTAAGATATTGTTGGTTCAAGTCATTAAGAGCTGGAAATTGCATACCAATGGTTAGGGCTTTTTGAATCTTGGTCTTGATTTTGAAGTTTCCAAGAAGAGTTTTGATTTCACATGGATGCAATATCTATTTCATGTTTTTTTTTGTTTAATTTTCCTAAACAAGTTTTTTATGTAATTTCCTTTAGCCTGTAATTTTAACTTTCTATGTTTATTCTCTATGCTTTAAAATTCTAGGTTCAAAAAGCTGAGCTCCGAAAGAAGGAATGGAGATATTTTGTTCATTACCTCGTAAGCTACTCTCATGCTTTCCCCTTCATGTGCTATCAGCTATCATTATAACCTGCTTAGGAGCATCTGTCAATTAACACAATATTCTGGTCTGGCCAAACGGTTTTGCATACCTAAATCACTAAATTTATTGGGCAATTATAGTATGAACTTTTTATTGCATTAAGTGATGTGCCTGCCTTCGTTGTTTGACAGGGTTGGAATAAAAAGTGAGTATGCCTTCTGCTTTATTATCCTACTGTATTTTTGAGCTGAGTTTTGGAACTTAAATGAGGGCTGAAGTATGGGATTTGAAAGGTTATTTCTCTCTCTTTTAGTTCCATCTAAATCAGAATGAATTCAACTTTTGGGTCTTAATTTAAGGGATCCTCTGACATGGTTTCTACTATCTGGAACGTTTCACCCTTTTAAAATCTTTGATGTCTGGTAAACTTGCAACCAACCCCCTAACTTTCCCTTCTAAATAGGTAGTAGAATATTGAGAAGCTTTAAGAATCAGAGTAACAACTGCTGCATATTGCTCAGCCAACAGTGGAAGGAGAAACAAGCAAACAAAGAATTAAAGAAGTGTTCTATTTCTTTTTTTTTTTCTTTTCATGAAGATGACATTCATTGTCATTGCACTTCTGAAATTTTCAAGGCAAATCCCAATAGCACAATGATGGTTCCATGGATCTTGCTATTTCTTGAAATTTTGATGGCTGCCCAAATTGGAAAACAGGTTTAATGTTGTTTTGCACTTTGATCTTAGGTCAGCCTTCAAAATTTGTTAGTCAAAATTAACTTTCTGGGAATTTCAATATAAACTGATGCATTAAAGTTCTCATTTGTGTACTCTAGCTGTATGACATAGCATCAGTACAAAATTTAGTTGGGATTTCCCGTACAATAGGTTTTTTTTTTGTTTTGGAGAAGAAAGAAATGGAGGAAAGTTCAAATTTGATCATTCAGGAACTAAGATAGTTTAGTGAGGCAGCTTTTGTAGATAATTGAAAAAGAGGTCTTTAATTTTAAAAATATGTAAAGTCCACATAGTAGCAATTCTATATCTCTATTGGTGCCTTCTGTGAATTCATGAAATATAAATGAATATTTATATCAATACATGGAAGTTAAAAAAATGAATATAATTATTTTTATTTCTTAATATTAATGGGCTTTTCTGCTTGCACGTTTACATACATTACCACTTGCGATTTTTTATACTTCATAAAGAAACGTTGCTCACCTAGCCTCAGAATGCATATGTGGCTTATAAGTAACTGTAGCTGTCAGCTGTTGGACTTGCACATTTGGATGTATGAGAATCCATGTTGAATAAACTCTTCCCTATCCTGTATTTTGAAAATTATATTTGTTAGATGGAAGTTTGCAGCTAAATGCAAAGAAACCACAAAGAAGGTTATTTTGCCTACAACTAAGAATTTTTAGGGGGAAAAAAGACTAACAATTGTCGAGCAGACAGGGACAAGAGGGGCTAAACCTGTGAGCACCAAAATTTTTCTGATATCCATCCTGTATATAAGTGGGTTTGCAAGCTGTTGAGGAATGAATTAGAGTTCTGATTTGAAACCCTCGTGTAGCATCCTTTTTCTTTATATATATGTATACACAAAATGCTCACTGTCTCATTATTTGAAAATTGGCAAACCTCTTGTAAAGGTTCAATTATGTCATGATCAAAAGGTAGCCTGAAACTTCTATATTTCGTATGGAAAAATTTTCTTCAATTAATAAGCATGCCCCTTCTCGGAAAGGGATACTGAAATCATTATTGTGGCTTGCACATATTGCCAACAGTTGGGATGAATGGATAGGCACTGATCGATTATTGAAGCATACTGAAGAGAATGTGATGAAGCAGCAGGCCCTTCAGAAAAAACAGGGCACAGACAAGAGCTCAAAGCCCGGACGCTCAGCACAAACTAAACCAAAAAATTCTCCTGGTTAGCTTTGTTTTATATTTTTATATTGACTAGTTGAGTGGAGTATGATTCTAGATTTTTAATTGTGTATTTATACCTTAAATAGTAGTTTGCTTCTTTCTTTCATTCATGTCTCTTAGATTGTCTTTGTTAGTGGCTTACTGATAAACTTTTCTTCCTGCTTCCATTTGGCTGGGGGAATGAACTTGCAGATTCTCTGATCTAAGAGATGCTCTCTCTCTCTTCAGTGGTTCTTTTCTTAAAACGTTATAAAAGAAATATTTATAGATTGGGGATTTATGTGAACTGTAACTGCAAACTTGGAGAAATAATTGTTCCTTATATGCTTATTTTTGATATATTCCAATGTCCAAGTCTTTGTATTTATAGCACGATTCTCTTTGCAGAAAATATATATGTATATATTCAGATTTTTCAGTTTTTGGGTTAATTCTCCTTTGAAGAACTTCATCTCTGAACACAACCAAGGGATATTCAATTTATATGGTTATAGCTTGTGTGCTTGTTTGTGCGAATGTGACACTCCACTTGCTATTTAATTTACCACATTTGTGGAAGAATCTGTTGCAAACAAATGCACATGTCATTTGCAAATTCTGTGGGGGTAGAGGTGGGGGTAAGATCTTCCTTAAGAGTAGACACACCAGCTTGTGGAGTTTTCCCAAGGCGGTCGCCCAAAGTCCACTAATTTGTGGATGGCAAAATTAACATTGATGCATCTGTCAATCATGCTAGTGAAGAAGATTTGCAAATTCTGATTCCATAATATTTGATATTTTAACCATATTTTCTATTATTTTCAGATTTTTAGCCGCAAATCAACTGTTTTAACTGATTTCCCATTTTAAACATGTTCTACTTTTCATTTTTGTATCTTCTTATTTGTACCAGTAAGGTACTAGGTGCCTTGATTTAGGATCATGACTATTTAATTGTGCTCCAGTGAAAGGGTCTTTATTTTAAAGAAACTCCAAGTTTTTTTCACTGTGGAAAGTGCTTAGTGTTATGTAAATTGGCAAGTAATTCTGTTTTTATTAACATTACTTTTTTTTTTTAATTTTCCAGATGCAAAGGCGGATAAAGAAGATCAGAAAAACAATGGTTTGCATTTTCAAAAATTTGTTTCCTCATTTTTCCTTATTTTCATTCTTCAATTTAGTTGCTAGTATTTATCATCTTTATTTTCTATGGAAGGTCTGATTAGATATCATTAAGTTTTTGCTTGTATTTCTAATACTTAACAGGATAATGGAATTTTAATCCACTGCTTTGCTATTTTCATTTCCCTGTTGGTGATTTGCTAATTGCCTAGTAACAGTAGGCAAAACATGAGAAAAATGGTCACTTGTTATGTTTTTTCAATTATTAACTTAATATTTTGGATGTTTCATTATATTCTTTTCTTGAAGTTATATTTTAGTTAATTGTTGTTTAATATTGATTTGAATGATTTTGCTAATGGCTTTAAAAAATTCAAATTCTGTATTCAGACTGATTTTGCAATACCATTTCCATTTCCTTTGCTGTTTCCAAATTCTGTAATTTAAAATGGTCCTAATTTTATTTTTGTCATTAATTTGTTAATGTAAAGTTCCATGAGAGTTTTAACAGGTAATTTAGGGCAGGTGTTCTCCAAAAGTAGATATCAGGACGTTTGCTTTTTCCCTCCCTTTTCTTATCAAGATAGAGAAAATTGCTGCACTCAGCTTTATCCTTCTCCTGTACCATGAGCATTGTCATAACATGAAATGGGTATCGTACCATGAGTTGATCAATTCTCATTTGGCCCATAATTTTTTGATAGCCCAACCTACGGGGCCATGTATATCTCACAGATACATCTGTTATTTGCAAGGATTTTCATTAAAATCTTTCATTACAAACAGTGCTTACGGACATATTCAGAATTTACATTTTTTCAGTGCTTATTGTCAATAATGTCTTAGCAAAGACAACCGAGTTTTGTGTTTATAGCATATATATTTATTTTTTTGTAGTGGCAAAAGGGAAGAAGCGTAAGAGTGACTCAGGAATTGAGGTTTGTTTTATTTTTTCATTTAGTGCTTCAATATGCTGTGCTTCATTTTGATCTATATGTTGGATGCACTGCATTTCCCATGCAATTATTTATATCTTGTTTCTCCTGGATTTTCACTTGTTTTAGATAGACCTAATTTTTTTTATTCCACAATCAAATATATGAGATCAACCACAAAAAATGGTAAAAAAAAAGAATAAAACACAAATGCAATTTTCCCTTCTGCAGTTAAATGTATTTCTTGATTCCAAACGTTACAATTATTATTATTATTATTATTTTGCGAGAATGATAATTTGTCTGTTGAGAAGCTTGTGTTAAATGTATTTCTTGATTCCAAACGTTACAATTATTATTATTATTATTATTTTGCGAGAATGATAATTTGTCTGTTGAGAAGCTTGTTAAGATCCAAATTCCATCAACACTGAAGAAGCAACTTGTTGATGATTGGGAATTTGTCACCCAGCAGGATAAGGTATGTATATATCATATCACAGTATGTTAGAATCTTTTTTTCCCCTACTGCCGTTGCATTCACAATTTCTAAAATGATTTGTTGTGTGTGTCAATATAGATGCTATAATTATAGGATTTACTTGATCTAATTCATAAAGCCTAATGATGGCTTCTCTGTTGTTCCTATGATGGCTTCTCTGTATAAAACCGGACAGGAAACCCACTATCCTACAATTAATTTTCAAGCCAACAAGTGATGTTTTTTAGTTTGAAATATTTTAATCGAATCTTTCTTCAGCAGATTGGTATATTTAAATTTTGGCTGAATTTTTATGGGAAAAATTCAGTCTCATGCTTTCTGACTGTATCTTTGCCCTTGTGCTTAGTGATGTCATGTATGATGGACAACATTCCAATGTGGAATCAATGACAATGCATTATAGAATTAACTTTATTGAATATCTGTCTTGGTTATCACAATTATTTCTTCCCTTGCTCTTAATACTCAGACAACTTGTTTGTAATTCTCAACTCTTAAACTTTACTAATTTTTTGTTTCTCAGTTTTCTTCAATTTTGGGGTATTTTATAAAATAAAGTCCTGTTGACCAAGAATGAGACACCAGCAGTGGAAATTATATCTTCATTTCCTCTCTTCAAGCATCGGCAAACTTTAATTGAGTGGAATATGAATGAGAAATCAAGAATGACAATGTGTTCATTGCCAGTATTCATTAATGAATAAGGCTTTATGCTAAAAATAAAATATAGGAATTATCTAGGATATTATAGTTAATTTTATCAGTAAGATATTCAAGATTTTCTGCCTAGTAAGAGATGGGGATGGAAAAAGAACCTTTGCCAATAAAGATTCATAAACTTTAAATAGTTAGCGCCAATCCTGAAGAAAGGAAAATGATTGTCTATGAACTTGATATTTTGCTTTCTGGGTTTTGATTTCATAGTTGAATATTTTGATTTTATGTTCTAAGGATCACAATTTGCAAGGGAAGAAGGAAACACTTTTGTCTCTCCATTTATTTTATTCATTTATGTTTCAATTAATTTTTGTTGCTCCAGGATCCTTTACATTCCCTAGATCTTTTTCAAAAATATTATGGATTATACGATTAATTTTCTGCAAGTTTGAACCAGAACTCAACCCTGCCACACCACCCCCTTCCCTCCCTCTGCCCCTGGGCCCACTTGCTCTACTACCGCTGGTTAAGATCTTCTTAACCTGCAAAGTATATGGAGCTTATAAAGCATTTATGCTACAAATCTATGTAGGGTTTCCAATTGCAGGTGAATGGTCTGGAACAATGATAATTTGATTTTGCAGAATGTGCCTTTTAATTATAATTTACTCCATTTAATGGAATTTGTTTTTGCTGCAGCTTGTTAAACTTCCACGATCACCAAATGTTGATGAAATTTTGACAAAGTACCTAGAATACAGGTCAAAAAAGGATGGCGTGTAAGTCTTATTTTAGTTCCAGTTGAAAATGCACTAAATTGTAATTGACTTTCTATGCTAGCACTCGTGCATCTTTATCTGTCCAATTGTTTTTATAATTTACCTTTGTATGTGCCCAAAGTCTTAGTGATCCCCCATTGTCGTTGATATGGTCTTTTTAGGTCAATGATAGAATATAATTTCTTGTATTTCAAATAAGAATTTCCTGTGAATGCTTCAATAGAATAAGTTGATTAACTTTCTCCAAAGAAATTCATTCTGTGAAGAGAACAAACGAAACCAACAAGAAGAATAAAGTAAAAAAAAATTATATTCCGACCAAAATGTTGCTAAAGAACAAATGATCACTGTGATGAGAAGTTCAGAATCCTTGAAAGATCTCAAATACTATTTATCAAAACCCTAAAACCTGAATAAAGTTGCCAAATATGTTATAATCAATTAAATCTTATTCCCTTCTGTTGTATTATCTATTGTAAGCACAATGTGCATTCCTTGCACTTTGTTTGGATGAGGGCATAAGAGAGAATAGGAAAGGAAAAGATGTCAATCAACCTATCACAACGATTCTGATACCTAATACGAGGGAATAAGAGTTTCTTCCTCATAGCTAATAGTCATTTTTTAAAAAGATAATATTACTGTTAATACCTAAAATCTTTTCTCATCCTTGCAAACATGACATCCAAACATAAAATAATTGCTTAGCCTCTCATTTCCTTTCCCATGGATTAAAATCTATCATTCCCTTTCTTGTCCACCTGCAACTCCCAAACATAATGTCAAGGTAGCCTTTACTTAAAATAAAAAGATAATCATATTTTACTCATTGTGGCAAATAACTCTATAAAGCCTGATAGACCTTCTTATGAGTCTTTCTGGTTTTTCCCTTTGATTAAGTTGAATTGCTAGTGGCTTTGTGGCTACTGGCTATTTGAGAAAGCACAGAGATTACCAAAAACTGAAATCTGCTGCTCACAAATTTTAGGTAAAATCAGGGTCGCATGGAAGGTGAAACATTCTATTTCAGTTGGATATATATAGAGGAAGGCGAGATAAGCTAGTCAAATGATTTAACATTTCAATTTGGTTTGCAAAATGTAGAACATTTCAAAATGCAACAATTGCTTCAGATTGATATTTTAGGATGAGAGCATATTGGGCAATCTATTGCTGACTTGTCATTGCTTGAATTTCACTTTTACACATGGAAAAAAAAGGCTTGTAATTGTCTTGATGTGCACATACTCGTTAGCCAGTTTGCTTTCAATTTGTTTTCATTAGTTTTTTTTTTCCTTTTTTTAAATTGTTTTGCACAGAAATACCACTTTTCTTATCCTGTTTCTAGATGCATATTTGCGATGTATTATTTTGCATTGATCATTATGGCGTGGACTATGTTTTCTTTGACACAGGATGACTGACTCTATAGGAGAAATTTTGAAAGGAATACGTTGTTATTTTGATAAAGTATTACCAGTAATGCTCCTATACAAGAAAGAGCGCCAACAGTATCATGATGCTGTTGAACATGACACATCACCATCAACTATATATGGTGCTGAACATTTGTTGCGTCTCTTTGGTATGCTTATTACTCTAGTGTTGTGCTTTTTGATTGGTCCCTCTATTGCGCATGAGTATTGCTTTCTTGATTTGTGAATAGTAATTGTTTAATCAAGCTTCTTCAAAATGCTTTGACAGGTTTTGTTTGGTGAGAATTGATGTAGTCAGTATTGTACGTATTTTTGCTATTTAATCAATGGCATTATTTTCTCTGCAGTCAAGTTACCTGAGCTATTGGCATATGTGCACATTGAAGAGGAGACACTGACACGCATGCAGCAGAAATTACTAGACTTTCTCAAGTACCAGCTGATTCCCTGCACATCAAATTTGCATTTACTATTATTTAGACAAAAATTAACCCTTGAATTCTGATTGAACACATACATGCTCACCTAATTCTGTCATAATGATGATTTTGAATGCCTTGCTCTTTGTTAAACTGAAAGAATGGCAATGCAATGATCCACGTTGCCAATGTCTTATTTGTATCTCTAGCTTATGAAATCATGATTGCTATTGAGGTAAAAGGGAATTTTACTTTTAAAAGGTTGTAAAATCCACAATATCGTAAAAGTCTCTTGAAAATGAAAATCTGAACATTACTATTATCTCTACGAAACAAAATTTGAAGTCAGAACAAATTGTTGTTTCTCTTTGAAGTCACTTTTATTGTTCAACAGGTTTTGATTTAATCTGCCTGTCCATTGGTAATATATACCTAGTGGTTATATCAAAAGCAGATTTTGATGCTAATTGAATGTGAGATACTATATTTTAACTTTTCAAGGTTGTAATGTACAATTTTTTTATTGTATACTGAGCTTGTATTGTTTTCCAGCTGTTGTTATTGAGTTTGCCTTATTTAATGCTAACCCAGTGTGTTTGACAGATGATTCTTTTGATGAATTGCAGATTTCTGCAGAAGAATCAAAGTACTTTCTTCCGTTCAGCTTATGATGGAACTAAAGGTTCTGAAGGTGAAGGCAAAGGCAAAGGAAAAGATGAGTGAGCAGTTTCTCAAATGCTGTACCTCATCTATTATTTTCTCCTATCAGTTAGTGGAAAAAATCTGCAGCAGACCATGAGACTAAATTGCCATGTTATCTGCTGATTGAACACGACTGGGAGGTGAAGCATGTAATTGTTGTTGTAACAGTAGCATTGGTTATTCTTTTCAATTTTCAGGGAAGAGACTTTTAGCGATGGGCCTTTGTGCAATGACGAGGGGATCTTTGTTTGCTACATTACTCATTTATCATAACTTGCAAGGATTTAAGTTCAATTTAGGCAATTTAAATGTGCATTAGACAATGTACCCAACACTGATGTATAACTGTGCTCTGCATATTTGAAAAGTTGTAATATTCTACGCATTTGTGAAGTTGAACAAATGATAGTTCTATTAGTATCTGAATGCTTTAGCTGATCAGACGCACAATTATTGTGCGCAATTATTGATAATATATCCTATTCTTGATGCTATTCGTTTACAGAAAGGAGAAAAACAAAGGAGAACAATTTTGCATTGAACTCTTCATGTCCTGCGAAGGATTTTCATCTGGTTGTCAGAATCAGGATTCTGACTAACAAGGGAAATACTTTATTTGAATTGTGAAGTGCAGGGATGATGATTATATCTTCATCATCCCTGATATCAATATTAATCATTACTCAAAATAGGATATTACTGAGAGAGGATTTGCTTCATTTGAGATTGCTTCCAGCCACATCAATCACAAGCCTATACCTTACATCATTTCTTTCCATTCTCTCAAATGCCTTGTTCACATAGTCCATCTTCACCACTTCTATCATCGTGGTCAAACCCTTCTCTGACCAGAACTCCAGAAATTTCTGTAGGTCTTCTACGCTTCCAAAGAAGCTCCCGCTTATGTTTTTCTTCTCTGGATGACAAATCAAAATGAATGAAGACTCAGTAAACCGCATCATTGTGTTGAAAATGGATATATATGAAGTTACACACCTGTAATTAGGGTGCTCGCAATAAATTGCAGGGGTTTTGGAGCAGCCCCAACTAAAATGAACTTTCCGTCAACCTTGAGAAGTGATAAATAAGAGTCCAGAGAGTGCATGGCAGGTACAGTATCAAGAAAATAAGTATCAAGAACGGAGAGAGTATAATATTAAGAGAATTTAATTTTTTTTAATAAGTATGCATGAATTACATGCGATAATTTAAACGGGATGGAGATAATAGCTAATAGCGATATATATTATGCTCTTTGGAAAATTCCAAAAATATTATTCTAATTAAAAAAATTTAATAACTCATTTTAGCTTATTTTTTCCTTTGATGTCAATATATTTTGTTATTATTAATGAAGAAACAAAAGATGTCTTTGCTAATAAAAATATTTAGCCCTTTAAGTTGTGATATTATCTTACATTTTCTAAAATTATATTTCTAATGTACATGTAAAAATAGCTTTTCTTTTATACAATAATTGCCATATATTATAAGTATCAACAGTAATTAACAACTCTAAAATTATATGAAATAAAAACTTTAAAAATTTTCAATATATACATGATATTTGAAAATTAAAATATTTCAAAATATAATAATAGAATTAATAGTTATTTATTTATTTATTTTAATACTCATGGAATTAAGAAGTTTTGAGATTAAAAAAATAAAAAACAATAATAGAGTATTAATAATAATGGTATTTAAATAACGATAAACTGCAATAATATAACTTATGGATTTGGCATTGTTTGTCATCGCACACGTCATGGCTCTTCCAAGTAGTGCATGAATTCGACCTCATTGTAGTTTGAAGGGACATTATGATATTTAAATAAAATCATAAGGAAAAAAATTAATCTTTTGTGTTTAGTTGTCTTAAAATGGTGAATAATTATATTTGATTAGTATATTGGAAAAGAAAGAAAACGACAATTTAAAATATAAATGGAAATTTGCTAAAAAAATTTAAAATAAACAAATGATGTGCTGCCTTACTAAATTTCTTTTTTCTTTTTTTTTTATTTCAATGTATCATGAGAGTTCTTAAGATTAAAATAATATTGATAAAATTTTATGAGTTGTCATTGTTGAAATATTAACAATAGTTAAAAGTATAATTTATTTTTATTATATTATTATGTATTAAAATTTTTTATATATAATATAAATGAAAATAATAATAAATTAATAATTGAAAAAGAAAATGATATGGGATGAAATTGTGATAAAATTAAATAGGGGTAAAATGAGGATTTTAATAAAATAGGGATAAAATAAAAATTTTAATATGTAGTATAATATCTGTAATAATTATTCACTTTTACTAATAAAAATAAAAATGTCTTTCTTAATTTATCACAACTTGATTCTTTAACTGTCTCAATGAAAAATTATAATTATTTATTTTATGCAAAGTTTTAGTATACAAAATTAATTGGGTTCTACACTCCATATTCATCTATTTATATATTCTATGTTTTTTAAAATGTGAGATTTTGTGGGAAAAAATTATAAAATTTAAAATTGTACAATTAAAATTAATAATTTTTAAATTCTAAATAATTTAAAATTTATAAAATTAAAATTAATATTTTTAAAAGATTAAATATGAAAAACGAAAATAAATATCATAAAATTTTACCAAATTTATTTATAACAATATTGAATATACAATCAAAATTAAAAATCTCGTATATGCTAATCAGAATTCACTTCAAATACTTAAAGAATAACTATTAATCTCCTTTATTTGCATATGAAATTGAATTTCAAGATTTCTTCTTAATATATAGATGGGGGAAAATTATAGTCTGGAAAAAAAAATAGAAATATTTACATAACTATCCTAAAAATAACTTTTATTATAAAAATACTACAAATATTAAAAATATTTACACTTTTATAAAAAGTTCATTTAAAATTTAAAAAATATCTTATTTCTCAATAAAATAATTTTTTTTTTAAAAAAAATACTTCTTCCCTCACTATAATCAATATTTTATTTAAAATTTTTATTTTTTTCCAAGCTTTAATATTAAATAAAAATATTATAATAAAATAATAAAAATTAATATTTTAAATTATTTTTTATCATACATAAATTATAATTTTTCATAAAAAGAAAAAAATTATTTTTAATTATATAAAAAAAGATAACACTAAAAAAATAAAAATAAAATAAAAAATACAAAATATATTAAGAAAAATTATTAAATTTATTTTTAAATAAAAATTTTACATATTATACATATAAAAAAATAAAAAAATTAAATAAATAAAATTAAATAAATATTAAAAATATTATGTAAATATATTATAGATTTATTATAAATTTATTTTTGATGTATTTTAGATGTGTAGATATATTTTATATTGTTTAGTGTGTAGTGTGTATACGTTGTGTATATATTATATATATGTTTATTTTTTATGTGTATATTAAAAATATGATATCAATTTTTTTTAAATAAAAAATATTAATATTAATAAATTGAAAAAATTAAAAATTAAAAAAATAAAAATGAAAATATTTCTTCGGGCGCAGTATATTTGAAAGCCGAAAAATATTTTCGGTATACTGTGTAAATAACCAAAATATATATATATATATATATAGTTACAGTTAAATGGGCCCAAGAGTCCAAATTTTGAGTGGCTGATGATGGTGGAGGTTTAAACTGGTTCCAGCCAGGGATCATGCCATCAGCACATGGTGTGGATTCTCTTACCACACTCTTACTGCACTCTCTCTTACCATCTCTCTCTCTCTCTCTCTTTCTTTTTGCTGTTTTCAATCTTCGAAACCTTATTTTCTTCTCCATTATAGCCATTGATGATGATTATAATTAGCTGAAACTCCTGATTTTACCATGGAAACCACCGCCTTCCGCCACCACGCAATCGGCCTTACCGAGTGTCCTTTACTGAGTTGCTCCACAGGAAAACGACGATGCCGAGTCAACTCGCTCAATCCTATTTTTCGTCCAACTTCCCTTTCTTCTCCTTTTCACCTAAAATCCCTCTCTCCTTCCCATATATTCTCCAATCTCCATTTTCAGACGGTCCGTTGTATCTCCGACTTCAATCGTAATCACCAACACCACCACGACGATAACGACCATCATCACCATCACAACCACCATCATCACGGAGATGGTGTGGAGCTGAGTGGGTCTCAGAAAGCTTTTATTAGGTTTGCAAAAGCTGTTGGGTGGTTTGATTTGGCTAACTTATTGAGAGAGCACTTGCAACTCTGCTGCTGCTCTGCGGCCTTGTTTGTGGCCGCTGCTGTTTGTCCTTACTTAATGCCCAAGCCGGTAGTCAAGCCTCTCCAAAACACCTTTATGCTTATCGCCTTCCCTCTCGTTGGGGTAAATTAAACGCTCTTTCTTGTGTCTATACTTAGCCCTGCACTTCGCTATTTTATGCTTTCTTTTAACTGCTCTGCAATTGCATTCAAATTCTTAGGGTCTATTTGGTTAGTAATTGTGTAAACAAAATGCGAAATTGTAAATAAAATTATATGTATTAATAATAATTTTTTTATGTTGATTCTTTTCATTCTTGGACAAAATAAATAGATATCTAATTCTCAATGTAATTTATTTTTCCAAATTACCGTTACATTATGTGCAATAACCTGAAATATGAAATTGGAATGAAAAATCTTGGCATGGGATGTTTGTAATAATGATGATATCCATTTTTCTTCCATTGCAAACTAAACTGATCCTTAGGCTACTTCGATATTATGAAGTGCATATATATATAGATATTTATCTCGCTTTTGCCATCATTTAGGATGGGATATTGACTCTCTTTATCTTTCTATGAGCCTGATTTCTTTAATGCATAACCACAGCACAGGGATACTTTTTTTGTCATTTCATTTAAATTATTCCTGCCTTTGCTAATGAATATGTAAAACAATATGCCACTGCATGTTCAGGTCTCAGCATCGTTTGACGCTCTTACTGATATTACTGGTGGGAAGGTAAATATTCACGTGTTGATGGCTCTTGCAGCCTTTGCATCAGTACTTATGGGAAATGCCTTGGAAGGAGGATTGCTGCTTGCAATGTTTAATCTGGCTCATATTGGTGAGCATTTTAAATCTATTGTCTCAGTAAATTTATTTCCAATGCCATGCTAAATATGTATTCTAACGTGCTTTGTCTTTTGTAGCTGAAGAGTTTTTCACCAGCCGCTCAATGGTGGATGTTAAGGAGTTGAAGGAAAATCATCCAGATTCTGCTCTTGTACTAGCTATAAATGATGAGAAACTACCGGATCTCTCTGATTTGTCATATGAAAGTGTGCCTGTGCATGAAGTAAAAGTGGGCTCATATATTTTGGTCGGAACTGGTGAGGTCTGTGATGTCACAGTTGCTACCTTGTTATTAGAGGAATGTTTGAATCTAGTTGACAATAATGATATAATAGAAATTTTTGGTTGAGTAGAAAAGCATCACTATGGACTGTACTTGTCATCGTGCCCATAATTTTATACTGCTGAGACGTCATGTTTACTTGCATGCTAAGGGAATGTGCCTTGAGTTTTCATGAGATTGTGACTCGAGAAATAGGTCACTGGATTTATTAGGATTTAGATGTTAAACATCTTTACATATATTTTCATTGTTTGAATGTTGTTTTCAACCCCATTATCTTGGTGGCTTCTTTTGATCAAAATTTAGAGACAACAGCCTGATTACAGATATATTCATCTTAATTCTGGATGTAAAAATCTAGATGACAACATTCAACTTTTCTAAATTTGATATAAAATTTGGCCTTAACATAAATATGAGGTTGGATCACATTTATTGCACCACATTAAACTATATTAGGTTGGATCACATTTATTGTACTACATTAAACTAGCATTTTACTATTATGCTTTTGATTTTGCATTAAGGATAATGATATCAACAAAATTTTAGCTACAAAGACTAGAATGCTCAATTTACAAAAAAGGGGCGTAACAGTTTTTAAAGAGTGCATGTACATATATTCCATCTGCCAATATTCTGTTTCCCTAACACTTTTCACTAGTTCATTTGATTCACACCCCTTCCTGAAGTCCTCAATTTGATAAGTGCTTTCAAAGAGGCTGAGAATCATTTATCCTTTTTCAGGAGAATTGAATTGCTAACATGGAACCTAAGTCATTTATTGTGCAATATCTCTCATTAATGTTAATAATTGCTTATATTCTACTTGATAACATTGGTTTCATCCGATGGCAATTGGCCATTGGCCAATATGCTTCCTGCTGGGATATATTTGCTTACTCCCTCAGTTTAACTCAGGGCATCACAGGGACATAAAAAATGTATAAATTATGTGGCTGACATTCACTATTATAGCAGACAAGCAGATGGCCCTTTGGACCTCCTGAAAATCTTAAAGTTGCTAAGTTCCTCTAATGAGAGAGGTTGATGTGTTACTTTGGTGTTACCTGCGTGAACATTTTATAGTACAGCAAGGACAGCTAGTAACTAGGCCACTTTTGCAATTGAGTGCTATCTAATCATTCCATGAATTTTCCTTATTGATGTTGCACATTATTCAAATTATCTTGTGACAGCACCAAAAATGAAAATCTTGGTTTAAGGCTTGTCACTAAATGAACTATTCCAGAATCACTGGTTTCATGACTTGGGTTATTATTATGTTTAGGCTGTGCCTGTAGATTGTGAAGTTTTTGAAGGTAATGCAACAATCACCATCGAGCATTTGACTGGTGAAATCAAGCCAATAGAGGCAAAAGTTGGAGACAAGATTTCTGGGGGTGCAAGGAATTTGGATGGTAGAATGATTGTAAAGGTATGTTACAATTTGCTGGTGGTTACATTCTTTCAGAAGTTTGTACCTGAGGGTAGTTGGCATTCCTTTTCTTGTTATTGATTTATCTTGAAACCCGTCATTAAATGGTTTAGAGTTCTCATTGAAGTTTTAATTTTTTGTTCTTTACATCTTTAGATTTCACAGATAATTCTGTTTTCTAAATTTGATTCAGGCCACAAAGATATGGAAGGAATCAACACTGAACAGAATAGTACAATTGACTGAAGAAGCACAACTAAATAAACCAAAGCTTCAAAGGTGGCTGGATGAATTTGGTGAGCATTATAGCAAAGTGGTTGTAGGTTTGTCTGTTGCCGTTGCTCTGCTTGGACCATTTCTTTTCAAGTGGCCATTCTTTAGCACATCAGGTAACGTGGACAATGAGCACATATGCTTTTAGCTATGCTCTTTGATAATCATTCTTTCAACAATCACATACTTTTAACTGCACTGTTAGATGTTCACTTTTAGTGCTTGTGTTGAAGTTCCTCATTATTTTTTTTAACAATGTTTGCAAATGCATGAATTCTAATAACAAAATGTATCATCTTGTATGATTTTGACAAATTCCTACTGATCTTTGTGGGGCCTTGATGAATTTATGTTAATGAGCTTGCTTGTTAGATGGTACATGGGCGGGAATAGAAGATTCTTTGTTTACTTATGTCTAAGAAGGGTTATTGAAAGCTGCTTATGGAGCAAATTTAGCCAACCAGTCTGTCTCATAGAGCCCTCGTTTGAAGATATGGGCATGATAAATTATTCTTGTGCTTTAAGGCTCTTAATAAATATAGTAAGGAAAATCCATTTTTCCTGGCATGTGTAGTAAAGTTCTTTTTTTTCTTATGGAAAAATGTGTCATGGTTAGTAGAATCTTTTTTTCCTATTGTGCTTTATCTAAAACCAATATCAACTGGAGTCTTTTGATTCTACAAATATTCTAGATCAGGCAATAATATGGACAAAATTGTAAACTCAAATATTTGCAGCAGACGTAAAATTTTTCTGATTTTTTCCTAGGTCCTGATCATAAGATTCCAAGTCTCTCCTCATAATTTATTATTTGTACTTTTTGTGGCTTAGTGCTAACAAAAAAAATTTGTCTCTAGTTTGAACACCTTACTTCTGTCTTTTCTGATGCTTGGTTAATGTAGTTTGCAGAGGATCAGTATACAGAGCACTAGGGTTGATGGTGGCGGC
This sequence comes from Garcia nutans, assembly GCA_947685225.1. NCBI lineage: Eukaryota > Viridiplantae > Streptophyta > Magnoliopsida > Malpighiales > Euphorbiaceae > Garcia > Garcia nutans. The sequence continues at coordinate 4,291,769 of CANTUV010000059.1, read as the reverse complement.
ATCACCGTGCGCTTTGGCTGTGGCTCCATTGGCATATGCCACTGCTATTAGTTCATGTGCTAGAAAGGTACGTATCAGCAATATAGTCAAATCACATATGAAGTTCACTCTAATTTTATAGAACAATTTTTTTGGACAGCAGTAATTTTGACATTAAAGTTAAAAAACTTGGAGAAATGCTATCTTCAAAGCTGGATCTATACAAGTATAGTTATCATGATGCTCTTAACTTAGACACCATGTATTCATTCAGCAACTCAGTTTGATTTTCCATTTGTTTGCTATTCTGTTTAATTTCATTTATTTCTTTATGTGTCATTTTACTGGAATAATACCAAACTTGGTCTCGTTATTCAGCAATCATCAATACATCATCTTAGATAATGAAAAAATTAAGTTGTACCTGTTTGATTCTTTAAATAACTAAAATGCAAATGATGCCTCATCAGAAAATATTGGGAAAAAAAAATTCTCAAGTGGGTAATAAAAGATCTTTTTTTATCGTCTCTTTTGAAGCTAAAAGAGAGTTTAAACTCTCTTATGCGGAGGGTGAACACTATTTGACAGCCATGGTAATTTTTGTCTAAAGGGAATATTGCTTAAAGGAGGCCAGGTTTTAGATGCTCTGCCTTCCTGCCGCACAATTGCGTTTGACAAAACCGGGACATTGACAACCGGAGGGCTTATGTTTAAAGCAATTGAACCAATTTATGGACATAAAGTAGGAATGAAGAATAGAAATTTCACTTCTTGTTGCAGTCCCAGCTGTGAGAAAGAAGCTCTTGCTGTAGCAGCTGCTATGGAAAAGGGTACTACTCACCCTATTGGAAGGTAAGATTTGTTGAAAATGCTTCTGTTCATTGCTTTTCAATCTGGTTAATTAGAAAAAATTTTCTGATGTTCTTGTATGGTTGATAAGTACTACTACAACTTGGTTTCATAGCAAGTGTCTGAGGCCTTTTTAGCTAGTAAACTACTTACCTATTTGAGTGTATACACCAAGCCAATGTGAGATTGAGACCAAAATAGGGTTTGAGTATAACAGTAATTTCATCTCATAAGAATGTGGGTATAAAAGTATTTTCACCAGTTGGTATTTATTTTGTTCAATTTTCACATTGGTATGACATATGAGGTGAAGCTCCGCATGCAGAAGTTTTTTCCTTTGAGCTGTGGTCCATCTCTCCATCTGTCTTTTGGCATATGTGAGCTATATAGACACAAACACAGGGAACTTACATGTTTCTTATTAGTTGTGCCTTCACTTTATCCACATCCCATGGTCAATTATATCGTATCCCATCCTTTTTTACGTGTATACATGTGCACAAAATTAACTTTGCAAGTGCTCGAAGTTTCTTGTTTCTATTCATGAGGAAATTTTTATTTTGTCTAATTCATTCATGCTTGACATTACTGTAATTGACTGCATTTAGAATTAGTTACAGTTCATTTGATTTATTAACTGTCTGATGTTTCATTCTTATGGTGTTTAAGGCTTAATTGTCATTTCTTTACATTTTGTAGAGCTGTTGTAGATCATAGTATAGGCAAAGACCTGCCTTCTGTTTCTGTCGAAAGTTTTGAATACTTCCCTGGTAGAGGTCTTACTGCAACTCTGAACAACAAGGAGGTACTGTGTTCTCAGCAAATAGATTTAATTTAATGAGAAACAACAGATTCATCTGTTTTCTGAATTTAAATGTTTTTGGACAAGCTTTATATATGTTATTCAATCTGCAAGACTGCTACTCCTAGGAGGGTTGATCTGGTATTACATACAGTTTTGGCTTATCTTTTGGATTGGTGATTTGCATGGTGAATTTACAATTATTCCTGTTTTATTAGGTGGATTTACAAAATCATTTTTATTTTTTATAGTCGGAAGCTGGGAGCATTAAGTTGTTGAAGGCATCACTTGGTTCTGTAGAATTCATCACTTCACGTTGCAAATCTGAAGATGATTCGAGAAAGATAAAGGCTGCAGTTAATTCATCTTCTTACGGAAGTGACTTTGTTCATGCTGCCCTTTCTGTAGATGAAAAGGTAAGCCTTGATATATTAGGTTTTGGTTTCACGTGCATGATTTTTTTCTGAGAATGGATGTGGAAATGGATCTACTCAGTTTCATGCTGAATATCCAAGTAATTGTAGCTTAAAATCTAACCTGATTCCCTCCTGCAAATGAAAAAGTAGTTCAATTTGATTTCTTTGCGCTTGTAAACCAAATAGTGATGCTCCACACATTATTCTTCAGTGCTTTCTTTTTATTTGATATGGATCATGGATGACTATCATCCTAACTATAAACTACAATTACCATTACAACTTGGTTCCAAATAGCAGCTATTGCTACTATAAGTCATGTTACTGCTGAATTCCATTTATTCCAGTAACCAAGGACAAACACCTAGGCTTGTATGAGATAAGGAAGGCATCAATACCGATGGATGGATTTGTCTTTGCAACAAAGAAATTCTCATGTCTAAAACAAGACTACTTGAACCATAAACTTGAAACGAGCACTTTGTGTTGGGTTTATGTCATATCAGAATGTCCAACATTCGTTCTCTCTATTCTCACTTTTTTGTTCCTTTTTGTTTCTGGAAACCTTGGGATTTTTTGCCATACTCCTGTCAATCACTTCTTCTAATTTCTACAGCCCTTGGGGAAAATAATTCCTGGCTTCCTGCAAACTATGGGGAACTACCTTTGTTTTTCATTTCTGCTTTTTATTCTCATAGGCACAATGCAAATAGGAATTAGCCACAATTCGTATAATCCTACTAATAATAAAGTGAACATGCACCATGGTCATAATTTGTGTGCCATAAGATTGTAGTACACCGAATATATTGCCATTTTCCATTTCTTGATTTTCTTTAGCCCCTGCAAAATGGAAGCAAAAGAAGGGTAGGTGGGTTTTTGTGATGTGGCTAATGATTTTATGCAGGTAACACTGATTCACCTTGAGGATAGACCTCGACCAGGGGTTTCAGATGTCATAGCAGAATTGCAGGATCAAGCAAAACTCCATGTTATGATGCTCACTGGTGATCATGAATCAAGTGCACGACGAATTGCAAAAGCTGTGGGTATCACTGAAGTACACTGCAGCCTGAAGCCTGAGGACAAGCTCAATCACGTAAAGAGTATCTCAAGGGATACGGGTGAGCACTACAATAATTTTTTCATAATCACATTATACATTTTTCTCTTGGATTTGAGAAGCAGAAACACTAGATTTCAGTTTACGTTGGTTGGTCTATTTCCGTATATAGCTTGTATTCTACATGATAACCTAATCTAGAAACAAGTGATCACTAATACTTGACTCCAGACTTTCCAATGTTGTGATAACCATTAATCATGAAATTCTTTCACATTGCCCAAATTTTATTTTGGAAGCATATATTATGATGCATATGTTTGCATATTTGTGTGCAGCTGTTTCTTTTGACAGTTACATTTTACATCTCCTTGTCTGCATGAATTCCTCTTGTGAAGAATACAACAACAACAACAACAACAACAACTAAGCCTTAATCCCAAACAAGTTGGGGTCGGCTGTATGGATTCTCAACAAAATAAGCTCAAAAGACACCAAAAAAGATACTCCAGCCTTAGGCCCCTTCCAAGACACGGATTTTACGTCTCCATTCAAGTCTGTCATTAATCAAATCCGCATCAAGATCTAAGGCACGTAAGTCTCTTGCTATCACCTCCTTCCACACAGTTCTAGGTCTGCCACGACCTCTAGCCCCCTCAATCAACAAATTCTCACACTTACGAACCGCAGCATTAGGAGGTCTTCTTAAAACATGCCCATACCATCTAAGTCTTCCTTCCCTCACCTTATCTCCGACGTCCGCTACTTGGACTTTTTGTCGAATATGAACATTCTTAATTTTGTCCAGTCTGGTATGTCCACACATCCATCTTAGCATCCTCATTTCTGCCACACTCATCTTATGCAAATGTTGTCCCGTTGGTGCCCAACACTCACTACCATAGAGCATCGCAGGTCTAACAACCGTCCTATAGAATTTACCTTTCACTTTCAGAGGTATTTTCTTATCACATAAAACCCCAGTCGCACCCTTCCACTTCAACCACCCTACCTGTATTCTGTGAGCCACATCTTCATCTATACGGCCATCATTCTGGAACACCGAACCCAAATATTTGAAGTGCTTGGTTTTAGGAACCAAAACTCCATCCAACTTAACCTCATGTTCCTGCTTTTTCCTTAGACTGAACTCACAGTGCATATATTCCGTTTTACTCCTACTTAACTTAAAACTCTTGTCCTCGAGGGTTTTTCTCCACACTTCCAACTTACGGTTTACACAAGCACTAGTCTCATCAATTAAAATAATGTCATCAGCAAACAACATACACCAAGGAACATCGTCTTGTATGCTTCTGGTTAGCTCGTCCATAACCAGGGTAAATAAATATGGACTCATGGCCGAACCTCTGAATAAATATGGTTAGCTCGTCCATAACCAGGGTGAAGAATACAAAAGCTCAGTAAAAAATAATGTTTTAAAACCACAACATTTCTCGTTAAACATCTTCCATGGAACAATCTGAAGTTGCAAAACTGCTCTAGTTATTATAGTGAAATTTTATTTATTAATTTCTGATATACTGTGTTGAGCTGAATTAATTTGGTAATTTATTACAGGGGGAGGTCTGATTATGGTAGGTGAAGGTATCAATGATGCACCAGCACTTGCTGCTGCAACTGTCGGGATTGTTCTTGCACAACGTGCAAGTGCAACTGCCATAGCTGTTGCAGATGTCCTATTGCTGCGGGACACAATATCTGGTGTTCCGTTTTGTATTGCCAAGTCCCGCCAAACTACTTCCCTGGTACTTGTTGGTATCTTATCGGCTTAAGCTGTATTCTCAAGATCAAGTTCTTGATTCTTTACATGCATGTTGACGCAGGTCAAGCAAAATGTGGCTCTTGCTTTGATTTGTATAGTTCTTGCCTCTCTTCCATCTGTCTTGGGGTTTCTTCCGCTGTGGTTGACGGTATGAATCCAGTTGTCCCTTCTTTTACTTTATTGCTTCCAGGTTTCTTACCGCACAACAATTTTCTTGTAAATAACTCTCATACAATTTTTATACTTTTCCTCGGCCGCAAATGGTTTCTTTTGGAACAACATGATTGTTAAATATTCTTGCAAACGATATAATGATAATAGATACTGTGTGGAAATGCCACAAGCAGAACATGATTGCTAAATTCCTTCATGTGAAGAAGAATTCCTGCACCATATCTCCATAAATAAACTAGTTGAAAACCTGCTAATGGGTTGACACACTCGGCACCCATTAAACCTGTTCTGGCATTAAAACATGAGTTACACTAGAGTTATGCAATAATGGTTGAGGGAATGGATAAATTTATAGAATCCTTCATCCTAGGGAAGGATATTATATTAGAACCTTTTTCAGTTCCGAAGAAGTTAAATATTACATTAGACAATATTGGCCAACCAGCAATAGCTAATAATTATTAGAATCTTGCTTGGTAACTCCAAATATCATTCGTTTCAATTTCATGTTTCATAATCGCCTTCCATTTGAAAATGTGTAGGTTCTTTTACATGAAGGTGGTACTCTTCTCGTTTGCCTCAATTCTATACGAGGTCTAAATGACCCAAAATGGTCATGGAGGGAGGACTTGCGGCATGTTGTAGAAAAATTCAGATCTAGACACATATCATCGAAGGCTGATGACATGGGCTCCAACACCATTCAAGCAGCATCTTTATGACCTCTCACTGTATTTTGTTTGGTCTTTTTTTTTTTAATTCCCCACTCAGAAATAGAAGACATCTCCTGCCAAAGTTGATTTTTATGCACAGAATATTCTGATATTTTTAGATGCTAGTGCTAAATGAAACTCAAGAACCATGGATCCAGCGAGGGTCATACAGCTGACAAGCGCTTTTTTTTTTTTTTTCTCTTCCAAATTGTAAAGACTCAAGAGCTTCTTTCATAGCAATTGATTAAAAAGTTTTTGCTCAGAATTACTTTTTTGCTTGGACGGTTTTTAATACTACTTTTCTCCTATTTGAATTATCACTTTAATAAAAAAAAATATTATACTTATATTGTTATTTTATAAAATCAATAAAAATTAATTATTTTTTAAACTATATTTTTGTTATTAATGAATTAATTAATAAATTAAAAATATAATATTTTTAATATTGATGAATTAATAGTTGGTATTTTAGTTAATTTTAAATAATTTTGTAAAATATTGGGAGAATTTGATATTTTTTTAATAAGTTTTTTAATAAATATATATAAGTTAAGGGCGATAATTTAAGCGAGATAGAAATAGTAATTGTATTTTTTTTTTGCACCTTGTGGGGTCTATATTAAGATTGTAATCAAGTTAAGATGAACTTTTATAAAATAGTCGAGTTTAAACTCAAACTCAAACTAAATATGAATTTGTATTGAGTTCGAACTCAAACGCAAACTGAATTTAAACTTGTATCGAGTTAGCCTGTATCTCATATATATCGAGCTTAATTTAAATAAGCTTAAGAAGCTCAACTAACTCATTTCAGTTTTCAATTTTCATTTATTTTTTATTCATTTTTATAGAATATATATTAAAATTAATATTTTTTTTTAAAAATAAATAATATGATTATATATTAATAAAAATAAAATATTTTATTATAAATTATTAAATTATTTTATATTTTATATTATTTAATTTATTTATTATATATACCATGTATTAATAAATTATATAAATTAAATTAGCCAAAACTTAATATATTTATATACATAATTTAATATATATATTAAATTATATATATTTTTAATCCATCATAATATACGATCAAACTTACAAACTTAACTCACAAGTTTTTAAATAAGTCAGCTTGCAAGCTAATGAGTTAAATATTTCTTAGCATGAAATTGATTTATTAATAAATGAATAGTTTGAACTCTAAATTAAATAAATTTTTATTTATCCGAGCTCGAATAGCTAGACTTATTTATAGTCACATGATTTATTATTAGGCTACTAATTCTGTCTTTTCATTAACTTTGTTTTGACAGTAGAATTTGTTAATGGAGATCAATTATTTAATTTAATAATTAAAGTTTCAGTGTACATTGAAATAATTAAAGATTTCTTCAAAAATATTCTTAAAAATAAAATTATTATTTTCAACTAATTAACTTTTTAATTTTAAAATTATCTTTTTTTTCAGATATTTACATTTAATATATATTAATTGTATATTCTATTTTAAAAATATATATTTAGTATAATTTGCTAAATCTGTGAGATAATTTTTTAAAAAATTTAAAAAAAATCTGTAATTTTCTCAATATTTGAAGACTAAAATGTGCTCAATTTAAAACGAAAGAAAATTTTATAATTTTATAATAAAAAATTAAAAATACTGAGTTATTTATTATCATCCACTAATTAACTTTATTATGACTAGAATAAACAGCAAAAAAATATTTTTTTTAAAACTAAAATATAATTAGTTTAAATTAAACTTAAATTAATATAAAACATTTTCCGATGTGTAAATTTGATTTACATTAAAAAATTTACTAAGTTTTAATAATATATCTGATAATTAAAATTAATATAATGCATTTTTAGTTGACCTTGACCACATCTATGCTTTCGGTTTCAAGTACTGAAAATCTATTAATAAACTTTGATATCATAGTAGCAATTAAATAATTTAAATATTCCATGATACTATTAGTTCTTGAAAACGTCCCTCAAAACTTATCTATTAAAGTAATATTTTCAATAGTAATTGAATATATATATATATGTGTGTGTGTGTGTGTGTGTGTTTGACTTTTAAAGATCATTGAATTTTTTTTTTAATGAAGATATAGGAAACTATAGATTTTATTTCATGAAACTTGGAAAAATCATATCCTAAGAATATTTTTTTAATGGTTCAGATTATTTAAGTCTCGAATTATTCAAATGCATAGATTATTTCAATATAAAACTGTCATGAATTTTGAGAGAATTATACCCTTTAAAAACTAGTTCAAAAGATTAAAAATATCAAAATCTATATATTGATTTAAATTTCATATTAAAATTCTATACTTTTAACATGGGATTCTAAAATCCCATACTTTGATTAATTAGAATCCTAACATTATCTAATAAATCTATTGATTCTCGATCATAATAATAACTTAGTCAAAATATAATTATTTTCAATATATTATACATAATATTTTTTGTTTAATTTACATATATCTTAATCCTAAACTTTAATTCAAGCAATGTCTTCTTCACTATATACAAAAAAAAAAAAAAAGAGATTTTTTCTTCAAATAAATATACATACGAGTCAAATGAATGGACGGTCGCCCCTCATTTCCATATAATGAACATTGCCTATAAATCTTTTTGGTTCTTAAAAAGAAACAATACGAGAAGGAATGGCTTCTTATTTCTTTTTTAGTAACATAGGAAAGGGATTCAGAAAAATGAGATTTAATATGCAACTACAAAATTAAAAAAAAAAAAAAGTTAATAAAATATTTCTTACACTACGTATGGTCTCCAAGAAAATATTTGATATTAATTTATTGATTGTTGCTACTCGAAGTTTGGTAATTTTCAATTTGACCGACACATTCCATTCATTTGATTCTTTTTTCCACTAATTTTTACCACACAAATTAACAAGATTTTAAAACCTTTTAGCGTATGTATATTTTTCATTTTTTCCTAATAAGATCTTTTTCAACAGAAAAAAAAAAAAAAACAAAAGAAGAAGAAGAAGAAATCCCTATAATAAAAGGAAAAAAAATGTGATTATTCTTAATTATTATTATTATTTTAATTAAACTTCTTTTATGAATTTAATTCTAAAAGTTTATAAAATAATTATTTTTCATGGTATGCATTAAAATAGTGATATCATTAAACGAAATACATTTGTGTTAATGTGAATTTGGAAAATATAAATGTATATAAGAACTTGACCTTGACCCCTTTAATCACTTGTGAAATTAGTTGAAAAAGCTGTTCAGTTAGGCAGCCATAAGAAGGAAGTTAAGGTGGTTACTACAACATAATTAAAAATAGCAGTCTCTACAATTTTGGGTAGCAATGAATGAGTCATATTTATCCATCACTATTCTCTAAATCAATTGCTACCATATTTAACTACTTGCCTTGGCCTTATGCAATTCAAGTTTTTTCCATAACTCACTACTCCTATACTCTGAATCTACCAAGTTTAGGATCCGTAACTTCCCAACTTTAAAATCTGAAGTTCAAATTGCAATTAAGATTAGAGACCCACAAGAGAGCCCTTTCTCTTTGTTTTCTTAAAGAGTGAATTATCTTTTTTTAGCATGTTACCGTTAATGACAAGTAATTATACGCTTTTCAATTAGACATTTTAATTAAAATACTAGATTAATTAAATCAACTGTAAATAAAAGCTTTATTTTTTTAATTATAAAAGATTAAAAACAATTATTATCTAATTAATTTTGCTATTTCAATTAAAATATCGAGTTAAAATCAACATATTATTTTATTATTTTTTATTAATGACCGTTACCCTGACTCCAATGGATAACGATACAACCCTTATCTTTTACATTTCCCAGTTCATGGTATCAATAATTTCCCACTTAAAAACAAAACAACATTCACATTTCATAATTTTAGTCCTTTTACCATTCTTTCTAGCTTTCCTATTACCAGATATCCACATAAATTAGTTTTTTTAAAAAAAAATAAAGAAGAAAGAATCAAAGAAACAATAAGAAACAAGACAAATTGGTTTAAATTTTGAAATATTTAATTTTGTTTTCTTTTCCTTTTTGATTCAGAACCAGGGCCAAAAATGGGTAAAAGTTGCAGGTTTCACTCTCTCCCATCAAAATCAAACGTCCATTTTCTTTCGTTTTTTTTTTCCTTCTGTTAAAACATTCTAAATTTCCATTAATTTTCTCTTACTTTCACCCATTTCTCGCTCTCTCTCTCTCTCTCTTTCAGCTGTACAATGCCCAAAATTATTCCCTAAACAAAAGAGAAAAAAAAAAACAAAAGCCAAGTTTTTTTCTCTCTTTCTACTCTGTTCAATCTCACCGACTCATTTTTAACTCGCTACTCAGTCATTACTACTCGATCTTATTAACACCAACCCTACTCATTGCCACATTCCTAAACCCTTCTCCACCCGCTGCCTGAAAACACATACCAACACCGCCGCCGCTACTTCCGCCGATGACGCCGTTCTGCTCCATCATGTAATTTCTCACCTCCCTCCTAATCATCTCTTGCATCACCGCCATAAACTCAGCAGTAAACCCCACAAAACCTGTCCCAACCCCACCATTCACCGCTCCATGCTGCACATCCGCCGGTGCCGGAGACGTTACACGTATTAACTCCGGCATCAAAGATATTGTATTTGTCACTTGAGTTGACTCGACCGCTTTGATTGGAGTTGACTCAGCAACTCGGTTGGATAACTCGGACGTGTCAGAACCAGGAAGCGATAAGCTGAGAGAGGTGGGCGGATCATTGTTGCTGTTGTTACTATTATTAGAAGACGACGTCGTTTCAACAAGAGAAACAACGCCACCCGTTCTAGCCACTGGTTTATACACATGCGAAGCAGATAAAACAGGAACACTTGAATCGCTGACGTCAGATCCAGATGGACTTCCCGGATTCATATAAAGTTCCGTAGATACAGGCATAGCAGAACCCGTACTCGCGGATCTCTTCAAAGGCTGGCAGTTCCCACCCAAATTACCATCATAACCACCGTCTTCCGCCACAGACGAGCACTTCCGCTTGAGAGTGGAGTTCCAATGATTTTTAATAGCGTTATCAGTCCGACCACTAAGAAGGCGAGCGATAGTAGCCCACTTATTACCAAAACGAGCGTGAGCTCGAATTATAGTCTCATCCTCTTCCGGAGTAAAAGCGCGGTGCTCAACCTGCGGTGAAAGCTGATTACACCACCGGAGACGACAAGACTTACCGGATCGCCCGGGAATAGATTTACTGATCAAAGACCAGTTTCGAGGACCATGCTTTTGAACAAGCTTTTGTAAAGCATCATCTTCCTCAGGACTCCATGGACCTTTCATCCGATCCACATCTTTACCAGTAATAGCCATAGGAATACAAATACTGATTATAAGTTTATAATATGATCATAAAAATGTGGTTTTTTATATTTTAATTTTTCTGGTTTGATTTTTGTTCTTGAGTTTGTGTAGATAATGGTTTGAAGAAGATTTTATACGAGAGAGAAGGAAGATATATAAGGGAAAGAATGGGTAACCGGAAGAGCCGGTTAAGAAAGGGGCGTTATGGAGCCATCGAGGGAAGCGGTTGGGTTTGGTATACAGCTGGCAAACGGACACGCGTCACATCTTATTAGCACTTATGATTTACATAAGTCACTCTCTCTCTTCTTCTTTGCGTTTGATTTTGGATTTTTTTTATTTTTTATTAACTTATTTAAATAATAAATAATTAAAAATTAAAAATAAATAAAACCGGTGCAGTGATAGTTAAGGAGCGTCTCTTCCACTCGCTCTCACACTGAAAATTTGAATTATATTAAAACGGTGTTTTTGGTTTGGAGCGGCTTCAAATCTTTAATTTTAATTGGTTGTTCAAATTATGATTGGAGCGGACATGAACAGAAACGACGTCGTGTCAAAATCATTCCGTCTATTATATTTTCTTAGACCTCTGCACCTATTTTTTTATTTAGTACGTAGAAAATTATTTTATCATATGATTTTTATATTTATACTCTTTTCATCTTAAAACGATGAATTTATTTTTTTTATTGTAAATTATAATTTATTTATTATTTTAATAAATTAATTAATATATTAAAATTTTATAATATTATTATTTAATATTATTGATTAAATATATTTTATTTTAAAATAAGAATATAATAAAAAATCTATAAATTTATATTTTTAATAAAAAAATTATTTTTTAATATTAATAAAATAATAGTAAGTCTATCAATTGAAACGAAAATAGTATTAAAATAATAATAATAAAATAATAGAAAAAATAAAATTAATGACTAATCCCTTAATATTTTTATCAAAATTAGTTAATAGGGAGGTTAGCGACTTGGTCAAATTATTATTGGCCACTTGTGTTTCTTCATCCTTGCAAGTATAGTTGGAACTTATTATAATTAATTAATTAATTAGAATGGATGTAGAACTATTAATTAATAAATTAAATTAAAAAAAAAGATAATTGAAATTTAAGATTTTACTTAAAATTAATAGAAAAGAGAATAATTAAATAGTAGTAGTATATGAGATTTCTATAATTGTTGTATACTGTTTTGGAAGTTATAGAAGACAAACAAAACCTTGAAAACCATAATTTTTTCATATGATACAAAATATCATATGATAAAAATTTAATTTTGGACAGAAATCTTAAGAATATCTTTGGATAAGGATGGTAACGGTTGGTTGGGTAAGGTTTTTATGGACTCTCTGAACTTTGACTCAGCGAAGCCAGCCTGTACACCATTTTCATGTGGGATTTTCCCTATTTATTATTATTATTATTATTATTATTTCTTTTTCAAATTAATAAAAAAATAATTTTGTGTTTTTTTTTAAAAAAGAACGGCCGCACGGAACTACTGAGCTGGCAGAAAACGACAAGAGTGATCGCCGAATCGGAAGGAGAATCATTACTCCATATTTTTTTTGCCAGCCTGTAAACCTGCCACCCCACCATCAGTCACCACCACCTCCCTTATCGTATAACGGCCTCTGTTCCAATCTTCCTACCGACAGTTGCCAGTTAGCTGTCCCTTTCTGCTCTCTGTTCAATCCTTTTACCTGTACGGAACCGGTGACTTTATTATCCTGTAAAAATTTATATATAATCTCTATTATTTATTTTTGCACACGCCCCCATGACCGGGAGGGAACTTCTCTTTAGCTTCCTCAATACAATACGCTGCGACGCCAATACATTACACTAAAATATTTAATTTTTTAATGTATTCTTTTAATCAAGAAAAAAAAAACAAAGTTTTAAGGGTTTTATTTGATTTAACTATGGCTAGTACGTCACATACAATTAATTTTGTGGGTGAAATTATTATAAAATTAATTTTTTAACATGTAATGAAATTAATTTTATTTTATAGCTATATTTTTATTTTAGACATGAATAAGATAATTTTCACAGAATATTATTTATAAGATTTTAATAATTATTTAATACATTATAATCATATAAAATTAATTTGAATAAATACCTTTATTAATTATTATTTTCATATGAATAACATAATTAAATTTAACTTAACATAATTTAAATTTAACTATGCATATGGTCGTAAGAAATATTGTTTGAATCAATCACTATTTAAACTTCCAACATATATCAATTATTATTTTATTTTAAACAACGACATTAATAGGTTGATTTAATTGTTAAAAAGTTATTTTAAAAAAATATTTACTGGTGATATTGAATTAGTAACGGGATTATTAATTTATATTTATTCATTTTTAATTATATATGGATTAAAACTATCATAATAATAATTATTTTTTATATTACCCTATGTATAGAAATTGCTCTAAATTATTTTTTAATCTAACTTTTGTTTTAAATATTGAGAAATCGATTATGAGTAAATTCGAAGAGATGCATAACTGCTGGGTTATATTTTAGTGTGCATGTTTTTTTTTTATTATTAAGTGTATTTTAAATTAGGGTAAAAGTCAGTGGTAACAGGGAAGAGGAAAGGAATCCATTATTTTATTTTATATATAAATAATAATTATAGAAAAAGATGATATATTAAAATAAAATACTTTATGATTAATAAATATATCTAAATTTGATTCTCGTTTATGCTAAAAAAAATAATGTGGATAGAGTGAAATTTTAATGGAGGAGATATGGGAATAGAGATCCGTATCCGTTTTTGTTGCTCGTACACCGTACCTACTGCCAAATACTCGCGCTGTTTGGTGTGTGAGAATTTTTTATTTTCTTTTTTAACTTTCCGAGAAAATTGATCAGATTTTTTTTTTCGTTTTCAAAATTATTTTGTGTTTTTCGATAGTATTGGCTGTCGTTGAGGTCGCTGGTAGGCAATGTCCCGAGATTTTCTGCTCATTTATTTCGCTCTCTATTTATTAAATATCTTATTCAGCATTCATTTGCCAGTCTACCCTATTTCGATTTTTAAAAAATTAATCATGCAGTATGTAACATGATAACATATCTCCCACATAAATAATAATTTTAAAGTAGAATCTTTTATTTTTTTCATATTAAAATATAATAATAATAATAATAATAATTTTATTTATATTCACTTAATCTTACATCAATAAAACACGTTTCCTTTTTTCTCTCTCCTAATTTTTAAGTGATTTATTATTTTAATAAGTTAATTAAAATTATTTTTACTATTTTAATAAGTTAATATTAAATTTGTATTATATTCATATGTGATATTACTGATTAAAACTATTTATTAAATATATCTCATATTAAAATAATAATACATATGTATTTATATATTCAAAAAAATAATTAACTTTTTTTTAATTATCATAAAATATAAAGTGTGATTATGATTCATGAGAAATAAAATATTACATAATTTATTTGTAATATTATTGTTTTTTTTTTGAAGGTATTTGTAATATTATTGTTGGTTTGAAAGAAAAAATAACTATAAATGTATGTATTTATAAAATTATAATTTTAATATGTCAAAGAGTCTGGATAAGAGATAAAAAATATCTATTAGTATATCATAATAAAATTATTATAGTTTTATTATGAAATATATTCAACTACTGTATTTTAATGCATATGCTCTTATCTGTTTTTTTTAAATAAATAAAATTCATAATAAGATAATTTTATTATAAGTGACAGCAAAATTAAGAATTAAAATAAGTGAATAAATTAACCATATTTGGTTATCCTACTTGCAAGAAAAGAACAGTGTCATTGCAATATTTCCAATATTAATAAAATCTTATTAGAATCTCTTGTAAATAATTCAAAAAATTAATTAAATTATGAAAGATTTTCTACTCAAGTGAAAATTTCAATACACATCGTATAGACGAGAAAATTTTATTATTAATTCTCATATTTGAGAAGAAAAATAAAGTTATTTAAAAAAAAAAAGTAGAATGAAAAGATAAAGTATAAAAAGGGCAAGATACGGGAGATCGTACTTTCAGCAATTGTAACCGTTAGATGGGGACCGCTTTTAAGTATCCAACGGCAAAAGACTGGAATACCCTCATTCTGTATTTGTCCTTTTCCTTGAGTTAATTAAAAATAGTAGATAAGGTTATTCTTTACTTTCGTTCCGCTGACAATGGCATTGTAAAGATTGCATGTGCACAGGAGACTTTATCACGTGCTTATACTTGTACTGAACGAGACACACGTGCCACTTTGTATCCTCTAGCGCGGCAGGGATTGATTTTTTTTTTTAATCCATATTATCAGTCTAAATATAATATGATAGATGTACTATTTTATTATTAAATTAAAAATAAAAAAAAAACATTGTTTATATATATGGCATGGTATTATGCAATCCGAGTAACCTTGACTTACTATTAAAATGAGAGAAGAGTCGGACTTAAATTTTTTATCCAAAGGGAAATGTATATATTCATGAATTTATAAAATGCTTAAATGGGATTTAAGTTGAATAAAAAAAAATTCTAACACTTTGATTATGTCGGGAATTATTTTGATATCGTTTATTATTATATTATTCTCCAAAAAAATTTTATTGTACCCATATTTATTAAATTTATTAATTATTTAATATCATCATGATTATAATACTTATTTTAATACTTTAATATTAACGAATAGATGTTTTATCATTAATGATGTATAAAATATAAAATTTATATCCTACTTTTAAAATTTTATTTAAATTTTACATTATTCATATGATAAAACCCTAAAAATTTTATGGTGTAATTTGCACAAAATGAGTTGCTATTTAATAGTTATTAAAAATGACTATTTAATAGTTATTAGCGCAAAAGGAATTGATTAAATTATCTAAAAAATGTTTTAATTAATAATAATAATTTTATTGAAAAATTACAGCTATTTTATATTTTATTTAAAAAAAACAGTTAATTGATGTTTGCTAGGTCAACTTAGAGTTTATTGAGTATGAACTAGGTACAAATTTAAGTATTTGAATACATAACAAAACATGTTAAATGTAACTGGGCTACAAGTCAGGTCACAAAAAACGTGTAAAATGAATTAACGAAAAACGATTTAAACGAAAAATCATTTTAATCTAAAGAAATTAAAAATCCATTATTAAACATTATTGGGATTTCACATATATATCATAGTTTAATTAAATTAAATTAAATAATTATGTTTTAAATATAATTCTGTATATAACGATTGACAAAAATATACTATTATAGTTTCATTTTTACAGTATTTTAGACTGCATGAAATTATTGTTGTTTGCAAAAAAATTATCGAGGGAAATCATAAAATTTATATAATTCATTTATAAATTCACAAATATATATATATTTAAAATGCCATGACATTATATATGTATATATATATATATATTTTAAAAAAAAATTGAACGAATAAAGAATAGGACACACGAGGTCGAAAATTCACCGTCCAAAAAAATGGTCCCACTGAGACCCTGAATTATTAGTACGGCATTTTTGGGGCACGTGGAAAACGAGCCTTATTAGGCACCGCGTTGAGTAACGGACAAAAAAGACAGTTGTTATGAAAACAGACGAGCAAACAGGTGTTAAGTAATAAGAGGCGCCACGTCGGCATTAGAATTGATAGTTCAACCTCAGACACACGCGTCCTATTTCCTCCCCTCATGTTCGGTTCCCAATGCCATGTCATCAGATTTGTAAAACAAAGTATGTTCTTCAATGACGTGGAATTTAAGACTATTTTATTGTATTTATAAAAACAAAAAATAAATGGGTGGTTTTTGGTTTGTCTCCGTGATTAAGAACCGCGAATGGGATAAGACCAAAGGGAGAAAAATAATAAAAATAAATAAATAGTAAATAAATAAAAGGCCACGTCATTGATAAGAGAGAGCTTTTGCCAGCTAGAAGGCATAAATATAGGGAGTTGTTTGTTTGCGGAGTAATTAGGAGTTTGTCTTATTCATTTTTTAGTTTAACGGGATGGACAGATTTATGGTAGAGGAATGGATTCGTTGATCTTTATAGTATTAACAACCCCATGATTCCCGCTATCGTAAGCCGGATGCATCTTCGAACATTCATCATTCCCTTCGGCCCAAACCCAAAACGTTGCTATGTTAGTTTGAGTTTGCAACTGCGCATGTTAACATTTCCAGGTTAAAATTATAAATAAATTAATTTTGGATAATTGCTATCCTTAATGCCAATAGGTGATAGGCGGTTCTGAATTATTCAGCACTGCAATTAAGTTGAAACCAAATTGGTAGGTATGAGGTTGATCAGATTTTAGGATTTGATTAATCTGATCATTCAATAGCGCTCAGAATTTTTTTTTTTAACACATCAATAATAATTAATTTGGTCTATTTGATCAAATTCATCAAATTCAATTAATTTTTTTAAAATAAATATATAAATTAAAATTGACAACTCAATCGATTTAAACTAATGTGATCGGTTGAGTGGCGATTGGATCGGTTATTTTCGGATTTTTTTTTTCATCCCTACAAATTGGTATTTTGTTTAGTTGATAAGCTACTTAAATTTAAATTAGTTTATAAAATTTAATTTTAAAGGAATATTATTTGTTTAAATAATTCTATAAATTTATAAATTTAATCTATAAAGTAAAAAAATAAACTAATAATAATCAACTTATTTAAGCTAATTTGATCAATTAATTTATTATATTATCATTATTTATTTTAATAAAATTTTTGATAATGTATCTTTATATTTTTTTAATATTTTTAATAATAAATAAATTTATAAAATATTTTTTATTAAATATATTAATTATTTATCAGTTACTTATAAATACTTAAAATAAATATATAATTAGTTAAAATTTTAAATATTTATAAATTTATATTAACTTATAATCACTCAAGTTAGACTAAACACCCTCTGAATCAAAACAATTCTAAATTCCACCACATACAATTACAAACTTTAAACTTTAAAATTTGACTTTATATTTTAAAATTTCTCAATTTGGATAGAACGTAAATTCAAAATACTGTATAAAATTCATTTGTCTTTAAAAATTAATTAAATTTATTTATTTATCTTTTAGAAAAAAAAAACAGATTTATTGAACTAGTATAATAATATTTGAAACGTCCTTCTAAATTAGGAAATTCTCATCCTATTTGATTTGTTACAACTTCATTTTCCTTAAAAATATATAACTAAGTTTTGCAATAATCACTTAGACTAAGTATTGTAATATTGGAATGTAACTTTTATTACTCAAATTGCTAAAACTTAAATTCAATCGACTTGAATTCAAATTATGAGTCAAGTTTTATAGATTATGAGTAGTTCCATACTTCCACTCATTTATATCCATTTCAATGTAAATTTGAAATTAGTGATGTCTAGATTGGTCCAATATTATTTTATATAAAAAAAATATAACTAAGACGAAAAATACGTAATTAGTCCAAAATTAATTTAAGATCAATTAGAGCAATTTTTAAGGATTATTTAAATAACGTTAACAAAAAATAATAATTTTTAAATATGCAATAATTAGCACCAAAGAAAATTAAAAACTACGTACATAATATATTATCCTTTATTTAATAAATAATGGTCTTTTCTGACCAAATATTCGTGATATAAACGTAGGAAGCAATAAGCAAAAGGGGTAATTAATTTTAAAAAATAGTAAATTTTTAATTTTTAAAACTTTTAATAACATGTTAAATGATAAAAGATGTCCATTTTAGAGTCTAAAGTAAGAAATAGACAAGCATAAGTACTGTCGAATCAATTTAGTAAATACTTATCAAATTAAATGGGTTAAAAAATACTTAAAACAGATTGTTAATTAGGCCGAATTAATAGTTTAAAATTCTTTTTTAATATATAAATAAATGTATAGTTACTTAAAAGTAACTATATGACAAAATATCCTAAGATATCAACATTAAATAAATAAATAAATTTAAAAAGATCAGTTTCTCATTTATTTATTTATTAATTATTATTATTATATTGATAAAATACAATGCTTGGTAATAATTTATTATATATTTGTTTTCCAGTAGAAGGTAACAAATTCGAGAAAGGAGAAAATTAAATAAAAAAACAAAATGATGATGGTGTAATAGTCCGATAAAAATCAGTTAAAACCAGCAAAATAAAATAAAAGAAACTATATGTTATATGTTATAACAATATATTTTTTAAAATTTTTGGTGTTGAGTGTTGACATCAAACAACATTATTTATAAAAAAGCAAGAAAAAAGTATATTATATAAATAAATAAATAAAAAGAGAAATGAGTAGTTGGGTAGGCAAAATCAAAGGAAGACCACTCTGTACGAGACATTAAACAATAGCCTCTCATGTCCCCATTCTTTGTTGTTTTTTAGTTGGGGGATGACAGTTTCTAAATAAAACAAGTATTTTGATTTTTATATTTTTTTTAATTTACATTTAACTAAATTTCAATTTTTAGTTAAGTTAATTGAATTAGATAACTAATCAATTTAGTTTTAAAAATATCATTTTTTTAAAATTAGATTTAGATTAAATTTAATTATTTAGACTAAGTTAATTAAAGATAAATTTTTTAAACTGCGAAATATGTTTTTTTTTTCTTAAAAAAAAAACCCTTTCTCCAATCACATCAAATATCTTTAGTACCAAAATTTTACCTACTCTTGCATATAGATATAGACTGATATAAGGTGCTTTTCTTGGTGATGGTTGGCCTGACAACAATAATAGTATGGACCAACAGGATTTTGAGTGCAATCAAAAATTAACTTTTAAAAAAAAAATAGTTCTTTTAACAGTTGTAATCCAAATAAATCATGGAAATTTAGTCTAGTCTTAATTTAAAAAAATTGCAATACAAAGATAATAGTTTCTTATATTAGACGTTCATATATATATATAATTTTTTTTGGAAAGAGTTGTCCCTAATATATGATGTATTCTAATATGAAAAATGATTATATGATACAGTGATTATTAATATACGATTTTTTATATTTTAGATATAATTCTGTAAATCTCTTATCCTTTTTTAGTGTTTTAATTTTCTAAGCAAAATTATAATTAGTTGACTAAGAGTGTTCAAATCATTCGAGTTTTAAGATAAAAAGGTTAAAAAAATTATTCGTGCTTAAATGGACATGTCATGCAAATTGCCAAATCAAGATAGCTAATTTGATTAGTGTCAAAAAAAAAAAAGCTAATTTGATTGGACATTTTGATTATTTATTCTTCGCATCATCTTTTCATAAAGTTCAAATATTTAACCTCTATGTATTTTGGAAAAAAATTTCGTGTTTTAAAGTTTGGAGTATCTTTCTTTTTTTTTTTTTTTGGTGACCCTAACCTAATTAATAGGAAGATTCTTCATAACTTAATATAATTTGAAATTACCCAATATTAAAATTTTATATTTTTTTTAATTTTACTATTAAAATAACAATATTTTAATTTTAATTCTATAACAATATTATAATTAATGCATGAAGCTTCTTATTTTATAAGAAAAAAATTCATTCTATATTTTTTCTTAAGCAAAAAAATTCTTCCAACACATTTAACCTTTTCTTGTCCATCTAAAAAAATTAATTAATGTATAAATAATTATAGCAGTAAAAAAAACACTACTCTTTCAGCACTCACGTTGAAGAATTTCCTTGATTATTAAAGGAAACATATAGTTGTATGGCACTTTGTATAACATTAAGGAAATAATAAAATATGATATATATATATATTCTCCTCTTTAATATACTTTAATAATTAAAATTAAAACACATAAGCATCTATGATCTAATATCCTTTTGAAAAAAAAAAATTGTGGGCGTAGTAGTTGGTCCTTTTCTGCTTTTCTTTATCAAATAATTACTATTTGAAGCTTTTGATTAATTAATTAAGTTGGTGATCAATATAATATATATATAGTTATTAAATTAGATAATACGTAATAATATAATAAATAAGGATCACTTATCTTCTTTGCTTTTTCCAAACTTATTAAAATTCTTTTGCTTATATTCCCTCTTTGCAATTAATTAAATAAAAGAACTTCATTGATGGGATCTAAGCAACTCTGCTAATTTTGCATTAAATCATATTTTAAGCAATTCATTTACATTTCTATTCCGTGTTGCAATTCTTTATTTTTCATGTTTTTGTTTTAGTAGTTGCTTAATCCCATTAAATGATGAAATCACTTTAATTATATGATTATCGATATTTAATTAAATTAATTAATTGTTAGTCTGCCATATAACACATAAACCTTTTATCATTGGAGAAGATTTAAAAAAAAAATCAAAACTATACCAATCATTTAAAATCATTATCTGAATATAGATGATGATAAATTTTTAATTTTTATTTCAATAAATTGAATATTAATGATAAACTAAGATAGAATTCACTAAAACAAATAAAAGTTACCAGTCAATCAGATAATATATATTCCTCCGAGTCATAGTAATAGTAATTTTTTATTATTGCACAAGTATTAAAATAATTATTATAGTATTTTTAATTGATTAAAATATTTATTTTACATTTTTTAAATGCCATTATTAAAACACTATTTGCTCTATGATATAATATTAATATAGCGATATACCAACAAATGTAAGGGTAAAATTAAGAAAAATATATATACATTTTTAAATTTTATTATAGCTAAGATAAAATTTTTCCTAAAAAATATTTTATTTTAAGAGAGAGAGAGAGAGAGAGATTGAAGAAATGGGTCCAAGTCAAAACAATCACTCATAAATAGCAAAGGGTTAACTTGACTATATTTCTTCATATAATACTTTAAATTCTTCATAATTATGACAATATATTAAAGAGATATAAAACTACAAAATTATTTTTGTATTATTTTTTTCATATTAACTTAGGTCTAATTCTATTTTTTCTAATTATATCTATCATATAAAATATTTGGTTTTCTTAACAGCGTATTTATCCCAATTTTTTATTTTAAATAATTAAATTATCTTAATTTATCTTCACTTGTTTTATTCTCAACATGAACTAATCTCATATTCTCTCAACACTTATTGTAAATTCTAATATATTTTAATATGTTTATATATCTATTTTAATATTTTTATTTCAATAACATTTATATTATTAATGTGTTGTCTTTTTAAGATCTATTTAGATAGAGATGCATCAAGGTTTAATAAAATAAAATAAAGTATAATATTAGTTTTTACTATATTTGAAAAGAATGTATAGTATTTAAATATTTAATATTTTTTATTTATTCGGTTAAAATGTATCATAAGATAATGTTATATATAAGATTATAAATATATCATTTATAGTTTAACTCATACCTTTTTTTTAATAATATATATCATATTAATTTTTTTATTTTATTGAATAATACAAAACTCAATAAATCTTTAATATTAATATATTATTTTTTAAAGAAACGTTAATATATTTATCAAATTCATATTTTAATATCAATCTCAATAAATACTTTATTATTCTTGATTTTTTTTCATACACTAACATTGAATGGTAAAAAATATTGCAAATGAGCAAAATTAATCTAACAGCATGATTTGCTACAAGTGATAGTGATAAATAATGATATTTAAAAAATTTTATACTCTTGTAATAATAATATAAACACATGCTATCGCTGCAAATTACAAATGAGGGAAAGAAAGAGATGAGAAGTAAAGAATAATTGGTAAGATACGTTATAAATATAGTTGGTAGAAGAAATAAGTGAAGGGTAAATTTGAAATTTTATTAAATGGATAAGGATAATATTGGAATATAATTTTAGTGAACCTCTGACAGCCTTCGAAATGGAGGTGCAAGTTGAAAGAGAAAAAATGAGAAATTTTAACCATTCAAAAGCCTCTACTTAACTTCATTTAAAACCAATACCTTCCTTAAAAATACAAGTTTAACCTCCTAATGTCTCCATCCAAAGAGACTCTTAATATCCAACATTTATTACCATCCATCATATTATGGCATATTATAATATAATAAAATTTATATTTTTTATTAATTATTTATAAATAAATTGATCACACTAAAATGATAAATATTTATGGGCGAAGTATTAAATTAAAAAATAATTTTAAAATAATACATAAAAATTAATAAATGCATTGTGATTTTAAAAGGAAAAATCAAAATTTCTAGAATTTAAAGTGCCACCCTAGCCATCCAATGATTTGGGTTTTAGTTGTCAAAGTGGTGGAGCCCTTGACCCCTCCTCTTTCTATGGCCTGTGGTTAGGTTAGAGGTCATTTTCCATTAGAATTTCAAAAGCTTAATTGGGCTAATCAATTTAGAGTTAGTACCAAGTTAATCCAAAAAAAAAAAATAACTCATTGAAACTAATCTTTAAAAATCATGATGAACCATTCCATAATTCCAACTGGATATTCCTGTTATTGTTGTGTTTATGCCCATCCTTTCTCTTTTATTTTTTTTTTCTTTAGTTCAAAATTTGATTTGATTGAAATTTCCAAATTTGTAATGGCATACATTTTAGTAGGTAGTACTATCTATTTTATTTTTTTAAAGGATTTAATTAGGCCATATTTCTTGCCTGTATATTCATGCCTATTTCCCTATATGTTGTGTCCAAATTCATTTTGGGTAGGTTATTGAAATGCAAATCTTTCATGATTATTTCAAAATAGTAATCATACTATAAAATATTCCGAATTCTAAAAATAAGTATGTTTTATTTTATTCCTTCTTATCTTATATTTTAATTATTTGCAAAATTTAAAATTAAGGCTTATAATGTCGCAAATTGATAAATATATTTTTTAAAAACGTAAATGTATACTTATTATTTTTTTATGTTATACTTTTATTTTGTACAAAATACATTTATTAAATAAATTCATTTAAATTCTTCGCATTTAAATTTAATACATGCATTTTCATCACATATCAAACTAAATACGTGGGAATAATTTCTTTTTAAAAAAAGAAAAAAGAAAAATAAGAGAGAGAGAGATAAAGTTGGGAAATTAGAGAAGAAAATAGGAATTATCTTCCTGACAGTACCTCATTTAAGTCATGAACTGAAAGAATAATGGATGGTAGCTTTGTTCTTTGGATTTTTGAAGTGTGAACATAGAAAAATGTTTGAATATTATATATATATATATATATATATATATATATAATATTATTGTTTTCAGTTTGATTAGTGCTTCGGCTTTGCTTTACTCTTTCTTTGATGAGAAATGAGAATGTAGGGTCTTTTTATTTTGTTGGGTTGGTTCTTTCTCTGTTTCTTTCTGGCCGCCAAAGTCTCTGTAATTATTGTGGTCTTTTTTTTAAAAAAAAATTAATAAATCTCTCTTTTGTTGATATTATTATTATTAAAGAAAAAAAAAGAAAATATCTAATAGTTTGGTATGATAAGGAAGCTAATAGTTTAGAAAATGTAAAATGTATAATGTAAAATGAAAAGGAAAAGGAAATTATTTTATTTATACAATTGATTTGAACGAAATAATTAATTAATCAATAATTGATAGAAAAATAAAAAAAATAATTTATTATTTAATATAATAGTGAATATATAGTAAAAATATATGTTTTAATTAATATTAATCAATTTTTTTAAATAAAGGTTAGGAAATATTATATTTGTGTTTGACCAAGTATACGTAGAAAACAAATTTTTAAGAAATTATTAACTAGAAAAATGTATTGTTTTTAAATTATATAAAAATAAATTTACATTTCGTGAATAAAATGAATATACAAGCTATTGAACTGCAAAATAATTTCTCCAAATTAGTACTTATTCAATAAGAAAGTGGATTGAAGCCACTGAAATAGACCACAGTTGACTCTTTAACCAATCAATAACTGTATAGTATTTGCACAAGTTAAACAAAGAGAAGTGGAATTTGGATTCTTGCAAGTTGCATTGTTTTAGTTGATTTTTCCCTGTTTTCTACATTCTAAAATAAAATTTGAAAAAATGAAGCATAAAATTTAATTACTCTTTTTGGTGGCCGTTGTTTTTCTCAAAACCACCAACAATTTTTTCTTTACTAATATTAGAAACATATCAAGAGAAGAAGAAATCAATTGGCCAATCTTAATTTCTTTCTGTTCTTTCGCTAAGAATTTTCATGAAAATACATAATCTATTAATGATTTTGATCATTTTCAGCTAATATTAATAAATAATTAAGATACGACGAAATATTCATGCATAATTTAAGGTGATTATGACATCAAAGAGCTCTTAATTACTATGATGAAAAATAAATAATTTTATAATGGTTTTTTTTATATGTCTTATCACTTTGAATTATAATTGAAGGTTGGTTTTTGCCCAGGATTGTGGATTTTTTGGCTAATAGTTGAGCTAAAAATTATGGTTGAATTGTAACAGTAATAATTGTCGAAGCGGTCCATCATAAAATACATAGGCACAATATTTTTGTGAAAGGATTTTTAATTTTGTTCGTCTAAAAATCATAAGATGATGTTACAATTTTATTATGTTGGAGTTTTGTTAATATTTTTTTTATCGAAAAGAATTATATATATATATAAATTAAATCGTAAAGTATCCATAATAAAAGAGGATGATTCAAGATCTCAAATCTTTTTGGTCCTGAGGAAGAACGAGCATCTCTATCTAACAAGTACGCTATTACTTGGAGAGAATGATGGATGACAAAAAAAAAAAAATTAATACATCCTATCTTTGATATTGAAGATTAATAATAGCAAATAATGAACCCAAAATAATAATGCATTTTATAGATTATTAGAAAAATTGCTTATGAGAATATATTTTATATAGTTATATTATTAAAATTATATTTTATTAAAAATATTATATTACTGTATTTGAATAATGAAATAAAATACAGTAAAAATTAATTAAAAAATATGTTAATTTATTGGTTATGATTTTTTATTTATTTTCTAATAAAATATTTTTTATACACTTTATATATATAATATTTTATCAATTAATTTATAAAATTTAGTAAGTCCGATATTTTATTTGACGTGAATTATTTTAAAATAAATATAATATTATTAGTCAAAAATAATTATAATATTTATTTTTCAAAAATTATGACTAGAAAATAAAAAAATCTCTATAAAAACTTATATTTCTAATATAGCAAATTAATTACAAAAGCTTATCTATAATCAATTCATCATCTGGAAAAATGAGTAAGTGAAACAAATAAAAGTTAGATCAAATTATAATGACAAAAGATAAATTGTGTAGCTATGATGTAGTTGAATTGCTAGGCATGATACAGAGATGAATTGTGTATAACTAACTGATAAAAAAGCAAAAATTAGTGACAAAAGGGCAATTATTTTTATCTAATTATTTATACTTGAATGGTATTTTAAGGAATTGTTGTCCCCTTAGTGCGAGTAAAGGAAAGGGTCCTAACAAATAAAGACAATAAACATTACTACCCAAATACCCATATTATGTCTCGCTCTCACCATAATATACACAAAGAAATTGCCTAATTGCCTTTCAACTTAGTAACCAAATCTTCATTAAAATAAAATTTTGAAAAAAAAATCAAAAGATATAATGTCATGAGATCATTTTAATTTTGTAGACAGGTCATATCCCACTTTGTGAAATTGACATGATTTTAGATAATTCAAAGTGATTATGACATCAAAGAGATTTTTTTATAATATAATATTATAAAACTATTTGTATGAATAAGAGTGAGGATCTCTAATTTTGGGTGTCATATGAACATTTATTTGCACGACAGTATTAAAACATGCCTCAATAATTTGCTAACTATTAACTGATTTTTCTTCATCTTCTTCTTTTTCTCATTTTATGTTTTTTTTTTGTTTCCTATCTCAAAATTCCCTTTACCATTCTGTACTCATTTCATAAGATATTTGGAATAAATAGTCTACAGGATTTTGATTATTATATGAATACAATATATCATAATTATAGTAATGAGAGGGTATTTTTAATTTACTTTATTTCTTATATTTTTAATTTCTTTTTCGTCTAGCCTTTAGGTGTGGGATGTAAGATTTTTTTATTTAATTTTTTAATATATTTTTTACAATGTGATTTTCATCAATTTGTTGAAAGATATTAAAATTTAATACTTGATATATTTATTTAGAAAAGGTGTGATTTGTAATTTAGCAATATACAAGTATTTAATTGTAATTTTGCCCACATTTACAAATTGGTGCCTTTTTAATGAATTTTTTTTACATTATCTTCTTACTCTGGCTTTAGACTTTCATTAGAAATTTTTGAATACTTAATAGAGGTGGAAAACCAACATATAATGCATTACATTTAATATTAATTTAAGAAAAAAAGAGAATAATTTTGGGTCATATACGTATAAAGCGTAAATCTATCATAAAAAGTCAAATTCTTAATTGTTTAGGTGTACCATTGAGTGGCATAATAACACTAGTAGTAATGTTAAAACATTGAAAAAATCTTTTTAACTTTTTTTTAAATACTCTATAATTAAAAAAAAATTAATATTCAATTTTTTTAAAATTTAATTGAAATTTTATTATATGTATACCTTTGATATATTTATATTTATATTTCTGAAAATAATTATTTTTGAAATTAAAAATTGAAAAATAAATATTTTTATATTTTTATACAAAATCTTAAAATTTTAAAATATAAATCAATTTGCCAGCCCAGGTTGGAGCCAAACTGGGTGTCAAGTTTGGCAGACTGGTCCTAACTTGGACTAAACTGCCTTCTTCTTAAAAAACAAGACAAGATTAGAGTACTAAAGAACCGAAGCCCAAAGAAACTAATTGGCTTAGGCCCAAAATATACGTGTGTCAAGTATAGAAACATCCTTCATTATAATACACGTGTCGTCTCCAGAGGATGTTTCTATACAAAGGGTACCAAAACATGAGAGATGTCGCGGTTCCCTTACCATTGCCACCACCAGTTTTCACTCTTTGTCCACTCCGCGTCCAAAATCGAAATTCTAGTACAATCCACAACGTTTCTTCGATACGGTGCTCCTCATCTCCATCGCCGCCGATGAGCCAGCAGAAAAAGCGTGTGGTGGTGTGCGGCGGCGGCGTCATTGGCGTTTGCACAGCTTACTTCTTAGCCAAAAAGGGCGCCGCCGTCACGCTAGTGGAAAAATCGTCAGTGGCATGTGCCGCCTCTGGGAAGGCCGGTGGGTTCCTTGCGCTAGACTGGTGTGATGGCGGGCCTCTCGCATCTCTCGCTCGGGCCAGCTTCAATCTCCACCGATCACTTGCCGAAGAACTCAACGGCACTGAATCCTACGGCTATCGTCCTGTCACTACCATCAGTGTCACCGTAACAGAATCGGAAATTACAAAAAAGCCGTCCTCATCCTCCTCCGGTGTTAAAAATCTTCCTTCCTGGGTTGATGGGCCAGCCCGAGGCCCAAAAACAATAGGGTCAACCGAAAATACGGCCCAAGTGCATCCACAGTTATTTACTCGGACACTTCTATCGAAGGCGACGGAGAGTTACGGTGTTGAGGTGGTGATAGGGAAAGTTGAGAGAGTGACGGCGGAGGGAGGGCGAGTTGAATCGGTGGTCCTGGAGGGGGGACGAGTTATTAATTCGGAGGCAGTGGTTTTGACGCTTGGGCCGTGGTCCGGGAAATTTGATATGTTGAGATCGTTGTTTAGAGTTTATGGGCTAAAGGCTCACAGTATAATTTTGGAGCCCAAAGAGGCTGCTATTACACCTCATGCACTGTTTCTAAGTTACTATCCGGCTGAGGGAGGCAAGCCCATCGACCCAGAAGTCTACCCCCGACCCACAGGTTCGTTGAATATTCTGCTTTGCTAAGTCGTGTAAAGAATTGCATAATGGTTTACTTGATTCATTTATATCCTCCATTATATTAGCTTAAATGAAGTGCATTTTAAAAGTTTGTAAAGGAAATTTGATTTCTAAAATGATATTTAAGTATTATCAAGTATATTAAGTCTTAATTTTGGTGGGTTGATTGGATTATCAGGGGAGGTGTATTTGTGTGGAATGTCATCAGTGGTGGAGGTGCCAGAGGATCCAGAGGAGATAGTTGGCGATCCCAATTCAATACGGATGCTAAAGAGGGTGGCTAGTACTGTTTCAAGCCATTTAGCAGAAGGGAAGGCACAATTAAAAGCAGAGCAAGCATGTTTCTTGCCATGTACTGATGATGGTATCCCTGTAATGGGGGAGATCCCAGGAGCACAGGGCTGTTATGTGGCCACTGGACATAACTGTTGGGGTATTCTAAATGGTCCTGCAACTGGGGCTGCAATGGCTGAGCTTGTTGTAGATGGAAAATCTAGTATTGTTGACATTTCTAGGTTCAGTCCTGCCAGATTTGATGGACTTAGAAAAGGGCAAGTGTAGATCCAAATCATTGTATATAATATGGGTTGGAATTTTAATAAGGTTATCAAATGAATGTGGTCTTGTCATATTTTTTGTTTGCTAAGATTTGAAAGAATATCTATGGTTGTGGTAGTTGGGATCACAAAATGTTTTCTTTAGTCTGTGTTGGAATTGGACTTTTGTTGCTTGGAAGCATTTAAGAATAAGGTTCTTTAATAAAACAGAACACAGCCATGGCTTTCACATGCTGTCTCTAAGAAATTGGGGAGTGTCTGATCCTAAACATAGACTGTTTTAAAGAGTTTCTAGCTAAAAGTTGCAATAATATCAACTTGAACTTCATAAGTGAATCTTTTGTTTTTTTTTCCTAATACTTCAAAAGCCTAATTAGCAATGGCAAAGCACGTGAGATTAAAGCTTGAAGGAGCTTTTTGAAGAGATTCAATTTGCATTTTTTTCAATGTTACGCGATATTATTAAAAAATGATAGTAATAATAATAATTAAAAAAAAAACTTATTATGTGATAAAGCTGGCATTTGGAGAGGTGAGGTGAGATGCCCCATTAATGAATAATGAAAGTTCCGTAAGACAAAAGTAGAATGTGAATAAATAATAAATACCCCACCAAGCACAATAAAAAAACCATCAATCCTTTATTGTCGCCCTGGTTTTTTCATTTTACTAAAGCTCAATTATGCAGAAAAATGTACGAAAAGATTAAGCAAAATGTATTGTTCTTAATCTACCCTGTTAGCTTAATGCTGTCTAATCTTGTCTGCCCATATAAATTAAATTGAAAAAAAATTAATGGGTTGTAATAACTTATAAAAACAATTAATCATATACTTAATTATGCAATCAATTATAACTGTTGACTACATCATTTTCTCACCAGTAATTAAAATTCTAGTGCTGTAGTTGCAGAGTTGCCCATGAAGAGAAAGGGAGACATGATCCAGTCTTCTCGGGCTGAAAAAAGAAGAAAATTGTTTGCTTCAAGCAAGGCCAACAATCAAGTCTATTGACTTCACCATTGTACAAATTTCCACTACCCTGGAAGAGTTTTTTTTTTTTAATCCATAATTTTTCAGGTTTGGAGGAATATCTATGTTACAGTTTTTTTTTTTAATTATTAATTACATATAAAGAAAAAAGAATATCTAAAATTTAAACTCAAAATCTTAGTAGGAGTAATATATACTTTTCACCACTAAACAAACTTCTTGTTTTATGATTTAGTTATTTTTAATGAGCAATATATGCTTTTGACCACTAAATAAACTTTTGTATTTTATGGTTTAGATATTTTTAAGGCTTAATATATTATTTGTCTTTCAAAATTGGTATATTTGGTCATTTTATTTTATGTACTATTTAAGTAACTATTTTATCTCTTAAATTTAGTTTTTTCATAATAAACTGACCCTTAGACGCTGAGTTGGTAATATATTTATATATCACTCATAGAGAGTGAGTGAACTGATTAAAACAATATATTTATATTATAAAATATCAATAATATCCTCTAATAAATTAAGTAAATTTTAACATATACAATAAAATAATAATAATGCCTTTAAACGTTTAATAAAGTTTTTTATCGAAATTTCAGTGACCGACACTGAAAATCTGATTCAAAATCAAATTTTTGAATCTGAATTTCAGTCTAAAAACCTAATAAGAAGAAGAAGACGAAGAAGAAGAAGAAAGAGAAAGAGGAAGAAGAAGAAGAAGAAGAAATTTTTTTTAATGATCTAAAATTTTTGACTTTTTTTTAAAATTTCTGTTTGTTTTGTAAGAAAATGCAAATATTTGAAAAGAAGAAGAAAAAAAATAATAAAAAAATGAATAGATCATATATTTTAATTTTTTACAAAAAAAAATTTATTTGTTAACCTAAATAACAGATGAGACATCGAAATTTCATATTTAAAAGATTTTGTAACTCACGCGCATTAAAAATTTAGGTATATTAAATTATAAATTAATTTGTTATAAAAAAATTAAGTTTAATGGGTAAAATGATTACTCAAATAGTACAAAGAATAAAATAATTAAATGTACCAATTTTTAGTGATAATGAATATATTAAGTCTATTTTTAATGATATTGAAATTGTATTTTGATTGAGAGATTTCAAAGAAAAGGGGGAATATATAGAGCAAGATTTGGAATTTATAGAGATGATTCCATTAAATAACCCTCTGTAGTGGTAGTCAATGTAACAGATAATATTTATGACACATTAATATAATCATAACCATTATCACAAAATCTTAGCTATTCTCAGTTAGATTGGAATTTTGTTCCCATCAGTGTGAACAGAAGCACTGGGAATAAATTCTCTAATAGTGTGTTCCCATATTTCAACATTCCAATTATTGAGCCAAAAAAATTTTAAAATAACAATTGCAAGAATAATTAATGCAAATAATATTATCTTCATATACAAACAGATTGTTTAAATAGCTCAAATTTCTATATTTGAAATGTAAAATACTCCTTCAACACTTTTTCTATTTTATACTATTTCAGTCTCCCGTTTAAATTGTAACTTTTAATTTATATATATTTATTAAAAAAATAATTAAATTTTATTAATATTATATAAATTTATTTTAAATAGATTAAAATATTATTTATTAATTTATTAATATTAAAAATATATTATTATTATTTTTTTAATTAATTTATTAATAATAAAAATATAATTAGAAAAAGACTAATTAATTTTTATTAATTTTATAAAATAATCATATAAATAGGATAATTTTTTTTCATAAAAATGATAATTTCAACATGATAAAAGTAGCAGCAATTATAAAAAAAAATGTGATTATTTTATTTTATTTTATTTTTGAATAAAAATGAGAATTTTATTAGAAATATAAGTTTGTGTGTATTTTAAATTAAATTTTTATTTAATGTGAGATATATTTATTAAATATTTTTAATAAATAATATTAAATATAAATATAATAAAATTTTAATTTATTAAAATAATAAAATAAAAAAATTTATCTATTTAAAATAAAGAAAAAAATAAATCAGTTATGTATTTTATACTGAATATTGAATAATGTCTTACATCACAGTTCGAATCTCAACAATTTCATCTCTTGTGTTAAAAAAAAATCTGAACAATTTCATCTCTTGTAGATTTCAAATTGAAAAAAGAAAAAAAAGGTGGAAGTCAATTTTTTCGTATTTCGCGGGCCCTACAGTCTATGCTCTATTCCATTTATCAAAGCTTGAATGGATTCCTATCTGTTTTCCAGTGCAACTCTTCTATTTATTAGTTTGGATGCGATGCAAATTACTCGTTGTATTTATAAATTATTATTATTATTTAATTAAATTTACAAATTATTTTTTAATAATTTAAATATTAATTAATAAAATATACTCCATTCATAAATAATGATCACCTTAAATTTTTACTTAAAAAAAATATATAATAATTTATTTTATATAACTATTTTTAATTTATTACTTATTCTATTAATAATAAATTTTTAAAAATTATATAATAATAAATTTAGAGTAAAGATATAAATAATAATTATTTATAAATAAAATTTATTATTTTAAAATAATAATTTTTATGAGGAGCAAAGGGAGTATATTTTATAAGAAGCAATTAATATATATATATATATATATTAAGACTTCAAAAGCGTAATTAAGTACTGAGTGGCAAATCACATGCAATTACAGTTCAAAAGATGAGCTTTTTGACGAGATTCAACAAACCTTCTTTTTTAATTGAAAAAAAAAAAAGAAAAGAATAATAAATGAGGATAATAAAGATGGGAGTTTGATTAAGGTGCCCGACCCATAAAGCAAAGGAAAGGTTCCCTAAGACGAAGGTAGAATCCAATACCCCACAACACACAAACCACCTTTAATTTCTACAACTTAATAATGCTCAATTATGCTTTTTCCTTAAATAATTATGGTAAATTTTATTTATAAATAATTATTATTTTATAAAAATTAAGATTATTTTATATTTTTATTTAAAATTTATTTTTATATAATTAATATATAATAAAATGAGTAATAAATTAAAAAATATGATAATATAGTAAAAAATTTGTATAAAGTATATTATTAAATAATTTTTTTAATTCTTAAAAAATTTTAAAGTGAGAATTATTGATGAAGGAGGAGAGTATATTATTTATTTTTCCTTTATTAATTATTATCTCAATATTGTCTATCTACAGTCTTTTCTTAAAAAAATAAAAGGTTATAAGAAACCAATTGGAAATTTGTTGTTTCTTTCTTCACCGAATTTAATTTTAGCTGTTAACGATATTTATTTATTTATGGAATTATATTTTGACAATTTTTTTTTCTTTTTATGGAAATGATTAGCGAAATCAGACTATATATATATATATATATATCCCATCATTATTTGCTGATTTCTTTTTATAATCTTAATTTTCAATGTAGACAATATGTCTTTGATTGAATTAAGAAAATAAATAATTAGATAGTCTATAGTATAATTAATTTTATAAAATTAATAAAATAAAAAACTATTGAACTGAATTTTAACTTATATATCAAATCTGATATATATATATATTTAGAAATAAATAAGATTTTATGAAAATAGTTTAATTAAACTAATAAACTTTTAATTGAATGGAATTATTTTTCATGAAAAGTTAAAAAAAAATTAAAGTGTGGAAGTCAGAACACACAAAGACAAAACAATTATTTTTCCAAAGAATTCAATATTACATAATCTTTTTTGTAAAATTAGTGAATGCTAGGTCAGTTCTTCCCTTTAAAACAAGAGACATATGGTTAGATAAAACTAATTTTATAGTTGATCAACTGGGAGTTAAAAATTCTAATATTGTAGCTTCTGACTTTCATACCAAAAGATAATATATAGTAAATTCTGAATATATATATATATATATATATTTATAATAATTTGCCATTAATGGAGGGGAAGGCATGATCCACTCCATTGGGAATAGAAGAATGAAGAATTTTGCCTCTTTCTTCAAGCTACCCCTTCATTGATCAATGGAGTCTATTGACTCTTATCTCCTAAAATTTCCCCCTTCAATTAAATTTTTATTTTCTTTCCAGTTTGCACTCTCAAGCTATCACTTGTCTTATGAAGAACTTAATTGCATATGGTGTTGTTCAATAGTATATTTTTATATCTAAATAAATAAGGATGAACACACCCAAATATAATCTAATAATAAATATATATTCTGATTAATAATAATTTCTAAATAGATTTATCTTTCAATATGTATAAATACTAAAAAAAAAAAAAAACAAGGATGAATGTCCCATTGCAATTATTGAACCACACAATACAAGAACATCCTTTCACTCTGTTATTTGAATTATTATTTACAAAAATATGAAGTTAAAATATTTAATTTTAAAGTGAATTTCACAAGCCTTAGTCATAGTAAGTACTTTGACGTTTTTATTTATCATTTTTTTATATGATATTTTTAGAATAGAGTAATTCTCAATTTTAATATTAAAGAGACTCTAAATGTTATTAAAATTGTCAATTTTTATTTTATTTTTTAAAAAACAAAATTTTATTTTTTCTGAAAAATGAAAAATTATTGAAGAAAAATTCAATAAAATTAGTGCTAAAAATCATGATGCAGCGACAATATTTGAATTTTATTTAATTTTTAATATTTTATATATGTTTTTTTTGGCACACTCTTAAAATAATG
Source organism: Garcia nutans (assembly GCA_947685225.1). Classification (NCBI taxonomy): domain Eukaryota; kingdom Viridiplantae; phylum Streptophyta; class Magnoliopsida; order Malpighiales; family Euphorbiaceae; genus Garcia; species Garcia nutans. The sequence continues at coordinate 4,256,339 of CANTUV010000059.1, read as the reverse complement.
CTCCGTCTTCTCTTCTTTCCGATTTCGTCCTTTTGCATGTAAATGATATGAACAGAAAAGGGCGGATGTGACGTTCTTCTGTTTTTACCTTCACTCTCTGCTATATTTGCTATTCAAGCTGTTAATTGGTTTTGTTTTGTTATTTTTGTAAAAACAGAAAACAGGGAAACCATTATTTTTTTTCTTTTATTTATGGGAAACTTATAGTATTTCAACACATTTTTTTTATATATGTTTATTTCGAGCAAATTTTATATATGTTTTTTAAGAAGTATAGTTGCTGAGCCTCAAAATTTGTAAATTTTAATTTCTCACTCATATTCATAAATATATATTTTAGCACCTTTAAAATTTTCAAAAAAATTATATATCTATGACATATTTTTTAATTAAAAAAATTATTTTAATCATTAAATTTTCTTTGTCGCTGATATTATATATATATATTTTTAGAATTACAATATATTAAACTTGAAAACATTTGCAAACAAATGAAATGTTTAATATTTTTTAATTAATTTTACTATTGTACACAAATAATGAAAAATTAGTCATTAAAAATATTTTTCTTAAAATATATTTATAAGTTACTTTTCGTGAAACAAATGAAGTATAAATTGATGAAAATTATTATTACATTGGTGACTGAAACACTCAAATTTAAAAGTGAAAATCTACTCAGCGTTAAGAAAGAGCGATAGAAAATCAATTAAATACACTTGATTGACAAAGAAAAATTATTTTACTTGACTCATTAAAAATATAGAATATAGTCAAATTTTTTAAGGGATATATTGAAATTTGTGTTATATAATGGGTACTGGAGATATAAACCCAAATTTGTTTTCAGAAATAATATGATTAATAAGTTAGTATAAAACCAAATTGACGAAGTAAAGTAAAAAAATTTTAGGGTAAGAAACATGTCTATATATAAATAATGGCAAAACGCCAACACCACATGCAATTACATGGAAAATATTTGTATTTTTATAAAAAGTGATTTAATAATGTTGCCGAAAATTCTGGCAGTTGGCTTTAGAGATCCATTTATTTTGACCTTTCCAAAAGTTGCTTACTCTGTGTTGATGTTTCGTCACGAAACATTACATGAACTGATGGCCCAACTTCCATTTCCCCAGCTTTTCTAAAATAAAGAGAAAAGCATACATTTTGTTCATTCTTTTTACCTTTCTTTTCCATTTTAAACTGCTGTTAAATAATATTTCCCCATCGACCTATTTCCATGTTTGGTTTACCAAATATTAAAATCCATTATATATAGTTATAATAATAAAAATAAATATATGATCTAATTAATATGAAAGTAGTCTCTCTAATTTTAATAGATAAATTTTTTATATTGGCAGTTTAAATCTATATTAAAAATATTTAGCATTATATTAGAGCTGAAACTTTATTATAATTGTGTTCTTAAATGACTCAGTGAGTGTTTACAGTATATTTATTAAGTTGTTGATACTTTGAGAGAATAAATATATAATCTGACTAATATAGAAATATGGGTTTAACATTTGGGATTTTTTTTCTTTTACTTCCATAGTAAGAAATTAAAGATGGCGCCCCGGGAGATTAAAATAAGTAAGAAGGAGCTTAATTTTGTTATTATTATATACAAATACAATAAAAGTACAATAGAAAAGAAATAATTAGGAAAAGTAATTGACTTTTCTGCTCTTGGTACGAGTAAAGAAAATGAGTAGTCCACCAAAACAAAAGCAAACGACAAATCTTTTAATCTTGGCAGCATTAACATTAATCATTAATTAATTAAAAACGAGATAATTATATATATATATATATGTATATAAGTTATAAAGCTGCAAAAACCATTTCAAAAAGGTTGAAAAACACATATCAAAAGAAAAAAAAGAATGAGATGATGATGACAGAGTTAGTGCATTCCCATGTGTGCTCTAGTTTAGTTCTAAAATTCTACAATTCAATTGAGTATAGCTCTGCAACTCTTTCTTTTTTTCTTTTTTTTTTTTTCTCTTTCAGAATGCAAAACCATAAGAAATTAAGTAATAAATAAGAAAAAAGCCAAGATGATCAGTACAATACAGAAGACGCCAATATATGAAAAGAGATCAAACATGGCTTCCTGCCAATAAAGCCAATGACAAATCTCTATTGCCACTATTGGAATTTTTGTATGAGCTACAAATTAATTAAATTAGCAAAAGTGGTCCATTTAATTTTTGCCCACCGTCAATATCATAGCAATTTTCAAGGTAATATCATATATATAGCATTTTTTTCAAAATTTTTTTATCATATGAATTATACATACTCTATAAATTTAATACTTAAAAACGACTATATATATATTATTTAATTTTTATTTAATGATACTTGAAATATTTAAGGAAGTAGCTGAACAGAAAACCTTTAACATCAACTTTGCCCCCACCATCAAACCATCTTAATTACATACCATGTCACTGTATAAATAAACATGGATATATATATATATATATATATATATTCATGTCATGTTTTTTAATATTATTTCAGCTATAAATCATTATATCGAGAATTATTGATGATATTTAGGAAATATATATATATATATTAATAAAATTTCATAAAAATAGAGAAATATTAAGTAAAATATAATAATATTACAAAAAATTTGAAAATTTTCAGAGAATCTCTTTTTAAAAATTATTTTAAACTATTTTTTAATATATTCTTTTAACTTATTAATTATTATTGCCACTTTCTAATAATTATCATAATAATTATCTAAGATATGATATAATAATTTTGCATCAAAGAATAAAATTAACAACCAATTAAAACAAAAATGCAGTATACTATTATTTGCTAATAATTATTTTAAATGTGATTTTTTATATAATTATTCAGCTAAATCTAAATATTAGTTTATTATTTATTTAAATTTCTATGGTTATTCATTTTTTAAGAATTTTAAATATGTCTACTTAAATTACTATATGCATTAAATTAAATATATTTTTAAAACAGTATTAAAATTATTATATTACTTATATTGTAATGCAATTAAAATAATTAACATCATGGAATGGATTTATTTTAAAAATTAAAATAAATTAATTATATGTTTTATATATTATAAAATTATGATAATGTTTTAATGTTTATAGGATCATTATGTAAAAAAAAAATATCAAGAGAAGGGAGATATAAAGATCATGGGTGGAAGTATAAAATTTGTATACCAGAAAATTACTGAAAGTATATGTAATTGTTGTAGAAAATAATTAAAATGGTGAAATTATAATTATTTTTATGTTGCATTATTATAAGAAAATAATATTTATAATATTTAAATTCACTAAGTATAGACTTATGGAATTTATTCCTTATGCTGCTGCACTAGAGTTTTAATTTTGAGCTAATTATATATCACTTAATAATCTAAAGTACTTTATTATAATTTTTACCTCATATCATTTTATAATATTTCTTAAAATTTTATATAATATTATCAAATTTAGATATTAATTTTCATATTCTTTATAAATAAAATGAATATTTTGAATAATATTAATATTTCGGTCAATATTTCTATAATTTTGACATTTTAATATTGGGATCCACATGAATATTTTTAAGATTTTGTATATAAATATGTACCACACCTTGACTATAACTTAATTATTTTTGATAAGCCATGAGAATAATTAACTAAATTCTATCATTACTTCTTTTTTTTTTTTTCAAATATCTCTCGCAATAAATAAATGAAAAAAAATAATAAGTAAATCCTAATATTTCTTTTACAAATCCTCCTTTGTATCTCTTGATGTACATTCTAAAAAAACAAATATAATATAAATATAAGTTTTAATTAAGTGAATATTAAATCTAAAATTCAAATATAAAATCTTTTAATGGCTCAATTTTAATTCTAGTCGGCCAAATCTCTGCATGTTAGGAGATACAACAATTAAATAATTATTTTGAGTTGATCAACTTTTTTAATTATACACATAATATATATGTATATATATATAGTATTTGTTAGTCAAATTTTAAATAAAGCGGTGGAGCAATGAATGAAGACTAAAATATTACAAAAAATAACTAAAAAAATCCAATAATGATGATGTGATACCATATGTTATTAATTAGTAATATAACAAAGGACCATATATATGTTGGACCACGCCAAGACAATATTAATTAGTCATTCTAGCTTATTTTCATTTTCTATCTATTTCTCATAATTAATTCCCATTTTCTACATTATTGCCAAATTAATATTTTCTTGTCACATCCCAAATATCAAGTTTTATGTTTTCTGCTTGTTGATTGTTAACTGATAAGTCATAAATCAGGATCATATCTCATTATTTTTTCAAAAAATTTAATATCAAAAACACTTTTCACGATAATCATTCTTCCACTCCTATTTTGGCTATCTACAATAACACAATGAAATTTCTTATAAAAATATTGATTTATACTTTTTTTTTTGTTTTGTAATGAATTGAAGCCAAATAATTTATGTTAGGATTAAAATTTTGGTTAATTTATGTACGTTGGGATTAAAAATTCAGTTAATTTTAGATCTTGTTATAATGCATACTTGATACTATAATCAAGTTTCTAAATGACTGTTGATAAAAAATATTATGTTAAAATATTAATTAAATTTTAAAATTTAAATATTTTAATTATAAAATTTAAAAGTAATTAATATTTATCTTAAAAATATGTGGCCGCAACCAGTCATTAATTCTTAAACGGCGAATTCTTCTAAGTTTTCCGGCCATAAAAAATTGTTAGCTGTAATTTTTACCAAGGTTAAAGGCTAAAGGCCACTAATTGAGCCAATGAGACCTAGTTTAGATGATCAAATTTAAAAATTATAATTTTATTTTCGTAGGTGAAATGTGAATTTATTTTTCATTTATTAGTTTGAATTTAACTGTAGAATTTATGGAATTATAAAATTAATCCTTGTAATTTATTAAGAGTGTATATAATCTCTATTAAAAAAAACTCAAATTTAATCATCAATCGTCTATGAGTTAATCAGGGACTATTTTATTTTAATTAGAATTTATATATATATATATATATATATAATTGTGTTTAAAATTTAATAAAAAAAATTTTTATTGACTTTGTGTTACAAACTGATTTCACTCTTAAATAATAATTTAAAAAGAATAAAACTTGATCAAACTGCTGGGCTTCACATTAAATGTTACCAAAACACTATAATAATATTGAAAGTTTTTTTTTAAATAATATTGAAAGTTAATAATTACTAATAAATAAAAAAGAAAACAGGGATATTTGTGAAGTGAATCTGACATTTAGATCGATATAGTACTGCTAAGTTGTAACTCCACCTGGATGTCTTTTTAGTAAAGATGCTATGCTTGTCCCCATTACTTTCTTGCTTTCTTGTTTCTTAAATGTGAGCACAATGAAGAAGAAAGAGAGAGAGATCAATGGTGATGAAAGCAATTAACTATTTCAATATATATATATATATATTGAAGCAATTAACTATTTCAATATTAGTCATAGATAGATCAACAGATTAATTAAAATCCCTTTTAATATTCATTTATAATTTATTCCTTCTAAGGGCATTTTGGTGGTGAGAAGTTTTGTTTGGTGAGCTGTGTATCTCTGTATCCTCTGCTATATTTCTTATTTTTTTTAACAATTTCTTTCAAATGGTTCCATAAATCTCAGTTACACTTACATTTCTCTTTTTCTCACACTCTCTCTATATTTTCATAGGAAAGATGTGGGATTTTTCTGTGAAATCATGAATTCTACTCAAAGAATTAGCTCCCATTTATGGTGGAGAATTATTCCACTTGTTCTTTTACACCTACTTGTTAAATCTTTTGGGCTTAACACAGATGGTATTCTTTTGCTTTCTTTCAAATTTTCTATTCTCAGTGACCCTCACCATGTTCTTCAGAGTTGGAAGTTTAATGATGAAACTCCATGTTCTTGGAATGGAGTTTCTTGTGGAGCTTCAGGATTAGACAATTCTTTCTCTCGTGTTACTGCTCTGTCTCTCCCAAATTCTCAGCTTCTTGGTTCAATCCCTGCCGATCTTGGTATGATCCAGTACCTTCAAAAACTTGATCTTTCAAATAATTCTCTTAATGGGTCTTTGCCTTTTTCCATTTTTAATGCTTCCCAGTTGAAATTTCTTGATTTTTCTAATAATATGATCTCTGGTAGTTTGCCAGAGAGCATAGGTCGGTTACAGAGTCTTGAATTTCTTAACCTTTCTGATAATGCCTTAGCGGGAACTTTACCTTCTCTCTCTGCACTACACAATCTAACTGTTGTTTCTTTGAAGAATAATTATTTCTTTGGTGGTTTGCCTGGTGGATTTAGGACTATTCAAGTTTTAGATCTTTCTTCTAATCTACTCAATGGATCTCTGCCTCAAGATTTTGGTGGTAATAATCTCAATTACTTAAACATCTCTTACAACAAATTTTCTGGGAAAATTCCACCAGAATTTGCCTCACAAATCCCAGGTAATGCTACTATTGATCTCTCATTTAATAATTTGAGCGGAGAAATTCCGAATTCTACCATTTTCTCGGATCAGAAACAGAGTGCTTTTATTGGGAATCCTGATCTCTGTGGCGAGCCATCAGGAAAGCCATGTCCAATTGCTTCTTCTCCATCTTCTCTTCCAAACGTCTCTGCTCCTACTTCTCCTCCAGCAATTGCTGCAATTCCAAGAACACGAGCTTCTAGCCCTGCAACAACTGCCACACCACTAAGTCGAGAAACAGAGTCTCAAGTGCTTAAGAAAGGAACCATTATAGGACTTGTAATTGGCGACATTGCGGGGGTTGTAATTCTTGGAATGATTTTCTTTTATGTATATAAATTAAAGAAAAGGAAAAAGCATAGTGAAACCACAATTAACAGAGAGACTAATGGTGCAACAAAGGACGATACTTGGTCATCTTCTTCATCAGAATCAAGAGGGTTTACAAGATGGTCTTGTTTACGAAAAAGAGGAGACAATGAAGAAGAATCGGACTCAACTAGCTCTGAAAATGACGAAGATTACCCAAAAATTCAAGAAAATCAACGGCAACAAGAACAAGAACAAAATAAAGGAGGCACGTTAGTGACAGTTGATGGAGATAAAGAGCTGGAGCTTGAAGCTTTACTAAAAGCATCAGCTTATATATTGGGTGCTACTGGTTCAAGCATAATGTACAAGGCTGTGCTCGAAGATGGAACTGCACTTGCGGTTCGCAGAATTGGTGAGAATCATGTAGAGCGGTTCAGGGATTTTGAAACACAGGTCCGTGTAATAGCCAAGTTGGTGCACCCAAATCTGATTCGAATTCGTGGCTTCTATTGGGGTGTCGATGAGAAGCTCATTATCTATGATTTTGTCCCCAACGGCAGTCTCTCCAATGCTCGTTACAGTGAGTTACTCTCTTTTTTTTTTCAATTTTTTTTCTTATTTCCATTTCTATGCACACGTTAGTCAATTGATACGGCGTCCGCTGGTGTGCGCTGTAGAGTGTAGACGAAAGACTTCGACGGTGGAGTAGGTGCAACTGAAACGTTTGTTTTTTTTTATTGCATGGGAGGAAGTCAACTGTCTGATGTGGTAGTTTTTTATTTTTCTTTTATATGTAATCGTTAGTCGTACGGCGTTTGATAGCGATTTGCGTTACCGTAGTTCCAGAACAGAGAGCGGCTAGCCTTTGTTATAATTTTTAGCCATGACTGGTGAGTCATCTAATCTGCTAACTTGCGCATTGTGCACTATTGTTTCAGGGAAAGTGGGCTCTTCGCCTTGCATTTTACCATGGGAGGCCCGCCTGAAGATTGCCAAAGGGGTTGCTCGTGGGCTCTCATATCTACATGACAAAAAGCATGTGCATGGAAATCTTAAGCCCAGTAATATTCTTTTGGGTTCTGATATGGAGCCTGTGGTCGGAGATTTTGGACTTGAAAGGATTGTAATGGGTGATTCGAGCTATAAATCTAATGGATCAACCCGGAATTTTGGGAGCAAAAGGTCCACAGCTTCACGCGATAGTTTGCAGGACTTGACACTTGGGCCTAGCCCTAGCCCTAGCCCAAGTCCAAGTTCAATAGGAGGTTTATCACCTTACCATGCTCCGGAATCACTTAGGAGTATCAAACCCAATCCAAAATGGGATGTGTATTCATTTGGGGTTATATTACTAGAACTAATAACCGGAAAAGTTATAGTCGTGGATGAGTTGGGCCAAGGAAATAATGGGCTTGTAGTTGACGATAAGCACCGGGCGATGAGGATGGTTGACGTGGCAATTCGAGCTGAATTGGATGGCAAAGAGGAGGCCTTGTTGGCTTGCTTCAAGTTAGGGTATAGTTGTGCTTCTCCAATCCCACAAAAAAGACCAACAATGAAAGAAGTCCTACAAGTCCTTGAGAAAATTCCAACTTCATCCTCATCATACGTGTATGGTCACTAATGAAAAATAATGATGAGATTGGAAGAGAAGCTTTTGTAGAGAGATTAATTGTATGTATCATTTTGATTAACAGATGCTTGTTCGTCTCAATTGTTTGTGTTGTAATTGTGTGATATTTTTGTGCTTCACTAATCTTTGGATACCACTTTTCAGCTTCTGGGTTTTTCTTGTCAATGTCTTCTCATGCTCAGAGTTTCATTTTTTTTAATATCAATTTTTTAAATAAAATATATAATGTGAATAATTCTATTTCTTTCATATTATTTATCCTCTATAATATGTTTGAAATTTAGATTTATTTAACAATTTAGAATCTTTTTAAACTCGACTCATTTAACAGTCCAGTTTCAGAATAACTCACTTTTAATTGATTCATTTAATTTCTTATGTGTACCTTATAACTTATAATTAGATATCACAATAAGTCAATGCATTGATGAACTATATCCCATTTTGCATGAACAATAAGGCAATCCATTGATGAAATAAAAATATCCCGTTGCTTGTGAAAAATTTCTCAATATTTTCTTTTACATTTTTATTAATGATTAAACTTATATTATAATAAACAATAATATATATTTTTTAGATAAAACTTTGTATTTTTATGAAAATCAATATTATGATATAATATGAATTAATTAATAATATAAAATTTTAAGATCAAAATTTACCATATCTCAAAGGAAAAATTATGGGATTTTTGATAAAAATATAAGAAAAATTAAAAATAATTTCAAATATATCATATTTATAAAATATTTATCAAAATATTAGAATTTATAAAATATTTATTAAAATGTTAGATTTTTATTAGTTTATAAAGAGTTTACAATTAGTTTATAATAAATTTATCATTAGTTTATAAATTTTACACATTTTATAATAAATTTATTATAAATTTATAATTAAATAACTAAAATCCTTTTGATAAAAAAGTAAAAATTTTTAAAAATATAACGGATGATATTTTTTTAAAATTATGATTCTCGCCGAATTTTATAAAAATTTTTCATATTTTATTAGGTATATTTTAATTATTTTATAAAAATATATAATAAATTCATAACAAATTTTACAAAAGTTATTAGATATATAATAAATTTATTATAAACTGATAATAAATAATATAAATATAGTAAATTTATAAATTAATCACAAAGTTTCACAAATTTGAAAATATTAAGCAAATTTAATATTTTTTAATTTTTTCCCGCAGTTTTGAAATCTCAATCTAACTGTAGGCTTTCATAAAATTGGACCACTAAGGCCTCAGTCATATCCAAACCATAGAAGCCCTACCCCGAAAATCGAAAAAGAGCAACTATCAGAGTGTCCGAGTCAGACCATTTTGAATGGAAAAAGTGCCCGCTCTTCTCCCATTTTAAATCCCCTCCCTTCTCTCTCTCCATTCCTCTCCCCAACAAAGAGCGTCTGCTTTCTCCCTCTCCCTCTCTCTCTCCCTAGAACGCAGAGATATAGACGAAGCCTAGGATCATAAACTGAGTAAATCGGAAAGATGGCGACGGCTATAGGTATGATGGATGCAGCATATTTCGTCGGCAGATCGGAAATTCTCTCCTGGATCAACTCCACTCTCCGCCTCAATCTCTCCAAAGTCGAAGAGGTTTTCACTTATTCCTATCCTTTTACGATTTTTTCATCGTTTCTTCCGCCCCCCCCCCCCCCCCCCCCCCCCCCCCCATTTCTCAGTCTGGATCTGTGAATTTTAGGCTTGCTCCGGTGCGGTTCACTGCCAGTTAATGGATTCAGTTCATCCAGGGATGGTTCCCATGCACAAGGTCAATTTCGACGCAAAGAGCGAATACGAAATGATCCAGAATTACAAGGTCCTTCAAGATGTATTCAACAAGCTTAAGATCACTAAGGTTTGTGATATTTTTGCATTTTTTATTCTATGTTTGCTTCTAATTCCGTAATTCGATTTTCAGCACACTGATTGATTTTCTTTCTTTCTTTTGGTTGTTTGCTTTTGGAATTTAGCACATTGAAGTCAATAAGCTTATCAAAGGAAGGCCGCTTGATAATCTGGAGTTCATGCAGTGGATGAAGCATTACTGTGATTCTGTCAATGGAGGCGCTTCCAAGTAATTTTCACTCTAATATCTGTATTGTGACACGTACTTTTTGTTAGCACTTAACGCATTCTTGAATAGCCCATATTTTCGTTTATTTATTGTTGGATGGTTGATTGTTTCTTCATGAATAGAATTTCGTACTATTGTTGCACTTGATAAGTTTTTTTGATTTCGAATCAGTTGCTTTATTTAGTCAAAATCATCACTAAATAGCATCTGCTATCTTGATATACCAGTCCTTGGAGAACTTCATTTTCTGTTGAAGTTTAACACTCTGGTAATTGAAAACACTCTCAGTTTTGTTATGATGTTGGCTCTCATTGGTTTATCGGTTTCAAGCATCCGTTTTGCTGTTTGGAATTGGACATCAATTCACACTGACCCCACCCCATACTTAAAGGACAGGTATAGGTTAGGACTTCGCCTGTCAGCACTCAATAGGCTCACATCACAGGTCATGCAGGGTAGGTAAGATGTTCTGTAAATGCTAACAAGTCTTTCCTTTGCTGCTAAAAGATTTACAGTTTGCCTATTCTGCGCATGAGAGTCTTTGGACTAAATTTCCGATGTTATAATTTTCAAGGGTTAGTTAAGTATACAGTCCTGATAATTATAATATATGGTTTCTGATCCAGATAATTAAGGTTTTCCCAGTTGTGCTAGAATAATCATAATTCATTAGGCTACTAGTTGATTTACTTCTCTATTTTTGTGGTCAGTTACAACCCATTGGAAAGGAGAGAAGCATGCAAGGGAGGAAAAGAAGCAAGCAAAAAAGGTCCACCGCCTCAACCTTCAACCAAGAGTTCAACAGATGCCCCCAAACAGTCTTCCCATAATGCTAGAAGAAATGAAGTTTCCTCGGTGATCACAAATCAATCAGTGAAGGCTTCAAAACCACCTACTAGTTCGGTGTTCGCATATGATGAACAGGTAAAAATTATTGAAGAAATGAAGCACTTCTTTAGCAATTTCATATATGCTCTAATGCTGTTTTATTTGCAGATCACAGAATTGAAGCTGTCAGTGGATAGTCTTGAGAAGGAGAGAGACTTCTATTTTGCAAAGCTGAGAGATATCGAAATTTTATGCCAGAGTCCTGAGATTGAAGACCTACCTGTAATGTTCCTTCTACATTTTGGAAACTTTCAATTACATAGCATTTCAGTTGACTATCAAAATAATTGCTAACCTGTCATCCAATGTTATCGCTGCAGGTTGTTGCAGCAATAAAAAGGATCCTGTATGCAACAGACGATAATGCATCAATGGTTGCAGAAGCTCAATCCATGATATCCCTTCAACAGAAAGAAATAGAGCCCTTAAGTCCTATAATCGAGGTTTCATCAGAAGAAAAGATGAATTCAGATTCTCAAAAACGAAAAAACATTGTAAACTTTGATATAGATGCCACTGGCATAACAGCATCGTCACCCAGGCAAAGGCTTTCTGATGCTACTGATGTCCATTGCAGTGGGTCACCTCTTATGACTTACTGATAATGTCTCCAATTTGAAGGTGTAGAACTATTTCTTCAAATATTTTGCTGTTATATCTACATCGCTTTGATGTTCCATATGTAAACAAGTTACGGCAAAGACAATTTTTACATTAGTCCCGAGCATAATTTACAGAGCTTTTCTCTGTATATTTTTCCCCTTCTAGCTTGACAATATTTTCCAATGTTGACTACAATGATCTTCTCATATAGTGAATGAATCTCTCTTCAATATTATTCAGACTATTAAAATGTTCTGATTTTCCCTGCAACAACTTTCAACATTAGAGGATTGATCATGGATTTTCTGCTATTGCTAATCTGTTCATTGGTAGAACAAAAATTATACTCGTGACAAGGCTATGATAGTATAAGAAGCTTTTGAGGAGCATTTTGGCAGGCTATTATCTAACTCAGGCAATAGTAAGTGCTCAGAGCCGATTTTTTTTTTTCTTTCTATAATTATGCTGCATGTGATCCTCTGAAAATTCAGTAGCAGAAATATGTTTTACAATTCAATATATATTCTTTAATATTCTGATGATTTCGTTACTAGAATATGAATTCTCTCATTTTCTCATCTTTGTTTATTGAAGTATATATAAATAATTTGTTCATGGGCTAAACTTAAGTTTAAAATATGTGAAAATTTTAAAATATTCGACCACCCTTTTTTTTCCTATAAATATCTTAAATTACAATTATCTTTGACTAGACATTACAAATTTTAGTAAATATTTTTCCATTTCTTTTTACATTATTTTTCTTTTTTGTTGCATCTCATTTCTTATTTATTTGATTTTTATGTGTTTTCAATTAATTTTCAGGCATAGCCTAATTTTTTTGGATACAAGAGGTAATAATGGGGTGACATATAGAGAAGTTTACACGAGAGAACTGCCGCTTCCTCAGGCTAACCGTCTCTTAAGGACCAAATAACGAGCGGCCAACCTTGAAACAGGAATTAGGAGACTATTAATTTTGAGGTATTTTCCTCTTTACAATATCTTATATAAACCTTTAATTATTGCACTTTAAGCCAAACAAAATTATTAACTGTGACCTCCAAAAATGAATGCACAATCAAGAAAGGTATACCAATTGCATAAAAAAAAATTCTTTGTTATTTTCATACAATTTGTTATTTTGTTAATTGTGGTCTCTTTCTTACATTAACTTTAATTATGATTGACAGGAGACTGTGACAATTAATGAACAAGGTGAAATGGAGAAGAGGGTTGAAACAGTAGATTATCGATCATCAGGGGGCAAAGGACAAGAGGTGAAGAATGTTCAGATAATTCACCAGTCCCATCCTAAGGAAAATTTGAACACTAGTGGTGGTGTTTTGTCTAATGCTGCAGCTTCTGTTGTAAACACCCTTCAATCTGCACAGAATGCTATCTCCAAAAAATGAAAATTGCAGAATCTGCTTATATAGTTGTTTATTAATTATCATATATATATATATATATATTTATATTAACTTCTATTTAACTGAACATTTATCAGTGTATATATATATACATATATTTTTTGTAATGGTATAGGAAGGAGAATCGATCCTAGTATCCTACCCCTCGGAAAATATGCACTTACCGTTAGTTCGGTGTGCAACGTTTATCAGTATATGGATTTCAATCCTTTGTATCGATTTTTATTCTGTAAATTTTGTTTATTATATATATATATCAATTATTTTTGGTTCTATGGTTTCATTATATTTCCAATTTCCTTCGGGCCTGTAAGTCACAGGTTCAAATTACAAAAATCTCTTTGCAATGTAAGGAGTTTCGTTAATTTATATCATCAAAGTTGATACAAAAGGAAACGTATAATACCTGTAAAATTCTTGCTGAATCACAGCCATTCCCATCTCAATAGCCCGCAAATTTAAATCCCTGTCAAAACAAGAAATAGCCAGTTGCCACTACCGAAAGCAAAACAAAGCTAATTCTCTTTAATTATTCTTTTTCATCCTTCCAGAGAATCCTATTCTCTTGCAACTTTATGTCTTAGTTCATGCTCTAGTTTGCTTATATAATATGCAGGCAAATATCTCTTTTTCTGTAGTTCCGTTCTCATTTGTGTTCACAAGGTGAACTATCCAACTCTTCTTTTCTTTTCCATAATCTTAAGTTTATTAAACTTTTTTTCCAGGTTCTTTTTTTTTTTGAGGCCAATCCAAGTTCTTTTTGGCTCATCTAGAATTGGTTTCTTTTTTCCCACAACAGCAATGGGTTTGGCAATTTCAAGGTTCATGAAACTGCTCTTTGCAAGGAAGGAAATGAGGATTCTGATGGTGGGTTTGGATGCAGCCGGAAAAACAACTATTCTCTACAAGTTGAAACTTGGAGAGATTGTCACTACCATACCTACCATTGGTAATCTCTATTTCTTGCTTGGCTTCAATGGCATGGGTTAAAAGTTAACCTTTAACATAGATTTTACCTATCTTTGATCATAAAAACATAAAAATTGTAAGTAACCTTGAAATACAAATCAATGACAAATAGACACTAACTGGTTTGTAATCTTTTCTTATTATTTCAGATTTTGAAACAATTCTACAGGTTTTTCAAGTTGAAATATACAAACTATTCTGTATTTTGATTGATATTTCTGATGGGTCAGGGTTCAAAGTGGAAACTGTTGAATACAAAAATGTTAGTTTCACTGTCTGGGATGTTGGAGGACAGGATAAGGTAATAAGTTTGATCTCAGAACTGATGTATAAAATCAATTTTCTATTATATTTAAGGTTGCATACTGCTGTGCACTAGCCACAAATACAAGTAATTTGCCAAAAACACACACACACACACACACACACATATATATATGATCAAGTATCAAATTATTTGTTTTCTGTGTGTAAAAGATATCTTAGACTTTCTAATTTTTCGATGCATAGATTCGACCATTATGGAGACATTATTTTTCAGAACACTCAGGGCCTTATCTTTGTGCTGGATAGTAATGGCAGGGAAAGGATTGCAGAATCTAGAGATGAGCTTCATAGGATGTTAAATGAGGCATATGCTCCATCTTTCAAGTAACTTGGCATCGTCGCCTCCGCAATTTATTATGTCTAAGAAAATCCCATTATTGATCATGCTTAAGAATGCAAAATCCAATAAGAGCATGTTTGGATTGAGATAGAAATTGATTTTATTAAAAAAAAAAAAAGAAGCAATTAGAAGTAACTTGAGAGTATTGTCTTAACTCCTCTAAAATTGGTATAGTTAGAACAAGTAAATTCACCTTAAAATTACAGTTTCAATATAATTAATGTTCTTTTTAATAGCATCTCAAACAATGAACTTCGAAGAAGGAAATTTTCTATGATGATTCTTGTTAGAATTAGCATTTGAGAAGGGACTCCGATATATATCAAATATGTAATCTAGCTTTAATTTTTTCAGGATGAACTACGCAACGCAACATAACTTGTGTTTGCTAATAAGCAAGATCTTCCAAATGCAATGACTGTTTCAGAAATCACTGATGAACTTGGGCGCCGCTGCTATTCATCCATTTAGTTTGGAATCTGGTATGAACTATAAATTAACACTTTCGAGTACTAATGATATCGGGAATTGGATGGTATATAGGTATATTCAGGCTACTTGTGCTACTAATGGGCAAGGACTCTATGAGGGTCTTGATTGGCTATTACTACAGTATTAATTTCACTCAACAAATTATGAAAAATGGAGTTCTAGCTTTAGTAATTGAACTAATCAAATGATGAAATTTGGTTATTTCAATTTTTTTCTTAATTCCATTATAACAATTTCTTAGAGGCCATAATTTCTTGGATGCTTGACAGGCTTCAAGTTAGTTCACGACAAGGACATCACTTGAAAGACTTTGCTTATCATCTCAATTTAATACTACCAGAGTCTAACAGTAGTACTTCAGGGTCCCTAAATTATCAGAAAAGAGTTCCATGGATACCAAAAATTATCTGATTTAAACTGTTGTTTGATATATGCAAGGTATTTATTTTATTCAGCTACCAATGATACTATGAAAACGTGACAATTTAATAACTACAAAGTTAATCAGTGCTGGTCAAGGGTCTAAAAGATAGGTGAATGTGGCAGAGGATCTTCATTTCTAACATGACAAATTCTGATTAATTTTATCTTTACAGGGTTAGCCTAGCGGTGAAAGTTCAAGAGAAGATTTGCAGTTGAGGCATTATTACAGGTTTTAATTTAATGGAAATTTGAATACACTCAATAATTTGTATGGACTTGTGTACTGAGACCTTGTTGATGGTTAATGAATTACCTATAGTTGCTGTTAATTAGACCAGTCCGTAGACAGAGCTGCAGATCTCAATCAGTGAAGAAAATTACGGTTTAAGAAGTTTTCAAAAAATTTAGTATTTTCAAACTCAAATCCACTTATAATAATATATAGCTCTGAGTTCTGTCATTAATATAGTTGTGTTGGCAAGAGGAAATACAAAAATATTATGCTTTTTGTACAATAAGCAAAATCTTTTATTTAATTATTTTTGTCTAATAGAGGTTAAGTTCTAATCTCACCAAGAATACCTTTCTCGGTTAAGGAAAAAAAGATAACAATAGATATCATATAGACATCGTCCTTTTATTTATTAATAACTATTCCTGAAAACAGCCATGACTCCCTTAATTCAAAAAAAAAAAAAAACTACCCATGTGAAACCCTTTTGATTTTTGATGGGTCTCTTCATTTTCCAGCAAGTGAAACCTTGAATAAATCTAGTAGGGTCTTGCCAGAGATGCCCAATTCTAAAAAATGATAAGACTTCTCGAGATTTTGACACAAAAAAACAGAGGACATAGCCAAGGAAGATGAGGAAAAGTTTCTTCTCTAAAAAAGGACTTCGCATCTTCATATCAAATTTGTCTCAAGAAGAAGGCTTAAATCAAGGTGGTGTTTTTTCTTGTTCTTGGACTATAGTTGTATTGTTTTTTAAGACCATAGCAGATATGTTTGCCCTTTTCACCATAACAGTTTTTACTCTGAAAAGACTCACTGGCTAGCGCAGGACTGTAGCCAATGCCTGAAATTTCTCCCATTAATTCTGCATATTTTTCTTGTTTCATATTCAGAATCAAAGAAGAAACAAGAAAGTACTAAGCTTTGACAATTTCTCCAAGTATACGTCAAAGCCAAGCTTTTCTCCAGCTGTTTTCAACAACTTTACAAATATATATATATATATATATATATTATTTACAGCCTTTGTTCACAGTTCACTCCTCTCTCATGAGTCCTTTACTTAACCGTATTCTTTTATCCATATTCATCTTTTAACCTGTTCTGAATTATTATATTCATTTATATTTTACTCATTTTATTTTCATTTCTCATAATATTTGTTTCATAATATCATCTTAATAACGCAAGTGAAGACAAGAAAGTGATATAAGATAGATCCAGTCAATTTTATTTCTTACAGTGATTCACTGATCCCATATCTTTGCCTGTAAGAATCTTCAAAGAAAATTTTGCTCAGTTTATGTTAAAAGATTGCCCAAGGCTTATCCCACTTAGGAAACATGGCAGAATCATCAAATAAGTATTGGGTTTGTAAATGTTTTGAATACTTTTACACAATGCATTTATTTCTGAGTATTTCTTGGTAGAATAGTATGTTCAGGTAATTTTTGCAGAAACACATTATTTCTCAGCTTTGAAATCCAAGCCTCCAGTCTTATAATCATATTTTCATTTAGCAGAATTGAATTTGATTCTTTTGTCTTGATTGTTTCATAATGAAATGGTCATTAATTTTGGTATTCAAATTCTTATTCTTCTCTTCATTTTTAACAAAAAAAAAAAAGGAATGTGAGAAGCAAGTATTAAAGGAATTCAACCACTAACAATTCCTAAATGGTCTTTGTATCAGAAAAAACGATTGCAAAGAAAAGATTTTGATAAGATAATGGAACTGGTTACACTTGGTATTTTTTCCAAGTAATTTGGTATTTCATTTGGCATGTAAATCAAATTCAAGTGTTCAACCATTTAAAATTAGTGTAACTATCACATGATTCAAGAATTATGACTAGGTGGGGCCAATTGCCATAGCTGTTGTTGCATTGATGGCCTTGCATTTTTTCCCTTCTCTCTCTCTCTCTCTCTCTCTCTCTCTCTGTCTCACGAATTACGTTCCTAAAGGCATTATTATGCCTGTTAATGGCTGAACTATTTACTATACCCTAAGTTATAAAAGCAAAAAAGCAAAGACAGGGCCACAGCAAACAAAGAAGTCCTTCCCAAAGCCAAGAGGCGCACTCAGACTCAGTCCTACATTCAAAATTCTCCACTATAGTCTCCTTGTTCTTTTTCAGGTTTTGGTAGTTTGAAATAACAGCATGAACCTGGAAACCTATTTTTTACCCGTCCTTTCTCATGTCTTTTTCTTCCATTACCTATTTTCCAAGAACCACTTTTTTTATGCAAATAATTCATACAAACATTGCCATAAAACTCCCAACTCCTTCAGTTCTACGTCATTTTAAAAGCTTACACATTTCATATTTTTGGGGTTGCTATTGGTTCAAGGAATAAAGATCTTCTTCCACCCAAAAACCAACGTTTGCACTTCCTATTCTTTCCACTAAGTAGTGCAGAAGTTCAACATCCCATGACCATATATATATAGGTAAAGAATGCCAGAAAATGACCCAGAGTTCGGTCTGAGCAATAAGCTCAATTACATACTCAGTTCTTTGTTCAATGGCTTCTGCACGTATTATGGCAGGTTTACTGTTAACGAAATTAGAGTTGAAAAATATAAGGCCAGATGACTCAGTAATGCCACTGAAAAATTGAAGGAAGAAAGTAGTTCAAGTCACCAATCCAATTGTTGAACAATTTTCGGTTAAACTCGCTAGATATTTAGCATAGCATTAGTAGGCCCTGATATCATACATAAAGGTTAAGTTTCAATCCTATTATTCAAACACCATCCTAATTTATTGCGCGGAAAATAGACAGACAATACTTAGACGCACTAGCATATAGTAAAATGTCGGTAACCAAACACACACTTGACAGGGGGAGAAAGCCATTGCCCTGGTTGTTGGTTAGTAAGACTTTTTGCTTTTGTGGTTTGACATTGTAGAAAGACCTATCTAATATTGTGATTTAAGAGGTTTTCAATTGTTTTGGTGTCTGTAGACAGAGAAGTAAATAAACATTTTAGTTGTATCCCTTGTTAAGAATCTACTCTCAAGTAAATCCTCTCTTCTTTCAAGCAAGGAAACTAAGGGCTTCTAGGTCCAACTCTAGCTATGGCATCACTTACTATTTTACCTTATGATATTGGTAAATCAACAGCAATTGATAGCATACATAGACAACATAGAGGATATCTCAAGTTTGATCCAATAGCGAACCGTGTTGTACCAATAGAATAAATGATCTAAACAAGTAAGAGAAAAGGCACTGCATACGGAACTATGGAAAAACGTCACCAATCTCCTAGTTTCATTCTCAAAGGAAAAGATCCCAGATTGAATTTCTCATTTTCTGACTGAGATCAAGCAAGATCAAATACTAGGCCAGAATGTATATGGCATTCAATGAAACAGACAAAGGTTAGGCCCCAAGAGCAGCATCGAGGAATTAATATGCAAAATAGTAAAATGTATAATAACATGTTCTACAGTAGACAATAGAAGTAAAAATTAATGCGGACTGCTAAGCACATCCACAAACATACGATTTAGTGAGGGCAACCGCATTTGCTGATCTTGAGTTCTATTCCTTTTGAACCGAGACAATGGAGATGATGAGACTCTGGATGAGACAGCCCATGAGTCATTCGAGCTATCACAGCTGAAATATGCATCAATTATGCCATCTGGGCTGCTGGGTGTCCATGGATGCTTGCGCTTGCAGCCTTGACTTTGGCTGCCTGATAGCTCCATAATAAGCTTGTAACACTCGTTCACTTTGTCCTGTTGCAATATGGAATTGGAAATTTAACCAATGGGCTTACAAAGTCATACATTTTATAAAGCAGGGGATCCAACTTCCAAGACCATGTTGAAACAAAGGAAGCAAGTTAATAAGCCACAAACCTCACTGATTTTGATCACAGCCATAAGCTGGTTCTGATATTCCAATTGATTGCATGGCTCAACCTCCTTAATAACATGCAGCATCGTTGCAGTTGCTAATATGGAAGGAAGATAACTCGTGAATCTTGAATCTGAAATCAAAATCCAACATTTGAAAATCAATTAAAGGAAAAAAGTTGGATAATGTTCCTCTTCATTGCATTCAATATTTAATACAAACGAATTCAGAGATTGGCAACTAAATTAATAGCTGTTGAATTGCTTACCAGCAATGACAGAGAGAAGTATACGCTCGCACCTCCTAAAAAATTCCCAATGTGAGTGATTCTTTAGACCAAGCCTCCTTGTAATATGATCAAAGAAGGAAATTGGAGTCACAGGATTCATCCTCCACTGAAGAGTAGAGAGCACCAGAAGCTCCATTCTCTTTATAGTCTTGGCTTCAAAGACATACTTTGATTCCTCTACCTAAAAACCATAAAACACAAAACCCAACATTAAGAACTTAAATAAATAGTTCAATAAACATCCAGTTAAGACATTTTAACAAACGCTCAGATTGCAAAATTGTGGAACGTACTTGCAAGTCTAGAAGAAGAGGAACTTGGGTCTCCTCCACCTTAGCAGCCAGAGACGAACAAGCTACAGCAGCAAGTTGACCCATCCAAGGCTTATCTCTTGGAAAATTTAAACTGGAAATGAATCTATCAAAGTAATTCACAGCAAGAACACTAGTTAAAGCACTGAACCCATAATGTGCCTTCACTCTCAAAATCCAATTAATAGCCTCTTTACGAGCCAAAATTAAAGACCCATCACAGATAACATTATGAAAAACAAAATGGGTATCTTTTTCTTTAGAGATTAGAGTCAATAACTCATCATCTTCCCAGAACAAGTCTTGTTCAACCAAAATACAAGAAAAAGGTGACTCCTTTATAACAGTCCGATCACAAATTTCACCATTAACATCAAATTTCTCATAAGCTTCATCCTCAATGCATTCTTCTTCACAATACAACCCATCAAGAACCAATGCTGGGCTTAGAATTAGCTGTTGATTCTCTTCTTCTTGAAAAGCCATCTTCTTCAAAGAAGAAGAGATTCAACCCACTTCTCATTATACCATCTAAAAGATTAGAATCTCACCATGAGCCCCTTTCTCTCTTTCTCTCTAGACTCTACTGAGATAAGCAGAGCAGAGTTAGATAGTGAAAGAGAAATAGAAAGAGAGAGAGAGTGAGAGAGACACAAATCAAGTAAGCAAGCGAAGAGTTTTATCTGAGAAGGTCTTCACGGCTGTCCTTTTTTCCCCCTTTCTTTTCTTTTTTTCTCTTTTCCTGAATTTCTTTCTTTTATTCTATTTAGCTGTTATTTGCTATTATTATTTTTTATTTATTCACTTAATTTTTTAAAGTTTTTTCTAATTTTTTATTATTATAAACGACCGTTTGGCGCGATAGAAATTACACGACACAGAAAAAGGCACAGTCATGGAGAGCTTTTTCCCGAGAAAATGAAATCTCGCTATTTATATACACACGCAGCTTTTTATCATTGAATTGTCTAATTTTCTTTTTTTATTTTGTCTTTTCAAATAATATATATATACAGAAATAAGTTATCACGAGTATCCTCGATATATTTTAATTCTTGCTATTTAAAAATTAATATTTATCTTCAAAGACTATTTATAAAATTTTGAAAATTCTTTATATTTTTTAATTTTTTAATTTTTTAAAATTTAAAATTATTATCATTTAATTTTAAAATTAAAATAATTTCATTTTTTAGATTTTATAATAATAATGTATATATAAAATAAATATTATTGTTACTAATAGTTATGTCAGATGCACGTTTCGAAAATTGGAATATTAAAATGAATATGTTAACATTATAATAAATAGAATCTTCGTTTCAGTGAATGTATTAGAGAAAATATTGAGCTGATTTTATAATATAAAATGAAAATATAGTAATATATTGATAAAAAAATTAAACAAATGAAAGTAAATATAATTAGGAGATGCAAAATAATTCGAAATTAACTTAAATAAAAATAATTTAAAATAATATTTTCGCTTTGCAATCCTCAAATAATATTATTCTAAATAACATTGAAAAAAAAAGGTGAATCAATATAATCTCAATTAATTTAAGATTAAAACTTGATTTGATTGATTATTGTTACTAGTTTTTATAATAAATATTTTAGTTTTATTGTTTTGGAAACTAATATTTTTAGTTTCTAAAATCTATGATAATTATTTGAAAATTATGAAAACTATTATTATATTTTAATTTTTAAAATTTCAATTTATATAACTTTCATCACTAAATTTTCAAATTAAATATATCTAATTAATTTTATAATTAATTAAAAAATTATATAACACGTCCAGTTAACTTTTTTTTATTTTTATAATTTATTGTTATGTTGCAATTAGCAGGGCCAATTTGGCAATTCACTGTTGAGTAATAAGATATATATTGAAAAAAAGTACAAACTTATATCTATTTTATCCAATTTATTGATTGCATATCAAAAAAAATTCAAAAAGAGACAAAGTTGTTAATTTTTTAATCAAGGCATTTACGTTTTACATTACTTCGATTCCAAAAATCATTATAGTATCCTAAAATTAAATATAAATTCAAATTGATAAGTAGGAATTTAAAATAAGTTTGGACAAAAGCCTAATTTAATCTTTGAACTATAATAAAAAGTCTAAATTAGCCTTTAACATTTTTTTTTAATTAAATTGGTATTTTTTTTCAAGTTTGATATAATTTATCCTTTTTTTTAATTGAACCGTTAAATACTTAACGACATGAGTTAATTTAGACTAAAATTAAATATTAAAAGTTAAATTAAATTTTTTAAAAAATATTAATATAATATTTTCTAAAAAATTATTTATTTATTAATATTTTTAATATCAATAATTTACAATATTAATAAATATTTTTATAATAATTTAAAAATCTATAATTTAAAAAATAATTAAATAATATTAAATAATATATAAAAATTATATTATTTAGGATTTTATAATATTTTATAATATAATATTATGAAATTAATATTGAAAATTTTAAAAAAATAATTTTCATTAAAAATATTATAATTTATAATATTAATAAATATTAATAATTTTATTTTTTAATATATTTTTTATTTTTAATAATTAATTAATTTTTATATTATAAATTATTTATTAATTAATATTTTTAATATCAATAATTTATAATATTAATAAATAATTTTTATAATTTTATAATTTATAATAATTATTTATCTAGTTTTATTTAATTTTATTAGACAGAGATTATGAGATAAAATTATGTTATTTTTTTTAATGCATCACCCTTTAATACATTACAAGAGTTGATAATACGCTATTTATTTTTTATTCTTTTTCTTGCTAAATAAAGTTTTTTTTTAAATATAATTTTTGAATCTTTTTATTTTTTTTAAAAATTAAAATTAAAATTCTTAAATTATATATAATTATTAAATTTTTAATTATTTTTTAAATTATAGGTTATTAAAAAATATGAATTATAAAATTATAACAAAATAATTATTAATATTTTAAATTATTAATATTAAAAACATTAATTAATAAATAATTTATAATATTAAAAATTTAATAATTATTTAAAATAAAAAATTAAAATTATTAAAATTTATTAATATTATAAATTATAATATTTTTAATATTGATTTCATAATATTATAATTAATATTATATTAAAAAATATTATAAAAATCCTATATAATATAAATTTTTATATATTATTTAATATTTTTAATTACTTGTTAAATTATAGATTATTAAATTATTATAAATTATAAAAATATAAAAAATATTTATTAATTTTATAAATTATTGATATTAAATATATTAATTAATAAATAATTTTAAAAAAAATATTATATTAATATTTTTTAAAAATTCAATTTTAATCATAATATTTAATTTTAATCTAAATTAGTCCTTATTATTAATTATTTAATAATTTCTTAAAAAAAGGGTACCTTATATTTTAAAAAAAATATTAATTCGGTAAAAAAAAATTAAGAGTTAATTTAAAATTTTCACTATAATATAAGAAGCTAAATTAAATATTTATCCAATAATTTTAGTATTTTAATTAACATTTATCAAGAATAGTGTTAGATAAAAAATGCCAAGATTTGACTAATAAATTTTCTAATTAGTCTACAAACCTTAATTTATTGCGAAAAGTTAAAAATAGTAAAATAAAAATGAAGTTTGACAGAAGATAATTCTGAATTTTTTTTTTAAATCTGTTTCACAGCAGAGTTAACGTCATCTGTTCAAAACTCGTTGACAATTACTTCCTTTTATAGGTAACCAAAAGATCTCATTGGTCCGTATTTTCAAGTTTTTATATATTTTATTATTATTATTAAATTAAATAACAAACTTATTTATTTATTTATTTTAGTTGTTTTGAACAGTTATAAGATAATAACAGAGTAAACACGACGCCTTTTGGCACGTGTATTGTTCAATAATCACGAAAACGACGAGTGTCCGTTCGACGTGGTCAACGACTTTTACCTCTGAATATTTTGAAAAACCTCAAGCCCGGTGATTATTATTATTATTATTATTAAAGCTGAAATTCATCCTTGCAATTTTATTTTTTGTTTTCAATTTAGTTTTGACAATACTCTAAATTAATTTTAAGATTAAATCAATTTATAACTTTTCAACATTCATTTTTTTTAAAATTAGTTTTAATGTTAAATTAGTTAATTTTTATTATCATGTTAATTGTATTTAAATTTTATTTAAAAATTTAAAAATTAAATCATTTTAATTTAAAACTTTTCTTAATGATTTTTAATTTTTATTTTATAATTTTGTTAATTTTATTGATTTATATCTAATTTAAGTTTGAGTATTTAAGGATTGTATATATATTAACAGTCAAAACTCACTATACTGAAAGTACATAGTTCACCATAGAGGTACAGTGTATTATTATACCAGACAACACAGACTTTCTTTAGTCTATTCGGCACTAATAGTACTTATTATCTTATTTTCAGCATGTATATCTCAAACTACCATCGATATTTCTGATGTATCGGAACAAGACCAGCCTAAGCTGCAAATTTTATACAGAGCATACTCTATCCTTAGAAGAATAAATAAAATATAGTTTCACCAGATAATCTTAAACATCGTACATGAACATATCATACTTAAAGCTTAAATAAAACATTACTTCTTTTGACTATTTCTGATTAACATACTCACTATTAATTTTTTTTAGATCATTACACAATTAAGATGCTACCATTTGATTAAAATGCATTTGAATTAAATATATACAAATGTATACATGTTTTTATTGATTATTAATGTTAAATAGATAAATGTTTCTCAAGTATAAAGTGAAAAAAAAGTATAAAGTAGAAGACAAATGAGCAAAATTTTCCAATTCCTCCAATTAAAAAATTGTCTTCAATTGATTGAATGGTAAGTAATAGTTCATTCATTTGGATAAGTTAATAAGGTTCATGTACTTGTAATTGAAATATAATTAATAATAAATTTAATAAATCAAATAATAATTAATAAAAATAATTAATGAATTGTAAATATATGATTAATTGTATATATTTAGTCATGTAAAAATATAAAAGTTTGATATAATAAACCCGAATATACACCCGGTTGAATCTAATAAACATTCATTCATTTTCTGTCAGATTGGAAAATTTTGCTTATCCTTAGTTTCAAGGGTCGACCTTGTAATCCCATTGGCTTCATAGCATAGTTTTTTTTTAGTACACAAGTGTAAATTTTTCTTTGGGAAATTAACCATTTTGTGTAGCCAGGAGAAATTCATAGAAACTTTTTTTCTAATTATTTTTTTTAATGTAAAATGTTAAATCTTATATAATTTTTTATTGGTTTATTCAAAATCTGAAGATGGAGATATATAGGGCAATAAAGACAAAAACAAAACATTAATAATATCTACATCTCTATCAAACTGCGCAGTCTCATAAGATATAAATACACCCAAAGGTCCACATTCAAAATTTATCAATTTGCATTTCTCTATAATTTTCCTTTACTAAATTATAACTTTGGACTCCACAAATCACAATTATTAATTACAAATCAATCAAAATAACAAATGTTTCTTTTTTATCTGAAGGGAAAAAAAATACATTGTATAGCATATTTTTTAAATTTTTATAAATATTTTATTTTTTTTTGTATATTTTTGATATACTTAATGTATATTTTTAAAAATTGACTATATATTTAGTATACCTAAAATAAACCTTTGAAAAGGGTATTTCTAAAATTAAAAATTAAAAAATGGTATTTTTAAAATTGAAAAAGAAAAATGGATATTTTTAAAAATATTTTTATTTTTTAGAGTATTTTTGAAGAAATCCAAAAAAAAAAAGGAAAAAAGAAAGTTGATATCAAATTTTTAGTGCTCTTAATTACTGAATTTCAAAATATGCAGACCCTTTACATTTTATGGTGTTCATAAAAAACTGAAATTTACATTTGAATGTTTTGATTAATTATGTTCTAATACTATTGAGAGGGGAAATTAATTAATATTCATAAAAAAATTACTAAAAGTAAACATAAGAGTATTATTAGATCTTGATTCATAACAAAATTAAAGTCAAAATGAATTATTTGATAAATTAATATTTAATATGAGATTTAATAATTTCAATCTGATTTAAAATTAGTTTGATAAGTTTTACATTAGGGTTAGATCATTTAAATTAACCAAAACTTACATTTTTCTATTAGAAAATTCTACCATAAACAGATTATATATACATACAGCTAATAATAATCTATTAATAGAATAATGATAAGAAAAATAATTAATTTTGTTTAATTTTTTTTAATTGAGTGTATATATATATATATACCTGACTACAAAAAAGGGCCAACTCACAAGGGAGAGAAATGTTAGTAATATATTAAAAGTTGACATTGAAAACGAAACAGACTCCAACAGGCTACAACAAAATCTTAACTTATCATAATAATTGATGGCGTCCTCTTCTATGCTCTGTACGCCCCCTTTTTGCTGTCTCTACTATTTTTTTAATTTATTGATGAACAATTCTGATTATTTAATTTCTATGCTACCCTCTTTATTTTATTTTTTACCATTCTTTTATTGTCCTAAAATTAAATCTTGTGCATCTATTGATTCTACCTTACTCACCTTCTATATTCATTATGAATTTGTGTTTTTAAAAACATTTTGTCTTTTCTTTTCCTCTTTTAAATAATTTTGAATTAATATATCTATGATTATCACTTTCAGGATCGATAATTTATTACATTCTCACTTTAATAAAAAAAAATTGATTGAATTAAAAATAAATAAAATCAAAATTATTATTAATTGAATTGATAATTTAAATTTAAATTTTTTATTTTTAATATTGTTAAATTTTAATTTCATTAACAAAAACATCCTTGAAAAAATAAAAGAAAAAAATATCAAATATATTGACTATGTAATCAACAACTAACAATTGAACTACTATAAAAACTAAATAACTATATCAAATCTAAGAAGAGGAGAAGGAATTGGGGCATACATTAGGGTTGAAACCACTAATGAATTAGGATGAAACTGTTGTGAAAAAATTGAATTCCACCAAATTAAATAGCCAAAAAAAAATTTAGCTACCGCGGAAGCAAGCTATTAAATAAAATAGAGAACACCAAAACTTTAACGAGGTTCGGCCAAAATTATTGCCTACGTCCTCGGACACTACCAAATATATTTCAGTGAAGAAATATTACAAAAGAGAGAAGAGAAAGAGCTCGTCAAACACACTAATTTGGGACAAGCTTCTGAGAATGGGACGAATTGAATTGAGAAGCAGGCCTTTGTATTTATAGGCAAACTTCCTATCAATTCTCTACTAAATTCCCGATGTGGGATTGGTTACAATTGATTAAAAATTATTAATTTTTAAACCAAATTGATTTAGTCCACAAATTGCAAACAGAAGGAATTGTTATTAATTCCTTTGGCTGGAATTGAGCCACGTAGCCGACAATCTCCACCTTGGCGAAATTCACAACTGCAAATTTCTGTTCTCTCACAAAATTGTAGTGTCATCAAATGCGCTTCGCAGCGCCAGTTTCAAATTTGAACAATATTGATCAAGTCCAAACAATGTTTGAACTTGACAGCTGTCACCACTTTGGTCAACATATCAGCAGGATTCTCAGCAGTCTGAATCTTCTGGAGCTTCACCTGATCTTCCTCCAGAATTTCTCTAACAAAATGAAATCGAACATCGATGTGCTTCGTCCTTGCATGATAAACTTGGTTCTTTGCCAAATGAATAGCACTCTGGTTATCACAATATACAACAATGTTGTTTTGCATAATTCCCAATTCACCAAGCAACCCTTGAAGCCAAATTGCCTCTTTAACAGCTTCAGTAACTGCCATATATTCTGCCTCTGTCGTAGAGAGCGCAACTGTTGACTGTAAAGTAGACTTCCAACTAACTGGTGCTTTTGCAAGTGTGAATACATAACCAGTAGTTGATCGATGTTTATCCAAATCTCCTGCATAATTGGAATCACAATATCCAACTATGCGTTGACCATTCTCCTTATCCTGCTCAAAGACCAATCCAACATCCACGGTGTTCAGAAGATACCGTAGAATCCATTTCACAGCTTGCCAATGCTCTTTGCCAGCATCATGCATGTACCTACTCACAACTCCAACTACCTGTGAAATGTCAGGCCTCGTACATACCATAGCATACATCAAGCTACCAACAACATTTGCATAAGGAACCTTTGACATGTATTCCTGTTCTGCATCATCTTTTGGCGATTGAGCTGCACTGAGTTTGAAATGAGGAGCAAGAGGTGTACTAACAGGTTTGGTCTTATCATCCATACCAAAACGCTTTAGTACCTTTCTCAGATATTGCTTCTGAGACAAACAAAGTCTCCCCAATTTCCTATCTCTGGATATCTCCATGCCGAGAATCTTCTTTGCCTCGTCCAAATCTTTCATTTCAAATTCTTGATTCAACTGATTCTTAAGCTTCTTAATTTCTTCTTTATTCTTTGATGCTATCAACATATCATCGACATAAAGAAGAAGATAAATGAAAGAGCCATCTTGTAGCTTATGCAAATACACACAATGATCGTATTTGCTTCTTGTGTACTTTTGCCTTTGCATAAACCTGTCAAACCGCTTGTACCACTGCCTCGGAGACTGCTTCAATCCGTAAAGCGACTTTACAAGTTTGCAAACCATATTTTCTTTTCCAGCAACTTTGAATCCCTCTGGCTGAGTCATATAGATTTCCTCTTCCAGATCTCCATGTAAAAATGCAGTTTTTACATCCAACTGAACTAGTTCCAAATCCAACTGTGCCACCAAAGCCAACAAAATTCGAATGGAGGAATGTTTTACAACTGGAGAAAATACTTCATTGTAATCAATTCCCTCCGTCTGAGCGTAGCCTTTAGCTACCAACCTTGCTTTGTAGTGAACACTATCTCTGTCAGGAAATCCATCTTTCTTTGCAAATACCCATTTGCACCCAATTGCCTTCTTTCCCTTCGGTGGATTGACTAAAATCCACGTCTGATTCTTATAAAGGGACTTCATTTCATCTTCCATAGCTTTCCTCCACTTTACTTCTTCTGAACTTCGGACAGCTTCATTAAAAGTGGACGGAATGCTATCATCTGCAATTGAAGATGCATAGGCCACCATATCATCATAACGAGCAGGTTTTCTTATAGTTCTTCGTGGCCTACCAAGTGCGATTGATTCATGTTGCTGTGTAGGTTCTTGGATTTGAACCTCTTCTTCATCTGACTCTCCTTCTACCTCAGGAGTGCCTGCAGTTTCAATATCTGCTACTGGGATTTTTCTACCAAACTCCACCTCCTTTAGAGTATCCTCCACCTGTTGTGGAGTACCATCTGACTGCTCCGTTGTCACCTTTCTCAACATGGTAGATTCATCAAAAGTGACATCTCTGCTGAAGATTATCTTTTTCGTTTCTGGACACCATAGCCGGTAACCTTTAACTCCTGTGGTTATTCCTATAAAAATGGCTTCTTTTGCTCTTGGATCCAGCTTCGATTCCTTAACATGATAGTATGCAGTGGAACCAAAAATACGTAAGGAATCATAATCTTTAGCAGGCTTTCCTGACCATACTTCTATAGGTGTTTTACCACCAATAGCAGTTGACGGTAATCGATTAATGAGATGGCATGCATATGCCAAAGCCTCAGCCCAAAATTTCTTGTCTAACCCAGCATTAGACAACATACACCGAACTTTCTCCAGTAATGTCCGGTTCATGCGTTCTGCTACCCCATTCTGCTGTGGTGTATGTCTAACCGTGAAGTGTCGAACAATACCCTCATCTTCACAGACTTTCATAAATAGATCATTTTTGAATTCTCCTCCATTGTCTGTTCGAAAACATTTGATTCGTCTGCCTGTTTGAGTTTCAACCAACTTCTTCCATTTAAGAAAAGTTGTCAGCACTTCAACTTTCGACTTCAAAGCATACACCCAAACTCTCCGAGAGTAGTCATCAACAAAGGTAACATAATAGTGATTGCCTCCTAAAGAAGGAGTTTTAGAAGGCCCCCACACATCTGAGTGAATATAATCCAGAATACCCTTGGTATCATGGACTGCAGTGCGAAACTTCACTCGTGTCTGCTTCCCTTTGATGCAATGCTCACAAAAACCCAACTTGCAGGTTTTCACATTCTTCAATAATCCTTGATCAACCAAACTTTTTAAGGATTTTTCACCTGCATGTCCCAATCGCATATGCCATAATCTGTTCGCTTCCAGATCTTTGTCATCACCAGAAACTACTGCTGCTGTTGTCTCTATAATTGCATTACCTTGATAGTAATACAAATTATTCCTTCTCCGCAATCCTTTCATCATCACTAGTGCACCAGAGATTACTCTCATTACCCCATTTTCTGCAATAATTTTGAGCCCTTTAGATTCAAGGACTCCAACTGAAATGAGGTTCTTCGTCAAACATGGCATATATCGAACATCAGTCAGGATCCTGATTGACCCATCATGATTCCTCAAGCGGATTGAACCAATCCCTTCGGTGAAACAAGGATTGTCATTTGCTGTGTAGACAACTTCATGATCAAGTTCTTTAAAATCAAAAAACCATTCCCGGTTGGGACTCATATGATGACTGCATCCGGAGTCTAACAGCCATGCATTAGAAGAACTTGTTGAACATGCCAAAGGAGTATCTACAGATGCCATGACCACCAATGAGAAGGATGATTCTGAATCTTCACACTCAGCTACATTTGAATCAACAACAGTTTTGCCCTTGACTTTTAGCTTTGGGCAATCTTTCTTCCAGTGACCTTTCTCATGATAAAAGGCACACTCATCTTTTTCAAGTCTGGCTTTCGAACGGGATCTACTTTTCTTTCCCCCTTTCTTTCGGCTTTGCGAACGGCCTCCAATCACTAGAGCTTGTGCTTCACTTGTCCTCTCCTTTTCTTTCTTTCGCAGTTCATGGCTGTATAGATCAGCACATACTTCACTGAGAGTCACCTCCTTATTCCCGTGGAGTAGAGTCGTTGTAAGAAACTCAAACTCGTCAGGGAGAGATGCCAACAACAATAGTGCCAAATCTTCGTCTCCAAAGACCACATCCAAATTAAACAGATCAGCCACCAACTGATTAAAACTTGTGATGTGTTCATTCATCGTGGTACCAGAAACATAATTGAAGCGAAACAGTCTCTTCTTCATGAAGAGTTTGTTCTGATTGTTTTTCTTCAAAAATTTCTCCTCCAAAGCCTTCCACAGATTGTTTACCGAAGTTTCTTTCGAAAAAGCATATTTTTGCTCTCTAGAAAGACAAGAACGAATTGTACCACATGCTAGACGATTGATGGTGCTCCATTCACTCTCCTCCATACTTTTGGGTTTCTCTTCTTCAATAGCGACATCTAGACCTTGCTGAAAGAGAGCGTCTAGAAGTTCGCTTTGCCACATGCCGAAATGACCGGTGCCGTCGAAAATCTCCACTGCAAATCTTGCATTTGTTACAGCGTTCCTCACTGAAGTGGAAGAGGATGCTGCAGCAATACCGGGTGTGGTATTTTTCTTTCCGTCCGCCATTCCTGCTACAAATATTATTTAATAGCTCCAAATACAAAATTACAAAAAAAAGCCAAGAAGGGTCAAATTACGCCGCAATTCCGGAAGGGTGATTACACCGCAATCCCGGAAGGGTCAAATAAAACCACAAAAAAAAAATTAAACCACGATCCAAGGAGGGTCAATTTACACCGCTATATCCCGGATGGGTCAAATTAAATTACAACTACTAAGCATACACTAACATAAGATAATTACAATGCATACTTAGATATCTTTGGCTCTGATACCAATTGTTGTGAAAAAATTGAATTCCACCAAATTAAATAGCCAAAAAAAAAAATTTAGCTACCGCGGAAGCAAGCTATTAAATAAAATAGAGAACACCAAAACTTTAACGAGGTTCGGCCAAAATTATTGCCTACGTCCTCGGACACTACCAAATATATTTCAGTGAAGAAATATTACAAAAGAGAGAAGAGAAAGAGCTCGTCAAACACACTAATTTGGGACAAGCTTCTGAGAATGGGACGAATTGAATTGAGAAGCAGGCCTTTGTATTTATAGGCAAACTTCCTATCAATTCTCTACTAAATTCCCGATGTGGGATTGGTTACAATTGATTAAAAATTATTAATTTTTAAACCAAATGGATTTAGTCCACAAATTGCAAACAGAAGGAATTGTTATTAATTCCTCTGGCTGGAATTGAGCCACGTAGCCGACAGAAACTGCTTGTGAGTAGAGAAAAAATAGAGAAAACAAGGGGCGGCTTAACATACCCTAATAACCTACTTCTCTCTCTTTTTATCAATATGAGACTATAGAACATTATATAAATATTTTGGTGTCTATTCTTTGGTGGTCTCTTTTGAACGCTAGAGGGAAGCTTTATTCTCTTTAGGTTATGTTTAAAACTAGAATTAGTTCAATCTCATCCTTGTTTTTTTGTCCACACCATGTTCTACGAAGGTTTTCCTTTATTATTCAATCTCAGACTCAATGACTCATCATGAAGATCTTCCTTGAAAACTGTTGGTTATGATTTTCAACAAGGCATTGTCCAGCCTAATCCCTTGCTTTCTTATCTCAGTAAAATAGATTGATGGAGAATTTTTTTCTCTCCTTAATTCACACATCTTCAGTTTTTCCCCAAATCCATTTGGTAGCCCTGATCCTTTTAGCTTCATTGGCTATTATGACTTTTATAGACTCCTTCTCTTAAGACTACAATTAAAAGATTAGCTCTCTTTGAGATCAATTGTAGTAGTTTCTCTTACTTTTGTTAACTGCTCCCTAGAGGTGTGGTGTTTTATTGTATTTATGTTTGTGCTTTTACATGGACACCTTTTTACTTGTTTTGTTAAGGAGATTCATCTTCTTCTCTCGGGTTGCATTGTTGTTTATTTTCTAATGAAATTTCCTATTTTATGATAAAAAAAAAATAACTAACAATTGAACTTGTTGACCAGTAATGTGTAGATGTATTTGAATTAAGATCACAAAAAGGAAGAAGAAGAAGAACTGAAATAGGAGGAAGTGATTAAATTGTAACAAGAATGAGAAGAAGAAGAATTAAGAGGAAGAGAGAAACATCAGAACTAGTTTTAGACGAAAGATATAACTTGTATTAATGATTTCATGATATCTCTATTCGTTATATTTTTTCATTGCTAACAAAATGATCCCTTAATTCCAACTCACTATAACTCTTAACAACTTGTAACAAATTACAAATATAATAGCGGATAACTAATTAACAACTAACTTTAGAACAGCAGTAGAATTAGAAATTTATTGAGGGGGTCAAAATTTATACAGAATAAAAATTACAGATGAGTTCATAATAAAATTAAATATTTAATATTACAGTGTCAGTAGTTCAATAATTAATTTGTGCTATTAGATTGACAATGACTAAGCGACGATAATTATATCCTACGAGTCTGTATTTTTTGAAAATGTTGCATAATAGCCTCATTTTTAATTTTTTTTAAAATATCTCTCTCCACATAACAAACCAAGCAGTCGGTCAAAAATTCATCTCCTATCTTGTTGCGCATATAATATCCTTATACCATATATATGTATAATACACCCACTCAAAATATATAAAATACGCGTATAGAGTATAAGAATGTTACAATCCGATTTAATAAAAATTTTCTTATTCCCAATTATTCAAAAAGTTTATACATATACATATATATTTATATATATCAAAATATATAAAACCTCACATTACTCAATTATACAAAATATTATTTATAAGTTACAATACATAATATCAAAATGTATTATAATATAAAATATATACATGCTGGCAAAATGACTCTGATCTTGATGTAATAAAAATACTTGAAGCTCAATCAATATAAGCCTAGACCCGATTTGATCTAGTAGAACTTTCAGGCTCTACCGGATCACCTCTATTACCTAAGCAATGAATTGCAATCGCGCTAAGCTAAAAGTTTAGTGGTATAAACTTTGATATTAATAAAATTATAAAATAATGCCAATGCAGAATGCTTATATGTTTTGTCACAATATGACATCCAAGCTCACTATTAAATATATTCTTTCACCACTTAATAATTCATACAAACACATATATAAGCATTAACCCAAACAACTAATACATTATTCAAATCCCAGGATTACTGTTTTGATCCATAATGACACTAAGTGTCTAGTCCCGAAGGCAAATCATATCACAGTGACGTTAAGCGTCTAGCCCCGAAGGCAAATAATGGGGATAATCTTATAGGCATGCCGCTAAACACAGAACTCTGAAAATTGAATAATATACTAGACACACAATTATTTCATATTTTTTCATTCTCAATTCCTTTCTCATTTTTTCATTTTTCTCATTCATATCAATATTATTTCATTTCAACATTTCATCATAACGTAGGATATTTCATAACAAAACACATTACACAAACACTTTGGGTCATTTTTATATTTTGCACATAATTCACATTTTATTCAATCTAACTATTAATAATAGCTTTTCATAATGCATAATAATGCATACATAACAATTTATATATCATGGCACAATGTTCATGTATTAAGTATCTTAACACATTTTCCTTCCAAAATGTGTTAAGCCCAATCTAATGTCAACATATCTAATTTATCAAAAGTTTATATTTACTTTAGAAAGCACTCCAAAACAAGCTTCAAAACTCCCTCCAACCTTTTCTTTTAAGTTGCTCTTCAACACTAGGGTTGGACAAACTACTTCCTCTTAATGTCTATACAAAATGTGATCATAAATAGACATTTAAGCAGGAATTACAAGTGTAAACAAAGAAAATATCTATTTTGGGCAATATTCTCAAGTAGCACGCCCAACAACACGGCGTGTTAATGACCGTGTCATTAACTCACTCTTATGGAAGCTTTGACGTTTCCAATGACATGAACGTGTTGTTGTCCACGTCATTACTTCTGCGTTACAAAAACTTTGACATACCCGATAACACAGGTATGTTACTGGCCATGTCAATTATCTTGCCTTATAGTAGCTATGACACGCTCAGAGACATGATCATGTTACTGGTTATGTCATCAATGTTGAAACTCAGCACCGTTGACACTCCCAATGACATTTCCATGTCACTGACCATATCAGGCAAAATTTATGCATTTCGCATACTCAACCATTTCAATACAATTATTCCCAAACTCATCTTTACGCAGTCCTTATTCATCACTTTAGTTTATACCCATGATTTACCCATCAATTCAACACATATATAATTTCAACATCTCATAACTATCATCTTATTCAATCAGTTATCGCTTTCTCTCATTAACCATGTTATACATATATATATATGAAATCACATAGAAACAAGCTTAGAGATAAACACTTATTTGAATTCTTGTTAAATCTTCAATATCCACCTTTAAATCTCTTAAAATTCCTTGTAAATTTGGTGTATGGTAGAAGAAGATAGCTCCCCTTACTCTCTCTCTGTAGCTCACGTTCAAGGAAAAAGAAAGGAAAAGAAACACCTCTTCCTTTTCAATCCATCCTTATATATATATATATATATATAATAAGTCACCATCCACCCATTTCTTTAATATTATTATTAGTATTATTATTATTAATTAAAATTAACTTTTCCTACAATTAATTATATATAACATATATGTGATGTATATCTTAGGTATATGCATATGTCTTGTATATTTTAAATATATTTCACATATATATTCCACTTTATCACTTAAAATTCTTTTATTTTTTATTTAAATTATTTATTTATTTTATCCAATTTAATTTTAATTTATTTTATTCAATTTTTAAAAATTAGGGATGTTACAATTCTCTCCCCCTTAAGAAAATTTCGCCCTCAAAATTACCTACCATTAACTCTGAAACAACTGGGGATATTGACTTCTCATCAATTGCTTACTCTCTTATGTCACCTCCTCAGTGGTATGATTCTTCCAAAGAACTTTCATAAGTGGTATTTTCTTATTACTCAACTCTTTCACTTCTCGTGCTAAAATCGCCACTGGTTCTTTTTCGTAAGTCAGATCCGAACTCACCTCAATAGACTCCACTAATAAAATATGAGATGGGTCTGATTTGTATCTCCAAAGCATAGAGACATAAAAGACATTATGTATCTAGTCTAACTCAGGCAGCAAAGCCAATCTGTAAGCCACTGGACAAACTCTCTCCAGAATCTTATATGGTCCTATGAAACGAGGACTCAACTTCCTTTTGCGACCGAATATCAAAATCTTCTTTCACGGAGAAACCTTCAGGAATACTTTATCTCCTACACTGAACTATATATCCTTTCTCTTCAAATCTGTATAGGATTTCTGATGGTCTAAAATTGCATTCAGACTACTCCGAATCAATTTCACTGTCTCTTCTGTTTTCTGAATCAAATCAGGACCAACCAATTTACCTTCTCCAACCTCATTCCAACACAAAGATGTCATGCACCTTCTATCATACACGGCCTCATAAGGTGCCATCCCAATACTGAACTGATTATTGTTATTGTAGGCAAACTCAATCAATGGTAAAAATCTATTTCAGCT
Organism: Garcia nutans; assembly: GCA_947685225.1. Taxonomy (NCBI): domain Eukaryota; kingdom Viridiplantae; phylum Streptophyta; class Magnoliopsida; order Malpighiales; family Euphorbiaceae; genus Garcia; species Garcia nutans. Next base: position 4,218,868 of record CANTUV010000059.1, on the reverse strand, counting down.
CCTAGTAAAATCGATGATACAACTCCTCAACATATCATCTAGAATCTGTATCACTCTCTCTGACTGTCCATTTGTCTGAGAATGAAAAGCAGCACTAAAATACAATCGAGAACTCAACGCATCCTGAAAACTCTACCAAAATCTTGATGTAAACTGAAAATCTCAGTCCGATACTAAAGAAACTAGGACTCTATGTAACCTCACTATCTCACTGATATACAACTCAACTAATCTTTTAAGTGAGTAATCCATCCGAACTAGAAGAAAATGAGATATCTTCATCATCCGATCAATAATCACCCAAATTGCATCATGCTTCTTCTGGGTCAAAGGCATTCTAGTCACAAAATCCATCGTCACACGCTCCCATTTTTACTCTGGAACTGACAATGGCTGAAGCAACCTTGAAGGAAATTGGTGTTCAGCTTTCACTTTCTAGCAAGTGAGACATCTAAACTCAAATTTTTCTATGTCCCTCTTCATACCTAACCACTAATAATACTGTTTCAAATCTTGATATATCTTGGTACTACCAAGGTGCATAGCATAAACTGATCGATGTGTTTCCTCTAATATCATCCTCTTCAATCCTGCATCATCAGGAATGTACAACCTATCTCTATACCATAGATTACCAATATCTCTCATATGAAAGTCTCGACTCTCCCCCTTTTGAAAATCTAACACAGTCTTCTAGATCTTCTCATTTGCTAATTGAGCTTCCCTAACCTGATCCAACAACACTGGTCTCAATTGAAACTGAGCCATTAATGCACCAACATCACAAAATTTAAATCTGGCATGCAACGCTCTCAACTCAACAAGCAACAAGAGTGAATATGCAGTTAAACTTGCTAAAGACTTCCGACTCAAAACATTAGCTACAACATATGCCTTGATAGGATGATAATCAATCGAATAGTCATAGTCTTTAATTAACTTTAACCATCATCTATGCCGAAGATCTATCTCTCTCTGAATATCCAAATACTTCAAATTCTTATAATCAGTATAAATAAAACACTTCTCCCCATACAAATAATGCCGCCGAATCTTCAATACAAAAACTATGGCTGCTAACTCTAAATCATGAGTCGGGTAATTCAACTCATGTGACTTCAACTGTCGAGATGCATAAGTAATGACTCTACCCTCCTGCATTAGAACACAATCGGAATCACTATGTGAAGCATCGCTATATATCACATATGGTTTACCTTTCCACAGGCAGGGTAAGGATAGGAGCTTGAGTCAACATCTCCCTCAGTTGCTTAAAACTCGCCTGACACCGATATGTCCACACAAACCTAACTCTCTTCTGAAGTAATCTGGTGAGTGGTATAGCTATCATAGAAAAACCTTTCACAAACAGACAATAATAGCCTATCAAACTCATAAAATTTCTAACCTCTGTCACAGTCTTAGGTGGACTCCAATTCAAGATAGCCTCGACTTTTTTGGATCAACTCTAATACCCTCTGCTGATACCACATGACCAAAAAAAGTTATCTGATCAAGCCAGAACTCACACTTAGATAAGTTAGCATATAACTGCTTCTCTCTCAATGTTTGCAATACAATCCATAAATACCTATTGTGATTCTCCTCATTACATGAATATACCAGAATATCAACAATAAAGACCACCACAAATTGATCTAAGTACAGTCTAAACACCATGTTCATCAAATTCATAAATGTCATTGGTGTATTCGTCAATCCAAAAGGCATCACCAGAAACTCATAATGCTCATACCTCATGCGGAAAGCTCTCTTGGGTACATCTATATCTCTAACTCTTAACTGATGGTACCATGATCTGATATCAATCTTAGAGAATATTGTTGCTCCCTTCAACTGATCAAAGAGATCATCTATCCGAGGTAATGGATACTTATTTTTTATGGTTACCTTATTTAACTGTCTGTAATCAATACATATTCTCAAAGTGTCATCCTTCTTCTTCACAAACAAAATATGTGCTCTCCACGGAGACACACCAGGGCGAATAAATCATTTAGCAAACAACTCTTACAACTGCACCTTCAACTCCTTCAATTCTGCAGGTGCCATCCGATAAGGGATAATAGAGATGGGAGTGGTACCATAAAATAAATCAATATCAAACTTCACCTCTATCTCAAGAGGTACCTCTGACAACTCATTAGGAAAAATATCTGAAAAATTGATAAATATATGTATACTGTCAAGCTGGGACCCCATTACTCTGGTATCTATAACATGAGCAAGATATGTCCCAAATCCCTTCTAGATCATCCTTCTAGCTGATACAGCTGAAATAAATATGGATGAAAGTTATCTTTGCTCATCAGATACCACCACATTTCTACTATCATGTGTTCTCACGGTAAGATATTTATGCTGACAATCTACCACAACTCCATACCTGGATAGCCAATCCATGTCAAGAATCAGATCATACTTTCTAAAAGATATCTCAAATAGATTATCGAAAAATTCCTCATTCCGAACAACAACCGGACTATTTCGGTGCACCCTACTAACCACAACACTGTACCCTAAAGGATTTGTAACTAAAACATCAAGTCCTAAGGACTGAGAATATAAATCACTCATAGGTAGTATGGATGCTCTAATGTGCAAGAATTGAAGTACCAAATAAAGTAAAAGTACCAGCAATAACAACTGAAGCATCCAACTGTCTTTGCATCATATAAATTTATTGTGATGGCCCTGCATCCTCTAGTCTACTTCCTGATGTAGTACCTCCTCTCTGACCAGACCCTGATAGACTACCTATGCCACCACGACCCTTTCTGCCACTGGGTCTAGAAAATGTTATATCTATTTGCCTGTCATCTGGTGGCTCTAGACAATCTTTAAAAAAAATGATATGGTGATCCATATTTATAACATACAGCTGGTGAACCTGTCCTCCAGCAAACACCTCCATGTGCTCTACCACAATGAACATAGGTAGGTGGAGCAGGCTTCTAAGTCTCTGGGGTTAGAGCACTAGTCACTGAGGCTGCAGATATCTGCTCCTTCTACTATGCTGACCCGTCGGGTTGCCCCTAGCTCCTACTAAACCTCTGAGGATATCCCCCTCGGTCTATCTTCGATGATGAAGATCCTGCCTCACCTTGGGATCTCCTACCTCTGCTCTTCTCTACTCTGGCTGCTGCTGCTGCAAGTCTTTGTGCCCTTTCTATACTCCTGGCAGCTGTAACCAATTGAGAGAAATTTTGATACTGGAAACCTGCCACTAAACACATGATAGAGGGTCTCAGCCCCTTTTCAAACCTCCGGCATCTGTCAAACTCATCTGATATAATCCCTCCAGCATATTAGCTTAGCCGGATGAACTCAATCTCATACTCAGTCACTGTCCTGGTGTCCTGCCTCAAAATCAAGAACTCCATCTTCCTTGAATCCTTATACTCCCTCGGAGTATACTTCTTTCGAATTTTCGAAGAAAATCGACATAGGTTAAACTGGTGGATCAACTATACTATAGGAAACCGTCTTCCACCACTTATAGGCATCCCACTGTAGAAGTGATCTAGCATAATCAAACTTCTCCTCTGGACTAGCCTGCAGTTGAATGAATACCCTATGTACTTTGTCCAATCACTGCTCCGCTACAGCAGGGTCAGTAGTTCCAACAAAATTTATGGCTCCAAATTTTCTTAGTTTGTTATATTTCAGCGTCAACAACTGCTGCTGCGGCTACTGAACTTGAGCCTGCCTCAACATCTCCACCATATATCATACCCAACTGATCCAATAGGCACAGAAGTAGATGCCTCACCAGCAGACTCAATACCAGCTCCAACTCTATCATCATCATGAGCTACACTCTCTGCACTACCTTCTAAAGAATTATGCATTCGAGATACCATAACCACCTATTTTTGCAAATACAACAGAAATGTCCACATCAGAAATCAGAAAGTGTCAGTGCCAAAGCATGTATTACAATTGAAAATCATATTTAAAATTTTTATTTTCTCTCTCTAACAACCCACTTAGATCGAGAATCTCAAATCTAGGCTCTGATATCAAAATAAATATAACACCCTTATATCTTATATATGTATAATACACACATTTAGTAAATGTAAAATACACATATACAGTATAAGAATATCACAACCTGGTTTAATAAACAAAATTTTATTCCCAATTACTCAAAATGTTTATACATATATATTTATATTTATCTATATCAAAATATATAAAACCTCACATTACTTAATTATACAAAATATTATTTATAAGTTACAATATATATACTAAAAAAATATAACATAATATCAAAATATATTATAATATAAAATATATACATGCTGGTAAAATGACTTTGATCTTGATATAGCAAAAATACTTCAAGCTCAACTAACACAAGCCTAGACTTGACCTGGTCTAGTAAAACTCTCCGGCTATACCGGATCACCCATGTAACCTACGCGATGAATTACAATCGCGCTAAGCTAAAAACCTAGTGGTACAAACTTTGATATTAATAAAATTATAAAATAATACCAATGCATAATGCTTATATGCTATATCACAATATGTCAATCAAGCGCACTATTAAATATATTCTTTTATCACTTAATAATTCACACAAACACATACACAAGCATAGACCCAAATAACTAATACATTATTCAAATATCAGAGTTATTATTTTAGTCTATAATAACACTAAGTATCTAGCCCCAAAGACAAATCAAGTAATGCTCAAAAGCTAGCCCTGAAGATAAATCATATCATAGTGACTCCAAGCGTCTAGCCCCGAAGGTAAACAATGAGGATAACCTCATAGGCATCTCACCAAACACAAAACTATAAAAATTGAATAACATACTAGACACATAATTATTTCAAATTTTTCTTCCTCAATTCCTTTCTCAGTTTTTCATTTTTCTCATTCATATCAATATCATTTCATTTCAATATTTCATCACAACGTATGATATTTCATAACAAAACTACATTATCCAAACACTTTGGGTCATTTTCACATTTTGCACATAATTAACTTTTTATTCAATCTAGCCATTAACAATGGCTTTTTATAATGCATACATAGCAATTTACATGTCATGGCACAATGTTCATGTAACAAGTAGTTTAATACATTTTTCATCCAAAATGTGTTAAGCCTAATCTAATGCCAACATATCTAATTTATCAAAAGTTTATACTTACTTTAGAAATTACTCCAAAACAAGCTTCAAAACTCCCCCCAGCCTTCTCTTCCAAGTTGCCCTTTAACATTAGGGTTGGGCAAATTACTTTCTCTCAATGCCTATATCAAATGTGATCATAAATAGTCATTTAAATAGGAATTACAAGTGAAAAATAAAGAAAATAGCTATTTTAGGCAATATCCTCAAGTGACACGCCCAACAACACGAGAGTGTTAATAATCGTATCATTAACTCACTCTTACAGAAGCTTTGACACATTCAACGATATGGATATGTCACTGCCCGTGTTATTAGTACGGCATTATAAAAACTTTGACACACCCAACAACACAGTGTATTATTGGTTGTGTCAATTATCTTGCCTTACAGTAGCTATGACATACCCAGAGATATGGCCGTGTTGTTGGTCTTGTCATCAACATTGAAACTCATCACCGTTGACATGCCCAAAGACATGGCCGTGTCACTGGCCATGTCAGGCAAAATTTCTGCAGTTCTCACACTCAACCATTTCAACACAATTATTCCAAACTCATCTCTACACAATCCTTATTCATCACTTTAGTTTATACCCATGATTTACCCATCAATTCAACACATATATAATTCCAACATCTCATAATTATCATCTTATTAAATTAATCATCACTTTCTCTCATTAAACATGTTATACATATATATATATATATATATATATATAATCACATAGAAACAAGCTTAGAGATAAACACTTACTTGAATTCTTGTTAAATCTTAAATATCCACCTTTAAATCTCTTGAAATCCCTTGTATATTTGGTGTATGATAGAAGAAGATAGCTCCCATACTCTCTCTCTCTAGCTCACGTTCAAGGAAGAAGAAAGGAAAAGAAACACCTCTTCCTTTTCAATCCATCCTTACATATATAAATATATATATTATAATATAATAATTCACTATCCACCCATTTCTTTATTATTATTATTATTATTAATTAAAATTAACTTTTCCCATAATTAATTATACATAACTTATATGTAATGTATATATTAGGTATATGTATATATCTTATATATTTTAGGTATATTTCACATATACATTCCACTTTATCACTCAAAATTCTTTTATTTTTCATTTAAAATATTTATTTAATTTATAAATTTAATTTTAATTTATTTTATTTAATTTTTAAAAATTAGGAATGTTACAGCGCAAATCTGTCTTGATAATGTTCATTATTGAAAAAGCTCTTTCGACAGTTGCAGTTGCAACAGATGAGACTAAAGCTAACTTGATAAGCCGATATATTAAAAGAAACGTAGTGTCATAACCCGTCTCAACCATTTTCTGAGCAAGAGCTCCAATGTCATCTAGGTAAGAGAAAGCAATATTTCTTCTTACATAAGCAATGTAGGACTCAAGTTGATTTTCAAGTATCATCCGATCGGTGATCGAGAAATCATATAGATATAGTTCAGCGAGACGAAGTAATTTGGATAGCTGAAAGTTAGAGAATGAATTTATAGGATAAAGACAAATAATGCATGAAAATAATTTCGTACTTATTTTTGTAAAATGATTTTTCATTTCTTGAGCAATGAAATCAATAACCTATAATTTGAATGAAATAAAATTAGGTTATAGCATAACAAATAGTAAAATATATTATTAATTAAAAAAGCAATACCTGACAAAATATTTTCACTCAAAAGTGGTGATAATAAGTAATTGGAGTACCAACACGCTTAGATCTTAGATAACCTGCATTATCTTTCATATTAGGCACTGTGACATCATGATCTATATAAAAGTCATTAACAACTTTCAATAATTTATCACATTCATCCTTCCTGAAGCTTTGAAATTCTTGTTTAATAGTTGCAATTAAATGAATTGCATTAATAATATTTTGATCATTTCTTTGTAAGGCTTGAGATAGATCATTTGTCATTCCTAAAAATTTTCTCATCAAGAAAACAATGAAAATAAATTCATAACTTTTCATTTTATCAAGCAAGCCCATAACTGCCCCTCTATTTCTCATATCAGAACCATCCTCAAAAATATTCTCAAGAACCTCTTTCATAGGTGACCACATAGAGAGAAGGCGCACAATTATTTTATAATGAGAATTCTATCGCGTGTCACTAGATCGAGCTAAATTTATTTCTTGATGCAAGCTTCTTCTAGTTTAAATATCACCACTTTCTAGATGCCGAGCTATTTCATCATGTTATTTTTGACGGAGAATATCTCTCCTTATACATGAAACTCCAATAATATTTGTAATCATTGCAACATAATTAAAAAAATTACTTACAAATATATTGCTTCTTGTTGTTACAACAAGTACTAACTAGAGCTGATGAGCGAAGCAATGAATGTACTTTGCCGAGAAATTTTTATTTAAAATGAGGGTTTTTAACCCGTTGAATTCACATCGCATATTAGAAGCTCCATCATAACCCTGACCTCTAACTCTACTTATTGTCAATCCATGTTTCGCTAAAAAATCATCAATTACACTTTTCAAAGACAAAGCAGATATATCACTCACGTGCACTACTCCAATTAATCGCTCCTCCGCTTGTCCTAATTTGTTAACATATCTCAATACCACAACCATTTGCTCTTTCACTGAATTATCTTGAGCGTCATCAATTAATAAGGAGTAGAAGTCATCTCCAATATCATTAACAATGGCTAGTATCGTCTTCATAGCACAAATACTCACTATTTACTTCTGGATTAATGGAGAAATGAGTTGATTATTACCAGGAGCATTTGAGTTAACTATATTCCCAACATCAACATTGTGTTCATTGTACCAACTAAGAAGTGAAAGAAAATTACCCCGATTTATTGAATTCACTGACTCATAATTCCCTCGAAAAGCCAACCCTTAAACCAGAAGGAAACAAATACAATCAACAATAGCGGTCAAACGGATGGGTAAGTCATCTCAATCTCAAGACTATGAGAAGATAAGACATGAGACACACTTTGTCTCTGGTTTTTAAAACCAATATATTGTATTCTAGCATAATTGTGTGGACTTATTTGGACCCCAACATGTTCACTAAACCTCTCCATTATTTTTTTCCAATTGCGAAATTCAATTTCTGTAAAAATATTATCCCCACGCTTAGAACCTTTATTTAAGCTAAAAAGATAACACTAGAAATAAAATGCCGCATCTTTAAAAATATTATATTTCAATCACTCATATTTAGAGAACCAGTGATCTCTAAAACTCCTTATATTTTTTAAAAATTCTGTTTGCAGAAAATTATGACAATATGATTGACAAGGTCCTTTAATCATATATTGTCTCCTAACATCATCTCTAATCTCAACATCAAACTTATCAATGAGTTTACGCAATGCGGGATCATTAATAATACCATCGAAATTAAACTCTTGACATCCTTTTTTATTGCTAGTTTTTTCGCCAATTACATGACTACTTGATGTTAAAATTGATTTAGAAATATTTGAGAATTCACCATATTCATTCCGCACTTTCTTTATCTTGATTAAAAATTTATCTATTTATATTTTAATTTATAATGAGTGTATATTAAAAAAAGAAATAAATTAGTTTAACCTAATCAACAGTATATAACAAAATTAAACAAAATCAAATTAATAAAAAATTCACAATTATTAAATAAACTATATATAATTTATAATAAATTAAACCCTAATGTATATTTTTTTTAAAAAAATCTCAAATTACAATAATAAAATCAAATAAAATCAAAATTAAAAAATCAACAATTATTAAATAAGCTATATATAATTTTAATAAATTTTATCCCATTATATATTTCTAAAAAAATGTCAAATTATAATAATAAAATTAAATACAAAAAAAATAATTATTATTAAATAAACTATATATAATTTTTAATAAATCTTATCCTATTATATATTTCTAAAAAAATTCACAAATTACATTAATAAAATTAAATAAAAAAACAATAATTATTAAATAAACTATATATAATTTTTAATAAATCTCATCCTATTATATATTCATAAAAAATCTCAAATTACAATATTAAAATCAAATAAAACTAAAATTAAAAAATCAAGAATTCACAAAATAACATTTCAAATAAACCTTAAATTACAAATACCCTATTATTAATAAACAACATTTCAAAAAAAAAAATCAATACACATCAATTTAATTAAACTAAAAAAATTATAAAACACAATACAAAAATACACAAAATCAATATTTATTAAATAAAATATTATTAAAAAAATTTAGACAAAAAAATATCTCTCTGCTGCCTCCTTCATGCAGATTGGTGGAGTGAGGAGCGGTAGCTGGCGGTGGTTGCCGGCTGGTGCTGTTGGAGGTGGGTGGCTGGCTTCTGCTTGGCTGTGGGGAAGGGGGAGAGGGAAGAAGAGGGAGAGGTGAGGAGGGGGTTGCATTTTGTTGCCCCCTTCTTTCTTTTTTTTTTTTTTAAATCCGCCCCAGTGAATCATTTCGCTGGGGTGGTATTTTTTTCTAAATGACCCCTGGTGAAATAACGCCATTTCGCCAGGGGTCATTATATAAAAAAAAAATTAGCCCTTGGCGAAACAATGTCGTTTTGCCAGGGGCTAAACGACATTCTTATATCTTGTGTATATATATATAATACACACACAATATGTGTACAATATGCGTATACGGTATAAAAACATCACAATCTGATTTAATAAAAATTTTCTTCTTTTCCATTACTTAAAACATTTATACATATATATATATATATTTAAATTTATATATATCAAAATATATAAAACCTCACATTACTCAATTATACAAAACCTTCTTAATAAGTTATAATATATATACTAAAAAAATATAACATAATATCAAAATGTAATATAATATAAAATATATACATGCTGGTAAAATGACTCTGATCTTAATGTAGCAACACACTTCAAGTTCAACCAATATAAGCCTAGACCCGACCTAGTCTAGTAGAACTCTCCGGCTCTACCGGATTATCTCTGTCACCTACGCGATGAATTACAATCGCACTAAGCTAAAAGTCTAGTGGTACAAATTTTAATAATAATAAAATTTTAAAAATAATGTCAGTGTAAAATGCTCATATGTTATGTCACAATGTGACATCCAAGCTCACTTTTAAATATATTCTTTCATCACTTAATAATTCATACAAACACATACGCAAACATAAACCCAAATAATTAATATATTATTCAAATCTCAGAGTTACTGTTTTGGTCCATAATAACACCAAGTGTCTAGCCTTAAAGGCAAATCAAGTAATGCTCAAAAGCTAGCCCCAAAGGTAAATTATATAACAGTGATACCAAGCGTCTAGCTCCGAAGGCAAATCATATCACAGTGACGCTAAGCGTCTAGCCCCAAAGGTAAATAGCGAGGATAACCTCATAGGCATGCCGCCAAACACAGAACTTTGAAAATTGAATAGCATACTAAACACACAATTATTTCATATTTTTCATCCTCAATTTCTTTCTCATTTTATCATTCATATCAATGTCATTTCATTTCAACATTTCATCACAATATATGATATTTTATAACGAACCCACATTATCTAAACACTTTGGGTCATTTTCATATTTTGCACATAATTCATATTTTATTCAATCTAGCCATTAATAATGACTTTTCATAATGCATATATAATAATGAATTATGTGCATTATTTTATTCAATTTCTTTCTCATTTTATTATTCATATCAATGTCATTTCATTTCAACATTTTATCACAATATAGGATATTTTATAACGAACCCACATTATCTAAACACTTTGGGTCATTTTCATATTTTGCACATAATTCATATTTTATTCAATCTAGCCATTAATAATGACTTTTCGTAATACATATATAATAATTTGCATGTTGCAACACAATGTTCATGTATCAATTAGCTTAACACATTTTTCATCTAAAATGTGTTAAGCCCAATTTAATGTCAATATATCAAATTTATTAAAAGTTTGTACTTACCTTAGAAAGCACTTCAAAACAAACTTCAAAACTCCCTCCAACCTTCTCTTCCAAGTTGCCTTTCAATATTATGATTGGACAAACTACTTTCTCTCTCAATACCTATACCAAATATGATTATAAGTAACCATTTAATATCACATTCTAGGGCATTCTCAACATCAAACCATTTAAATTAGAAATTACAAATGAAAGACAAAGAAAAAAGTTATTTTGAACAATTTTTCAAGTAAAACGCCCAACAACATGGGCGTGTTAATGACCGTGTTATTAACTCACTCTTACAGAAGTTTTGACACGTCCAACGATATGAACGTGTCACTGCCCGTGTCATTACTCCCGCGTTACAGAAACTTTGACATGCCCAATAACACGGGTTTGTTACTGATCGTGTCAATTATTTTATCTTACAGTAGCTACGACACGCATAGAGACATGACCGTGTTACTGGTCGTGTCATCAATGTTGAAACTCAGAATGTTGACACGTCCAACGACATGGCCGTATCACTATCTGTGTTAGGCAAAATTTATGCATTTTGTACACTCAACCATTTCAACACAACCACTTCTAAACTCAACTTAAATTCAATTATTTCTTCAATTCAACCTTAAAATCATTATTAACTACTCACAACAACTTCATACATACCCAAATAAGCTATTAAAATATGCTAATACATAATTTCAAAACTCACATATCATATTCTTTCATAAAATTTTAAAGAACTTGAAAAATTTATAAAGAAATTTACCAATTGATGAAGAATCCTCAAAAACTCCACTTGAATACTTGAAATTTTTTCAATCCTTGGTGTATGAAAGAATAAAGAAGCTCCCCTTACTCTCTCTCTCTCTTTAGCTCACATTCAAGGATGAAGAAAGGAAAAAGAAAATATCTCTTCCTTTTCAAACACATCCTTATCGATATATATTAATTATTTTACATTTTAACTTTTCTATTTTTACACCTTTTATAAGTGGTGTATATGTATATGTATATGTATATATCTTGTATATGTAATGTTTACTTCAAATATATTTCAAATATATATTCTACTTTATCACTTAATTTTTTTTATTTTTTATTTAAATTATTTATTTAATTTAATTTTTAAAAATTAGGAGTATTATACTTTCAATGGAGGCTGAGTTTATTGCCACCGACGACCAGCATAAGTCCTCTTCTTCTGGCTGCCACTGAGAGAAAATTGTGTAATCCCACATAATCTCATTATTATTTTGCCTCTATTCTAAAATATTCAGCTAGAATAACAGATAACTAATTATATTTTTATCATTTAGATCGCTGAAAATACCCTTACCCTAAATCTTCCTTTTTTAATATACACATGACTGACAATTAAAATTATAGTCCAAAAAAAAAGAATGTGAAGATATACATATTACATCAGTTACATTTTAAATTAAAAATAATAATACTAGCAATATTTACCCAAAAAATAAATAAATAATTAAAGATATATAATTTCATCATTAATAAATAAATAATTAACAATAAATTAATAAGGTCAATGCGGCCTTTATAAGACGATTCCTCTGTAGTGCAATCATGAATTAAAACAGGATCAACATCATCATTTATCAAAATTGATCATTGTCCTTCTTGGTTATTCTTACAATCATGTTGGAAAACCTAATCATTCATATTAAACAACCCAATTATATTGGTATTAGAACATTTTATATTTAATTTATATTCAATTTATATTTTAATATTTTCTCTGATTGATAACCGATTAAGATAATTTTTATAAATTCAGTAAATATTTATAAATTTATATGGAAACCGAGTTAGTAAAATTGAAATTCAAATAAAAATAATTATTATTGGACAAAATACAATGAAAACAAAACCAATTATGAAACGGGATAAGTATTGAAATCAAATTAATTTCAAAATATATAAAAAAATTAAAAGAAAAATTAAGCGATGTGGGATTTATATTTTAACAGTTACATCCTTTAACATCATTATTATAGTTATCATTGTGGAAACATGGACTTTTCCTCCGTTAATACGATCAATATCAATTTCACAAGGACTTGTACTATTAATCTGATGAAGTTGCCTATGCTTTATGCCTCGATTTATATATTGATTATATTATTCAATTATTGCCTTTTTTTGTTCACTTCAAATTTATAATAATTAATTATTCTCTCTTGACAAATGAACAAATAATTTTATATATTTCCTATCTGAGTTAATTAATCTAACAATGAAAGTTAAAATTGAATCCAACAAAATTGATGTGACATTTGATGAACTGATGAACTGATTAGATTGCTGTGCTAAGAGTTTACATATATGTACATTTGTATATGGATAAGTATTAACTAACTCAAAGTACGTAAATTACAATAAGCTCCTTCATACGTGGGAAAGGTAAATATGGGATTATTTAAATCTTGAATATTATTAATTGATAGAAATTCATATTGATCCCATACACATATGACTTTAAAATAACTAATTATATATATATATATATATTTAAAAAAAAAGCTCGACCTTCGGATATACGTTTTTGAGAATCGAACCCCTGCCCTCTCGTAGGAGTAACAACAGGTGGCCCACTAGACTAACTCCAGCGGGTTAAATAACTAATTATATATGAATGCATGTATATATATACATATATTTACATAGTGGTAATTAATTTGTGCTACTTACTATATACGTTATATGTAAAATTGTCCTACTCATTTTTAATTTTTATAAGTTTAATTAATTTCTAATTAATCTTAATTTTAGATTAGATGATAACTTCATATTCAAAATTTATTTTTTTTCTCCATGCTAATTAATGAAACATCTCCTAAAATTTTAGGCATTTGATAAAAATATAAGAAAAACTAAAAAATATTTAAATTTATCATATTTATAAATTATTTATCAAAACACTAGAATTTATAAATTATTTATCAAAATACCAGATTTTATCAATTTAAAATAAGTTTATAAATTTTATATATTTTATAATGACTTTATTATAAATTTATAATAAAATGAATAAAATAACCATGATAAAAAAGCCATATTTTTAAAAAATATGGTGAAGTGAATATTTTTTCTAAAATTTAAAAAAAATGACACTCTTCACCATATTTTTTAAATTTTTTATTTTTTTATCAGGAATATTTTAGTCATTTTATTATAAACTCATTATAAACTGTATAAAATTTATAAACTTATTATAAACTCTCATAAACTAATAAAAATCTTATATTTTAGTAAATATTCTATAAATTCTGATATTTTAATAAATTTTTATAAATATAATAAATTTAGAATTATTTTTATTATTTTTATACTTTTGTCAAAAGCTATAAAATTTTCAGTTGGCCAAGAGCCCAAGATGCATATTAATATCATCATATTTTAGTTTTATTGGGCAAAAAAAGAAGAAAAAAATAAAAAAATAATTAATTAGTAGAGTAACGGGTTATAGATAGAGCGATGATAAGTTCTCTACATTTTTCTTCGTCGTTTACAATGTCTTTGGTGATTATATTTTTTGGTATAAAATTAATTTGTTTGACTCTTTCATTGTATTTGCACGATAAAGAAAAGATTTGTGTAAGTGTGTATTTTGCAATTTCCCTGATTAATTAATTTGTATATTAAAAAAGAAATAGATTCAATCTCATGTATATAGCCATTGTTTTTACAGTCTTTCTCTTCTTCTCTTCCTTTTGTTTTCTTTATATATTCTGATGGCTCGAATAAAGAGAACAATGTTGTCCAGCCAAACCCCAATTAACTTTCCACTATGAAACACAACAATGGTTGCTACTTTACTATTACTCTATATTATACATATATGCACGCATTGTAATCATATGTACACACACACATTGTAATCTTGATTTCCTTATTACAACTCGCATCAAATATCATATTTTTACATATACCTGTTACATTATTTTAGTTTAAAATCAATTACTATTGCTCTCTCCTTCCTTCTATATTCATTTTAATCAAGGATGTATATTTAAGATTTGGTAGTTTTATAGAAGTTTACTAAATCGATCACCGTCCGTTAGATTAAAAAATTTATTTTTTAAAGTCGATCACTCAAAAAGAGAAAAATTTATAAAAATAAACATAATTAATAAAACTCGGTCAAATTTAATAAATTTCATATGTTTCAGTCGATTTTAATTAATTTCATCGGATTTGGTCTGTTTTTACTTACAAAATATACAAGGTAAAATTGAATCAATAATATTGGTTTGTTAGAATTTCAAATCAAAATCAATTAATCTAATCGGTTTAAATTAATATGGTCGATTGAACTAATTAAAACGGTGATTGAGTTGGATTGATTTGGTCTATTTACTTATTCTTCATTTTAATTTGTATTGATTATTTAATTATGAAATTACCTTGTTAAAAGCTGATTGATTAATCAGAATACATATATATATATATATATGGATATAATACACACACTATAACAACCAATGAAGAACCATATGAATATTGCATAGACACTTAGGCAACAGTATATAATCATATAGAAAGAGAGCTAATGAGAATAAAAGATAGGTGGCCTATCCAATCCATCTCCATGCAACATAAAGAGAGAGAGAAAGAGCTCATCAAAGCCTACCACATGGGTACTATAACGTACTAATTTGTATGTATTAAACAGTACTTTTAACGGTGATCATCATCACCTTCACGACTTATGTTTTAATAACAACACTACACTCTCTCGTCAATTATTTTATTTAAATTTCCCTAAAGTTTTCAATCATCTCCTTTCTCATCTTGTTCTTCTCTTCATTATTTATTCATATATATAAGCCACTATTACACAGTGATGAGGAAGCCATGGATGGATCATGATTTAATTTGTTGATAATTCACAACTGTGTTGGCTGTTTATTTCAAAACCCATGTTGCATTCATAATAATAATAATAATCAAAAAGCAAGAAAATTAAATAATAATAATAATAATAATAATAATAATAATAACCCATGAGGTTTGATTTTGATTGCTATGAGTGCTGCACTCGAGTAACAATACTAACTATTTATTTGAAAAAATCTAAAATCAATCATGATATTAGTTCATGGCTCGAGACTTTTGGCCTAATAATAAAAATTAAAATTAAAATGTTGAAAAATTGTAAATTAATTTTAATTTCAAATTTGATAAGTTTTGTTTTTTATTTATATTAAAATTTATAAAATATGACGTAGTAATTATTAATTTGATGTACAATTATTATTTCTCATGAAAAAATAATGGGCATCGCTTAGCTCAAAAGAGGAGCTGCACACAGAGCAGCATATGCATATCGACCAGAATCGGTCCTCAGTTTGACTAAATCTACAGCCATTCAGGCTGGGTCATCATTAATTGATCAAATTAATTAATTCGACCGAAATAAACTAATATATAATTTTAAATAAATAAAATCACCATTTTAATTCAATTAAATAATATAACAAAATTTAAATCTTTATTGGATTAAAAAATTTTATTTGTAAAATTAATTAGTTAAATCAATCAATTTATTTTTTTATTTTTAAATAAATAAATTAGAAATTCTAATGTTGCAATTAGATTAATTAATGCATAATCAGTATATATATGTACATCTATAATATTTATTTTTAATATTATTTGACATAACTATTTTATACCATAATCTCTATCTTTTATTCTCTTATATAAATAAATTTTAAATTTTCTTAATTTTTTTATTTTCTGATTCTCAGCCAATGATTTGAAAATGTTAAAAAAAAAAAAGCATATGGTGAACTTGAATTGTGACAAGGAAAGCATGGTTGGGTTAGTGACATATTCATTATATATTATTTGGTTGTGAAGTTGGGAAATGATTTCAGTATTTTTTTTAAAAAATTATGATGCCAACTCTTTCTCCTTAATTGTTAATTAAATTGACATATCACTACACATTTCTTTTCTTGTTTGAGATATTCCTTATTGTGTGATCACACTATGTCAAATATACATTCTTATGTTAATTATATTTTAATTTTAGGGAAGATATTTTTCTTCTAGAGAATAACTAAATTTTGATAGCAATGATAAATTATTTAACAAATTAAAGAATTAATATAATGTATATATAAACTTAGTATTTTTTTTTCTTTTATAGATTGAAAATGAATTTATTTTTAAATAATTTTTTAACATTTAGCATACATGAGATAAGACCTAATAAATTGATATATATATATATATAATTAATTAAAATAAAAGATCATCATATTGATAGATCAAAATTCAATTATTCTATCTGGGCCTTCAGCCGATAGCCATTAGGCCCTTGAAAATTAAACTAGTCGACTAGAAGCCATTGCCCACAATAAACATCTTAAAGCTTGGGCCTTTCTCTACCTAAACTGCTGTGTTCGAACCAGTGAAAATAGAAAGATCATTGGTCTAAATTTCAATGGGATTATATCATAATTTTTTTATTTATTCAAAAAAATGATATTAAAATTATTATTCTTTTCAACTAATTATAGAGAATTAAAGACAAATTTTTAATATCTTATACTTAAAATAATAATGTATTCAAAAATTATTTGTAAAAAATAATATTGTATTACATATACACATTAATTAAAAATCTAAATAGTTTCAAAACTTCAATTAAATAGTTAAATAAAAGAAAGATCCAAAAACTTTGATATGGGTAAAAAATGTGTTTGACCATTCGCTAACCAGCGACCACTGACTTGCTCATAACTTTCCTTTGATATTTGTGAGTGAGTACCGTAACCCGTAATTTGGCATCGTACTATTTATGTTTTTCACTTTTTTTTTTCTTACGTTTTGGTGGTTCGAAGTTTCGATATGATATTGATATAATTTGTTTTGAATTTTATATTTATAATATAATTTTTTATATTAATTTCATAATTTAAAAATTATAAATTTTAATAAATTTTTTATTCAATGATTTTAATTTTTTTTAAATATCATCAATAAATTATCTAAATATCAAATATAAATTTATAATTTTTTTAATTATTTTAATATAGTATAATTTTATAAGAGATTAACAAATTATATAAAAAATTTATTTAACTATATTATATTATATTATTTTTTCAAACATAATAAATGATATTTATAATATCATACGCGAAATTAGAATTCAGATTAAGGGGGATAAATTTTTTTAAAAAATATAGATGAATTTATATTTAATTTTATTTTTATAATAAAAAATTAATACAAATAGTTAGTATTAATATTAATATTCATATTTAAATTTAAATTTATTTTTTATTAAATACTTAAATTTTATAATTTTTACTATTTTTATTTTAATATTTAAATATTACTTTAAAAAATTACACAATATATACTATTTTTTAATAATGTCTATATATTTTTTGAAATATTTAAAAAAAATCTGAACTAATTATTTTTTATTTTTTTAAAAAATTAATTATGTTTTTATAAATTTATGTGATAGAATATTTTTTACAATATCAAAACATTAAATCTCAATTTATAATCAAATTCTAAAATAATTAACCTAATTATCAAAATTCTAAATCTTAATTCATAATCAAATTTAAAAATTATTAACCTAATCATCAAAACTCGAAATCTTAATTCATAATCAAGTTTCAAAATATAATTAATCAAATCATCAAACAATAAATTAGAATAAATAAATTAAACTTTAAATTAAATAAATAATTATAATACTTAATAATATTATCAAAATAACAAATTAAAAATTAAATTTAAATTTATAAAATAATTAATATTTCAAAATAAATTTTAAAGAAACATATATAATTTAATATAAATAATTTAATGTATACATATAATTAATCTATTATATATATATATATATATAAGAGTGAGGGTGAAGGGGTCAATTGACCCCAGCTCCCTCTCTAGTTCTGCCATTGCATACTATATAATTCTATATCATATTATATAATAAAAATACTATAAATTTTTAAAATAATTAATTTAATACTCTTTTGTGATATTAATTTTTTAAAATATAATTAATAAATTTTCTAAAAATATTCAGTATATTCTTGTAATATTTTTTAATTTTTAACATATTAAAATTTTATAAAATACTATCATATCAAATAAAAAATTTATTTAACTATACTATAATGCATTATTATTACAAATATGATATACAATGTTTATTTATAATACCATATTATATAATTTTATACTATATGATATCACGCATCATTAAATCATGTCATCTACAACGTTTAAGCAATATATTATATTAAGATTAAAAAAATTAGTTTATTGGTTTTTAAAAAATTAAAATTAAAATTTTTAATAAATAATTAAAAATAATTATTTAAATATATAAATTGAGCATAAGAATAAAGTGTATTATTGTACTCACTTAGGCGGTCATTAAAATAAGAAGAGCTTTTAATAAAAATATAAAAATAATTAAAAATAATTTTAAATTTACCATATGTATAAAATATTTCTCAAAATATAAGAATTTATGAAAGATTTATTAAAATATTATATTTTTATTATTTTATAAAGAGTTTTCAATGAGTTTAACATAAATTTATTATGAGTTTATAAATTTATCCAATTTATAATAAATTTATTATAACATTTAATAAATTCTAACAAAATAATTAAAATACTTTTAATAAATTTATGAAAGTTTAATTATGAAAAATAATAATTAATTAATATAGGAACATAATAATTAAATAATTAAAAATTTTCTTATTATTTTAATTAATAATTAAAATAGGAACATATAAAATTTATGACAAAATATAGATGTAGCATTCTGAATTTTACTGGATTAATCATTTTGCCCCCTTAATCTTACAATTTTAATTGTCTAATTCCCTTGATTCACCTATTTAGTTATTAACATACACAATCTTGAGCAGTAATGAAAACGTTAAAAAACACAACACAATGTGGATTATTTTCATTAAATAAATTGTTCAAATCTGTTACGAAAAAAACCAATATGAAGAATTTATTTTCCAAACAAAAATTTTTCTCTTTGTAAATTGATTTCCAATTTGAAGAATTTATCTATCCATCTATGATAATTAATACTTAAAATCTAATTCCTAAAATCACATTATAATGATAGCAAAAAAGAGAAAAATCTGTTCTCGAATATAGTTGAAGAAGAAGAAAATTGATTCTGAAAACATTGTTGAAGAAGAATCTTTCATTCATGATCTTGAGGATTTTGGAAATGTGTATACACATCATTAAATAAAAGTTTATTTTCCCTCAATGTTTTGCCAAATATGTTTTCTGTTTAGATTTTGGAATAACATATTCTACTGAGCTTAGATCCACTTTAATGTAAAAAATAAAAAGGAAAAAGAGGAATTTTAAAAGAACAAAGAGCTATTTAAGAAGAAGAAGAATAGAAGAAAGAAAAAAGAAATTTTAAGTTTTTACATAATATAAGAAGAATAAAAAGGAGAGGGGGAGAAAATTGACGGTATCGCAGATTGTATTTATAAATAGCAAAATATGTGAATTAAAAGTTAAATTTTTAAATTGAAAGTTTAGAAAATAAATTAATTAATTGAGTAAAATTGAGGATATTGTATATATATTTGGCTAAAATTTTTATTAAAAATAAATTCTAATTAATATTTTAAATAAAATATTTTTCTTGACAATAATTCATAAGTGATGGTGAAGTATTATGAAAAAATTGACACTTTATATTATATTTTTAAAATTTTTATTTATTTATTAAGAATGTTTTAGTTGTTTTATTATAAATTCATAATAAACTAAATAAAATTTATAAACTCATTAATTTTTTTTGTAAATTAATAAAAATATGATATTTTAGTAAATATTTTATAAATTTTGATATTGTTGTAAATAATTTTAAATATTTATAAATATGATAAATTTAAAATTATTTTTAATTTTTTTATATTCTCATAAAAAACCTAAATATTTAGAAAAATGACACCGTTCACTATACTTTTAAAAAATTTTACTCTTTTATCAAGAATATTTTAATCATTTTATTATAAACTCGTAATAAACTCTTTATAAACTGAATAAAATTTATAAATTCATGATAAACTCATGATAAATTTATTATAAACTTATTGTAAATTAATAAAAATATGATATTTTAATAAATATCTTATAAATTCTGGTATTTTGATAAATATTTTATAAATATGATAAATTTAAAATTATTTTTAATTTTTCTTATATTTTTTTCAAAAATCCCAAATACTTTGATATGAGACCTCTCGGATACGTGGGTAATTTCTTATATTGGTCTGTTTGTAAATTGTAATGAAAATGTATTTGATATTTATATTATAAAATAATATTTTGTGAAGGACAAAACCAAATTCACGAGGTAATGCCAAATGGGTCAGTTCACAATGTATTACGGAATCTTCATTGGAAATGCAATTGCAATTCCATGATCATGATTCACGGTGATGATGATGTATTAGCAATTTGCTTGTTGTCGTTTCAATGAATATTTAACTTGAGATTTTGTGTCCTTGTTAATTTGCTGTAGGGAAATTTTCAATGTTCATACTTTATTATATTTGATTGACAAATAATAAATGGTAACTTGTGTTCTAAATGGTACAGAAAAAAAATGGTAATTCTTGTTACAGAAATTTTAATATTTTTAATTTAATTAAAAAACTCAAAAATCAAGAATAAGTGCTGGAAGGAATCGAAGAACTCACCACGATTGAACTCGAATAGAGTGACCTCAATAGTTCATGTCTTCATGAGCTTTCATTTCATCCAATAAAATAGTTATTCAATCTATTTTTTTTCCCACCTTCATTTGCAATTGAAGGTTAATAACTTAATATTTCAACATTTTTAAAAACAAGAGTTGACCTTGGAAACAAGAGCAAAAGTTAACATAATAGGAGATTTGACAATTTCAGTCATATAGAACGTAGAAATATAGCATGCTGTAGACTTGAAAAAAAATAATAAAATTATTAACTCTGAAATCAGCGGCAGTTTTCCAATATTTAAACACAAACATCTTGT
This sequence comes from Garcia nutans, assembly GCA_947685225.1. Taxonomy (NCBI): domain Eukaryota; kingdom Viridiplantae; phylum Streptophyta; class Magnoliopsida; order Malpighiales; family Euphorbiaceae; genus Garcia; species Garcia nutans. The sequence goes on along the minus strand of CANTUV010000059.1, from coordinate 4,196,606 downwards.
ATTATAATACCATACCATTACAAATCAAATGGCTTTACAAATTCATTTTGGAAATCTCCATTCTTCAATTTTTTTTTCCAAAGAAGCATGTTGGCATCAATTTCTCACACACTCGAAGTGAAAATAAATTTAAAATTATAGATTATATTATCAAATTAATTTATGTTTTAATTTAAAAATTATAAAAACTAATATTATATTTAAATATTTAATCATTATTATGAAAATGTAACGTGACTTGTCAAAAGGAAAATTTTCTTGCTTATGGTTAAAAATATTCATATAAAAACGAATGATGAAGTGACTAATTTTTGAAATGGTATTGAGGTGGATCAAATACGTATGAACCTATGCTTGATAATGCAGGAGAGACAGAGAGAGAGAAATCTGCAAATAATGGTACAGATTTACTGGTGAATGAATAACAATTGAAAGGAATGAATTAAATCAACATACCAAGTCTCCAAATCCCTCCAGATCTTATCATTTGCTTCTGATACTTCACTCACTTTCATAATCTTCTTCATCTCCAAAAGTGAATACTGAAGCATCAGCAGCCATTGCCTTGATATCACTCGCCCCTACAGAGTCCAAGTTAGGAATATCAAGGCCTGAGGCAGCTTTCTGAATCCCATCTGAAGATGCTTCCCTTGAAGCATTAGCATGTGAAGGTTCTCGATTTCCAAGCGACATTTGCTCAGTTCTATGTGTTGAGCTTCTAACTTGCTCTGTTGTGTGACTAGATTGGGTGGAACCAACCCCAGAAGCAGTAACATGCCCATTCTTCAGAGCATCATTTTCTTCTTCTCCCTCGCCGTCTGAGAATACATCGTCTCCTTTCTGGGAGACTTTTCTTTGGTTGGAATTAGCTCCAACTCCACTTTGCTTAGGACTGTAACCTGAACTTTTAGTATCAGATCCCTTACTGGCAGAATCAGGTTTAGACCTCGGTGAAGCACCATCATAGTCTATCATCATCACAACTTCAACCTGGAACCCTGGTGAAGGCAGTTTTCTCTGAAAAGCATGATAAGCAGGCATCAGAAGGAAGCAATAGGAAATGAAGAAATCTAACCTACCTGTCTTAAGCATCTACGAAGTAAGAAGATGATAAAACAAAGCCTCATTCACCTTGTCAAAACCATCAAGATCAGAGACATTTAATATTCTTCTATTCTCTGTCATTGTTGTATTTAACCAACTGAAGACACCAATAGCAAAAGAGGGAAAAAAAAAAAAGAAATAGCATCTTCAGTCTCATGAAGCGGAAATATATTGAAAAACAAAGTAGGGATGGCTCCAGAAAGGCGACAGCAATGTATATGCATATTGCACAGGTAAATATGTATTCTCTCTCTGTCATACACACATACACAGAATAATTATATTTTAGTTTAATGTGAAATAAATATATTTTAGTTTAAGAATTTTTTCTCAGCTTAGTCCAATCCAAAAACAAAAACAGTTTTGGGGCTGCCCAAATCTAATATGAAGTCGAATAGTAGATGGAGAATCTAAGAGAGAGCGAATCCATTGGAAGAGAAATTATGGCGTCACATCTTTTAATGTGGCAAACTTAATTATTACATGCAAAATATATTTTAGAAATAGTATTCAAAAGGAAATTTTGGTGACAGTGCAGGCAAACGCCTTCATTGCCATGCTGGATCCATCCCTCAACAAAGGAGAGTTCGTAAGTTCTGATAAAAGTTCATAAGAAATTTCTTGCACTTTTGCTCATTAATTGGAATAATGAATTGGCCAAATAGCTATTTCTTTCAGCATAAAATCCAAATGAGGGAATAGGTTATCAATAACAAGTGTTTAAATTGGAAATTCACAGACCAGTAGAAATCCCCTTGGCGATCATGAAAATGGATTTTGAAGTCACCAACCAACTCTGTCAGGCCTGGCTCCCCTGGAAGAGCAAATACCAAGATCCCTTTCTTTGGTGCACTAATCCAGAAATCTTCTGGCTGCAAAAGTGGATTTTTCATGCTTGGATCAGGAATTGAAAATAGGATTAGCACACAGTGAGATATTAATAAACAAAAACAATGAATTAGACCATAACCAAACAACTTGAGTAAAGATATACCATTAAATGCTTAGTTTTGGGATGACTTTTTGTTGAGAACATAACCCCTATGGATAAAAGGAAAAATATCACATCACATATCATACAATATTTAATGACAAATGAACCAAAAATAAATGCAGAAATGTGTATCCTTACCAACATCTAAAAAATTATCTGAGTTCTCTATCAAGACTTTCTAATGATAAAAGAAGGCAATATAAATGCTAGTAATAACAATATGCATCCAGAAAACTTACTGCAATGCTAAGATTAACTCGAAAAATAGAGATGCCACTTGATAATATAAGCAAATGGATTCAATAGTATTATTACCAACATTATCATGCATGGACAAAATCATATATACCTTTAGATTTACAATTCTGCACCTCAATGTTTGTGACAGATTATTTGTTCAAGTACCGATAGGTTTAGGATTACTTTTTAGGTCCAAAGATATGCTTGTGATGTTCTATCATTAAATAGAATCAATGAATTCACGAGAGTTTTCAAGTATACCTATGCCTCCTCAGGATTGTCTAATGCAAAAGCCTAGGAGTGATGTTGATGCATGAAGCCATGGATATAAAACCTAACAAAATTTCAGTTGTGAAGCCTAAAACCTTCTATCTCTTCTTTAGTTTTCCAAATAATTTATTGCATTTGGATCTGAAAATTCCCTATCCTACTCTAGAATTATCCAATTGAAACCATAATTGCCCACACCTTTCTATGCCTCCTATAGATCAATGTCAGACAAATTTAAGTAATTCACAGCAGTTAGAATTTGTTGTCATCATCGTTAGATGCAATCTAGATATAAATCATCATTATCAGATGCAGTTCAGATCATAAAACAACTTCTGACGCTGTAATCCATACAATGAAGAGCTACTAGTTAAAGATTAGTTAATATTGTATTCGCTACTCTTAAGACTAGTTACAGACTTTATTCTGGGTGTTGTCAGTCCAGAAGATAATTCAGGTAAATTGTGAAACAATAAATGTAATTGGGCACAAGAGAATGATCTGAAAGCAGGTGTTATATAATATAAACCTGAAGTAGACAATTAATGAGACAACTTAATATAACAAAATGAAGAAAGAATGAATCATCTGAGTCAACATACCTCTATGATTAGAGATGGTAATAGAGGGCCTTATCAAATAAGGACACCTGTGAAGCCGAAAACCTCTAAGCATGCACCTGGTGACTAAAGCTTCAGTACCTCGGTAAAGACAACTTTATTTAAGTTTGAGAGGTATGCAAAAATTATACCTTCGTGCAGGCTGATTTTCTCCATTGAAGTATGCTAAGATACGTTCAAAGTATCTGACATATCTCTGTGGAAAGCAAAGAATAATTACTTTTTAATAAATGCAAAGATCAACCTCTTAAAATATAACACACTAGAAAGCTAGAAAGCATTCCATGAAGGGAGATTGACTAACAATCTGACTTGGGAGAACTAGAGCCTTTCCATCTATGCATCTTTTCTGGTTAAAGTGATCAATGGCCTTGTTGGCAGTCGGGAAGAACTGCACACACAAGACATTGAAAATAATGGTAACAATAAACGAAAAATAAAAGGCCAAAAAAACCAATAGAAGAACAAAGTTTCATTATAGCAGTCCTGACTCTTAATGAGATAATGCTGAAGTCTCACCTTAAGGAAAAGAAGGAGGCTACATATCATTACACCTGTTCTGCCCATGCCAGCTTTACAATGTACTACCACCACATTTTCGATGTCCACCTTCAACCATGAGTATGAACTTTTACAAAATGATGTTATAAGGTGAAGGGGAGGACAGTTATGGTCATCAAATGGGAAGCATGCTAGAGTGCCATGCTTGGAAGAAGCTCAAAATCAAATTTTCCACCAAGATAAATTAGGAACACTATCCACTCTTCATAACTAAGACTTCTGTGTACTATATATTCAGTAGACATATTACCTTGATGCTTGAAACAACAGTGCATGGTTGACATATTGTTATTGTTGTTTTTCACTGTTTATTTTGGACATGACAGACCTCATATTTCAGTAAGATATTGACAATAGCAAATGGCAAATTTTACTCACCAAGTCATTTCTCAATACAATCAGGTAGTCATAATGTCCACACAACATATTATAACTATTTGTTTTGAAAAGATGCCATTCATGAGACAACATTTTTCATAAGTTATTCATACATGAACATGTCAATTGTAACTTGCATATGATTCAAATAAGTTGCAAATCTTTAGAAATAATGCCAAATATAAAATTTTCCTAACATTTTTTTAGTCAGATGCATCTCAAGTAATTGAATGACTATCAGGGGCAATCCAATCTCTATTATCTTTCTGAGGCACCATCAGCAATAAACACAATATAAAATTTAGATATGAATCTTATTCTTAAGACTTAAAGAGGTAATTCAATTTATAAAAATACGAACAAACTTGAAATTTGAACTATTTAGATTTCAGAAAATTTAATAGATTAAAAAAAATAAAAACATAAATTACCATAAAGATTCTAGCTGTTACAAGCAGTTTTGAATAAAACGTTTTTTTTTTCTCAGGATAAACAGACAGAAGGAAAAAAAAGCCTTCAGCAATTTGTACAACATATAACCTTATGACCTAAAATCAGTATCAAATCAACTCAATTATACTACAGCAATGACCCTCATGAGCCAAAAATATTCCTAAAATCAGTATCAAATCGACTCAATTATACTACAGCAATGACCCTCATGAGCCAAAAATATTGAACAGAAGGACAAGCAATTGATGAATATTAGACCTGATGTGGAGATTTCTAAAATTTTAAAGATACAATATGATTAAAAACAAATGAAGCTCCAATTTGTGCCTAAGCTAGACCTTGACATCAAATATAATCAAATTACTTTAAGGCAATTGAAGATGACGACAACATCTTCCCCTCAAACCTGGATGCATCATACAATCTCTCAGAACAAAGATTGTACACTTTGTATTTTCCCTGCACAGAAAACAAGTTGATATAAGATTTTAAGCAACCAAAGCTTATGTCAGAGACTTAGCCAGCTACTTGCAAATTCTGATCATTTGATGAATAAACAAATGGCAACAGGCACACACAAGCAAAATCTGTAATGATATCAACTCAGCGTAATAAATTGGCTAGCATTATCAGTTAGAACCAAAATTAAATAGTACTGTCCATTACTATGGACACACAAGTGATTCCTTGACAAATTCAAGTTGCACAGAATCAGAAACATGGCAGCACAAAAACTATTACCATAGATTTCTGATTTCAGATATGAAAGATATTAAAAATAGCATTTCAATCCCTAGTTCATATTCAAATCAAAGAAATATGCAGTAAACCTTCAGCTCTAGCAGTTGAACCATATAGAATTTTCCCTTTTCTGAATCACAATCTTCTTAAGACTTCACTTAAGAAAAAGATCTTCTTAGCCTAGAAAGACAAATTCCCCAACTTTTTACTCCTAGAATGAGTCTTGAAGAATAAACTTGATGGAAAAATCTAGAATTAGATTATGTAAGCTCATTTTTTCCTTTGGTGCAAAAACAAAAAGTTTCACCTTATGAATATAAAAAATTATCAAATCAGAATGTGATTGTGAATCCAATGATATCACTATGTGATTGTGAATCCAATGATGTCACTATCTCATTCTTGAATTATAAGCATCATTCCCAAAGCATTCAATGTTATTTTACTTCACACTATGGCATGTAATTCATGAGAGATTTCTCATCATCACTGAATTCATAATCATTTTAGGATATTTAGATCTCAAGTTCCCACATCAACTCCTACACTAATTAATCTGCAGATTATGAAATTGTGTGTCAATAAGAAAATATTTTTCTTCTCTCCCGTGGATTGTTGCCACATTCCTTTGTACTGCTCACTATTTCATACTTCTAGCTGGCAAATCCAATATAGATTTCCATTAATGCATAAAAACCACTTATGTAGATATTACCTTATGTTGATTCTCAAAGAAACTTATCACTTCTTCCATGTGATTCTGGTAGAATCCCTGCATTAAATTTCATTTTATCGATTGTTTAAAAGATATGTCAAATTTTCTTAATCCAAGCTAGATAATATTGTTTACCTCAAAGAATCCAAAAAGACCAGAGCTTAAATCGCCAGCAGGGAAGCCCATAGCAATTATATTTTCAGTGATATAAGCCATATCCAAATCAAACCCTCCTTCCTGTAAATTTACAAAGATGTAATCAACCACAACTTTTACAGAAAATATATTATGCTGAATCATTTTCTTAATCCAAGCTAGATAATATTGTTTACCTCAAAGAATCCAAAAAGACCAGAGCTTAAATTGCCAGCAGGGAAGCCCATAGCAATTATATTTTCAGTGATATAAGCCATATCCAAATCAAACCCTCCTTCCTGTAAATTTACAATGATGTAATCAACTACAACTTTTACAGAAAATATATTATGCTGAATCCAAACCTATGCTTAAAAAACAAAGAAGTTAACGCTGAATTTTAACTGAAAATTATATAAAACAATTTGTGGACTTGCCAATGAACTTACAGTAAAACAAAAGCAAAATCCTAACGGTAGCCACCTAAGTAAGCTACCTGGTATCTGCGTTTATTTTGAGATACAACATGCCGTGCCTTGATTTGCATGGCCTTCACAGCACTTCGAGATGAATCAACCAAACCTTTAGTTAAAGATTCAAGAACACCGCCAGCTTGTGTAGAGGTCACATTGCCTTTAGAACTCTCATTTGGTCTTGGAGCTGCCGAACCAAAATTTAATCCAAACCCACTAGTGAGACGAGCAAATGTAGAAACCCCAAAATTTCCAGACTGGGAATCTGTTTGGCTGTGGCAATTTTGAACTTCCCAGAGAGGATACTCCAGCAGCAGGTGATTCACTTACCACGCAATCATTCCTAGTTGCACTATGGGCAGAAGGCTCAGTATTGGAAGCTTTGACAGAAGGCTCTTTATTGGAAGCTTTGGCAGACGGCTCAGTAACAGATTCAGAATCGGAATCCATTCTTTAATCAAAATATCAGGTCTTGGAAATGGTCCTTAGAAGCCAAGTCAAAGAGCCTGTAAAATGTGAAGTATTTGAATCTAAGAACTAATGAACTTCTAGAAACAAATCCAACAACAAACAAAGTAAAATGAATTCAATTATGAGATTCCAACAGAAAATTATCAGCATAATAGTACATTATTAATTATACAAAAAAAATGTTATAAATTAAAGAAATATGAGAAAAGCGATTCAATCTTGGAAATATAAAATTTAAAATAACAATAAAAAATAAATAGCAAAATGTGAGAATATTGAATGAACAGTCCATGGCTTTGATTAGAATAAAGATTCATTTCTGAGATCTGACACCGAATCTTAAACAAGTAAAAAAAAAACATTATGAATGTTTACATTTAAGGATATATATATAATGAGATTTATAAAAGGGAATCACTAACCAGATTTGAATTAAGCCTTTCTCCCACTGTTTCCCGGGAAAATTAAACGGCAACAAGGAAAGCTGGCTTTGGCTTTTGTGTGAGAATTGAAAGTCATTTGGTGATTTGCTCTTCTAAATTCTAATCATCAACAATGAATGATGAATACTCCGCTCTCTTCGGTCAAAGCTCAAAAATCAAAATCAAAATTTATTTTATTATATATATATATATATATATATATTGAGTGCAAATGCCTGTGTAAGCCTTTTGGCCTTTCGTCATTGATGCTATTATACGACGCAGTTTAGTATTTGCTTGCTTCCATCAATTTTTTAACCCAACTGTCGTTCACGAACACAACAAATCACAGATGATGCATTAAAAAATGAGGGGATTAATTTATTTTAATTAATTGCTCAAAAAAATTATCTTAATTAATCTAAATGACATGTTTTTTACAAATGTCATGTCGTTTTTAGGAAACTGAAATAAATTATCCCTTTAATAAAACAGAAGTTTTATATGTATGTGCGTGCGCGTGTGTGTGTATAAGGAAAAATTAAAAAAACAAAATGAAAGAGAATAAATATGAACAAATCTTCTAAATAATCTTTATGCAATTATCAATAATAAAAAAATAATTTATAAAAAATTGGAGAAGTTATTAACATACATATATTTATTACATATTGAAAGGCTTAATTAATAAAAATTATATAGATTTGTTTTTTTAATTAATAACATTTTTACATTCTTTTTTTTAATTCATTCAAATTAACATCTTATGTTATTCTTTTCAATTTATTAAACTTAATTGTTTATTTTACATATTAATTAAAGACAATAAATTATATAAATACTTCAAATACTTTTTAAAAAATCTAATAATTTGATAATTCAATAATTCAAATATATTTATGTTGCGTTTTAATAAAAAAAATGATAACATAATATTTTTTTTTAGAACTTGGTTTAATATTTAAAAAAATTACAAATAATTTAGATTTTAAGAATAAAATATATATCATATAAATAATTTAAAATAAAATTTTAAAAATCGATCAAATATATTAATTTTTTAAATAACAATTTATTTATTTTTCTATAGAGAAATAAATGGTACAGTGAGTGTGGCCTTCCCAAACTATACAAACTGACCGGACTCAGTGAGAGTGAGGGAGAGAGAGAGAGATAGCGTTGACGCAACACAAACTCTCAGCATCCTTGAAATCAGCAAATCACAACCATAGCCGGAGAATATATATATATATATATCATTATTATATTATGATATAATATATTTATACCCTCACAAAGAGAGAGAGAAATACCAAACGCTCATATTTGGGCCCCACAAATGGAGACCGGACAGTCCAGTGGAGCCCTACCCGGCGACGACAATCTATCTTCTCTATCATATTCCCCCGCCACCATCATTTTCCGGTGGACCTACGCCGTGTCCCGGCGGTACCAGCACCTTCTTGATAAGACGGTTCCTCACATCCTTTACCGATGGATCGCTTGTCTCTTCATCACCCTAATTTACGCCGTACGCGTGTATTTCCTTCAGGGTTTCTATATCATTACCTACGGCCTTGGCATCTACATGCTTAATCTCTTGATAGGGTTTCTTTCTCCTCAGATTGACCCTGAGATCTACGACGGTCCCACCCTCCCTACTCGTGGATCCGACGAGTTCCGCCCCTTCGTTCGCCGTCTCCCGGAGTTCAAGTGCTGGTACGCTTATTTGACTTCGTTTTTATTTATTTACTAGCTGATCATGATAATCGTTTGTTATTTTTATGGATTTTTCTTATCATTTGTAATGCATATGAAATTAAAGGAAAATAATTGTTCACGACAGAATTTGAATATAATTTGGGCTTAATTTGTTCCTTACGAATAAATTTTTTTTTTGAAATTTTGTGTTGGTTGGTGATTCTTGAGTTTCATGTCTGTTTCTGTAAATATTAATGTCTAGAGAGGCAATTTAGGAAAAATCACTAGAAAAATATTTTTTATTTTTTATTTTGAACATGTTATATATAGAAAATGAAATGGTTAGGGAAAAAAACAATAGCACTCAGAAGAATATCAATCTGTGAACTCAATTAAGAATTTGGCTGCCATCCGCATGAGTTGCATTAGCAGCAGATATGGGATTTCCACACAACACTCGGCCTTAATACAGGTAGGCTGTATGGATTCTTTATTCCCACTCTAAACGATTCTAGCTTGCTGTCTTCTAATAATTGTAATATATGGGATGGGATTTCACCCGCAAAAAAATAGTCAAAGCTGAGTGTTTCCTATATATATATATATATAATGCTCTCTCTCCGATGCCATTGTTATATAGGATTCATTTAAGGGTATTTTTACTTGTAATAACTTGCTGGTGATTTTATCTGTCATTTGTTGCAATTTCTTCTCCATTTTCATGTTAGTGTTATGAAACTTTTGAACTTGCTGTTTTGGTTATTGAAGTTCCTCTTTTTTTGGTCTTGCTGTCAAGGTACTCTATCACCAAGGCTTTATGCATTGCGTTTCTGTTGACATTCTTTCCTGTGTTTGATGTACCTGTCTTTTGGCCAATCCTCCTTTTCTACTGGATGTTATTATTTATTCTCACTATGAGGAGACAGATAATGCACATGATCAAGTACAAATATGTTCCACTCTCTTTGGGTAAACAGGTACTAATAAACCCACTGTATTATTCATGTGTATTTGACAAAATTCTAGGCCTGCAAACAATCCAAGCTAAACTTTAAAGAGTTCAATCTGGGTTTACCAAATTTTTAATAAGCTCAATCTTCATTCCAGTTTGTTTTGCAATTAAGTCATTCAAGAGAGCAAATAATGTACTACTAATCATTAGCACTACATATGACAAATAATATTCTTCAATTTCACAGGGAAAAAAAAGATATGCTTGTTTCTGAGATTGCTTATGGCTCACGATCTATTGGATAAGTTAGTTTATGGGCCTACAATGCGCAAAACAGCAAGCCTCTGAACTTACTGGCTGATGAGCCTATAAGCTAATTGTCTTAGACCTTAAACAAGCCAAGTAGCAATGAGTTTAAACTTGGCTTGTTTGTTAAACAAGCTTGAAAATAAGGTTTAAGCTTGGCTTGTTAACCTTAACAAATGAATCCAAGCAAACTTTATTGGACCCAATTCAAGTACCTTGACTAATTTACAGTAGAGCCCTTGTAATTCTAGTAGTTGGAATTACAGCCTTAGTTTTCTTATTTTAAATTCTGGTTGTTTTCTTAACAGCGATATGATGGAAAGAAGCCATCTTCAACCGACAAGATGAGCCTTCCTACAGACTGAATTCCTCAGGTTGCTTGAACTATATATGAATTTTATTTGTTTCTTAAAAATCACTCTTCCACCATTAGTCTGATCTTTTTTTCATGTTGCAGGTGGAATTTTGAAGGTTTTGGTTGTAGAAATTTCAACAACTAATCTTGGTGCAATGAGTGATTATTCTTGTTCCTCAGACTACCCAGATTTTTACTTGGCAAGCTTGCCTATGTCTATGGGAAATTTACTTTTTAGAGAACAGAGTGCGCTCAAATGTTAGTTCTCAAGAAGAATATTGCGTATAGAGGGCAGCATGCTATATTTCTTGGGCCAAATTGTTGATCTAATGGCTCGTAGTTCACAGAGGGGAATGCCTGTCCAACAATGCAAAAGAATTATGCTAAATTCAGTTATAAATTGTTCTTTCTTAAGTTGAAAAAGCCAGTTTCTTCTTTACAAGTATCTATTTTAAAGGTTTATGAATGCTATAATTCTTGATCTTTTGGATTATGCCTCTTTTCAAACATTCATGCATACTCTACATTAGAATGATAATTTTTGTCTGCAATGATTTGATTGGTTAATAGGTAAAGTTTTTCTGAATGTGAAATCAGGAGTTCATGCTTTTGATTTTTCCGAGGAGCGTTTGAGTGACTTCACCTTGCGCCAATGGGCTAGTGATCTTGCAGGTAGAGAACGCCTAAGAGCATCTCCAACGGTATCTTCATAACGCCATTATAGAGCAATTTTGATTAAAAATTCACTCCAATCCTGCGTTATTTGCTGCGTTAAACTGGATGGCTGCTACAGTGCTGCGCCAAACATAGCGCAGCACTGTAGCTGCGCTATGTTAAAAGAAGAAAGAAAAGAGGAGAAAACGAAAATGGCGAAAGGAAGAAAGAAAGGAAAAGACACAGAAAATAAAGAAAGAAAAAGGAAACGAAGAAAGAAAGGAAAAGACACAGAAAATAAAGAAAGAAAAAGGAAACGAAGAAAGAAAGTGACGCAGAGAAAGGAAGAAAGAAAAAGGAAATGTGTAAATTTGTTTTTTAATTATTATTAATTAAATATTATAAATTTTTTTAATTAATATAATAAATATAATTTGTTATGTATTTATTACTTATTATTAATTTATAAATATTAATTTTTATTAATTTATTTATTTCATTAATTTATTTAATTTTTTATTTTAAGTAATAAAAAAATAAAAAATTTTAAAATAAATTTTAATAATTTTTTGATAATATTAAAATTATAAAAATATAAATTATAAATTAAACAATACAACACATACTTAATTAAAATTTAAACAACTTCAAAATACAACACACACTTAATTAAAATTTAAACAACTTAAAAATACAACACACTTAATTAAAATTTAAACAACTTAAAAATACAACACACACTTAATTAAATTTTAAAAAAATTAAAAATACAACATAAAATGAACGAAAAATAAAAATAAACATAAACATAAAATAAATTTAAGTAAAATTAAAAATACATATCAAGAACTCTAATATTCTGGTAAATCATCTTGTGACCCAGTTAATAAATTAAAATATTGACCATATCCACCTCCAGTTCCTTCACCTCCAGATCCTTCACCTCCAGATTCTTCAACTCCAAATCCATGTTCTTGACCTTGAGTTCGTTGACCTTGTTGAGATCTTTTTTGTAAAATCCTTTCTTTTTCAGTACGAATATATTCACGTAAATTTGGATCAGTTATAGAATTCAGATCTGTGAACATAATTTTACGTTCCTCTTTACGTTCAGCTAAAGCCAACTTCCGTTTTTCGATTTCGTGATACTCTCCCCTATCTTGGTTCCCTTTTTTTAAAGCTTCAAAAAGTCGATCAGCATTTGAATTCATGGTTTTGATAAGGGCGGAAAATTGATCATCATTTTTTCTTTTCAATTTTGAATTTTTTACCCCTGTAGGACGTTGTGATGAACTTCCACTAACATTGTCCTCATTTATATCAAGGGAGAATGAAGATAGACCTGGAGTGTTAGGAGACTCCGAAGCAGGAGAGTCTGATTCAGATGATGCAAAATTACGATTAGGGCTTGAAAATGTTGATGCAACATTATTAACACTAATAAATTTTTCAATGTCTTTTAGAATTAGCCAGACATGCTCAAACTTAAATCTCTTGCCCGTATCTTGTGAATATAATATTCTTGCACGGTTAACCTGTAAAAATATTAATATTAGGATCACTTCTTTAAAAAATAATTAGAAAATAAATGTAGAATACTCACAATATCTTGTTGTGAAGCACCACTGAGATTGAGATTTTCAACTTGTTCCATACAGCCTCTAAACTTACCAACCTCTTTCAATATCACTTGCATGCGACATTGTAGAGATCTTTTCAATCTGGGTTGCGTGATGCAAAACTCCGTTTGTGCCTTATTATATTCCTCTTCAATTCTGGACCAAAATTGGTCTCTCGATTGATTGATTCCTATAATTGAATTTTGAGAAATGTCAAGGTAAACACTACATAAGTGTTTATCTTCATCATTTGTGTATGATAAAGTGCGATGTTGGGAAGACATATTAATGATTTGGCAGTTACAAATAAATTAAAATTTAGAAGATTGATGGATAGTGATAAATGTTTACAAGTACGATAGTAAAAGTGAGGATGTAGTGGGGTATTTATATAAAAAAGTGAAGATAAGATCAGATTCTATGACAGATATCCAACGGTTCATACGAAGATAAATTGAATCCGACGGTTGAGATTAGATTTGCTAGATATCTTATCTTCTGGCATGGAAAATAGTGAAGATAAGATCAGATTCTATGACAGTTATCCAACGGTTCATACGAAGATAAATTGAATCCGACGGTTGAGATTAGATTTGCTAGATATCTTATCTTCTGGCATGGAAAATAGTGAAGATAAGATTAGATTCTATGACAGATATCCAACGGTTCATACGAAGATAAATTGAATCCGACGGTTGAGATTAGATTTGCTAGATATCTTATCTTCTGGCATGGAAAATAGTGAAGATAAGATCAGATTCTATGACAGATATCCAATGGTACATACGAAGATAAATTGATCTGACGGTTGAGATTAGATTTGCTAGATATCTTATCTTCTGGCATGGAAAATAGTGAAGATAAGATCAGATTCTATGACAGATATCCAACGGTTCATACGAAGATAAATTGATCCGACGGTTGAGATTAGATTTACTAGATATCTTATCTTCTGGCATGGAAAATAGTGAAAAAAAAAGATCAGATTCTATGACAGTTATCCAATGGTTCATACGAAGATAAATTGAATCCGACGGTTGAGATTAAATTTTTTACATATCTTATCTTCTGACACGTTGAAAAATAAGATAAAAATTTCAATATAAATATATTGATGATAATTATCTTGAATACAAACTGACTCTGTTTTACTCTTTTTAAAAATGAATTTCAACTTCGGATCTTTATCTCATTATCAATATTATACTTCATCTTCAAATTCAGAATCAGAAAATGATGAAGAATCACAAATACTAAATAATGAAAGATGGGATGCAGAGCGAATGGCACTTATATTGGCTCACACCAATAATAATGTAGCCATTGCCCATTATTATAAAGACCAACTAAACAGTGATGTGCATCATGGAGGATCGGTTGCTGGCCACGTAGTGATTAATCGTGATCGTGAAAATGCTGATCGTAATCTCTTTAACGATTATTTTGCTGATAATTCTCTATATAATGATGTTATGTTCCGTCGAAGGTTTCGAATGGGCAGAGGTCTCTTCCAACGTATTTTTAATGCCGTAGTGGAACACGATAACTACTTTGTACAACGAAGAGATGCAACTGGTAAAGTCGAATTATCGGGTTTGCAAAAAGTAACAGCTGTATTTCGGATGTTAGCGTATGGAATGCCGGCAGATGCAACAGATGAATACATTAAAATTGGAGAATCTACAGCAATAGAAAGTATGAAGAGATTTTGTCGTGCGGTTGTAGAAGTATTCGCAGAAGAATATTTAAGGTCACCCAATGCAAATGACGTGACGAGATTGCTTCATATTGGAAAATCTCGTGGTTTTCCGGGGATGTTGGGTAGCCTAGATTGTATGCATTGGAAGTGGAAAAATTGTCCTGCTGCTTGGGCAGGACAATATGCTGGTCGGAGTGGATCTCCAACTATTATTCTCGAAGCCGTAGCTGATTATGACCTTTGGATATGGCATGCATATTTTGGTATGCCAGGTTCTAACAACGATATTAATGTGTTGGAAGCATCTCATCTTTTTGCCAATCTTGCTAAAGGTATTGCTTCTCCAGCTCACTATGTTATTCAAGGAAAAGAATATAACATGGGTTATTATTTAGCTGATGACATATATCCAAAGTGGTCCACACTTGTACAAACTATTCATGAGCCACGTGGTCCTAAAAGAAAATTATTTGCAATGAAACAAGAATCATGTAGGAAAGATGTAGAACGTGCATTTGGAGTTTTGCAATTATAGCCGGACCTGTAAGATTTTGGCAGAATAATATTTTGCATGATATAATGAGTGCATGCATTATTATGCATAACATGATAATTGAAAATGAACGTGATGTTCATGCAAATATTTCGGACTGTATGGAAGTGCCGACTCCAGATGTTGAGCTTGTAACCAATGAAAATGACCGATTTGAAGCATTTTTATCGCGACATAGAAAAATTAAGGATAAAGATGCTCATTATGCACTTCGAAATGCATTAATCGAACATATATGGGATGATTATGGTAATTCAGAAATGTAATATAAATATTTATACTTGTACTTGTATTCCTCTTTTTATTAAATGTAGTATTTATTATGTATGAATAAAAAAATTCTAGTTGATATTAATTTTTATTTTTTTTATTTTTAATTATTTTATTTTATTTATGCTACATTAATAATTATTATTTATATAAATGATTAAAATTTATGATTATTTATTATTTTATAAATAAATAAAAATGATATAAAGAATATTTTATTTTTAGAGAGAATATACTTTTTAAAGATAAAGATAGTGTAAATGGTTGGAGATAATAATATACTGTTTGTTTTATTTTAAAGTTGAAGCTGCTTTATTTTAGTGCGATGGTTGGAGATGGCCTAATATATTCATACTACATGCAAGAGATATTAGAAAACGCGGGTGTTTTCACAAAATATTCAAAAGGAGAATGCACCAAACTCTGATGAAACGTATCAAACAGGAACAATTGTATTTAGCTCGTACTTTATGCTGTTACCAGCAATTGTATATGGTAGTTTTATCGCCACTGTTATTTTAGCAGGAAAAATATTTAGAGCGACTAATCTTGGTGGGAATAGAAAATATTTTGTTATATTTTCCCCCATTAGGCATTGGAGTTTTCCTTGACTGGTAAAATCATCGAGTCTCTTATTCTCTTATTTCATGGGAAATTGCTGACGATATGATATTAGAATTGTTATATAGTTGCCGGGAACATCAAATCTGCAAAAAAAATTCGTCACTGAACGATGCTTCAATCAAGGATTGCAAATTACTGTTAAGAAACAAACGACAAAGTTTCTCACATATCATTATTTGGTAACTGACTATTTAGGAGTAAAATGACATTCGGCAAACTTTGCTTTTTGTAGCCTAAAAAAATCTTAGCTCAAATAACGTGTGAAAATATGACTGCAACATATAAAGAAGAAAGCCTTTGACTGCCCTCAAGAACCTGGATTGTAATAGCCATAAACTGCATAGAAAGTCTGCGCAAAAGTAAGCAACAGCAGCACAATAGCAGCAACTAATGAGATGATAGCCCAAGGATTCCCGAAATAGTTATGTTTCAGACTAGCACGCCAAGTGTTCCATCGGTGATTGTAATACTGGTTTACATCTTGAGACAACTGGGAAAGGTAACTGTCATTTATATCGAAAACGACTTCTTGACAGAGGCGGTTGAAAAGGTCTGCAACTTCAGAATCACTGCCAAGCCAATGCTCAATTATCCCAAAATAATGAAGGTATGCAACATCCTGTGGAGAGTTGATCAAGTTATCCATGAAAATCACATATGAAGTAATTTCATTGCCGCAATCAAGATGGCACTGCTCAAATGCTATCAGATTGAGAAAAAGTGACTTAGTACCATCATGGATCAATAGACGAGGAATTCGAAGCACCCCATTCTTGAATTTTATATCCCAGAATCTATCAGTCCTTTTCTTGAACTTGATACCAGCCTCTCTTAGCTCTGAGACACAATGGATCAATTGTGTTCGCCTTTTGTCAGCAACACGACTGGAATTTGACCATCTCTTTATCCAAATTCTTGGTGCAGGCTTAGGTCCTCTGCGTAGAAGACTTCTTCTGAAAACATCAAGGCAATGAACACCTACTTGATCTGCTAAAGGATCAAAGGCAGTTGCATATCCAAGGGAAGATTCCAATTTGTTCTTTTCACTTTTAGTTAATGGCTCATCTGTTGGCATTAGTGGATCAAAGAATCTGAGTGCAAGCTGAGATACAACTCCTTTCAAATCAGGATTATCAAATTGAAGTCCTAGCAATTGATCAAGAATAAAAAGTGGAAGTTGATTCTCTAGCATTATCATGTCTCTCTGAATAGAATGCATGGAGCCACGCATTGCGAAAATGGGATCATTTCTTGAATAACCAAGTTGCTTGAAGCCCTCAGCAGCACCTCGTAAAAGTTCGAGGACAAAACAACCATCAAGAACCATCATTTCGACAAATTCATTGCTGCTAAGACTAATTGTTCCTTCATAACAAGAACGAGCTCCCTCTTCCACTTCTCTTATAGAATCAAGAAACAACTTTATATCCTTTTTAGTACGCTTGAGCATATGGTGAAGGGATCGCCATTTATGTTGATCCATTTGTCGTAAGCGTCTCTTTCCATGATGGTAAGGCCCCAAAGAGACAATCTGAGGGACATAAGCCTTATCATCACCTTCTCTCAGGTAGTGTGGAACTCTGTAAATGCATAACTTTGCCCAAGTACTTGCTACATCATCTTGACCAGCTTGTTCAAGCCTTTCTTTAACGGAAATCACCCATTCAGAATAAGGTGACTTAGTTTCCTCTTCGCGATTTTCACTATCACCTTCGATCACAATCTGCAGGGGATCTGATTTTTCCTGCAACTGCTGTTTTTGCAGTTGTGATGGAGCCTGCTGTAGCTGTTCTTTTTGAAGTTGAGGCTGCTGCTCTCGAAATTCAAGCAATTGGGTATCGCTGGGGATTGCAGATTCTACAGTTTCTCTGAGTTTTACAGTGATAAGGTACCAACTTAGAAGCTCTTTGTTGAAAACTGCAACCATTGTTGTTGATGAAAAAGCAAAAACAATAGCAAATTTGGTTTTTGTTGAAAACTGAAAGGCATAAACTCTCTCCAAATAAATAAAATTTACAATGGCATGAAAAAGGAGCAGTACAGAGATATCCAAACATCATAATGTAAAAGATCATTAGGTGTTAATTTATTCTATACTTTAATTTACTTTACTCAATTGTATAGCCCACATCACATGGACCCTTTTAATTCTAGAAATTTGAATAATCATTTTTCAAATAATCTCTCAACTTTTAAGATATTTATATTCTGGAATCTGGAGTTCCATATTTTGTACTAATTAACATTCTTCTGTAAACCACTGGTCAAATTATTGGAAACTAATGGAACTGAGTTAATATCACCAAATAAGCTGAACTTTAATACTTTATCAGTAAAATCCTTAACTTTAATTTATCGTCACAAAATTTTTTTAAATTTAATTTTTTCCTGTTAAAATCTCAAACTCTGCTTTTCAGTGACTAAATATGGTGAAAAAAAAAAAAAGAGAATTTCACCCTAAATCTTAATAATAAACCCTTAATTTTATATTCTGAATTTTAATCCTTTAAAAAATTCAAATTTAAAAAAAAATATTCTCAAATCACAAAGAAAATCTTTATTCTAAAATTAAAACCCCAAACTTTTTTCTGTCACTTTTTAATAGCCAAAATATTGAGTTAAAGATTTTAATGAGAAAAAAATTAAATGTTAAAGGATTTTATCATAACAAATTGAAGTTTAAGAATGCTAATAATATAAGTGTAAAGTAGAGGAAGGATTAGTGATATTAAAGAGAAAAAATAAAATAAAAACTATATGATTAGAAGTTCCATGGACAAGAAGGCTCAATTTGGCATTATATTTGCAAAATATTTAATTAATTTTAGGGGGAAAAAACAAATCAGTTGTTTTATTTTATATTAACATCCACTCGTTTATATGTATTTATACATTTTGTTATTATTCAATGTGGCATACATTTTTCCAACATTATAATTCATTAATCTATTTTTTTATTTTTAAATTAAAATTAAATTTTTATAATTAAAAAAACGTTGAAACTGATCCAAAAGAATATCAAATCCAGTGTAATAAATAAATAAATATTATTTATTTGTGAAAAAAAAATAAATTAAGTTTTTAATGTTTTGACCAATATTGGACTTGAAATTTTATTTTTCACATGCAGTTTAAAAGATATGGGAACAGAAAATAATTAAATGGGACAGAACTCAATAATTTTATTTTCTGGAGATATCCGAAAATTGTAATTTATGAAAGTGGAGAGAAAGGTGCGGATATATAAATATATTGAGATAAGTAATGGAGAAAAAAAAAAGAAGCAATTTCTAGACCACTTTTGCTTATTTAACATTTTTCACATGGGAAAATTAAGAGAAATGGATAAATATTAAGCAAAAACTAAGTTTTCATAACTAATATTAAAACCATATAATTTAATTGAATATAACATTTGAACTTATAGTTTATTAATATACTTCATTAACACATTCTTGTCAACTACTAATTATTTTTTAAGAACATTATGTTATATGCTTGAAACTTTACATTAGCCATTAATTATTTTTAACAGAAAATTTAAATCAATCAAGCAGTGGCTTCCCAACATTCAAACAATTAATAATTTATCGCCTTGCCACCTAAAAGTCATTCAATTATTATTATTATTATTATTATTATTAGAAATATATATATATAATAAAATTAATATAAAAAATATATAATATAAAATTATAAAATAAAAAGATTTTATAAGAATTCAATTTATTTAATTAAATTTATTATTAGAAAAGTATAAACATATCTTCATTTAAATTAAAGTTGACTCTTAGTACATAAAAATAAAATAAGAACATATTTGTTTTTTTACATATAAAATATTTTAAATTTTAAATAAATTCAACTATACTAAAATTTATTTCAAATACATAAAATTTATCATTAATTAAGTTAAATTATTTTATAGAAAACAGTTCTATGTATATGTAACCTGTGCAATTGTTATTTTACTTGCCATAGTCAGAATGGTGGTTTATAATTTTTTTATAGTATGATTTACACAAGAAAATCATATTTTGACTAAAATTTTTTAGGGCATTTTGAATATAATTTTATTTAAAAAATAATTAAATTTTGTCAATTTTTTTTACATAGTAACTCCAATTTCTTTTCATATAATATAATTTTAAAATAAAATTATTTATGTAATCAATAAATTTTATTTAATTATTTAGAAGATAAATTTAAAAGTAACTATCTAAATATTTGAAAATCTATTAAACATAAATTTCAATTTTAAGGTGTTTTAAACAAATTCTAGATGTATAAGATGGAAGCACTATTAAATAGTATATAAATAAAAAATAATATAATGAAATAAAATATAAAGTGGTGAGATTAAAAATAACAACATATTAATGAGACTTTCTTTAGTCAAAGTAAAAGGGTACCTTGATAAAAGTTGTTATTTAACTTATTTGAAATGATAAAGAGGAAAAAAAAACATGTCTTGCCTTAAACATTACTAGAAAAAAAAATATTTTCTTAAGCATAACTTTTTCCCTTTTTTTTAAGGTACTTCAAAATTTAAGCTTGGCTTTGTTTTCTTTGTATAATATTTTTGCTTTATCATAATTAAATCTATAAAATAAATTATAGGAAATTATTTTATTTCTCTATCATAAAACATCAAACCATATGATACAAATTTATTAAATAAAAAATTACAAATTTTATTATAGTTTTAATATATTTTTAAATTTATTAAAATTTATTATATATTTTTATAAAATAATAAAGATACTCCGATAAAAAAAAAATTACTGACACGTGCCAAAAATTACTTCAACCTTACACTTCACACCAAAAATTATTGATAATAATAATTTAAATTATTAAGTATTTGAATTTTTATGTGATTTAATCAGTTATAAAGTCTCTGAAAAAAAAATCAGTTCTCCCAAGTTTTCTCACTTGTACTACAGCACATTCCATCTTTTCTTTTTCTTAATTTTATTTAATATTTCATTTTAATTTTTTTTTCTAATTTTTTTAAAAAATACTATACAAAATATAAATATTATTTTTTCTTTACCTAATTGATAGATTCACTTTTCTTTTTTATCCATTCTAAATTATAATTTACTTACTATTTTAATAAGTTAGTTAACTTATTAAATATCTATAATATCTTTATTTAATATCACTTATAAAATATATCACATACTAAAATAAAGATATAATAAAAAATTTATATATAAATTTATATTTTTGAGAATAATTATTTGAAACGGAGAGAGGAAATACCGTATTAATAATTATATCAAACCACACAACTTAATATGAATAAAATAAATAAATACAGAAATGAAATCTGAAATCTGAAATTTATTAGCACATTTTGATCTAACCATATTATTAACTTATTCAAATTCTTTCCTACCTAATCTACAATTGACAATTTTCATTTATTTATTTAATTTAATAATATAATAAAATTTTCTTATTGGTATAAATTTGAGTAAGATTCTGAAACATCCTATTCTTATCATATAAATATAAGTGTTAATTGTTATTGATCGCAAAAATAATTTATTGTACATTTTAGCAAGTTCTCCAACTCAGAATAAAAATGAATCTGGATTTTTTCTTCAATTTATAGAATTTAATTGAAATTATAAAGTTAATACTTGTATTGTTAAATTATACATTAATTTTTTAATTTTTTAATTGAAATTATAAATTATATATTAATTTTTAAAAATGATTAAACTTAAATCAAATAAACAAAATAAATATGTTTGTATTGTTAAATTATCTTCTAAAAGTGATTTCGCTTTTAGTATTTACAATCTTTACATTTTTGTAAATTTAAAAATTTAAGACGGTTTGATTCACCACTAATATGCAAAATTGAGAAGTATTTTTTTATTTCTTATAAAAGATACCTGTGATAGTTTCTAGGACCAGTAATATAAATTTAGGGATTATTTTCCAGACAAATAATCATGGATAATTTTCTTACAATATTTGAAATAATTTAATATTTGAATTTTATATTTTAAAAGTAAAATCAATTAGTTTTACACTTTAAATTCGAATCTAAATTAATATTTAACCATTTTAAATTTACCATTATGTAAATGAAAACTCTAAAAAAAACATAAAACAATATATGAGATATAAATACATGAAAAATCAAAAGGTTTATAAAATAACATATCAAAATACAAGTGATAAAATAATATTATAAAATTATTTCTCCAATAGCCTAATAATATGCCTTGTTATTTAGAGGACATTTCTGATTTGACCAATCAATTTATTATATTTTTTTTATTTTAATAATTACCCTTATTAGTATAATTTTATATTTTTTTAGTCATTTTAATAATAAATATACTTATAAGTTATTTTTTTTTATCAAACATATTAAGTGTTTATCAATTATTTATAAACACTCAAGATAAATACTTAACTTTTAAAAAAATTAAATATTTATACGTTCATATTAGCCATGAAACACTTTTAAGCTAATTTTTGTAAATTAGGCCAAATACCCTATCAATCATTCAAACTTGCCGCTTTAAATAATGTCCACACACACACACACACACACACACATATATATATATATATATAAAGAGAACAATTGGTCAAATGCAGTTGATGAATTTATTGACGGCTTCACGTAAGAGGAAATGACATTCAGAAGCATAAAAATTCAGTTGTTTCAATGGAAAGCTATATACAGCAACAATCACTGGAACAAATACAAATTAACATAATAAAAATCAAGAAGCGAATTGTTGATGATCTAGCCATCACATTTTTGCAGTTTTTAATCATATTTTCTTTTTAATTACCTTTTAATCAGTTCAAGCACTGCTTATATTATCAGTAGCAGACTTAATCTTGATTGGATAAGAAGACTCCATAGCAATTCCACATTTCCCTGTATAAGTATCAACTACATTACGCTGCATCCTTATATATCCATTCTCCCCCCATTCTCTGCCCCATGATTTTCTAACTATCCAGTAATCAATTCCATTTTCTGTTCCATATCCAACTATTACCACTCCATGATCCACTGCTGACCCACATTCACCACTGAACACACCCTACATATTAAAATTCACAATTTTTTTTTTTGTGAATTAAAACAAGACAACGAGCAAGTTCAGATGTAATCAAAGTTTGTTTCCTCCAATTATAAACTATTAAACTAGAAAAATATAATAAAATGAAAAGGAAAGAACTTACAGATTGATAGAACTGGAAAGCCATGCCACCAGATTCAATGGCAACACTAACTGGTTGATGTGCAACAGCTTTCTGCAATGCTTTCTCATCATAAGGTATAATATCCTCAAACCCATCAATGGTAACAGCATTAGTATTCATCTGCAACAATCCAAGATCAAAAATTACAAAATTAAAAGGAAAAAACTTTGTTATTGCTGTGGTCTAAGGACAGTGTCCGGAAGCTAATATGTTTTCATGTTAACAGTTAATTATAACAATATGTATATCAATAAAGAATATTAGAATTATTTATTAACTTGGCTGGGTCACATTTGCCATCAACTGCTAAGTAAGGATAGTCTTGTTCAGTGTCAATGCCACCATTTTTAATGATAAACTGGAAAGCGTCGTCCATAAGGCCTCCATTGCAGCCTGCATTCAAAGTCCTGTCACCTGTCACGGTCTACAAGTTCTTGTTCTGATAGAGAGCCATGCTTTAAAATAAAGGAGGATAAAATTTTTTTTTTTTGCAAATTTTAATTTTTTCGTAATTATTTATCTCTCATTTTATTTTAATAGTATTTTATAAATTTATTAATTTATTAATAATATATTTTTATTATTAAAAAATATTAATATATGTGTACAGAATTTTAAATTTATAAAATTTTTCATAACAAAAATAAAATAAAGAGAAAAAAATTAAATAATGAATATAATTTTTTAAAAAATAATTAAAATAAATGAGTTCTTTAATTTATTAAATGTGTTTAAATTAATTTAGTTGAAAATTTTATTATTTTATTATTTTTTATTTTTTGTATATTATAAATATTTTGTCAATTTTTAAAAGAGAACTATTGCATATAAAATAAATAATTTATTATATTTTTTTTTATTTCTTGTAAAAATTTAAAAAAAAAAAGAGGACAATTTAAAATTTTTTTAAAAAAATTAATAAAAAATTTAAAAATTTTTAAAAAATATTATATATATATATTTGTATAAATTTTTAAAAAGTCTCCGTTCTCTTCAACGTACCTAAGCCCCTAGATAGAGATATTAGTTGCCCTGGTACGATCTTGTTTATTCCTTCTGCTGCTATTGTTGAGAATGCCTCAACTACCTGCATCAATCACAGTTCCATTTCATCATCTTGGAAAATGGAAAGGATAGCACAACTCCACAACCCAACCCAACCCCACCCCCCCACAATTCCTTGATCTTCTACTGCTTTTATTATTTCATGATACCAAGAAAACATTTTAGGTGGGGTGGGCTTGAACGGGCTGATAGTAATTCCAGAATTAGAAGTGGGTACTTTTAAACAAAGCCCTTGTTTATGCCACCTTTTAAATCTTTTTCACAAATATTTTATAATTTTTATATATATTTAATATAGAGAAATTTACATCACATACGTGATATGCGCATTAACTTTGCAGAAATACGGTCCAACTATTTCTTTTTTCGCAAACACGGATTTCGCCCTCAATTTTTTTAAAAATAACTTTAACACGTTAATTTTTTTTATTTTTATAATTTTTGTATGATTTTATTATATTTATATTTTTTATTTAAATTTTTTTTAATGTCATATTTTTAATATATATATAAATAAATATATACACAATATATATAAAATATACAATTAACAATGCAAAATACATCTATAACATCAACAATACATCTATAATAAATTTACGATACATCTATATAATATTTTTAATATTTATTTAATTTTATTTTTTTAATTTTTTATTCTTAAAATATCCGCACAACATTCATATAATATTCGCACAACATTTAATAATTTTTGCATAAAATATGCACAACTTAAATAATAAAAACATGACATATATACAATATCTACAACACATCTACAACATATATAATATATCTATAACACATCTATAATACATCTATATAATGAAATTATGTGTGTGTTTTTTTATTTTTTTATATGTATAATATGTAAAATTTATTTAAAAATAAAATTAATAATTTTTATTAATATATTTTTATATTTTTTATTTTATTTTTATTTTTTAGGGTAATTTATTTTTTTTTATAATTAAAATTAATTTCTTTTATTTTTTTTATAAAATTATAATTTTTATATGATGAAAAATATTTTAAAATATTAATTTTTATTATTTTATTATAATTTTTTATTTAATAGTGAAGTTTAAAAAAAATTTAAAGTAAAATATTGATTGTATTGAGGGAAGAAGTATTTAAAAAAAATTTATTAAGGAATAAGGTATTTTTAAAATTTTACACCAATTTTTTATAAAAATATAAATATTTTTATTTTTTTAATATTTTTATAATAAAAGTTAATTTTTTTGGTAGTAATGTAAATGTTCCTTTAATATATTCCATATATATTTCTAGTATATTTTATAATTTTTATATTATGTGTTCGAAGTATATGTCTGAAAGTAAAGTAATATTGAAATTCAAAGTTGAAAAATAAATATTTTAAAAAATAAATATTTTTAATAATACTTTTATTTTTTTAAGATATATTTTTTGAAGAAATCCACATATGAATTGGTAACTAAAAGCAGGGATGAGTAAAAAAATTAAAAATTGATCAACTAGATATTTATATGGTCAATTCGACCGACCACATCAGTTTAAATAGACTAAATTAATCGATTTCAGTTTATATATTTATTGAAAAAACTGACCGAACTCAATAAATCTAATAAAACCTGATCAAACCAAACGAATCAACTATTATTGATCGATTTTTTTTAAAAAAAAATTTGACCGTTGTTAAAGTAGTTGAGTTAAATCCGATCAATCCGACCGACGCTCGTACCTAAATAAAAAGTTGCAAAACTACAAACTAATTAGATTAGATTAATCATTTAACAAAATTAAAATTAAAAAAAACAGCTATCTTTAAAATTTGAAATTTTATAATTTAGCTAATAATTAGCTGTATGTGCAACAAGTATACCTACCAAAACGTTTTGTGTAATTTTTTTAAAAAAATTGAAAATATAAACCCACATAAGTACTGAAACACCAAAAATGTAAAGAAAGAAATTATTTGCATACCACAACTTCCTTGATCTTTGATCGGATTAACAGCTCCTTTAAGTCTCCAATTAACGGATTCCGGCAATTGATCACCGGCCTTGAAAACATATCTCCGACTAGGATTTTTGGACTTGATAAATCTACGTTTAGCACCCAAAAAATTGGCACGATACTCCTCATTGGTAAGATCAGCAAACCTAGTTAATCCGAGCTTGTATGTATGGTTTTGAGAGTTATGTTCGTCAATAAATCTCAAATTATTCTTAAAAATCTCAAATCTTGCCTCTCTCTCTTCTATCTTATTGTAAGCTTCACCATGCTTCCAGGCCCGGCTCTTAAGGAGAGCACCCTGAGCTCAGGTCCCTCAAATCCAAACCCAACTGCCCCAGTAACTTTCCCTTGAGAGCATAAAAAGTTAATTGTTATTGTATAAACTGCCCTTCATAAAAAGTTGGGTTGTAATTGTATATCATAAAAACTACAAAAAGTTTTATAAAATGTTTAACTTTTTATGATAAACAGAAAAGTTAATATTTGGAGGAAAACTCGATCTATAAATACGTCTAAATGTTAAATCTATAATTTATATAATTTTTGATATCTCTTCGTAAAAAGTTAATTCAGTAAGATATCTCTTCTTTTCTGTTTATCATAAAAAGTTAATTCTTTTCCTCCAAATTTAATTTTCTCATAGTTTGGGGAAGGACTCAGTAACTTTTCATGTAATTCAGTAGTTATATATGAGCCCCTCGAATATACAATTCATTAATTTATATAAAAATTATTATTTTATATTGTTATTTTTAGGCCCTTAAGTCCTAAATATTTATTTTTGGACGGTCCCTCAAATTCAAAATTTTCGCTCCGACACTATTTTTTAGGGCCCATATCTTAATTTCTGTTCGGGACCCCTAAAATATCCAAGACGGCCCTGCATGCTTCGCAACCCACAAATTGTACATGTTCCTCACATCACCTTCACTTCTCCAGCTTGATTGATGATGATGATCATCGTACATATCTAAAGCAGATGATAAGGTGAAGAAAAGAAAGAAAAGAGATGATAAGGATAATTTAATGGCTGGTGCCATTGTTGATTTGATTTTGGTTATTTCGGAAACAGAAATGAAAAAGAAAATTGAAGATGACTGAGAGAGGCTTTTTGAATTTCTAAAGACAGACTGATAATACAGAGATAGTTTTTAGTTTTTGGTGGGTAGAAATTGTAAGGCCAATTTCAATTGTTGAAACTTGAAACAAATAGGTTGATCGAATTACCAACTAGTCAAATTGGAAGCATGCGCCAGTGCCACTTACCATTCTCCATTCATAATTAGTTTAAATTGTTGAGAGTAAAAGTTCAACAGCAAATAACTTGAAAAATACGTCAATTTAAAACAAATAAAATATAATTATAGATTTTTAGAGATTGAAAGTATAATTACAAAAAAAAAATATTTACATCATGTAATAAGAAATCAATGCTTATATTTCCATTTTGAAAGTTAGATATGCAGCT
This sequence comes from Garcia nutans, assembly GCA_947685225.1. Classification (NCBI taxonomy): domain Eukaryota; kingdom Viridiplantae; phylum Streptophyta; class Magnoliopsida; order Malpighiales; family Euphorbiaceae; genus Garcia; species Garcia nutans. Next base: position 4,168,514 of record CANTUV010000059.1, on the reverse strand, counting down.
AACAATCAACGTAGCTGCTGTATACAGATATCCAATATTATATTATATATCCAATCCACGTAAACTTTAATTTAGGTCTTAAGTATTCAGATTTTCTAGTACTTGATTCTGGTTATTATATCAACAATTTACAATCATCAGCATTGTTTTTCTTTTGTAATGAATGAAAAATTTTATTACAATAGGTTTCACTTCTAACGAATTAAACAACTGACGAACACAACTCTATGTATTCCTAGTAAGAAAAAAAAAGATTTATGTATAAAATTTGGAACATTTTCAGATACAAGATTTCTGCATTTCCGGGCAGCAGATGAAGGATGCCTATCATTACATACACCTTCTATGAAACAAGAATATATCAATCACCCTCGACATGTAAAATTTAAAATAAAAATAAAAATAAAAATAAAAATAAAAATAAAAATAAAAATAAAAATAAAATGATGTGATAAGTGGAATTCAAACTCAGACGTACACATCAACTGACCTAACTGGAACAAATTGCCTTCTCAAATGTAGCTGCCAACCAGTAAGATCTTTTCCCGCTTTTGCTTTGTCGATGAAATTTCCTTGATGCTGAAGGCCTGCAGTCTCTCAAATTCATATAGAAAACTATAATATGATTTTCTCGATTAATATTTTCAGTCATGCTCCGTCTGTCTTCCAGAAACCTGTGTCTACAGTTTTTGCTTCGTGTTTTCTCTTACTTCGAGAACCACGTTTCAATCTGGATGATCGGGACTTTGTGTGCTTAACAGGGTGCTCTGAGATGTTAATGATTGCCTTTTCAGTCGAAGGGAGTTCAGGAGGAGCATCTGGCCAAGGTGTCCGCTTGGATGGGACATTGATTTCCAAAGGTGGGTCGATTATCCATCTGAAAATGGCAAAAAGTAAGATTATTCTATACAGCTCAATCACTTAAAGAGCAAAATACAAAAGAAGTGAAAAGAAAAAAAAATATATATATATATATATATATCAATCATTCATGCATCAGAAGCATATTGAAAATAGGGAACATTCAGCGATTATGAGGAGATGCATACTATTATTAACACACGGAGTAAACCAGCAGGCTAAAATATCCAGATATCAATATTTCCAACAGAAGCTAAAACTGTTGTTGATTATTTGGAAAAAGGTCAAATGCTAGACAAAGCTGCAAATTAAGAATGGTGCCTTAACCTGGTACAAAGACAAGGCAATTGTACGAATGGCTGATAGACTTAGAGTCTCGCTAATGACAAATTCCCCTCACCAATGCTCAAAAGAATAAACAAGAAAGAAAGCTACAAAGCCAAGGACTTCTAAAGGTCTCTGCTTCTGGTAACCAATAAGCATCATGCTAGCACAATAGATTGGACTAGTTCAAATCACTTCAGTTCAAGTGGGTGATACTCTGCTGATTTTGATCACAAATTTTCAAAAGCTACATCACTGCCTATGACACGCTAAGTCATCAAGAGACCTCTTCATTAACAGGAAATTAGCTTGTATTAATAATCACATAGAGGCCAGCCTATCTGCTTTATCTTGGGCTTTGATGTGAAATGAGTAGCAAGCATATTTATTAATGATCAAATAGATATTATTTGACTGTCATTTTACTCTAGAAAACAGAGCCTGACTACCATCAAACTATTAAGGTTTCTTTTCCATCAAACTAGCAAGGCTATAGACCTGTAGTACAAACCCATCCTTGTTTTAGCCTATTTAATCAAAAGGCTCAAGCTCATGCTCAAATAAAAGCCTGGTCCTTTAAGGAACCAAGTTTTATGGGTCAAACATCTATCCTGAAATTGTTTATTTTAGAACTTTTAAAACAAACTTACAAAGAAATACAAAACAGGAAACAACATATTTAGGAAAACTACTTGAACTATCCAAAATGAATTTTGGAAAGTTGATCCATGGGGTAATCCAAACAGCCCAATTTGATGCCACCTCTGTTAAATTAGATTAAGCAGATTTTTTATATCCCAAACATGTTCTTTAGTTTCTCCTCTGGGCCAACAAGGAAGAAGGGCTAGAAAACACTGTGGTTCTGTTTAATTAGATTCCAGACGTTGTTATTTCTACTGTTGAAAAGAACTTTTTGGTTATATAGCAAAAGGCAGTTTTAAAAGCAAAAGAGTTGCTTTTTAATGAAAAGTAATTTTCTTTGCACAATTGCCTTTTGCTTTCCACGCGTTAAAAAAGTATCTATATTTACCAAATATTCGTTTCTTGTTACTTTTACTTCATAGCAAAATAAAAATTGGAGAAGCACTTAGAAAGAAAAAGGTTAAACCCAAACAGTGGATAAGCTTGGGATGAAGCTGAGCACACTGATAAATTTAATTCAGCTCAGGTTTTAGTGAGAAAGAGGAAGCAAGCAATCTATTATTCAGTTCAGTTCAATTCCATCCCAATCAAAAAAACTCCTAGCATATCAAACAACTCGAGATAGAAAGGCCATTATTGATGGCATACTGTATGGGTGCAGCACATTATAGCCTAGCTTATCATCACTCAGTGTCTCAGGCCACACCTGACAAAGTCCAAATGCACATCATAGGAACTAAGATATCTTTGGATCTGTTCTCAAAAAGCACATGCTAATTTAAACCACCTAAGACATAAGACCACGCCACTTGTTCAGCTCCCAAACATTTCCAATAAAACAGGAGTAACACCAAAAAAACACGCACAAAAATTCCATCCCTCTAATGCCTTAGACAAAAGGGAAAATAGATTATAACACTTCTTGAAACAAGCATATTCACATAAAACAGGAAAAGATTTATCCTCCAATTGTTTCTCAGCCTCAGGTCCTCAGCAATGAATATTAGCTTTAAGTGATACTCATCTACATACAAGATATCCTGCTCTCAGTAAATTGAGATCTTTCTCTATTAAAAAGCATCAGAACCTTTTAAGATCCTGAAATGCAGAGGAAACATGACCAACTACGAATAGTAATTCAGCTACAAGCTCATCTCCTATAATGACAAGTGACATGCCACCTGCCAATAACAATTAGTGACACATCCAATCTAGACCTATACCCCACAATGATTCACATATATCACATGTTTCACTCATCAATCATGCCATGTTGTTCAGTCATATAATCGCCTATGGACGGCGGTAATTAATTTCCCCATCTAAAACCTACATAACAATGAGACAGTATAAAAATGATTTATTCAAGTGTTACGTGAAAATAACATATATCCACCTATAAACAAACAGAACTCCAAGATCACTAAATTAGGGCATTGCTATATGAAGTGAATGCAAAATGTAATTATGGATAGAAAGTGAGAATTTTTACAGAATGAAATAATAAATATTCACACACCAATCAATAAAATATGAAAAGCCAGACATAAAACACAGGCAGGTCATCAACAGAATCGTCACATGTCTACCAGCAAGAAGAAATTTCAGCATATAACAAATATACAAGAAGACTATTTTATTTCTTGTTATCATTTCTTTTCTTTTCTGGTTCACAACTCACACTATGGACAGGTCTATGTTCACGAAACCCAACTGCCAAAAGCATGGCTACTTATATTACAATTTATCTATGTATTCGATAGTCCTCATATACTAGTAGATATAGAACAAGTTCTACATGAAATTATGCACTCAATACAGTATTCAACCTCATCATGGACACAATGGAATAAATCAGCAGACAAATTGCATATCTTACACAGCTGTTTTTCTCAATGTTAATGACAAAAATTGTGAACATGGGGCAGTTGGAACCTGTTGATTTGGGGATTATGAACTTCAAAAACAGAGGACCACCATGGAGGCAGCTCACTCAAAGATCTTCCTGATCTAACCAGTTATATAATTCAAATTTCTAGAACCTAAGGTCATCAAATTTTGAAATCATATTTTGTAGATAATTAATAGACAGTGTTAAAAGTAATGAAAACTAACAAGCTCTGTAGATGGACATACAGTATGATAATATTGGCAAGTAGCAACACTGATGAACAAAAAACTTACCCTGGTGGAAATTTGCTATCACTACGAGCTTCAACACGAAGCCACCATAGCAAAACTTGTTTCCCACAGCTTCCAAGTGGCTCCACCATAGAAGGGTCCTTCAACAGAGATAAAGGACTCTCTATAGCCGCCTCAACAGAATCGAAATCCATTATCCAGTCTGGTTTATCTTCAGCTTCCCTCCAAAGCAACCTTGAATTCAGCACAAACCCAGCCCATTCCAGCTTCTGGGGCAACACAGTTGCCCTGTCATCAATATAAACTGCACTCTTTCCCTCATATGGAAGTGAATTAAAGGTGTGCCAACCAGCCAACCTATTAGATGCATTACAAGCTGGACCTTGAACAGGCATTGACGCACTCTTCTCGATCTCCTTCTCAACTATAGCCAATGATGACTCATCGGCACCACCTGAATGAGCAAGAATCCCAATAGAAAGAGCACCAAACCACTTCACATTTTGGATCTCATCAAACAATTCCATACTATGCAGATTACTATCATCAGCAAACATCACAATCCCATCCAGCTTCTGCTCCCTCACAACTCTGCTCCAAGATACATAGAAGTAAATTTAATAACAAGAGCATCAATCTAATCTTCCATTTAACTTGCAATTTAATTAAAAATAGTTGTAAGCTTACTTTATAATTCAAATTAGTTTAAAAAAAAGCCAGTGAAACAAAAGCGAAATCTAAGTCTAAAAATTGAGCAACAAAAGAATGAACAAGTTTACCTCAAAACTCGAAGCCGCATTTTAGCCTCCAATTTATGCCGTCCCGCCCACGAATTTGGCATTCTTTGCCGGAATCCGATGTGAATAGTCTTAACTCCCGATTTAGCGATAATCGAAGCAGTTTCATTACTGATTCCACCAGCCTCCACCACGATCCAAACGACATCGTACGGGACAAGCATCAAAGAATGCATAACACCGGTCAAATGCAGTGTCTGGAAAGTGCGTACATAAGTTGGCGTAACAGCGATAACAATCTTAGGGCTTTTGACTCCAAATTGAACCCTCTGCTCCCTCTGAACTCTCTCAATTATCTGATGCGCTCTCATAACCTCAGTCGGATTCGGGTGAGGCCAAGGCCGGATCCGGATCCCATGGCGACCAACAACCACTCTAGAGCTGACAGTTTTGTTAATTACAGGGAGTTCAGGGTTAGCAACTGGAATCGAAGGCACATTAAGAGGATTAGCAAGGTCAGAGGTAGTGGAGAGCTGACGGAACGGCGTTCCGTAAAGATTAGTACTAGAAGTGGAAAAAAGAAATAAAAAAACAAGACGAGAAAAACGGAAACCGAGTACAAGACTGATAAGGCAACAAACAGCATGTAAAACAAGCCAAAAGATAGCGGCAGGCGATTTAATCGCGGTTTCAGCAGAGGAATCTAAAGGCGGAGCTGATCCTCTAAAACTAGTGCTCCGGCGATTCATGTAGCTCTGCTGCAACGTGGAGAGCTTCATTTCTTAGTAATTGCTTTGCTCCTCTGTCTCTCTGTCTCTCTCCCTCTCTCTAAAGCAAAAGAGCTAGAGAGAGAAAGTAGAATTGTGAAGGAGATGAAGTTGGGAAGAAGATGGTATATGTTGAGTTAGAAAGAAGTATGGTGGGTTGGTTTGTTAATGAAAAGGGCGATTTCTTTGAATCCACGAATCAATCGCTTTTCCTTAGCTTAACTTTGTTGCTGTTCTTTCCCTCTTTCGACGGTCATTTACCCGCAGCAGCCAAGCAACAAAGATAGAGAGAGAATGACACAACAAAGACAACAGTTACAGTCCCTGATTGGGGCCATGTGGCTCGGTTAATTGCTTGATTTTGGACAACGTAAAAAAAATCTTTTTTATTTATTTCCAATTTTTTTACCATCAGAATTTAATACTCCGTTATCCCGAATTAATAAATGATTTTTAAATTTCATAATAATTAAAATTTAAAAGTTTAGTATATTAACTAATTTATTAAAATAATAAATCAGTTATAACTTGCCATAAATAAAAAATAAAAATATTTTCGTCAATTTGAAATAAAAAATAGGATCAAACAAATAAAATAATATAAATTTATTAAACTAAGTAGTGACTTTTTATATCCTAAAAAATTACTTGTTTTACGATTAATAATATAGTTAGCAAATAAAGTTGATTTATTTACTGATAATAATATCTAATCTAAGAGTTTTAAAATGTAACTAGCTTTTACCATTTTGGATTACTTTTGTGTTAAAAGTGCTAATTAATCTCTATCTTAATATTTTGAAAAAATTGAATCAAATACATTAATGAGATGATTTTCATTAAAAATTAATTCAAATTCATTTTTGGATGAAAATTCAAAATAAAAATATCAAAATTTTAATTAATTAATTATTATTTTAGAGTGTTGATTTTTATTTTAACATTTCAAATAATAATTATTAGTAATATGCTATATTGAATGAGATAAAATAACCACAGTAAAAATAGTGAAATGAAGTTAAAATTGCCAAATTTTGTAATGTAGCTTACATATTACATTAGGTGGTAGGATACAAATTTGAGACATCGGGGATTAAGGAATTCTAAAGTATTTAAGGGATAATTGGCATTAGAATAAGAAAATAACATAATTAGGAGAAATTAATTATTATAACAAAGTGACCTCAAAAATACAATTAATTAATTAAACTAAAAATAAAGAAAGTAAGAAACCTACGCCAACTGGTGATTTGGTCAACGGTCAGGAAAGAAGGTGGGCCGTCATTTGTATTGCAAAGCACGTGGAAGGGTTGCTGACCTGGCCTTTGTAAAGAATTGTACTTTCTCCATCCCATTCTTATAGTAACTAATTATTTTTACACATATTAATAAAATATAATTAATTTAATTAAAATTTAATTTTTTAATATATTTTCATTCAATATAATATATTTTCCAAATCCCTTTAATATTATTTATAATTATATTGAAAAAATATATATTAAATAACAGTATAATAATAAAATAATAATTTTATTTATAGTAAATGAATTATAATTTAAAATATTTAAAAATAATATAAGTGAGAGAATCATATATCACACCAAAGGCTATAAGCATTTAACCCAAATTTATGAGGCAATTGTTCCATTTTAATTCAATTTTTTATTAGTATGTTTTACATGGTTACCTTAAACAAATTTTTAAAAAATTAAATTAATTTTTTTATTTTTTTTTTACTTTTTCTAACTTTATTATTCATAAAAATTAAAGATATTGAAAATAAATAAATTATGAATAACATAATGAGTGATAATATTCTCTTTAAAAATTTTAAATAATTTAATAAAATAAAATCATCATATTAACAGAGACAGGATTATATAAACTCATGTATAATAAAAAAAAATAAAGACTGAACTAGCATGCTTAGATCATCCTTAATTTAAATGTGAATATAAATACTTAAATTTAAACCTAATTCTAAGACACGAATTTTTTTCATTTAAATTTGAATATTTATAATTTTATAATTTTTAAATTAATAATATAAATACAAAATCAACATCATAATTTTAACTTTGCTGGTATTAAATTTGTGTATGTGTACATATATATAAACAGTTTATTACTTAATATTATTTTTTTTTCTCTCAGTATCATTAATGTAATAAACAAAGTTAGGGGTACAAATTTGCTATCAAAACAAGTAAATATGTATAAACAAAATAGTCCAAAAATATTTTTTCCTATAAGCATTTATTGATTTTTGCATGTTTTATTAGTATAATTTATACAAATAAACACCTAATAATTCATCGAACGAGTTTTAATTTTCCTATCAGCAGTTTCTCGGCAAACAAACATACCATATTAAAGAAAATTGCAAAATGTGCAAACAGAGAGAAAAAAAATAAAAAAAGTAATTGTGATGTTTGTCCTATTACCCAACTTTATATTCTAAAGTTGTAATGTTAGTTGTTTTTTCATGACACATATTGATGTAAGAATTGCAGAGTGATTAACAGATTAAAGCATCCAAATCACAAAAAAAACGTATTGAGAAAGTAAATTAAGTGATTGATCATCACTAACCATAATCAAAAGTCTGCATGGATCTCATGTTTTTCTTAAATAATTAATTAAAATTGTTAGAGCAAATAGGAAATTATTTTTAACTTAATATTTTGAAATATGGTTTAATACCCAATTAGGAATGTCATTAATTTAAAACAAGAAATTAATCATCAAAATTTAGTTTTATAATTAAAAATATATATTACTTTCACTTAAATTTTCATTTCGAGTTTTAATTATTTTTCTTTCCACGTGTAGTTAATAAAAAAACAAGAAGTTAAATAAGGTCTTCTTATAGGGACCAAACTCATATTAAAACCATGTAGAGTGTGAAAGAGAGAAAGGGTTGGTGAGTGGGTGAGTAAGTTGATATGCTTAATATGTTTATATATATATGTCACCTAAATTTGGTTAGTTTTCTTGAGAAAGTCGCAATCTGTCGAAGCTTATGCAATTGCTAGTTGGCTTATGTTATATCTTATGCAATTGCTAGTTGGCTCATGTTATAATAAATTATCATTTGGGTCTTAATTACAAATTTTGTTAAATGTATTAATCATTAAGTTTTACTTATATAATAACTATATACATTTCAACAATCTCAGGAAAATTACAAAAAACTATATCTATATTTTTTGGAAAATTAATAGGCTGTGTTTTCATGTTTCTCAATTTTACTATTTTATTTAAGGAATAACCATTAAAAACACACGCGCATGCAAAAAATAATGAGACAAATCTCACAATGAAATCATGATAATATTACTAGTTAGTTAATACATTTTTTATTTTTGGGAAAACTGAACCCTAAAAACCCCTTTAGAACAATAGATAATTAATGAGGTATTTTTTCCTATACTAATTATTATAAGCTCAAAAAAATTATAATATCCCAATTATGTAGGCATAAAGTAGATTTGAATTTTAGATTTCTTAAATGTTTCGCAAAATTATTTCAAAGATCTAAAATGCTAGTTTAAAATTAATCTTTCTATTATTTTTTATTAAGTATCATATTCATTCATCTTTAAAGTTTAAATTCCCTTCATTATTCTCACAATTTTTTTTTATTAGTGAAAGAGTAAATATTATTAAACCCAAATAAACATTACATATAGCATGAGGCTGGGAAAGCACTCGTCCCATGAGCAATCAAGTTTAACAAAGGCAGACCTGCTCTCAATGCAAAGACAATAGGACCCCTTATGCCCCTCTAGCCAAAGATTGAAAGAAAAAAGGCCAACAATGAAACTGAAAACCGAAACCCATGAAGGGAACTCAATCACCGGCATGGCAACGTAGTAAAATAAGAAAAGTTCTTTTTACCACAATATCTACTCTTCCTCAAAAAAAATATCATTGAGTGAGGAAAAAGAGATGATAAAATTCTCCTGCAGAAACTCAAGAAAGAGCTCAGATAAGGAGTACTTGAGCTGAAAGGCAGTGGTATGGTAAACCACCATCACAATGTCTTCTTTTGGGTATGATATGAGAAGGCAATCGAGGGGGAGCTTTGATAACCAAATGACATGAAATCTAATCAGAGTAGAGAGAGATGCCTCTGTAGAACTTGAATTAGCCTTAAAACAGCAAAATAAACTTGAGATGGAAAGCCACTCTTCAGAGATACTCGGAACCTAGAGATTCATCCAGCAAAATAATGAGCTCGGAAACCCAAACTAAAGAGGCTTGCTGAGGCACCATAACGGTGGAGGGATAGAAAATCCATAGAGAAAAATGCACTAGAACCACTGGATCGTGCATGTCTATAGTTAGATCCATAAAAAAAAAAAGTAGAAAAAACCTAAGTAAACTAAAAAAGGAAAGACACTTAGGGTTGCAGGCGGCCTTCTCAAGATGTAGATTTGGGGTTGAGGAAACTAGCGGCTAGAAAAATCAAAGAGAAAACCAGAGAGCAAAAACATTTGTTTCAAGTAGGGTTAAGTAAAAATCCGAAATTTTACCTACTATATCGGTTTAAATTGAATAAGTTGATCGGTTTTGATTTGTATATTTATTTAATAAAATTGACAGACGATCAATAATAATAAATTTTTAAAAATAAATTTTCTCGACCGATTAATAATAGTTGGATTGGTCGACTCTTAAATTCAACCAACCCGACCGATGTCCATCCCTCTTGAAGCAATTGCAAATGATCAAAATCTCATTTCTATTTTTCTTTATTATTTTCACAATTAAGTTGTATCTTTCTTAATAATGGGGGAAATATATGATTCCATGAGTGGTGTTATATAAAAAATAAATCATAATAGAAATTCTTTACTATAAAGCTAAATACTAAAATTCAAATAAGTAAAGAAAGCAAAAAAAGAAAATTAAAACACTTCAGCTTGGGTCTGTAAAAAAAATTTACATGTCATTTTTTAACTTTGTTTTTAAAATATTATGCATTTTTTTAGAAAAATTATTTTTTTAAAATTAAAATAAAATATATATCTGAAAATTGAGCATTTTTAAATTGAAAGTTGAAAAATGAATATTTATAAAAAATAAAAAAAAAGTTTCGTAAAAAAAACTCTAAAAATGAAAATATTTTAAAAAATATTGAATTTTCTTTATTTTCAAATACCCACTTTTAAATTTTGAATGTTGAAAATAGTCTTTCATATATTTAATATATTAGAAATGTGTATATTTTAGTTAAATTTGAAAATTAATATTATTGAATTTAAAAAAAATATCCTAAGATATTAAAAAAAAAAAAAAAAGAAGTGACATGACACAAAAAAAGTCACGTAATTTTCTCTGTTTGGACTCGGTCCCATTCTCCATATTACATGATATATGAGCCAAGATAATTTAAATCGTTATATCGAAGTCCAAAAAATTACAGGTAAGGCCAAATGATATGGACCCAATCCCAATTCCACCTGGCGGAACCTTTAAAAAATATGGGCTAAAATCCAGACATTTTTTTCTTAAAATTCATGCATAGATCGCTGTCTCTCAAAATCAGACTAGTTAGTGAACTGATTAGATCAAAATCTAGTTGGTTCAACTTCATTAAAGATCAGTGAAATTTATTAAATATATCTATATATATATCAATAAATCATCCAAATAAAAATAAATAGAATTGTAACTAATTTAAGAGATTCTATATATAATATATATTAATGTTGATGATAAGTTAAATTTTAATAAATGATACAATTTTTATCTATTTTTAATTTTTCATATTTAAAAAATATAATTTTTATAAATTATTGTTTTTTAATTTAAAAATTGTTTATATTATATGCCAATAATGAGACATTACTATACATAACTTCCAACACGAATGAAGCGATTAAGATCATGCTAGATTTTTGTCTATTATCTTCATAATTCATTCCCATACTTTTTTTTTTATTTTTTTTAAGTCCATTGCAATTATTAGAAGGAATGGTTTTGGAAGACATCCTATTATTTAATAATAATAATAATAATAATAGATCCTAATATACTACTTAATTATAAATTTTTTACCAACAGTCCGTGAGTATAATACTCACTTCTAATCCCAATTGTTGTATTAATCATCGTTATATAAAATTATTGAATAAAAGGATATTTGTGTATTGAACAATGAAAGTGGACATATAATAATAATAATAATAATTTTGGTGTGAAAAGTCAATGTTTCGGCAGCGAAATATTTAATGTCTTTGACCAACTTGAGGGTCTGGCAAATTCAGGTTCATCAATTTCCTCCCTTTTCTACACGTGCCTGCCGTACAATAAAATGAAAATATATAGTATATTTTTTTATGTTGATAATCTTGAAATCAAGGATAACATATTTTCCAGTTAGATAATAAATTTAATTTTTAGTATTATGCTCACCAAAATTGATAATTTTTTTATCATATTAACAATAAAAAAATAAAATCTAGAAAATCTTCCATTATATTCTTAAATGAAACGAAAATTAAATAAATTATATTTGATTGATTATGAGTAATATAATTAAATTATTATTATAGAAAATATATAATTAAGTTTGCAAAATAAAATAATTTTTTCTTTGTTAATTTACTTAATAAATAACATACAATTAACATATCAATTTATATATTAAGCTAACTCTTAAAATTTAAGAGAAAAATTATATTATATATTTTTTAAAATGTATTAGCTAAGTATTTCTAGAATGAGTTTTTTTTTTAAAATTAAAAGTTAAGAAATGGTATTTTTAAAAGGAAAAAATTTAAACATCTTTAAAAATGTTTTTATTTTTTTTTTCTTATTAATTATTTAATGTTGTCGCAATTTATATAATTTAGGTCTCCGCAATTAGTGCACGTAGGACGTAGCAGTTGAAATATAATAAGAATAATGCAATGTTTATATTTGACTAGAGTCAAACTAATATTATTTTTTATATGTGTATGACGAATATTAAATTATTAATAGGGAATGGCATTTTGTTACGGAAATCAAAACTCAAAACGACGAGAGGTGTCAAATATATTTTTTCATCTGTGCTTTGTGTTAAGATAAAAAGTTCACCATTATGGAGTAAATATAGCATCGACGTCTAATTTTTCTTATTAATTTTTTTCATATCCAATCAATTTAATAATTATTATTATTATTATAAAAATATTAGAAGCTTATATATATTTTTTGAAGAGTTAATCTTAAAAATTAATTGTCAAAGTTGAAGAATCCAATTATATATATACAAATTTAATATTCTATATTTAATCCATATAAGATTATATCACACTTAACAGTCCCCTTCGAATGACAATTTGGCCAAGAGAAATTTTTAATAAATTTAGTTAACACTTATAAATTTGTAATATAAATTTAATTGGAAGAATTTACCGCACATGAAATTTTTTATATTAGGCAAAATATTTAAAAATTCAACAAAAATTTAAAAATCCGACAAAAAGTTTAAAAATTCTAAGGACATCACATACAAAAGTGAATAAAATCTACAATAAAAATAAAAATTAAAATAATACTAAATCAAAACATACTAAAAATTAAAAGAAAAATTATAGTTTGAATTTCTCATACTATGGTGAATGAAACCCATAATAGGGGATAAGAATTAAAATAATATTAAATCAAGACATATCTCAAATTAAAAGATAAATCATAGTTTTAAGAGGGATATAAATACATAATGTTTTAAGAGTGATATAAATACTTTTCATATTTAAACACCATATAAAAATGAAAAAGTTAACTATTGAAGTTGAAGAGTATAATTATATATATCACTTTAACATTTTATCTTTAATCCATATAGGATTATATCATATTTAACAATATTTCAATTAATTTTAACTTAGAAATTTCATTTTAAAATTAATTAGACTCAATTTTAATAAGTTTATAGTGCCTATCATATACAAATTAAAGAGATTAGGTGAGTGAGAAAGAAACAATTTAAAAAAACAAAAAAGGCTAATTTCCATCCCTCGGATTCTCTCCCTTAATTTATTTAAAAAATTATAAATTAAATTAAATAATAATTAAATTGGCAAAGGTTATTATTAAAATAATTAAATAAAAAAATTACTAAGCCATAGAGATTGGTTCTGGTTTAGGGATTATGGATTTTCTAAATATGGCTGCATGTCTACCATTTGTTAATAGCTAATTAATTTTTTTCTTTTAATAAAAATAAAATTCTCATGTATAAAATAAATATGAGGTATTGAATGAGTTTCTCCATGACTAGTTTTTCATATTCAAAATATTATATGCTTCATCCGTCTTATATCCATAGTCACTCTTTATTTCACAATTATTAAAAAATCATTTTTTAAAATATAATTTTATACATAATTTCCCTATTATATTATTATTTTAGTACATTATATAATATTTACTAAGTAATATTAAATAATATTATTATAAAAATATAATATACTAACTAACTTATTTAGATAATAAATATGCTATAATTTAAGATAAATAAAAAAATAAGTCTATTAATTTAAAAAAAATAATAATTAAACTCTAATATTTTGTTTGCATAAAAAAAAGCACCAGCATTTATAAGCAGTTGAATTGAAAATTGTTGGATAAAATTTTCAGCTTGAAATATATATAAATATATAATACATATATATATATATATATATATATATATTTTGCTAATCTGATGCCCCCTTGATTCCGCCAATATATATATAAGTATATATATATATAATTAAGAATACTTATATTATATAATATAAAATTAATTTATAATATAATATATAATATTTATATATATTAGCGTGTGTATTTATTTTTTAAAAAATTAATTTTTAAATATTAATTATTTTAAAATTTAAAATTAGTTTCTAATTTATGATTTTAATAATGTTATTGAATATTTTAATTATTATTTAATTTAAAATTTAATTTATATATTTTAGTTTATTATTTTGATTATTAGATTAATTATTTTAGAATTTGATTATAAATTGAAATTTAGGTTTTGGTGATTAGGTTAATTATTTTAAATTTTGATTATAATATGAATTAAGAACTTGAAATTTTGTGATTAAGTTAATTATTTTGTAAAAAATATTATATCATATAAATTTATTAAAAAAAATTAGTTTAAATATTTTTTTAAATATCTCAAAAATATATAAATATTATTTCAAAAATCATATATATTATGTAATTTCTCAAAATAAAATTTAAATATTAAAATAAAAATAATAAAAATTCTAATATTTATATTTAATATGAAAATAAAATTAAATATTAATATTAATATCAATTATTCACATTAATTTTTAATATGAAAATAAAATTTAATATAAATTTATCTGTATTTTTTTCTTGAAAAAATTATCTCTTTTTTATTTAAATTCTGATTCCGCCACATATATATATATATATATACACACCAGTAAAAAATTAAAAGAATCGTAAGGAAAAACTAATAATATTAGTAGATTCTAATTTAACAATCAACAATCAGGCTTAAGCCCCACACTTAAATATGCACAGATATTTAAATAAAGTTTAAATATAAAGAAAATAGAAGATAAAGAAAAAAATATTTTATTAATATTTAAAAAATATATAAAACATAAATATAAAAATACTGATACATAAAATTGTTACACCCAAGTGCATATAAAAATACTGTCCATTTGGATTCAGCTCCTGAATTTATATCTGGGTTTTCATCAAATATACCAATAGATCTAGTATTATATGAAAATATAAACAATATAAACTTTAAAATATTTTTCTGGTGTACCATATCAGAGCTATAAGTATTGAGCATACTTAAACAATACAAACTTTAAATTTATAAACTTTAAAATACAAATTATAACTTACAGAAAAAAATATACAACAGTTGGGATACATATATGGAAGAAGGTCTTTAAGTGAAAGAAAAAGAAATGAGATAAACTAAGTCTTGAAGTTCTTCAGAGCTCCTGAGAGTGAGAGAGTTCTAAAGATTGCATCATTCTTCAGAAATGGCTCCTTAAATAGACAGAATGCTTTAGCTTTACACTGTTCTTATCGTATGCAGGTACTGTAGATGAATAGTAATATGTCGTTACAATTTACTTTTACTGTACATTCACGCGTCTGAAACTTTAGATGAATTGTACCTTGTCGGGAGGTACTATTTACTTTACTGTGAATACTGCATATGAACAGTTTTTCTGACTTTATCGTTGATTTTCTCCGGTAAATACTGTAGATGAACAGTATCCTATCAGTGAAAACTGACTTTATTGACTTTAGTTATGAAGGAATAAGGTTTCTTCTGCCTTTAATCCTCTGATGAGTCAGAATCAGAGTCTAATCTTTTATTTTTATTTTTTTTCTTTTTCTTTTTCTTTTTATTTTTCTTTTTCTCTTTTTTCTTTATTTTCTCTTTTTTCTTTATTTTTCTTTTATTTATCTTTTTTCTTTATTTTTTCTTTTTTAACTTTTTATTTTTATAGCAAACAAGATCTCATAATAATCATCTTCATTACTGGGATAATAATCTAAGTCAGATGATGTCTCAGTAGAAGATGATGTCATTGATGATAAGGAGGAGGATTCATAACAAGAAAAGGATTTATTTCTTTTGGAATGGGCTTTAGATCCTTTAGATTGGGCTTTATTTGAAGATCCAGCAGAGCTAGTCTTTCGAGACTTTATGGGTTAAGAGATTGAATGAAGAGATTCAACCATCTGCTGCATAAGGGCTTTATAGTCTTCAGGAGTCTTTGCAGCTGCAGGAAGGACTATAATCTGGGCTCTTTGGGTTAAAAAAATAGATAATTTTAGGTCAAAATCACCATGATTTCTTTTGGGAAGCCACTGTTTTACAATGTGATCAAAGGTAGAGTTGCGAAAAGCACTCCACCATTTGATTTTGGTTTTTCTCAATATTATAGATATATTAGATCCAGGTTTTATTTCAGTATCCAAAATACCAATGGTATACTCAAAGAATATTGATGGCCATAGAAAAGAGAAGAAAATGAGAAAATTTCTTCTCATATGGGCTTATATTAAAATGGGCTTTAAAATATTGAAAAGCTAATAGCACATCTTGTGATAATATTCGATCTTCACTACCACAATAGTACCACCAGTCTACAAACCACATAGAAAGTTTGTCAAATTTTATATTAGAATCAAAATATATTAGCTAGAAATAAGTTTGGCCAAGGTATTGAAAAAATAAGGTTTTGGTCTAGGCTTCTATATAGTCCCGATAGTTATAAAACGGACAATAGAAAATTTTAAAAGGGGCTTTAATTTACACAGAAATATGCAAAAGTCTTCCCTAATTAAGAGGGTGTTTCTCAAAACTTAAAAACTGGTCAAAACTGATTATAAGCAGTTTTTAGATTATAAGTTGTTTATTTATGTGTTTCTGAAAACTTAAATAGTAGATTATAATCTGATTTTAATCAGTTTTTTAAAAGTTGAGTTTTGCTACTTTTTTTAAGCACTTATTTTTTAAGCAGTTTTGACCAAGTAAAAGACCATATTATCTCTACCTAATCTTCAATATTCCAAATTTGCCCACCCTATACACTTTAGTTCCCATCAAAATTCTTTTACGTTTCTTCTTAAATAAATTTTATTATTATTATTATTATTGCAAAATAAATTTTGAATTGACATTTAAAAATTTATTTTTATACAATAAATAAACTCAGGGACAGTTTGGTCATTTTGACAGTTTCTACAATTAAAAACTGATTATAAGCTGATTTTACAGAAACACTTAACTGATTATAAACTGATTATCAGCTGATTATTAACTAGTTTACAAAAACGCTTAAGTGCTTATTTTTAATCTGATTATAATCTAAAAATCACTTATTCACAATAAGCTGAAAAGCTCCAGTTTTGAGAAACACCCTCTAAGAGGGATGGAGAATTTTTTTATTTTAAAAAAGGAATAGGCAATAACAACTTTTTTTTTGTGATTATAATTATGCTTTAAAAATATAGACTCAGAATCAACAAGAATGTTTAAGAAATATTTCTGAGGTTTAGATAAATTATTTGCTTTAAAAAATCATTCTTTAGGAAATACAGACTCAATGATCTTCCATGAGTTCTGCTAAGCATATTCATATTCAATTATTAATTTTGTATTAAAATAAGTTTTAGTAAACTATTCTGTTTTAGAATGTTTTGAAGGAAAATTTGATGAAACAATTTGAGTTGAAGAGTTTGAAACATCCAACTCAACTTTAGAAATAGTTTGAGATAGGATTTTAAGAGTTGAAGATTCTCCTATCTCAATTTATTGCTTTAGATAAGGGATCAGAGCATTCTCACCTGAAACCCCTAGAGGAGGTTCATGTCTCATCTTTAGTAGAGCTTTAACCACATCTAGATATTGGGTCAACTGGGAGACCCATTTTTGTATTTGGGCTTTATGTTCTTCTTCTATAACCACATCAGCCCAAGGCTTAGGGAGTTTAGAAATGACTTTAGTAATATTATCTGAGTGATCAGATAAGGCTCTATGAGAGTCTGACTTTAGGGTTTTTTTCTCTTTATTTTTCTTATTTTTCTTTCCCTTGTTGTATGGAAAGAAATTCACGGGTCAGCAAGGTTTTTAATATCCTTTTGTAAAAATTCTTTAGTACTTTTAGAATCACTACGAAGTAAAAAAATTTTATTTAGTAAATCATATTGAAACTTTAAAATACATAAAATAAAACTCAAAAATTCTTTTTAATAGTAGAATAGTTCAATTGAGTTGGACTCCAATGTCCTGAATAAAATTGGACTATAGTTTCTTTACCCTCTTTAATCTGCTTTAAAATTTCACCAAATTCTATATCTGAAGCATCGGTCTCAACTATTTTAGGAGCTAATGAGTCAGTTATATGAAGACAATGAATAATTTTTACTAAGGCTTTTATCTGCTTTACTATACCAGTATGGACTTCTGTCAATGGGCCTGAATTTTTCTTTAACCTATCATGCAAAGGTTTTATGGTTTATTTAGGTTAGGATAAAATTCTATAACATAATTCAAACATCCTAAAAATCTTTGTAATTGGGCTTTATTAAGGATTTGATCTGAAAACTTATCAAGGCTAAGTTTTTTTCTATAGGTTTTAAAATTTCTTATTCTATATAATGTCTTAAGAATATAATCTTAGTTTGAAACAGAGATATTTTATTTTTACTTAAAACTAATTCATTTTGTTTAATTATCATAAAAAAATATCTTTAAATGTTTAAAATGTTCATATATAGTTATAGAGTAAATTAATACATCATCTATATAAACTATACAAAATTTAGTATATGGATTAAATATATCATTCATTACTCTCTGAAATTTAGATGGTGTATTCTTTAAACCAAAATGCATAATATTTTTATTCATATTGTTCAAATAAAATAATGAATGCAGTCTTATATCTATCTTTAGGGTTAATCTAGATTTGCAAAAATCATTATTCTATATCAAATTTACTAAAAATATTAGCTTTATATAATCTACCTAATAGTTATTTTTTATTCGGAATAGGATATATAATCCATTTTAAGACTTTATTTAATGGTTTATAGTTTATTACTAATCTAGGTGCCCCTCTTTCTATTTCAGAGGTCTTTTTAACATAAAATGCAGTACAAGACCTTGGACTTCTAGATTTTATAATTAAAATTTTTATTTTCTAAGTAATTTATTTCTTTTTTATAAAACTCGATCATATCAGGCGTTATCTGAATAGGCCGGGCTTTAGTTGTAATAGACTTTTCATCAAAGCCTACTTCATATGGCAAATCAACCATATGTTGCTTCCTATTTCAAAATGCATTTGGAATATCAGCACATAATTCATTTTTAATTTGAAACTTTAATTTATTAATTTTATCTTGTGTAAATTTATTATTTAATTATTCATTTATTTTTTATAATTGATAATTATTCTTCAAATTACAAAGTTATTCAGACTTTGCTTTTATTACTGTATTTATTTATAATTCATAAATCGAATGAGTTTTAAGTAAATTTAAATTTTTCTTATTAGGTTTGTCTATAAATGAATTTTTTTTTAAATTTTTTACTTTAAAACTTATACTATCATCTTTTACAGAATATGGTATAATTAAGTTCATAAAAGGTGTTTCTAGAATTACCATATGATGCATATTGATTAAAATAAATATATTTTTTATTTTTAAATTTTCATCAATTATTGAGGCTTCTGCTTTACCAAGAATATTTAATTTAGATTTATTTGCAGCTAATAAACTTTAATTTATTTTTTGCCAAAATCTTTTAGGAACTAGACTAGGTTTAATAGAATTTAAATCAACTCATGTATCAAATAAGGCTATAATTTCTATATTATAATTATTTAAAAATTTTAAGTTTACTTTTATTAAATATTTTCTTGATGTAATTTTATTTTACATAAAAATTATATTATCAGAGATCTTTTATTTACTTATTAAAATAATATTATTAGTTTCTTCTTTATCTTCTTCTTATTTCTCATTAGAAGAAGTATAATTTAATAAAAATTTTATTATTTGAAAATCATACTCTTGTTTAATCTTTAATTCTTTTAATTCTATTTTTATTTTTTTATTTTTTTTTGTAAATTATTTATTGTTTGTTTATTCTTTATTATTTTATTTTTATTCAAAATTGTAGTTAGATCATATGTTTGTTTACTAGTACTCGTCAATATTGAGTGTTTAGGTTTTTTACTAGATTCTTCTAATATTTTATTTAAGAAATTTTTAAAAAATTTTGAATTATTTATATGCTTTGTTATTTCTAAAATTGATTCTTGTTTTTTAGTTAAAATATTTATTGATTTATTACTAGTTTCAGAACTAGTATCTGAACTTATATCATTTATCTGATTTATTTTCTCAAAATCTAAAAAAATTTCAGAATCTGAATAATCTAAATATAATTCATAAATTTTATTTAATACAGATTGTTCTAAATTTAATTTTTATAATTTTTTATCAAATTTATAAAATTTAAATATATGTCATTTTTTACCACAATTATAACATATTAAGTTTTTATATGATCTAAACTATTTATTTTTTATTTTAAAAGGCTTATTACTAGGTTTTTTAAATTTATAAGGCTTATAATATTTTTATTTTTTATAATAATCTTCTTTATTATATTTTCTTTTATAATTCTTCTTATTTTTTTTATATGTCTTTTTATACTTTGTAGAACACTGACCATTACGGTCTTTATAATTTCGAGTTATACTATAATCAAATTATTTACAAAATGAGCCTAATTCTTGTTTAATTTTTTTCATCTCGTATTTTAATAATTTTTATAAGTTTTATATCTTGACAGAGCTTTAATCATTCTTTTTGAACTGTACTAACCAATTGACCATAAGTTAAATTATCATAAGGGATAAGATTTTCATATTTCTGCTTTATATGATTTCTAACTTTCTTACCTAAGAAAAAGGGTAAGTCTGCTAAGAATTTTTTTTTCAGAAAGTCTGGTTGAAATCTGCTCTAAGTATAATCCTAGTTAGAAAAATTGTTTTATAAAACTAAAAATCACTAAGTTTTTTACACCTAACGTTATTTAGTAATTTAATATTTTTATCATTTAAGTGAGTAGGATCTCATATAAAGTGAAGTGATATAGTTAGAATTAGTGTTGCTACTGCATTCTGAATAATATCATCATATTTATTTAATACAAGTGTTCCATCTTCATAAGTCTTAATACCATTTAATATTTCTAAGTGTTGTTAATCAGTGAGATGATTATCCCACCAACATTTTAATTGACTTGTGAAGCCAGCTATAATTAATTCTGTTATAGTTCTATATGGTGATTCAGAGTTATCAGATCTAGTTGCATTTGCAGATTTACATAAAAGTGATTAAATCTTTAAATATTTTAAAATAGATTTTAAAGTTTGTTCATGTTGATTTTAGACGTGACCACTGACTAACTGACCTAAATGCCTAACCATCGACTATAACATGTCTTACTGCATATTTAAATCCTAGTTAATACTATTTATTTTTAGATCTATAAGTTAAAAATTTAATTATGAAAATATTTTTATATCTATCTACTACCACCCATAAAAAGAGAATGGCTCTTATACCAGAAAATAGTTTTATATCTATCCTTTTAATTTTTGCTGGTATCCAGTATTATATGAAAATTAATAGTTTTTGTAAAGGCATTCGGCATTTTAATATTATTAGAATCTGTTGATTGCTAAAATATTAGCAGATTCGGCAAAAAAAAAAAAAAAAAAAGGTTAAATTCGAATCAATAGTATTTCTGTCTGTACAGCAATATGCTAATATATAATATTTCTTATATATTAGCATATTCTATATATATATATATATATATATATATATATATATATATGATGTTTTGTATTTTGCCTCCTCTTTATGTAAAGTTTATGTGACGTTAGCTTCCACCATGTCATGTGATGTCCACTTCATAATTTTTTTTCTTATTTTTCTCTCACCGAAAATACATTATTCAACTTTAATTTTTCTTTTTAGGAAATATAAGAATGTAATATTTAATTTTACATGAAAATTTTCTAGACCGGACTTAGAAACAAGCCAAACCCGTCCATATATTTGACTAAAATAATAATAATTTTTTTTTATTCTTAAACTATGATTCACTTAAAATGTCTGTTACAGTGAATTAAATTTATATAAATCATTACCATATAAAGTGGAATTCAATCTTATTAATTGTTTGATTTATAGAAATTTAACATTTTTACCATATTTAATTATACTATCAATCAAATATAAATAAAATTAACTTCGATAGAATTGATATATTATAAGCGAATTAATAATAAAAATTTTCGACTCCACTCGATCCTGCTCAAATCATTAAATTGTCATAGTGTACAATTTCAATCGTTTGAAATATTCAATGGTTTGCATACCAAATACTAACTTATAATAAAATGCTATGGAGTTTTGTTTACTTATTAGTTTATTTTGTTTTCACAGGCTAAGTCCTATTATTCATTACCGGTAGTAAAATATAATACTAAATTAAAATTTGAGAAAAAATTAGATGAAAACATAATTAAATAAAATAAGACCAAAAATAAATAATCGCCCTAAGAGGAGTATTGTTTAATAAAATAAAAAAATTAAGTATTAAAATTTAAATAATGAAATTTAAAAATTATAAGAAATATTATCATTTATTATATTGATTGTGATATGTTAAATTAAAAATTAATTTGTGTATTCAACGACTTAAAATTAATAAATGTTTAAAAGGTTATATAACAAATATTAAAAATGTGAAGAATTAATTAAAATTTAAATTGAATATATATATATATATATATATTGATAAATTCTCAATAATTTAATTGAATTATTTATTAAATCAAATCTAAATCATCAAATTGAAAATGCTCTATATTTCCACAATATAATTACTCTATAATGTTGTATTTTAAATTGCTGAAAATTTTAGGAAAGTATTTTCTCTTATTTTTTTTTGAATTTCTTAATTTCTTTTTCAAGTGTAAATAGACATTAACTTAACCATTACTATGGTTATAGTATTTAGAGAGTACTTGGCTTAATTTATAAAATTTAGCTTAAAAGTATCAAATATGAATTAATAAGAGCTTATAAATATTTAAAATTTTAAGTAGCTAGTTATTTATAAAAATAAATAATAATCACTTAACATGTTTAGTAAAAAAATAATTTATAATATTATTAAAATAATAAAATATATGTAAAGCTATATTATTAAAAATATTTATAAAAATAAATAAGAATAATACAATAAAAAGTACTTGATCAAATTAGCTTATAAGTCAAGTGCTTATGAGCACTTAAAAAATAAACTGACACCTCAAACTTATTTTTTTAGCTTATAAACTCATAAAATTATTAAAATAAGTACATCAACTTAAATTTAAAACTTATGAGTTAATTTGACCAGCTTATAAACGAAGCCAAACACTTTTTTACAATTTTATAATTGATTGCAACTGTAATTTTATAATTGATTGCAACTCTTCTAATAATTATTACTATATCAATGAATCTAAATTAATCGAAACTAAATGAGCCGATTCATTAAATATTTTTAATAAAAATAAAAATAAAAATTTTTTATGCGTTGTAAGAGGCATTAAAATTATAAATGTCAAAATGGATTACGACACTCAAACATAATAAGTAAAAATATAAAATTAATGGGTTTGAATTAATTTTTAATGGGTTGATGTCGTAAACGGTTTAATCTATTTATTATACGACTTTAAACGGATTATATAGTGAGTTAGCATACAAACCTACTTAATTAAAATAATGTAGTTTTAATACAACTGAAAACTATATAATTTTATTATTATTTACTCTAAAAAAATAAAAATAAGTCTTATATATTTATTATACTATTATTATTTTATTTAAAAATAGTTTATTTAAAATTTTAATTATTCTTATTAAAAAATTATTAATTTCATCTAATTACTAAATTAATTTTAATTATTTTATTATTAATTAATTTAAATTTAATTCTTTGTGAATTTTAGAAATTATTTTCTAAATTAATTGTTAAAAATTAAATAATTTTTTCAATTTAAATAATATATTCTTTTATATTCATATCTTATATTTCATATCAAATAACTTTTTTAATTTATAATTTAGAATAAAATTTATAAAAAGTAAATAGAATATAAAAAAAATAAACTTTTAAAAAAAATATTGTAAAATTTGTATTTACAGCTATATATTATCTCTATTTTTTATTATTAAATTTTAATACGGAAATAGTATATACTCATCAAGAATATAAAATTATTTTAGGTTAAAAATATTATATGAGTTAAATAGGTCACTTCGAATTATATAATTTGCATATAATTTATTTAAATATGACATATTATATGCATCGTATTTATGTAAATTATTTAATTTCGTGTCTTATTATTATCAATATAATTAATAAATATATTAAATTTGTGTTATTATGAAATTGTCAAAAAGATTGATAGAAATAAGTTAATTTAGACTGATCAGAGGAAAAATTAAAATAAAATAAGGTTGTATACATAATAAATTAATAATGATAATAAAATATTGAGAGAAAAATTAAAAAATTTATGTAATTTAAAATTTTTTAAATAATTATATTAATTATAATTATTTAAAAAATGACTGTTTAATAATTTTTTTATTTGTTAAAAATATTTATTATATATTTATTTATTTATTTATTTGGAGATATATTATAATAAATATTTTTTTAAATGTTAGAGAAGCTATTGAACATGATTGTAAGTATTTTTTTGTTCTATGACTGTTAAAAAAGTCAATATAAGAAAATGGCAAGTGGCTAAGGACCCACCACTTTTAAACAATCGAACGGCTAAAGAAGATGCTTTGACTTGATCTCCAATCTCCATATGATTTTCATGGTCTCAATTCAAACGTTCCCTTTAGACTTAATTAACCTAAGCGGACCCCACTTTTCAGAGGACTTCAAATTTCAATTTGTATGTATGACTTTCACATTTAACACATCAATTTGAATTTGATTCTCTTTGATGTATTTTTCTACGACTTTAGGAATTTTCTTTTAATTATTGGCCTTATAATTCTAAAACCAAAATTTTATATTATTAAATCGAATAGTGAATTTGCTTTTAAAAAATGAATAGTGAATTTGATGACATAAATGAAATTTTGATAATTAGATTAAAATTATTATTGATAGTATAGGCCAAATTTTTTATTTTAATTATATTATTAAGATTAGTTTATAGATAAAGGTTTTGTATTGATTTATTTTAATTAAATATGTTTTATTTAGTGAGCTAAATTTTAATATTAAATTAATTGAAGTTGACATATAATTTTTATATTTTTTATTGACACATAATTTTTATATTTTTTTAAAATATTATATTAAGGGGTGAAAATAGGATAATTAAATTATTGGATCTGCTTAAAAGTCAAGTTCTGAACATAAATATAAATAGTGCATATTTATGGCTCTGATTTGCATTTTAACGGTAAAAAATAAAAATTGGATAAGACATAACTAACAGTATGCTGAAACAACGACAGAACTCCCTTGCCAACTCATAGGATAATATTTTGCTGACTATGGTCCCATGGACTATGAACAAGAATAAGTAGGTCCTAATACTTCTCAGCCTACAGCACAAAGAGATTCTCTCTTATTTCTTCCAGCTCCACCAGACCCATCTAGCTCAGCTAATTTGGCTGTCACCACAGTTCCTTCTGACACTACAGTCCAACAAAATATTGATGGAACTCTGTCAAAGAAGTAGGCACCAACTATTTTCTAGTAAAAAATGGAGGTGCCTAATTTAGGACATTGTAAAAAATGGAGGTGCCTAATTTAGGACATTGTCAAAAGTGGAGGTGCCTAATTTGGGGAATTGTCAAAGTAAAAAATGGAGGTGCCTAATTTAGGTAATTGTCAAAATGGAGGTGCCTAATTTATTGACTAATTTCACCAACCCATGTTTTTTGAAGCCTATATAAACCCATCTCCCTCATTTGGAGTATACAACTTAAAAATTGAAGAAGTAAAGAGAAGAGAGTGTCTTTGAGAGAATTTTGTGAGGAAAAATTCTTGTTCATAATTGAGTGAGGGTTGTGAGTGTTTGTAAACACATTGTATTTTCTCCTTAATAGAAGTCTGCAGCAGCTCCGGAGACGTAGGCATAATTGGCCGAACTCCGTTATCAAATTCTGTGTTATTATTCCGCATTTATTTTCGCTCTCTTACTAATCTGGTCTAAGGGAATAGAGTGGTAATCACCTCAATATCCCAACAACTGGTATCAGAGCTTTGGGTGATAAATTCTGTCAATTTTTTGCAAAATTACTATTTACGTGAATAGTGAATTTCGTGAATAGTGAAATTTTGTCGGCAGTTCTGATTTGTCGACAAAGGTGTCCTAGTACACAGTGGTTTGCAGAAACAGTCAGAAACGATCCAAAGGAGTCCAGATTCGAGTAGGAGCGATGGCTGCAGATGAAGGAAAAGTGAGAATTGAAAAGTTCGACGGTGCGGACTTTGGCTTCTGGAAGATGCAGATTGAAGATTATCTGTACCAGAAAAAGTTATATCAACCTCTCTCAGGAATAAAGCCAGAAGGCATGAAGGATGAAGAATGGAATCTTCTCGACAGACAAGCCCTTGGAGTTATTCGATTGACATTATCACGAAATGTTGCTTTCAACATCGCCAAAGAAAAGACCACAGCAGGTCTAATGGCGGCTCTCTCCAACATGTATGAAAAGCCATCAGCTTCAAACAAAGTTCATTTGATGAAGCGGTTATTCAATTTGCAAATGGCAGAAGGGGCATCAGTGGCCCAACACCTGAATGAATTCAACACAATCACAACCCAGTTGAGTTCCGTAGAAATTGAATTCGATGCTGAAATTCGGGCTTTGATTCTCTTATCATCTCTACCAGATAGTTGGAATGCTACCGTTACAGCGGTTAGCAGTTCATCGGGAAAAACCAAATTGAAATTCGATGATGTTCGGGATCTGGTGTTGAGTGAAGATATTCGACGAAGAGAATTGGGTGAAGCATCTACCTCTTCAGCTTTACACACAGAATCTAGAGGGAGAACTTTAGAAAAAAGTTCATATCGTGGCAGATCAAAATCTAGAAGAGACAAATCTAGATCGGGGAAGAAAGATTTCAAGTGTTATAACTGCGGCAAGAAGGGTCATTTTAAGAAAGATTGCCGAGCACCAAAGAAAGATAGCGGTGCACAGGGATCTGCAAATGTAACCGAGGAAGCAGGTGATGCCATGATTCTAAGTGTCAACAGTCCAATTGAATCATGGATTTTAGATTCTGGGGCATCTTTTCACGCTACCCCATGCCAAGAAATCATGGAGAACTACGTCAATGGTGATTTCGGGAAGGTTCATCTAGCTGATGATGAAACCTTAAAGATCGTAGGAAAAGGGGACGTCCGATTAAAGTTGTCAAATGGGAATACCTGGAAGCTGCAAGGAGTGAGACATATTCCTAGTCTTAAAAGGAATTTGCTCTCTGTAGGACAACTCGATGAAGATGGTTATGGTACAACCTTCAAAAGCGGTGAATGGAAGATTACCAAAGGAGCACTCGTCATTGCCCGTGGTAAGAAGACTGGCACTCTCTATGTAACCTCAAACTTAGAGAATGTTATTTCAGTAGCAGATGCAGATGAAAAATCAAACCTATGGCACCAAAGGCTTGGCCATATGAGCGAGAAAGGGATGAAGACGCTTTTGTCAAAAGGAAAGTTGCCGGAACTGAAAAGTATCAATGTCGGCCTATGTGAAGATTGTATTTTTGGAAAACAAAAGAAGGTCAGTTTTTCAAAGATTGGCAAGACACCCAAGGCAGAAAAATTAGAGTTGGTCCATACCGATGTATGGGGACCGTCTCCAATTCCATCTCTTGCAGGCTCATTGTATTACGTCACATTCATTGACGATTCAACAAGAAAGGTATGGGTGTATTTTCTGAAGAAGAAATCAGAAGTCTTTGATACATTCAGAAAATGGAAAGCCATGGTAGAAAATGAAACTGGTTTGAAAGTCAAACGATTGAGGTCTGACAATGGAGGAGAGTACAGAGATAGAAGATTCAGAGAATTTTGCGCAAACAGCGGAATCAAGATGGAGAAAACAGTTCCCATGACACCGCAGCAGAATGGTGTAGCTGAGCGCATGAACAGAACTCTGAATGAACGTGCCAGAAGCATGAGGATACATGCTGACTTGCCCAAGAATTTATGGGCTGAAGCTGTCAACACCGCTGCCTACCTAATCAACCGTGGGCCTTCAGTACCTTTAGATGGTGAAATACCAGAGGAAGCATGGAGCAAAAAAGAGGTAAACCTTTCACACTTAAGAGTGTTTGGTTGTATCTCTTACATACATATAGATTCTGCTGGAAGAAGTAAATTGGATGCCAAGTCAAACAAATGTGTCTTTGTTGGATATGGTGGTGATGAGTTCGGTTACCGATTTTGGGATTATGAAAATCACAAGATCATTAGAAGCCGGGATGTCATATTCAATGAGAATGTAATGTACAAAGACAGATTAAATGCAGAATCAAATAGCTCCAAGATAGATGTTGAAAATAAGGAATTTGTTGAGTTCGAGGATATTTCTGGAAATGATGTTCAGAATAGTCCTGAAGTAGAGGAGCCAAGCATGCCGGAATTGAGGCGCTCCTCCAGAATTACAAGACCAATCCAACGTTACTCGCCTTCTTTGCATTACTTGTTGCTGACAGACAATGGTGAACCAGAGTGCTACAATGAAGCAATACAAGTGGAGGATTCAATCAAGTGGGAGTCTGCCATGAAAGATGAGATGGACTCACTCATGTCAAATCATACATGGGAATTAGTTGAACTACCACAAGGCAAGAAAGCACTCCACAACAAGTGGATTTATAGGATCAAAGAAGAGCATGATGGAAGTAAACGCTACAAAGCAAGATTGGTTGTAAAAGGTTTTCAACAAAAGGAAGGTATTGACTATACTGAAATTTTCTCTCCAGTCGTGAAGCTTACGACAATCAGACTGGTATTGAAAATTGTAGCCGCAGAAAATTTACATCTTGAACAATTAGATGTAAAGACAGCATTCCTTCATGGAGATTTGGAGGAAGAGATCTACATGAAGCAACCAGAAGGCTTCATTAAGGCAGACAAGAAAAATCTAGTGTGCAAGTTGAAGAAGAGTTTATATGGTCTAAAACAAGCTCCTAGACAGTGGTACAGAAAGTTTGATAGTTTTATGAGCAGCAGCGGTTTCACAAGATGCCAAGCAGATCATTGTTGCTACATCAAGAAGTTTGACAATAGCTTTATTATTTTATTGTTATACGTCGATGATATGCTCGTTGCAGGTTCAGACATGCAAGAGATTAAAAATTTAAAGCAGAAATTGTTAAAACAGTTTGCAATGAAAGATCTGGGTGCTGCAAAGCAGATTCTTGGAATGAGAATCAAGAGAGACATGAAGTCGGGGACTTTGATGTTATCACAGGCTGAGTACATAACCAAAGTACTAGCCAGATTCAACATGCAAGATGCTAAATCAGTGAGCACACCTTTAGGTGTTCATTTCAGACTCTCCAAAGAACAGTCACCGAAGACGGAGGAGGAACGTGCACACATGACGAAGGTGCCATATGCCTCAGCAATTGGGAGTTTGATGTATGCCATGGTTTGTACCAGACCAGATATTGCTCAAGCAGTGGGAGCTGTTAGCAGGTACATGAATAATCCAGGCAAGGCACACTGGGAAGCAGTCAAATGGATTCTCAGATATCTTCGAGGTACCACAGATAAGGCGCTTTGTTTTAAAAGTGGAGATACGACACTAGCAGGCTATGTGGATGCTGACTTAGCTGGAAATGTTGACGTTAGAAAGAGCACTACAGGGTATGTCTATACTCTAGGAGGTACCGCAGTGAGCTGGGTCTCTCAATTACAGAAGATAGTTGCTCTCTCCACAACTGAAGCAGAATATGTCGCTGTCACGGAAGCCAGCAAAGAAATGGTTTGGCTCCAAGGTTTCTTGGAGGAGTTGGGCAAGAAGCAAGAAAACAATATCTTGCATTGTGACAGTCAGAGTGCCATACATCTAGCAAAGAATCCGTCTTTTCATGCCAGAACGAAGCACATACAGTTGCGGTATCACTTTATCAGGTCACTTCTGGAAGATGGGATTTTGAAACTTGAGAAGATTAGTGGAACTCAAAATCCGACAGACATGTTGACGAAGACGGTGAATATTGATAAACTGAAGCTGTGCTCAGCTTCAGTTGGCCTACACTAGTATCAAGGTCGTAGAAGAGCTGTTGCATTGATCAAGATGTGAAGACAGATTGAAATCGATCTTCAAGTGGGAGATTGTCAAAGAAGTAGGCACCAACTATTTTCTAGTAAAAAATGGAGGTGCCTAATTTAGGACATTGTAAAAAATGGAGGTGCCTAATTTAGGACATTGTCAAAAGTGGAGGTGCCTAATTTGGGGAATTGTCAAAGTAAAAAATGGAGGTGCCTAATTTAGGTAATTGTCAAAATGGAGGTGCCTAATTTATTGACTAATTTCACCAACCCATGTTTTTTGAAGCCTATATAAACCCATCTCCCTCATTTGGAGTATACAACTTAAAAATTGAAGAAGTAAAGAGAAGAGAGTGTCTTTGAGAGAATTTTGTGAGGAAAAATTCTTGTTCATAATTGAGTGAGGGTTGTGAGTGTTTGTAAACACATTGTATTTTCTCCTTAATAGAAGTCTGCAGCAGCTCCGGAGACGTAGGCATAATTGGCCGAACTCCGTTATCAAATTCTGTGTTATTATTCCGCATTTATTTTCGCTCTCTTACTAATCTGGTCTAAGGGAATAGAGTGGTAATCACCTCAATATCCCAACAAACTCCAACCACTCAATAATATATCAATGAAACTTTAACTAGTGCTCAGTCTATTCAACCTACTTAGACTGACAGTGTTGACTATATGACATATATGACAGACAATCCTTTAGTGCGGTCATCATATGACTCAGATGATGAAGACTATAAGAATATGAATCTGTCCTCTAGTCATTTTATCTGATTGTATTGCTTTTTACTGTTTGTCTGTAGACAATCCTTCTCTCTATAATTATGAAATTATAAAATCCTTCTTCTTCTTCAACCTGAATTATTATTATGCTTATTTATGAATAGTGTGCAATGATTCAGAAAGATTGATATTGAGTATGTTAACTATAGATAGTCTAAAGAGAGATATCTTGTTGAAAGCCTTGGGTATGACTATATTTAAGGATGATGCTTGAGACTATATGGTGAACCAATGCTCTATTAATCTCTCTGAGGATAGAGTATACTCTGTATAAAACTTGCAGCTCAGACTGATCCTATTCTGATACATCAAAAATATATGTGGTTCTTTGAGGTATATAAGCTGAAAACCAGACAGTAGGTACTACTGGTGTCGAACAGACCAAAGGAAGTCTGTGGTGTCTGGTATAACAACGCACTGCCTCTCTTAGAGAACTGTGTATTTTCAGTACAGTGACCTTTGACTCTTAATATCCATACACCCCCTAGTGGTATCAGAGACATAAATATGCACTATTCATATGATAAACAGTAATAATAATAAAGGAAGAAGAAACATAAACACCATGTCTACTCCTAAAAAAGAAATTGTTAATCATACTTCCACTTTGCTTATTCCTCCTTCATATTCTTAATATATAACTAATAAGATAAACCACATTGTAGAAATAACCCATATTTCGGAAGACTCTAAGGTTGATAGTTCTCAACTTTCTGTACTTAACCCTTACCTTATTTTTCAAAAATCTAATTATATAAAGAAAATTTCCAATCTCATTTCTACAAAGAGACCTCATGTGAAAGAATACATTCAGACCTCTCGTCTGAATCACTGTTCTCTATCCTCTACCTTTGTTGAACAATATGTTACCATAAAAATTCCATAGGAGTTTATCTCTCAGTGAAAAAAATAAGGATATTCTCATCTCCATCTTGGAGGTGTAAGAATTGCTCTCTCTCCTACCATGGAAGGAAAGGTCTTTCAGTTACTGCCTGATTGTCTCTATTAGACACCAGATACGTCAACTTTAAAAATGCAGTGATTGGTACTATTCTTAAAGATGGAACAATCATGCAAGTATGGAAGAGTTTTGGGAGAGAACTAGTACTTGTTCCATCGGAATCCTTTACAGGTTCTTCAAAGATAGTTTTAACTGTACCCTCTTTCTTTCTGATAAGCATAAAATTCATTGTTTGAACAGGTCAAAATTATGTTGTTGTTTCTCATAAGTTGTCATTCCAAAGGAATGAGTTTAATGAGATCTTTCTGAGGCAGCTGTCTAGGAGTCTGTACAATTGCAGGAGTAGTATCTATAATCTGCATAAATGTATAAAGCATTAGTAGATACTCCTGGAACAGATATGTTAATTGCATGATCTTACAATATGCATACTATCTGATGATGTATGGTTGCAGATAAAGATCCTTCAATTTGATTAGCTCCAGGAATTTGAACTTGAATTTTTAAGGAACGTGACAAATGAACATCATTCAAGAACAAATTATAGTTAGAAAAAAACGAGTAAACTTTGACTCTTAATATTCATACACCCCCTTAGTGGTATCAGAGCCATGAATATGTACTATTCATATAATAAACAGTAATAATAATAAAGGAAGAAGAAACATAAACACCATGTCTACTCCTGAAAAAGAAATTGTTAATCATACTTCCACTTTGCTTATTCCTCCTTCCTGTTCTCAATATATAACTAATAAAATAAACCACCTTGTAGAAATAGCTCATATTCCAGAAGACTCTAAGGTTGATAGTTCTCAACTTTTTGTACTTAACCCTTACCTTATTTTTTAAAAATCTAATTATATAAAGAAAATTTCCAATCTCATTTATACAAAGAGACCTCATGTGAAAGAATATATTCAAACCTCTCGTCTGAATCAGTGTTCTCTGTGCTCTATCTCTACTGAACAATATGTTACCATGAAAATTCTACAGGAGTTTATCTCTCAATGAAAAAAATAAGGATATTCTCATCTCCATCTTGGAGGTGTAAGAATTGCTCTCACCTACCATGGAAGCAAAGGTCTTATAGTTACTGTCAGATTGTCCCTGTTAGACACCAGATACGTCCACTTTGAAAACGTAGTAATTGGTACTATTTCTACAACACTTAATGCTGAAAGTGATGTTCTGACATTTTTTCCCACCTATAATTTGTCTTTGAATAATGTTCATTTGTCACATGCCTTGAAAATTCAAGTTCAAATTACTGAAGCTGATCAAATTGAGTGATCTTTATTTGTAACCATGCATCATCATATAGTGTACATATATCAAGATTATGTAATTAACCTATCTGCTTCAGGAGTATTTACTGATACTCTATATGTTTATGCATATACAAATACTACTCCTACAATTGTACAGACTCCTAGACAGCTACCTCAGGAAGATCTCATTAAACTCATTCATTTGGAATGGGTAACAACTTGTCAAAAACAACAGCAGAATTTCAAATCTGTTTAAATAATGAATTCCGTGTTTATCAAAAAGAAAGACGATGCAGTTAAAACTATCTTTTAAGAACCTGTAAAGGATTCAGATGAAACAACAGGATTTAAACGTCCTCCTCCTGATTCAGAAAACTCTATCTGGATAGGAATTTCACCTGAAATTTAGAAAAAAGAGTATTCACTCCCTCTTCCAATTTATCATGAGGCCCTTAAGGTCTTAAGAGCTGAAAGACTTCTTGATATTTCAAAGAAGCCAGAGTGGCTAATTAATTAAAATCAAAGAGTGGCCAATCTATTACAATCAATATTTTTTTTTCTTTATCTTCAGCAAGGTGTGAAAAATATATTTTAAATATAGACAATTTTTAATTAATTTAGAAGTTACAACTCAAGATTAAAATTTTAAAGTGAAATACATATATAACTATGATCTTATAATATTTAGTTAATATGTTCTTAATTTTTAATTTAATTATTTAATATAAAATATATAAATTTAAAAAAATAAAATGACTTATAATTATTATTATTATAAATATATATTAATAAATAAATAAATAAATAAAATAAAATAAAATAAAATAATTAAATATTATAAATTTAGCCCATCATCAAATTTTAAAGGTGGTTTTATTACAAATTGATTTATTATATTTATACAAGCCGCTTCATTATCTTTTTATTATTTTTAAACTAATTTATATATAATATATTAAGTGGCAAATACTTTTATATTAATATCTAAAAGAAAATTGTGAGCCAAAGACATTATTTTAAAAGAAAAATAAATTGATTGTGGTTGGATCTTTATTCGTACCTATATGTTTTACGGCAAATGTTAGAGTGACAGGTCAGTGACCTACCTTTAATCCATTAGGGTTCTGTAACTGATGCCATCATTTGACTAGACTGCAAATATGAACAAACAAGAGACTTTCTCTTCTTTATCAATACCCCAACTTCTCTTCATTTTTTTTTTCACTCATCCATTCAGCTTCTTTTTCTTTTTCAGTAGCCATAGCTATGGCTGTAGATCTCATGATGTCTTTTAGAAACGGCAATTTTGTTTCTAAGATGGAAGAAAACGCTGTTCAAGAAGCTGCTTCTGGGCTTGAGAGTGTCAATAAACTTATCAGATTACTTTCACAGCAACAACAGCAGCCGCAAAATCAAGAAAATCATCATCATCATCATCTATCTTCTTCTTCTTCTTCTCCAATTTCAAGATCCTCCATGGAAATTGACATGGATTGCAAAGCTGTTGCTGATGTTGCTGTTTCTAAATTCAAAAAAGTTATTTCTCTTCTGGGTCGAACCAGAACTGGCCATGCCCGTTTTAGAAGAGCTCCTGTAGCTACTCCTTTTGACAATAGTAATCGACAAATTTTCCCAGAAAATAATAATAATCAAATTCTTGAAAGCAAAGCTTATTACGCTTCTCCGATCCAGCAAATGCCTCCTCCTCCTATTAATTCTCCTCTGCCTCCTCATTATTCTTCTATGGTGATTTCAAATAATAATAATAATAATAATGATCGGAAAGATTCATCAACCACCATTAATTTTTCTTACGCTTCCGCCGGCGGTAACTCTTTTGTATCTTCTTTGACTGGCGATACTACTGACAGTAAACAGCCATCTTCTTCATCGGCGTTTCAGATTACCGGAGGAAAGCCTCCTCTGTCGACTTCTTCCTTAAAAAGAAAGTGTAGCTCAGAAAACTTGGGTTCCGGCAAGTGCGCTGGCTCTTCTGGTCGCTGCCATTGCTCCAAGAAGAGGTATTATAATCAGTTAATAGTTAATCGGTAATACCCTTTTAGTTAATTTGTTTTAAAATTATTAATCTGGATCTTGATTTGGGTTTCTATAGCAGAAAATTGAGATTGAAAAGAGTGGTGAGAGTTCCAGCAATTAGCTTGAAGATGGCTGATATTCCACCAGATGATTATTCTTGGAGAAAATATGGTCAAAAACCCATTAAAGGATCTCCACATCCAAGGTATTTTTTTTAAGTCGATCAATTTTTTTTTCTTATTAATTAAACATCGATTAAGATTAAGCAATTTGGTTCGATAATTCAATAATTAATTTCATTATTATGTAATTACAGGGGATATTACAAGTGCAGTAGTGTGCGAGGTTGCCCTGCTCGTAAACATGTTGAAAGAGCTTTAGATGATCCATCAATGCTTATAGTGACTTATGAAGGAGAGCATAATCACTCACTTTCAGTTGCAGAGACGACCAATCTGATATTAGAATCCTCATAATAACAAGAACCAAGAAAAAAAAATGTGGGTTAAATTAGTTTTATTTCAATGTTCAAATTAGGTAGGAGAAAATTAGTTGTATTTAAGCTAGTAATTTAGCTAATATTGAGCTTGACACACACACTCTCTGTGTATATTAATCTCAAAGGAGATTAATTGGTGAGAGATTTGGGGTTTGGTTCATTTCTCTGTATGATATTTTGAATCCTCAGTTTCTTAATTTTATTGAATTAAATTTCAAAAAAAAAATTAATTTTTTAATGGAGGTTTGAGTGTGTCAATTTTAAATATATTATATTTGATATCATCATGCATTTTTAATATGAATTTGGGAAATATTAATATACGGTTAAAATTAGAGAATATTTTTTATATTAATTATTTTATGTATTTGTATTTAATCGATGTGATTATTTTTTTATATTATATTATTAATATTCATTGTTAGTTTGTTTTAAAAAAAGAAAAAAGAAAATTTTTTAGGGTAAAATGGAATAAGAGGAGTAATTTTGTTAACTAGAGATTTTAAATTTGAGTTTTAAGATATGAAGTATTTTTAAAATTTAAAAAAATTATTTTATTTTTTGATGAATTGCTGGACACAAATTCGGATTAAATCAAAACTTAATGACTGAAAAAATGGAAAAGGGTAGGCTAAATGATGAGATTTGGTGTTAGATTTCTGTGGATCTAAGGGGAAAGCAAAGTAGGAATTTTAGTCCTTTTATTATTTGCAATTATTGGTATTATTTTATTACTTTGCTTTGATATTAGAGTTGTTGAATTTCGATGTCTACTTTTCTTTTATTTTTGATATTTAAAAAAAAGTTAAGGAAAAAGGCTGAGTCAAACAATGATAAAGAAAGGAAGGCTAACATGTCGTGTATCAGACGGTTGACTATAAGCAAATGGGTTGGCAGTTTTTAATTGGACGGTCAAATTCACTAATTTGAAATTACTAACTTTTTGTTTTATTTTATTTGGCTAATTAAGTTGATTAGACAGATTTATCGTTATTATTTTCTCAGATCAAATTATATAATTATTAATTAATAAAATAATATTCACTCCGTATTATTTATATAGAAAATTTTTTTTTATATTTTTTATATAAAAAATATGTCATTTAGTTAAATTTTAGGGAGTAAAATGAGACAAAATACCATTTATATTTTTATCTTAAAAATTTAATTTGAGAGATATTTTTTTAAAGGTATTTAAGTAAATAGAGATAAAAAAAATAAAATTTTTTTAATTTTTATGTTCATTTTATTTTTCTATATAAATAATATGGAGGGAGTATATGATATGAAATTAAAAATAATTATATTATTTGTACTTATAATTTTACTTATAACTACGTTCAAAATAAACTAGGAATAAAAATACATAGAGATGATAAATAATAATAATTTTTTAATTTTTTTTATAGCTCATGCGAATTAGATTTAGAAATCTAAACGTTATTAAATAAAAAAAAAGTAAAAGAAAATGTTCCATTGATTACGTATATATAAATTAAAATTCATTAATGGTAGAAGCATAGTTACTAATATATAGAACCTTTTATCTGCATTGATTATGTACTAATATATAGAACCTTTTATCTGCATTGATTATGTATATTTTTATTTCATACATTTAATAATATGTAAATATTAAAATATTAATTAAATTGTTCAATTTTTGTCAATAATAAAACATAAAAATTCTTAATTTACACTACATTATTACCATAATTAAATAAATTTATACATTTAATATATAAGTAAATATTTTTCCACGAGTATAAAAAAATACCTAATTTGATAGGAGAGTTGATTTTTTTTCTTTTTTGAATATTGAGGAATAAATATTTAAATTTAATAAATTCATTTGATTATATAATAGTATAGAAGAATTAAACATGCCCTAATAAATAAGATACCTTTGTCAAAAAAGAGAAAAATTGACTTGAATTGATGTCCATCCATTTCATACTATTAGGTGTGAAAGGTTTGTCATTACACCAAATACATGGTGATTGGTGGGTTAAAATCAAATTAGAAATTTGATACTTCAATGTGATCACGTTTTGAAATTGAAATAATTTTTCTTTAGAATGACGCAATAGTAGTGTGTTACATAATAAAAATAATATAAGATAATACGAGGAGACTAATTATATTTAGTCAATACATCTAAAACAATTTGAAAAAAAAAAAATAAAATAGAATGAAATTAGCAAGCCAACTTAATAATAGTGTATCTTTTCATTGAAAATTATTTTATATTTGAATTTTAATTAATTATAAAAATTTAAATTATTTAAGACTTGTTTAATAGAAAAATTATATAAACATAAATTTTAATACCTATTTTATTAGTTAGTATTAAATAAATGAAAATAAAATAGATAAATTTATTATTTATATGCACAATATTTGAATAATTTTTTTCTCAAAAATTCAATTCAGCCTATAATTTAATCTTCATAAATCTTCTAATTATAAGGAAAAAAAAAAAGGAAAAGGGAGCGAGACGAGTGAGTATTATTCTCATGTTATCAACAAGGTACAAGTAAAATGATAATTATTGAGTTGAAATTGCAAATTTGAAAGTTGAAATCAAATAAAAAGAGTAGACAAATATTTCAATTAAAGAGAGCAAAGAGTTGGAAGGGTTTTGGTAGTCCAAGGCTCCAAGCGGCAAGCGCAGAAAGCCTAGAAGGAAAATGACATATATAATGAGATACATGTCTCTACCCAGTCAAATATAATCTAATACGAACTATATATTCAATCAAAATAATTGATGTAAATTACAATCCAAATCTCTAAATATTTAAAAAATAAAAGAAATGAAATTGAATAATTATTTTTCTTACATAAATTTACTTACTATAATAATATATTTCTCCAATCCCAAATTAATAGACATGCAGTCTTTTTTTTTTATTTTAAATTATAATTTATTAATCATTTTAATAAATTAATTAACATATTAAAATTTTTTATTATACTCATATTTAATGTTATTTATATTTTATATTAAAATAAATAAATAAATAAAAATATATATTTTTAATAAAAATAATTAAATTTTTATTAATTATTGCAAAATAAAAAATATGATTATTAGTAGGAATGCAAATTAACTAATCTAGTTGGCTTTTAAAAATCTAGCAAGCTAATCACCATTAATCAAATTAAAAAATTTATCGGATATTTAAAAAGAAAAAAATTTATAAAATTAATTTTTATCGATTGAATTCAATCAATTTTATTTATAAAATATATAAACTAAAAGCAATCCAATAAAATTATTTTATTAAAATTTTAAATTAAAATTAATCAACTCAATATATTTTAATTTTAATTGAGATAATTAATCAAAAATAATAGTGGGATCGAGTTATTTTGTCCCATCTACTATTAGTTTTTTTTTTGGGTTCGGTTATTGCTTCTTTTTTTTTTTGAATAAGGGTTCGGTTATTGGTATTAGCTTACAATGGAGGGTTTATGATAACGACAAAGGTAGTATAATAATAATGAGTGGGAATGGGCAATGGCAAAAGTCAAGATAGGGGGTGGGTGGAAGGCTTGATTAAGCAAAACGGTCATAAAAGGGCCCTACATTTGCATTGTTTTTGCTTGGCCTTTGCTCAACGTCAACGTTACTGTACTAAAATGGTCCCCTAAAGCCATCCATCATTTTCATTTTTTTTAGTTTTATTTATCACAGTAATAATAATAACAGCAACACCAAGTCATTCATATACACAAACAAACACGGTACGCACACTGAGTATAATTTAAAAATGACTACAATATATTGAGTACACTGAGTAAAATTGGGAGAATTTGATTGAGTTGGGGTATGTTCTTGTGCCCTATTGCGTAAGCCAAAGGCCAAATGATGAACAGAAAACCCACCTAAATATGATGTTTCTTTAGCTATAGATGGCTTTTGCTTTTGGTCATAATTTGCCTATTCACGTGTACTTATAATATATATATAATAATTTGAGAATCTCTGTGTCCACAGAAACAATAATACACAATAACAAGGTGAGCAGGCTTATGGACAATGTTGATCGACTCAGCCTCACATTCACAGCAAACTTTTGTTGCTTTATCCCCATTTTCTTTTTCGCCAAAAATATACTTAAAATATTCCATTCATCTTCATTAGAGGATTCAAATAAAACATTAATTTAATTGAAATTTCGAGTCTTACTTGTCATAATTTAACTTAATGGCTTCCCAAATTCAATCTTAATAGATTGTTTATAACAAATGTTCATTTTGAATCGTATACTTTTTAAAAACTATATAGAACATTAAAAATATGAATCTTTTTCATCTTATAACTTTTGTTGAACGTGTTACGTAGATATTGTTCTGAAAAATGTGATTTTTAAAATTGATAATCAATTAGTCTTTTACTATACTGAAAATAATCTATCTAAATTTGATATCATGATAAATTTAGAAGGTTGCGATTTAAGAATTTTTTTTATCTAAAACAAATGTATGTATATATAGTCAATAATAAATTATTAAAATGTGATAAAAAAAATAAATAAAAAATTTTATATGCCGTGTGCACTGTCTAGATAAAAAATTTCTCACAAATTATTTGAATAAAAAGATAAAATAATAGGACTACTCATTGACTCGCTGGAAAATCTATAGGATTTCTTGGAGTCAATCTTCTTAATTTCTTTTGAACATCAACGTATAAATAATTCAAATACAAAAATTATATAACATGGGGTGGTATAGGGGATAACGTGTAAATTATGATGTTGTTTGTCCTTTACATTTTTAGCATCATTTGTCTTGATGAATTTATTAAAATATATATATAACTAACCCAAATTTCACAAATGTAGATAACATTTCAAAATAAATTCACACAAATAATAAGAAAATATTAAGGATAAAAATACTATTTTAATTTATGTTTTATTCATAATCTTTCTTTTTCCTCTCTTTCCCTCCTCTCTCTTTTATCTCTATTCTTCATCTTATTTTCTATTTTGTATTTCTCATCTCTCTTTTATACTTTCTCCCTTTGTCTAATATTTTTCCCTCTTTATTTTTTACTTATTTTTCGTCGCCCTATTTTTTTTATTATATTTTATAAATAAAAACTTTAATTATGAAATATAAAATATAATCATTTTTTAGTTGTTTTATTTTAAATTATTTTTATTATATTGAAGATATTTTAAGAAATAAGAAAAAATAACTCAATTATATATTCGTTCTAAATACAAAAAATATAAAATTCAATTGAATTTTATATTTTAAATTGTGTACGGCCAAATATGGAATTCATTTGTAACTTATTTATTGCAATTAATTTATTATTTCTTATCTCATCTTATCAACATGAGAGATCAATAAAAATCAATTTATTAAAACATTTTTATATGAAAAATATAATTAACATGTGAAAGAAAGGACTAGTTACATTTAATCACTTAGTTGTAATATGTTAATCCTTATTGTTTAACAAAATAAAAGAAAGTAATATTTCTAATTGAGTTAAATATCATATCTTCATTTTCAAAATATATATATATATATATCATATCTTCTAAAACAACTCTGAATAATATCTACTAAATTTATTTTTTTTTATCATTATGAGCATGTGACAAAAACATGGTTATTATCAATAAATATATGCTATAAAAAAAACCCGCACGATGTTTTAGTATTTTATTTTTTTTGAATTTTATGATAATTTTAAATAAATAATTATTTATTCACATTTATAAGTAAAAAATAAATTAATACATATATTAATAAATTTAAGTAAATAATTTATAATTATTAAATTATAAAACTGAAAATAATCGCGATTATCTTTTGAAAATCCACTACCATCCTTTTATTTTAAGTAATTAATCTTAGTTTTTTTTATATATTTTTATATAATTAAATAATAATCAATTATAATTAATATCAAATATGATATTATAATTCTATTCAATTAGCTAAAAATAAAAAAAAGAGTAAAAATTTTACAAAAAAAAAAAGTAAAGATTTTATCCATAATTAATCTATTCAGTTAGTTGTTTGTCCTATATTATACTATTAAGAAAAAAAATATATTTTTTTGCAATGATAAAATAAAAATAAATGAAAAAATAAATAAAAAAATAAATAAAAAATAAATAAAAATAAAAAAATATGATTCAATACCCATATAATTATAATTTATTAATAATTGAATAATAGTGTTGTCAATGCCAACGTCTTAATTTTGCATCTCATCCAAATTCAGCGAAGCTTCCATGAAGTTAACCCATACCATTCATGCCTTTTCTAAATCTAAATTCTATATATTTGAAATTTTCTATAACCATGCTGCTTCCAAGATCAATTCATCTGTATATATATATATATATATATATATATCCACAACATATTTAATTCATTATTATTGATTAGAAGCCA
This sequence comes from Garcia nutans, assembly GCA_947685225.1. Lineage (NCBI taxonomy): Eukaryota > Viridiplantae > Streptophyta > Magnoliopsida > Malpighiales > Euphorbiaceae > Garcia > Garcia nutans. The sequence continues at coordinate 4,126,129 of CANTUV010000059.1, read as the reverse complement.
AATGGATTCAACATTAATCTCAGACTTTTCCAATTACTTAAATATGTATATCTTATAACCATTGAAATCACAGTAAAATGGGAAAACCGTCTTTTTAATACTGAAACTGTAAAATTTTCAGTACGTATTTGCAAAGTCAAAATCCGATTAAGCATTATCATAGAGAAAAACAAAAGGCTAATCTTAGATAAAAGTAAAAAGAATAGTTTTTCATTTATTAAAAAGTAAAAAGAATAGTTTTCATTTATTTCGAGCAAAATAATTTTATATATTTAAAAATAATAGCTACTTTAATTAGTTTTGCTTATCGATTATTAGTTTTGCCTTTTTATTTATTTATTAGTATTAATATATTGAATGAATGTGTTCATTATTTATCTAATATATTATAATTTTCAAATACTAAATAATAAAAATAATTTTATTATCATAATAAATTTATTTTTCTCATAATAAGAAAATAAAATTAAAAATCAATGGAAACAATAAAATCAAATGATTTTTAATTAATTGTTTATTTTAATATAAAATAAATTTAATATTTCATAAAATTTAATTTGAAATTTAATATGATTGTTTTTAATTTAATATAAAAAATATTTATATTAATAATTAATTATTATCAATATTAAATGAATTATTTTAATTCTATTTGAACTCTTTAAATAGATATTTATAATAATAATTTAGTTTTTATAGTTTTTAAATTTCAATTAATAAAAATAAATTTACTATCATAATAAATTTATATTTTTCATAATAAGGAAATAAAATTAAAAATCAACTGCAACAATAAAATCAAATGGTTTTTAATTAATTATTTATTATAATAAATAATAAATTTAATATTTCATAAAATTTAATTTGAAATTTAGTATGTTATTTTTAATTTAATATAAAAAAATTAATTTATAGTATTAGATAATAACTAATTATTATCAATATCAATGAGATATTCTAATTTTTTTTAAATTCTCTAAATAGATATTTATAATAGTTAATTAATTATATATTTTAATAAATAATAATAAATTTAATATTTGAATATATTTAAAAAAATAAAATTGAATTATGTGATTCAATATTATGTTAATATTATCTGTTTTAATATTATTTATTAGATGTTAAGTAACTTTTTGATATGTTCCGAAATTAACTATAAATTTAATTTTGTATATTTATATTAATAATTTATGTACCTCTGCATCTTTATTTAAGAGTACCTGTGAAGTATTTATTTATTTTATTGAATGGTACGACATCCCTTCATTCATTGAAAAAATAAAAATAAATTTTTAATAAAATGGGACTTGACCTCGTTATTGGAGGATCAAATCTCATTTTTATTTGAGTTCTATAATTTTCTTATTTGGTATCTTAGCGGAACACAATGAGAAGTGATTTGTCTCTGTCTATTGATGATGTTCTAAAAATTATATCGCCGTAATTTTAACCACTAGTCTTGGGTTCTCATCTTGTACCAATTATGATCATATTCTTATATATAAGCTATTTCATACTAATTTATAATTCTTTTTTATCAAATTTAATATTATTTTTTATAGTTTAAGATGTTAATATAAAAAAATACCATGAGTTAAATTATATATAAGCCAACAAAGATAATAAAAAAGTTTTATATATAGTTGTCTATACAAATTTTAATTGAAACTTATAAATACATAATAACAATAAAAAAAATAAGATAATTTTATATAAATTTATTCTTTGAAAAAATATTTAACACTTGGTAAAATTTTTCTACATAAATGTTTGATCAACTTGATAACTAAATATAACTAAAATTAATGTTTTAAAACTCAAAAAATATATACTATTATTTAATGTAGCTAGTATAAACAAAAAACGACTACATTAATAAATAAAAAAATTTACTAAAATTTATTTTTGTAAAAAAAATAATATTTAGCAATAATATATATATATATATATATTTCAAATTTGCAAACTATCCACATAGATGATTCAGGAGGGTTGATGCTCTCAAGCAAGAGCAACATATGAATAAAATTTGATGGGGCTAAGATTGTGAACCCAAAATTACTATGTAAAAAACATGTTGGTATCTTAAAGCTTATTTATTTAAAATCTTAAGCCATAGAGTTTACGAATACTTTTCATATATATATATATGTATGTATGTATATATTCTTTATTAATAGTATTATTTCTTTCTAATGTGAAATTCCATATGATATACTTTATAAAAAAACTATTTTATACATAAAAAAAAATCGTAGATTCTAAAGTGCAAAATGATGAGAGGCAGGTCATAGTGGGAGCTGACTCGCTGTGTGGAGTAGGGAAAATCAAAGCCCTTATCCATTCTGAAATTGGCTTCTTTCCATTTAACTAGAAAGAGTTATGGCTTCTCTGCCTAATTGCAAATTGCAAAAACAAAAGCATCCCTTTTATGCATTTGTGATTTGTGGTTGACTTGCTTCAGAGTTTTTTCTTTCTCATAATATTTGTCCTTTCCAATTAAGTTATTGTAACTTTCTTTATCCTCTTCTACCACAATTAGTCTCTTTTTCTCCCTTTTACCCTCTTTAGTTGCTTAATGGGCTCAAATTGCACACTATGCACTCAAGACAATATATATAATCTACAACTTTTAAATAACTTAATATATGATAAAAACCACCAAGTTTTGACTTGACCGGAGCTTTGTTGTTTATGTTTAAATTTTAAATTCAGGTTTTAAATATTCTTACTCCTCCACATTTAATTAATTAAAGAAAAATATATGATAAAAATGTTCTAATAACTATTACACTCAATTTTTATTACATATATTTAGTTCCAAAAAAAACTTATATATATATATATATAGTTTAAAAAATTTATTATATATATTTATGGATAAATGTAACTAGTTTAGTTGACTCTAGCAGTAATATACTCCCTTCATCCCAAAATTATAGTCTCACTTTCCTTTTTAGGCTTCTCAAAATAGTAGTATATTTTCTATTTGATTTTAAATATTATGTGTTTTTAATTATACCCTTCAATTAATTAATATGTGTTTTTAATATTGAGAAGCATTTTCTATAAAAATTATTAATTTCAAATTTATTATCATTAATTAAGAAAGATGAATGAAATAAATAAAGTTTGAATATAACGCAAATAAAAAAAAGTTATTTTAAATTTTTTTTCTCATTCTTTAAATGTATTTCTATTAAATTGGTTGTTATTTGTATGATAATATTTTTATCACAATCTCATTTCATTAAATAAAAATTTTAAATTAATCAAGGGTATATATGGAAGAATATGAAAAAAATATATAGTTAAACTAATTTAATTATATTTTTTAAACTGTATTAAATAAAAATGAGACTATAATATTAAGACGGAAGAAGTATTATATTTGGAAGTTGATTTTCTATTGAAATATATTAAATTTATGATTGTTCTTCGTCCTCTCACTCTCTCTTCGTCCTCTTCGTCGAACACTGTAACTTCTCATCTTACATGTTTATTTCTTAACAAATAACTTTTCTTACTTCAAAATTGTATTTTTGTGATTGATTTGTTTGTATAGAAAATTAGTTTATTGGAGACTTATATTCATTGTTAAAGTTTAATTTGAGCTATTTGGACTGTCTATTGCATTCATTTTTTCATATTACCTATTACCACATAAATGTAAATATAATATATTGTATAACTTTTAAAAAAACCCACCTGACTTAAATGAAATTTTGAGAAAAAAGGGTTTTTTTTAAAAAAAATACTTTAAAATTATTTAAAAGAAATATTCATTTTTCTTTTTCTCTTTCAAAAATATCCATTTTCAATTTTAATTTAAAAATACTCATTTTTAAATATATTTTTATTATTCATTTAATATGGTAATGATATACTTTATTTTTAAAGATATATTACATATAAATTTAATGTATTATAGGTATATTAAAAAGTGAAATATTTTAAAAAAAAAATTAAAAATGTGTTATGGAATGTAATTTTCTAAAAAAATGTTATATGTAATTTTCTCGGGCTTTTGACAAAAATAACTAAAAAACCATCCGTTTTACTAAAATATCATCTCCTAAATACTATTACCAAAATACCAGCTTTTATAATTAATTAACCTAAAATACAAAAGATGCAAATCTGAGAAAATGCAGAAAAAAAAGAGCAGCTCCTCCAAAAGATGCAGAAAAATAAATCTGAAAAACTCAACTGCTCTGAACATATAAACAATGAAGTAGCAAATTAGAAGAAAATCAAATCTTCAAATTCAACTAAACAAAATAAAAAACTCAGATAAATCAAAACATACTACTTCTCCATTCAATCAAATTACAACTATATATTCTAAAAATTTTGTGAAATTTCTTCCTCTTGTCTAACAATGATTTTTATAATTTCTTAAAATTTTATGATCAATTCATATTTCTTATTTGAAATACAAAGAAGTACCAAAATGAATTTGCATTATTTACAATCTAAATACATTAAAAAAAAATTATTTTCCCAATTTTTAGCAACTGTGATTTGATTTTAGAAAAACAAATCAATTTCATTATAACCTAATTTATTTAGTTGATATATTCTAACTTTTTTTTTAATTTCTAGTTATAATGATGACTATAATACCGATTTTGGTTCAGTTCAATGGGCATTGTAATAATGAAGACAATTTTGTCAATTTTCAAGTTAAAGGTATATTGATCCCTCACACATGTTACTTCTCAAACCTGATAGAAAAGTTGAGAAATGAGTTGAATATAAACTCACAATACAACATTTTGGATGTGAAATATCAACTGCAAAAGGGTATCCTGCACTAAAAATTGAAGATGACACTAGTTTGTTATTTTATTTGGAGCATAGAAGCAAAGAAAGTAATTTTACAGCTTATTCCTTGTGCATATCAGTCATTGAGAATGAAATTCTATTAGCAGAAGCAACTTCAACAAGCTCAGCAACAAACAATCTACTAATTGCATATCACGAAGAACCAAATTATAATTCAATGGCATATGCAAAATTATTGAGCATAAATATTGTTGAAGAAATTAGCAACATTACAGAAGTAAGCCTGAAAAAGAAAGCAGAAGAAACATCAATAATAAGCAATAATATGAACATCGAAATCCAGCTGGGACAAACGTACAAAGACAAAGATACTCTGACTTCAACATTTAGTTTTTATGCAATAAATAACAACTTTCAGTACAAGGTAATAAAGTCTTGCCTAACCAACTATTTTATAAAATGTGTTGATGATGATTGCAAATGGTTTATTAAGGCTTCAAGAAGAGGGAAAACAAGAATGTTTAAAAAAATGACAAATGTACACACATGCACATTGCAAACAAGATTGAGTGAGAAAAGGCAAGCTACTTCAAAGATGATTGCAAAATATATTAAGAACAAATGCTTGAACATCAAAACAGTTTACACACCAGCAGACATTATAAGAGATATGCAGCAAGATTTTTCAGTAAACATCAGCTATCGAAAAACATGGATATCAAAGGAGATAGCATTGGAAAATCTAAGAGGTAATCCAGCACAATCACTTATTTTATTACCAAGTTACTTGTACATGTTGTAGAAATCTAATCAAGAAAGTGTTGTTGAGTTGAAAAAAAATGAATTCCTCTATTTGTTCATAGCATTAAACGCATCAATAAAAGGGGTGGCAGCATTGTAGACCCATAATTGTAGCTGATGAAATTTTTTTGAAATCAAGTTATGGAGGAACATTGATCTTAGCAACAATCCAAAATGCAGCAGATAAAATTTTTTCACTTGTATTTTGCATAGTAGATTCAGAAAATAATTATTCATAGGAGTGGATTTTTAGAAAGTTTAGAAAAACATGTGGCACAATGGAAGGAATATGCATTGTCTTATATCGATATGAAAGGATTGAAGGAGCAATAACAATGGTTTATCCAGAAGCAAATCATGGGTATGTATCTACCATCTGCTGAACAATATAAAATCAAAGTTTAAAAAGAATCCAAAATCTATAAGGAAGTCATTCCTTGGAGCAGCAAAAGCTTACACTATATCTGATTTTGAATAACATATGGAAGAGCTAGACAAAATTTGCGTGCAAATAAGAGCCTATTTGGCAAAAATAAGATTTCATAAAAGGGCAAGAGTACACTCAATCAATAATAGGTACACAACAATGACATCAAACATAGAGAATCATTAAATTCTGCCAACTATGCAGCTCGGGAACTACCTTATCGAGTACTTGCATAGCTTGATACAAGAATGGAGCTATAGAAATAGGGGTGATGCACTATGTACATTCATGCATCTCGTAAAAAAGCAAGAAGATATACTGCAAAGAAATTATATAGATTCAATGAAGTTACAGGTAATTTCTAAATAAAATTCTTATATTTAAAATATAATTCATTTATTACAAATTCATTGTAAAGAGGCTGCATGTCAGTTTTCTGCAAGTTAAATTATAAATGATTTATATTTAGTATATTCTGGGTTTATTATAATAAGTTGCAGATTTATTATCCAATGCTTAGGTTTTCTAATATTTTAACAAGACAATATGTTCAATATCCTTGAATATGGAAAAAAAACATTTTGTGAATTTAATTGAAAGAAAATGTACTTGCAAAAAAGTTCACATTGATGAAATTTCATATATACATGCATTGGCCACAATCAATCACTTGCACCTCAATCCTCATGACTTTTGCTCAAAATATAATACAAAGGAAATAATGCTTCAGACATATGAAGCAGTAGTATATCCGGTAGATAATGATTGTACATGAAGCATTCCAAATGAAGTGAAAGAAATTATTTTATTACCCCTCAAGGAATGACAAAATTTGAAAGGCCAAAAAAAAGAAGAATTAAAGCAATGTGGGAAAATAAAATTCAAATAAAGTGTGAAAGATGTGGAGAAAAAAGACACAATAGAAAAATATGTACAAACATAACAAATAGTTGATTTCTTTTTTATTTTTTTCTACAATCATATAGAAACACAACAAAGAATTAATGATTTTTTTTCATTTTTACTACAATGATTCATTTTGTCATATGTCGTTGTTTCTACATGGTTGTTATCAATTTTAAAATTTATAAATAAAATATTCTTTTTATATATATATAAATTTGATAGCTATCTTAATTAGAATATAAAATTATATTCTTTACATTAAAAAATAATTTAAAATAGAAAAAAACTAAAATATATTAGAAAGAATTTTAGAGATAAATTAGTATTTTTATTTTGTTTTATGTTTTATTCTTACTACCAATCTAACTTAAAAAATAGAATTAAATAATAAATTTATAAAGAGTTTATGATAAGATTACATTCAGTTTATAATGAGTTTATACTGAGTTAACATTGAACTTCTAGACAAATTAGAGTTTATGATAAGCTTATATTTAGTTTATAAAAAGTTTATAACAAATTTACATTGAGCTTCTTTACTAAAGAGTTTATGGTAAGTATACATTCAGTTTATAATGATTTTATAACAAGTTTACATTAAGCTTCTGAACTTATGATATGTATACATTCAGTTTATAATGAGTTTATGTTAAGTTTACATTGAGCTAGAGTTTATGATAAGTTTATATTTGGTTTATAATAAGTTTATAACAAGTTTACATTGAGCTTCTGGACAAATTTACTAAAGAGTTTATGGTAAGAATATATTCAGTTTATAATGAGTTTATAATAAGTTTATAACAAGTTTACATTGAGCATTTGGATAAATTAGAGTTTATGATAAGTTTATATTCAGTTTATAATAAGTTTACATTGATCTTCTAGACAAATTTACTAAATAGTTCATGGTAAGAACACATTCAGTTTATAATGAGTTTATAACAAGTTTACATTAAGCATCTGGACAAATTAGAGTTTATGATAAGTTTATATTCAGTTTATAATGAGTTTATAATAAGTTTACCTTTAACTTATAGACAAATTTATTAAAGAGTTTATGGTAAGCATGCATTGGTTTATGTTCAATTTATAATGAATTTTAATTTATGATAAGTTTATATTTAGTTTATAATGAGTTTATAATAAGTTTACATTAATTTTCTGGACAAATTTACTAAAGAGTTTAATACATTCAGTTTATAATGTATTTATAATAATTTTATAACAAGTTTACATTAAGCATCTAGAAAAATTAAAGTTTCTAATAAGTTTATAATGAGTTTATACCAAGTTTATATTGAGCTTCTCGACATTCACTATAAGTTTATAAAAAGTTTATGATAAGTTTACATTGAGTTTATAATAAATTTATATTGAATTTATAATAAACTTTTTTATATAAACATATTTCATAAAAATAATTTGGACTTCTATTTCTAATATAAGAATAATTACAAAAAGAAAATATCCTTTGTCCTAGAAAAATAAAAAGAAAACACAACAAAAAAATATATCCTTTGTACTAGAAATATAAAAGATAAAAAAATATTACAAAAACTGCCTACTTTTTCTTTTTCTTCTTATAGTTATCACTTTTTGGCATCCTCTCGCTTTCTTCGGAATCACTTTTATAATTGTTCTTTTGCTTCTTCTTTGCATGATCGTACAACAATGCACAAAGCCTATTTCTATGCAAATCCACATCAAAGTTACAAAGTGAAATCTCCTTACTATAAATGAAGTACTCAACAAATGAAACAACAAAAATACCACAATCAATGAAAAAAATAAAAAAGAGAACTATCAGATATAACAAAAAAAATTGAAGCTATAATTAAAAAATAAATATATACATATTTATCACTTTGAGATGGCAACCTATCAATAGAAACAACTTCAAACGGATCAATAAATGATTTTTCAGAATATGCACCATCATTAAAGTCAATGTCCTTGCGAGCATCAAAGAATCTAACAACTTGAAGAAAGTGAGGTAAAAGGATACTATATGCCTCCATGACATAACTTCTTTATAATGTGAGCTTCTTGATGAATTGTAAACATATAACATCCTATCCTTGAAGCTTAAATGAGCCACCATCCAATGAAAATGTTCATTCAAACAAATCAGAAATAGCACATGGTCTACTTTCATCCATGGTGTATTACAATGTATGTAATACACATAAACATATTTAGCAACCAGATGTCTAGACTTTACAATAGAAAAATTCATCTTCTTCTTTAAAAATGTGGAATATAAACTTTGCATTCTCTGATCAAAAAGAACATCTGTAATAGTGAACTTAAATGCCATATTAGGATAATACTTTCCCTTTTTCCTCAAGTAATAAAAGATCACATTGATATACTGAAAAAAAAGCCAAAAACAAAAACATATACATTTAATAATTAGGGTTTACACATAATATATATAGAGTTTACAATTAGTATAAATTCAGTTTACAGTAAGTATATTAATAGTTTTATACTCAATTATCTCAAAAAATAAAAAGAACATACCGATGATGATAATGGCTTGCCACCATACAACAAAGAATGAAACCACATCTTCTCATCAACAAAATCCATAGCAAAAAATAAAGGAGGATTGATTACATTATGTTTTTCTTGATACATTTTTTTCCTATTAAAAAAAACGAATTAGAAATAAACATATATATAGAAAAACAAAACAATTTTAAAAAATAAAAATAGTTACTTGTTCTTCTGCAACATCCCTTCATCCATCCAATCAGAAAAACTGCATTGCATTTGATAATCAAGAGGTTCTCCAATATTGTCATCCAATACATATAAACCTTTCACATAATAAGCAATCTTCTCATTTGTTTCACCAGAAGCAAATTCATTGATGAATGGAGATTTCAACACAGTAAAGGGCTTAATATCTCTTCTAATATATGGAGTTATGGCTAAAGAAAGATTACCTCCAACATCCATATTTACCTTGAAAAAGATAAGAAATAAAACATATATAACAATATGAAAAGCTAATTAAAAAAACAAAATCACACTAAGAAAGTTTCAATAAAATAAAAAACACAAATACAAAGAATTTACTTTCGTCACAGCAGATTCAACTATTTCATCCAACAAGGACGAACTAATTTCATCAAGAAAGCAACTAGATAACTCTTGATCTGCCAATTCATCCTCATTGAATTTCTCAAAACCATAAAGAGCAACCTTGATAAAACATAAAAAAATTAATAAGATGTTTTACAACAAAACATTCATTAATAAACAACAAAAATTAAATTACATGTTCATCACTTTTTTGCTTATCAGCATCTTTACCATCTTCAACATAACCACCATTCTCAATGCCAGAATCAACCTCATCAATCCCTGTGTCACCATTTCCATTTCTACCATCTTCATCGTCTTTTCTACCATTTTCATTTCCATCATCTTCATCATCTCCTTTAGAAAAAACATCATCAGAATTACCTTCATCAATAACTTCAATATCTTCATCTTCTTCTTCTTTATCTCCTTTAACTTCTTCATGTAGTTTAACATTTGGATTGTCTAAAAAATTATCACTCTAAAAAATATAAATTGTCCAATAAATCTAACTAAATAATCAAAAAATATATTATAGATGAAAGTAAAGTAATATATATGCAAATTATGCCAAGTTTATAATACATAAACATAATAGTAAATAAAATATTATAAAATTAGTTTAAAATCAGTTTATAATTAATTTATACTACCAAAATTAAAAAAAATGAATAACACATAAGATAAATATATTCATGAATACAAATTTAAGATTCATCTCCAAATTCCCATCATCTTTACCATGCAAGTTGGCATCCTCCTCAGTGAGATTTTTACTAAATTATACACAATAAAAAATATAAATAAATAAGAAAAAAATTACAAAATAGTATAACTCTAAAAATATAAGAATGTAACTAAATAATTCAAAAAATAATATATTATACTTGAAAGTAACTTTTAGCACCAGCATCAAACTTCAATGAAAGTCTATCTATAGCTTCAAAAACCTTATCAAATTGGCTTTCTAAATAGGCATTCAAATATTCCTTAAAAGAATTAAAATCTCTAGACAACTTAACTTGTCTATATGATAACAAATCTAACTCCTTTTTAATATCAAAATTTAAGAAATCACTACCACTAACACTCTTTGGCTCAAAAGAAGTAGATGGAGCAGAAAAACCATTTTAGGAGGAGGTGAAATAAAGTCGTCATCATCTTCCGTATCACTTTTCACATAATCATCAAAACCTTTGCCTTTGCCCTTTACAAACAACAAATCCAAATTCATAATTTTTCTCTCCGAAGGCAAAGGTGTGACATTCTTCAACTTCAACTACATTAATACATAATAAAAAAATAACGAATAAAAAAAGTTTGATGACAATAAAATAAACAAATATGAAAATTATAAAATAACAAAAGAACCTTCTTAGCATAAACATTGAACAATTCTCTTTGAAGTTGTTTATAAGAAGATTGTAGAGATGACGACCAATTTAAAATTCTACCTCTAAAATTATCATTAATAGAAACAACATATTTTCCATTAATAAATGGGCAACACTCATAAAATCATATCTGAAAAGCCATTGGGAAACCATTTAATCTATACATATAAGTATCTCCCTTTCTATCCTTATTCCTATTGAAACCATACTTCTTACCAACCATTTTACAAAGAATCTAGTGTTTCCATAAACACGTCCTTTCCCCAAGGATAATCTTTAAGCCTACCACTCTCAATTAAATCAAAATGTAAATTACTAACAAAGTTATGTGGTGGAGAATTCAAAAGAAACAAATTCAAAAAATATAAACAAGAAATTTTCACTGCATCATCATCACAATTCCATCTTTTGGAGTTAAACAACTCCTCAACAGATTGCTTGCTAACTTTTTTGACATTTGGGAAGTACTTCTCCAGCAACCTATTACTAACAACAACATTTGACACCCTATAACACTCACCGGTGTATTTCAAACCTGTAACAACAATAAATTTTGAAATACTAAACCTCAATTTCATACCATTAACTACAATCCACACCTCATTATGATTTAGATGTTTCACTTCTCGAAGCAACGAAGAATGAACTATTTGAGATTGAAAAACCAAATAAGGTAAATCTAAAAATAAGCAAAATATGTTTTCTGAAACATTCCCAATTGAACTTCAGATAAATTCTCTTTCAATAATTTTATGACATTGTTGTCATAACTAGAACTAATTTTACCATAAAAATAATTATTTGGTTTCACCAAATAGTTTCATTCATGCATAATAATAATAATAATAATAATAATAATAATATATTTAAATGTAATAAAAAATAATCTTAAACTATTGTAGGATGAAAATGATTTCACACTTCAAAACATATAAATTAATTTAGAACATAAATTAAATGCAATATAATTAAAATAATATAATCCAATAAATAAATAAAGTCAAAATCAGAATTAATCGAGAAGAAGAGGAGGCCACCAATATTGGGTTTCAATGAAAATTCTAGAACAATTTTAGTGGTGCAAACTCAGGTGATATGATCCTTTATATATTATATATATATATATATATATATGTCCTGTGAAAAGGTTAAATGATCACTCATTTTTATCCATTTCCATTTTGAATAATTGCTTTTAAATTGGACCATTCATCTCTTTAACACATCTCCTTCAACATTAATAATGGTGTCACTACAAACATATTTCTTACCCCCTTCAATGAAGTTTACATATTTCTTACCCCCTTCAATGAAGTTTAATTTTGTTTTCTGCTTAATTTAAATAGAGATATTGGGAGTTGTTTTTGGGAAACACTAAAATATTATGTAAAAATTAAACCCTAACTTAAGAATAAAAACTAAAAAATTAAAAAAACTAAAAAGAAAATTATATTAATTACAAATTTCGATTGTTCATCCATTGGCTCCTCAATATTAATTTTAGATTTTTTTTGAAATTCTTTCTCCACCAACACCTCCTTTCATACCAGATTCAACAAAAAATCCTTTTTCTTTGAAATACTAATTTCTTCGAGTTTTTCTCCTTCACTTTCAACGGCTTTCTTCTTCTCCAACTTATTAAACTTATTTTTTTTAGAATTTTTCATCACTTGTGAAGTAATTTTAATTTTCACCATTCTGAAACTCATAAAACATAGATACTTTTGTTTTAGCGATCTGTAAAATAGATGGTGTTGAGCAGGCCCGGCTGAATGGGGGGAGCAACCTGAGCGGTTGCTCAGGGCCCCCAAAAAATTTCTAAAGTGTCTTATTTTAGGCGTTGCTCAAGGCCCCAAAAAAAAGTGTCTTATGGATAAATCACAAAAAGACAATCATTTATAAGGATGACTAAATATAATCCTCAGGGGGCCCATATCTCAGTTGTCCTATAATGATTAAGGGCTCATATTTTAATTTCTGCTCGGGGCCTCTAAAATGTCCAAGACGGCCCTGGTGTTAAGGAAAGAAAAATAGAACAATATAAAAGATATTGTAAAAGGAGAAGAAATAATAAAAAATTGATAAATTGTTAAAAAAAATACACATGAAAAAAATAAAAAAAAATCCTTGTAAAAAAGAATTTTTTAAAAAAAAAAAATTGTATATGGTGTAATTTCCCCAATTTTCTCTTTAACTAACCATTGGGTTATGAATTTTGTTATCTTGTTCAGTGACAGCCCATCCCAGCCCCCGGCCTAATGTTGAAAACCTATTAAGTGCGAAACGGTTAAACCCTCCCAAATTTTGGTAAGTTCCGAATCTATATTATTCGCCAAACCCTCATCGAAGGCGGCGGCGATGGGTTGCCTGGTCCTCCTCATTCCCATCGTCCGCCCATGAAATCTCAAATTTCTCCTCTCAATATCTCTCTAAAGTCTCTGCTCTCTGCACATCTGAAGCCTCTCATGGCCTCGTCTCTGAAACATACCCTTTCTCAAGATCTGGACGACGACCTTCGTTGCTCTAATCCACTGCAAGAACAAACGCTAGAAACGGCGTCGTCTAATTCTTTGTGCTCTCCCGGCCGGTACCTGACCGGAGAATCTAGAGTGGAGCGGGCATGGACTCATTGGACTAAGTTGGGTCGACCTAAGTTACTTGTTGCTCCTATGGTGGACAATTCGGAATTACCTTTTCGGATGCTTTGTAGGAAGTATGGAGCCGAAGCTGCTTATACTCCAATGTTGCATTCTAGGATTTTCACTGAGAATGAGAAATATCGAAACGAGGAATTCACCACTTGTAAGGTAATCAATCACTTAAGCTTCAATTTTTGCTAAAACGGTAAATTTATGTGCTTTTATAGTTATATGTGATTGTTTGAATTTATTCTAAATAAATCTATACTTTGTCTTTTGGGTTATCATGAATTTTGAATTTTGTTGTAACTTTCTATTAATATTCTCCTAACATAGGCTATTATTATGGAACGTGTGATCTTAGAATTATCCCAGGATACCTAGTTTTGTAATACATATACGCTGCATTGAGTTCATGCTTCTTTTTCGATGTGGCCATTGGGGTATGTGAGTATGAATCTTTACAAATTGCAGTTCATCCATCTCTTAATTATGTTCTTTTATTAGTTTTTCCATATGAGTTCTAGTGGTGGATGAGATTGTCTTTCTTATGTAAACCTAGTTGTGTTATGCTTCAATAGGTTTGCGAAAAGGAAATGGCACGGCTAAAGAATCTATTTCTTAATTCTTTCATTCTTTAGAATTATTTTAATTTCAGAACAATTGCAGGAGGATCGCCCTTTATTCGTCCAATTTTGTGCTAATGATCCAGACATCTTATTGGAAGCTGCTAGGAGGGTGGAACCTTATTGTGATTACATTGACATTAATCTGGGGTAATATTTTATGCAACAACACTAGTATTCTCAATGAATTAAGTAGAATATTTAATTTAAAATAGCAATAATTATCTTGAATTCAATGCTGATGGAAAAAATGTTGTCAGACTTGCTTATGATATTGAGAACTGAAAATGAAGTATAATCAAACTCCTTAAAAATATAGGGGGCTGAAACTTTTAAATTTAACTGCTTAATGTGAGTTTCACAAGCTTATTCTCAAATCCATGAAGCTAAGATTGAATTTGAAAGAGACTAAGAAAACTTTTCCTGCTCATAGATGCAAATTTGAACAAGAAAGATAGTAGTCTAATTCAAAATCCTGTTATTAGCTTTCTGAATACAAAGGATAATTTTGTCAGACTTTTGTGGATGATAACATAAGTTCCAAGCTTGTATGCAATATGCATGATTCAACTGTGGTGAGGAACCTTTAGATGTAATGTTATTTGGCTCCAATTGCATTTTTACAGGTGTCCTCAGCGGATTGCTAGGCGGGGCAACTATGGAGCTTTCTTAATGGATAATCTTCCACTTGTTAAATCTTTAGTTGAAAAGTTGGCCGACAGCCTTAATGTACCTGTATCTTGCAAAATTCGAGTGTTCCCAAAACTAGAGGACACTATTAATTATGCTAGAATGCTGGAGGAAGCTGGTTGTTCCCTTTTAGCTGTCCATGGCCGAACTAGAGATGAGAAAGATGGAAAGAAATTCCGAGCAGATTGGAAAGCCATCAAGGCTGTAAAAAATGCTGTCAAAATCCCAGTTCTTGCCAATGGGAACGTCAGGCACATGGACGATGTTCATAAATGTTTGGAAGAGACTGGTGTTGATGGGGTGCTTTCTGCCGAGTCTCTCCTTGAGAATCCAGCTCTCTTTGCAGGATTCCGAACAGCTGAATGGATAGCTGGCAATGAAGAAAGCAATGTAGATGGAAAATTGGATCAGGCAGATCTTCTAGTGGAGTATTTGAAGCTTTGTGAAAAATACCCTGTACCATGGAGAATGATTCGCGCTCATGTGCACAAGATGTTGGGAGAGTGGTTCAGGATACATCCTCATGTAAGGGAGGATCTCAATGCACAATCCAGACTTACTTTTGAATTTCTATACAATATAGTGGAGCAACTCAGAGATCTGGGTTTGAGGATTCCGCTTTATGTGAAGGACGCTGATGCCAAAACTCATGAAGCAGAAGTTTCTGCAAATGGTTTGGCCAATTGAATTTTGGTAAAACATAATAGTTAAGGTTGCAGGAGCGCATTATTTACTCCCAATTGTAAAGTGTGGATCTGCAAACCGGTTATCATTAACTAAAACAATTTGTTGCCCCTTTAATCCGAGTGTTAGTTTTAGGATTAGATTAGAACTTTCACTGCAATTTATGGAACTAATTATAGGTAATCCATTTGTTCAGGAAGTCGAAGACATTCCAGTAGTTGAAAAAAATTTATACCAAATATTTTTTATTTATTCCTTGTTACTCTATTCAAAGCATTTTTGCATTGTTTTCTTTGTCTCCTTCGATGCGTTGTACATTGTTTGCTAAGAATATCCTTCTGTTATTTTTTTTCCCAAGTTAAAAGCTGTTACGAAACTGCTGCCAGGTCTTTTTTCTTGGGCTTGGCCTGCATTTTCTGCTAGAATATACCTAATAATAGAGGAAGGTATTTGGAATAATCAGTTTACATTTGACAATGCCTTCTGAAAAATTATTTCAAATGATTATGGCATCTGAAATTATATTTTCTCACCATTCCTTGCTAGTTTCTCAAGAGCGGCGATGCCAAAAAACAACGGTATTGTAAATAAATCTTATTGCTGAGAAAGGAATACATGATATTATTCAGTGGCGTTTATAACACAGTTTCAAGATCAAAGTTTAAACAAAGTTTGTCTGGACTTTGCTGACTAAATGCTCTCCATAAACTGCTCTTCCAGACTTCCTGATTCCACCAGTCTTCTCTACACAAAAATCTGAAGGCTCTACGGCTGCGTCAAAGTTGGGCTGTTCATACAACGAAAGCAATAATGAATGATCATTTTCTTTATTAGCCGAAGACTGGAGATACACCGAGATATTGGCTAACCTCGTAGAAATAAGCGATGCATACACGATATTTTGGAGAGCTGTTGATAACTCGATGCAGGGTTGATTCATACAAACCATTTGACCAAATCTGCAGTTTGCTAAGGTTCCATAAGAATGATTTACTGGAGGCCAAAAGGAATATAAACATTTGTCAGCTTTTATTTATTACCTTGAGCATGTCCCCAATGTTGCATACAAACGTTCCAGGGATTGGGGGAGCAGCTATCCACTCACCAGACAAGTTTTTCACCTTCAAAAACTCTTATAATTCAGAAGTCAGTGGGAAAAAAAGCAAGCAGGATATACAACAGTATGAACTCGGCCAAAGCTGGAGCTATGCAGGGGCGCATAGCCAAACCATACATCTATTCAAATTGCCATAATTCAGAAATGCCTCCTACTAGTTGGGACATGGATGAGAGACTACATTAATAGGTTTGAAAAAAATCCAATAAATCCCTACTAGTATGGAACAGGGCCATAACTGAGATGATATATAAATTACAGAAAGCAAGGTAACATTCCATTTCAAGGTTTGGGCATAGGTGCAAAACAGAACTTGCATGCAATTGCTGGTTATTGCATTACTCAAACAACAAAATATTTGCTAGAATATAAAATATATAATTTATACGATAACAAATTAACAAGCAAAGCCTGAGATTCAGGACCAAGCACTTCTGTCAAAATAATGGAACGTGCTAAACATTTCTCTCTAAAATCCAGAGGATCAACACAATAGGTCCATACCTGAAGGGCAGTTATATCATCGTCCTGATTAACCAAAGTCAACAAACCTGTTGTTTATTTTGAACACTTTAGGATACCTGAGATTAATAAACCAGAATTAAGAGGCAGTAAACATCTTAAAATTCAAGAACTTTACCATAATCAGTGTGAGCTCCACTGTAGTCATATGGCCAGAAGACATAAGTGGAAACAAACAAAAAGAGGAAAATTGTATTAGACCCAAAAACATAAGGGAAGCAGAAAAAGCAGAAAATGAGAATGCACTACCATCCTATGTCATTTTCAGCCAAATCCTGGGCCTTCGCACTGGATACACCTGGGTAACCGATAATACGCAATACCCAAAATGGATCTCCAGCTATTTCACCTTCCAATTTATCAGCTGATCCACTCAATGCTAGAACAATTCCCCTCAAGATTTTTCCTGACAGATCTATAGCACAAATATGGAAATTGTCAACTAGATCAAAATCTGAGGAACAAATAGTAAAAGACCATACAAAAAAGGGTGTGCCTGTGCACAGGGCGATATATTCCTCCATTAGTTGTTTGAAGTTTGACGGATTAAGTGGCCTGTGAAAAGGGACAGATGATAAATAAAAAAGACAACTTCATCAACACTGACAAGAAAACCATCATCTACTAACAAAAAACTTAAAAAAAATATAACCAATAATAAGTTTTTAGAGCGAGAATGAAAGCTTAAGATCAGCTTTCTAAGCTTCAGTATGATAAATTGAAGAAACTAGAACTACAAAAAGCTTCTTAAAATCATGGTACATTTTATGTTAAGGCACTTAGAAGTTTCCACTAATTAGCCATTTCAAAAACTGCAAAGCAGCAAGAATGACGCGTTTGAAATTTCAAAGGTGTTGGGTATGGCCAAACATGGAGCATAAACATTTTAAGGTCTGTATTGCAGCAAATAGAACTATCTCCAAGATTTTATTCAAACCCTCTAGATTTGCTGATGCAATATTATCATTTGTACCATTCAGCATAAGAAACCAAAATCTGGATTGAGGTTTAATGGTTGAACATCCAGTCAATCTCAAATAATGACAGCAAATTGTCGGGATAAGAACAGAAATAGCATGCAAAATTTGCAATATTCTGCATGAGAGATGTATGAAATTGAGGAGTTACCACTGATTACAGCCTTCCATGGGTTTCCCAAGAGCTCCATACATCCCTGGTTTCATTTCTCTATAACACTACAATAAAAATAAACAAAGCTATAGTATTTTTTCTAGGTAATAATGAACACGAGAAAGCAGCAGCACTAAAGCAATAGCAATGGATACTATAAGTCTATAACCACAGATAACAGGCAGGCGTCCCCAAGTGATAATAATCTACGCAATCAGACATTAAACTAGCATACAAACATATAAGTTCATGGAAAGGGCACTACATTTATTTCTTTGTATATTTATCTATAGTTTAGTTTATCTACAAAACCTTCTTATTTCAGTTAAAATTCAAACTATAACATTTTCATTATTACATGTATAGGATGACAGCGGATAACCTACATCAATAGCTTCGTGCATATCTGGAATGCCTTTGGTTATATTTTCTCCAAGTCTCTGATATCCCCTGAATCCAAAAGAGGAGCTCATTGTTTGAATATAGTACATTAATACTACTGATAATTAGTAACTATTAGTTATTATGGACTATTTCAAAGAGCAAACCTGTATCCAGCAGCAGGAGTCATCTTGATTTTCAATTTTTGTTCATAGGGAAGATCAAAAAATGTATGTGTCGCATTTCTAACCTCTTTAATGAGAGAATTGGGAATGCCATGGCCTTTCTAATAAACAACAAAAAAAAATAACATAGTGAAAGCTAAAAAATAAGAACAAAACAACACTACAAGATCATGATAAGGTACGGCACCCTCTTAACACTATCCTATTAGAAAACAAATTAGCCATAAAACCTCTATCTCTGCAAGTCAAAATTCAGTGCACAACATAAACAAAAAATTTAATCTAAAACACAAATTCAGTACAACAACATAAGCAATCGATTATAGCAATTTCAAATAGAATATAATCATAAAACCTAAAATTAAGAAAGAAATGTACCACGTAAAAGAACCCAGCTTCTCTACAAGCGTGGTCTAATTGTTTAACAACTTCACAGACAGCGGGGTTTTGGGCAACTATTGGATCATCACAATTGACCACTAAAGGACTAATATCTGCATAACTCAAAACAGAAACACACTTTAAACTTACTGTAGTATTAGATAAGTCAGATATGAAATCTCGAAAAAAAAATGATTACCGATAATTGGAATTGATTTGAAGTCGGCGGCAATCGAAGCGGCGGCCATCGAAGCTGTGTTTTATGCTAATGTGATTGTAAGTTTAGAACAAAAAGGCTCAAGAAAGCTCTGGTTTAAGGTTGTTCTGTTCATGCGCCAGTCGAGGTATATGCTTAAAAGGCGGACGGTGGAGAAGATTGCGAATAGTTAGCCTATGTTTGGACGGCTAATGCTGCGGTGACTCTATTTTAGAGTGTTAAATTTTTATATCATTGATATAAATATTATTATGTGATTAAATTTACAATATCATTACATGGATAATTTGATAATATTATGCTTAAAAAATAGTAATATTTTATATTTAATAAATAATATTATTTATAATTTTTTAAATAATATAAGATTAACTTATGTAATTATTTTTATTTTTTTCTATTTTATATAATTTTTTTAAAATTTAATATTAAATATAATAAAAAATAAATTATATATATATTGAATAAATTAATAATAATATTAGTGAAAAGAAATTATTATTGAATATATATATATATATAATTTTGTGAATGGAAATGCATCAAAACTCTTACAATTATTTTATGAATTGATTTATTCTAAATTAATATTTACAAACAAAAATTTTATTGTACATTTAATCTATATTATTCTTTCAAAATCATATTATTTTCTTTAATTTATATAATTGCTATTTGAATATGAGTTCAAATTTATAAAATAAAAAATTAATTTTTTTTGTGAAAGTACTTATTGTGGCAAGTTGACTAGTAATCATAAATTGATTATCATATTTACATTAAATTTTGATAATTTGGTTAAATTAAATAAAATAATATTTTTGTCCTTAATATATAATAATATTTACAAAAAAAAATGATATAACTTGTAATTTTAAATGAAATATAGGACTTTAGAATTTTTATGTTTACTTGTGATTCTTCTCATCTCCATATCCATTCAAATAAATATAAGTTGTAATAAACAAAATAAATATAATATTTTATCTTATAGTTCTTCTCAAGTTCACCTAAAAAATATTTATGCTGATCAAATGGGTTGATAATATATGTATATGAAAGAATTTATGATTAGAAAAGCTAACTGAAGCATTGCAACTATATTTAAGATATGTATATTTGTGCAATTAATTTTATAATTAAATGTATAAGATGATGTAATTTTTTTAAAAGCAAAATATATTTTCACAAAATTTTAAAATTTTTATGTAAATTCTGATAGTTTGAGTTACAATTATGTAAGTTTAAATAACATTTTTGATAAGTAAGTTAGTGGTATTTTATAAATTTCAGTAGATTTTCTGTGATTCTGAATAATAATTCTGATAATTTGAATAAAAATTATTGTAGGTCAATTTCTGATATTTTGTTTATTAAATTTCAGAAATTTTACGCAAACTATTAGAATTTTAACTAAAAATTTTAGAAAATTGATGTAAATTAAGTAGTTTTCAGTAGATATTCTGTAATTCTAAATAACAATTTCGGTAGTTTGATTAAAAATTTTGGTATGTAAATTTTTGGTATTTTTATTTCTTAAATTACAGAAATTTCACTCAAATTATCTGAATTTTAACTAAAACTTCCATAAAATTGATATAAATTATACAATTTGAAGTATATTTTCTATAATTTTGAATGAACATTATGATAGTTTGACAAAAAAATTTAGTATGTCAAATTCTAATATTTTTTTTCTTAAATTTTAAAATTCTTACTGAAATTATCAGAATGTTAACTAAAGCTTATAGAAATTTGATATAAATTATGTAAATTTCAGTTAAAATTTTATAATTTTAAATGATTAATCTGGTAGTTTGATAAAAAAATTTAGTAGGTCAAATTTCAGCATTTTATTTATCAAATTTCAGAAATCGCATTATAACTATTATAATTTGAACTAAAAATTTCAGAAAGTTAATGTAAATTATGTAAATTTTACTATATTTTTTATAATTTTGAATGGTAATTTTGACAGTTTGATCAAAAATTTTAGTAAGTCAAATTCTGATATTTTATTTCTCGAATTTCAGAATTTGTAATCAAATTATTAGAATTTTAATTGAACATTTCAGAAAATTAATGTAAATTGTGTAAGTTTTAGTAGACATTCTGTAATTTTGAATGATTATTTTGATAGTTTGACCAAAATTCTAGTAGGTCAAATTATGATATTTTATTTCTCAAATTTCAAAAATTACATTCTAACTATTAAAATTCGAACTAAAAATTTTAGAAAGTTGATGAACATTATGTAAGCTTCAGTGTGATTTTTGTAACTTTGAATGATAATTCAGATAGTTTGACCAAAAATTCTAGTAGATCAAATTTTGATATTTTATTTCTCAAATTTTAGAATTTTTAATTAAATTATCAGAAGTTTAATGAAATTTTTCATACAAAATGATGCAAATTGTGCAAGTTTTAGGAGACATTTTGTATCTTTGAATGATCATTCTGGTAGTTTAACCAAAATTCTAGTAAGTTAAATTCTGTTATTTTATTTCTCAAATTTCAGAAAATCGTACTCTAAATATCATAATTTAAACTAAAAGTTTTAAAAAGCAGATAAAAATTATATATGTTTCAGTACTTTTTTTTGTAATTTTGAATGATAATTTTGATAGTTTGACAAAATATAGTATGTCAAATTCTAGTATTTTGTTTCTCAAATTCAATAATTTTTAATTAAATTATCAGAATTATAATAAAAATTTTGAGAAAATTGATGTAAATTGTGTAAATTTCAGTAGATATTCTATAATTTTAAAAATTGTCATTCTAGTAGTTTGACCAAATTTCTAACAGGTCAAATTATAGTATTTTATTTCTGAAATTTTAGAGATCGCACTCTAACTATCAGAATTTTAACTAAAAATTTTAGAAAGTTTATGTAATTTATGTAAGTTGTTTTATATTTTTGTAATTTTGAATTAGAATTACGGTAGTTTGACCAAAAATTTTAGTAGGTCAAATTTTGGTATTTTGTTTCTCAAATTTCAGAATTGTTAATCAAATTATTAGAGTTTAACTAAAAGTTTGAAAATTTAGTGTAAATTGTGCAAGTTTCACTAAACATTTTATATCTTTGAATAATAATTTCGGTAGTTTGACAAAAATTCTAGTCGGTCAAATTTTAGTATTTTATTTCTCAAATTCCAAAAATCACACTTTAACTATCAGAATTTGAACTAAAAGTTTCACAAAGTTGATGTAAATTATATGATTTTTAGTATTTTTTTATAATTTTTAATGATAATTCTGATAGTTTGACAAAAAATTTTAATAAATCAAATTTTGGTGTTTTGTTTTTCAAATTTTAGAATTTTTATCAAACTATTAGAATTTTAACTAAAAATTTTAGAAAATTGATAAATTGTATAAGTTTAAGTAGATATTCTATAATTTTAAATGATAATTCTAATAGTTTGACCAAAATTCTAATAGATCAATTTTTGATATTTTATTTATCAAATTTCAGAAATATCACTCAAACAATCAGAATTTTAACTAAAGATTTTAGAATATTGATGTAAAAATTATAAGTTTCAGTATATTTTTTATAATTTGGAATGACAATTTTGATATTTTGACAACAAAATTATAATAGATTAAATTCTGGTATTTCGTTTCTCGAATTTCAGAAATTTCACTTAAAGTATAAAAAATTTTAATAAAAGTTGCAGAAAATTAATATAAATATTGTAAGTTTTAGTATAATTTCTATAACTTTAAATTATATACTGGTAGTTTGACTAAAAATATAGTATGCCAATTTATGATATTTTGTTCAACTCTCAACAATCCTACTCAAACTATCGTAATTTAAGCTAAAAGTTTTAGAAAATATATATAAATTATGTAATTTTCAGTATATTTTTTATAGTTCTGAATGATAATTAAGATAGTTTGACAAAAAATTTCTAGAAATTTTTTTAAATTTCACAAATTTTACTCAAATTATCATAATTTTAAATAAAAGTTTTAAAAAATTGATATAAATTGTCATAATTTCAGTAGAATTTCTATAATTTTAAATGTTAATTTCGGTAGTTTAACAAAAAAATTCTACTATGTTAACTATTGATATTTAACTTTCGAATTTTTAAAGTTTTCATTCAAAATATTATAATTTTAACCAAAGTCTCATAAAATTATTTAATATTATGTAAGTTTGAATAATATTTCTATAATTTTGAGTAAAAATTATTGTAAGTCTATTATGATTATTTGAATTTTAAATTTTAAAATCATCAATCAAACTATTTTATCTCAAAATTACAAAATTACACAAGTCACATTATGGTTATTTGGTCATTTCTTTGCAAGCACACACATAACTTCAGAATTTGTGGAATTGAATGTGTATTTAAATAAATTTATGCAGACATTTATGCTTTTCATGAGTTTCTTCAATAATTTGGCACTGTAATTACAAGAATTAAAGCGAGAGAGAATCTAAATTGAATCATCTATCTAGGTATGCATTATTAAGTTGTAAATAATAGAAATTAGATCTATTATTGTCCATTTGATATTGATATGCAATCTTTATTTATGACAAAAATATTAATAAAAACTATAAAAAAAATTATTACTAATTAAATTAGCTGAAAATTATTACTAATAAATTACTAAAAATGACATAACTAAAAATTAATTACATAATTTGTATCTTTTAAGACTAAGAATTAATTTATTTTGTTACATAAAAAAATATGTAGCAAATAATTAATTAAATTAGCTACACAATATTAACTACAATATTGCTATATATATATATATTTGTCACCACTTATTACACTATAATTTAACGATAAATTCTTTTATCCCTAGGCACTAAAATTTTATTACTAAATTTATTTAGCAATGAATTGCAAGCAATAAATTTACCAACAATTAACTTATAAATAATTTTTATATACAATGGAATTCAATTTCATAATCAATTTAGCAACAAAAATTTCATTGTTAAATAATTTAAATTCACCACTAATTCATCAAAATTAAATATATTTTGCCACTTATCTATTGGTGAAATTAATCTGATTTAAATATATTGTCACTGATTAGTTAATAAATTTAATCAACATACAGAAATAATACTAGAAATAAAAATAAATACTATAGTGACATTGATAAGTAAAGTATGAATTTAAGATAAGTACTAAAAAATGAAAATACAGCAGTAATAACTTAAATAGTGCCTAAAACAAAAACATTAATGAAGCAGCATCATCATCAATAAAATGAGTTATAAGCAGTGTTGTTAAAACCGGACCGGACCGGCCGGTCGGACCGGAAAAATAAAAAATCGGCTGCTTGTCCGGTCCGATTTGTAAATTAACCCGGATATAGGATGAAAATCGGGTTGAACCGTGAAACTGGATAAAACCGGTGAACCGGACCGGACCGGTTTGAATTTTTATTCTAAAATTAATTAGGTTTGTTTTAAATTTTTAATACCCAGAGAAGACTCCTCTGCTTCCCAAAAGTTTGTGCAATCAATTAAATAATGCATACTAATATATGTTTTACACAAATTAATGCATACTAATAGTTAAAAATTAATTTGTGTAAAACATATATTAGTATGTATTATTTAATTGATTGCACTAATTTTTAGATCAAGAGGAGAATCCAATTCAAGTTGGAGAAGAAGAAGATGATGACATTGAGCAAGATGAAAATCTCGGTGTTAATTTAGATGATATTGATCTTAATATTAATGTTTAAGACGTTAAGTATTTAGTTTCTTTACTTAATTATATAATTTATATGTTATCATGACATAGTTTTATAATATAATTTAGTTTATCCTTAATTTTATATTATACAAATTGGACTCCCTTTTAGAATTTTTAATATTTTTATGCGTAATAGTGCCGGTTTTAAAAAAGTCAAAAATCCGGTTAAACCGGTCCAACCAATAAAATCAATGACCCAGTCGGGATACCGGTCCGATCTCCGGTCCGGTTATGAAAACATTGGTTATAAGAGAGCAAAAAACAGTAGCAGCAATTGAAAATATAAATACCTGCATAAAAATTAGCAGTCATGACAAATCATCATAGTCATTGATTAAATTTCCAATGCAACAAACAACAGCTTTAATATAAAAATAAAACTCAAAAACAGCATCAAAAATATCAAAATGTTTTTGCCTTTTCAATGTAATGTAACAATAAAGCTCAAAACAATAATATATCAAAATGCATAAATTAAAATGATTTATATACTTAATTATCTTCTATTAAGGCACAATTCATCTGGGTTGTTAATAATAGTAATTAAGTTGTTATTTAAAATATAAAATTACAAGTATTTTTTTTATAATTAATATCATTTATTGCCAAAAGAGAATATCCAAAGAATACAACATGTGGTGTCTCATTTGTTCTATACTCATACAAATATAAGCCTCATATCTCAATATAATAATACCACTATAGATACTTGATTCCACTCTCTCGATCAGAATGTACACTTGAAGCAAACACCAAAAGACATAACTAACAACAACCAACAATTAATATTCACTCAACAAAACTCAATTAACAATATAACAATTTAGCAGTCCAGTATATCTTAATCCTAGCCGCAATTTAGGAACCACAAATTAATTATTATACCAAACTAGCAAATAGCAGTATTGACTATATCAGATCCAATAACATGTAATCATCAAACAACAAGTTAGTAAGTACCGGCAATTTCATCCACCTTTTGCTGTGATAGTTTACCTTCATAAAATTAGACCCACTAAAAAAGTTAATTAGAAAAGACTCTAAACCGTATAATCACTAAGTTTTTTTCTCATAGAGCAAACCGAAAAGTAAAAGAACATATAATATTGAATATATAGAAAGGGTCCAAGTTATAGGGAGCACTTGTAAATAATAGAAATTAAATCTAATTGTGGCATTTTAATAAAAATTATAACTAACAATATTCATATTTTTTGTAGGTATAGTACATCAATTTGCATACATCTATTACATTATTTAGAAATGCCAACGGCAACCATATATACAAGAGAATCATTTAATGTTTCTAAAGAACAATTGGACCAAGTAATCGGCTATGAGGATTTTTGTCAACATCAATTAGAAGAAAGGCGATGGAAGCATTTTGTTACAAGATTTTATTCAAGGAACTAATCCATTTAAGACTGACAAATGCATGAAACATTGAGCAATAAACAATATATAGTATAGTAATTTTGTTTAGAAAATAGTTTATAATAAAAAAAATCTATATTGATTTAGCACATTAAACTTCCAATATGACAGTTTAGACTCTCCAAATTAGCTTTTGCAAATTATTGCTTTGTCCTTTTGCATGGCTAAATCACAAATATCAGACACATTTGTTTCAATTTGCAAGTTGATTTGCAAAATTTCCAAATCATTGACAACCTGAAAATAGACAAAGCAATGATTTTGGTAAAGATTACATAACTTTTCATAAAAGACTCAATTAAGCTTTCGATACACAAATACGAATAATGGAGTTCATTCAAATATAGCATTAATTACTGCCATGCTTCATTTTTTGGATGAAATAAGACTATCTTTAATAGTGTAACAAGGTGCTTGCAAATGATGAAAACACTTTCAAAGTAGTAGAGCAATATTCATGTATTCTGAAGAAAAGCTTCAAAACATTTTATCTTAGTAAATTCCCCAGAGGAGAAAGCTGTTATTCCATTTACCGTTAACCATCTTATAGCTGCAATCTTGATTCCTTTATCCAACCCACAATTTTAAAGAAGAAACTGAAGAAATATAGTGAGTATGCATTAGATTTTTTTTCTCCATTTCTTGATTACCAATTAGCAATTCAATAAATATTAGATTGTTCAAAAAAAGGCCAATTCTCAACTGTTCTTCTCTAGCGTCTTGACAACAATAGAGAATCATTGATTTCAAGTATCTAAAATGTCAGTCAAGTAAAACAAATGCAAAATGCTTATTTTAGTACTCTAAATCACCCACCAATCATCAGTAGCAGCACTTCAACTCTTGATCATGAAAATTCTGACCACCGTTAAAGAAATCCTGCAATAAATTTTGCTTTACCCTTAATCTTCAGAATATCATTGACAAACCTGATTAAAATTGAAATTACAATATCACCTCTAACATCGAACCTTTGCTTGATTGCCCATTTGAATAAATACATAGACCACATGGCTTTTTTAAAATTAGCTTTTCATAAGAGATAAATATAGGAAAGAGAGAGAGAGAGAAAAAAGAAGGCAATTTTGCCCCATATGTATGCTTCAATCATCAGGTTAAAAATTCTATTAAAAAAAATCATCAGGTTAAAAATTTAGCTCATCTAATCTCACCATAAGAACTTTCTCCATCAATGACCCAAAATTTTTTAACCCATCCAATGGCTAAAAATCTTCTCCACAAAAGTGGAGTTAGGTGACTCCAAGCTCTACCCCCAAACTTGCAGTAATTATTGTTACAATTTTAGATTTCAAATTAGGACTTGTAAAGAACTTCATAGTAGTAACTAAATATTACCAAAGATGCAACTACAACAACTTCTACAACAGTCTGTACTAGTATTGTACTGCACCTTGTTTTAAAAGATGAAGCAAAGCTAAGCTCTGATAATTGCTTATGTGAAACCACATAATCTGCAAAGAATGCATCCTCATCTTGCCATAATATTAATAAGATTTTCCCAATTTATTATATATTCAAAACAATTTCATGATGTATTTAGACTCGAGTCTGAGTTTTAGTTAAAATCAAATTAACAATAAAAAAAGCAACTGTAACATAAGGAAATGAATTTATAGTGCACATTCATTACCTTTGCATAAAGCTCAACGTAGAGGCGGAACTTAGGATCTTCCATTAATGCCTTATCTATGGGGAGTTTTAACAGTTCTTCAGAATCCCCTTTCAATAGTTTCCTGATTTGAGTTCAAATTCAAAACGGGTACATACAATTTTCATATAAAATGCATGAATTGATAGGTTTATGCTTGAAATATGAGTTATCAAACTTCAAAGGCTCCTTTGTCCAAGCACCATCAAAGCTTGATCTTTCTTTATGTGCTTTTCTCAGTAAATTAAGAAAAATCATCATCTTCAAGTTTTGTTTAAAAGCAAGAACTAAGTTTCTATATATAATTTTACACAAAATTTTATGTTTGGCATGAGTATCCTACAATTTTGGCTTTGCTGATTAGGGCTTATAGTTCGATACTTTTTTTTATATTTTTTTCTTGAGTAATAAAATTTTAATTAAAAAAAGAAAATTCTACCATAATTCAATTCAAAATAACTTAAAAAAGAAAAAATTTACCAATGTTTGGCCACTCAAAAGTGCTACAATATTCTTGTCTGATAGACCCATATGATAAAATACATCCCTTAGATATGATGCACTTGCAATCAATAAGTTTATATTTTTGATAAAAATAAACAAATGAATTCATCTTTTGTACTAAAAGCTTTTGAAAATTGTGAGATAATGAGTTCGAAATAAACCTTTTTTGGCATCAGGAAGACAATCCTCTTCAGGAGATTCTATTGAATCCCAATGGGAAACAAAAAGATAGTTGAAATTTATGAAACATGATTTACTGGGTGATGTAGAGGTCTTCAATAAAAATTATCTTTTTTCCTAGAACAAAATTAATAATAGGACCTCCAAGGACCTTAACTGTAACAACCCCAATAAGCTAAAAATTCAAACAATAAAGAAAATAAGTTAAAAATTAAATTGTTAGCTTAGAAATTGTTAAAAATTAAATCTTTAGCTTAGAAATTGTTAAAAATTAAATCTTTAGCTTAAAAATTATTATCCAGTAATAAACTGTATAATCACCTGTTAAATATCAATATATGTAATTTTTGGGTGTTTGACTTTGATTTCCTCTCGAATGAGAAGAACAAATTATAAGAAATACTCAAAAAAGAAAATCACAATAACAGTGAAAAAAAAATTGAAAGATCTCACTGCTCACCACAAATCCATGGCGATTTTGAGACCATTATTAGCTTCATGTTTGTACTCTTTCTCATTTCTGATGGAACCATTAAGCCCTCCTATTTTTGTCTTCACATCATAAGTTCATGCATCATGCCACCTGTAACACTTTCGAAAGTACTTGCGAATGACTTCAACAGAGGCACCAGTGAGCTTGTTAATGACATCGGGGAACCGATCAAGGTCAGCAATAATGAGTAGCGATTGGAGTGTCTGAGAGTATCTTTAAAGCTTGAAATGAGAAGGAAACAGCGGCAACGACGAAAGAGGAAGAAAATAATTTGGGGGTGGTTTGAGAGAGGAAAACATTTGTAGAAGTAAAAGAGAATGTTAAATAAACACACAAAAACCAGCCCACCTCTATACCAGCCCACCTCTATCTTATGAAAAGTGATGATTTCTCTTTTGATCCGGGAAAGATGTAAAAAATGATAGAGAAAGATGGAGAACTGGGGTTTATACGTCTTTTACACCATAGATTAAAAATTCAGTGTATCTAATCTCATAATAAGTATTTTTCAATATCAATGATCCAAATTTTTTCAACACATCCATTGACTTATAATTTTTTCCACAAAAATAAAGTTAGGTGACTTCATTTCAAATGGAGTCATCCTGGCACTACCCTAGTTGGATGGAAGGAAGTTAAAAGAGGAGAAATTGAACTTACTTTAATAGAGGAATGGTGATTCTTTATTGGAGGAATGGAGAGTAACGTAAGAAATTTACTCCAAAATTATTTTCTATTTGGTAGAATGTGATAGAGTAATTATATTTTTTTTTAACGAAGGAAATGAGAATTAAAATAGTAATTTTATATATTTAAACAACTTATTAGTAATTATCTCCATTTACTTTTCTCTCTCTATTTTATGAAAAAATATTTTGAAGTTAAAAAGTAAATTAGGAAAATAAATTTTTTCCTTACTCATATTTACTCTACTAAATTTTCTCCTTACTCTTATTTACTCTAATAATTTTTATTCCGAACAAAGGCTACTGGTTTTTTTTAAACAAATTGTTCTGTGCTGCTAATGGAATGCAAAGGAAATAAATTAGTTATGAAATTAATTAGGTTGGAGTTTAAAAAATACTAAAATTTTTAAAAATTTAAAATGTCAACTCTTAATTTTTTAAAAATTTAATTTTTCCGCTCGTAACTTTTTTACTAATGAAAACAGTAACTCTATTCATGATTTGATCTAATAAAAAGAATGAAGCATAATTTTTTTTTAATTTTTATTTTTGAAAGCATTGAATTTGAATTAGAGAATTCCATCTTGAGTTTATACACATTAAGAAATATAAATTATTTAATTTAAAGAATATATTTAAAAGGCCATGTACAAAATTTCATATTTAAATTTTATCCAACAGTAAATTTTTTATGGATGAAAGAATAAAAAAATTGAAAAGAAGGAAAAATCATCCTTATTATTATCTAAAAATACATGAAATTATATATTATTGTATAGATTTCTGAATGCATACATAAATTGACTTGAAAGATGGTTTTTATAAATCTAACTAGCTAGCTTTAGGCCTAATTATTTAGTGGCATTCACAACACAGTTACAATATCAAAAGTTAGACAAAGTTATTTTGGACTTTGCTCACAAAAAACTCTCCAAAAACTTATCTTCCAGACTTTCTGAATCCACCAGTCCTCTCTACACAAAAATCTGAAGGCTCTATAACTGCGTCAAAGTTGGGCTGTTCGTACAACAAAAAGCAAGAGTGAATGATCATTTTTTTTATTAAATGAAGACTGGAGATAAACCAAGCTATTGGCTAACCTCATAGAAATAAGCGACGCGTACACGATATTTTGGAGAATTGTTGATAACTCGATGCACGGTTGATTCATACAAACCGTTTGACCAAATCTGCAGTTTGCTAAAGTTCCATAAGAATGATCTAATAGAAGCCAAAAGGAATTTAAACATTTAGGTCAGCTTTTACTTATTACCTTGAGCATGTCCCCAGTGTTGCATACAAACGTTCCAGGAATTGGGGGAGCAGCCATCGACTCACCAGACAAGTTTTTCACCTTCAAAAGCTCGTCTAATTTAGAAGTCAGTTGGCAAAAAAAAAAAAAAGCAAGCAGGATCTACAACAGTATGAACTCAGCCAAACTGCCAAAGATGAAGCTATGCATATGTACTTAGCCAAACTGTCAATTTATTCAAATTATCTTAATTCAGAAATGGAAGAAATCCCTTTTAGTATGGGGTAGAGGCATAATTGAGATGATTTATAAATTACAGAAAGCAAGGTAACATTCCCTTGCAAGGCTTGGGCGTAGGTCCAAAACAGGACTTATATGCAATTGCTGGTTATTGGATTCCTCAAAGCAAGAAGATATTACTAGAATATAAAATATGTGATTTCTACAATAACAAGCAAAGACCTATTTAAGATCAATAGATTCTGTCCTGATATTCAGCACCAAGCGCTTCCATCAATACAATGGCACATGCTAAACAGTTCTCCCTAAAATCAGAAGGATCAACACAGTAGGTCCATACCTGAAGGGCAGTTATATCATCGTCCTGATTAACCAAAGTCAACAAGCCTGTTAGGGAACCCTTTAGGATAACTGAGATTGTAAACTAGAATTATGAGGCAGTAAATAACTTAAATTCAAGAACTTTACCATAATCAGTGTGAGCTCCACTGTAACCGCATGGCCAGAAGACATAAGTGGAAACAAACAAAAAGAGGAAATAATATATATTAGAGCAAACAAAAGCAGAAGCAAAATTAGAAAATGAGAATGCATTACCATCCTATGCTATTTCAGCCAAATTCTGGGCCTTTGCACTGGATACACCTGGGTAACCAATAATACGCAATACCCAAAATGGATCTCCAGCTATTTTGCCTTCCAATTTATCAGGTGATCCACTCAATGCCAGAGCAATTCCTTTCAAGATTTTTCTCGACAGATCTGTAACACATAACTATTGAAATTGTCAACTATATCAAAATCTGAGGAACAAATGGTAAAGTTCATACTAAAAAAGTGTGCCTGTGCAAAGGGTGATATATTCCTTCATCAGTTGTTTGAAGTTTGACGGCTTAAGAGGCCTGTGAAAAGAATCAGATGATAAAAAAAAACAACAATCCCATCAATGTTGACAAGAAAACTAGCACCTGCTCAGATACAACTTCAAAATATAACCAACAGGAAGTTATTAAACTGAAAATGAAGGCTTAAGATCATCACTTCTAAGCTTCAGTATGATAAAACGAAGAAACTAGAATTATAAAGTGTGGGTCTTAAGTGACTCAAAGTCATCTGTTATGATATTTGCCCTACTTATTTGATACGGTGCGTTTTGTGTGCAGTGTTGAAGAGCTGCCTCGTGTGGTTCTCCTGTGCACGGGTTTAGGGTTGATATAAATACCCTTGTTATAAGGGTGTTGTGTAATTTTTCATTCTCTCTCTGCAGTCAGTGTGTTCTAGAGTGTTCTTTCTGTTTTCTTCTCTGGTTCTCTGTACTGATTTCTTTAATCTGTTTAGCGAGCCTGCTTTCTGTGATTTTGTTAGAGAGGTGAGCTTTACAGTTTGTAACTTGAGAGAGAGAGGGATGATCTGAGACTGCTGACTTGTAACAGTTTCTGCCGATTCTAAAGTTTCTAAGAGATTGACTGAGGGATTTTTGTCTCCTCGCCTTGGATGTAGCCTTTACTGTGTGTAAAGGTGAACCAAGTAAACGATTCTGTTGTTTGTTTGTTCTTGATGCTTGTTTGTTGTTGTTCTGAATTGTGGCGATTAGTGTTAGGGTTTCGATTTCCGATCTTATTCCGTCACATAAAGAACTTCTTAAAATCAAGGTACATGTTGTATTAAGAAATTTATAAGTTTCCACTAATAAGCTTTTTCAAAAACTGCAAAGCAGCAAGAATGGTGCATTTGAAATTGCAAAGGTGTTAGGTATGGCCAAACATGGAACAGCATGTCCATTTTAAGGTCTGTATTACAGCAAACAGAACTTTCTCCAAGATTTGATTCAACACTCTAGATTGCTGATGCAATGTTATCCTTCATACCAATTCAGCATAAGAATTCAAGAAACCATATCTTAATTGATGGTTGAACATCTAGTCATTCTCGAATAATGACAACAATTATCAGGATATGAACAAAAATACCATACAAAATTTGCAAATTCTGCATGAAAAGTGTATGAGATTGAGGAGTTACCATTGATTACATTCTTCCATGGGTTTCCCAAGAGCTCTGTACATCCCCGGTTTCATTTCTTTAAAACACTACAGCAAAAATAAACAAAGCTATAATATTTTTCTAGGGAATAAGGAACACGAGAAAGCAGCAGCACTAAAGCAATAGCAATGGAACGAGTGATAACAGCCTACGCAATCAGAATATTAAACTAACATACAAACAACATATAAGTTCAACATGGAAAGGGTACTACATTTATTTCTTTGTATATCTATCTATAGTTTAGTTTATTTGCAAAAGCTATTTATTTTAGTTAAAATTCAAAATATAAAATTTTCATTATTACATGTACAGGATGACAGAGAATAACCTACATCAATAGCTTCGTGCATATCAGGAATGCCTTTGGTTATATTTTCTCCAATTCTCTGATATCCCCTGAATCCAAAAGAAGAGCTCACTGTTTGGATATAGTATACCAGTACTACTGATAATTTAGTAATTATTTGTTATAATGGACTATTTCAAAGAACAAACCTGTATCCAGCAGCAGGAGTCATATTGATTTTCAATTTTTGTGCATACGGAAGATCAAAAAATGTATGTCACATATTTAACCTCGTTCATGAGAGAATCAGGAATGCCATGGCCTTTCTAATAAACAACAAAACAAAAAGAACACACAGAAAGTTACAAAAATAAGAACAAATCAGCACTACAAGATCATGACAAGGTGTGGCACAATCTTAACACTATCTTATCAGTTATCAGAAAATAAATTAGCCATAAAATCTATCTCTGCAAGTCAAATTTCAGTACAACAGCATATAGAAAAAACTAAAATTCAATCCAACCCGCAATCGATTAGAGCAATTTCAAATAGAATATAATCATAGAAAACAAAATTAAGAAAGAAATGTACAGCGTAAAAGAACCCAGAATCTCTACAAGCCTGGTCTAATTGTTTAACAACTTCACACACAGCAGGGTTTTGGGCTATGTTTGAATCATCACAATTGACCACTAAAGGACTAATATCTGCATAACTCAAAACAAAAACACACTCAAACTTACTGTAGTATTGGATAAGTCAGATATGAGACCTCGAAATAATTTTGATTACCGATAATTGGAATTGATTTGAAGTCGGCGGCCATCGAAGCTTTGTCTTATGCTAATGTGATTGTAGATTTAGGACAAAAAGGCTCAAGAGAGCTTTGTTCATGCGCCAGTCGAGGTAAATACTTCAAAGGCGGACGGTGGAGGAGATTGTGAAAAGTTACTCTTTTTTTTATGCAAAGTGTTTTGCGCACGCAGGCAAGTGGAATGCGAAAGCAAAGTAAGAATACGAGTTTGAAAAGGCATTGATTTTGAGAATTTCATTTTGAGTTTATAAACTCGTACGAGCTCGGTCCCCATGTTACCGAGCTCAACTCGTTAGTTTTTTTTTATATAGCGATGGAGATATTTTTAAAATTTTGATCTTAATTATGAGCTCTGTTTTTTTATTAAGCTCTTTGATGTATGATAGACAGATTTTATAAAGCAGCATATATATAATGTTGACATATTAAAAAAATTTGCTGATATTAGTAGGTGGTGTTTTTTTTTGAATCGGAATAATATTTTCACTCATTAACTGATTATTCACTCATTAACTGTAAGTGTTGAGTCGGAATGATATTAGTAGGTGTTGTTATTCACTCATTAACTGTAAGTAAAAATAAACTCTATAGAGAAATAATATTTTCTTATTTTTTAAGCTAATATATTTGTAGACCAACTGTTAAATATTAAAATCTGTTTATTGATATTTGGTCTTTTTTCTGTATTTTACAAATAAAAAAGCTGACCATAAAAGAACTCGAACAGAAATTTTTAGAGTCCACTCGTCATCATAAATATTTAGAAATATAAATAATTTAGCATTCAAAAAAATGTAAATTATTTAATTTAAGGAATATGTTTAAAATCTCATATGAATAAAATTTCATATTTAAATTTTATACAACAATTATTTTTTTCAGATGAAAGAAAAAAAATGAAAAGAAGGAAAAATCATCCTTATCATTATCTAAAAATACAAGACATTAAGTATTATTCTATAGATTTCTCAATGCATGCATAAATTGACTTGGATTATTGTTTTATTAATCCAACTACCTATAATAATTAGCTAGCTTTAGCCCTAATTATAAGTCCCTCAAAATTCCCTAATTAATAAAATCTGATCAACTGATGAATCTTTTCATGTGTTGCTAGCAATAACATTACTTGAAGTATGTAACAAGCACGGGCGAAGCCAGACTTTAAAATAAAGAGGGGCGAAATTTTTTTTTTATAAATTTTAAATTTTTCGTAATTATTTATCTCTTATTTTATTTTAATAGTATTTTATAAATTTATTAATTTATTAATAATATAGTTTTATTATTAAAAAATTAATTAATAAAAAATATTAATATAAATGTGTACAAAATTTTAAATTTATAAAATTTTTTATAACAAAAATAAAATAAAGAGAAAAAAAATTAAATAATGAATATAATTTCTTAAAAAATAATTAAAATAAATGAGTTCTTTAATTAATTAAATGTGTTTAAATTAATTTAGTTGAAAAATTTATCCTTTTCTTTATTGTTTTTTTGTATTTGTATATAGAATAAATAATTTATTGTATTTTTTACTTCTTGTAAAAATTAAAAAAAAAGAGAGGGACAATTTAAAATTTTTTTTAAAAAAAATAAATAATTTAAAATTTTTTAAAAAATATTATATATATATATATATATATTTTTTTTTTTCAAAAAGTGAAGGGGGACAATTGCCCCCCTTCTCTTCTACCTACCTTCGCCAATGGTAACAAGTGAACGTTAATTAAGTATTTAATTGAAGTTTGACTTTAAGTGATGGATATTCTGCTGCAACATGGCAAGAAATGCATCAAACATATGCTAATTGTAATGAATTAATCTGTATACATTGAGTGGGGGAGTTTGGATAGAAATTTTGACCTTTAATATCTAAAAAGGGTACGTATGATGTGAAAATATATTGAAATATATTAATTAGTATGTCACGAAAAAATTACATAATATTATTATAATAAGATATGCTTAGTAACTTATCTTAGTATGCATTTTTTTTTAAATCTGCATATGGTGAAATTATTTCCCACTTAATTCCTGATACTTTCTGTATATACTCATATATTTTTTTTTTCATTTTCTTCCTTCTTCTTCTATTAGAAGAAATAACCAAATAGTTAAAATACATTTTGGTAATTAAGGAGACCAAATATGGTAGGTTTTAGTCCTATAATCAAAGAGAGAAGTACAAAATAAGAATTAATTGAAGCTTCCATTACCATGAAATTACAACTTCTTTGCATTGCCAAAAAAGAATTATTTTTTACACTCCTCAGTCCCCAATATTCCAAGAAGAACCAAAAAGAAAAAGGAAAGTTCTAAAACTTTCAAAATCATAATAAATAACCACATTGTTTTTTCTTACCATTTTATACCATTTGACCATCGCAAGTCTATATATGTGCTTTTCTTGATCATATTTTATATAACAAAACAATACAATTATTTCCAAGATGATGATCAAGATGTTGATTTCGATTTGGATGTTTGGTTGCCACAGAATTGGTAGCTATTCTCATCCATCTTCTCAACCACAAAATGAGCTAGCATATGATTAGCCTCCACCAAATTTTCTCTACACAAAAACTCATCTCCATAAACTTTCTCCACATCTCTGTAATAATCGTGTACAAAGATATGAGTTTTTCCATTTCCAGCTTTCCTGCTTCTAGCTAGAACTCCAGTTGTAAATATTGGTGCCATTCTTCCTGGCCCTTCCATTCCATCTCCACGAGGTCCATCAATCAAAATTACATCCCAATCAACCTCATAAACAAGATTAGGCAAATCATTGATCCCAAGTTTACATTCTGAGAAGAGTAGATTCTGCACTGGCCTGCATTCATTCCTAATTTGATCTTTGGTTGAAGTTATCAAATCTCTATATTCTCCCATTTTTGTTGTGTATTGAACATCAAACACATCCACTTCTGGGTGTAGTTCTTCATAATAAGCTGCATAGTATCGATTTTCTTCAATAAAAACTGTACGGCCATTGACGTTTAAGGCTTTCCACAGTAGGGTTTCATGTGTTAGGCCAAAAACAAGAAAATTACAGGGAGAAGAGCATTTTCTAAGAACATCTGATATGGGTTTGATTTCAGAGTAAGACATGTGGAAACTGTCATTGGATCTTGAAGCATAGTGAAGGAGAGTGGTGATTACTGTTGTAGGTAGTTGTGCAGTGGTGGAGATAGAGGAGGAAGTGGTGGTTGTCATGGTGGCGGCCGTGACAGTGGTGGTTTTGGTTGGTAAAGAGTCTCTTGTGTAAATAAGTGTGACAAGGAAAGCAATAGTGAAAAAAGAAACAAAAGCAAGAAGCCATAAACGATTGGAGCTGCCTTGTTTTTGAATATAAGGGTGAAGGAGAATGAGTTTTGTGTTATTATTGGGATTGTTCTTCATGATCTTTATGTATTGTAAGAGAGAAAGAAATCTCTCTTCTTTTTCTGGGTTGTTGTTTTGGTGGTCAAGATTGATTTTGAATCAAATCTTGATGGAAATGAGAAAAGAAGGGAATGATTTAAAGGTGGGGCTATAGTATACAGCTCTAAGGCAAAAGGATATATTTTGAAGCAATACCAGTGAGAGTGGATCATCAG
The DNA here is from genome assembly GCA_947685225.1 of Garcia nutans. Taxonomy (NCBI): domain Eukaryota; kingdom Viridiplantae; phylum Streptophyta; class Magnoliopsida; order Malpighiales; family Euphorbiaceae; genus Garcia; species Garcia nutans. The sequence continues at coordinate 4,087,188 of CANTUV010000059.1, read as the reverse complement.
CAAATTTGAATGTGACATTAGTCATTTTACAATCAATCAAATAATAATATTCTAAAAAATCTAATTGTAACACATTTTACATTTTGAATCTAACTTTTATTTTCCTTATGATTGTGATTTATATTCCCAAATTCACACCCTTCTAAACTATTCAAATACTATTAAATTATAACATATTATACCTTCAAGGCATAAGTTGAAATAGTAAAGAGTCTTTTTTTTAACTACGATCTTGAGTTCGAATTCTAGATATATAATATATTTAAAATTTGAGATAGTGTTTTACCCTTTAGTAGGTATATTTAGCATAAATATAAATTAATATGTCATATATATAGTCTAACAATAAATATATTTTATTTTAAATTAATAAATTTAAAATCGATTCTCTTTATTTAAAATCTATACATGAGAAAAAAAATAGTTATAGTCTAATCCAAAAATCATATTCAAATAACAATAAAAATTGGAATTCCCTTAAAAAAATAAATTAAAAGTTAGGTTTAAAATTAATCATGTTAGAATGGTGTGTTGTGATTGGAGATTGATGTAATCCAAGAGGTTGGTTTGATGTGCAAAGGGAGCAAACACACAAAGTAGTTGGAGTGGAGATGGTTTGGAAGGTATAACTCCAGCGACCCAATAACTAATTACTAGCAAGAAGTCGCTTTTCCTTGTTTTAGTTAACAAGTAACCTTTAAATAATTAATATTAATCATATTGAAAAGAGAAAATTTGTGTCATTTCTTAAAGAAGTAGTTACCTTTGAGAGAGACTAATTACCTGCAACAGACTAATAGAAACTAAAACCAATCATTGGATTATATGCCCATAGCTACCTCATCTCCTTTGACTATTTATCATATTGATGATTAATAATACAATGGTACTAGTTGTAGAAGATTCTACCTACTCCAGGTTATTTTCAGGAGGGTATAAATTTAGAACTTGGCCAATTGTAGAAATAACTAATTTTGTCAATATAACATGGGAGATAAATCCAATTTAGATTTATAGTTGCAACATAGATTATGTACATAATTATTATCCTTTTATGTTTTTAGTGCATATGAAATTAAATAAGTTTATAATGTCTTTTATCATTGATAAGTGAAAGTATATATTTAGAGAATATATTTATAAATATATTACAATAAAATTATCATAATTATAGTATACGATGTGTTGAATTATGGTTACTTATGTATGTATATTTTTTGTTTTAAAAAAATTTAATTTTACGTATATTAAATTATTAGTCTAATGATAAATTAAAAATAAAAATATTAGGAATGTTCTAATGTTATGATGGAGGTGAATTTTGAATTATCTGCCCAAAGGTAACTTGTTTAAGAAATGACAATTTTTTTCTAATATGATTGGCCAATAAAACTTGCTGAGGCTATCGGACAAAGAGGTCCCAAGCTTAAATTCCTGGGATTGATCATAGAGAATTTTAATTTGTAGACGATAGAAAAACAAAAGAATTACCAACCAAATGCCAATAAAACTATCAAGTAAAGAATAATTATACAATGAAACCGTTGTATTATTTGGTGTTTAAATTTGGTGTTTAAATTATTTGTCCAATTTTCCTTAGCCAATCCAACATTTGACAACTGGACATCCCACCAAACTCAATTTTCATAATTTAAAATAATGGAATATAATTAGATAGTTAGCATAAATACATGTATATGGTCAATTAGTATGAAATTATTTAAACAAAGTGATGGGAGATTTTTTTTCTTCTAATTTTTTAAGAATTTTTCAAATATTATTTATATAATATTAATATCGATCACACGTTATAAACTTCGATAAAAACAGGATGTCATCATAGCATTATTTATTTTTCGTATATAAATAAATGTAATCACAAGTTAGACCATAAAAATAAATAATGAAAAAAAATTTTAAATATTTACCATATAACAAACAATATATGCAAAAAATAATTATAATTCATATTATCTTTACCGTTTTTTGTATTTTTATCATAGGGGAGTAGAAATAAATGAGGAGAGATATGATAAACTTTGTTAAGAAAGTCCGTAAGAAGAAGCGACGAATGGCCCAAAACAGAAATAATGAAGCCCAAACCATAATGGACTGTTTTATTGGAATAATTTCGGCCTCTAGTCAATAAAGAGCGACTCCATCATTTTCGCCAAATGTATTCCCAAACATTGATCCAATCATTACAACAGACCATTTATGGATGCTTTTTCGCCCAAAGAATTCTTTATCTTCAAAATTTTTCACTTATATTACACTTCTCTTTATTTATAAAAAATATATTCAATATAAATCGATATTTATTAAAAAGTAAAAATAGATCATATTTTTATATATTTTTTTTGCTTGTAATATTTTTTGCAAATTTTTTGTTTCTATAACCTTTTTTTAAAGTTGTTTTATAATTTTTAAAAAATTACATTAAAAAATAAAAAAATATTTTTAGATAAATCAATTTTCCTTTCAAAAAATATTATTTTTTTATTTTCAATTAAATCAAAGATATATATTTAATATGTATAATATATCCACAATATTCATTAACTTTTCAATTTTTTAATTTTAAAAATATTTTATTTTTTAAAATATAAATATATCATCTTAAAATGATAAAAAAATATTTTTTCATTTTATTTCTATAGTCTATTATATTATTTTTAGATATTTTAAATTATAGTTTATTTATCATAAATAAAATTATTATTTTATTATTATATTCTTATTTAATATATATATTTTTATTATAATTATAAAAAATATTTAAAAATATTTAAAAAATATATTATATTTAATATGAATATATTAAAAAAATAAAATTTTAACTAAATTTATTATATTTTATTAATATATATGAAAATAATTAGTGTACTATAAAGATAATAGGAAAGAAGTATATGATATTTTGAAAATGAAAAGTTAGGTAATTTCCTCTTTTATAAAGGACACGCATTTTGATAAACTAAGCTTTGGGCTTTTGTCATTGCCTCCAGCTGGTGGCCCAATTACCATCATTATTTACCTAAAAAACCCAATTGACAACTGACACAACACATTACTCCTTGTGAGTTGTGATATTTATAGGAAGGACATTTACATAACTATTTGGAAAAAAAATTTATTATAAAATTTAAAAATATTTATATTTTTTTTATACAAAATTAATATAAAATTTTAAAAATATTTTATTTTTAATTAAAATAATTTTTTAAATATTCATATTCTTAATACAATTAATATTTTTTTAAAATTTTATTTTTAAATAAAAAATTATATTAAAATAATAAAAATTAATATTTTAAAATTTTTTTATTATATAAAAATTATAATTTTTATAAAAAAATAAATTTTAATTTTAATTGTAAAAAATAAATAATGTTTAAAAAAATACAAATAAAATAAAAGATATAAAAATATATTAATAAAAAATATTAAATTTATTTTTAAACAAATTTTATATAGTATACATATAAAAAAATTAAAAATTACATATAATTTAGTTGTAGATGTGTTGAAGATATTGTGTGTATGTTATATGTTTATTATTAAAGTTTTGTGTATTTTATACGAAAATTATTAAATATTATGTAAATATTGTATAATTATTTTGAGAATAAAAAAATAAAATTAAATAAATATTAAAAATATTATGTAAATATATTATAGATTTATTATAAATGTATTATTGATATTTTATAAGTGTATTATAGATGTATTTTGTATTATTGAATATATATTATGTATATATTTATTTTTTATTTATATATTAAAAATATAGTATTAATTTTTTAAAATAAAAAATATGAATAGAATAAAATTATAAAATTAATTAAATAAAATTATAAAAATAAAAAAAAAATAACGCTTAAAAGTTATTTTTTAAAAAAAGAAGGCAAAATTCGTATATGTGAAAAAAGAAACGATTAGACACATGTTTCTACCAAATCAACGCAGAATACAGGTATATAATATAAAATTCTCTTTATATAACGCACCTTGCAGTCAAGAAAGTATCATTATTTATTATATTATTTTCTTAACAAGAATTTGATATTTTAAATTAATTTTATATTATGAATTAATTTTTTTAATTCAATAAATTTATATTCATACTAAAATTATAATTTATAATTAAATTTTAAAAATTTAAACCTTAATTAATAAAATAAAGGAGCGACTAATAAAATCAATCAATGGAGTGACCTATGTTATCATTATTTATTTTCACCTATCCACTTTCTTGATTGATATTTTTTTTTGTTGGTAAAAAGAATAAAAAAAGGCAAAGAGGGTATAAATTGATTTTGTGATATGGATAGCACATGTTTTTGAAGTAAATTGTTAAGTTGTTTGTAGCTTAAAAAAATAAAGCAGACGAGATCTGCCTTTTCTAAAAGGTAGAATGATTAAATCTCGAATCAACTAGCACCCAAGAAAATTTCCCATTCACTGCTAAGTGCTAACCCACCAAATTCCATATGGTAGGCAAATAGAAAAAGAATAAATCAAAAGGTTGTCAACTATTTAATCTGACAAAAATTTGAACACTTTTAAAGATTATATACAGTATTTTTTAAAAAGCTCGGGTTGGCTGATTTGATCGGACTAATCAAAAATTAAAATTTAATTTAATTTAAAAATTTTAAAAATTAAATTTATAAAAAATCAGCTAAGTTCATCAAAATCGGTGAATTTAATCAAATCAGATTAAATTAATTTAATTTAATTTTTTAAATATTAATTTTTTTAAATAAAAATCAGAAAAAATTAAGTAATCTCTAACATATATGAATATTTATTGTAATAAAAATTATAATAAATTTTAAAATTTTAAATTTATTTATCATATTTAATAGTTTTAATATATGATATTTTTAAATTAAGAAATTATATTTCTATTATTTTTAAATATTTATTTTAAAATTTTTTGTTAATATTTATATAAAAAATCATAATATTTTTATATTATCAAATCTAGTATAATAAAAAAATAGTTTATTTTATTTAAAAAATTATTTATTGGTCGTATTTGAGATTTTATTTTTTAAAAACTATTTAAATGTTTAATTGCAAAATTAATTATAATTATTTTAGTATATATATATATTTTAACTAAAATTATTTTAGTAAATTGAAATTATAAATTGTAATATAAAAAATTTAAATATTTTGTGAAAAAATACGTGGAATCGTGAGTCATACAAAACTTTCACTATGAAAAAAATAATTGCTCTCCAACTTTGAACTCAAAGGGGGAAAAAAGAAAGTTGGAAAAAGGGCATGTAAGCGCATGATTAAGAAATGAAAAAACAGTGATTGCAGTTTAGCTATTGATATCATTTAAATTAAGCCTTGACGTACACTTAAAGCTGCCATCCAATAATTAGTTACAATACCTAAACGTTTTTTATTCAATTAGGTCTAAAAATTGTCATGCCAATGCTACTCCCTTTTTTTTTAACTAAAATTTTATTTGCCTAAAAAAAACTAAAATTTTATTAAAAGCCCACCAAAATCAAGTAAAAATAAATAAAAAATTATCTAACTCAAACTGATAAATCACCTGATATATCAAAAATTAAAGTTACTATTTCTCAGTATTATATAATATTACCTCATAGTATGGGGCTCACTGATTGAGTCAAGTGCTCCACTAGTTCAAAATCTAGCTTTTAAGGAGTAATGAGTTATAACGTGGAACTCCAAAAGATTGATTAAAATTTTGGTGTCAGAGACACCAAAAATTTAAATTTATTAGTAATTTTAAAAATTAATAATAAAAATAAATATTAATTTATTAGTCGTGTGTAAATTTAATAATTTTAAAAATTTTATTATAATATTTAAATTTTATTTTTTTATTTCTAAACTATAAATAAAAATAAACTCTCACACATAAATAATCTTTTTTCAACTTTCTTAATCACTTATATGCAAACAATATGAAATGACTTAGGCATAATTTTCTTCACTAAAGTTCAATCCATTTTTATTTTGCTTGTACGCAAGCAAATCTTTGATACCTGAATTCCGAGCTTCATAGTCCATTAAAATCTATCTGTCATCACTACAGACATCATAATAAAAAAACTAAAATTAAAAAAGATAAAATAAAATTTCAATTATAAGGATTTGCATAAGGTAATGTTACTCCTTTTTTAGATTTTTAATAATGCTGAATTTTAAAAACAAATGTATTTATTTAGAATTATCTTTATAAATTGAAAGCTTAAACTATGGCTTGGTTCCAATATCTCCTTTTTCTTTTTCTTTTTTAATTTATTAGGCTTTCAATAGGGTTGATAATTAGTGTGTAAGCCAATTTACTAAACTCTTGATTTGGGCCATCCTAATACTTTATTTTAAGCTTTAAAAGAAACCATTTAAAATTTTGGCTGCATATGGGTATATACACGCCCATTCAAACTTGCAAAAGGAAAAGGCAAGTAACTATCAACAAACAAAATAATAGTAATAAATAAATAAGGCAAATATCTATCATATATATGGAATTCCTTTGTGAAAATAGCATTTAAAATTTTATTATGTAGAATTCTTCATTGAAAATTATTGCATATGTGAAAAAAAAATATAAAATTTATTGAACCAAAAATAATATAAAAAATTAAATAGTAAAATGATATTACGAGTTAATTTTTGCAATTCATTAAGTTTAGAATAATTCATAAATGAGAAAAATATTTTCATTTATTGTATGATCCGAGAATTAAAAACAAATTAATAGAAAAAATAAATTCTTTTTATTAATTGGGCTAATTAGTTAAGTATTGTCGTTAATAATGATTATTGTTATATATAAAACATTTTACATGATTTTGAAAATATTTAATTTTTATTTTCTTATTTAAAATTATAAATTATAGAGAAAATTAATGTTGCAGTTACTGATGCAACTGACAGCTAAAAATGAACATCAAAAGGACGGTGGTGGAGTCACTGTCAGTGCGGTGGCCTCATTCGCCGATGACGACTGGCTCACGGGTGCGAAACTGTGAACTCGATCTGTTTCACTCACTCACTCACCATTCAGCATTTCTCCAATGATCGACTGATGAAGCTTTGCTAGTTGCCATAACCAATAAAGCAATGACAATGGCGGGTAATAGGTTGACCCAGAGGGACCATTTTACAGTCAAACAAACAGGCCGCAGGCTACAGTTTGCGTTTATTGGACACTAGCCAATACCCACACAGTAATTATATTAATTAAATTATTAATTTTGTTTTATAATTATTTTATTTCACTTATTTATTTCAAATTATTGCTTAAAAAAATTGTACATCTCTACACCTGTACTCTTTAAATACTATATATTTCGAAAGAGAATAAACAAATAAAAAGAAATTTATTGTAGTTATCTAATTTCCTTTTTCTTTTTCTTCGTACATGTGCGTATAAATATATATATTTAGTCTTAATTCATCGTGATCTCTCCAATTTTACAGTATTTATCACTTACTCTTATCTACTTTCCGAGCAAATATTTAGCTCTTTCAACTTGATTATTTTTTTATTAATTAATCTTTATTTGCTTCTGTGGCAAAAAAAAAAATACAGTGTACTTTCCTACCGCGCGTGAATACAAAAAATTTACTGAAATGAATAATAAAATTACAACATTATCTTTTTGTCAAAACAGCACCAAATAACAAAGAAGGCTAAAAAAGAGAGAACAATATTTTAAGTAACCATTGCGCAATCATCGTTAACAAAAGGGAAAAATTAAAAATAAAAGTTAGAAATTAGAACAAAAAAAATCATGATTTCATCAAATGAAAAAAAAGAAACCCAGATAGCCAAATAAACAGAGAAGAAAGAAATTGAGAAGTACAAATTAATGGAGCTGTTAAGATCACTTAGATTGTTAAAAAAAAAAAAAGAGGAGAAATGAAAAAACAAGTTTGAACCCTTTCAAGAGAAGAGAGAAATGAACATAACCAGCACTATCAAATTCACAGAGTTTGCTCCGACGACTAGAGATTATGATAAGAGCAACTTCAGTATCACAAAGAACATAAAGCTTGTAAGCTTTCTTCAACAGCCCATTTCTTCTTTTGGAGAAAGTCACTTGACAGTTGATCTTGTTCTCTATTCTCTTCAACTCGACTCTTCCTCATCTCATACTCTGTACTTAATTTCTTTATATTTCAATATATGTAAATTATATATATATGAAAGTGTATAATTATATGCAAATATACTGAATGAATGACTATTATACAAAAATGGAGGATATAGTTGGTTTTGTATGTGAGAAGTGGAAGTTAGAGTCAAATCTCTGCATAAATATAGATATGGAACAGAGGAGGAGGAGTAGATCTTCTTTTACAATAAAAGAACCCACCAACCATAAATTAACTCTATGAATAAATCACCTAACTTTAGCTTTAAATTAATAAATAAACACAAAAATCACAAAAAAAAAATCAAAGGATAACCCAACTGAAAAAAAATCCACCTTGAAACCCAAAAACTGGCCACCAAAAAAAAAAGGAAGGCAATTTTTTATCATATTATTTAGTAATATGATAAAAAATTCTAAAATTACACATGCATATTATTGAAAAATGCTTAAAAAGTGCAAATAAAAAATTTAATTTTCTAATGCAATTTTATATCTTAAGTAATATTATTATAAATGTAGTAATATATAAATTAAAAAAATATAAGAAATAAGAAACTTGCTCAATTCAGTAAACGACTTAGGGTTTCATTAATTCTTCAGTATTTCATTCAATGCTTAAAAAATTTAGATGCATTAATATCTCTCTATATTCATAATAATGAAACTAATACGGAAATTGAAATTAAACTCGATAAATTTTACAAATGAATACAAAAGGTCCTATAGTATAAAATATTTTAAAAATAGAATATGAATTTAAGAATTTAAATTGTAAGTATTTAAATCTCTTAATAATATTTCATATATTCTTCACTAAGATAAATTTACTTTTATAGTCATTGCCTTCAAATAGAAATATATGGTTGTTTTGATCACAAATAAACAATTCCGTGCATACATAATCAATTATCGATTTTGAAATATCCTGCAATTTTTATTGATAGTGATAGGTAAGCTTGTGAATTTGTTTTGGTAATATTAAAAATTTTCATGAATAAATATGAATTTCTTCTATGAGTTAAAATTATAAATATATAATATGAATTTCTTCTATGAGTTAAAATTATAAATATATAACAAATATTTCTTCTATAGAATGCTTTGAATAAAATTTTACAAGGACATATTGATTTTATATTTATATTTAAGTATATTAATTAATACTATTTTGATAGTCAATTAATTTTAAAAAAATTAAACTTAATTTAATGAGATGGTAACAATGTATACATTCTTTCTCTTAAACAAAAAAATATATACATTGTTTCTCATAGTTTTTAATTAAAATTTTATTAATTAATCAAACTACTCGAGTACCGTACGAATATATTTAGATTTTAATCAGATTTAATTTATGTTTAAAATAAAAAATTTAAAAATATATATTTTTATTTTCAGAATAAAATTAATAAAATAAATTTAATTTTTTTTCTGAACAAAATTAAATTAAAATTTTAAAATAACATATAATCAATTTATTATTTTTTAATTATAATAATTTTAAATTTTTAAATAAATAAATTTATTTTTTCTTAATAAAATAAAAAACTATTTTTTTTGAATTTTTAAAATAAATTATAATAAATATATTTTTTATTTTTTATTATAATATCTTTAAAATTTTTAAATAATAAAATAAATAAATAAATATTTTAATTTTGATTATAATTTTAAAATAAATTAAATAAAATTAAAAAATAATAATTCTAATTTTGATTTCGTATCGTTTTGATTTCAATTCTGAATTCGGAACCCAATCCAGCCTAAATTACTCCTGTCAAAAGGAAAATATAAAAGAAGAAAAAGGAGCCTCAATTATAATTTTATTTTTCTACTATATTTTCCTAAAAGCAAGAGAACAAGAAGAATTAAATCACGCGCCTGAAGAGGCCGCGAAATTTCTCATTTTCTTGTTCAGCCATCCCCACTCCCACGTGACTTACTGAGTCCCACTGGAAAGCAAGGCAGCCAGCTGCTCCGCAAACACCCCTACTGCCTCGTACACACACAACCTTTCGCAAAACAAAACCCACCATTAACACCAACGCCACTTCCATTCTCACACTATCTCTCAAGTGCAATGCCACTTCTCTTCTTTGTCTTCTTCTTCTCCTTTTTCTTCCTCTCTTTCTCCGGTACTTCCCAAACAAGTTACCTTCTTCCACCGGACGCCGTTTCTTTGCTTTCTTTCAAGTCCAAAGCCGACCTAGACAACAAACTTCTTTACATTCTTAATGAGCGTTTCGATTATTGTCAATGGCAAGGTGTCAAGTGTGCTCAAGGCCGAGTTGTTCGTTTTGTTCTTCAAGATTTTTCTCTTCGTGGTACTTTTGCTCCTTACACTCTCTCCCGCCTTGACCAGCTCCGAGTTCTCAGTCTTCAGAATAACTCGCTCTCTGGTCCTATTCCTGATCTCTCGCCGCTCTTTAGTTTGAAATCTCTCTTCTTAAGCCATAACACTTTTTCTGGATCTTTTCCTCCTACTATTTTGTTCCTTCATAGACTCACTGTCCTTGATCTTTCTTATAATAATCTCACTGGTTCAATTCCGACTCACTTGTCTGCTCTCGACCGGCTTAGTTCGCTTCGGTTAGAGTGGAACCATTTCGAAGGTACTCTTCCGCCACTGAACCAGTCTTTTCTGGCCTTTTTTAATGTTTCTGGGAATAATCTCACTGGTCCAATTCCAGTCACGCCTACACTTTCTAAGTTCGGTACGTCGTCGTTTTTTCTTAATCCGAATCTCTGTGGTGAGGTTATCAACAAAGCATGTACTAAGTTGCGCTCTCCGTTTTTTGATTCGCCGTCTTCGTCAAATGCCACTTCACCAACGGCGCCGCTAGGCCAGAGTGCCACGGCTCAAGGCGGCGCAGGTGGAGTTGTAGTTTTGTCTCCGCCGTCGCCGCAGAAGCACAAGAGAACTACTGCTATTCTCGGTTTCATTGTTGGTGTGTCTGTGTTAATCATGTCTCTTCTATGTATTTTCTTTGCTTTAGTTAAAAGACAGGGCAAACAAACAAATTCACAGGGGAAACAGCCGCCGTCAATGGCATCTGCTATCGACGCAGCGAATTCGATTCATATAAATTCGACAATGGAAGCCCAAGCTATCAGAGAATATGGAGAAGTAGTATTACCATCGAAAACGAAAGAAATTGAGGTTTCAACAGTGAGAAGAGCACAGAAGAGTGGGAGTTTAGTGTTTTGCGAAGGGGAGGTACAGATGTATACTTTGGAGCAGCTAATGAGAGCATCAGCGGAGTTGCTGGGGAGGGGCACTATAGGGACAACATATAAGGCTGTACTCGATAATCAGCTAATAGTGACGGTGAAGAGGCTTGATGGGACTAAGACTGCCATTACAAGTAGTGATGTTTTCGAAAGGCATATGGAAGCCGTGGGCGTCCTTCGTCATCCAAATTTGGTTCCGATTATGTCTTATTTTCAGGCCAAGGGAGAGAGGCTCGTTATATATGAATATCAACCAAATGGCAGCCTCTTCAATCTCATTCATGGTATATTCTTTCAAAACTCCTGTATAAGATTTATGAATTCTAGCATTATTCTTTTTTTAGTTACTTTTCTGCCAAATTATAGGAAAATATTATTTGTTGATAAGTATTGAACATTTGATTTATTTACATGAGTGGTTCAATCTTTATGATGGGTACAGTATATTGTCTGTTTTCAATTAAGAATCGGAATAAGGACTGGTTGGAATTTTGGAACCGTATTCTTTATTTCCTTCAATTACGTGAACCACACGTGTTTACCATTGGGTATTCATATCACACATCCCATGGACCGACAGATATACCCAGTATAACCCTACTTCGAATAAAATAATTTTCTGTTCTTCTATTTTCTAGTTTATTTTTTTATGGCCAGTTCCTTCTATTTTCTAGTTGCTCTGTTGATCCTGTGCCCTTTTTACGGCGTTTAGTCCTGTGAAACTGTTGCAGCATTTTCAGAGTTTCTGTTAAGTGTTCACTATGCCGGCAATCGTGGCTTTATTTTGAAAAAAATAAAAAAGAAGACAACAATCACGGTGTTGACCATGTCAATGTTGAAATACTGGGACTGTTGTCATTTTTGTCCTGGTGTGCTGTTCTTTATTTTATCATGTTTATGGTCAAATCTTGAAATAGACACTGCATTGAGTTTTGCTGCAGGAGCCTCTTCACATTACCTGGCTGTACTTGGTTTTCTGCGAACTTGATATTAAAATACAAACACGGCTGCTGTAGGGTCAACTAGTTAATAAGTAAATTTTCTGTGTAAATCTTGGTGGCCCTTTGTGTTCCTCTTTGCTTGTGTATGTGTTTGTATTATTTATCCATGGAAGTTCAGTTTGAGTAAAGTGGGTCTTTTACAAAAATGATAAAGATGAATAGCATATATGTGGTTCGAGAAGTGTAGGTTTTTTAACTAAACTAGTTGACTTGTTATGGTTTGATTTACTATGCTAATCTGGATGTGTGAAGTTGGCTATATGATAAGAATAAAAGGTTAATCAAATGGTATAAGTGAAATTATGTTATAGCCTTTTAGGTTCATTGGCAAGTTGTGACAGTGTGTTAAAGCATTGTTGTTTGGGAATTATCCTCTAAGAAAATCCATTTGACATGCAACCAAGAATAAAGGATTTAGGTTATCTAGGACTAGGTGATTTAGAACAAATTAGGAATACTTCTCAATCTTCCTTGGCAGGGGCATATATTGTGTTTCCATGTGACAAGGAGCCATGGTTATCGTCTTTTCATGAATTAGCTTTCATATGATCATTGCAGTTTAGTTCTTCGGTTGCGATTCAGGTGGTTTTGATGTGGTTGTACTGTAATTTAGGACGGGTTGTGTTTGGCTGTAACATTCCTAGCAGGGTGGGGCTAGACATTAAATATTGAGGGGAAGGAAAAAAGTTCGAGTAAAAAAATTTAAGTTTGTGGAGAAAAAATAATAAAAAATTTGAAAATGTTTAAGTGCAATAATCATGCAATAAAAATATTTATATATACTCATGATGAGATTATATACATGTAATAAATAAAAGTTTAAAAATTGGAGGGGCTAAATATATATGTTTAGAAAATATATATGAAATACCTACATAAAAATAAGACTTTGAAAAACTTGGGGTGCCAATGCCTATGGTTTCTAAAATGCAAAAAAATTATAGTGGGGAAATGAAATTTGGAAAGCTTGGAGGGGGGCCACAGCCACTCCAATTCTTCATGTAGTTCTACCAGTGATGAATCTGATTTTTTATTTCTGAAAGTTTTACTGGATTGTTATGATAAAGAAAGCTAGATGAATGTCATGGCTGCATTTTCTTTATTTCTTTTAGTATGCATATGCTTTCCTGATGTTCCCCATCAAGGATATTTCTTGGGGATGTTCACTTTATTGTGACAACTGCTGCGATTTTTATCTGTTAAGGTTATGTAGTAATATCTTTCATTGCTGGTTGCTATGTAATAAAAGATTGATTTGCAATGGAGATTATGGAATGCTTTGTTTTGTTTTGTTCTCTGTAAAGCTATTTGAATTTGATGCACATGCATAATTTGATCTTTGTTTATTATTAAGTCAATGTCATATGCCTTTTCACGAAACAAATGGTTCTTCATCCCTTTGGTTCCCCAGTAAATGCTATGAACATGTTTATCTGTTTGTTGCTCTCAACTGACAGAAATGTTAACAGGTTCAAGACCGTCTAGAGCAAAGCCTCTTCATTGGACATCATGCTTAAAGATAGCAGAAGATGTGGCCCAGGGTATTGCCTATATCCACCAAGCATCAAAGCTAGTTCATGGCAATCTGAAATCTTCCAATGTTCTTCTTGGAGCTGATTTTGAGGCCTGCATCACGGACTGTTGCCTTGCCACTCTTGCAGACACTTCTTCTATTGAAGATCCTGATTCCACAGCATGTAAAGCACCCGAGACACGCAAGTCTAGTCATCAAACCACGGTGAAATCAGATGTGTATGCATTTGGTGTTCTGTTGCTTGAGCTTTTGACCGGTAAGCATCCCTCACACCATCCATTCCTTTCGCCTGCTGATATGTTGGAATGGGTCAGAGCAGTGAGAGAAGATGACGGGGCAGAAGATAACCAACTTGGAATGCTTGCTGAAGTTGCCAGTGTTTGTAGCCTGACATCCCCAGAACAGAGACCAGCAATGTGGCAAGTGTTGAAGATGATACACGATATAAAGGAAAGTGTCACGGTAGAAGATAATGCAGCTTTTGGATATTCATAGTTCTGTTTTGGCGACATTTACACTACTGAATGCATAGAAGAAACTACAAACTCCAGCAGTCTAAATCATTGGTTTGGAAGGTGGGTGCTCAAAGATGAACTATAATCAGGATGATGCAGGTTACTACTATACAAAAAATTGAAATGGTTTCATGGGAGTTACTGAAACTACAGGAACATGGAGTGCCATCTTAATATGACAGATAAATAATGATTTTTGTTAAGGATTCTACCATTCTTTTTCTGTGACTGTTATTATGTTGAAGCTTGCTCTTGGTTACACTGTCTCTGCCTGTGATAACTGCTATGTTGGGTTTGATTCTTTAAAGCAGAACTTGCAAGCTCTTTAATTCCCATGAAGTTCATTCTTCGATTCGAAATAGAAACTTGCACGGAGCTAGCAAGTGATGGGAGAATGATGATGAGCAATAAGTAAAAAATGTTGCCTGTTTCCTGGCCTAGTGATTATTACTCATTAGTTAATTTGTGCTCTGCTTGTTCGAATCTAGCAGCTAGTAGATCATTTTCCTTCGTTTTAGACTTAGTAAAGGGATTTGGCCATCTGTTTCAACTTTGTTTTTTGGAGCAAATAAATAACTTGTATATATATATATCTGTAAGAAACTGGAAATCATCTGGGCTATTAAGATTGGAGAGTCCTTTCTGCATTCTAACAATGGCCATATCAATTATTGCTTACCTCGTTTCGTATCTGTCATATTTCAGCATTCCACTCGTGGGTATATTATATATTTCTTTTTTATTTTATTGCAATTTGATACCTATATAGATTATTGCTCATGATACTTGTAATAATAGAATGATAACATGCAGAGATTCCAGCTCAAAGCTTGCATTTCGCTGTGATTTCTTTGTCTGGCAGCCATGGAGGCGAGCTATTGAATGTGACAATATTATAATCCATCACCAATTTTCTTTACTGGGTACTGTCTCAAAACTTCGAACATGACAGCTAATATAGATCAAGAAGGTAGGGATTGCCTCCATATATATAAAAGATACAATGGGGAGGCTTAAACTACACCAAGACTACCTCTATATTCTCATATTCTTGCTAGGCTTTTCTTCTGCATAAAAAGAAACGGCTGCTTTTCATCTTCGTTCGATCAGTTTGCCCTCTACATCTCATCCTCTCACTGTAAGTGTTGAGGAGCAACTATACAAGTTGAAGACATCACAATCCTCATCAATAGCCCACAAATTAGCTTGCCTGAAAGAGTTACATTAGTGTGCTGGTGATTTTCTTCAACTTCCACTTACCCAACAAAATCTCTCCCATGAATGGATAAACCAATTCGTCGTTGAGGCATTAAATGGATCTTTGGGGCTCTTGGATATTTGCAGCATCACAAAAGAGTTTTTGTTACAGATGCGAGAATGTTTGCAGGTTCTTGAATCATCTCTCTGAAGAAGAAAAGAGGAGGATCTTGCCTGAATGAAGTTGATACATATATGGTATCTAGAAAAAAATTGAATAAAGTGATCTGCAAGTATCTAAGAAATTTGAAAAGAAATTAGAATAAAGTGATCAGCAAATATCTAAGAAAGTGATCTGCAAGTATCTAAGAAATTTGTGCAGAACAACAACTTTGGATGATAATTCTGAGTTTATGAGTATGATTAGCATGCTAAAGAGTTGAAGAAATTAGTATTGTAAAATGCTAAAGAGTCAAAGAGCATAAAATGGTTGCTGAAATCTGGACATGGAAATCAAAGAAGGCCCATGAACAGTAAACGTAACAAAAACAGAGGAAGCTAACAAAGCATCAGATAAGAGTTCTAAAATTTGAAATCTGATTGGAAGTTCAAAAAATCAAATTAATTGCATTGAACTGGACATATATATACAGATTTTGTATTTTAAAATGATAATGATTAGACTTACATCTTGATTACATAAGCACAAGAACATGGTTCAAAATTTAAACAAAAAGATACAAATTAACATTGATTTACTGTGACTGACTTTTCCCCTCAAAATAGTCAGTAACCATACGCTTCAAATAACAAGTACTTCATAAGCAAAACAATTACCATAACCATCAATGAACAGTAAACAACTTATCCATCAGCAAGCTCACGTGAAACATCAACAAAATGTTAGCTTAGTGAAGTTGCCATTGGAGGAAACATTTTCAAGCAATATTATTATTTCTGCAATTTTATCTAGCAATTGCTTTACTTATATTTTCATTAATCATAGTTTACTTTAATGCTTTAATATATTCTAGGCTCATGCTCCACTCAAAGTAAATAATTGCAAATAGATTGGCTTTTCATATGAATTTTAGTCTATTTACCTATGTACTTATTTCTGTTGCTGTTTGTCTCATAAAATAATAAGCTAAACTTGATCTGCAGCCATATATGTAGATCCTGCTTTGCATTTAGTCAACCGAATTCTCTCTGCAACCTGTTTGATTACGTTATACATCAAGGCTGTCGAGATTCTACTTGCTCCCAATTGATGTGCAGAAACTATAGAAAATAAAGCAATTATGTGCTTGTTCTTGTCCATTCAGCTGCATCCCCCTAATGGAGGTAAATATTTTATTGGAATCTACCAGCTACAACTGCTAAATTATTACCCTCTCTTTTATTATATATTAGTAGAATTATTACATGCAGGTTCTCAACCTCATTCCTATATAATTTGATGGTGATCTCTGTGTCGTGGAACCTTGCAGGCATGATACCTTGATTGACAATATTTTAATTATTCAGCATTAATTTCTTTAATCACATTGCTTAATCATATCACTACAATGATGAAGTCATTGTTGGGCCTATCGCAGAACTCAGAACATGACAGCCAAGGTAGATCAAGATCAAGAACATGAGGGTTCTAGTTCTCTTACTATATATAAGCGGTTAAATGTGGAGGCGTACTCAGTAACCAATACCATCTTTACATTCACATTCTTGTAAGGCTTCCTTCTGCAGAAAAAGAAATGGCTGCTTGTCATCTTCGTCCTATCAGCACACTGTCCAGATCTCATCCTCTAACTGTGAGTATTGAGGAGCAATTGTACAAGTTGAAGGCATCAAAGTCTTCATCAATAGGGCAAAAATTGAACGGCCTAAAGAATTTGTTTGAGAGCACAGATGATTTCCTTCAACTGCCAACTTCCCAACAAATTCTCTTCCATGAGATTCAAAACAAGAATGTAGAAAATGTATTCAATGTATCAATGGAGCTATGGGATATGTGCTATAGCACACAAGATTTGTTTTCACAGACGAAGGAATGTGTGCAGGAACTTGAATTATCTCTCCGCGGAAGAAAAAGTGGAGACCTTTCCTTGACAAGTGAAATCGATACATATATGACATCTAGAAAGAAGCTGAACAAAATGATTTCTCAAGTGTTTGAGAAATTTGAAGAGAAAGGAGAAGAATTGCACCGCAGAAATCTTGGAAAATAATGCCAACATAATTAACAAGCTAAGAGAAGCTGAGCAAATTAGTCTTGTGGATTTGGAGTCCATATTACCTTTCATTTCTCAACCAAACGCAAAATCTGGCAGCTCTATCCTCTCAAAATCACAATATGTACAAGTAGAATTTATACACCTTTTACAGTTGTACACAAAATCTATACTAGTGGAATAGTATCCTATCTCATCAACATGCCAAAAACATTTAAAAAAATTATTAGAAAAAATCTACAGCATCATGCAACACACGTCAGGAACCATGTCTTCCAGTATATGCATTGACTGGACAACTGCAAATTTCCAGAACCTTTGGGAATCCTTCAGCATAACAAGATCCTCGGATGTGATAATACACCAGTCCAGTCAAAAACACCACCAGCCCTCCTTGACATACTCATACCAATTGTCCATTGAGACCAGTATTGCAGAATACAACGTGCCTGCAAGTCACACGAAAGTAATCATTTTTTTTTTTTCATAAGGGTGCACTTGGAAATTGGAAGGCACCCAAATGACACTGAGCAATCATCAGTAGAGTCAATATTTTTGCATAACCAGTTTGCAACATGACAGAAATTACATTTGCAAAAAGGATTGAACAGTAGTCCATGCCAGATTTCGATGCTTTTAAGAAATAAGATAAATAAAGAATAATAATTAAAGCTATTAAGCGATGAAGTAGAAGTTTCAGTTTTTCCAGCATCATATTTGATAAATCGTGTGAAGCACAAGATAAAAGAAAGGATACCTTTACTTGTTCTTGGTCTCCATCAACCATGTGTCAGAGACTCGGATCATTCATGCCAATCAAGTTTTAAGTACAGCAGTAGCAAAACTGATGAAAAATGAAGTTGCTATATCATATCAATAAGGGCCTGTGAGCGAGGCCTCGATCTCATGATTGTTTCATCACTATGTTTTATCCACTCTGAGAGCTTCCATGGTTTCTGCCACTTCCATTTGAATTGTAGCAGCCACTGATGATGACTTCTCTTCCACCTCCAGAGTTTTCCAGTTTGCCCGACAGCTATCAGTTTCTTCATTGGCAATTGCCCAACTGGCACCATCTGCGCTTGCAGCATTTCAACTTAGTTATTCACATCAAAATATAATGTACTCCAAAGAATATGTAGGATCTTACCTTCCGTTTCTGATCTAGAAAGGCCACTGACTCTCTGGCAGACCCATTCACAATCCCCGGTGTAAATTTCAGTAGCTTCTGTGCTGGAAGTGACATTGGGGACAAGGGACCACTCATGTCATCTGCAGAATGCTTAGATGAACTGCGCAAGTTACCCTGTTGATTTCCATTTGGACAACATAAAAACAGTATCACCAGCTGTTCTTTTTTTATAAAAAAATAATAATTTCAGTATTTAATGCAACATGGGGAAATCCTCTTCCTCCCAAAACCCTTTCCATCCCTTGTTGCTTCGATTGTTGGGCTTGAACCCAAGCCTTCAGACTCAAGCAAGGCCAATGCCATTACATCACACAATCATGAGCAAAAATAACGATGCACGCAATAGAGACCAAAATGTCATATTGTATGAAATAAAAGGATATGAAAGTATATAAGGTCATTTAGCAACATGTTATGCTACCATATTTTAACTTGACATCTAATTCCTGATACATCTTTATGTTCAATTAATATCAACGAGAAGGTAGGATATCCCAATTAATACGTAACCTTTGAATTTAAAGAAAATATATTAGTTAAATAAGTAATGATCAGCACATATCTCACCGAAGCTGATGTAGCTAAGGCAATGGCAACAGCCTGTTCCCTCATCTTCTGCTCCTTCAAAAGTTTGTTTCTCTGGACCTTGCTTTGCTGCAGTAGAGTTACTAGCTCATTCATCCGGTCTTCCAGGTCCTTGACTTCCATATCTCTATCCCACAACTGGCACCTGTCATAAAAACTCATTCTATCAGTCAAAATATTCATTTAGTTTTGTAATAAAGCAAATCAGATCAAACTAGTGAGAAGGCACTATCATGCACCCTAGAATACAACTCCAAAACCTATCACTTAAGAGGCCAAAATAAAAATTTGTGAAGAACACATGCTGTTCATCCCAAATACTATGAGAAACAGAACAATCTCAACTTGGGCTGTAGCAATAAATGAATGTGCATAGTAAAAAAAAAGTGAATAGCCCAAGTGCAATAAATGATCCATGCAATCATCATTAACATTCATGTTCTCTTTATAAATGCAAACTTTTTCTTTACTGAAAATTGTTTGATCATGTAAGGGCACCTATAATAGCAGCCATTGGCCATTTTATATTAGCAGAGATTTAATTTTTTATAATTGCTCAATTAAGTTCATTCAAATTGTCAGGCAACCATGACACAACTAACCAAGCAGTAGAAACAAAGGTGAATACTGAACATTACATAAGAAAATCATTGCAGGTTTCATTGTCACCTTGCTTCAGCACCAGCAGTAAATATATACTGAAGTAGGTTCTTAGCTTCTCCAATTGACCGTAATTGGTTCCAATGCCCACGACCAATTAAGGAACACTCCCTTTCTCCTGCCTCTGAAAGTTGTGAAGCCATAGCCATTAGAGCACTTGAAGATACGCTCAGCACATTCTCTAGAGAAGCTATTCTCGACACCCTCGCATTTGGTGACATCAACATTAACCTAATTGGATTGAGAAAACACATAATAGTAAATTATCTAATAGTAGCATAGGATACTTCTATTATTCATCCTAGTATCCAGCCATAAGATAATAATTGTCATTGTAAAATCCAACTGTATTATTCCATTTGCTGAATCAAGCAATCATCCTTTGCAGGTTAACAAATGAGAGATATTTAAGAGAATATATATACATATATATATATACCTAGAATGTCCATTCTTCCCTTTATGTGGACTATTCCCGTCATGACCAAACTGATCTACTTGTTTCAACAAGGCTAATTCCTCTGCCAGTGCAGCATGTCTGTATAAACAATTTTCAAAATAAATAATCCAAGCATGCTGAGAACAACTTATAATCAATTGCACTAAGCAAACTTCAGACGACATACTCTTGTCTCTGTTTCTCATACTGAAACCGAACTTCATGCACATTCAGCATGACTTCCAGCTCATGATCAAGCCACCTTTGCAAAGATTTTTCATTGCCCTAGAAGTGCAACTCACAGTTAATATTGTTTTGATATTTTCTTTGTAACATAACGATACATATTGATGTTTAACTTTAAGCATATCAAATTTAAAGTTGTGCCACCATCATGTAATGAGGTTGAGATAAACAAAAACAACATACAGCCCAAATTCTCATTAAAACATATGCTTTGTCATTAAATAATATTTCAAAGCAAAATTAAAACTGGTTCCACGTTGATCATGATTCATGACCAGAAGGCCAATCTAAACACAACCAATCCAAAATAGTAGCTGGATTCTAATTGACATCATTGATTCCAGATAAATAAACTATATACCGCAAGAAACCACTTCATTTTAGATCATTTACCTGCCGAGGTGATGCATGTCCATTTGAATTAACTGCAAGAAATGATACAACAATCAGGATGCCTGAATATTTGACAGACTATTTGTGAAGAGAAAAAAGAAAACTACCTGATTTCTTGCGTGCTGAAGACTTGCGAGCTTCCAACAGCTCTTTTAGCCTCCTGGTTGCAACTGCTGCCTCTTCTGTCTTTCTTTGAAGAACCTTGAAGAACAGGATAATAATATCAGTGCCTTTAAAGCTTAACATCCGAAGAAGGAAACATCCAGTATATTTCAAGCATATTTGAATGTGCCTTCACAGCTCCATATTCCTTACTTCACAAATATGCAGTGATACTGGTATGAAAAATATACTGTCATTTAAATTTTGTTTTTTCACCCTACTCACCAGATTATGTTATACTTAGTTGCAAATATGATGGCAAAGTAATCCCCCCCCCCCAAAGAACAGTATTCCCCTTTGTCTTGCTGTTCTTTTCCAGCAAATACAATGAAGCTTGAAGCTTGCTGTTCTTTCTGATTTTCTTTTTTGGACAACTATTCCAATCCAAATTAAATTTTTATTTAACTGGATCAGATAAAAAAAAAAAGATTATGTCTAACGTCCTTAAACCAACAAATTCAATTTTACCTCACTACTAAGTAAATTAACAAAATCAATTCTAACTAAATGTACTTCAGTACCTACTATATTGCTGGATCAGGCCCAAGTATAACATTCTCTAAACATAAGACTCAGGCATATCGTAAGCCAGTTCCAATCTAATCCATTACAAGCCATGTCAATATTCTGTATTAGTTCCTTTCACCCATATATATTAAGCAAGAAATGCGTCAATGTTATTTAATCATCTTCCTTTTTTCATCCAGATGCCATTACTTGAAAAAATCAGAGCTACAGCTAAGGAAAGTTGCAGAGGGTAATTATCACATTGCACCACCATATTTAAATGGCTATATTACGTAGCAAGTACTTGAAAGATATAGTTCTCTACCAGTTTCTGTCGTTGATGCAATGCTTCAAGCTTATGTCGCTCATACTCAATTCTCCTACCTTCCTTCCGTAGCTGCTTGATAAAAAACAAGATAGATTAGCCTACAAAACAATACATTTGAAAGAAACTCGCAAGCATGATTAATATAACAGATGTTTAAAAGAACCAAAGTAGTACAAGAAAAAGAGGAAATAAACAAAGCATCAAACAGAGAGAGAATAATGGTATAAAAAGAAGTGCCAAGTATGAGGCATAATAAAATCAACAAACATCATAAGAATTTGATAACACAAAAAAAGAGAGGGAGTTACTAAAATTTGAATTAGTTCCTCATTGAAAAGGGGACTCCGTGAAACACAGAGAAAGTAGAACTTTTGATAAGATCTAAAATATTATGAAAGGAGTCTAATTTGAGTTCGATGCAGCCGATGCACATGGCTGCACAACAACATGAAGCCACAGAGCATATCAACATATTTCATCATCAGAACATAACACTTGTTAAAATGTTGAAAGTTTGAAAATGCAGCAGAAAGTTTCTTCAAATTTGAAGTAAAACCGGGAGCTTTTTCATAATTCTTGAATGTGAAGTCACTATTGATATCTGAGTTGAGAAAATCATACACCGAACGTTTGCAATTTAAGGCATCAAAGAAATTCATAGTAGAATGTGAAGCACCTGTAGCACTTCCTTCTCTCTTGAGGCTTTCAATTGTCGAAATTGTTCTGCCTCTTGTTTTATCTTATGCTGCAGCTGAACCTTTATGAAGAACAGACGTAGAACAAACATTGAAGTCATAAAATATGTTATGGAGGTACAATCTAAATGTCAAAGCACCAGAATGAAAACCAACCTTTTGTGCCTTGATATGCTGTATTTCAGCTTGCAACCTCTTTGCTGCTTCATCACTTCTTTGCTTTTGCTTTAAAAGCTCAATCTGGCTTTCTTGTTTCTTTTTAAGATCTAAAATCTGAATTTGAAAGTGAAACAAAATAATAAAAAATAAACAGAACAATACACATTTAGTGCTGACAAAATAATATGGTTAGATAACACATAAACTCACTTGTGCCTCAAGTGCTTTTAATTTCTGTGAATGAATGTCCCGTGTTTTCAGTGTTTGTCCATCAGAATTAGATGAAAGGTTCTTGACTTCAGCTAATAAATGATCCCGCTCTTGCTGTAGTTGTTTTACTTTGTGTAAGTCATGAACACTGAAGCTGTAATGAACAATAAGAATTCAATAATGTTCAATTGGTACCTGGACAATTCTTTTCTCTTCCTCAAGTTTCATGATTTTCTTCCTAAATTGCAGTTTCAAAGCTTCAGTGTCAACCCCTCGAAAAAGTTTCATCTCGGACTGCATTAAAAAGGTGAAAAAATAAGAATGCTTGCACTTACCCATAGGACATAGACAAAAAGATTTTGTCCCTGACTTTGATGAGATAAAATAGTCCAAAAAAGAAACAGCAGTTTAGTCAAAATGCTAGTTTATAATTTTAAGGTATTTGTTGGAGTAAAAATTAGACTTTATCCAGCAACTGAAATTGAATTTACTTGGTTAGATCCAGTAATTCATGGTAGAATACTCCACCACCATCAAGTTAGTTTGAATACAAAGCTAGGACAAATAGCTTCCTCAAGTAGGTTAGAAGCAAATATCTCAGAAGTTGAAAAATAAGTTGATCCAAATTATCGTTCATATGCACTGGTACCAAGATCACTTCTGTTCAAAGAAAGAACTACTAATATCTCCATTTACAGTACTTGTAATGACAAATTATCAAAACAATTACAGAAGATTGACCACATATACCAATATTCTTGTACCATATATGTCATTCTCAAAAATGGTTAGAAATAGACCCAATTCCCTTGTCTACTGACTTTTTTGCAGATTGGACAAGCTTTACATCATTTCTTGAAAGGTAGGAAGCAAGCCTCGATGTCATAGACTTTCAAAAACTCTAGCATAACACAGATCCTAATAATCTGTAGCAGACACCAAAACAGATATGCAAGTAACTTGGAACTAAAGTATAAATCTCTTTGAATTCTTTAATTAGAAAAAACAGTTATTTCATGTTAACCAAAAAAAATATTTATGCAAATATTAATTTCATGTGTTCCATAAAATAACACCAATAATGAAACCTCTTTTTGCTCCAAACGTTTGTTTAGCTCATTCAATGCTTTATCCATGGCACTCTGAATAAGAGCATGTTCCCACTCTTTTGCAGCTTCATCAATTTCCCCAGAACTGTCACCTGCAGAATACAAGTTTGGCCAAAACAGATACATGAGTTGCCTAACATACCAAACTAATACTACTGGGACCTTTCCCAAGAGGCATGCATTTTGAGCCACTCTCAATAGAAAATGTTAATTAAAATGATCAAAAGCAAATGCTTTTATCCAGTTTGTGCCTAAGGATGCACCATGTTCAAGCTCGTCTGATCCTAGTCCAGCATTATTATTCCAGAATTGCCACTGTACAAATAAATAAGCAAGTACCTGATATGGCTTCGCCCACTTGATAATCTGATGAATCCATACTCTGAAAGTCTCTCTTAAGTCCATCACTTTTTGCAAAAAAGGCATAGCCTTCCTGAGATTTATGTGGAAATGCATAACTATGCATCCAGTAAAAATCATTGCCATTTCTATCTATAAAATGGAGGATTATTTGGGAAAAAACATGACAAGGGATAAAATGGGGGAGGGGAGATATAGAGAGTATTAGAGAATTCCATTGACATACTTGGGAATCAATCTCACACTGCTCTGCAACAGCACAACTGCTACGGTATTCATGAAGCTCCTGAGACAAGTCCTTATTGGTAGCCTCAAGCCAAGCAATCCTTTCTTTCATCACCTTTCAAACCAAAATTATTAACAATTAATTGTGCCACTATGAAATACAAATATCTTCATAAATACTCATAACAAAAAAAAATCACTATCTGTGATCAAAAGACAATTTTAAGGAAGGCAATACCAGGACTTCATCTGATAGCGCTCCTCCTACCCGAGCACAAAGTTCTGCTTGTAAGTACTTCAGCTGCTGGCGCATTTGTTGCACCTCATTGGATATTAAATCTCTATTAACCTTTAGCCAAACAAAATGAAGAAACAAATTTGAATTCAAACCATTTTAGATACCTTTATATCAGACCAGATTTTACAAAACATAAGGATATGTATGGTGGACTAAAGGGTAATGATCACATGACAAGTAATAGCCAACTCATAAGCATACTCACAACAGGCTTATTCTGAATATTTCGAGCACGATTTGCATATTTGAGAGTGTTGAGAGTTTCCTCGGCATTTATGTCAGCAGGACTGATGCAAGCTGGAAAGAGGGAAAAATTCATTACAGAAATAAAAAAACTTTTAAATATAAAATACTGAGAAATCTAGACCTAGACATCTATACAATGTCCCCATCTATACAAGACATGATCCAGCTTCTATAAAGTGAAACATAACTATAGATTACCTATCATAACAGTCTTACTGTTTCCACCTAGTGAACCCTGCCAGATAGTATAACCAACCTTAAGTCAGAAAGCTTTAAAAGAAGAGACAACAGTTGAAAGAAAAATAAGCAACTGTTTTAGTTACTCTACCACTTCTCCAACCCTGTAACAGACTGCAGTTTCTTGTTACTTTTTAGTCATTTCTAAATTTTAATACCAACCCATAACATAAGATAAATCATTTCAAAATCAGTAATTAACGTTAGCAAAATTTGATGTTTCAGATATCAACATTAACACATAGGTCAATTTAAGCTAATTTAACCTGCAAGAGTCGAGTTAGTTTACTGTCTCGGTAGGGAACATGCACTCCTTCTTTTCGCTTTTTTTCATCCCCAAGTGCACTGATGACATTACCAAGTGCCAGTAGCCCCCTATTTATGTGAATACCTGCTTGTAAATAATGCAAAAATAATAATAATAATAATGGTACACAATTATAATTGTTAAAGAAACATTCAATGATGATAAAGTTTTACAGTAATACATGAAAGTAATGAGCATTTACCTACCTTCTTTCAAACGAAGACCATCAGAACCAGTTCTTTTTGTTCGTTCAGATCCAGCCAGGTCTACCAAATGGAGCTTAGCAAAGAAATACTCTTCACCCATATCCTCATCTGGAGTGTCATTAGCAGCAGAAACTGAACGCAGTTTGCGCATTTGTTCTAATGTGACGGTAAATATTGCATGCGACCGACTTGTATAACATGCAGAAGGGAATGGCACGCCATTAGATTACAATTAAATACTAAATTGTAACCATGAAATAATCCTCAAGAGCCCCCTGAATTCAATATTTCAATATACACATATCTAGCAAGAAGGTATAAGAATCACATTTTCACTGCCAAAATGGGAAATAACATACAGACTAATGTACTCTTTGGATAAATTCAGTGGATATAAGGTACAAGTCTCACATATACAGGATGACATCCCTTGGTGTATGATGTTTGCAAATGATATTGTATTAATAGATGAGACTCAAGCAGGGGTAAATCAAAAGTTGGAGTTATGGAGAAGCATTTTGGAATCTAAGGGTTTTAAGCTAAGTAGGACTAAGACTGAGTATATGCATTGTAGATTTAATAGCGAGAATAGATAAAGAGGTAAAATTATTTTAGACGGAATAACAGTGCCTCATAGTACTTATTTTAGATACCTTGGCTCAATTTTTCAAGAAGATGGGGGTTGTGAAGAAGATGTAAATCATAGGATTAAAGCTGGTTGGATGAAGTGAAGGGGTGCTACAGGAATTCTATATGATCGAAAGATGCTAATTAAATTAAAAGGAAAATTTTACTGTACTGTAATACGGCCTGCTATGATGTATGGTAGTAAGTGTTAGGCAGTAAAAGGACAACACATGAGTAAAATGCATGTTGCAGAAATGAAAATGATAAGATGGATGTGTGATCATACTAGGATGGATAGAATACGCAATGAGTGCATTAGAGAAAAAGTGGGGGTAGCACCTATTGAGGATAAGATAAGAGAGCATAGATTGAGATGGTTTGGCCATGTGAAACGAAGACCTAGCGATGCGCCAGTTAAAAAAACCGAACAAGTTAGAGTAGATATAACTAAAAGAGACAGAGGTAGGCCTAAACTGACTTGGTCAAAGGTGGTCCAAAATGATCTTATGATGTTACATCTATCAGAAGAGATAACTTTAAATCGTATTGAGTGGAAAAGAAGAATCTATATAGCCGACCCCAATTGACTTGGGATTAAGGCTTTGTTGTTGTTGTTGTTGTTGTCTTTAATTCAGAAAGCCCCAAAAGCCAATATGATGGGACAATTACAAGAAACCTGAATACTTCAAATTGACGTGAATGAAACAGTTGCATTAATCACAATAAAATCTAGCAGGAAAGACAATTTTTGGCATTCAAGGTTTACCTGGACTGATTATTCATATTTGTACTTCCTGTGGCCCTATTTAATGATCCTTGTTCCAGGCAAGTAGCCATTTCCTGTAATGTACTAACAGCTACTTCAGTTGATCTTGTTAGTGTTATAACTCCATTTGATGATTCACGAATTTGTATGGGAGGCCTCCCAGGAACAGCAACTTTCCCATGTCCATTAGAAGCCATTGATTTGTTCACAGATATAGGATCCAGCAAGTCTCTCACTTCTTCCTTCAGAATCTTCAAAATCAAAGCCGCAATGTTAGTTCCTTAGGAAAAGGATATATAGATTGTAAAGATCAGTCTAGGCATAAATGAGCCACCAACATCATATCAACTTGTAATTTATGTGCCAATCTAGAAAATAAAAATAAATAAATAACTTGCAATTTATGTGCTATTTACAAGCTAACTCCTCTCCAGAAGATTTTCCAAATTGGGAAAAAAAAAGTATTGGAGTGATACAATATGTCTGCCAAATTTATTGTTAAATCAGGAATTTGATTATTTTCCCCTTTGGGTCATTAGATTTTTACGCATAAGGGGAAAAACAATAGATTTGAAGATTAACATCAGCCAGGACAAATATAGTATTTAAACTCAGAGAACCAGCACTCTAAAAAACACGGACAAAGAAAACAAGAGATTACTTATCCAAAGAAAAATGTGCATCACCATAACACAAACAGTGACCTAATATCAAGTTATGCAACTCAGGAATCTTATTAACCCAGAGACCAACCTGTTATCCACTTAAGTAAAAGCTTGAGGACTAAGTTATCATATTGGCATTGTCAACTTTACAACTTCTTACTGTTTCATTTATCTTTGGTCACAAGACGGGATTTCACATGGGAAACTAATAACCCAAGAAAAACAGTTGAAGATGGCTGATGGGATCCCGATGAAAACTTGGAAAATAAATTATATGAAAAATATACCTCTATGAAGGACACGTGCATCTGGAATTCCGTTTGATGCTTTAATGTCTCAATCTTATTGAATAATGCATTCATGACTTGTGGAATCAATCCAGTCTGGCAACCATCTTTGAAGCTAGTTCCCATCGTATATGTTTTCCCTGACCCTGTCTGCAGACCAAATTATATTTGTAAATTACTACTCGAAGAACATACTTCATAAGAAATCATGTCAAGCCTAAAAGAAAAAAAATGTACTTTCATATGACATTACCTGACCATAGGCAAGTACAGTAGCATTGTATCCTTGAACCAATCCATCAACAAGTGGAGCAACACATTCTTCAAACATGGCAGATGATGGAGAACCACCATTTCCACAAACATGGTCAAATGTAAAAGAATGAGTGCCGATTTGCACCTGCATAATTCATACTCAAAACCAACGTCAGAATATCAATACAATGTTTTTCAAAACAAAGTAAAACGGAAGTCCTTTCAACAAGTTTTAGAATTAGCATGATTATAACTTCAACCTCCACACTCATAATTAACATAATCACTTAAAATCCAAATACATTACACTCTTCAAAATCCAAAACCTAATTGCAAACCAAAAACGCACAATAAAAAATCTACAAACTAAATTTTTTTTCTAAAAAAAAAGTTAGCATACATGAGGCTTCCCAGGCGTAACAGAGACGCATTCTTTACAACCTTGAATGCGTTCATCGCCGATAAATGGACGAATATGAACAGCAACTTTAACACTGCAATTCTCCGATGATTCCATGATTGTTATTATTAACCAGAAAAAAAAAACAAGGATCAAACAAATTGAGAGAAAAATTAACTGGTGAATGAATGTCAAACCAAATCAGATTGATAGGATAAGAATCAAGAAAATGATGAAGCAGCAGCAAGAAAGAGAAAGAGAGGTGAGTTTTTATCAGAGAAATGTTTGGTAATGGTGGTTAAAGAATTTGAGTGGGAAGTGGAGAGATTTGAAAATTGAAGCACCCCAACAACAACAACAATAACAACAACTTGAAGCTTAGCTTAAATCAATCAGACTATCATTTATTCCACTTTCCTTATTCTTCACTGCAACTCCGGGCTCCTAGTCTACTATGTTATATGCTGTGCTGACCAAAGCCGGAAATGGCCATTGTTATTGTATTTGTTTGGGTATGGTTTTTCTACATGACTGTATGCTAACGATTTTCCCAAACTGCCCTTCTCGTTGGGTCCCATCGGAAATAATTAGGGGGTGTTTGGTTTAGCTGTTTGATGCAGCGGATAGAGATTTGAACCCCAAACAGCAGCTGTTTGGTAAAATTTGATGTTTGGTAAAATTTTAAAACAGCAGCTGATAGCTGTTAGGAACCCCAAACAGCTGCTGTTTCAATAAGCTCCTACTCGGAGCTTTTTCATATCAGCTGATAGCTGATTCATATTAAGACTATATTAACCCTATTAAAATAAAATAAAAATTAATATTTATTAGATAATGATATGCTTATTGGTAATTTTACATTCAAACTGCAACAGTTATTGTATTTTTACCAAACACTAACCCGAATCAGCTACCAGCTATCCGCCACCAGCTATCAGCTATCAGCAACCGCTATCAGCTACCAGCTGCTATGAACAGCTAAACCAAACAGACCCTTAACCATCTTCGTCTTCCTCAATTAATCCTGCTTTATTATTAGTTAGGCTCTCCCACTGTTTTCCATAGATTGTCTTCTTAAAAAATCTTTTACATTTTCTAATATTTAGATTTTTTTTTAAAAAAAATTATTTTTGTAATCAATATTAAACTATTTTTAAAAAGGATAACATTTATTATTATAAATCAGAATTTAAAAAATTCACATTACTACATTGAAAAAAGAGAGGCTCCAACTAACAAGTGAGCCTTTATATTTGTAGAATAATAAACAAAATTAAATTAAATATCAGCTAATAACATAATAAAAAATCGATAATCATCACTCATAAGGCCTAATAAAGAAATTGATGACCAATTGAAAATCAGGTTCAATAACCACATTTTTAAGAAAATTAATTTTTTTACATTTTGATAAATTCATGAAAATATATATATACAAATTTATAAATTGAATAAATATTCAGTATCGGTTCTTTGAATTTTATTTTTTGAATTTTATTTATCCAGCAATGAAAATGGTCGGTCAATAATTTTAAATACTAGTTTTTTAAAATATATATATATATTAATGCATTAATATTGAATATTTGAATAAAAAAGTTTCATAAAAATTATTTTACTTTAAATTCTCTATGTTTAAAATTATATAATAATTTATGTATTATTTTTATTACTAATCTTTCTTATTTATTTTTATCATGAGTATGTTCCTAAGGCCTCAAAACACATCGAAGCTTGTGTCTCCATCAAACAAAGCCGCAACTGTTGTTTAAATACATAGCAAAGTTTATAGGGTAGCAAGTGGAATGAAAAATGAGGAATTAATTTCAATTAATTAACTTAAAAGATATTTTTATTATCAAAATAAAAATAATTAAAATTTTATTGAAGGGAGAAGAAGGCAAAATAGACAACAAACATTGTTTAAGGAAGTGTATATAAAATCAAAAGTTTTCATATTTAATCATTCCAAACTATTGAATCTGTTTTCAAAAAAATTTCAATTAATTTAAAATTTATATTAGTTCATAATGGTTGTTCAAGGTTTGCTTTCTGAATTTAAAATGATTCAGAATATGATCTTATTGTTCAAAATTGCAGAGAAATTGTTTAGTTCAGTGAGTTAGATAAGGAAATTAGCGAATTTAATTGTTCATGTTTTAGCAAGGACAATTAAATCGAGTTTTTACTCTTTTTTTAAAGGATTGATCCTCCTAATTTTATTTATTTTCTCTTATATTTTGATGTTCTTTAATGAAATTTGAATTTGATTTTTTTTAAATTAATATTTTTAAATATTTTATGATTTATAATTTGTATTATAGATTTATTTATATTCAATATTCTTAATTTTACTAAATTATCATCTTTAAGTAAAAAGGGAATAAAGAACCGAAAGCTATGGTCGCATGCATGGATTAAAACGTAACACAAGGAACAAGTATAGCTTTTGGGCCCTCCCTCACATGGTTCCTCATTGGAAAATTTGTTTTCAAACTTTATAGACATTTCGATTCCTTCACATCCATATTTATAAATCTCACTTTTCTCATTGCAGCTTTGTATATATCTATTTTTAAAATTGGATTTAGTAAAAATTACTCTTTTTACTCTAAAGTACTTTGTGCCTTTAAGTAATAAATACTTTTAATATTCTTTTATAAAAGCTGGTGAGCTAAATCCTATATTTGTAAAGCTTGATTAAGAAGTGTTGAATGAGTTTAAAACTCAACATCTTGTTCTCTCTTATGTGTTCTGCTGCATATTCAAGAAGCTTTTGCTGATTTGTTGGATCCTACAGAGAGTCTAAAATTAGTTTAAGCATGCTTAAGGTACTAAGTTGGATAAAAGCCAAATAAATGAGTTACGTTGTCATTGAAATTGATTCCCAACAATTGGTTTATGTGTTAACAAAAAAGACGAGTAATGGAGATTAATCTTGATTTGTTATTAATTGTCAAATTTTTATATGTCATGGTATGTCGTATAGTAATTTCAGTATTTTATGTAGTAATTCAAATAATGATAAGATATATTGAATTTATAGTTGTTAGATGTTGCATCAAGTGTTAACTACTCAATTGACACTTTATAAATATATAACAACTACTGTTTAGACTATTTAAAACATAGTTTTACATTTAATGGTCATTGTCTTTACTATTCAAATAAGGATACTAACTCTAATAATATGTTAAAATACACATTATAAGTCATAATAAATTAATTAGTAATTACAGTATTTCAGATAAAAATAAAATATATTGGACTTAACCATCCAAGCGTATAGTACACATTATAAGTCATAATAAATTAATTAGTATTTGCAGTATTTCAGGTAAAAATAAAATATATTGGACTTAACCATCCACGCGTATAGTACACATTATAAGTCATAATAAATTAATTAATAATTACAGTATTTCAGGTAAAAATAAAATATATTGGTCTTAACCATCCAAGCGTATAGATAAGTTAATAAAGAATTTTTCTAACTTAATTAAAAATCTCGATCACAAATGCATTAAAACTAAGTAGAGAGAAATTTACCGTCTTTCTGTCCTATCCTGATTCAACTCTAAAAGTATAATTTATAAAAAAATAATATATTGGACTTATAATAAATTTAATTTTACAACATAAAACAATACACATGTTATTTCGGTTAAATTACCCTTTCAGTTATGAGTTAACTATGTTTTCCTGTAGTTGTTAAATGTGGAATGATTTGACATTAATGATTGTAAAAATATTTGGTAAGATGTAAATGGTGTCAAAATTACTTGTGATAATATATTTGCAAATCAGGTTGTTCATAAATTTACTAGAGCACCTAATTTTATGTTAAGTTTAATATATTAGTTCCTTACCACTCTTTTTTTTCATATTGCAGCTTTAAGTCTTTAAGTGCTGATATTGAATGAATAATTCTAATTATTCCCCTCAAAAAATTATGTATGTTTATACAAATTGAATTATAACAATTATGTTGAATTAAATTTTACGTGCATATAAATAAATTATTCTCCATATTCTCACACAATTTCATGGGTATTCTTTTTGGTTGGCAATGAAATCTTAAAGATAACTTTTTGCATTTGGTCGGTTATTCCTTTCTTCTCAAATAGGGCTGTAATCGAGCCGAGCCGAGCCGAGCTTTGCAAAACTCAAGCTCTATTTATTAGAAAATAGTCGAGTTTGAACTCGAACTCGAATCGAGCCCGAGCTTGTATCGAGCCAGCTCATATATTATGTATCTCGAGTTTAAACTCGAGCTTGATTTAAATAAGTTTAACGAGTTCAATAAACTTATTTTAATTTTTATTTTTCATTCATTTTTTCTAAATTTTCATAAAAGATATATTAAAATTTATATTTTTATTAAAGATGAATAATATAATTATATATTAACAAAAATAAAATATTATATTACTATAATTTTATATTTTACTATAAATTACTAAGCTATTTTATATTGTCTATTATTTACTTTATTTATCACATATACCATATATTAATAAATTATATAAATTATGTTAGTTAAAAAATTAATATATTCACATACATAGTTTAATATATATAAATTAAATTATATATTTTTAATCAAATACACTAAATGAGCTAGCTCACGAGCTTAGCTCGCGAGTATTTTAAATGAGCTAGCTCGCGAACTAACGAGCCGAGTATTTCATAGCTTGAGCTTGGTTCATTTAACAAATGAGCAGTTCGAGCTCGAGCCTGAACGAGCTTTTACCGAGCCGAGACCCAAGCCGAGCTCGAGTAGCTTGGCTCATTTACAGCCCTATTCTCAAATATAGCTAACTTGTCAACTACTTGTTAGATGAATTCAATACATACAATTGACTCTTTATAAACTTTAGAGAAAAAAAAATCAAATCAATTAGAACAAATTTGTAATATATATACATATTGAATGAATTGTACGATATAAAAAATAATTTCTCTAAATAATTTTATAAACATCTATTTTCTTCATTTCCTTTTAGGTGTTATTTTATTTTATATTTATCCACTATCTATAATGGATTGGTACAATTTTATAAAAGAGTCATATAATTATTTTTAGTTTTTTTTTATAATTAAGACTATTAAATAGATTTTTTTCATCCTTATATAACTATTTTAAACAACTAATAAAAATTTTACTCCTTTAGATCTCAATATATGAAAAGAAATGATGATTAAATGCATAAAAGTTTTGATATTTTTTTTAATTTAAATATATCAAATATTAACAATTAGGAAAGTTTCCGACTTTGCTTGATATTAATTGTGGTAGAATACAAGTCAAGCTGCCTAACTACCTTCAACAACAAAAAAGGAAAAATAATTTAATTCCTCCTGCGTATATAAGAAACTTTAGGCAAATAGAAATTGCTAGCTTAACTGATTTAATTATATCTCAATCTAATCTTTAATTCATTATTACTCATTAGATTTTTACTGATTAGACCGTTGGAGACTTAGAGCTTGAGTTCTGGCCAAAGCAACCCATTAAAGAGACCTCTTATGAATTTGTACTAACATAATTGGGTTGTGTTGGAAAAATATATCCAAATAATTAGAACAATCAACAAAGAGGAAAATCAAGCTTAAACCTTTCAGAAAAATCAAGCTTAAACATTTCAATCTAGCTTATTTTTATAGTGAGAAGTTATGAAAGAGAAAAAAATCCTAGCAGCAAGTCTTTTTAAGTTTATAAATGCTTATATATTTATAGTGGCAGAATCTTTCTCCTAGAAAGATTTGTGTTTTAATTTTAGAAATAAAATTAAACTTTCTTGGATTATCTTAATTATTTAAGAATATTATCTTATCTCAAATATATTAATATTATCTTAATAATATTAATTATAAATATATTAATTCAATGGTCTGTTCACTAGTTATAGATTGATCCGACCTAAAACCAATAAGTAGGTTTGGTGATTTTTATGTTGATATAATCTTACAATTAGTTGATAATAATTCGTTTGTTCTATGCACCGCCATAATCAAATTAACTAACCCTGTCTTTGTCTTAAAAGGAATGAGATTAGTTAAAGAAAACTAAAAATTAATATAATGTTTTCAAAATAGTTGAGAAGTTACATTTGTTAAATGTTCACAATTATTTTCTTTTATTTTCTTTAACAGTATAGAAAGACTTGCCTTCCTTTTGCAGGGTATAATGCATAAAGATATATCCACTAAAATTATTTCTTAAGTAAAAGAAACAACTTTGACATCAGCTAATATATATAGGGTAACTAGTGAATTAACTGGTTGATTAAGTTAACATTGAATTTACACTAAACGATAATATATGCATAAATTTAATTTTTTTTAAACTATATTGAAATTTTATTATTAGAACATATATATATATATATATTCATTTTATTCTGAATTGATAAACACACTTTTTATTTTTTAAAAATTAAATATATATATATATATTTTATTAGAAGTATAAATATATATATATATATTATATCATTATTTTAATATGAAATATACTTCCTACAATCCAAATTGATAAACATAATTTCTTTTTCAATTACCCCAATTATCCTCACTTACCATTTTAATAATAAATTAATTAATACATTAAATTTCTATTATATCTATATTTCATATTATTTATTAAATATATTTATTAAATATATCTCATATCATAATAAGAATATAATAAAAAAACATATAAATTTAGATTTTTAATAAAAAAATTTCTTAATTATTATGAAATATAAAATATGTATATCAATGCAATGTATATAAAGTTATATTTTCATAAGAACAACTAATTTTTTTAATTTTTATGAATATAAAATATATTTATCTATTAGAAACAAATTAAATATTTTTAATAAATAATATTAAATATGAATAAAATAAAAATTTTGTACGTTAAATAATTTATTGAAATGATAATTTGACCATAATTTAGAATAAATAAATAAAAAATTAAAAATATTAATCTTGGATTAAAAAGATGACACATCTAGCCATGATAACTTTAGCATTTCCTAAGTAATGGTTGTAGGCTGGCAGTCAAAGTGCATTTTGACCCACCAATTCATGTTTTTAAGAATGGGGAATTATATAATCTTATTATTGAAATTAACAGAGAAAGATAAGTAGGCATCATGTGCTGCTCATTGAATTCAAGTATCCTATGAAAATCTTCTGCTATTTCTGGCGAAGTGTCAATTTTATTTTATTTTTTTAATTATAAACTACAATTTCTGGAGTGAGATTATTTTCCAACTACCACAGTTCCACTCCTTCAAAACCATATAATTTTCTCATTATTCATATAAATTAATAGGTATTAATAGGTAGAACTTGTAAATTGGAAGTGACATTTTTTAATGTATTTATTATGTTTGAAAAAATAGTTAAAGTTTAATGTAAAGGGAAAATAGTTAATTTTTCATTTATAATGTCAAAGGATTAAAATTGATAGTTTAAAAAAGAAAAATTAATGGCAATCAATTTGCTATTGAGCATTAATTATTGTAAATTTAGAAGAATTTAAAGAGAAAATATCCACATCATTTTTTATAGGAATATTAACTTATTTTTCAAGCAAATTAATTCTGAACTTCGAATTATAAAACAATGGCATAAGTGAAAAAAAAAATAAAAATTAATAGGAAAAAGAAATAAACACCTAATTCATATATTATAAAACTGTCGGGTCAAATTTATAATATATTAGAAAAAATATGGAAAAAAGTTTTTTTTTATATGGTAACATGTTCAATTCAAACTTTTGCTAAAAAAATAAAAATAGAATAAAATAAAAAGAACATTTTGAATTCAAACATCAAAGTTGCAATAATTTGGTATTGTGGTGATAGTGTGATGATGATCAGTCCAATGCAGCACTTCAAAAAAGTTTTTCTTTTAACCCTTTATTCAGATAACTCTCCATGTTCTTGGCTATTAATTCCCCATGTTCCAAGGACATCTTATCTTATTAAGTGTTTTATTTAGTTTATAGTATTAATTGAATAACGAAATATCATAATTAATGAAATATGTAAGATATTCAATTTTTGGAAATGCAAACATGAAACAGTTAGTATATTAGAGACAATATCATCATACTTTAATTCATATTATACAAATTAATCATGTGCAGCCTTTTATTTTATCATTGGATTAGTATTAAATTATTAATCAAATACTACTTTATTAATTTATTTTATACTATCTTCATTTTATTTTAATTGTCATTATAAGTAGTTTAAGCATCGGTCGGATTAGTTAAGTTTTATGACTCAACCGACCCAACCACTATTAATCGAATGAAAAAAAATTATTTTTAAAAATAGATAATTATTGGTTAATTTAGTTAATTTCAATTTTTTGTCGGATTCAGTAAGTTAAATTAATAAATGTATAAATCAAAATCGACCAATACATTCAATGTTAACTGATATAGTTGAACGAATTGGCAGAGTGAGGATCGATTAAATTTTGAATTTTTTATTTATTTCTAAAAGTAAAAAAAATTATATAAGATAATTATTAATTATTATAAGTTTTAAATATATATATACATATGTATATAATATTTTATTTAATTACTCATTTCAACTAATTGAAATGAGACGAAGTGAGT
Source organism: Garcia nutans (assembly GCA_947685225.1). Classification (NCBI taxonomy): domain Eukaryota; kingdom Viridiplantae; phylum Streptophyta; class Magnoliopsida; order Malpighiales; family Euphorbiaceae; genus Garcia; species Garcia nutans. The sequence continues at coordinate 4,049,121 of CANTUV010000059.1, read as the reverse complement.
ATTTTTTTTTTTCAACGGGAATTGGATTTCGAGGGAGAGTGATATTCTTGTTGCCTCCTTTTATTTTTCTTACTTTTCTTCACATGCTCGCTCCAATACCTTTCGATAATTTTCTTTTTTCAATTCTCTATTGCATCTTTGGGAATTATATTAAAAAAAGAAAGAAAAATAAGGTGAAATAAGAATTATATTTTATTTGAAAATTTAATTAGTTTGAACAAGAAATGATATTAAAATTTTGATTTTTTTTATTTCAAAATTAAGAGAATAGTAAGTATTATGAAAATTATTTTATATTATTTTACACTTAATAATTAATATATTTTCTTATTTTTAAAACTTTCAAACAAGAAATATTAATTATATTTTTCCTCTTTTTTTTTCAAGTGAAAAACACTGTTGATTATTTTAAGATGGATGCTAAGATGAGGATGCTAAGATGGATGTGTGGACAGACTGGACAAAATTAAGAATGTTCATATTCGACAAAAAGTCCAAGTAGCGGATGTCGGAGATAAGGTGAGGGAATGAAGACTTAGATGGTTTGGGCATGTTTTAAGAAGACCTCCTAATGCTGCGGTTCATAAGTGTGAGAATTTGTTGATTGAGGGGCTAGAGGTCGTGGAAGACCTAGAACTGTGTGGAAGGAGGTGATAGCAAGAGACTTACGTGCCTTAAATCTTGATGCGGATTTGATTAATGACAGACTTGAATGGAGACGTAAAATCCGTGTCTTGGAAAAGGCTTAAGGCTGGAGTATATTTTTTTTGGTGTCTTTTGAGCTTATTTTGTTGAGGATCCATACAGCCGACCCCAACTTGTTTGTGACTAAGGCCTAGTTGTTGTTGTTGTTGTTGAAAACACTGTTGATTATAAATTCTAACATTAGCTTTTTACTTATATTTTCAGCCAAAACATTACTCCAAACATTAAATTTATCAAATATCTTATGCTAACAATTGATTGCTCCAAACATTAAATTTATCAAATATCTAATGCTAAGAATTGATTACTCCAAACATTAAATTTACCAAATATTTTATGCTGACAATTGAACATTCAAGCGTCAAACTCTAATTTTCAACTGCTAATTTAAATAGGCACATAATTCCACAATTTATAATTACAAAATTCACTTAATAATTCACAAAACATTAGCTTAACAATCTATTGATAAATAATTTGATTTTTAGAATTAATAATCAAAATAGTTTTAAAAAGTGTATAACAATTCAAATTGGATTTGTAATTTTAAACTTATTGAGTTAAAAAGAATAATTTTGAAAAACATATAAACTAATTCTTAGACCATGTGAAAAAAGAAATTTATTTTAATTTCAATAAATATATAAATCGTTTTGAAAAAAAATTGCAATAATATACATAAATATATAAATTGTTTTGAAAAATGAAAATGCAATAATATATACACTCATTTTTTTGTTTATTTAGAAAAGTTATTTTATTTAATTTATCTGTATTTTCAAATTTTATTCTCATCTCTAATTTCACATACTCACAGTAGAATAATTTAGTCATATATAGAATTTTTTTTCTTATAATTGAAATTATCTATTAACTTCCTTAATTCTTATGCAAGAAAAAAGAAAAAGGAAAAGAAGAAGTATATAAAAGATGGGAATTTTTTTTACACATATAAGGAAATAATAAACAAAAATACTAAATGGTAATTAATTTAGGAAAAAAAAAATCTAAAAGCATCTTCAAGTAAAAGTAAGCTAATCTAGGTGGGATATTAAACACTGTAATATAATTAATAAAGAAAAACTAATAATTATATAATCAATTAAAGCAATAATCTTAGGATCGTATTCAAGTAGTAGCATTGAAAAATGGGCATTTCTTGGTGTTGATAGATGTGGTCTTCTTGCTTTTTGTTCTGAATGAAGATTAATTTTGTCTTTTGGAGATTTAAGTGCAATGGCACTATGCTTTTATATGGCTGATGAGACAGAGAGCTTTTAGGGTTTCTTTTTCTTCTTTACAGCTTTGAGCTCTCAACATATATGGACAATGGGCAACAGCTACATGTGTTACACTCATAGGATCTCATCATTATTCTCTGCATTAAAACACTGTACTTTTATTTTGCTCTTATACTCTACACATTTTATTTCTCTTTCAACCCAAAATAGCTTCTTCCACCAACATCAATATGCAGTTATATTAAAATTTAATACGAAAAATTTTATTATCATTAGTTTTGACTAGTTATATTAAAATTCAATATAAAAACTTAGATTGATATTGTAGTTCTGACTAGTTCGACTCCAAAGACTAATTTACATGAAAAAAAGAATAAATAAATCACATATGTCACAAATTATTTTATTTTGTGATGAAAAAAATATATTATTTTCACATGCAAAGCAAATATTCTACCATATGAATTACATCTTTATTCATATTTAAAAAGAGACAAAAATATGCGTTAATGTATTATTAAGGGACAAAGTTTTACAAGATAAATAACAATTTTTTTATAATTGGAGTATTATTTTTTTAGGTATTTTAATACTATTTTTAATTAAATAAAGATTCTTATTCAATAATTAATTATAAAATTAAGATCATCTTAGTTAAATTTTAGTCGTACAACGAATTTTCACCTCTTCCAATAAAATGTTACAGAACATGCTTAAGTGATTAATTTGCCACATAATTAATCAAGTCAAATGACATTGTTAATTATTATTACTAAATATAAATTGTGCTAATAAAGTGTGTTTCTATTTAGTTTTGTGGAAAATAATACAAGTAAAATTTAAATATAAAAAAATTTAAGGTTGATTTTTTTTGTTGAATTTTTTTAATTGTTAGAAATTTTAAATTTAAAAATTATTTATAAGTGCAATAGATAATTATATTATTGTGCATTTTAAATTTAAAAATTAAAATTTATAGCTCTAAAATAATTTTAATTTAATTAAAATGTTTAAGTGATTATATCACTAAATGAACTTTGCATTCCATGACCAATTGACCTAATATGTATCGTTAGTCATTATAGAATAGCAATCTTAATTTGACTTTGAAATAATTAAGTCCAAAAATCATAAAATCAAGGAACTTCTGATTAATGAGATCCTTATCTTTGGTTGGTCGATTTTTTGGCTACATAATGATTGAATTAAGATAGTGAGATAGATTTTGGATTTTGGATATGATGGAAAGGTTCATTTTTCCCCCTAATTTTAAATAGAGAGATGGTTAACTCTTATAAAATAATTATAATGTGGAAACAATTGCATAAGAAAATAATTATACTTTAAGAATTGTTATTAATATTTATAGCTAAAAGCTGGGGAGTGGTAATGATGGTTTAAGCTGGCAATTTTGCAGCTAAAAGCCTAAAACTTTGTTTATAGCATTGATTTATCTATTATTATTATTATGATTACATTAAGAGCAATGATAATAATTATAATCATAACTGATATATATATATATATATAATCTTAATAACATTATTATATGATTAACCGTAATCTTTTTGGTTTCTTAATCACATAATTAAACACCAAATCCTATTATTGGAATAAGACGAAAGACTGTTTTGCAAATTCAATTCATATTATTTTGCAAATTCAATTCATATTATTTGGTGGTATGATTCTAAATTTCTCGTGACTATGGGTTGGACCAAATTTGTTTTCTATTGGGCTCTAAATGTTGTTCACTGGATTGGGCCTTTTTCCTTTATATAGTATCTTTTGAGCCTTAGTATCCATTTGTATAGTTGGATTTAAAAAAACATCATATCACTTCTTTTTTTTTTTTTAAATGTAAGTATTATACAGTTTTTATATTTTTTTTAAATATATATATATTTTAAATTTAATTGAAAATGTATGTTATATAAATATAATTTTAGTATCTTGCATATATATTTTTATTATACTAATTGGAAGTGAGTGTTATATAAAACAAAAAAAAAGGCATAAAAATTTTATTTTTATTTTCATGTTTCATTATTAATCATTGTATGTTATGCAGTTATATAGTAAATATATAATTTTGGTATATTAATTATTATAAACTAAGTGTATATTTTAGAATTTTAAGTTATTTTTGTGCAAATTCTTTCAAAATTTCAATTTTGAAAATGCAACTATCCTTTAAAAAAATTAAATAAAGAATAATAATGTACATATGTGTAGATTTTTGTTGCTGGACTTTTTTTAATATTAAAAAAATAATATTAATGAGATTAGGATTATTAAAAAATAATAATTTACATATTTATTATTTTTATTAAATAATTTAATTAATAAAAAAATATTATCATTGCTATAATAAAATAAAATAAAATGAGTACCACTCCAAAATCAAAATCTCCTTTATTTGTATGCCTACAAAGAACAATTCTTCACGTGAGAGAGGGCAGTGGCGTGGATCTTACGCCAATGTACAAAAAAAAAATTCTTTTGACTTTTAATTAGTTTTGGGTTATTCTAAAAACATAAAAAGACAAATCTGACCAATCAAACAACTCAGAACATGCCGACATCAAATCTTATCCGTACAGTGATCACTCCTTGTAAAACTCCTCACGGCAAGGGCAATTTTGGTATAATATTAAAGCGCTACAGTCGATTAGTGTAAATTTCTCAGTTTCTTCTCCTCATCTCTGCTCTATAAAACGGCCCTCCATTTGAGAGTGTAATTCTAGAGAGATAGAGGGGGCGGAGAAAATTTTGTCTAGAGAGTGAAACACCGCAAATTTACAGAACAGGGATAGAGAGAAGGAGCAATGTCGGGAGGCATCGGAGGTATAGCGCGTGGTCGTCTTGCTGAGGAGCGAAAGGCTTGGCGAAAAAATCATCCTCATGTTCGTATATATATATATATATAAGAAAATGTTTTCATGGTTTACTTTATTTTTTTTTTAGGCTTTTCGTTTTATTTTTATTTTTTGAACTTTTTTTCCTGTTTTTTAGATGTTTCATTTTCTTAATTTTGTTGTTTTTTCTTGTGATTTTTTTTTGGAATTGGAAGTTGATTTTCGATTTTTTTAAAAAAATTTGGAGTTAGGGTTTTGTAGCGAAACCAGAGACTTTGCCTGATGGAACGGTGAATTTGATGGTGTGGCATTGCACTATCCCTGGAAAAGCTGGTGTAAGTGTTAAATGCGAGATTGTGCTTCCAAATTAAATTTTTAATAAAATAATCATTTCGATTTTTTTTTAATTTTATGTACATAATGATTAAAGGAGTCGAAAATGATTTAGGGCTTGTGGGTTTGAACTATGTATTTGTTTTTTTAGGGACATAAATTAATATGTATTTGTCTTTTTGAGGACATAAATTAATGTCATTAGGTGATTTTGTTTGCTGTTTGATTATGCTTATGTTTGTTGGTTGAACTAGTTATTTAATTTCTTTGGGCATAATGAAGTAATACTTTAGTGGGTTTTGTTCTTTCCTTCGGTAATTGACTCAACACTTAAAGACAAATATAGCCTCTGGAACTTGCTCATTCTAGCTACTTTGGGCTGATTATTTCCAGTTGAAAAGCAAAATCGCAGCCATGACAGCATTTTGGGTTTTGTGGGGTTTTGCACTTTCCTTAAGTGAAATTTTATGGTTAAATTCCCCAGTCAAAGTAAAAGCAGTATGACGAGTGAGATAAACAGGAATACGAGCATCTCTTGATGATTACTATGCTGACACTATTAATTGATGTTGCTCCCTTTGTTAAGGTTTGACATTGCTTAATTTGAACATTCTTATTTGTCAGCCTCAAGGTGTACTGTTCTTGGTTGTGCTGTTAAGAGTGCATGTCGAACTCAAGTCAACTCAGTCTTAATACTAATGTATCGAGGTTGGTTATATGGGGCGTTTCCTTCATTATACACAATTTTTTTCTTGATTTTATGCGATGGCATGAAGATGCTATAAATCTTTCCTGACTGCCCTTGGAACTTGTATGTGTTCAGTCATTCAAACCCTAGATCTTTATGGTGTAAACTAGACATGGCCTATGAATTGTAATCGCTCCACAATCAAATTTATACTTGTTCCCTTTAGTCCTTTCTTGCATTTCTATTCTTTATCCATTCATTTATCTATAACGTCTCATGAATAACATATGCTAGACCAGTTATGACTATTATGGTAAGTTGTTTTGGTTTTTGGCATGCAGTCCCCTCCAGTTGGTTGCTTAAGATGATAAATCTTAGCAATAGTTATTTAACCCCTTGAATTGGCTGTATCAGGCTTTCTGAAAATAAAAATTTGTTTTGTAATGGTGAGACTAGCAGTTGGAGATGTTTTGTTTAATCCATGCACTTATATCAGCTGTTTGTTCTCCATTCAAAATAAACCATTATTTCCCCTTCATTTGAAGCATTTCATTGAATATCTTCCACTGTTTTAAATCGTACTGATCATTGTTCCTCATTCGCTTCCTCTCTCTCAATTTTAACAAGGAAAATGGGTGCTTTAAATTTTAATGGCTTCTTAGGGAGATGTGTCTGTTTGTATTTGTGGTAACAGTAGTGTCTGTTTGTATTTGTGCTAACATTAGATCTCAACTATACTGTTTCAATATGTCATGATGACATAGATTGACTTTGATGATGGTGACATGGATAGCAGCCACAAGTTTCAGTTTTTCTCACATCATATATTTTCTGGTGGTAATTGTTCCTCTATTTCTTCTAGGAAATGAGTGTCTGCGAAAATCGTAAAAGCATATTTGCTGAAAAACTCAGTAGCTGCTTGCCTGCTTTCTTAGTCATCTACATTGTGTGATAGGTTTATTGCCTCCGCTCTCTAATTTTTCTTTTCACATATCAGTTGCATGGCTGAGCTTATTATGGTACTGTTGTGTTGTTGGTACAGTACAACTGATCTACCAATTTATGAAAAGACACGAAGTTGTACCTGGTATTTGCCTATCCTAAAACCACAACAATTCCAGTGTTCAGGAGGTAGTACCCCTCTCTAGGAAATTTATTCACTAATTAAGTACTTCATTTTGCTGGGGAAAAAGAAAATTTTGATGATCAAATGAGAGTTTAATTTCTCCAGCTATAAATGTCAGGTTTAGGTTGAAGTTTGATTTGGTAGTCTATCATGATTTGATTTGGCGTCTCTGACTCCACTGTCCCTCTCATATATGTATTTTTCAGTTTCGTCAAATCCACTACTTTGCTCCATCATGGTTATTTTAGATTCTAGTTTGTTATATCTTTTTGAAGGTCTGTTTTACTTGGTAAGCATGGATAATATAGGGATAAAAAATTTTGTGGATGTAAAAAAAATTATCTTTATCTGTAATGTATTTTCCTATCAAATTGGTCGCTATACCATAACTTTTATGATATTGTAGACTGATTGGGAGGGTGGTTACTTTCCACTTACACTCCACTTTAGTGAAGATTATCCTAGCAAGCCACCAAAGTGTAAATTTACTCAAGGTTTCTTCCATCCTAATGTCTATCCATCTGGGACTGTTTGCCTCTCAATCCTTAATGAGGATAGTGTAAGTACTTTATCTTGCTTTGACACGTGTTTTTTTTTTCCTCTGAATGGCATCTGTTGTGGAATAGCCCAGAATAATCAGAATGCTTGTGGTTTATTTAGGGATGGAGACCGGCCATCACGGTGAAGCAAATTCTAGTGGGTATCCAGGACCTGCTGGATCAGCCAAATCCTGCTGATCCTGCACAAACTGAAGGTTACCATCTCTTTATCCAGGTATGCCTAACTCTAAGAAACGCCTGATTGTGGAAGAGCCATTATATTGTTTAAGTCCTTTGTTTTATCATGGTATTGAGGGGTCAGGGGGGCTATTACTGTCTTATAAAACTAAGGTTTAAATATCAAAGGACGTCTGTGGTATGGCTACCTGCTGATAACATTTTATGAACTGACACACTGTGGTACTAGTTTTTCTCCAGAAACTTCCTCAGTCTCACCATTGCCATCGGAATCCTCCCTTCTTTGTAGGTTCTAATTTGGATAGCAAACAATGCCTTGATTTTGTTCTGAATGGTCTGTGGGTGTTAAAAAAAACATGTAATAGCATAACCTGATACATATTTGAATAACTGTCACCTGAAAGTTTCTGGTGAAGCATGGGGGCTGTGTTATAGCAGTGTTTTTAATGTGGAACAGTCAACTGATTCCTTGAGATTATAGGCTCTAATTTTCCATCCTGTTATTATTTTAGTTTTTCTAATGTGGATGAACTTGATTAATGCAGGACACTACAGAGTACAAGAAAAGGGTACACCAGCAAGCTAAGCAGTACCCTCCTCTTGTCTAATGCAACGGATACTATCTCTAGGAACAGCTGGTTCTTGGTAACAGTTAGTTGCCCCTCAATTGTGTAATGTTAAAACTTGCTTTTGCTGGAAATTGTTGGTCCTTGGTAATGGTCAGTGGCCTTCATGTGTGACTGCATGGTTGAAACTGGGATTTAAGCTCTCTTACAGATTTCATTTAACTTTTGTTGATATGTTACTGTATAACAGTCGGCCAGTGTTACCCATTGGTGTTTATATCAGTTAAAAGTCCTAACATTGAACTTCTTATCTTTTGCAATTTGATTTTGTGTGATTGGATAGCATAATGTATTTAGATTAATAATTTGTATATTCTGCTCTGTTATATTGAGAAATTGGATGATTTAGAAGCGGAACTGATGGATCAGGTACGAAGCTTTGATATGGTAGGAAGTAGGCTTATTACTTCTGCGGCCTCCTTTGCTTGGTGAAATTTATCACGTTGCCCCCTTCAACTTCCACTTTAACCATATAACCTCCAATTTGATAATTTGTTAACAAATAGATCCTTGTTTTAACATAAACACACACTTTCATGTGCGTGATTTTCAAGTGTAGTAACATCACATCCATGTGGACGCCATGTAAGATAAAATTTGACACGCTCTCTGAATCCCAACTTCTATTCCAAAATAGTTCTCCATTTTCTCTCCCCAATTTGAAGCCCTAAAATTAATTTGTCAATTTTTCATTTTTCATTTCTTGATAAACACTCATCTCCTAAATATGTTAAAGAATCTGCTACTTTTAGATTCAATCAGTTTTTTGAAACTTATCGAATCGCCTTAACGACCGGCTTATTATAACATTCGCTCTTTAATTTTCAACGGTGATTTAACTTTTCAATTGAAATGAATGAGCAGCTTAAGTTTAAACTTTTCTAAAAGAGAGGAGAAAGAAAAGAAAAATCGTACATACTACAAGCTAAAATTAATTATTCAGACCTTTTACTCATTTTGCTACTCTGGTTTGCAAGAAATTGAGAAGAGAGAGGCAATTTTGATGCGAAGATGGCTCCTATATATTTAGTATATATAATCGGCGCCGATCTTATCCACAACAAGCCAGGATTTGTATTTCAATATGTCTTTTCCAGGACCATTAGAAGGTGACTGAAAGCTTTTGTTATTGTTTGCTTTAAAATTTCTTTGTTTCTTCTTCTATCTTTATGGAATTGTTGGGTACAGTCGTTCAGTGAGCGAAATTGAAGAGAATCGTAGATGGGCACCACCCCCATTTCCTAAATTACTCCGAGACTCTTCCAAAACCAAGTATCTTTCAATAAAGTTGTGCTTGAGCAATGAAAATGATGGAATTACTTACAAAGAAAGCACATGGGGTTGGAAAGAAAGATGGTTTGGTAACTGTGGACCATGGTTTAAGATTATAACTTTCTTTTTCTTTTAGAGCAGTGTTTTTTTTCCCCAAAATAATCTAGTTAAAGCAATGTTATAATTTCTAATTTTAATTTAGGGTGTTTAGTCATGAGTTTTCTAATTCTTGCTTTTTGATTAGCTTTTTTTTTTTTTAATTTCAATTTTTGCTCAATGCATGGAGACGAACGGCTCCATTAAAAATTAGCAAAATGAAAGAAAAAAATGAAATTTACTTTTTTTAATAATTAAATTTTAAAATTTTTAAAAATAAAAATTAAAAAATGACTTAAGCAATAAATCTTCAAAGCCTTAAAAAAAAAAAATAAACCCTAATCATAAAAGAAAATTGTTTTTTTTTTATATTTAAATTGTTAATTTTTAAATGATAGCTTAAAAGCAATTATATAGTGAATTAAATATACTCTATTAACTAAAAAAGGACAGAAAAAAAGTTACTTTAGAAAAAAAGAAAAAAACTTATTAAATTTGGTCTAAGTTTATGTACATTTCTATCTCCACGCGAGTCAAACAATTACAGTATACGTACAATGCCACATTAGCAAATAGGTATTAAATAATTATGTATTAAAATCAAGTTAAAGTGTCAAATTAATTAAAATAAAAATAAAGAGAATAAACTAATAAATCGTGCAAAATATAAGGAGTTATATATATATTAAATCCAAGAAGTAATTTAAGTTGGTAGCCGTCGTGAAATAAGCTCGTATGATACAGTGGCGTTGCAGAGGTAGCTTCTGTACATTTTTTACTTAAATAATTGTTGCAGAGGTTATTGTATCTCTTGGTCTGTTTATTTCACAAACCATGACAAATGAAAAAAGTGTATTAGTTATATTTAATACAAGTGTGTCATTTCAACGGTACTCATCATCTATACCATTGTCCACTAAAAATAAAAATATAAAAATTCTGACTGTTTAAAATTTTATCATATAAAATTAATTATTAGTGGCATAATTAATTATTAATAGTTTAATTAAATTATATCATATAAATTAATATATATATATACACACACAATATTACATGGACCTGAAGTTGATTTTATACAAGCATGTGAGAATTAGAAGTGGTATTTTATTATTGACAAATAAACTCTTAGGAAGATTATATTGTTCTCTTTATTAATTATTGTCCTTATATCTTTTTTTTTTTTTCCTGAAATTGGCTTCAAGATGGTTAGCACATGGGATATTGTTTGCTTTGTTTATTGAAAAATCTTTTTATTATTTTTTAGATCAAAATAAAAATTGTAAAAAGTTAGCATTTTAAATTTAGTTAATTACAGCATCATTGTATTAAGTATAACATTATGTATTGGCTTCATATATATTTACTACACTACTGCTCTTTTTTTCTTTTTTTTTTTTTCATTTTTTGCGTTTCGAGGGAATTTACTATTATTCATTATTATACACTACTATCACCATTGCAACTGTCATTATTGAGAAATAATGAATTATTATTATTATTATTATTATTTAACACGAAATAAAATCTCATTAATAAATAAAAAATATATTTATAAAATATAATTAAAATTATATAATTTTAAAATATATAAGATTTATATAATTAATGAAGTTACTGAATTTTTTTTAACTTCTTAGATGTAAACATTGAATAACGGTAACATGTTAGATTAAAAAAAAACTATAAATTTAAATAATACTCCCTCCGTATTATTTACACAGAAAAAATAAGATGGACATGAAAATTAAGGAAATTTTATTTTTTTCATCTCTATTTACTTAAATACCCTTAAAAAAATATCCCTCAAATTAAACTTTTAAGGCAAGGGTATAAATGGTATTTTGTCTCATTCCACTCCCCAAAATTTACTTAAAATGACATATTTTCTATATAAAAGATATACTAAAAAAGAAAATTTTTTCTATCTAAATGATACGAAGGGAGTACTATTTTTTATTGTCATTTATCTGTTGAGATAGTTAGGTTAAGATTAGAGTTATCTTATTGTTATAGAAAACAAATAAAATTACATTATATGTTATTTTTTATTTTTTTATTACAAAAAAACCTTCCTATTTTTGTATGCTTTTTGTAAACTCTAATCGCATACATTTGATAAATGAAATTTGAAAAGTTACTAATTTTGAAATATTTTTATTTTAGGATTTTTTGTGAAATTTTTAAAAGATATAATATTTATTTTTTTAAAAAAATAACGCCCTTCAACATAATTTTTAAAATTTATATTTTTTTACTATAATAAACTCACTTGACGCTTCAAGCGGATTGAGAAACGTAATGCTACTAAAAAACTAAAATAATAAACTGCTATCAATCCACTCTTAATTGAGATTCCTACCATCTATAACTCTATTTTTTTTTTTTTGTAGAATTTCTTCCCTATCTCTACTTTAAAAGAAAGCAGGGGTGGTAAAGAAACTCTCTGCATTCAATGATCGAACTCGAAAAGGCACCCCCAAAATAAAAAACGAATGTGCTAACCTTTGAAATCTGAACTTATTCTTCGCCTGGACCATCCCAAGAATTTCTAAATCCCATCCAAGATGACGATATATTAATTGAGCAATGGTTCGATAAATGAAATGAAAATATATTCTTAGAATAATTGTTAAAACAAGAGATCAAAGTGATTTTTCTCCTTTTTTCCAATAAGTCAGGCACCATTACACCATTTGGTTTATTTCGAATAAATTAGAATATATATAGGATATATCGGTATTAAATTAGTTTAAAATTTATAAATTTATAATAAATTTATTATAAAATCATTATAAATTAACAACAATAATAAAAAATATTTTATTAATTCTAATATTTTAATAAATAATTTATAAATATTATAAATTTAAAATTATTTACAATTTCTCTTATATTTTTGTGAAAAGCCCTTACTTTTATGAAGTGAAATATGGACGATTCTATGAAACGGGCGTACCATCTCCTTCAGCCCATAAGTGGTCAGAATTGGAACTAAAAGGTCAAAAACAGGAACCTGGATCTTAGGGCTCCGCCTATTTTCTAATTCTAATTTCCTCTCAATGGACGAAAGCATGGGTGCATATTACCAGCCGCCGCCGCCGCAGCCAGCTCACTACCCTAATTACTACAATCCCCCACCACCTCCGCCCGCGCCTTCTGTGGTGGGGCCGCCGGTCCCTCCCCCATATATTCCTCAGCCACAACCGCCACCGCCACCTCCTTTCGCCGCCTACGCTCCCTCCTATGGACCGCACGGTAATCAAGATTTCGTCCGTACGCTCTTCGTGGCGGGTCTACCAGATGACGTAAAGCCTCGTGAAATCTACAATCTTTTCCGCGAATTCCTTGGTTACGAGTCCTCTCATCTCCGTAGCCCCACACAGACTTCTCAGGTATTTTTCTTCCTTTTGATATTGTCATTTTAGTGTGGTTCATTTGAATTTGAGTTTGAATTCTGAAATGAATTAAATATTGTTATTTGGCTTATGAATTTCATGCGCTATTCTAAATAGATAAAATAGAACATAGAACCAAATTTATGAATTGCGTTTTGCTAGCGAGCTTCACGAATAAAACCGTGGAATGGATCATTAGCTTCCTTGTAAAAGGAGGAAGATATTAGTATTTGGTTATATGAAAATGGGCAGATGCATTTGCATATGGCCTTATGAACAAAGCAAAAAAAAAAGGATTGGAGTGTTCTATTTTAGCTCTTGAGAAGTTGTGAAATATATTCTTAAAAATAATAATAAAATAAGGAGAAGATTGTTTTTTCTTCTGGTTTGGCATGGAAACTCTTCGCAGTTACTAGTTTTATGGAGTGAAATGACGTTCTAAATGAAATGGAAAATACTACTTATGGAGTGAAACTATAACGTAAATGTATAAAGCTTAGATGAACTCAACTCTCTCTCTTTCAATCACCAAGAATTATGTGGAGCTTTGAGATATATTCCCTCCTAGTCATGTAATATGTTATAGATTTATTTTATCTGTTGAGTGTCTGTACTCTAACATGGTTTTGTTATGGTGGCAGCCATTTGCTTTTGCTACATTCATAGATCAGCCTTCAGCAGTTGCAGCTATGCATGCACTGAATGTAAGAACAGTTCCCCATTTTGTTTCAGCAAAATTCATTGTAAATGCAATTTTTTGTCATATATATATTTAGCGCATGTATTTTATGCAGTGAAAATCTGAGAGTATGTTTTCTGGTGCTCATATATTACTTTTGAAAACAGTAACAATTTCAAACTTTAATGGAAAGGCACTAAAAAGCTTATCCTTTTTTTGGTAATATTGTAATGAGGTTGATTATATTCTTTCATTCTTCATGCTGTTTGAAAGTTATAAGTTGTAACTGTTGTTTATAAAAACTGGTAGCAGAGAAACATTACTACTGCAATAGCGCAGAAGACTTTATGTGACTGTGTTTGCTGATTGCTTGTTTTTTAACTTTGATTGCAGGGGATGGTTTTTGATCTTGAGAAAGGATCAACCCTATATATTGATCTTGCAAAATCTAATTCAAGATCTAAGCGCTCAAGAACAGGTTTATTACTTGCTGATTGTCTATGCTTTAATTTCACGGGTACTTCCCTTCTTTATTTAACTAGTTTGAAACTGCATCTGTCTACCTCCTGGTTTTGAGAATTAGATGATGAACGGTCCGGTGTGGATAAGAAAGCTAAAGCTTCTCCTGCAACACTACTGGGTAGTCTCGAATCGGGTAAGGTGGCTGTCCGAAATTGCAGATATCATATGGATTTTCGCCCATGGGAACTTTTCTTTGTTCCTATTTATTTATGTGGTCACATAAATTATATTTCTGCACTCACTTTTATTAGTTGTGGTGTTACTTCTGTCATCTTGGAATACAAATCATTTGCTTAATCACATGGAGGACACATTATTCTCAAAGCTCACATTGCACGTTTTGCACGCTTGGGCACTAGCAGGTTTTGGCAGCGTTCACTTGCCTGGAATGGGTAATTCTGCTTACAACATGATTGGTTATCCATCTGCACAGAGGTCTTATCTGCACTACTTGAGCACACCTTTTTTTGGAAGTGACTTTTTTAGCTCAATTTAGAACATTTTTCACTTGTCTTGATTACTTCTAGCTGAAAGGTCAAGGGCCTAGTAAAAGCAGTTACTGCGTGCCCTGTTTCCTTTAGTGGGAGTATGGTATTCACTCTTTTTACTAAGGTCGAGGGCTTAATAAGCTTTTTTAGTTACTATTTTCTTTCTTCAATCATGCAGTCATGGAACATTTGATGGCCAAGTTGCAAGTGGGTCAACAGGGGCAAATTTGGTAAGACTGCTGTTCATTATTCCAATTTTATATGTACTCTATAAGCTGCTTACTGTTGTTTTTGCCACTGAAGATGAGTTCAGACATTTGTGGTCTTATGTTTGGAAAATTCCCCCCTCCTTGCTTCTTAACTTTTCGAAGTTCTCAAGGAGAAAATCATTCTTGTAGTTCTTAGTATAAGTAGTTACTGCAATTAATTGTATAACACAATCATGCTGACTCATCATGTGATAAGCCAAAAAGATATTGATTTTTAGTCCATGACTTCTAGAAGTTAATAAGATATTAATTTTTTGGATCGCAATGAAATTTCCTCAAGGCTTATCTGAGAAATCAACTTGTGAAAAATCTAAAAGTTTGCAAGGTCTAATTGAAATCTGTACAAAAAGAAAGAGCCAGGTGGACTCTTAACACCAATTTGGAGCCTTAATCAAAAGTCTCATAGGAAAAACTCTAGAGCCAATCCATTTCCTAAGATTCCTAGTTATTGAGACGGTAGACATTAAAAACCTATCATATTAGAAATTTTAAAGTTGGACCCTGTAAAGTATCCTATTGTACTTTTTTCTTGGTTTCTAACTAAGAAAGAAAAAATTATATATCTCATAACATGGAGATGGAGTAGGTAGTTTAACTTTTTGATATATGTAAAACTTACATGTATTATTGGGGAAGGGAATTATTGTTGGTGCAATTTGAACCTTGGTGCCTTCTCATATACAATCCAAGAAAGTTAACACTTAAGTAGCCGCTCTCTTTTTACCTTGTATTTTAGTTGGACTTTTAAGACACTTTTTTGACTGAAATAAAACAAAACATAAGGTTTCCAAATCATATGAACAGTCTATCAAATGGAGTTCATTAGGGACTTTAATAGTTGTTGCTCAATTTCTTGCCAATATGTTACTAATTTTTCATTGCTTTTGCTTGTAAGTTGATGATTTCCTTCCTCTTTCTGCAGAGTTATGCTAATTTTTTATCTAGTTTTTTTTTCATGCTAATAGCATTATACATTTTTTGTTATGTGTGTGTTGTCTAATTATACATTACAATTTTTTGTTCTTATTGTACATTTATTTGGACATCTCTCTCTCTCCTCTTCAAAACTGTCCCTTTAAATCTTTACCTGCTTAGATAGTGTAAAATATCAACATGATACCGTAGAATATTGGAAATAGTTATATGGATTGGTCCTTGATACATGTGAACAATCATGTCCAAATGTTCTGTCCTAAACCAATTTTAATTCACACTCCTTGTAGATCCTTCACATATATTGACTGTTTTTATATCTGGATATGATGTTTAAGTCAATAAATCATGTGGGACGTTATCTCCACATGAACATATTTCACCAAGTCTTACGTATCAATGTTCTTACATTGGCAGACTTATTCATCAGCACCCCCATGTCCAACACTTTTTGTTGCTAATCTGGGGCCAAATTGCTCAGAGCAAGAACTAATTCAATTATTTTCAAGGTAGGGATCCATTATTTAGTCATGTGAGAGATGTTGATATTCTGTTGATTCTTGTTTATTCCCCTTTTTGTCATCTCTCTATTAGATGCCCAGGGTTCTTGAAACTGAAGATGCAAAGCACTTATGGGGCTCCAGTTGCATTTGTTGATTTCCAGGTACCTCAGTTTTGTCAAGTTTTTTCACACTTGTCCTTTTTTTTTTTGTTTATCACTTTTCCCTTAGGCTTTGGGTTCTTTTTGCGGAGGTTTTACTGGATTCTACTAAGGATGAGGATGTTTTCTTTTTCCAATGGCGCTGGATTGTTTAGCATACTAGTTTCTGTTTAGACAATTGTGTTGGCTGAAATTGATAGGTTTTAGTTCTTTGCTAACTGGTAAATGACAATCTTTTGCCAATTGTACCTTCATTACCCCCTTTCTTTTTTGGATTGAGAGTGAAAAATCTTGTGCCATTAGTGATTTTGCTAAAAAAAATGCTGCTACTTTTGTGTAGGATACTTCCTGTTCAACCGGGGCACTAAATCATCTGCAAGGCACAATTCTCTATTCATCATCAGCTGGTGAAGGCATGCGAATAGAGTATCCTTTTGATGTTCATTCAGAGTTCATTTGGATAGGCAGTCATTTGAAATTATTGTGCATTTGGATTAGAGTTTGAAGTGAAACCATAAAAAATAGTCAATGGTAACAAATTCCAAATGCTCAAATAATTTCAATTGACTAGCAGTTGAATTTTTTTTTTTACACCAAATTCTTTCCAGCATGTTTTGTTTGATGCGAAATCTAGATATGCAAAGTCTCGAATGGGAATGCGGAGGAAGCCAAGGTAATTGCAAATAAATGTAAAGGGGCTCATCTTTAGTCACACCAATCAGTTAGATGCAGTTTGTAGCATTCTTGTACATTCAAAATATGTTCCGAGTGTCACTTGAGTATTTATAAATTTTGAATTTCATTATAAAATTAATGTCTCATAATAGTCTGTTGCATTTAACAGGTTTTGCAGTTGAAAGATTGAACTTAGAATCTTTTTACATATCTTCATATTTCTGGTATAAATATTGTGAAATTTGAAGGGTAAAGCATAAAAAGTCTTTCCCAGCTCAGCCGGATGTGGTCTTAACCTAGTGGAATTAAGTTGATGACTAGAAATTTGTGGAGGATGATGACATTGATGGCAACTAAAGTATAGGAGAAAATTTGGTGGTGGTAAAAATTATGAAATGATTATTTCTGTGAATAATAATGCTTAGGAAAAAAATGGGAGAATGTTGAAACTGAAACTTTGAAATGGTAAAGCTGGAGGTCTCCTATCTCCTGTGAGTGGACTTGACGATAGGGGGCCATTGATGGCGTTTAGAATTTCGATTATTATGATATAAAAGTAAGTACATCATATAGTAAGTAATTTAATTTCTAAATTATAAAATTATTTAAAAATTTTAATCATGTATCATGGTTAATGTAATTTTCAAATTAATGATATTGACTTTTTTTATTTTTAGTTTAATTGATATTTTTAACAAACAATTTAAATAATTTAAGTGCTGAAAATACTAAATTTAAGTGTCTAATGACGATACTAAACATTTTTTTTATTTTTGTAGATTTCGATAATAATTTTTTTATTTAATGTATAGTTCCTTAAAATATTTTAATATCAATAAATTATTATCATTTTAAATTTAAAATATTGTCACATGATAATTTAATTTGAATAGAAATATAATTAACGGTAATATCGAATGGTAATATAATTAAAATATATAGTGTCCAAGTTGATTTTATGTGGGACAACTTAAAAATAAAAAAGAGAAAATTATTAGATGTATTATGTATAAAGTTTAAATCTATAAAAATAAATATAATAACTTAGAAATCAACGAGAAGATTACTTAATGCATAATTAAAAAAATTAAAAAAATTTTAATTTCTTTATAAGTATATATATATATATATTCATGTATTAAAGTCTTGAACTCTTTTATTATGAGATAGATACGAAGACATTTGATTAATAAAATATATCATTTAATTAATAACTTTTATGAAATGGCGACGAAACAATTAAGTCAAGAAAATTTTTAAAATTCATTTAAACAATAGAAAAGCATCAATTAATATCAAATATATATATTATTTAAATAAGACGCCAGTTAAAGAGTTTACAAAAGTGTTTCATTGTGTAGCAAAATTTTCCAACAACTTCATATCAAAGTTGACTGCCAACTAAATCAATAAATTGTAACCAATCAAAAAATAATAATAATAAATTGTAATAAACATTATGTCAAAATATCAATTGTTGGAGTCATTGCGGTGCCATTGAACTTAGCCATTGTGATTTTCAAACTAATAACTAGAAGTTCCTAAGTACATTTATGTCTTCTTTTTTTCTCTTTTCTTCTTCAATTGCTCTATCCATGCAATAGTCAAATCTATCTTCTTATGTGAAATGTTCATAAAAATCAAGTGAAAGCAACAACAAATAGTAATAATAATAATAATAACAACAACAACATGATGAAATACTAATTTTGTCCTTCAAAATATCATTTACATTATTTTTTACAATTTTATAATTTTGAGTTCATAAAAATATTTTTTATTTTATGACGTGTGGTCAATATATATTTAATATATATAATATATTTTATAAATCTTTTATTTGAGCAACATTTTTATAATTTTTAAGTTATTTCTATAAATTTTTCCACGATAAAACCTAGGTATAACATCATCACCTAGCCAAAGCCAATCAAAGTCAGATATATATATATATATGTTTTTGTTTAAAAAATAAAAAAATAAAAATAAATTTTAGTCCTCTTAGCAATCTTCACCTAAATCTTGACTTCTTTAGCTCAATAATTGGACGGCAGGCTAAATAGAAAATCTTATTCAATTCAAGAGATACATAAATGTATGTTCAAAAAAAAAAAGAGATATATGAATAATATATATAATTAAAAAATAAATAAAAAGAATAAGCAATGTGGCATATCAATTATCATGTCATAATTTAATTTAATATCATATCATATAGCAAAAATAGCAAAATAGCATTTACTTAGTTTGATGACCAAAGCTTTCATTTTTGAATGTGATTGGATGCTAAGAAAATCTCTATACTATTTTTGCAAAGTCAAATCTACACTTGACAGTCATCTTCTTCTGTTTTCTCACCTCATTACTCATACCATGCTCCATTCTCTCCATCACTTTCTTTACATTCCCATACAAATATTATGTTTCAAAACCAAATAATTTATATTCTATCTATTAATGTTATTTATTACATTTTTTTTCATAAACATTCAATATCTTAATTTGAATCCGCACTAAATAAACATATTAAGAAATAAAACTAAGAAATTGAATTCAAAAACTCTTATTAAAAAGAAGAGATTCCAACCATTCCATTTTACCCCCCCCCCCCCCCCCCTAAAGATTATTTATTTAAATTTTGAATTTAAATATATAGATTCATTTTTAAATATAATTATAGTAAATTAATTTTCAAATCTCCAATTATATATTAAATTATTTTAATTAATTTTTGTAAAAATAGGCCATTTGGAAAAAGTTAATAATTATTCACTTTATAATTTTTTTTTCTAAAAACTAATAATTATTTCCTCTTTATAAATTTTTAAAATTGAAAAAATAAATAAATGGAATATAATTTTAATAATGCATGTTTGGAAATGAATAATAAAAGATAGTGGATGTATAAATAAATAGAAAAGTGGCCCCTTTTTGTTGTTTTAGTAAGTGTTGGTAAACATTTAGCATCATTTGTTTATATTTGCCAACTAGTTTACAGCTAAAGCTCACTATGTGCTATGGAGGCATTACCTTCTATCTGATCAAACTCTAATTTAAACAATACCAAAAAGAAAAAAAAAACATACTTTATATTATATATATATATTAAATTAAAGGTTCAAACCCCCGAAAATATATTTTATGGGAGTTCGAACCCGCGATCTTCTCCTAATGAGTTGGGTCGCTAGCCCGCTGGACTAACCCCAGCGAATTTCCTATATATATATATATATATATATAATCTTGTATTTTTCTTCTATTAATCTTCTCTTCTCCCATGGGAAACTACAAGTAGAATATTAAAAGAAAAAGAAAATTCTTTATCTCATAATTTAATAATATAAGGACAAAAATTAACTTAGAAATATCAACTCTCTTGTATTTATTAATTTTAATGAAATTAAATAGACTTGTAGATTATGAATTCTCTGTCTTTCTCCTTTTTTTTATATATAATTTATTATAATTATTGTAGTTATACAAATAATCATTCTAAATAAATAGTTTATCGTATATGTCAAAATTGCTTAGGCCTCAAAAATATTGGATCAAATTAAAATCATCTAAGCTACATTTTTTTTAATAAAATTATTTTATTTATATTTTAACTTTAAAAAAATTATAACCTATGAAATAATTTTGTTCAATAACTAAATAAAATTTATTAATTAAATTAACAAATTTATGTATGATCTATTAAAAAGATTTAATTATTTAAAATTATCTAATTTTAAAATTATTTTTTTAGGTATGGCACCACCTCACTTTAGGGGGGAAGGAAGAATGACAACATAATAAATTTATATAATTGAGGAATAATAATGTGATAAAATGAAATTGAAAAATGAAAACATGATAAAGAATATTTCTTAGAGGCCATGTGCGTAATTTACCTTAAATCTACCAATTGAATATGCTTATAATCAGCAATTATTTATATTTATTATTTCTGATTTTTTTTTCATTTATATCACTTATCATTAAATTTATTTGTTAAAGGTTTTAAATTTTAATTTCTTTAATATTAAATTTTTTTAAACGTCAGCCAAAAATAGTTATCCCAAATTTCAAGTAGAACCATGTGAAAGTTAAACGTCGAAAAATGTTATTGTCAAACCCATATAAAAATAAAGGTAATTTTTCATATTGGTGTGAAAAATAACGCAATTTTTTTTATTTATGGACATATAACTTCATTTGACTTCATATTATTATTCGACAAAGTAATAAAAATTAAAATTTTTAAAATTAAAATTAAAATAATTAAAAATTTAAAAATATTATTGACATAAATAAAAAAAATTGAAAATAGTAAATCAAATAAACCATGTTATCAGTGAGAGTAATTAATTAAAAAAATATAGAAGAGGAGGAAATAAAAAATCTATCTGCCAAAGAAATAATTAGTTACTGCAGACCCAATAAATTAAGCCGGCCGCCCTTTGATGTGAAAAAAATTAGGAATTGCTCCGTCTTCAGTGGGGCCACAGAAAAATTCAAATTGGCAAAAGTATCCAGAAACTTCTTTAATAATAAGGAAATTTTGTAAGGATAAAATTGTCCATCCCCACAAATCGTTATTGCGTGGAGGGAAAGTCAATTCCTAACGGTATCTATCCACCAACCACCGACCTACTCTTTTTTTTTTTTCAATTAGAAATTGCAAATAATAATATTTATTATGAGGGTGTTTCTCAAAACTTAAAAGTTGATCAAAACTGATTATAAACAGTTTTTAAATTATAAATTATTTATTTAAGTGTTTCTGAAAACTTAAACAGTAGATTATAATCTGATTATAATCAGTTTTTTAAAAGTTGAATTTTACTACTTTTTTTAAGCACTTATTTTTTAAGCAGTTTTGACCAAATAAAAAACCATACTATCCTTACCTAATATTTAATATTTAATATTCTAAATTTGGCCACCCTATACACTTTAGTTTCCATCAAAATTCTTTTATTTTTAGGATTCTAATTAATATTTTTAGGATTCTAATTAATTTGGTAATATTTACATGGTAGTTTTTTATTTGTATAATTTATTGATAACACCAATATTATTATTATTATTATTAAATAAATTTTATTATTATTATTATTAAATAAATTTTATTATTATTATTATTATTGCAAAATAAATTTTGAATTGACATTTAAAAAATTATTTTTATACAATAAATAAACTCAGGGATAGTTTGGTCATTTTGACAGTTTCTGCAATTAAAAACTGATTATAAGCTGATTTTACAGAAACACTTAACTAATTATAAACTGATTATCAACTAATTATTAACTAATTTACAGAAACGCGTAACTGCTTATTTTTAATCTGATTATAATCTAAAAATCACTTATTCACAATAAGTTGAAAAGCTCCAATTTTAAAAAACACCCTCAATATATCCAAAACTCCCTAAACATCAAATTTCTATAAAATAAATAAATCTCATCTATATATAATATATATTATATATATTATATAATATATATTATATATATTATATATAACCAACAAAACGTGGTATAATGACTAAAAATTTGTATTGTTTTCGTCTAAATTTTAAATTTAAATTTTTTAAATATTATTTTTAAATATGTAATTTATAGAAAAAAAAGATAATATATATATATATTGAGTCTAGACAATATTTATCCTTTATTATTTTAATTATTATTTATATGTATAAATTTGAGACTTATCAGTATCAAAAAAAAATTATAATGTATGTATTTGTATATATATTTTTAATTAAATTAAGAGATAAATTTAATATTTTCTTCAAAAAAGACATAAATTTAATATTGTAAGAAAATTAATTTATGTGTAAATTTATTTAAAAAATAATTAATTTTGAATTTGTATACATGAGGTATGTTTGGTATTGATTTTGAAATTATTTTTTAAAATATTATATTAAATATTATTAAGAAAAATAATTTGTGATGTTGTTTAAATATTCATTTTAATAAAAACAAAATATATGAAATTTTACTATAAAAATATTTTTTAATTAATACTTCTAGTATTATATTTTTTTTCCAACAATAGCTTAAATAATAATGGCATCAAACAAGGTTTGAATTCTAATATGATATAATATTTGTATATAACAAAGTAAAATGTAATTTCATTGCAAAAAATAAAACATAAAATACAATTTAAATTTTAATATATTTTGTTATTAAAAATAATAATTAACACCTTTTTTAAAAAAAAAAAAAAAGAATCCTCCATTGTCTAATTGTCTCTCTCAATCTATATCTCCCTTTCCTCCTTACAAACCTATGAATTCCACCACCTCACTTTGCTCACATAAGACACCACCACACCACCCGTCACCACCACCACCACCACCACCATACATATAATTTCTTATGAAACATTTTTAGTATTTTATTATTCCTATTAATTATTCCTATTATTATATTATATTCCACCACTATGTTATATAACCCATTTATTATTATTATTTATTTTTTTCCAATCCAAATGCTAAGAGAGAGAGAGAGGAAAAAAATAAAGAAAGAAAGAAAGAGCATCAACTCGGTTTCATTATTAAGCTTAAAAGCTTTGTTTCTCTCTCATTGGCCTGTAATAATAATAATAACAATACAGAAGGCAACCACATAAACACAACCTTCACTCTCTCACATGCCCTTCTCTTTAAACAATTTCCACAAAGATTTGTGTCGGTGAATTTGGATTTTCTCCTTTTTAATCATCTCTTTCTTTTTTTATTTTTTTTTTGTAAAATAGAAAAATCAAATTATATAAAAACAAAAATCACCATCAAACGTGTAAGCTTACCCAGATGGCAACTCCTTTTCATACCCAGCTCCAGCTGCTCTTGCTGCTGCTGCTGATACTGTAGTTTGGAAGCCCATCAATTCTTATATCTTTGTCCTTCTTTCTACCATGAGAGCTTGGTGATATTCAGCATTGCTTTGCTTTCTTTCTTTTTTTCTCCTTTTTGGAGAAAGGAAAAAGGGGGTGTTGGAAAATTTTGAAGTTTTAGTTTTTTTTTTTTTTTTTTGGTTTAGCGATGGAAAATGGAGTGGAAAAGGCGATGGCTGCAAGGAAGCCAGGAGGCGGAGTGGAAGGAGAAAGGGCGCCGTACAAAGGGATTAGGATGAGGAAGTGGGGGAAATGGGTGGCTGAGATTAGAGAACCTAATAAACGGTCAAGAATTTGGCTGGGTTCCTATTCGACTCCTGTAGCGGCGGCTAGGGCATATGACACGGCGGTTTTCTATTTGAGAGGTCAGTCAGCGAGGCTTAATTTCCCTGAATGTTTGGCGGGAGAAAGTATCGGCGGATGCTACGGAGATATGTCGGCCGCTTCGATAAGGAAGAAAGCGACCGAGGTCGGAGCTAGAGTCGATGCTTTTGAAACCGCTTTACACCATCACCACCACAGTCAACACCCAGACCAGCATCGAAGTAGTAGTAGCAGTAACAATAGTACTAATAACAATAGCACCAACAGCACCAACAACAACAAATCGGCGATTGATCTTTCAGAATTCAAGTCGTTAGAGGAGCGACCCGACTTGAATAAAATGCCTGACCCGGATGATTTGGATATCGAATGGGAAAGGAATTAAGAGCAACAAAAACAAAGTCTTTTTTCTTTCTTTATTTCTTTCTCCTTCTTCTTCTTCTTCTGTAGTGGCCGTAATTATGATGGTTGGCCATTAAACATGCGCCAAAGGAGGTATGTTAAGGTTATTGGCTGATCAAATAATGAGCCCTAAAAAGCCCCTTTAATTAATCAATCCATTAATTAATTAATTATGTGGATTAATCATATCTTAAATAGAGTCTTATGTTTCATCTTCTTTAGATTTTGCCCTTTTAACTTTTTTTTCCTTTCTTTTCATATAATTTTTGGCATTGATAAATGTATATTAGTTTTGTTTGAAATTTGCTGTTTAAATTCTTGATATTTCAATTGGGTAATGAAATATGGATGTATATAATAATATACAATAAATATGAACATAAAGAGAGAGAGAGAGAGAGAGAGAGAGAGATAAATGGAAAAAATTATGAAGTCGCCGACTTGACAGTTTTATTTTATGTTGTTTTTTTTTTTTTGGGTTTCAAAGGCAGCAGTTGGTGCAAATAGCCTAGCTAACCACTAAAGTTATAACAACTACTAAAGCTACTAAAGTGATAGGATGCGGAGTTAGGTATTTTCTGGTTCTTCACTGTTGTATAGTTGTATGGGGCTGCTTGTGGGCACCATAGAGAGAGAGAGAGTGATTGCTATCCTCCTGGCTTGGCTAGTGAGTGCATCATGACTATGATTATGGGGCCTATTTTGCCTCCTCTCAGATTTTCAATTTGCTCCTTTCTCGATTATGTCAAATCGCCGCTCCTCTTTTTTAACATTAGCCTTAATCCTCGGGGCCTAAAACCACCTCAAATTTACCTATTTTTTACTAGCGCCCCTTCTCTAGTTTTGTCCGTTTTTGGATTTTTGATTCCAGATCACAAATAATTAGCCTACAATTAGGGATGAAACTCATATATTTAGATTCTAATCTTGAAAAGCATATCTCATCGTTAGGACTCTAGCAAGCATGAATTCCAATTTTCCCTAGTTCATTCAAATGTACAATTATATTATGGTTGTTCAAAAGAGAACTGGATTCCAATTTGCAAACATGTCCACACTGCGCAAGTACTAAAGAATAATATAAGGATTAGGAAGCTTTTGGATAGTTCACTTCAGCATCCAGGACCATGAAAGGATCATAGTACTCGCCAATACTAAATTTATCAACCACCCATATTCAGTGGCTTAGCAAGGGCATAATGCAGCATTTCTGGCATGAGACTTCAAGTCTCCATCATCATAAATCCATAATTAAAATAAAACCTCCATTCTCCAATCACGCGCTCAACAAGATTACAAAGTATTATCTGTCAAATAATATATGTACATCGTTTTTTTTTCTTCTTCCGCTTCTTTTCCCAACCCTTTTAAAAGGGATAATGAAAGTGGAAGTACAAGGAATGGCAGAATGGAGGGAACAACAAGAATTATTGGTCCCTAATCAGTTAAATCCTGGTAATCACCAATAGCTAATAATACCATACTAGGAACAGCAAAAAAGAGGTCCGGTACAGCAAAAGCCAAAATTGTATATAGCCAAGCTTTCTTCTGACCTCTTCTTTGATGAAACAAGTTGATCCAGTTGCCGCATTTGACTGCTCTGATTCTTCGAAGAATTTTTGGATGTTATGCTTGCCCTTCAGTAGCACGTTTTATTTCAAGAGCAGCTCTTACAACATTTCCTCTTGTGATAATTCCAACCTTCAAGAGTAGGGATGGCTATTCATTAAATAACCACTGCACATGATAAGAAAACAGAATTAAAATTAAAAATATAGGGCATCTCTTACCAGTTTGCCCTCAGAATCTACAACTGGAAGTCTGCGATATTTTGTCTCAAGCAACAATCTGATTAAACAAACAAATTCAGAAGTTAACTTCCACTACTGCCTTTTGGTGGAGTAAGGGTAAACAGAATAAGCAAAATCAGAAAAGCAAAAAGCAGGTGCAAAGGATGCAATGCATGAGCACCTTGCAGCATCCTCAAAATTAGTGGTTTCACGAACAACAACTGGGGCTGGTGACATTAAATCACCAACAAGCTTCCCATTGGTTTTACTAAGCAACTTCTGTACTTCGTTAAAAGTCTGCAATCATCAACTCATCATTAATAGGTCACATCAAAATATCTTACCAAAAGCCACTGGGAAATTACAACTTATAAAGTGTCATGCAACCAACACCATGATGACTCTCAGAACTAGTGAGATTAGCTTTTTTTCCAAGAATTTCAGTATAAAGAAAAAGTAATAAAACATTTTTTTTACTGCATTTCTTTGTACTGAGAGAATCTACAGGTCAGAACTTTCTTGTACTGCTGCAATGTGTATTCTATATGAATTTTAACAACAATCCAGCAATTTTAAGTAGATTTATAAGAAGTTTGGAGAAGTGCTTCCAAGAGAGGAACTCTTTAGTGTTCGACTCCACAAAAGCTAATAGCTCATTTTCCAATTTTGAGGTCACAACTGAAAGTATTTCCCAGTGCAAAGGAGGAAAGGAAAAGTATATCAAAGCTATTAAAAAACAAAGAAGTTAAAGGAAAGCTCCATAAGACGATTCAATTGGGTGCAACAAAAACCCTTTTGTGAAAAGGTAAGGACTAGTTTGATTGAACTTGAACAAAACCAAAAAAGACAATGAGAAGACCCAAAAGTAAAATCAACACAATAGGAATAGACACCCCGCAAATAATATTAAACAGCAAGCAAAAAAGAAGCATACGGCTGACCAACTGATAAAAAGATCAAAACCTTCTTGACACAATGATTCTAAGATGACAACGAGAAAGAAGAAAACAGGTGCAGATATTCCTTGTAGCAGAGAAAGCAAGCGTCACAGATGTACTTGTGAAACAAATGCCCAAAAACATTAACTACAATAAATAGATGTGTGTTCTATGTCCACGTGTAATGCAACTGTTTCAAAGAGAATTTTAACGTACTTTCCAAGTGCTGTCAACCTCTGGAAACATGCTGTTATCAGTTCTTCCGCCACCTGGTTGAAATATAGAAAATATTCACATGTAAGAAATGTAGCAGAAGGGCAAAACTTCTAATTTCCCTGCTGAATTAAAAACAACCATATTCCTGTTTCATTGATGAGCAAACCCCTAAAAAAGAGAAGGAAAAAATCCAACACCAATTTTTAACTTCTAAACTAGAATACTAGCCATAATACATGAATCACTGCCAAAGGAAAAAAAAAATTCTAAGCAAGCACAGACTCTTTCCATTTCTATTTTCTTTTACTTTTTTTTTCTTTCATAACGACATAAGTCTTATTTAAATCAAGTTTGATTGCTTTTCTTCTGTTCAACTTTTTTTACAGTTCTAACGATTGGACCACAAGTAAGATTCCTGGTTTAACCAGAGAGATCATGTGATTCCTGGTTTAACCAGAGAGATCATGTGATCCAGCCCAGTTTTAAACACAGCAATGATCAGTGTAGCTGTAAAATATTCTGAAGAAGAATGTCCACCACTTGTCCTCTGGAGTATCAAATAGTTTGTCATCCACAGCTATACGAGGAAGCATACCCAAAAATAGAAACTTTTATCATGTCATAGGTGCATGCCAACATTGATTATTACATCTGTGATACAGACAAAATTAGATCATACAGGCTAAGGTCTCAATAGGATAATACATGGGTACATTCTTAGTACAACATCAAAATGCAAAGCAAAACAAGAGATTTGTGCCTAAGATAAGTATGCCTACTTTATTTTCTTTAGATAAAAAATATTATAAGTTCCAAGGAGAAAATGGTAAATGCCTTCTCCAGAAGAACTGGAAATATGATGCAAAATTAAATCACAATTTTGATTCACGTGAAGCGTTTATGCTTACTAATTCTATCCAGAGTATTTTGATCAAAGAAAGTATAACCACAGAGAAACAGGAAGTCAGTTGGCTTTTATAGGTAAAATGAATATAACTTACCTGATATAGAGTCCAAAGCTAACAAGTCATAATCTGACACAAGACCAACCTACAACAGCAGAAGAACCTTATAATTGTTCCCACAAATATATATAGATTTAATCAGCTCATACAAATAATGCAATTATGTTGATCAAGACACTGAAGTTAACATCTCAAAAGAAGGAAAGATTAGAATTATTTGAAAGAAGGCGCCTAATAATTCAGGTAATAAGAGAAAAAGACATTAAGACAAACTAGGAACATGAAAAGTATACATGCATATTTATTTTGATAAATCCAACATTGATTATTGATATCAAAGCTTTTTAGACTGTTTATTTCAAGGTCAATAACAGTATCCTCAACCAATTGAGGAGCCAGCAAACAACACACTAGAGCTAGAGCCAGCGCCCACAAATAACCATATTAGTTGGAGCCTTTCTGGTCTTTAAATGTGTAAACCAAATATTAAAGGGTTCTCATTTATTTGAGAACAAAATATTTAAAGATCAAAAAATTAAAAAAAAAATGAGAAAGATAATTTGCAGACCTAAAAACCCTGACTCATACTAATAGGAGAAGGGAGTGAGTGCAAGGGCCAAGGAGAACTTACCAGTTTCCAGTTATCATCAATCACAGGAAAACCAGTAATTCTGTGTTCCACAAGTGCTTGCAAGGCTGTGGGCACAAATTATTGTACATCAGTGGGAGAAAACATTATGGTATACCCCAGCATATAAGGTTGGTAATATGAAAAATACCTTCATCCACTGTAGTCGTCGGTTTCACCACACGCAAATCCTCTTTCTTCGTCATAAAGTCACCAACAGTATACACTCCACTTTTTGGCTGCATATCAGCAGATCCAGTAAAAACAATCATAAGCAGAAAATGGAAGAGGTCGAGAAATAGATGAACTAAAGAAGGATAAGAACAAGAACAAGAAAGCTCAATTCTCAAAATTGAGACTGGGTACATCAACGAGCACAACCTTCTCATGCTCATGATAGCAAGTTCTCATGTAGGGCAGAACCCCAATCCAATCCTTGACCCAAAAATCTAGCACTCTGGCCAAAACCAACGGACAACAACATTTTCTCTGTTGCAGGAACTATAGAAAAGCATTTCAGTCCATCGTAAGACCAAATTCAACACTATTTCCTGGTGAAAATATACTAAGATCAACACCACTGACCAACATATGAACTATCACTCCAAATCATTCAAACTGCATTAAAACAAGCTGTATGACCAAGGACGCAGAACTTATAGGATATTCATATACATCAATGCCACTTGACTCCCATTTTTCACCACTAAAATTGCAAGAACCAAATCTTAAGCTAAGTGCTCGTCCCCTAATCTTTACCGGTAGCTCAAATATTCATTCCAATAAACCAAGAAAATTAAGATAAAAAAAAAAAGTCTCGACGTGATAGATATTTAGACGATTGTTCATCAAGTCACATACATTCATTCACATGATTAGAAAAACCTAAGCTCGCAATTCCTAAGTAATCGATCATTAAAATAAAATAAAATGGTTAATTGACTAAATCACGAACCTCCAAATTGAAATGCTAGCTATACAGAAATGAGAACTCTTAACTTCCAGTATTACTTAATTACTCAGTTAGTTAATTTCATTAATTAAAGAATATTAAGATGAAATCGTGGATAAGGTGACGGACCGGTACGGAATTAGCCATCAAAGTGCCACCTGCGGCGATAGCGGAGGACCGACGAGGGAACGAAATGGCGGATAAAGGAAAGAGTCTCTGGCTGGAGCGGAACGGGAGAAGGCACGGCAACTGATGAGAGAAGGAAACGGCAGGAGATAAATCAGCGGCGCGTAGGCGCGTAACAGGAAGATGGATAAGTTGGAAAGGGACAATCGAGTCCATGCGGTAGGAGAAAGTCGAAAAGGGGGAAATGTTGATGGAGATGAAGATAAAAAGCGCGAGTGAAAGGACCTACGCTTGTTAAGACAGCGCTTTGCCTGCGAAATGGTTGTCGGGATACAATGATAATAATAATTCTCCCGTCTATATTTATTTTACATTTCATCAATATAAACAAAAATTAATTATTTTATTAAAAATATAAATTTATATATGTATATATTTTTATTTTATTGTAAAATATATTTAATAAATAAATATAAATAAAAATATTATAGAGATTTAACACGTCAATTAATTCATTATAATGACAAGTGAATTATAATTTTAAATATATAGAAAATAAATAAATTTAACTATTTAAGATGAAAAAAATAATAATTTAACTGTTTACAAATCTCATCCATCAAAATAGTTTTTATTTTTTTTCTCTTTTTTTTGTAATTATTTTTTAATATAGTATATTAATTTTTAATAATGTTAAAAGACTCAAAAAATTTAAATTCTAATATTTTTTTATTAATTATATAAATAAAATATTTAAAATTTGAATTACAAAACTAAATAAAAACAACAACACTCTTAACCATCAAATTAACACTTAATAATTTTCATAGAGTTCACTAAACCTCCATCTATAAAATGATAGAGTGATCTTGCCATGATCACTAAATTTAATGATAGATAAAATTTGGCAAATTTTTCCATTCTATTTTTCTATAGTTGAAGATTATCACTATTTTATTGAACACACAAATATATTTGAATTATATTATAATAAATTTAATTATTTTTTTGTATGAAAAAAAGTCAAATATTTTAATGAAAAATAAAATAAAAATATTAAAATAAACTAAAATTTAAAAATATTAATAATACAAATGAAAAGAAATTTATGGTTATCAATAAAATTAACCATCTAATCATTTGAATAAGCACGTCACATTTTTATCATAAACAAAGGATTATATTAATTCTGAAAGTCGGGAAGTAATAAACAATAGGATAATTAGACACCCAATTTAACCTAAAAGCATCTTTAAATAGTGCAGATGCGATCTAATATGCAACTCTATTATTTTTTTCTGCTAGTGTAAACAAATTTACAGTCCACAAAAGAACTAGCAAGCTTAACAATTTCACAAACTATATCGTTAGTGTTGTGCTATTATGGTATTATTATTAGTTATCCCAATATAAAATATAATATTAAATAATAGTATTAGATAATTTTTATTTTTAATAACTAAATAATTAAATTCCTATTTTTTTTTTGGATTTGACAGCACTTTTTCCTTTTTAGTCTCTTTTCTGTTTTTTCTTTAAATGTCTTTTTTCGATTTAAAATTTCTTTTTCATCTGGTTCTCTCTTATTTATCTGTTTATTAGATTTTTATTAAAAGAAAGTGTCATATATTGAAATTTTTGAATTTGATATATTATTTAATATTTTATTTTTAATTATTGAATTTTAATCCAGTTTAAATTTCTATTATTAATTAATATGATGGAATCAAAAAATACTGTATTTTTATTTTAAAAATAAATTAATTGTTTAAAATTTTACGTAAAAATTAATATAGAAAGAAATAATATCATTAAAATTAATAAATTAAAGTACAAAATGTAAGTTAAGAACAATAACAATTATAAGAATAATCTTGTTTTTATTTTTCTCCTTTTTTGGAAGGTTGGCATAAACGGCATACACATTTTGTTAAAATAACAATATCATAATTTTTTTTAAAAAAAAAAAAGACAGAGAATATAAAATTAAGACAAACATATACCAAGCTAAAATACAAATACACTGAAATACCATTAAGTAACTTAACATATATTTTCTTTAAAATATAAATAAAGATAAGATGCTCCTCCGAAAACAAAATATGCTAGAGAAAATACTGATGCATATATATAGATCGACGATAAGCAATTGAGTAGAACCGCCTCATTATACCGGGCTTATCATACATAGCTCAAAACAAACTGTGCTTCTTGTAGCGTGCTTGACACACGATTGATAGTCATTGTCAACCGAGTTTGTTATCTAGGCTCGGTTTATTGACCGGTGCATCGTTTCTCACAATATTCCCTGACGCTCTATTATCTACAGACTTTGTCTCCCACCACCTACTGTCTCCCACATCCAGCAAAGTTTGTCTCTCACTACCGGCAGAATTTGTCCATCACCATCTTCCATGTATAAGCAGAGCTAAAATGTATAGGTAAGGGAGGCTTATTCTTTGAGAGCTTCTGATTACCCATATTCACCATAAGGTCGAGCATTAACTTAAGCATCGGAGTCTCCCCACTGGAGCCTGAGCCTCCTCTTTGTCTTGCAGGTTCTCCGACGTGATCATTGAGCCAAGGAGCCCCAATCGAGTCTTGAGTCCGGAAGTCCACCTCCACATCACTTGGTCCTCCGACATGATCGTTAAGACAAGGAGCCCCAGCTGAGCCATACCTATAAATCGGCAATAAGCAATCAAGCCGGACCATCTCATTGTATAGGGCTTGTCACACATAGTTTGGAACGAACCGTGCTTCTTATAGCGTGCTTGATCTAGGCTCGGTTTGTTGACCAACGCATCATTTTTATCAATATTTTCTGACACTCCACTATCTGCAGAGTTTATCTCCCACCACCTAATGTCTCCCATGTCCGGTAGAGTCTGTCTCCCACCACCGGTAGAATTTGTCCCCCTCTATCTCCCATGTATAAACAGAGCTAAAATGTACAGGTAAGGGAGGTTCATTCTTTGAGAACTTCTAGTTACCCATATTTACCTCAAGATCGAGCACTGACTTAAGCATTGGGGTCTTCCCACTGGAGCCTAAGCCTCCTCTTTGTCTTGCAGGTCCTTCGGCGTGATAGTTAAGCCAAGGAGCCCCAGCCGAGCCTTGAGTCCGAAAGCCCACCTCCACATCACTGGTGCGGTGAGCGTGGACTGACTAATCCCCGAAGATGGACAACAGGACTCAAACTCTGACTCATTCCAGACCAAATCATCCTCTCACACCATAAAACCAACACATTTAGTCTCCCTACACCCCCCAATGCCAATACATCCTCCAAAATACTTTATCTTATCATACCTTGAATCACCCAGAGCCAAAAGCCGTTGGCCCTCGGTAACCCTGGCTCCCATAGCCGGACCCTGTAATATCCCAAAATTTTTTTAAAATTTTTTAATTTTTGAAAATTTTATAAAATATATTATAATTAAATTGGATAAATTAAATTAACGATTTTAAATGAAAAATGAAGGAATTTTAAATGAATGAGTGGAATATATATATGATATATATATATATATATAACATATAAAAGTTAACACTTTTTAAAAGAAAAGTCAAAAGTCAAAGTAAAAAGGGTATTTTGGTAATTAAAACTTAAAAATTTAAAATTATTAAATTAATTTAAAAATAAATAATTTTTGAATAGAAGAAAAATTTTTGGACTTTTAATTTATTAAATAAATAATTAAATAATTAATTATTAAATTAAATTAAATAATATATATATGGTTGAAATTAAAAGATGAAAGGAAAAAGAAAATCAAAAGTTATTTTCATCTTCTTCTTCTTCCTCCTAGGCCGAAACCTCCATTGATGGTGTCCAAGGAATTTTTCTCTTCCATACTCAATTTATTGAAAGATTTAACAAGTTTAAAGTTAATTTTTGGTGATTTTCAATAAATTTGGTAAGTTTTCATCTCCTTTCTTTGAATTCCATAGAAATTTTGATTATGTGTGATTTTAGATTTTTTAAGTAGCATGTTATAATTATTGAAATTGGTGTGTATGAAGTTATTTTGGGTAGTTATTAATGATTTTAAGGTTGGATTGAAGAAATAGTTGAGCTTGAGTAAGAATGATGCAGAGAGAGAATTTAGGGTTATGGACTTTTAGGGTTTGAAAATTATGGTTTTTAATTATGCAAATTGGTTCTAAATGAGTTATTTTGGTGCTTAAACAAGTATTTTAAAGTCAAATATTAAATTTGATTGTGTTTGGTTGGAGTTTGAGAATGAAAGTGTGATTTAGGGTTTTGAAAAATGATTTTTTCAAAGATGTTGAATTGTATAATTTTATTGGTTTAATCTTATTATTTGGTAATATAAGTGATGTATATAAGCTTAAAATGATTAATGGATTGTGTTGGAATGGAAAACCTTCAATGGGGGAAGGTTATGTCATTTTAGAGTTTTGTTTATAAGAGTGTATTTTTGTAATATAAATGATTTAAATGTATTAAAATATGTTTCTAATAATATAAATAAACTTAATATATTAAAATGAATGGCCTAGTATGAGAATCCAAAGTTAAAGTGAGGTTAGCCTTAAATTTTAGATTTTTGCTTGGATGGGATTTAATTATGGTTTAATATTGAAAATGCTATTAAATGTGATACTAAATGATTATTTGTTATCACATTTGGTTTAGACATTGAGGGAGGTTGATTTATTTCATCGAAGTGGTGAAGGACAAGTTGGAAGGATAGGATTGAAGGTTATTTTAAGCTTGTTTTGGTTGTTATTTGAGGTAAGTACAAACTTTGAATACATTGGTTATATTTGTATGACATTTAGGCTTAAAATATTTTAGTTGAAAAATGTGTTAAGTTACTTGATACATTGGTTATGCATGAATAATGTTCTATGACATTTGTAATATCATATATATGTTAAATGCACTGTGAAAAGCCATTAATAATGGCTAAATTGTGTAAAATATGAAATATGTATATTATGTGAAAATGACCCAAAGTGTTTAGGTAATGCCATTTGTTGTGCATGCATTAAGTGCATTGTTAAAAAGCCATTGGTATTGGCTAGATTACATTAAATATGATTAATTTGTGAATTATGTGAAAATACCCAAAGTAATTGGGTAATGTGTTGTAAATACAAAAATATGGTATAATGTAATGAGATATGTAGAAATATAATGAAAAGAATTGATATCGATATAAATGAGAAATATGAATAAATTGTGTGCCTAGTATGTTATTCAATTTTCAAAGTTCTGTATTTGGCGGTATGCCTATGATTTGCCCACGGGCTAGACACTAGGCGTCACTGTAAAAATATTTTTGAGGTGAAATGACTGGGTCGTAAGCCTCAAAAATAAGTCATTGAAGCCGGGCTGGGTGAAATGACCGGGTCGTAAACTCAGACCTAGTTGGACTATTATATTGATATTTTGCCTACGGAGTTAGACACATGGTGTCATTATAGACCAAAATAGTAACTCTGAAATTTGAATAGCATATTAATTATCTTTGGGCCCATGTTTGTGTTTATTTTTATATGAATTGTGGATTGTAAAATATTTGAAAAATTATGAGAAAATGAAATAATGTGATATCCATATACATTGTGCATTGGCATTGCATTTGAGTTTTATTGTTATCAAAGTTTGTATTATTAGGATTTTGGCTTAGCGCGATTGTTTACATAATGTAGGTGACAGGGTAGATCCTGCTGAGCCGAAGAGTTCTTCTAGACCAGATTGAGTCTAGACTTGTGGTTGTGCTTGTAGAGTTGATATCAAGATCAAAAACACTATCAGCAGCATGTATATATTTTATGTTATTGTATATTTTGGTTATTATGCATATTATATCATATTTTTAGATTTTATGTATTGTAAACTATAAAGAATATTTGGGTCAAGTTATTTGAAATGGGATTTAAATGTGTTCTAAATTATATATATATATATGTGTGTGTGTGTGTGTGTGTGTGTGTAAATGTTTGAGAAACTTGGTGAAATTGAGGAGTATGGATGAAATGGTGATTTAAAATTATTTAGGATGTTTTCTAATGCAGGTTGTGTAATTGATAAATTTTAGGATGTCCAAATTACAGATAAAATTCTGACAAATTTTTTTCAGAAATTTTCATATAAAATATTTATTTTGGGTTACTATAACAAGTAAATAATATTTATGTACTATTTAATTTTATATATTTAGTATTTAAAATTTTAAAACAGAAATGTGAAAATTTTTATTAAACCGGTCTGTAACATTTTTATACCGTATATACGTATTTTATATATGCTGAAAATATATATTATATGTATATAGGGTATAAGGATATTACAGACCCTCTGCAACAAACCTCTACAACAAACCTGATTCAATCTCATTCTCCCCTAGTACAGATGAGCCAAATACTAATGCTTCCGGAGGGCCTAACAAAATGGACGGCTTAAGACCTGACTGTCTCCATTAAAGATCTAATCTCTATTATAAGGCACCAAATCAAGCAGCCTCATCCCAACCATGAACATTCAACTACCAATCAAGCCACTCCTCGGCCAACTCATCCTCAAATACTATCCCCGGCCTACTACCCCCCAACCCTCTCTAATGAATTTGACCAGCACCCCGTAAGAGATGACTCACCTGGACCACAAAACCAAGTTAGAAGGAGACTCTATTCTCGAAAAGACACTGATTTCGAGCCAAAGATCAACCTTATCCAACACCATATAGGGCAGAAGTGCAAGAAAGCAAAAGTATCCGAGGGTGATCTCAATGTCCTTGTTGATGAAAGAATAAAGAAGATGCACAAAAAAATCATACTACAGTACGATACTACCTTTCGATCCCCATTGCCCAAAGAGATCCTAACAGACACCTACCCGAGCTTTCACATACGAAAAATGAAGGAATATGACGGCTCGTATGATCCCCGGACACATGTCAACAACTTCTACAATACCGTACTGGTATATACCACCTCTGACTCGGCCTTGTGCAAACTCTTTCCCAAGACCCTGACCGGTAATATACAGATTTGGTACAAAAGTCTAGAACCAAATTTCATATTCAATTTTGGATAGCTTACCGAGTTGTTCATCAATAAGTTTGTGGCATCCATCGACCCCGGGCCAATTTCGGCAGATCTGCTCAAAATAGTGCAAAAGCTTAAAGAAACACTCCGGCATTATGTTGAGAGGTTTAACAGGACTATCAACAAGATTTCTAAAGTGAACTTCAAGCTAGCCTTAGAGATGATGATTCAAAATACTGAGTGCAAGCAGTTCTCCAGCTCCTTAAGTATCTGGAGAATTTCGTTGACCTAATGGACCTAGCCTATAAGTATATACGCATGGACAAAAATGATAGGATATGGGAAGAACTTCGAGCCTCTAGAAAGGACCAATCATCAAAGACATCAGTTGAGCCATTGAATTCAAACACTCACAGATTGAACTACTCTAAGACTTCAAAGCTAGGTAGCTCATGGAAAGGTCACAGCCGAAGCACTACCCGACCATCCTGCCAGTAGCACTCCCAAAAAGCTTATCACATTGCAGAGGTCCTGGAGAGGCTAACCCCGTTGAGCTCTCACCTGCCGCTATTCTACATTGGCTAAATGACAATGCAGAGGTCAACTAGCCCAGGCCAATGAGAGAAGATCCTAACTGAGACCAGAACCTATATTGCAATTTCTACATAGGCACCAGTCATAAAACCAACGACTGCACCAAGTTGCAAAAGGAGATAGAGAGGCTGATACAAGCTGGGGAGTTACGACATTTCATAGTAAGATTTAGCTTTCGCAGTAGATCAGACAATGATTCTGAGCCTTCTTCTCGAATTCACCCCCACTAGAGTGATACATATTATTGCAGGTGGAGAGTACTATGACACAACAGGTACCTCTAGAAAAGCACAAGACTAGAGAGGTCTTTTCTGAAGCCGAAGGTTATAAAGGCTAAAGGCTCGCTATTACTTTTCGGGCTAAAGAATTCAACCAAGTGTCATGTCCCCATGCTGATGCCTTAATGGTAGAGGCCGTGGTTCAAGACTACCTTGTTCAAGTTATTCGGTAGACACAGGAACTACAGTAAACCTGTTGACTCTAGATGCCTACAAGAAGCTTGATTTGTCACTTAATATTCTCAAACCGATCTTGGCTCCTCTTGTAGGCTTATCTGGAAAGGCGATACCGGTAGTAGGGTCTGCGACCCTGGAGGTTCAGATGGGCAATGATGTGGTAGTTCAAAACTATCAGGTTTGTTTCATGGTTGTGGATATGAGTTTTGTGTATAATGCAATCTTTGGTCGACCATTGCTTGTAGGAGTAGATGCTTGCATCTCCATGAAAAAGTTTGCCATTGAAACTTTCCACCCGGTATCGTATGGCAGTCTTAAGGGGAAGCCAGCAGGTTGTACGAGACTCCTATGTGACACTCCTTAAAAACACCAATATGGTGCTCGTTATTGACTCCTTGCAGCCCACAGATGATTCACAGCCCAGAGCAGAGCCCGGGGATATGCTGAAGGATGCCGAGCTTGCATCTGGACGAGCCTTGAAGATCGCGAGTTCATCAAGCCCTCAAAAGGAGCTTTCTCTCAAACAGGTATCCCACCCGAGCTTATAATACATGAATTGCATTTAAATTCTCATGCCACCCCAGTCAAACAGAAGAGAAGAAATCAGGTACCGGAGAAATAGCTAGCAGCCAAGCAGGAAGTGGATAAACTTTTGAAGGCAAGGTTCATTCGGGAGATCCTATTCCTAGACTGCTTAGCCAATGTGTTCCTGGTGAGAAAGTCCAATGAAAAATGGAGAATGTGCATAGACTTCACAGATATGAATCGAGCATATCCTAAAGACTCATATCCTCTAACAAACATTAACCATTTGGTAGATTTCACCACAGGGTATGAGGAATATAGCTTCATCGATGCCTCATTCGAGTACCACCAAATCCCCTTGAAGGAAGAGGACCAGAGAAAAATCTCCTTCGTTACTAATAACGACACCTACTGTTATAAAGTCATGCCATTTGGCCTCAAGAACGCTGGAGCCACTTATCAGAGGCTCGTCAACAAGCTCTTCCAAGGAAAGATAGGCCACAAGGTCGAGGTATATATTGATGATATAATTATCAAGTCTAAGAATTCGGTAGAGCATCCCCAAGACCTTTCAGAGGTCTTTGAAATATGGCGGCAAGCAAACATAAAGCTCAACCCAGAGAAGTGTGCCTTTGAAGTTCTGTCAGGAAAGTTTTTGGGGTTCATGATTTTGAAGAGAGGAATCGAGACTAATCCAGAGAAGATCTGAGCTATCCTGGAGTTGGAGCCACCCAAGAACATCAAAGAGGTCCAGAAACTTAACTATCCAATCACGGCCCAAGGCAGATTTATCTCCTGCTCGGTCAAAAGATGTTTATCGTTTTACAAAATTCGGAAGGGCTTGAAGCAGTTTCAATGGACTGTGGAATGTCAACAAGCTTTTACTGAGCATAAGAAGTTCTTGAGTTCCCCCTCCTTAGTCAGTCGATCCATGGAGAGCAATTATTCTTATACCTCTTAGTCTTTCCAGATGCAGTCGACTCGATTTTGATTAGGGAAGAAGGTAACCAGCATTACCCGATCTATTATGCCAACCACACCATAAAAGGTCCCGAGTTGAGGTATTCTTTCCGAGAGAAATTAGCACTAGCCCTTAAAGCCACTTCAGAAAGACTATTGTCGTACTTTGATGACACACCATCATCGTATGTAGAAACTTCTGCCTCAAAAGGATCTTGCAAAGGCCAGAAACTTTAAGCAGACTCACTGAATAGGCAACCCAGTTGGGAAGATTTGATATTCGGTATGAGCCAAGAAGAGCAATGGAGGCACAGATCTTAGCAGATTTTGTCGCTGAGCTCTACGAGCAACCTGGTGAATCAACTCCTAAAGAGGCTTGAGTGTTAAACGTGGATGGAGCACCTTCTTAGAATGATATGGTATCAGAGTTTTTCTCAAAGGCTCGGGAAAAATTATTATCAGGTATTCAACTAGACTTGATTTTAGGGCCTCTAATAATGCAGCGGAGTATGAAGCCATTTGCTTAGGTCTGAAGCTCACCTGGAAAGTTTGACCCAACTGTCTCTTGACCCTATCTGATTCTCAACTGGTCATTAGTCAGTTGACAAGAAAGCATGAGACCCGGGATGTGAACATGACTCATTATAGGGAACACATAGTCGAGCTCCTTTCGGCTCTGGAGAGGCAATATTGTTCTTGGGAGTTTCTTCAGATTGTATGGGCGGAGAAAGAATGCACTGATAGGCTAGCCAAAGCCATGACTGCCAAAGAGGGAAGTCCCGACTATAGAGCCCTCACAAAGACCATTACAAAACCCATCAATAATGCAGTCTCTATCCTGGTCACCGAACCCGTGGAAGGATGGCGGTTATCAATCTACATGTTTCTTGATTCTGGAGAGCTTCCAACAGATCCGGTAGAGGGTAAAAAGATTATAAGAAAGTCTAGTTTATATTCGATCTATGATATACAGGAGGTCTTTTTCTCAACTTTGGAGCAGGTGTATATCTAAGGAGGAGAGAGATTATTTACTCAGAGAAATACATGAAGGGATTTGTGGAGCACATGAAGGGGCCTGAGCCTTGTCAAAGAAAGCACTATTGCATGGGTACTTCTAGCCTTCCATGGATAGTGACGCCAAAAACCTTGTTCAGAAGTGTGAAAAATGCCAGAGACACGCCAATATACAGCACCAACCCACCAATGAGCAAATACCCATCCGAAGTCCATGGCTATTTGCTCAGTGGGGCATGAAAAATCTTGGGACCTTTTCTTCAGACTATAACACAGAGAAAATTCTTAATTGTAGCAGTTGATCATTTCACTAAATGGGTCGAAGCCGAGCCTGTGACCTCTATCACTCCAGCTTCCATAATCAAATTTTTCCAGAAATCAGTAATCTCCAAGTTCGGCATTCATCATGTCTTGATAACTGACAATGGCTAACAATTTCATTGCAGGATTTTCAGGGAGTTCTGTGTCAAGCAAAAGATAGACCTAAGGTTCACCTCGGTATATCATCCCCAATAAAATGGACAAACAAAGGTGATAAACCGCACTATCGTCGGGGGATTAAAGAAGAAGCTCGATAATGCCAAGGGTTCGTGGATGGAGGAGCTCTACAATGTATTATGGGCTTACCGCACCTAATCCAGAATGGCCATAGGCAAATCACCCTTCATATTGGCCTACGGCACGGAGGCTATCATCCCCATCGAGATCAAAATTTCGTCAAGGAGAACACTCGGCTACTCAAAAAACCAAGACTCAGACATCAAAAACAACCTGGACATCCTAGAGTTCAAAAGAGAGCAAGCTATGATTAAAGTCGAGGCCTATAAAGCTCGGATTGCAAGTTTTCACAACAAGAGAGTCTGACATAAGCAATTCGACAAAGGCGATTTGGTGCTCATAAGGGTTATTGCCACACATAGATTAGCATGACAGGAAAAACTAGGGGCAAATTGGGAATGCCCGTACAAAATAGTTGGGATACTAAAGGGCGGAGCCTACAAGCTTCGGACTACAAACGGGGAAGAAGTGCCAAGAGCATGGAATGCCAATAATAAAAAAATATTTTTAATAGCCATTACTTTTATAAAACACCGTGCACTTATAAATATACTTAGTAAAAGAAAAATATTCAGGCAAAAATGAACTGGCCATCCGAACTACATTACATCACGGACCGTCCAACCTCCCTCAGCTTTCAACCGAGCAACAAACTTCCCTCTACAAATTCGCCCTCTTAAAAAATACTCTGATTATACAAAAACATTCCTACCATGCATCATCAATAATGTAATTGGAATACTCGAATGTTTGAAATTAAGCTCAATTTTATTTTTGTCATAGAAGACATGTACAAACAGCCCAAAGGCTATACAAAAGCTCTACACAAGACAAAAAAAAATAACAAACAGACAAGCAGACAAAGCTCTGTATCGAGCAAAGAAAAACGAGGTGGAGCAGAAGGGATAAAGGCTCAGCTAGGCATCGTTATCCCCAGCATTCTGTGAAGCAGTGTCTCCCACCGCCTCCTCATCATCCTCTTCAGGCTCTTAATCAGTCAGCCGGCCTATGTCAATATTGATCATCCAAGACAAGTCCATGTCTGGATTCTCCTTTTTGAGTCGCTTTGACACGACTTGGCTATAGCGATACACACACCGAGCATATCGCACATTACTCATTTGCCTTTCTCGCTCTAGCTCCTCAAGAGAGGTCTTGAGAGACTCTTGCGCTACTCGGCAAGCCTCACACTCAGACTTTAATGCATCCTCAAGCTCATCTGCTTTTTTGCATGCTCGTTTATATTCCTATCAAGCATGATGAAAGTTTGTCGACACATTCAACAGGCGCTCAAAGGTATCATGGCAAATCTGAGCAAGCTACAAAAAGAAAAAAATGAAAAATTATTCTAGATCATTAAAATTAACACAACTATGATCGGGAATTTAATTAGCGTACTTACCATGGTAGC
The DNA here is from genome assembly GCA_947685225.1 of Garcia nutans. NCBI lineage: Eukaryota > Viridiplantae > Streptophyta > Magnoliopsida > Malpighiales > Euphorbiaceae > Garcia > Garcia nutans. Next base: position 4,006,036 of record CANTUV010000059.1, on the reverse strand, counting down.
AGAAACCCGAAGTTCAGAGGCTAGAGCAGTTGCATCCATTTAAAGGTTTTCCCGCCTCTCCCGGACCATTCCTCTGAGAATGACTGATAGAACCCGTTGCACAGAAGGTTCTCTTATAAAAAACTCAGACTTGTGAGGACCTCCGAGCCTATCCACCAACACAGCAGCTAACCTCATCAAATTGTATTGGCCGGGCACTATCTCGGTCGAAGGGCTGACCAGACCTACGATCCCAATTTTGGGCTCTTTCCCCCTCCGTTGTTTCCGAATGGAACCACCAGCCTCCCGACTCTTCCCCTTATCATGGTGAGCCTTCTTCCTCGCCTTGCGTTCATTGGCTTGCTCCGCGATTTACTTCAGCTCTTTCGAGGTAGATTCTTTAGTCATTTCTACACAAATAAAAAATAAATTGAGTAAATAAGCTTGAACATTAAAAACTTGAAACTCAAAGATAAAAGTATACTGGCCCGGTTGGAGGATTGAGCCTCCCTCACTGCCCCGAACAGGGGGAAATACTCTCTCATAAGGTGAAGGATGTTTCTCTTCTCTCTCAGAAAGTCCTGCCTAATCTACTCGTAGTACCCTAGCTCTTCGGGACCCAGATTTTTCGCATTTATAACACGACTGTTGTAGGAATATACCCAGTCTGTCCGACACCCAAAGCCCCCCTCTTTTTCCACAACAAAAAACTGATCTTTCCAATTCTTCACAGAGTTCAGTTTTTAAAAAATAGTCCTCATCCAGGCCTCCCTTGCAGATAGAAAAAATCTTTATTGGGTCGGGATCGCAGCTTCAAAATCGAAAAGGCATCTAACACCTGGACAGAGGGTGGAATCCCTAGCGACCCGCACAAAATCTCAAATCCCACTATCGTCAGCCAGGCGTTTGGGCTTAGTTTCCCCAGAGTCAGATCATGGAACTCCAAGAACTCCAGAATGAACGGATGAAGTGGGAGCCTTACACCAGACCTTAGATCCTCTTCGTACAATATTAAATGATTAGTTGGAGGGTCATCCATCGCATGAGTGCGATTGCCAGGAACATATATCTTATACTCGAGAGGTATTTAATACTTATCTTGGATGCTATCTAGGTCAACGGTGCTGAGATAAGATCAGATATCCTAACCCGAGCCTTTTCTGCCATTGGCTAATATTTCTCATCTTCACTTCTCTCAGTAGGGCACAGTCGAGCTATAGTAACTCTTTCTAGTGAATCCATTAACTCGGCCACAGGAATACTTCCACTAACACCTCCCTCAGTACTACAGTGAGCTTGCTCAACCGAGCTCACTCACACAACTTTAAGTGATTTGGTACTCTCTCAAGATCTCGACTCCCTAGAATCTAAGAAAATGACACTACTCGAACTCATAATGCAAAGGAACAATGAGCACTGATCGATTTAGTTGAAGAAGCTACGCTAATCATTTCACACCGTACAGCTACTGCAAACTCATACAAATTATCATAGCACCCGAGCTATTACTTAAAAGGATTAGTAGCTGTCTTCACTCCTCTCCCCGATTTATATAGGAGAAGCATTGAAAGCTGAACCGACGCAATTAATGCCTTGCGTGGGAAACTCAAAAATTGAAACTCCCCGCTCTCGTCTTCCCTTTCGAGCTGCCACGACAATTCCCCTATGACCAGTGCACCTGCAATCTTCTCACCAAGTGGCTGACATAAATGTCAGCACAACATAGAGGGACTAGTGGTGCATACCTATAGATCGACAATAAGCAATTGAGCTGAATCACCTCATTATACCGGGCTTATCACACATAGCTCTGAACAAGATGTGCTTCTTGTAGCGTGCTTGACACATGATCGATAGTCCTTGTCAATCGAGCTCGTCATCTAGGCTCGGTTTGTTGACCAGCTCATCGTTTCTCACAATATTCCTTGACACTCCACTATATACAGAGTTTGTCTCCCACCACCTATTGTCTCCCACGTCCGGCAGAGTCTGTCTCCCATGCTAGGCAGAGTCTGCCTCCCACCATCGACAGAGTTTGTCCCTTACCATCTTCCATGTATAAATGGAGCTAAAATGTACATGTAAGGGAGGCTCATTCTTTGAGAACTTATGATTACCCATATTCACCATAAGATTGAGCACTAATTTAAGTATCGGAGTCTTTCCACTGGAGCCTGAGCCTCCTCTTTGTCTTGTAAGTCCTCTAGCGTGATCGTTGAGCCAAGGAGCCCCAGCCTAGCCTTGAGTCAAGAAGTTCACCTCCACGTCAAATACAAAAAAATTGCATATTATTATTATTATTATTTTATTTTAATTTACAATGTGTATTTTTGAATTTGATTATTCCACTCTCATATAGGATATTAATTATCCTGATATCCTGAATGATTTGCATCTGCAGTGTTTCATAAATAACTTAGACTTTATTGGAGAATTAATCTTCCCACTATATGTATGTGTTGTTATTAAACCCTTTTTTTTCTTAATATTATCATATCTTTTTTGATAAAAAAAATAATTAAATTGGTGAAATATTTGACTGGAGCTTATATGGTTTCAACTTTAAGAAGTAGATGACATATGAGAAATGAAAGGAATATCCGGATTTAAGCAGATCCTTGGGTTCCTAATCTACCAAATTTCAAGGTATTTTATGATAACCATTCTAATCCTAACATTACTTATGTTTCGAAGTTAATCAATGAGTATGAGATATGCGATACAAATCATCTAAGGTCTATTTTATTTGGAAAGGAAGTAAGAGCTATAACTTATATCTCTTTAGGCTGAACTACAAGCTCTAACAACTTCATTTGGCACCCTGATAAACATGGGAAGTTAATATAGTTAAATTATAATGTTATAATGGAGGAGATGGATAACCATAGCTCTTATTTAGTTAGATCTCAATTGTGAAAGTCAATTCGATATTTAAATATCCAACCTAAAATAAAGAGCTTTATCTTGAGAATTTGTGTGAATGCTCTTCCTTCCATGGTCAATCTATACAAGAGAAATTTTAAGACTAATAACATATGCTATATATGCAATAGGACTGAAGAGACTGAGATGCACATTTTATTTCAATGTGAATATGCTAGAGCATCTTAGTTTATGTATAATCTGGGATTTAATCCTTTTGCTTATAATCAGTCTACCTTTTCTATTTGGTGGCTTCATGTCTCTTATGCTCTGAATTTGTCGGATAAATATTCCTTACTAGTAAAATTTGCTTTTTTGTGTTGGAGTCTATAAAAGAGCAAGAATGAATTCTATTACAATGGGACACATCCGAATCCTTCTTATTATGTGAATAGAGCGCATATGTTATATAATAATTTCTTAGATGCTAACTCATCAACAGCTATTCAAACAAACTACTCTCTTAATAATAACAAAACAATCTCATCATGTATTTCCATTCCCAAATGGAGTTCTCCTCCTACATGGTGGATAAAGTTCAACTTTGATGCATTTTATAATCCCAAATCACAATAGACAGGAGCAGCAATGGTTGCAAGATCCTCCAATGGTAGTTTTGTTGATGGACTTGCTTGCCTCATAAGATCCTCTTCCCTCATTAGAAATGAAGCCCAAGCTCTTCTTTTAACAGTTCAACAAGCACAGAGATTTAATTTTATAAGAGGTACTTTTGAATATGATTTTTTTACTCTCATACAAGCCATCAATTTTCATAAATCTTGTCTTTGAAGATTGAAAGATACGTTTATAGCATCAGAAGCTTAAGGGGATTTTTTATGTATTGTTCCTTTGCCTTTGTTAAAAGATCATGTAACTTAGTAGCTGATTGGCTTGCATCTGGAGTAATGCATAAACAACTTAGATATGACTGGGGAACTAATCACCCCCACTACTTAGATATTAGGTTGTCAAATGATCTTTCTTAATCTTATTCACTTTTTTCTGATAGAAGAAACAAAAACTTTAAGAAGCAGATCTTAGCCATTGAGTTGCAAGGTCAAGTACCAACCAACCATTGACTTTTTTTTAATGATTTAGAGTGTATGATAAACATGGAATTGAATCTTTTAATTGTAATTTATAGAAAAATATCATTTTATTACAATTAAACTTATAAATTTTATTACGCATTTTTTTTAGAATTATGAATTTTATTGTGCATGTTAAGAATTTTCTTTAAAACGTATCATTTAATTTGCAAGATTTATGGAAAGAACATCAAGAATGTAATGTAATATTTTTTTAAAGAAAACTTTACAATAAATTTTATTCAAACGTCAAATCAATGTCTTAAAAGTAAGAGAAAAAAATGAACTTTACAACATGATTTATTTTCTTTTTATTGAAAAGAACATATTTTTGGGCTAAATATTATGCCCCGCATAGAAACTTAGGGTTTGGTATTTGTCACTGTCCAACCATCTTCTACTATATAAGCTGAACTTTTCTAGCAGACCCTTCGCAATGCCACCCGTGCTGCCCACCCTCTTACATTTTATCGCACCGTTCATATCAGCTCCGGCCTTTTTTTTTCCAGGCCAACATACTACTTATCAGAAAAAAAACACAAAAAGTTCACAAATTAAAACAAAACTTTTTTTATCAAGCAGTTCATTTGTCCCTGGTTTCCATTTCCAACAACACTAGTAAAGGGTTTTTTTGTTATTCTCTTTTCTAGGTTTTGTTTGTTTTATCACATGAAATTTGGAGAATGGCTTAGGCTCAGCCTCAGGTTCAGGTGCAGCCACAGACTCCAGTTTCTGCTCCTAATAAGGTGGCAAGCAATGGAGTGAACCGGTTCGTGTAACCTCGTTGTATGTTGGGGATCTCGAATAAAAAGTGACCAAAACTCAAGTTTATGATTTGTTTAATCAGATAGGACAGGTTGTATCTGTTCGCGTATGCAGGAACAAATAATAGGAGCTTTATGATCTCGAATAATTAACCACTAGGAACAATTATTTCTCTTTTTACGTTTCACTTTTAGAAACATTTCTTTTTTTTCTTTTCTTTTTTTATCAACAACCATTTATTTTATTTAAATGATGGTGGTTCCTTAATGAAATAGGGAATGATCCATATATAACCTAATTTTTGGGCTATAAATTATTAGTTAATTTTGAGCTTATTTTTATTGGATAAATTTAAATTTTGGACTTTAAATTATTGACTAAAACTCTTTTTAAAAATATATATATTTTTATTTAAAAAATTGACTAATAACATGTTATTAATAAATATATATATATAAATATATATATATTGCCTAAACCCCACTAAAAATATAGTTGATGCAATTAACTTCATTATTGTTGTTTTCAGCGTCTCGAGCATTAGAAGTACTTAATTTCACTCCTGTCAATGGCAAGGCAATTAGTATAATATATTCTCATCGCGATCCTACTGTTTGTAGAAGTGGTACAAGAAATATCTATATCAAGGTATTTGCACCCTTTTTTGTTTTTCTTCTTTCAATATATGTTGGTAGTTGTTCCTTTATTTTGTGCCTTCAATTTATGCTAATATTTGGCTTTCTTTTATTTGTCATGGTAGATTTTGGACAAAGCAATTGACAACAAAATTCTACATGACACATTTCAGCATTTGGGAATATTTTATCTTACAAAGTAGCAACTGACACTGACTCTTCGGGTCAGTCTTTAGGATTTGGTTTTGTATAATTTGATAATGAGGATTCTGCTAAAACTGCAATTGATAAGTTGAATGGCATTTATGCTGGACCTTTCCTCCGTAAACAAGAAAGAGAGTTTGCCATAGACAAGGTAAAATTCAATAATGTTTATGTAAAGAATCTTTCAGAGACTACAACTGAGGAAGATTTGAAGAAAATTTTCGGTGAATATGGAACTATTACTAGTGCTGTAGTTATAAGAGATGGCCCAGATGGGGATGGAAAGTCCAAAGTTTTTGGATTTGTCAATTTTGAGAATCCATATGATGCAGCTTAATCTGTTGGGGTCCCCAATGGGAAGACATTTGATGAGAAGGAGTGGTATGTTGGAAAAGCACATAAAAAATCTGAGAGAGAAGTTGAATTAAAATGACAGTTTGAGTAAAAAAAGATTGTGGACAAATTTAAAGGATTGAATCTGTATGTTAAGAACCTAAATGATAGCATCACGGATGGTAAGCTGGAGAAATTGTTCTCAGAGTTTTGTACAATTACTTCGTGCAAGGTTTGTATGCTTATTTCCTTCATATGAAATTATTTGGGAAAAGAGTGGTATGAGTCTTCTTTTTTGTTGTAACTTTTCTCTTTCTATCCTTGTTGACATTTTTAATAGGTTATACGCGACCCTACTGGCATAAGCAGAGGATCAGGCTTTATTGCTTTCCCAATTGTTGAAGAAGCGTCACGAGCTATAAGATAGTGTAGTTCATGTTAATGTATATAGAGTAGTTCATGTTAATGTATATAGAGAGCTGCCAACTTGCCCACTTTTGGGACAAGTTAACAACTTGATATTTTTCATAGATATTTAAAATGCCCTCTTTTTCTATTGGGCTTTAAAAAAATTAAACACTCCTAAATGGACGGCATCTCTCTCTTTCTATTTAGGAATTATGGTCTTCATCCTTTCATATTTTTCAGTTTTCTCTTTTTAGTTTATTCTTTATGTATTTGATTGTTCTCTTTTCCTTTTCATATTTCCTTCCCACTAAAAAAAACTACTACTTAATTTTTCTACTTTTTCTGAAGTCCTTTCTTTTCAAATAGCTAATTTGATCTCCTCTTAATCCCTTTTTATTCAACTTTGGAGTCAAGTAGAAACCTAGCGAGAGATAGGGAGAGAGAAAGAGAAGATCGGAAGGTAGTTAACAATAGATATCAAATTGGAGTCATTTCTTGGAGTTTCTCTTTGGCCAAAACTCAAATAGGAGGCTTTTGGATTATTCTCCTAATTTTTGGAATGAGTGAAAATCCATTTTACATTTGAAACCGCAGATGTGATTGAGCAACATTAGATTAGAATTACTTAAATATCCTTGGAATAATTTTGAAGTTCAATAAAAATGAGAAACAGTAATTTACACATATATGCTAATTGATAGTTTTTCTCCCATATTTTATATTTCTCTTTTTATCTTAATTTTTATTTTATTTTTGGTTCTCTGCAGCTTAATGAGATGAATGGTAAAATGGTTATATATTGCACTTGCACAAAGGAAAGAAGAACAAAGAGCAAAGTTGTAGGTAATAATTTTGAGCTTAGATGCTGTATTAATTGTTCCAAGGTTCTGTGGAGTTGAAAAATGAAACAACAGTATCATGAGTCATTGGATTATATTGATTTTATTTGTATTATTGCTTACACTAATATATTTTAGTTCATGTAGTTTTTCTCCTCCCTTGCTTCCCCTGGCACGTGCTTTCTTAGATCTTTCTTCTTTTGTGAAGGCATAGTTTTCACTAACGCATCTTGCAATGGCACCTACAGTTAGCCCTCAAATGCCAATCTACCCCTCTGGCACTCCAGGCATTGGACAACAACTATTCTATGGTCAAGGCCCTCCTGCTATTGTCCCTCCCCAGGTCAGCGCTTGTTAACTTTAGGGCATTTCTTTGGACCTGCCATGCCAGAATATGCTATTTATGGGTGGATTTCATTGCCTATCTTTTTTGTTTTAGCTATACTTACCATTCATTTAAATTATGATGATGATGATGATTATGCATTAGCCAAGTTTTAAGCTATATTTTTATGCCCTTTAGATATCAAAGTGATTTGAGAAAAGATAAATGAAATTTAAGATATATATGGAGTAATAAATTGCTTTAGCTAGTTAGGTAGATAATCTTTGTAAATGTGAAGTTTTCTTGCTTCTTCCATTAGTAGGTGGATGTTTTATAATTCAAGTTTAACTTAGAGGTTTTTTCTTTCCAGCAAACTTCTGTTAATTTCTCAATTATGTGATATAAATCTTAAGTTTCCATTTCTGCGCTCCAAATATTTATTTCCTATCTTTATAGCTGATTGGTATGATAAAGTTGTGTTAAATTTGTTCTTGGTGTGCTTGTTTTATCCTTAACCATTTGCAAGACAACAATTGACAATTGGCCTCGTTCTACAATGACAGTCTAGATTTGAGTATCAACAGCAACTGGTTCTTGGAATGAGGCCAAATTTTTTTCTTCCAATGGTCCAACCAGGTCAGTAGGCTCAGCGCTCGGGTGGCTGGAGATCTGGAGTAAGGCCTATGCAACCTCAGTAACCACTACCCCTTAAGCAGCCACATGTGGGTGGTAATTTGACATTCATCCAAAATATTTGTTCTTGTCTTATTTGTTCAAACAGTTCAATTTGTAAGTCTGTAAAGTGTACTTTGAGCATATAAATTTTAATATATTTTCTTCTCATTTTGAGTTGTAGATGCTTCCTAAGGGGCGTGTTTATCGATACCCTCCTGGTCGCAACACGTCTGATATTCCCATGGCTGGTGTTCCTGGAGGCATGCTTCCTATTACTAATGATATGGGGTGATGCTATTTAGAGACGGTGCATTTTCATAGCCTATGCAAACTAGGGCTTTGGCTACTGCCCTTGCCAATGCATCACCAGGGCAACAGAGGACAATGAGTATAATATTGCATTTCATAACTGTTATTTCCTATTGTGTTCAACTTTTCTATCAGAGTAGCCCCAAGGCACAATATTGACTTCTAATAATGTTTGATTGTATTTTGTGCGCCATGTAGTTGCTGGGGGAAAATTTGTACCCACTTGGAGACTAGTTGGAGCATGACAATGCTGCAAAAGTGACTGCATGCTTTTGGAGATGGACCAAATTGTGTTTTTACACTTGCTGGAATCTCCAGAAGCCCTGAAAGTGAAAGTTGCCAGGGCAATGGAGGTGCTAAGAACTGTTCAGCAGCAACAGGTTAATAGTCTAACTGATCGAATGGCCTCACTCTCCCTTAATGACAACCTTGCTTCTTAAGCTTGGCTATTGTTATTTTTAGAACACATTCTAAATCTTTCATTATTTGGTATGGCTCCCAATTTTTGCCTGTTCCAAGGATATTATTTTAGTTGATATTCATTCTTAATATTTTATGTGTTAAGTTGATATTCAATCTTAATATTGCATTTGTTAAGTTGATATTCAATCTATATGTCAAAGCTCCTCCATACCAGCTTTTACATCATTAAACAGTTGGTTCCAAACATAGTGATGCATTCCTAGACCTTATTACAACAATTAGGAATCTCATTAACGGAGTCTGGTTTAATTGTAATGGGATATGAGATCTAGGAGTTCATTGTTTAATTATCAGGATTCTTAATTTAAAGGTTTGATAATAATTTAAAAAAGGTTTATGAATTAATTTCAAGTTTATCAATGTAAATTTTTAATTATATTTAAATGTATAAAAATGATTTAATAAATTAATTTCAATTAGTATTCAATAATTAAAAATAAATCTTGTTATTTTAATAATATTGATTTAAATGAAAAATATATTTTATTAATTTTCTTTCTTGCAATCTTCATTACTTTCATTGCACCAATATTTTTAATTTGGGAAAATTACGTATCTAACATAAAAACAGTTTCCAATTTAAAAAATACAGCCAAAAAATTTTATTTACAAATATTCGAAAACTTCTTCAAAAATTCATATTAATAAAACAACACGAAACAAGAATAATAAAAAAATAAAATAAAAATTGCTCGTGTATAGCTAATTTACACGTAGAGTATAATAATTATTATAATATAAAAAAACTAAACTTATAGAAAAACAAAGTAAAAAAATTACATTATTGTAAAATTGTATATAAAGTATAGGTGTTATGTGAACATCATAAAAAAATATCTCATTTTTCAAGACAATCAATATTTTATTTTTATTTTTATTTTTTTAAAATTTATTGTTAAATAAAATATTTTAATAAAATAATAAAAATTTATATTTTAATTTATATTTTAAACATATAAAATATATTAATTTTTATAAAGAAAAATTTTAATTTTAATTGCAAAAAACAAATAAAACTTACAAAAATAATAAAAATATATAAAAAATATATAAAAATATATAAAAAATATTAAATTTATATTCAAATAAATTTTACATATTATAAACATAAAAAATATAGTAAAAAGATATTAATTTTATTAAGTAAATATTGTGTAGATGTTTGGTAGATATTTGTATATATTTAGTGTATGTTATAAGATATTGTACATATTTGGTATTATATATATGTTACTTATTTGTTGTGCATGTTGTATATATATTATGTAGATATTGTGTGAATGATGTATGTATATTGTGTAGATATTGTTTGAATGATGTATGTATATTGTGTGAATATAAAATTAAAAAAATAAAGTTAAAAAATATTAAATAAATTTTGTAGATATGTAGTAGATGTTATGTATATTATATATTTGTAAGTATATAATATTAAAAAAATATTTTTAAATAAAAAATTAAAATCAAAATAAAAATCTTCATTAAAAAATAAAAATAAAAAATAAATGCATCATCGCACAAATAAAAAAAGGAAAAATGTTGAACTTTACAATTGATTGAACTATTCTGAAGAGGAAGAGGGCCCAGAACACAATTCAGATTCTAATATTCCTGATGGTCATGAGATTTTCTCTTCAGAGGCATTTCGCAAATCTGCTGCTGTTATTAACAATAAGTTGCAATCTTTAGCTGCTTCAAAAACAATTGATGAACGGTTACAGCCTGACTTCACTGTGGTTAAGCGTAAACGGGGCAGACCCAAAAATTCAAAAAATAAGCAGGTGAGTTCTTCTCCTATAAATACACCTGAATTATTTTCTCCATGAATTACATACAGTGGAATGTGCGTGGTTTACTCTCTTCTTTCTCTAGATTGATTCATTTGTGTAAGGACTCTCATCTCTCCTTAATTTGCATTATTGAGCCTATGGTTGATGCCTCTAAGAGTGTTATGTATTGTCATCGTCTTGGGTTTGATAAGGTTTATTGCGCTGGTAGTAACAAAATCTGGGTTATGTGGAAGGACAGTTCGGTATCTCTTTCGAATTTTTCTGATGATCCTCAGATTTTATCATGTTCTATTAACTACTTGCCTCTTTCAATATCCTTCTCGCTGTCTATGGTCTATGGCAAGCATTCCCGAGTTGGTCGTGAGCTGCTATGGTGTAGAATGATTGAGTTAGCTGAATCTGTTCCGGGGCCTTGGTTGGTGGGAGGAGATTTCAATATTATTAAAGTTCCATCAGAATATAAAGGAAATTCGACTCCATGTTATTCGAGTATGCAAGATTTTATCTCCTGTTCTGATGATTGTAGTTTAATTGATTTGCCTTTTCATGGTTGTGAATTTACTTGGACAGGGATGCGGTCCTCTGGCAGAGTTTGGGAAAGGCTTGATCGTTTAATGGCAAATGCTGCTTTCTATGATCTTTTTACAGATTTGTTTGTTAGACACCTTGGTAAAACTACGTCTGACCACTCTCCTCTTTTGTTAGTGGGTAAGCAGGTTAATCTGGTGGTTCCTAAATTGTTCAAATTTCAACACATTTGGCTTACTGATAACTCTTTTATGCCCATGGTTCAGAGTTGCTGGAACTATAATTTTTATGGAGGTGGTATGAGAGGGCTTTTTCTTAAGCTCCAATCATTAAAACGTTCTATCAGTCAATGGAACAGGGAACACTTTGGCAACTTGTTTCATAACATTCATGAGGCCGAAAGGGCTGCTACTGAAGCAGAAGTTATTTACCAATCTGATTCATCTCCGGCTAATCGGACTTTATGGCAGCAGAAGCAAGCGGATTTGGTGCGTATGTATAAGCTCGAAGAAATCTATTGGAAGCAAAAATCACATATAAAGTGGCTGGGAGACGGTGATAATAACACAGAATTTTTCCACAATTTTGTTAAGATGTCCAGGAAGGTGAATAGAATTTCGACAATAAAGAATTCTGAGGGGTTATGGCTTTCGGATCAACAGTCTATTGGTGCAGAGGCGGTGAAATTCTATCAAGACCTTTTCAGTTCAGATGGTATTAAAGATTATGAATCGTTGTTATCTACTATTCCAGCTTTAATTACTTTAGAGCAGAATGCTACTCTTGACAAAGTCCCTGATGATTCAGAAATCAAGCTTGCAGTATGGCAATTAGACCCCTCTAGTGCCCCAGGTCCAGATGGGTTTGATGGAAAATTTTTTCGGGAATGCTGGCAGATAGTGGCTTGGGATGTATGCAGTGCGGTAAAAGAGTTTTTCTTGGGATTGGCTATTCCTTTCTCTTTCAGTGCTTCTCACATCATTCTATTACCAAAGGTAAACAATCCATCATCTTTTACTCATTTCCGGCCTATATGTTTGACTTCTTTTATCAGCAAAGTTTGTACCCGCATTCTTGCAAATCGTATGGCTCCTATTATTGAGGAGATTATATCACCTGAGCAGGCAGGTTTCTTGAAAGGACGATCCATCCATGAACAAATCTTGATAGCTAATGAGCTCATACATGACATTGATAGGAAGACTAGAGGCTCCAATCTGGCAATTAAACTGGACATGGCGAAAGCTTTTGATCGGGTTTCGTGGGATTTCTTAAAAGCTGTTCTTTTAAAATTTGGATTTTCCAATAAGACTGTTTCCCTTGTCATGGCTAATCTGGAAGCTACCCGCTTCTCTGTGGTGGTTAATGGAGTGTGCCACGGTTTCTTTAAACCAGAAAGGGGTGTGAAGCAGGGGGATCCCCTTTCTCCTTTGCTTTTTATTATTGCTTCAGAATGCTTCACTAGAGGACTAAAGGACCTTGTAGCAAGAGGAAAAATTGGATTTTACAAAAGTGCCAAAAATTGTGAGATCATTACGCATTTGGCATTTGCAGATGATCTGTTAATTTTTCTTAACGGAGATGTAAAAAGTGTGTTAAACTTTTCTGCTTTTCTAGAATCCTATCAACAAGGCTCGGGTCAAGCAATTAATTTGGAGAAGAGTTCCTTTTATTGTTCCAAAAAAGCATCTCACAGTTTTGTCGTAAAAATAAGCAGGTTGCTCTCTATGAAAAAACTCTCTCTCCCTTTCACATATTTGGGTGCACCAATTTATCAGGGGATCAACAGAGCACCTTTCTGTCAATATTTGCTTAATAAGGTTGACGTGAAGTTGGCTGGCTGGACTAAGAAGCTTTTGTCAACTGGGGGTCGGTTAATATTAATTAAACATGTTCTTAGTTCAATACCAATTCATACTTTTGGAGCAATGCAGTTACCTATGCAAGTTATTACAGCATTGGAAGCTAAATTTGCCTCTTTTCTCTGGGATTCAGGCACGGAACAAAGATATCATTGGGTAAAGTATGAAAAATGTTGCTACCCTACTAATGAGGGGGGACTCGGCTTAAGGTCTCTCCTCTCACTTCAAACTGCCTATTCATTGAAAATATGGTGGAACTACAATCGGGAAGCTTCCCTCTGGTCTCGTTTAATGCATCAAAAATATCATAGGAAGGGGTATATGACTTTCAGCCAAATTGACTCGAGCATTTGGAAAAGACTTTGTAAGATCTCTGATTTGGCTAATTCCTTGTTTCGTATTCAGGATGGTGTACTTTCTTGGAAGGGCTCCGGGTCTTTGGAATTTACTTTGGCCCTTGCATATCAGGAGGTGCGTAGGAAGAAGTCTGAAATTTTATCATATCAAATGATTTGGGACTCCGCTATCCCCTCCAAGATGTCAATCCTTTGCTGGCGTTTGTTTCACAACGCCCTTCCTTTGCCTAACAGACTACAAAGAATGGGTATCTCTACGGTTTCATGCTGTCCTTTTTGTCATTCTGCTGCAGCTTCAGCGGATCATATTTTTTACAAATGTGCGCTCATTCAATCCATCTGGAGTAGCTATAGACCCATCTTATTAGCTAGACCAACGCATGCAAACACTCTCCGAGGAGAGCTGATGCAGTGGTGGTTGGAATACTCCCCAACGTCTGGAGCAGGTAGGATCGCCAAATTCATACCGCAACTGATTCTTCATTCCCTCTGGGTTGAGTACTGCCGTATAACATGGGGCGGGGAATCCTTTTTCTTGCCTAGATTGAGTCGTGTAATCAGGGACACTTTATTTAATTGGGGAGTGTTTCATGCTCAGGATAAGTTTGCCAAGAACGATCACCGTTTTAAGGACCTGTTGCCTGCTAATTTTGGCAAAAAGCGTAATCTTCTGCCAGTTTTGGTTACTTGGAAGAAGCCTTTAAATGGGCGCCTTAAACTGAATGTCGACGCCTCCTTTACAGGGTATGGAGCTGCTGGTGGTTTTGTGCTTCGGGACCAAAATGGTGTGATGATTACTGCTTCTGGTTTTTCTATACAAGCAACAACAGCTCTTGATGCAGAGGCGCAAGCTGTATTGTTGGGTTTGGATTGGTGCATTAAATATCAGTTTTTGCCTATTGACATTGAAACTGACTCTGAGACTCTTGCCGTCCAGATCCTTTCCCGCTCTAATGTCAATGCTCGACGGATTAATTCTAGAATTCATACTACAAGATCAACTATCTCTCATATATACCGTGAAGGTAATCAGGTTGCGAATTATCTTGCTATTTATAGTAGAAGACACAAGAAAAACGTCATTTACTCTTCTTTTTCAGCTCTTCCCCATGCCTTGCAAAAGCTTGTAAATTCGGATACCATGGGTATCCCTTTCATTCGTTATCATTAGTCTTAAGCTTTTGTTGGTGCTGCTCTTTTCTGGCTAGAGCGGCCATATTCCTTTTGTTTTCATATTATAAGCCAGATGTATTTCCTTTTCCATGCTTTCCTATTAAATAAAATATTCGATTAAAAAAAAAGTAAAAATAAACCTTCTGCACAATGAAAATAAATATAAAAAAAATGACGAAAAAGTAAAATTATCTATAAAAATAAAAAAAAATAAATATTAAAAAAATAAAACTGAAATAAAAGAGAGTTAGGTTCGAAAAAGAAAAATTGCCCACATATATTTGAAAACCAAATATCAAAATTCAAGTAATTCTTCTTTTAATTTTGGTCTCATGAGCCCAAATGTGGTAGTGCAACTGATGAAGGTCCATAAAGCCCCAAAGTGATTGTTATTTGACAGTACCTAACTCGTCCAATAGAAAAAGCCGAAAAGAAAGTTTTATTCATGGAATTTCTTCAAAAATATATAGAAAAATAAAAATATTTTAAAAAACCCAATTTTTTTTAAAATATTCACTTTTTTATTTTCAATTTTTTAAAAAATACTTGAATGAATATATTTAAAATACTAAAAATATATTTTATTTTCATAAGTATATATATAAGGTTCGAGTTGTGGAAATGGCCTCTTGCAATTAATTGCAAGGAAATATTGCGTATAAAGACTCAATGAGTCCGACTCTTTTCAGAATCTGCTTATTGCGAGAGCATTCGTACACCGGACTGTCATTTTTTTTTTTTACATCTAGTATATTTTTATATATAAAAAAATATGCAAAAGCTATACGGTATTTCTTAAAACAATTAAAAAAAAGGAAATAAGTTTTCCCCATATTCAATTCTTTCAGCACTGGCAAAGGATTTGAATCAATAAATTAATAAATTTAAGCCTCAACTGTTATGACATATATAGTTAAAGAGTTACACTTAGTTCTCAAACCAGTTGAGCAAACATAGGACGTTGTTGATAAATATTGGTGTAGGGTAGACCAATAGGAGGAAGATAGAAAAGTGGGGATGAATTTATGTACTGTGCATAAATATTGGCTTTTGTGTGTACCCTTTGGAAGGGATAGTGTCCTTAAAGTCTCTGTCTCTGATCGTCCTCTGTGTGTTTTCTGTTATCCTGATAGCTTAGCTTGGCTAGACAAGCTGATAGCATTAACTTTTAAGGGAAGTAAAATTACGAATTGTCATATGGTCTTTTTTTTCTAAATTATTTTATAAATTTGGTCCGAATGAAAGAGGAAAGTTTATCAACCGAATGCGCTACAATTATCACTTCAACTCAAATATAAGAATGAGAAAAAAATTTAAAATTTGACTACTATTTGATTAGTTCAATCAATTATATTGGTTTAAATTAATTGAATTAATCAAATTTAATTTATATATTTACTAATAAAATAGATCAAATCTGATAAAAAATTGATCGAACCGATCTTTTTTAGTCGATTTTTAAAAATAATTTCTTTTACTATTATTAAGTGATAAAGTTGATCGAATCATAAAATTCAGCCAATTGACTATGCTCGTGCATACTCAAACAATTTACAAAATTTGTTAAACAGAAAAAATATATATATTCTCAATTAGCCCAGTCCATTTTATTTTTTTGGCGCAAAAAGGTATTATTTTCTAATTATTATTTATCATATTGACTTAAGCCTTCCAATTAGATTGTTATATATAATTTTTAAGTTTTACTAATAACTTTTTTTAATGTTATGTTACTGTTTTATATTAAATTTTAGGAGCAGCACAGCAGCAACAAGAGCAACAACAGAATATCGACAGTATAACCATGGAAAATGAACATAAATAGCGTCAATGATTTCATAATATAAGACAGGACCTTTCAAATTCAATATATATGGGGAAAAGTGGTGCTTTTTAGCCATTAATCAAAAGCTTTTTTTTTTTTTTGCTTAACGTTAAAACCAGGGAGTTTTTGGTGGAATATGTACTATGAGATGTATACACATATGAATTATTTAGCAGTTGAGCTCATTATTCCCCTAAAACAGTAAAACTTAATCATTATTGTTTTTTTTTCAATTATGTCATATGTTGATTACTGGTTATGGTGTGCTCTATGTTTCTCCCTAGTCTTAGGCTTCATAAATGAGTTTTTTTTTTTCAAGAGTACTGTATATACACATGAGTTTGCTTATATAAATGAAGAATTGAAAATTAATTGGTTTGATTTTTTTATTTATATATGAAAATAAAATTAGTTTTAAAAATATCTTTTTCTTTTCTTTCAAAAACGTCTCCTTTTTAACTTTTATTTTTAAAAATATTTTTTTTATAAATATACATCTATTGTAACAAAAATATATCACACTCTCGAAAAAATATACATATTATATATCTAAAATATACTAAAATTATAAAATATTTTTTAAAAAAAATTTAAAATTTGGCATATAAAATGTATTTTTTTATTTTTTTTTAATTTGTAATAAGGGTTTAATCGTTGCTTTTATAAGTGGAAAAAAGCTTTTTTAAACTAATATTTTCATAACTCTATTTATCATTATTGATGAAAAAATCAAATATAAATGATGGATATTAAGGAAAAACACTAAAATTTGAGATTTTTATTCATCGCTCAAACTAATCAAATTTGACATATTCACCTTATCCATTGATTTTGTGAAACTTTCCATTTAATTAATTTATAGGGTGTTCTAGAAACCAGACTATGATGAAGGAATGCATAAAAAGGGCAACTATTTGTGTTTTAATTAGTTAGCAACCTTTACCCAATTTTGGTTGGATTGAGTGAGTCTATTGCCTTGTTAAAAAGAGGATTGGATTCACAACCCCCTAAAGAGATTTACTTAACTCTTTCTATTTAATGGTGTTTTGTCTGACATATGCTTACAAGCATCTAAAATTTTAACTAGTTATCTATTTATTTTGAATATTTATATATAAAAAAATTATAAATATATTTATTAAAATTATATTATTATAAATATTTATTAAAATAAATAAAAATAATATAATAAATTATTTAATCAAATTAACTTATAAATCAAGTAATTATAAATATTGAAATAATAAATTTATCTCTCAATTTTTTTCAGCTTTCAAACTGAATTTATAAATATATAAAATTAATTAAATAAATATTTCATTTTAAATTTAAAATTTACATACTTATTTAATGTACTTATAACCTAAGTTGAACACTCTTTTAAGTAAGATTTGACTTTTTAATGTTAATATGTGAAATTTTTTTTTATTTACAAATCTTTGATTTCTAACGCGATAATTTTTCTGAATGAGAAAAACAAACTTAACATAATATAAAAATTTTAACAATTATTTATTTATTTTTTTTGAAAAAGAAAAATTAAAAATTTAATTTTTATGATTTATATGATTGTAATATAAGCATTTATAAACTTATTTTATAATTTTATAAAATTTGAAAAAATATATTAAATGTTCAAGTAATAAAAATTAAAAAAACATGTTTTACTTGTTTTATAAGTAACTTAAATGAATATTTTTTTTTCAAATAATTTATGAAATATATCGTTATGTTATATTTTTATTTAAAAATAAATTTGTATCATTAAATTTTTTTAAATATTTTTATACTCATTTAATGTTTTTCATATATTATTTTTTTGATAAATGTTATACTTTAATTATAAAATAATTAATTTTAGTTTTTCATTATACTTTAACTATATTTAAAATTATTTCACAATTTATCCTCATGATTTGTTATTAAACATTTTACTTTAATTATATTCAATAATATTTCATCATATATTAAGTCATACAAATTAATTTTACAATAAAGATTTCTTTTATTATTTTATAGATATAACAAAATAAATTCTAAACCAGAAGAAAGAAAGATATATAAACTATAATATATAAAAATAAAATTTTATTAAATCCTAAATTATTATTATTATTATTATTAAATTTATTATAAAATTGTTTGTTCATATAGATTGATTTTTTTAAAAACAACATATTGGAGGTTAAAGTTGTTTTTCTTTAATACATAAAATAAATTAATGCAAGAACAGTGTTGAATAATTTTATTGAGGGATTAAACGCGTCGTGTTTATTTAAACGTTTAATATTTTTTAAATTTAAATATGTTTTTAATGTTAAAAAATTAATGTCGAATTATATGCATATATAGTAAATAATAAATAATAATAATAATAATAATAATAATAATAATAAAAGATGTATAGGGTAGAGGAAGTAAATATAAAGTGACGAGAGGGTTATAATTGGTTATGTATCCAAATAACAAACTGTTGGAGTGAGACGGTGGGTGGTTTGACAAGTGTGAGATTAAGAGGGTATTTCCCAAAACTGGAGCTTTTCAGTTTATTATGAATAAGTGATTTTTAGATTATAATCAGATTAAAAATAAGCAGTTAAACGTTTCTGTAAACTAGTTAATAATCAGCTGATAATCAGTTTATAATCAGTTAAGTGTTTCTGTAAAATCAGCTTATAATCAGTTTTTAATTGCAAAAACTGTCAAAATGATCAAACTGTCCCTGAGTTTATTTATTGTATAAAAATAATTTTTCAAATGTCAATTCAAAATTTATTTTGCAATAATAATAATAATAATAATAATAATAAAATTTATATAAGAAGAAACGTAAAAGAATTTTGATGGGAACTAAAGTATATAGGGTGGACAAATTTGGAATATTGAAGATTAGGTAGGGATAGTATGGTCTTTTACTTGGTCAAAACTGCTTAAAAAATAAGTGCTTAAAAAAAGTAGTAAAACCCAACTTTTAAAAAACTGATTAAAATCAGATTATAATCTACTATTTAAGTTTTCAGAAACACTTAAATAAATAATTTATAATCTAAAAACTGCTTATAATAAGTTTTGACCAGCTTTTAAGTTTTGAGAAACACCCTCTGAATAATTGTTGATGTGAAAAAAATAAAATAAAGTGGACCCATTATTTCCCATCACGTGACTCATTTGTTTAGGCATTTTCCTTATTTCCTCGTATGGGCAGTCATGTAAAAACATTCAATCATTAACTATGAGTTCTTTTAACACTTCTCAAATTTTTTTCTTTTTTTCAGATAAAAAAATATTTTTTTAAGAAATACCCTCTCTTTTTTCTATATTTACAAAAAAAATCTAAATAATTTATTTTTATTTTTATAAAGATAAAATAGTACATTTTTATTTTTATAAATATAAGTAATAAATTTATCATTTTTATAAAAATAAATAATATATATTTATTATCAAATTATGTTTCAGTATAAAAAATTAATGATAATTAAAATTTCAATTTATAAATAAATAAATATTGAATTATTGAATTCTTACATGAGTTCAGATATTATATTTATTTTTTACTTTTTTTTTTTAATGAAAATGAAATAGTTGGCCATGTGGGTAAGTCTCCACTAGCAATTTGCTTTTCCACCACAAAGCTAGTGGGCTTTTATTTGTTTCCTTGTTTCACCAATTTCCCTTTTTATAAGTAGACAGAACAAGAATATATATAGAGTAAGTTAATATTTATTTAGAAAAAAAATAAAAACTAGATGAAAATTTAGGAAATAAGAATAGGATAAGCATAGAAGTTCATGGAGAGAAAAAGAAATATATAAATTAATATATAGACAGCAAAAAAATTAGTAGCATATTTTTTATTAAAATAATCACACATAAATTTGAGGTAAAATATATATATATATAAATTCATATATGACGAGAGATTATTATCCAAATACCTAATGTTAGATATTTTAGTTACCTAAAATGCCAATATGTGTATTGTTGTATTAATATTCTCATATAATTATTTATTTCTCTTAATACACAATAATAATAAAAATTTAATATTCTTTATTACCCTAAAATCTCATCAGAATATTGAAAGAATTGAGTGCTTTTACTTATTAAGAATTAAAGCATTATATCGTATTTCTAATTTTTTGTTTTCTCTTTTTTTAAATAATATTTTCTTATATTGATTTTAATTTTGATTTTGAGTATTGATTCTCGTGAACATTATTATATAATTTATTTTATTTTACTATAGTTTTATTTTATATTTTTAATATAAAAAAACCGCTAATAGTTAGTTTAATTATTGGCCTATTAAATAAGAGTGGACTCAATGTCAAAAATAGATAAAATGCTACCTGAAATCTTTAGACATATTTTTTCATATTAAAAAAAAATAATACAGTTAATAATTGTTATTTTTTTTATTGAATAAGAATAAAATATTCATTTTAATGTATGCAAGTTCAAGATCATAAATTTTTATAAAATTAATATACACGAACCTAATGTCAAAATGAGATAAAGTATTATAAAAACTTTATAATATATGTAGCTCCCTCTTGTTAAAAGAAAGTGCATAAGAAAAAAAAAATCTTTAGCACCCATTTGTGGCTTTTCCTAATTGAGAAAGGGCAATTGTTGGTTGCCTTCATGTCTTGCTCTTGTAATCTATAATAGATATTGTTATTATTATAATTCTAAGTTTTATTATATTATATTTGTGTTAGATGGAAAATATTCTAAGTGAGTTTCTAGAAAATTGTCCATTTAGGAATGGTTTCAGAGTCAGTTAAAATGGCTAGAAGATTGGACAGGCAATGGCACCGCAATGTTTGATATTAATTTTGGGGGATATTGGCCATCATTTTGGTGGCCTACCATGAGCTATTAATGAGAGTTACCAATTGGACAAAAACAATTAATTAGAGTTAAATTTACTATTTAAGGTGGCATTTTCAATTAAAAACCACTCAAAAGTCAAGTCACTACGCTGTATTACAATAGTTAATTAGCATTATCAATTAAATAAGATTTTTTTAATTATTATATGCAAAAAATGTTATAATTTTAAAATAATTGATAAAATAATATGTTTATATAAAAAAATATTATATTTATTTATAAATAATTTATATAAAATAAATTATTAAATTATTAAATTTTATTAATTAATTATAAAATATTTTATTTAAAAAATAAAAATATTATTTTAAGATCCTATATTAAAAGATGATTATATCGTTATTTTTTAATATAATAAAATAAAAAAAATATTATAAGTGTAATTTAGATATTGTTTAAATTTTATTAGTAAATTTAGATTATAATTAAATAAGTTTATTTTTTTAGTTTATTTTTTCAGTATTCTATTATATTTTTTAAACACTATAATATAATTTTTTTTAATAAAATATAATCTTTATTGTATATCTTTATAAAATATATTTACAGTAATTAATTTTTTTAATAATCTATCAAATGACCCATTAAATTCAAATTTGAAATTTACATAAAAATAAAGCATGCTCATGATCACTATATTATATTTTGGTGGTCAAATAAAAAGTTTTTTTTATAAAAATATTAACATTAATAACTCAAAAGTAAAGGAAAATATAAAGAATTAAATTTAATTATGTATATATTTACTGTTAATGCTTTTTATTTTTAAAATATAATTATTATTTATATGTAATATATGTAAAATATATATAATAATAAATTAAATTAAATTAAATTTTAAATAAAAAATTCAAATGTCATTGAATATTATTTATATTAAAAGTTAAAGTAAAAGTTTATAAAAACCAATTAATCTACATGATGAATTACTAGAGAGAGAGAGATATAGAGATTAATTGGGAAGAGAAAAGAGACTAAGAAAGTGGAATAGGAAAAGAGAGAAATTGCAGTTTGAATTTTGCCTCGATTTGTCGCTGTCCGATGACCTTTATTTGATAGCGCGCAACACATGGAGGACGACCATCGTCCGACGAGTTGATCGATATCAGAATGGTCGTCATCGGCCATCGTCCAACAAAGTACACACTGTACGAAACAGTTGGCGTGAACTTTTGATTGACTTTTCAACCCCTTTCCTGTTTTTTTTTTTTTTGGCAATTTTGATATGATTGAGATTTTTTTTACGGGCTTCAATTTTGTATATCATTCTTAAATTTAGCAAGAATTCGGCGACATTCCGGTCAGATCAAACAGTGTTCGGCGGTCAATATTTTAATTTTCTTTGAAAATTTTTTATTAAAATAATTAATTACTTAAATTATAATTATTTGAATTATAAATTGATTTATATTACAATTTTATTAAAGTATATAATTTTATTTAATTTCCAATTTTTAATTAAAGACTATAATTTTAGTTAATTATCTAAAAATATATTTATTTACTTTATTAATTGATTTAGGAAAATCAATTATTATTTTATGATTGGATTATAGTTCATAATTATCAATTGATAAAATTAATTAAATATATTTAAATATGAATATATATATATATGAAGTTGTTTAACTAAATAGAATAAATTGGCAAATGGACAAATTGAATAATTAGTAAATTGATTAATTTAGTTATGTTTATTACTATTATTAAAGTTGTTACTAGTTTAGGAAATTATTATTTATTAACTAATTGAATTAATTATTAGGTATTAAATAGGTTGATTGATTATTTGAATTTAAATTAAATAGTTAATGTATTATATTTAAAATTTATAAAACTAATTACTTAATTAAAATTAGCATTGTTGTAATTATTAATATTATCGAATAATAAATTTAGTATAAACTACTATATTTGAACTAAAGATAATTAAGTAATTATTTTATAATGAGAATTAATCAAATAATGTTAATATACTAAAAGTAATTAAGTAATTATTTTATAATGAGAATTGATCAAATAGTGTTAATATAATAAAGATAATTAAGTAATTATTTTATAATGAGAATTAATTAAAGAGCATTAATATAAGTAAATAATAATATATTATTATTATTTTAAAATTATAGCAAAATAAGAAGTTAATATATAATAAAATAAATCTACCATAAGATGTACATTAATATGTAAAAATATTAAAAAAATTTAAATGATAAATAATAAATTAAAAATAAATTTAAATGTGCAATTTATATTTAAATACAAATGTAGGTCAATGATTGTTAAATAATCGACCAATAATTGACTTAGAAAAAATAAATTTGCAAGTTCAAAATAAATTATAGTATTCATCCCTTCTTTTATTGCTTTGAAAAAATTTAATAAATTTTGAACCATTCCATGCATTTATTAATTATGTCATATATTTGTGAATTATAAAACTTAATGTGATTTTTTGGCTTGTGTAATCATATCAAGCCATTTATTTAGCCGATGTAATATAATTTCAACTTAATAGGAACTGTATTTTCAGACTATATGCACATAGAGACTTATAATAAAAATGGCAGAAGCTATTGCTTTTACGTATGTGTGTGATATGTGATAGTATTATAATATACATAGTGATATATTTTCTCCAGTGCTATTATTACGTGTTTATATATCATATTATTTGTTTTGCTTTTGTGATATTAGTCTTATGTTGGGAAATTGAGGTGATTACCACTCTATTCCCTTAGACCAGATTAGTAAGAGAGCGAAAATAAATGCGGAATAATAACACAGAATTTGATAACGGAGTTCGGCCAATTATGCCTACGTCTCCGGAGCTGCTGCAGACTTCTATTAAGGAGAAAATACAATATGTTTACAAACACTCACAACCCTCACTCAATTATGAACAAGAATTTTTCCTCACAAAATTCTCTCAAAGACACTCTCTTCTCTTTACTTCTTCAATTTCTAAGTTGTATACTCCAAATGAGGGAGATGAGTTTATATAGGCTTCAAAAACATGGGTTGGTGAAATTAGTCAATAAATTAGGCACCTCCATTTTGACAATTACCTAAATTAGGCACCTCCATTTTTTACTATGACAATTCCCCAAATTAGGCACCTCCACTTTTGACAATGTCCTAAATTAGACACCTCCATTTTTTACAATGTCCTAAATTAGGCACCTCCATTTTTTACTAAAAAATAGTTGGTGCCTACTTCTTTGACAATCTCCCACTTGAAGACCGATTTCAATCTGTCTTCACATCTTGATCAATGCAACAGCTCTTCTACGACCTTGATACTAGTGTAGGCCAACTGAAGCTGAGCACAGCTTCAGTTTATCAATATTCACCGTCTTCGTCAACATATCTGCCGGATTTTGAGTTCCACTAATCTTCTCAAGTTTCAAAATCCCATCTTCCAAAAGTGACCTGATAAAGTGATACCGCAACTGTATGTGCTTCGTTCTGGCATGAAAAGACGGATTCTTTGCTAGATGTATGGCACTCTGACTGTCACAATGCAAGATATTATTTTCTTGCTTCTTGCCCAACTCCTCCAAGAAACCTTGGAGCCAAACCATTTCTTTGCTGGCTTCCGTGATAGCGACATATTATGCTTCAGTTGTGGAGAGAGCAACTATCTTCTGTAATTAAGAGACCCAGCTCACTGCGGTACCTCCTAGAGTATAGACATACCCTGTAGTGCTCTTTCTAACGTCAACATTTCCAGCTAAGTCAGCATCCACATAGCCTGCTAGTGTCGTATCTCCACTTTTAAAACAAAGCGCCTTATCTGTGGTACCTCGAAGATATCTGAGAATCCATTTGACTGCTTCCCAGTGTGCCTTGCCTAGATTATTCATGTACCTGCTAACAGCTCCCACTGCTTGAGCAATATCTGGTCTGGTACAAACCATGGCATACATCAAACTCCCAATTGCTGAGGCATATGGCACCTTTGCCATGTGTGTACGTTCCTCCTCCGTCTTCGGTGACTGTTCTTTGGAGAGTCTGAAATGAACACCTAAAGGTGTGCTCACTGATTTAGCATCTTGCATGTTGAATCTGGCTAGTACTTTGGTTATGTACTCAGCCTGTGATAACATCAAAGTCTCCGACTTCATGTCTCTCTTGATCCTCATTCCAAGAATCTGCTTTGCGGCGCCCAGATCTTTCATTGTAAACTGTTTTGACAATTCTTGCTTTAAATTTTTAATCTCTTGCATGTCTGAACCTCCAACGAGCATATCATCAACGTATAACAATAAAATAATAAAGTTATTGTCAAACTTCTTGATGTAGCAACAATGATTTGCTTGGCATCTTGTGAAACCGCTGCTACCCATAAAACTATCAAACTTTCTGTACCACTGTCTAGGAGCTTGTTTCAGACCATACAAACTCTTCTTCAACCTGCACACTAGATTTTTCTTGTCTGCCTTAATGAAGCCTTCTGGTTCCTTCATATAGATCTCTTCCTCCAAATCTCTATGAAGGAATGCTGTCTTTACATCTAATTGTTCAAGATGTAAATTTTCTGTGGCTACAATTTTCAATACCATTCTGATTGTCGTAAGCTTCACGACTGGAGAAAAAATTTCAGTATAGTCAATACCTTCCTTTTGTTGAAAACCTTTTACAACCAATCTTGCTTTGTAGCGTTTACTTCCATCATGCTCTTCTTTGATCCTATAAATCCACTTGTTGTGAAGTGCTTTCTTACCTTGTGGTAGTTCAGCTAATTCCCATGTATGATTTGACATGAGTGAGTCCATCTCATCTTTCATGGCAGACTCCCACTTGATTGAATCCTCCACTTGTATTGCTTCATCGTAGCACTCTGGTTCACCATTGTCTGTCAGCAACAAGTAATGCAAAGAAGGCGAGTAACGTTGGATTGGTCTTGTAATTCTGGAGGAGCGCCTCAATTCCGGCGTGCTTGGCTCCTCTACTTCAGGACTATTCTGAACATCATTTCCAGAAATATCCTCGAACTCAGCAAATTCCTTATTTTCAACATCTATCTTGGAGCTATTTGATTCTGCATTTAATCTGTCTTTGTACATCACATTCTCATTGAATATGACATCCCGGCTTCTAATGATCTTGTGATTTTCATAATCCCAAAACCGATAACCGAACTCATCACCACCATATCCAACAAAGACACATTTGTTTGACTTGGCATCCAATTTACTTCTTCCAGCAGAATCTATATGTATGTAAGAGATACAACCAAACACTCTTAAGTGTGAAAGGTTTACCTCTTTTTTGCTCCATGCTTCCTCTGGTATTCCACCATCCAGAGGTACTGAAGGCCCACGGTTGATTAGGTAGGCAGCGGTGTTGACAGCTTCAGCCCATAAATTCTTGGGCAAGTCAGCATGTATCCTCATGCTTCTGGCACGTTCATTCAGAGTTCTGTTCATGCGCTCAGCTACGCCATTCTGTTGCGGTGTCATGGGAACTGTTTTCTCCATCTTGATTCCGCTGTTTGCGCAAAATTCTCTGAATCTTCTATCTCTGTACTCTCCTCCATTGTCAGACCTCAATCGTTTGACTTTCAAACCAGTTTCATTTTCTACCATAGCCTTCCATTTTCTGAATGTATCAAAGACTTCTGATTTCTTCTTCAGAAAATACACCCATACCTTTCTTGTTGAATCGTCAATGAATGTGACGTAATACAATGAGCCTGCAAGAGATGGAATTGGAGATGGTCCCCATACATCGGTATGGACCAACTCTAATTTTTCTACTTTGGGTGTCTTGCCAATCTTTGAAAAACTGACCTTCTTTTATTTTCCAAAGATACAATCTTCACATAGGCCGACATTGATACTTTTCAGTTCCGGCAACTTTCCTTTTGACAAAAGCGTCTTCATCCCTTTCTCGCTCATATGACCAAGCCTTTGGTGCCATAGGTTTGATTTTTCATCTGCATCTGCTACTGAAATAACATTATCTAAGTTTGAGGTTACATAGAGAGTGCCAGTTTTCTTACCACGAGCAATGACAAGTGCTCCTTTGGTAATCTTCCATTCACCACTTTTGAAGGTTGTACCATAACCATCTTCATCAAGTTGTCCTACAGAGAGCAAATTCCTTTTAAGACCAGGAATATGTCTTACTCCTTGCAGCTTCCAGGTATTCCCGTTTGACAACTTTAATCGGACATCCCCTTTTCCTACGATCTTTAAGGTTTCATCATCAGCTAGATGAACCTTCCCGAAATCACCACTGACATAGTTGTCCATGATTTCTTGGCATGGAGTGGCGTGAAAAGATGCCCCAGAATCTAAAATCCATGATTCAATTGGACTGTTGACACTTAGAATCATGGCATCACCTGCTTCCTCGGTCACATTTGCAGATCCCTGTGAACCGCTATCTTTCTTTGGCGCTCGGCAATCTTTCTTAAAATGACCCTTCTTGCCGCAGTTATAACACTTGAAATCTTTCTTCCCCAATCTAGATTTGTCTCTTCTAGATTTTGATCTGCCACGATTTAAACTTTTTTCTAAAGTTCTCCCTCTAGATTCTGTGTGTAAAGCTGAAGAGGTAGATGCTTCACCCAATTCTCTTCGTCGAATTTCTTCACTCAACACCAGATCCCGAACATCATCGAATTTTAATTTGGTTTTTCCCGATGAGCTGCTGACCGCTGTAACGATAGCATTCCAACTATCTGGTAGAGATGATAAGAGAATTAAAGCCCGAATTTCAGCATCAAATTCAATTTCTACTGAACTCAACTGGGTTGTGATTGTGTTGAATTCATTCAGATGTTGGGCTACTGATGCCCCTTCTACCATTTGCAAATTGAATAACCGCTTCATCAAATGAACTTTGTTTGAAGCTGATGGCTTTTCATACATGTTGGAGAGAGCTGCCATTAGACCTGCTGTGGTCTTTTCTTTGGCGATGTTGAAAGCAACATTTCGTGATAATGTCAATCGAATAACTCCAAGGGCTTGTCTATCG
The DNA here is from genome assembly GCA_947685225.1 of Garcia nutans. NCBI lineage: Eukaryota > Viridiplantae > Streptophyta > Magnoliopsida > Malpighiales > Euphorbiaceae > Garcia > Garcia nutans. The sequence continues at coordinate 3,977,651 of CANTUV010000059.1, read as the reverse complement.
AGAAGATTCCATTCTTCATCTTTCATGCCTTCTGGCTTTATTCCTGAGAGAGGTTGATATAACTTTTTCTGGTACAGATAATCTTCAATCTACATCTTCCAGAAGCCAAAGTCCGCACCGTCGAACTTTTCAATTCTCACTTTTCCTTCATCTGCAGTCATCGCTACTACTCGAATCTGGACTCCTTTGGATCGTTTCTGACTGTTTCTGCAAACCACTGTGTACTAGGACACCTTTGTCGACAAATCAGAACTGCCGACAAAATTTCACTATTCACGAAATTCACTATTCACGTGAATAGTGATCTTGCAAAAAATTGACAGAATTTATCACCCAAAGCTCTGATACCAGTTGTTGGGATATTGAGGTGATTACCACTCTATTCCCTTAGACCAGATTAGTAAGAGAGCGAAAATAAATGCGGAATAATAACACAGAATTTGATAACGGAGTTCGGCCAATTATGCCTACGTCTCCGGAGCTGCTGCAGACTTCTATTAAGGAGAAAATACAATATGTTTACAAACACTCACAACCCTCACTCAATTATGAACAAGAATTTTTCCTCACAAAATTCTCTCAAAGACACTCTCTTCTCTTTACTTCTTCAATTTTTAAGTTGTATACTCCAAATGAGGGAGATGGGTTTATATAGGCTTCAAAAAATATGGGTTGGTGAAATTAGTCAATAAATTAGGCACCTCCATTTTGACAATTACCTAAATTAGGCACCTCCATTTTTTACTATGACAATTCCCCAAATTAGGCACCTCCACTTTTTACTTTGACAATTCCCCAAATTAGGCACCTCCACTTTTGACAATGTTCTAAATTAGACACCTCCATTTTTTACAATGTCCTAAATTAGGCACCTCCATTTTTGACTAAAAAATAGTTGGTGCCTACTTCTTTGACATCTTATTATTGTAGGCTTTTATTGTGAATTAAATTTCATTTATATATCTTTATTGTACATCCACTTTGTGTTATTATTATTATTGATTCCGAAAATACTTTTATTGTATATCTTATTTTATTGGCACTATAATTTTACTGAGATAACGATTTACCCAAATTTCATGTGGGTTCAGGTAGAGGCAACCCAGATCTATCAGCTTCTTAATTTATTATTTTCAGTAAGAAGTTTAAGAATAATATAATTAATCAATATCTATTATATATAATTAAAGTACTAAGTTTGTATTATATTATAGTTGCTCCGTAATATTATTATGAATAGTTTAGTAAAATGTATAGATAAATTATATTATAAATATTAAGATATAAGTACGTGATATATAACATAAAAATAAATATGAAAAAATATATTATATAATTATGATAAAGTAATAAAAATTAGTAAATAAAATTTAAATACACGAGATCATATAAATAATTTGTGTGAATATATTACTTAGTTGAGTTCTACATAATTTATGGTGGCCTTAAAATTATCTAAATTCTATGACCGTATTTTAGAAAATGGAATGTGATATTATTCTTATAAAAGAAAGAAATATATATATTTTACTTTTTTATTTTTATATTTAAAAAAATTTGATTATGTATAAATTTATAAAAAGATTGAAATTTATAAATACATGTTTTTTTAGTGTTCGTATTTTTATTTTTTAAAATATAATTATATTTTTTTTAATGCTCACATTTTTATTTATTAAAATATAATTATACATATATTTAGTGTTCATATTTTTATTTTTAAAATATAAATATAAATATTTATAAAAAGAGTTAAAATTTATATATATTTATTTTTTTATTTTTTGTTTACAAAAATATATTATATATTTACGAGAATGATGAATTTTATATACATTTATTTTTTATTTTTTAAAGTTTCTTATATTATTTTTTTATTTTAGCTATTTTCATGTCTTATATATAATAATATTTTATTTGCGAAACTCATAAAACTAAAAATGAAAATAACAGAATTTGCTTTAGGTCGAGGTCGTCATCAAGGCTTTTTTAATAATTTATGAATTTTAATGAACCATCAAAAACATAAAGAATTTATTAGTTTTTTTGTACAAGTTGAGAATTTTTTTTTAATCTTTTCCCTTGAATTAATAATCTTAAGAAACAAAAAACAATATTGATTTAAACTAAAAAAGTTTAGTTATTGTTTAAAAATATAATTATAAAATCTCCTCATTTATATCATTGGACATTTAATTTTCAAAAATTTTATCAAATATTTAATAGTATTTGATAATACAATTCAATATTAAAATTTTAAATTTAACTAAAACCACTTTAAGATGGCATTTAATTTGAACTTCATAATTCGCATAAAAATCAGAATTGAAATAAAATGGTCCGAAATTGAGACGTCTATTTATGTTTTTTATTTAATTTATTTTAAAAATAAAATTTAATTTCCTTTAAAATTATTTGGATTACAATAAAATCAAATTCATAAACAATAGCTTTTGAAGGTTTCTTCTATCTTGATAAATTAAATATTATCAAAAAAATATTATTAAAAAGGATTAAAATGCACTGCCTTTTAATTAATTTAAATTATCATAAAAATAAAAATAATTTAATTATATAAAAGTCATATTTATTTTATTTAAAAATTTTGTGATTATTTTATAAAAAGTTATATAATAATTTAATTTTCTTTAAAAAAATGCTTCGCATCACACTTTTAAAATTTCTACTTTTTATTAAAAATTTTTTTATTATTTTATAAAAAAGTTGTATAATAATTTAATAATAAATTTACAAAAATTATTATACATATAATAAATTTAACATATAAAATTGATAAAGTTTTAAATTAATAAAAAAACTCTAATAAATTTAATGCTATTTTCTAAATTGGTAAATATTTACAGTATTGTAAATTTTTTCTATCAAATTCTATAAAAAAAAAATCAATAACTAAATGAACTATCCATGAATGGAAAGAACAATCACGCTTATCAATGGAGCGTGGGGGGAAGATTGTTCAGAGATCAATCAATCAAATCATAAAATATATAATTTTTTAATTTTGTACATTAAAATAAATAATTTTTTTTTTACAGTATAGCAAATAATTTTAATAATAAAAGCAACCAAGAAAAAGGGCAATTCTATTTCCCCTCCGCACAAAAAACACTGAAACAGCAATGGCAGCGTGTTAACCGGACCAACCGGCCGGCCCAATCATGAACCGGCCCACCCTGTTCTTTCACTCTCTAAAATTGATTGATGGATTGATGAGGGAATCTTGAGAAAGATCTTTGAAGCAACTTGTCATTTCCCAAATTACAAAAATCCCCACAACACATAATATTAAATTTTTATTATTTTATTTTATTTTATTTTTAACATTAGATTGAAAATTCGACCATGAATCATATATTATATCATTAGATTATATTTAAGTGTGCATTATTTTTATTATCAGTATATATTATTATTATAATAAAATAATATCTCATAGGATTCCTTTAGGACTTATCTACGATAGACTTTATACTATAATAATAATAATATATATTTTTTTATGATCAACAATAATAATATATTTGATAATTCACTGATAATATAAATTGGATTATTTGCCATTTATAGGAAGTGCACATGAAAGCCTATCTATCTATCTATCTATCTCTTGCATCTAAAATTCTACTTTGTTTTTAGATGTGAGTTCCAATAAAGTAACTAATTCTTCAATTTACAATTTGGTAATATTTTTTTTTAATTATTTTCTTCTTATCTTGCCCACACTTCTCATAGAAAAAGGAAATGTAGTTTATTATTATTATTATTGTTGTTGTTGTTGTTTTAAAAATATTTTTAATGATTATTTTTTTATTATTTTATAAAAAAAGTTAAGGTAAAAAAAAATCTTTAGTTGACTAAAATAATTAATTTAATTAAAAATAAAGTTAATATCATATATTTGATGATATAAGTTAAATGATCCCTGATATTAATAAAATTAATTATCTAAAAGTAAATTATGGAAAATATTATTAACTGTTCTTTTCATGTATGAATAAAAAATATTATTATTTGATTTAATATTTTAAATTATTATTTATTTGATAATCAATTAAAACATGTATTTATATAAATTTAAATAGTGTTAATCAAATTTAGAACTCAATTTCAAATTAATCTTTAATTTTAATTAATTACAGTAATTTAAAAATTAAGAGAATTTTATAAGTAAAAAAAATCTTAAATTTCAAATTTCATTAATGCAAAATTATTTATGTTTTTCTAAAAAGAATTTAAATAACAAGAAATTATTTTTTTGAAAGTAAAATAACATGAAAGTATTAATTTAACAATTATATATCATTATTATTGTTTAGACCATATTTAAAATATTTATAAATATCTATGATATATATATAATCATTAAACCAGTGATATTTCAAATTTATATATTTTTCATAATATGTTGGGAGTTTTATGTGGGTGGAAATTAAAATTTATGAAGTTTTAATTTTTAAAATTTATTTTTTCCTAGACAAATTTAAATTTGGCAATTAATTATAATAAATTTTAATTTAAAAATATAACCTTTTTAAGTAAAAATTTTAAAGAAAAATAAAGATATGAGCTTTTTTTTAATTAATAAACTGTTAAACACTTAAACTCTTTTATTTTTTTTCCAAGTAGAATGCAATTTTAACATTTGATTAGTTTTAATCTTTTATTAATTTAATTTAAAATTAATTTTTATTTTTAATAAAAACCGTAATTTTATTTCAATTTTTTTTAAATTTTAATATATATTAATATAAATGATCTTATTAAGCTCTGTTCTATGCCATGAACTTATATATCTTTATATTCTAGAAAAAAAAATTAATAGTAACTTAAATTAGTGATTTGGAAACCTCATTAAACCAAAAAAAAAACCTAATAATAAAATTCCAGTTGTATTAATTAGTGAATGATACAAAAGACGATAAAGTAATTAATAAATGGAAGAAAATGAAGAATTAGGTTTAAATAATTAAAGAAGTGGGCCTAAGAGTGGGCCTGAGCTCCCATAATTCAAAATAGAAATAGACGCAACATGAAGTGAAAGAAAGAGAGAATGGCCCACTTATATGGTACTGTTTCTATATGAGGAAATCAAACTTTTAAGCATAGCCTCGTCCCACTTCCATTATTGGAATTTTTTTATTTTCAGTTTGGAAGAAAAAAAATAAAAAATAAATAAAAAAACCCACTCATAATCGATATTACAGATTAGATTGATCGATAATGAATTGATTGATTTTATTAATATTAATATTTATTATTATACTAATTACTTTTTTTAAAAATTTATTTATTGATCTTGTTTGAGAATATTTATTTTTTTGGTATGGAATGGTGGAATTATGATTTGGCCCACCATTGAATTTCTGATTAAATTTTCATTTTTTATGGGTCCACTTGTTTTCTCTATCTCTTTCATTCTTCCTCAGCTTTGTCAATTCATTTGTTTTTTAATATAAGAAAAAAAAAGATATTATTTTATTTAAGAATCTTACCCTCTTTACTTATTGATTTATTTAATTTTGTATTTTAGTTATTGGGTTTTATTATTTATGAATCAAGAAAAATAAAAATAAAGAAAAACAAAAGTTACAGTAATTGTTTATTGATGGGATGATGTCAAGGATGATGATATCTCTTAATCTACGAATCTATCTATCAATCTATCCTATGGGTTGAGTTGGCTTCCGCATTTATGTAAGTCAGATGTTAGACCCAATCTCTTCCTCACTCGCGTGTATCCACGCTCCTGTGTAATTTTTTTGGATATGTCCATTTATAAAAAGTTTAGAGTAATTTTCTAGAAAATTTTTTCATAAAAAATAGAAATCATAAATTTATATTTACATAGTATAATTTTTTTAAATTAGAAAATAGAAAATAATTTTTTAATTTTAAAAATATTTTAAAGAATATCTTAAAAATATTTTTTAAAATTTTTTAAAATCTTCTTCAATAAATAAAGTTAAATTTCTTAACATAGAAATATAATTTCCATATCCGTATTAAAAAGTAATTTTTTATTTTGATTAAGTGAACATATTTTTTAAATTTTATATAAAAATTAAATACTCTAATTTTTTTAAAAAGTAAAAATAAAAAATAAAAAACTATTTTTTTATAAATAAATACACCTAAAATGCTTCTCTCCAATATATAGGGCAATTGATTTGTGCGGTAATGATATGATTATATTTTATTTTTATATATTAATGAGATATATATATACACTTAGGGAAATGTGAATTTATCATAAAATTATGTCTTAGTGTATAAGTTACTTTATATATTAATGTTAATATATACTTTATTTTTCACTTATAAGAAGGTTTCATTATAAATAGGTTTGTAATTCAACATTTTTTATTTTGTCTCATGTAACAAAGTATACAAAAAGTTGGTGGGGATTGATTCATAGGAAAGGAAAGAGAGGGACATGAATCTATGATTGGTATTTTCATGTTATTAATTATTATTGTTATTCAAGTTGATAGATAATAGGACAAGTAATGGGACCAACATAGACAACTGGTTAGTTCTTAAGGGTTGAAAATTATATAAAATAAATAAACATAAAAACATTAAAATTTCAAGAAAATCCCTGGCTATTGCTATTTCATCTAACATATGTAGAACCAATGACGGGACGGGGGCCGTGGCCCTAACCTAAAAAAATGTGACTTTTTTCAGTCTAATTATATATAAAAAATTGCCTATGATTTTTATTTTTTAAATAGAAATAATTTATATATATATATATGTGTATATTTATACTTATGTATGATATAAAATAATAAAATATCTGGTCCTTTTATTTATTTATTTTACTTCTTGACTCCGTAGGACAAGACTTTTAAAAAGATCGATGATTTAGCAACAAGAGTAAAAAAAGCGTTAATGAGTTTATTTATGAATAGGATGTTACACCTAGTGTTGAAAAATTACTTAATTTTTCCTACTTAATTATATAAATAGCATGTAAACTTTCATAACTTTTATATAAAAATTTTTAAATTTTAAATTATTAATTTTTAATATTTTACCAATTAAATTTATAAACTTCAATTTATCTAAAAATTTATAAATTTTTAATATTATATCAATTAAATATCTAAATATAATTTTTTATCACTGAAGAATAACATGACAGAAACACATTATACATTTAGCTACATGTGAATAAAAAGAAAAAATTAAAAAAAGTCACATAATTCAAATTATATGTATTAGACAATTGTAAACAAAATCTTTACATTTACTATTTATTAATAATAACTAAAACTTAATTAACTATCTTCCTCTCTGTCTCATTTGATCTTTTAAAATTTGTGATTTGCGCTTCTCCTTTTTAAAGAATTTGAAAAATATCTGTTGATGTTTTAAAATTAAATTTAAATCAAAACTCTCTCTATTTGCTATATTATTCTCTCATCTCATTTTTCAGAGGCAAGGAACTAGATTCAATAATTTAATTAGTATAATGTTAAAAGATGATGGATTTTTAATTGACAAACTGAAGTTTAGAAATTTTTATAGAAAAATTATGAAAATTTAAGGACTATTTATATAATTAAACATGATTTTCCCACCCATAAACTTTTGGTTTTGAGAGATTTCCGACATATATATATTAAATATTATTCAATTCTAATGAAGTGATATTATAGTTTGTTTTCAAAATCGAGTAATAAGTTAAATAAGAATTTATAAATTTCTTATTCCTAAACTTGAGGTGGTATATACATATATATATTGAAGAAAACATTTTGAAATTTAACGAGTTTGATCAATTAAGTGATACTTGAATATTCATTTTTAAAATTAACAAAATATATGAATACTAGAAAATAAAATAAAATAAGGACATGAAAATTTACAATAAGTGGTATTTATATAATTTTGAAATTATAAAAATATTTAAAATTGTATTCATTTTATTATATTCAGTGTAAAATTTCAAAGTAATTTTAGTGTAATTGTAATTTTCATACAACAGTTATCAAATAATTAAAATGATTAATTGTTAAAAATTTTAGTTTTAAGTTTTAGATGTGAGGTATTGCGAAAGAATTAAAAAAAATGATGAAAAAGAAATAAAAGAAACGTAGGTGCATTTGTGAGCAAAAGCAAACCTCTTAAGAGAATGGCATAAAAAGAGAAAAAACATAAGAGGAAGTGGGATTGCGGGGCAAAGAGAATCAACACAAAGCTCATCCAAGTTTTCTTAAGTATTTCTTGAAAGGAAAGTCTCATAGACTCAAGTCTAGAATAGGTGAATTCTTAAACTATATCTACTTCAAACTTATACCACCCTTTAGTTATTGGTCTCGTGGATCGAATACTGTGTTTAGCTAACCCATATCATATCAGTCCTAATGTCCAGATTAAACTCATACGAAGTGATAAGCTTTAATAATAGGCTTTTGGAGATTGACCGAGCTTCATACTATAAGAGTACGAGTTTCCGACACATGCATGTTTAATGTTGCTATATTTGCAATCAACACTGATATTGTATCAAATGTTGTATCCCCTCACCAATTATAAATATATGCAAATTCTCAACAGGTAAATAATATTTTTTCACTTATAAGTTCTCTTATTTACATATGAACTGAATCAACTTAGACATTAAAGTTTCTTCACTGAAGTTCGGTCCATTATTTTTATCTTGCAAATGGGTGAGCCGAATAGTTACACCCGAATCCGAACTCTTAAGATAGAAATACTGAGGTACACTTTGCCAACGCTCACATTTATTTCATATATATATATATATATACATTTTCCGTCAAACTAAAATCCTAAAATGAGATATCCTCATCCGCAATATAATATTTTCATTTGTTTCAAAACTTTAGCCCCCATTATTGCAACACAATTGGGGGAAGAAAAAGAATGGAACAAAGAATATTTTTAGAACATTAAGAACATTATTTTTTTTTCCATTTGTGAATCTGGATAGAAGAAGCTAAAGAAAGAAAATTAATTTTACTTTCTTCGTTGTAGAAGATTAGTGATATCAACTTCTTCAATAATTTCATATTACCGTTAAACATAAATTTACATGTGAATTTCATATATATATATATATATATATGTTTATGTTGATGTCAAAATACCAAGAAAAATACCATCATGAATTCTTCTTTACACTGTCCCCGAATTGTATATTTATTATTTTTTTTCATAGCTAAGCAATTGAAGCGTAATTGAACAAGTGAGAGGAGACAATAGCTCGAATCTCACTAAATATATTTTTGGGGAGGGACAAAGAGGCGTTAATCTGTAATGTCCTAAATAAAATTAATTTTGCACCTAAACCGTTAAAAGGATATGAATAGAAAAATATGTGGGATAATAAAAAAAAATTACCTAGGTAATATTAGTCATTTTTATTTTTAACAACTTTTCAAAATTAAAATTTTAACACCATGCAATCATAATCTAGATAATCAACAAAGAAAATAATCAAAACTCAATCAATCAACAAGAGGCACAATCATGCGAAGCAAAGAAAGAAATAAATCCAACAAATCGAAATTTATCTAATTGAGAATGAAACTCAATCAACTGACAAAACTTGGAACCATTGGTAGCAAGGCCACCACTATAGCCAGCTACTATATACATGTAGGGGTTGCCACGGTTTATTAACCTCCGATTTCAATTCTTGAACCGTCAATTTAAATTTAAAAAGTTTTTGAATCTGAATCAAATTGTCTATAGAATTATTTAAAGGCCACTTTAAAACTGTCACTTCCTATTCAAATATGGTGGTTTAGAGGGTAGTTTTGTAAGCCGATTTCGAGCTGTCCAAGATGGCAATTTTAGAGCAATTCGAATGTGCTTTTAGAGTATTTCGAAACTCGAGAGAGAGTTTATAAGTAGTTTTATTTAAAGATTTAGATTGAAATTAAGATCAATAAAAAAAATACAAATATTGAGATTAATTTTTTTTAAATAAGAAAATATTAAAAAAAGTATATTGTAAAGAGCATTGGAAAGTAAATTAAAAAATAATCATTATAGAGAATGATGGAGAGAAAAAAGTATGAGAAAAAATTGTGATAAATTGATGTGATATTTAATTTTAAGATAAATTATAAATATATTTATAATTTTTAATATTTAAAAACACAAATTATTTAAGAATGTATATATTAATTGACATATAGGTCTATATATTTAAAGATGAAATATTCTAAGGAGTAAGATAAAATAATAGAAATTTTTTCTCCATTAACTAAAAGTTTCAAGTTTGAGTATGAATATAAATTGAAATTAGACCATATATTATAGTTTAAAATTTTTAATTTTATAACGACTTTAATTTTGATCGATTCAGTTTCTAATGATTCCGGAGAATGACTATAACTAAATGTGGGTGAGTTTTGGTTCTGACCACTTCCGAGTCTCATTATGCCAAACACTTTGCTTGTCTTTTTTAATTATCCGTAATCCAGTTTTATTTGTCTTGTTAGATTGAGACTGTGTTTTAAAATTTGGCAGTTCATTTGAATTTTAGTTATTTTCTGGCTTTTATTTCAATGGAGACTTTTTAAGGCAATAAATTTTTCAAAATAAGGATTTAGCTAATTGATTTTTAAAATTTTATGTATATTTTACCTTATATAAATAGCTTGTCTATTGAATTTGTCAAGTGAGAAACAATAATAATAATAATAATAATAATAATAATAATAATAATAATAATAATAAAGAAAATAGAGTTGTCTTAATTTTTTTGATTTTCATTTTTACGTTAGAAGGAGAAAATTTAAGAAAAATATGGATATTTTATTTTTTTTATAGTTTTTAACCATAAAATTAAATGGAAGAGCCACTTAATTAATGAAATAAAAATTGATGGACTAATTAATTAATTTTTCAAAAAAAATGAACAAATTAGATAATTAAGTCAAAATTCATGAATGAAATGATTAATAACTTATCATATTTTTTTTATTATTATTTCTTTTTGACAATTTTCTAAATTTTTCGCAATTTGCATAAAAAGATAAGGAAATAATTATTCTCTTAATAGTATAAGAGCATAAATTTTTAATTTGATTTTGTAAAGACACGCATGAAATTATAAGTTATGACTAATTATATAAATTATACAAGAGGAACCGCAATAAATGATTTTTATTTCTTCTGTATATTGAGATGATAATGATAATTGTAATCATGAAATACTTCATTAATTAATTAAATGTAAAATAGAAGTTTAAATTATGATTTATAACATTTATAGTTTTATGTCATGACTATGAAAGTTTACCTTTTTGTATATTAAAAAGTTTTCTCAAAAGAAAGGTTTTATATTGAAAATTTGTTATAATTCATGTCCATGAACCTAATGTAAGTTCATGAATAAATCCAATTAAAGAAAACTTGTGTTTTATGTATGATTCTCATCAATTCAAATGTAATAGTACTTTTGAAGAAAAATTTAATGGTAATTGGTTGTAATTGTTGTAAAAACGGACCAGATAAAGCAAGAACACAGCTAAAATTTTGAGAAAAATAAAGATAAAAGAGACACAGAATTTACGTGGAAAAACCTTAAACGAATTAAGGTAAAAAACCACGGACAATGATAGAAGAATTTTATTAAAAGAAAATAATAGGAATTACAATATAACTCTCTATTTTTCCTTTAATACTCACGGACTCTCTCTTTTTTGGGATGCAATATGTTTAACATCCATTGCCTATTTATAGGCAAGGGAAAACGCATATAATGAGAATTTCAGTTTGTCTTCTCTCTCTTTTTTTTTTATATGTTAATCAAAAATTTCGGCGCTGTTTACTCAACAATTTCGGCGCCTCCATCAAATTCTAAAATTGCTGCTGCACCTTCAAAAATTTCGGCGCCTGTATATTTTGATTTCCTTGGTCAAAGTTGATTGGCCAAGGAAACTTCAACAAACTTTGTTGGCGGCGCCCACAATCTCCCACTTGAAGATTTGATTGAGGATCAATCATATCTTCACACCATTCTTTCTTCCTTGTCTTTCCATGCTGCTTATGCTTCCATCAGGCCACTAGAGGATCGACACCAAATAAACTTGTCAGTGTTAACTGCTTTTGTCAAAAAATCTGCTAGGTTGTCTTTCGTATGAATTTTCTGCATATCCACAATGCCCTCTTCCACTTTCTCACGAACGAAGTGATACTGGACTCGTATGTGTTTTGATTTATAATGAAAAGCTGGATTCCTTGCAAGATGCAAGGCACTCTGACTGTCACAAAATAGAGAAATTTTCTCTTGTTCATGCCCGAGTTCCTCCATGATTAGTTTCAACCAGACTGCTTCCTTACTAGCTTGAGTAGCTGCAACATATTCTGCTTCTGTTGTTGAAGTTGCCACAACTGACTGCAGTTTTGATACCCAACTTACTGCTCCACCAGTAAGAATGAACACATACCCTGTGGTAGACTTACTTTTATCAAGATCACCTGCATAATCTGAGTCAACATATCCTCTGACAATAAAATCTGATCCTCCATAACATAATGCAACATCTGAGGTTCCTTTAATATATCTTAGAATCCTCTTTACAGTACTCCAATGCTCTCTACCAGGATTCGCCATGTACCGACTTACAACTCCCATTGCATGTGCAATGTCTGGTCGTGTACAAATAATTGCGAACATCAAACTCCCCACTGCTGATGCATATGGCACTCGAGACATTTCCATCCTTCCTTCTTCATTGCTAGGACACATACTGGAGGATAATTTGCAACTAATAGGAAGTAGGGTAGAAATTGACTTACAGTCTTGCATATTGAAGCGTCGTAAGACCTTCTTTAAGTAATTCTTCTGAGAAAGCCAAATCTTCCTATTGTTTCTGTCTCGGTGAATTTGCATCCCTAGAATCTTGTTTGCTGGTCCCAAGTCCTTCATTTCAAATTCCCTAGCCAACTGTGCCTTCAATTCTTGAATATGATCTTTGTTGGGGCCTGCTACCAACATGTCATCTACATACAACAGCAAAATAATGAAATCACTTTTATCAAACCTCTTGAAATATGCACAAGGGTCTGCATTAAGTCTGTTGTATCCAAGGCTCATGATGAAGGAATCAAATCTCTTATACCAACACCTCGGCGCCTGTTTTAGACCGTATAGAGATTTGTTCAACCTACAAACCAAGTTCCGCTTTCCTTTTTCTTCAAAACCTTCTGGCTGGAGCATATAGATTTCTTCCTCAAGATCTCCATGAAGAAAAGCTGTTTTCACATCTAGCTGTTCTAAATGTAAATCAAGTGTAGCACACATTGCCAAGACTACACGAACTGTTGACAGCCGAACTACAGGAGAAAATATTTCGTTGAAGTCAATCCCTTCTTTCTGAGCATACCCTTTTACCACCAATCTTGCACGATACCGCTCCACTTGGTCATCACTATTTCTTTTGATCTTATAGACCCATTTATTGCCAATAGCTTTTCTTCCTTGCGGTAATGGCATAAGCTCCCAAGTCTTGTTCTTATGCAGGGCTTCAATTTCCTCTTGCATTGCTGCCATCCACTGAGACGCATCTGAACTACTCATTGCTTCCTGGAGAGTTGATGGTTCTCCTCTTGCCAGACTGGTGTATGTTTTGTGCGCTTTCCCTTTCCAAGCTCCGACTCTTCAGACTCAGTTTGCTCTTCCTCCTCCTCGTGCTCTGGTTCTGCTTCAGAAGAATCTTCTTCTGTGGATTTCTTTTCTACCTGTACCATTGTAGTCTCTGAATTTTCTTTCAAACTGCTATCACCTTCTTTTTCCAATTTATCTTCTAAAAAGATAACATCCATGCTGACGATAACCTTGTGGGCAGTGGGCTCCCACAAGCGATACCCCTTTACACCATCAGCATATCCCAAGAACAAACACTTCCTGGATTTTGGATCCAACTTCGTAGTTTCTTGAGCATTGTACATCACATACACAGGACTTCCAAATATATGGAGGTTTGAATAATCCACTGGCTTCCCTGTCCACATCTCCATTGGAGTCTTTAGATCAATTGCTGTAGATGGAGACCGGTTAATCACATAACAGGCGGTGTTGACTGCTTCTGCCCAAAATGCCTTATCAAGATCTGCAGCTCCCAACATTGCTCTTGTTATTTCTAACAGAGTTCTGTTCATCCGCTCTGCTACTCCATTTTGTTGTGGAGTGTACGCCGTAGTGAACTGCCTTTTGATGCCTTCTTGTTTACAAAAGCTATCAAATTCATTCACAGTATATTCTCCTCCATTATCTGACCTTAAACACTCGATCTTACTGCCTGAATCAAGTTCAACCCGCGCTTTGTATATTTTGAAAGTTGCAAATACATCTCCCTTGCTCTTGATAGGATACACCCAACATCTTCTGGAGTAATCATCGATGAAGGACACAAAGTACTTCGCTCCTCCTAGTGACGAAACTGGTGCTTGCCATACATCAGAGTGGACTAATTCAAGAATATTCGTGCTTCTAGAATTGGATATGCTGAACTTTAGTCGATGCTGCTTGCTTGTTGTGCAATGCTCACAAAAGGGTAATGACACCTTTGTAAGGCCTGAAAGTAACTTTTTCTCAGCAAGAATTTTCATACCTTGTTCAGACATATGTCCAAGCTTTTGATGCCACACCATTGCAGATCTTTCACTCGAACTGTTTGAAGCAACAGATGCTTCTGCTTCTTGCACAGTCTTTCCCAAAAGCATATATAACTTTGCAGCAATCTTTTCTCCTTTCATAATTACAAGCGCTCCTCGGCTAATCCTCATGATTCCTTTTCGAACTTTGATAGTACAATCAAGATCATCGAACTCTCCCACAGATAACAAATTCTTCTTCAGACCTTCCACATGTCGCACTCCTTGAATAGTACGAACTGTACCGTCATACATCTTCAATTTGATGGATCCAATGCCTATGATCTTTAAGGCATTATCTTCACAACTATATACAGATCCTCCTAAGATAGGTTCATAATGATGGAACCATTCTCTTCGAGAGGTCATATGATAAGTTGCTCCTGAGTCAAGAAGCCACACATCCGCAAATTTCTTCATGCTCTCTGTTGATATTGCTGCTTCACAACACAACACGTTTCCATCTTCTGAAGTGCTTGCCACGTTCCCTTGAGAATTGGAATTCTTCAAACTCCAACAATCCTTCTTCAGGTGACCTTTCTTGCCACAGTGGTAGCATTTAAAATTCTTCTTACTCCTTGATTTTGATCTCCCATGATTGTGACTCCCACTTGAGCCACGTTCTGTTGATCTTCCTCTCATCATCGTCAAAGCTTCCACTTGTTGTGAACCTGCCTGCTTGTCCTCCTTGTTCTTTCGCCGATTCTCTTCTTCCAAGATAGCAGATGCTATATCATCAAAGACCAGAGAATCAGGCTGAACATTAGTTGTCAAGTTGATGACGAGTTGATCATACGAATCAGGTAGACTTTGGAGTAGAAGTTCTGCACGTTCTTGTGACTCTATTTTATATTCCAAAGATGTAAGCTGAGAAAATAGAGTATTCAAGACATTAAGGTGCTCCGTCACTGAAGTAGATTCTGACATCCTCAAGGTGTAAAGTTTCCTCTTAAGGAAAATTTTGTTATGTAATGACTTGGCCTCGTACAGTTTGATGAGGTGATCCCATATCTCCTTTGCCGTTTTCTTTTCTGCTAAGCTGGACAAGATCTCATCTGCAAGTGCAAGATGAAGGTTTGCAATAACATTCCCATCCATCTCGTTCCATTTAGTATCATCTGTGAATCCCTGCGGCCTTTCACTGATTGCCGCTAGACAACTATCTTTTCGCAAGATAGCTTTTATCTTTAATTTCCACAGTGAGAAATTTCTCCCGTTGAACTTTTCAATCTCAAATTTTGCCGCCATTGCTTTTATATTCAAAAATTAGTTCCAACCATTTCACGTGAACAGTACTTCCGCTACAGTCTTTCCGCTACAGTGATCTGCTACAGTGGTCCGCTACAGTATCTGCTACAGTGATATGCTACAGTGCTCGGCTCACTTGATTGGTTGCTTTATGACCTGCTACAGTAATGTGCAATTACAATTCAAAATTTTTGCTACAGTACTATTCAAAAAACACGTGAATAGTGATGAGTTACTATTCACAACTTTCGCGTGTTTACGCCCGTTTTTAAAACGGATCACACCAAAAAACTCCACGTAATTTTCTCTTCCTCGTGGTATATTTGGTTTTTCAAAATACCACAGCTCTGATACCACTTGTTGTAAAAACGGACCAGATAAAGCAAGAACACAGCTAAAATTTTGAGAAAAATAAAGATAAAAGAGACACAGAATTTACGTGAAAAAACCTTAAACGAATTAAGGTAAAAAACCACGGACAATGATAGAAGAATTTTATTAAAAGAAAATAATAGGAATTACAATAGTAATTTGCTTTATAACATGCATTATTATTGTCAAGTCATTTCAAAAAATTGTATTAATTGAACCCAATTAGTAAAATGAAAAAAAAAAGTTGTTAAAGGGAAACTTTCTTTCTTTCTTTTCTTTTACATTAAATGATAACAACCAATGCCTATATATTGGTTTGTAGTAAAAAAGTATTGATACATTCATAGATTCAGAAATAGGAATGTATAGTTGTTCATAAATTCCCAATATTCGTTTAATTTGATAAAGACAATATATATTTAATAAAAAGTTAAGAAAATTTGTTATTACCTATGTTTGTTTTTAAAAGATGAGATGATATATTAAGGGTATTTTCTCCTTTAAAAACAAAATTTAAATTTGAATCCTTTAAATATAAAATATTTTTAAAATTTAAAAAAGAGCGTTTTGTATTTTTAACGGTGCTTGCAGGTTATTTATATTGTTTCAATAAATAAATTAGTAAAATTTAATTAGGGAAAAGAGCAGAAAGTGAAAGGAACGCGCTAAAATGGGAGAGTGGAAGATGTAGAAAAGAATCATAAATACGAGGTACAACAAAGGAAGGGTATTGGCCAGTGGAAGAACAAAAGAGGCAAATGTGGCCCTCTTCCCGTACTCTTGGATTAGACTTTTCCGGAAAGATTTTCCTTTTTCTAACATTACCCCATTTCCTTTTCTGATGCCAATTGCCCCCCTCTCTCTCTCTCTTCTAATTTTTATTTTCAATATAACTAAACTTCCCAAAATACCCTTTTTACCCATCATATTTGTTTTATTTTCCTCATTTTTACCCTCTAAAAATGTCATCTTTGATTATGGTAAAAACCAGGTGAAATTTAAAAAAAAATTGAAAGACTTGACGACAGAGACTGACTTGTGAGGTTGTGACGTGAGAGTGTGAACAACGATAATTACAAGTTGCTAATAAAGGTAAATTGAGTAATTAGTCATCTTTTGAGTTTTTGTGCTCTATTTCCATTAGTGGGTAATTTAGAGAGAGAGAGAGAGCGCGCAAAATTAATATATATATTATTTATTTATAGTTAGTGAGAAAAGAGGATGCTTTACAATTTGGTTAACGTGGGAAAGTTTAGTAAAGAAAGTGACGCTTCTTTTTTTTTTTTTTTTCTCATTTTCCCTATATTATGTTTTGCTTTAAACCCACCAATAATGAATGACATTCAAATTAAATAATTAAAATACAAATTTATTGTATATTTTTACAGTTAAAGACATAAGATTTTATTAAAGTTAATTTATGTTTCTGTTTTAAGCCAAAATAGACTCAAAATCAAACATTTATGATTGATACATAGATTTCTTTAAATTAATAAAGGGTATTCTCAAGAAAGAGAAAGAAAGAGAGAGAGAGAGAATGAAAAAAAAATGAATGATGAGCCATTGAAACACTAACTAATAACAAAAATAAAAATTTAAAAAAACAGAGAAAAAAATGTATGAAGCAAGTTGTTAGAAAGAGAAACACAAGACAAACACAAACACAATAGAGAGAAAAAGAGAAAAGAGAAAGAAAGAATTGTAACAAGGTGGGTGAGGATGATTTCGGCTAAGGTAGCTGAAACTGGCCTCGTCTATTATGCTGTATTGGGCAGGTAATGATACAATTTACAAGATCTTCAAACATCTCTCCTCTCCCCGACTTCTTCCCCAACTACCTTTTCTGTAACTCACCACTCTCAGAGTCATAGGTTTTAATTCTTTCATCTCTCCATCTTTGTGTCCCTTTATATGTCTATCATTTTTATATTTTATTGTTATTATGAACTTGTTGGACTAAAGAAAGTTTCTTTCTTTATCTTTCATTTAGCTTCTTTTGCTGCTGCCATGGCCACCACCATCACTATTCGTTTATGTTAATGATCTTAATTCTTCTTCTTCTACTCCACTGAGAATTTAAATCTTGCTTCTTTTTTCTTTCTTGGGGTTATTTCATATTCTCTATTATTGGAGAATATTAAAAAAAATGTGGGACTTGAATGGCTCGCCTGATCAGAGAAGAGATGATGAATCCGAAGGTTGTTCTTCACAGAAAACATCTTTCGACGGTGAAGATGAAAAGAGAAAAAAGGTTGGATCTGTTTCGAATTCTAGCTCTTCTGCTGTTGTAATCGAGGATGGATCGGAAGATGAAGATGGTAGTGCTGAAAGAGGAGGAAGAATCAAGAAGCGTACTAGTAAGATATTCGGGTTTTCTGTACCCCATGAAGAGTCTATGGAAAGTGATCCTCCTGTGACTCGACAGTTCTTTCCGGTGGAGGATCAAGAAATGGAGGCAACATCTGGAGGTGGAGATAGAGGAGGAGGAGGAGGGACGACTGGGTTTCCTCGGGCTCACTGGGTTGGAGTTAAGTTTTGCCAATCGGAATCCTCCCTTAGTTCTCCAAAATCTCTTGAGGTCTCACAACCTTTAAAGAAAAGCCGGCGGGGACCCCGGTCAAGAAGCTCACAATATCGTGGTGTCACTTACTACCGGAGAACTGGCCGCTGGGAGTCACATATATGGTTGGTGATGCTTTATTGAAGAATATCTATACATAATAAATATGTACATAAATAGTGATTTTCTTCAAAATTTTCTTGGCTGATCATTTCTATTCTTCTTTCTATGATTTGATGCAGGGATTGTGGGAAGCAAGTGTATCTAGGTACGAGTCTATTATAATCTTGAAACATTTACAACTACATGTTTATTATTATTTTTGGTAAAAAAAAAATTAGTTTCTATGCCATGAATTGTTCGAACATTTCCGATATGGGGTTGTGATTGGGTTTCTTCTTTTCTTGGATATTCCAATATAGGTGGATTTGACACTGCACATGTAGCTGCTCGGTGAGCTCTTGGTCTCTTCTTTTACAATGTTTATTATTAATTTTACAACTTTTTTTTTTCCTTTTCTTTTTGTTGTCTTGAAATATCAAAAAACCAAATTAATAACCAAAGTTTTGAATTTTAGAACTTCTGATTGATTTTACTATTATTATTATTTTGCAGTGCATATGATAGGGCAGCTATCAAATTTAGAGGACTGGAGGCAGATATAAATTTCAATATTGAAGATTATGAAGAAGACTTGAAACAGGTAAAAAGAGAGAGCTAGAGAGAGAGAGA
This sequence comes from Garcia nutans, assembly GCA_947685225.1. NCBI lineage: Eukaryota > Viridiplantae > Streptophyta > Magnoliopsida > Malpighiales > Euphorbiaceae > Garcia > Garcia nutans. The sequence continues at coordinate 3,958,075 of CANTUV010000059.1, read as the reverse complement.
AATACAGAAATAGATATTGAAATAGAGTGAGTGTATGTTGTATTGTATCATGTTTTTATCTTATCTTCAACAGTGCTTACCTTATCTTCTACAGTTGTTTCTTTGATATGCTTTTCCTTTTCTTTATGATGCTCTACTGTATACGAAGGGTGATAAAGAAAAAAAAAACAATCAATAATAAAGAAAGAATTTTTCTTTTCTTTTCTTTTTTTAAAGAAGAAAGGAACATATGATTTACAAAGGGAAGATTCTTGTATGGTAACAGATGAGCAACCTTACCAAAGAAGAGTTTGTGCATGTACTTCGCCGACAAAGCACCGGTTTTCCCAGAGGAAGCTCTAAATATAGAGGTGTGACCTTACACAAGTGTGGAAGATGGGAAGCTAGAATGGGCCAATTTTTAGGCAAAAAGTAAAATAATTTCTTGTTTATCTTTCTCTCTCTTTTTTTTACCGTATAATGTCTCCCTCTTTATCATTTCATTGATTTTTCTTTTTGCAGGTATGTTTATTTGGGCTTATTTGATACTGAGATTGAAGCTGCAAGGTGTGAGAAATGAGAAATCAATCAATTTATTATTTCTTGTTGTTTGGTTGAGTGTTAATTTGGCATACAATTTCTTGTACTTCCTATATAGAGCTTATGACAAAGCTGCAATTAAGTGCAATGGAAAAGAGGCAGTGACTAATTTCGATCCCAGCATTTATGAAAATGAGGTCAATTCTTCTGGTAAGCATTGGAATATAAGATTCTTCTGATTTTCTTTAATGATATGTCAATATTCATAATGCATGGCTATGGATAATGGGTTTGAACTTTTTGTTCATTAATTCTCTTTTTGGTACATATTTGTTGTTTAGAATCTTCAGGTAATGCTGCAGCTGCAGATCATAATCTTGATTTGAGTTTAGGCAATTCCACTCTAAAGCAAAACAATGTAGGATTTAGTAATAATGATAGGCAAAATGTTGCAATGGATCAACACTCGGCATCAGTGCCCCTTGAAGCTGATTGGCAAAATCGGGGAATTAAGCCAAAGGTACATTTTGAAACTTGTAGCAAGTAATGGGTTCTGGTAAAGCTCTGATAACATACAGACATCGTACTAACAGCTTTTATTGATTCATGCCTATAGCTCAACCTGTATAGAAATAGTGAGATTGATGATCATGGACGAGAAGGGTATTATGAGGCAGAAACAATGCAACTTCTTAGCCAAAACCATATTCAATCCCCAGTAAATGGAGCACAAAGATATGGACAATTCAGGTCGGCTGGAGAGACTCGGGTGTTTCATGGGTTTTCACCTAATTATCAAGTGAGTGCATATAAATATTTAGTTTGACAAAATATATCCGAAATTAAAGAACTTGATACTCAAGTTGTATCAATTTGAATAATTTTAGATTCAGTTTCCAAGTAGCAGCAATGGAGGCCGAATTGGCAGTGATCTTCCACTATCTTCAGATGATCACTACCACCAGTACCAACACCGTCAATGGCAATATGGACGTACTCCTCCTCAACATCATCAGTTGGTTGCAAGTGCTGCAGCATCATCAGGATTCCCGCAGCAAATTAGGACTCCGCAAAACTGGCTGCAGAAGAATGGGTTCCACTCTGTCTTGAGACCCTCTTAACCTGTATAATGAAGTAGCCACCATTTTCTGTAATCTCAGTCATCCTCCCCCATCTTATTATTAAATTTGCTTCTTGTGCGCATCTGTAAAGAACAATGAGAACTTCCCAGCTATCTCAGAGAACCCAACACTAATTTGGGAAAAGAAAAAAAAAACAGGAAGAAACAAAGAGATTAAAAATCAAATTTCCAGTGCACTGGGAAATGGTGGTCAGCAGTCAAACTAACAAAGGAACGACTCTCAACTAGTTAATAACTTAATACTCATTCTGAGTTTCTGACGAAACTGCTATGATCAACGTTTTTTCTTTTGTAATCTTTGATAATATTTAGATAGTGGGTATTGCGTTTTTTATTTCATTTTTATGCTTCAAAAACCGGATTCATGATATGGTTGGGTTGGAACTTTTGAATTTTCTCTGTTAATTCAAACAGATCAATAAGCTATATATAGTAGAAGGGTATATATTAATTGATAATAAAGGGTATTATACGATTATATACTATACATATTTATGAAAGAATAACTTTATTTTGGGTTAAGAGTATTATATGGAGACTGAATGGAATGATTTGATTTTTGGCGTTTGCTTATAGCTTTTTCCTAAGCTTAGTAATGAAAAGTTTGGGACTAGCTCTTTGCGAATGATTCCCTAATTTGCCGATTGAGTAATGCTAGCAAACTAGCGTGACACAAGATGGAACAAAAACTTTTAAAAAAAGCACTAAAAGAACAAAAAAATCCAAAGTTTTCCAATTCATTGGTATTTTTTTATGGGAGATTCAATCAATTTTAAGGCTGTTGTGGAATATGAAATATTTACCGCTTAAAGACTTGTGTAATGAGTCTATTAGAAAGACTAAACAAGTTAAATTAGATAAAACTATGAGAATTAGGAAAAATCTAGTTTAACTTCAAAAAAATACTTTAGAATGGTCTTATAGTCCAATTTTTTTTAAGATGTTCATAATTATTCGAAATGAAAAAAAAAATATGTAGCCAATTCTATTATTGAGTTAAATTATTATCCAATATATATTATGTATTGTTAAATTATATTTTGATATTTTTATTTAAATAACTATTGAAAAAATTATTTATGAGATTAATAATTAATAAAAAAAAGAGAAATTAAAGGGTGAAATATAAAAATAGGGAAAAAAATTATAGGAAATGGGGGATTGGTATTGGAAATATGAGGGGATGGTGATGAATGGTCACAGTCTAGTGTGTCCTTTGAATCAGTTCTATTGGGTAAAAGCAGTCAGACATGGCTATTATTTTGAGAGGGACTTGTCATATTAACCCCCAAAGCAAAGGACACTCTCACAGACTTTGATTTGTATTATATTTATAATATAACAAAGATAAGAGAGAGATTTATAGATTTACACACCAAAAGCAGTGTAATGTGCCTTACTGGTGTGAGCCTTCACTTAAGGTTTAACCTTGTCAGTTTTCTACGAGGAAAATGACTTTTTAACCCTGATTTGGCTTCTTTTCTGCCCTTTCACTTTTACCCCCTTTCAGAGTTTACAATTTCCTTTTTTATTTTCCTTTTTTTATTTTTGTACATATACCTTTTATATATTATTTTAAAATCATTAAATTAAAGCCACTATTTTTATTAGTCAAATTTAGTTATTTTCATCAAATTTTAATAATTTATATTTATAAAATATATAAATTAAAACTGAATAGATAATATTTATTTATTATAAATTTTAGATATAAAAATGAAAGCTCCTTCCGATTTAAACTAATTTTAGTTTTATTTTTAAATATTTTAATATTTCTGAATTGTTATTAATATTTTTTACTATTAATTTTTAATGTTAAATTTGTTTGAAAAATGAATATATTATTGACAAATAGAACAATTATCACGACTAATGTACGAGGAAGTAGTGTCTACGGCGTTTAATTTAGACAATAATATACCATTCATTAAACTGATTAAGTTTTAGTAGTCCAATGATTTGATCAGTAAATATATAATACATTTGAAAGTCTATCGCTATCATATAATAAACAATAATTAATTAATAAATTAATTATGATAGATAAGTGCAGTGCACTGTGCACAAATTCATATAAAATACAAGTGAAAATTTCGTCATGTCGGTCGTCATTGCACAATTATTTTAATAAGGGAAAAGCTAATTTAATAATTAAGTACAAAGTTGGTTCTTTTCTTCTTCTAATATTTTATACATAGTTGACACGTCTACTATGTTGTTACCACGTGAATTCCATTGTTTTTATTATTATTAAAATTTAATTATTAATTTGGCTAACCAAATGAAAGGTTCAGCAACTAAACACGCTAAGTCAAAATCCTTAATTTTTTTTAAAAATAAACCTAGAAATATTATTCGACTTTTAGAACAAGGATTGTAATTAATTAATACTATTTTATATTTCATGAAATTTGTGCAAATATTCTTAAATTTTATTATTTAATTAATCAGTTATTATATTAATCTGCATGCATATAATATCTTCGAATAGGCATAAACAGAACTGCCAAGTAGTATTCTATTTTTATATAATTTTTTATTAATTATATACCGAGAATAAATATTCAAATTTAAATACGAATAATATAAATTTTTTATCATCAAACAGCATTGTTAGTTTTATTTTTATATTTTATTACTTGATAACTGTTATATATATCATACTTAGCTCAAAATTTTCTTTTTTTAATTAAAATATAAAGAAGATTTATTTAAAAAAAGAAAAATAAAAAGAAAATTAAATATTAATAGTATATATATATTAAACATAAAAATAAAAGGGAAAGAAGAGCATTGGCAATTACCAGAAGTGGAAAGAAGTCCAGATATGAAGGGAACAAATCAAAGGAAGTCTGTCACAGAGCAGTTTGAAGACTATCGGATCTACGAAACACATCCATTTCTCTCTCTCTTTTTATTATGTCATTTATTTATTTCTTATTTATTAATATTTTTAAAAAATATTTTTTATTTTATAAAACTAAAAAAATATATGTTTTTAAATAGTATAGTACAATAGAAAAAACAAATTAATTCTAAATCTACTGTACGGAGAAAATATATTTTCTGTTAAACTATACTTTAAAAATATTATTATACTCATATTTTAATATGAGATATAGTCATTAAATATTTTTAATAAATTATATTAAATATGAATATTATTAAAATTTTGTATATTAACTAATTTAATAAAATAATAAAAAATAAATTTAAAATAAAAAAATGTCAATCAATTAAAAAATAGAGGAAATATCAACTGACCATTACAATATATTCATTATAAATAAACTCAAAATGAAAAAGAATCGATGAAAAATATTATAAAACTAGTGATAAACTCTTGATCCCATCTCATCCTCTTAATATTTAACAAAAAAAAAACAATATCTTATCATAACGATAATGCGAGATTATTTTTTAAAAAAATACAGAATTTAAATCTCGTTGAAATTATTATTATTATTTTTTATGTTTAAGAAATATTTAAAACAAAAAAAATTATTTTAATATTTAAAAAAAGAAAAAATATTTTAAATATTTAATGAGAGAGAGTGTTTCCTAGAATGGAATATATGCGAAATGTTTGGTGTCTTTTTGTTTTTGGAATATAAAAGAACATCAATCAAAGAAAAATATGAAATATTGAAAATATTAATAATGAGAGGTGCAATTTTTTTTTCTTTTTTTTTTTTTGTTCTTTTTGTTTGTGTTAAAGACTTAAAGCTTTTGATTGATGGCCTAACTTCAAAGGCCCTAATTGAGTGTGACTCTGACTGTGAATAAGACTTGACTGTGGCCCTTACAGTGTATTTATAATCATGACACATTTAATTATGTATTACAACTACTATATAATCATTTATTGAAAGAAAATTTTGTAATAATTTTATTGAATTTAATTTAAAATATTTATTTTTCATATAATAAATATATTATTATATTTACTTTAAAATTAAAATAAAATACCATAAATTTCATTACATGAATTTCACTTTATTTATTAAAAACATATTATAAAGTTAATTAAAATACACGGACAATTTATTTATTTTAAAGTTTTAATATCCTTTTATTTTAGCTTTATATAATGTCAATATCATTATATACTTGTTATTTAATTATCTTATTATCATTTATAAAAAAATATTATTCATATTTAAAATTTAATTAAATTGCTATTTATATTTATTGATGTAAAATAGATATGTTTTATTCAGAACTCTAAGATCTCTTTGAGAATTGCGTGAGGCAAACCGGCAAAGATAAATGAAGAAATGTCATTAAAGAGTGAATCTGAAACACCGACCAGACTTTTTGCTTTCTCTCTCTTTCACTACCCTTTTTTGGTTTTCTTTTTTTTTTTGTGGATTTTTAATAATTAAATCATTATTTTTATATTTTTTTTCTCTTATTATTGTTTTTGTCTTGCCACTTTTTGCATGGCTCCAAATTAATTATAAGTTAAAGACGTTTCTACACATTCATCAACTCCAACGCCCCTACTTGCTTTCCAACGCACGTGTATTCCACGCTCCTTATATATTTTTCTTCTTTTGTAATTCTTCCCCAAAATTTTTAAATATTTTCGGATTAACCCCTATTTTTTTAGTACCTCGGACGAATATGATTCAAGTTTTTTTTTTTCTTTTCCTCAACCCTTAACTAGCAACTGTTTTTCACTTAATTAATTGTATGCGTGTTGTCTTTCATCTTACATACGCGTGGACCAAACAATTATAAGTAATTGTTAAATATAAGATGTTTTACCAATAAATATGTGTAATAAAAATGAAAATAAAATCTAAATATTTATTTAATTTAAAATCATGCCTCGTCTTTTTAATTTAATACACGCTCGAAAAAAAATAAATTTGAATTTATTATCAAATATATATAGTTTAATATTAAACTATGTTTGAACGTGTCATATAGTTTTATTATACAATAATTTATATCATAATTATTCATTCTAATTATAATTTATAGCTATCTAAATATATTTAATTACGTATACATTATTAACATAAAAAAAATTAAGTATTAATAGTTTTCATTTAGTGAAATCTCAATATATATATATATAAGAGATAAAAAATTAAGATTAACACTAAAATCATTTATAAAAATGAATAGATTATGAGTTTAATTAATATATATTTATTGTAGTTAAATTAATAAAGAAACATAAAAATCAAACTTATATAATTAGAATCAATCATGTAGAGAACAAGTTTGTGGATATTAATTAATAATTGAGTTGTTTTTTCATCTCTTATAAATTTTCAACCAATATATATATATATATATATATAAATATCAAGTGTGTTAAAGTTTTAGTCATGTGATATATATTATGTTTAATTCTTCTCGCTGAATTATAATGAGATAAATATATAAAGTTTTAGTCATGTTATTTTTAATCTACGCACACCTATTAAAATTTTATTAAATTATTTATATATTATATAAAATTATTTTGAATTAACTAAATTATTCTCTATTAATTTATTAATATTTTATTTTTATTTTATTAATTAAATTATTAATAATAAGAATATAATTAAAAAATTAATTAAATTATTTTTAATTTTATAAAGTAACGATTTTAGCACGGCATGAAGGGAGTAATTAATAATACAAAGAAAATATAGAGTCACTAAAATGAAGGGAAAGTGATAATGAGATAAATTAAAAAAAAATCAACCTGCAGTACTAAAAACATTTGTTACAGGACACACAAAAATAATTTCATTAATTAGCAAATATATAGTATAAGAAAAACAAATGGTGCAATGCCCAAAGGACCCTTCTGTTTGGTCTATTTCAGGGACAATCGACAGATAAACATATTAACAAAATCTATAATTATCCTTATCACTAAAAATCATATTATTCAAAAAATTATATATATATATATAAATTATTTTAAAAAATGGTACTCTTGTTCATATATATACTCTCTTTTTTTTTCATTCCCTTTTCATATCTACCTCTTTCAATCATTGTAAATTATTATAAAGAATCAAAAATAAAAATCACTTATAGAATTTAAAAACAAAACAAAAAAAAGGAGATAGAGAGGAATATTTAACACTTTATATACATATATATATATATAAATATATATATATTCTTCAGTTTTTATATATAAATATATGTACAATAAAGCTGTTATATTATTATTTCTCTACATAGAAATTTACCTGATTAATTGAGTTGAGATAAACATAGTAATATTTATTTCGTTTCATCATTTGTGACATGTATTTAATTTCAATTTATTTTTATTGATTGCTAAAAATGAAAATTCTTTCAAATATTTTTACAATACTCATTTTAACAATTTACCTATATTAAGAAAAAAAATATCGGCATTTGGACCTATAATTTAGAAAGAAAAAGAGTTGGGTTAATAGCAAATAATTAATTACTTGGGAGAAGAAGGAGAGGACCACTTGAATAATTAGAAACCCTTGTGAATGCAGCACCTACAAAATGGAAGGTGGGTTGGTAGTCCCCTTCCAAAAAATCTATGGCTGCCAATTACAAAACCATGGCTTTTATATATATCACTATACATGTTATTAATTGTAAGTATTGATTAATTAATTGCATTAGTTGCATATGTCATTTAAACTACAAATGGAATCATTTTTATCATTTAAAGTCTAAAATTAGTATTTTTTTTATTAACCTTTTCTTTATATCAAGCCCATAGTAAATTAATTTGTACATTTATATTTAAATGCTCACATATTTTACTAGATCATGTTTTTATTTTTTTTATATAAAATTATAGAGATAGACCTATTTGAAAAAAAATCACAAAAATATCAAGCTAATAAAATAAACGAAGCATAATATAACACCGTAATTAATATATAAGCTAAAAAAATCATAATTTTACTTATTATTATTATCATCGTTATTAGGAGTGAGCATGGTCCAAAATAATTTAGAGATTAAAAAATTTTAAGAATCAAATTAAATATTAGATATTTTCAAAATGTCATCTCCGAGTTTGCTTTAAAACTAAAAAATTTATGAATTGTACTGCTCCAATTTTTTAAAAAAATTCGGTTCAGAGTTTCAGATATTAGCAAAATTAATTTTTTTTAAACTTTTTAATAATATATTAAAATTATTACATAATAAAAAAGTCCAAAACATACATAATAAAATTATTATAAATATCCAACACTTAATATTCATAATAAAATCAAAATATCAATATCCATAATGAAAATGCATAATTAAAATACCAATATCTAATATTCATAATCAAATTATCAATATTTAATATTCATAATCAAAATGCCAATAACCAACATTAACTTATTATAAATTTCAAATAAAATAACTTAAATACATAAAAAAAAAAGATAGACAAGTAAAAATATGCTAAACTCTAAATTCTTTTTTTTTTTAAATTTCAATCCCTTTAATTTAACAAAGAATAGTATGATGATTGATTCAAGTATTTTCAAAATCATCAAATTAAACTTTAATTTAAATAAAAATAATTTAAAAAATAAATAAACTATTATCTAAACTAATCCAATTCAATAAATAATTTAGATTACAATCAAATTCAATTAAAAAAATAATTTAATAATAACACTACTTATATTGAGCCTCATATCTCCATATTAAATATTGACACAATATGTAAAATAATATTTATTAGAATATTTTATTTATATTTTATTAATTTAATAATATTATAAAATATGTAAATCAATATTAATTAGCTGATAAATTAAAAAAAAAATATAACTATTATTTATATTTATATTTGCTTTATTTTTTAGTTAAATTAGAAAATTACTATAATTTAATTATATGTAATATTAAATGTTAAATTTTATATTATTAGTAATAAATTGATTCTTATTTCGATTATTTAGTTCGAAATAATTCTGTTCGGTATAATTTAATTCTCAGTTTAGATATAATATAATCTCCAAAATTACTTCATATTATAATAATAAGTACAATTCGATTTAGAGAAATTAAAAGTCAATATATCTTTTAGGTTCTGAATATTTTCAGTCTAAATATTTAGATCAGTTTGAAAAATTTCAGAATCCGTGGTCAGCCCTAATCAAGAAGTATAAACATCAATTAGTGTCAATTATCAAACTAATAATTATATTCAAAGTTGGGTAAATCTAACAAATGAAAAATTCATCTCAGACGGCACTCAAAAAGATAAAAAAAACTTAACAATAGTATGCATTAAAAAAATTATATATAGTTAATCAAACAAAAAAACCTATGTAGGGTATGAAAGAAAAGTATTATATATAGACAACCATAGAAATATATACATATATTTCTATGATTCTCTCTCTCTCTATACATATATGTGTGTGTATGCATCTATGTGAACACATATAAACAATTAGAAAAAAAAAAGTTGATTTTGTATAAAAAAAATAATTTAAGTTTTTAATATTCAATAAAAAAAATAATTACAATTAAATGGACTAAAACAACTAAAATCTCAAAACTTTAATAAAAAAAAAATCTCAAAACTAATCATGATTCTGATTATTAAACATTATAACTTATATATCTCTTGACTCTCAATATTTTAATTTTAGTTTGATTACTGAATTAACAGTCATTGAGAAAAATTTTGCTTATTATTTCACTTATGCAATAGTTTTTTTTAAATGCTATCGAAAAAAAAAATTCAATAGCCATTTTTTAGAATTTACTAAAAAAAAAGTATACCAAGGGGGATGTATTTTTTTTTTTGAACAGAACCAAGAGGGATGTATTTATTCTTGATTTAAGTTGTTTATTTCATATATATATAAATTTGAAGTTAGCTTTAAAGAAGACTTTCCAAGATTGGAAAGATTTCAAAGATAAATTCAAAAGTGGCCACGACAAGCCAATCATCTCTAGCCATTCGTGCCCTTTTAGGTGGCACACAAGTGAGTGGGTTATAGTAAATATTGCCCTGCTTCTTCTGCATTTTGACTCCAAAATTTTTTTTTTAATTTTCAATTAATATAATATTAATTTCCATATGGTTTTTTACAGATAGCACCATATGCTTGTTTTTGGTTCATTAAAAAGTACTTGCTTTTGTATACAAAATGGCTTTTCCTTGTGTGGATTTGGCCTCAATTTGGTGTATATATAAGGAATAGTATCGATAAAATTTTGTGGATGTCTAGTACTAATTAATTAACAATTATTAATTTGGAGGGTGCTATTCTCTTGTTTATTTGTCTTCTCTCTCTCTCTCTCTCTCCTTATCTTGTAATAAATTTAAATTTATTTTTTAACTGAAAATGTAAAATTTTATTCTCATTATTTTTATTTATTTTTATAAATTAAAACACTACTTTTATTATATCTTTTAATTCAATAATAAAGTTTATATATTTTTATGGAGAAAAATTGTATAATATATCAATTTTTTTTAAAAATATGTTATAATTTTTAGAATTTTTTGAAAAATTCATCTTCTTTAAGATTAACTCAAACTATATTGTATGAATGTATACTTTTGAGATACTAAATATATACTTTTGATATATCAATTGTTTCCGATTAAAAATAGATATTTTTTAAATAAAAATTTAAAAAAATAAAAGTAAATATTTTTAAAAATAATTTATTCTTTTTATACATCGTCTGCGTCTAGACTTTCTATTGTTATTGTTATGTTTATATATGTTTTAAAAATTTAAGTGTTAATTGATTTTTGTTTCTTAAGTAATTATTACTCAATTGGATGTTATATATATAAGTAGTATTTCAAGTTGCCTATACAAGTCATTGGGTGATTAATCCTATATTAAGTTTCTAATTATCTTGGAAAGCAAAGATATACTGTACATGTAACTAATTAAATAAAAATTCATTTATACTAATTAATGAAGAACACTGTGGGAAAAGGGGCAGTTAAGTTATAGTATTGAACGTCTTTCCTTCATTTATTTATTAAGTGTTGAATATTGTTAATGCTTACCAACTTTTTACTTAAAAAGTTAAAGGATAATTAATAATAATAATAATAATAAATTAATTAATATTTTAATAAATTCTAGATTAAAAGAAAACAAGAAGAAATTAAAAAAAAAATTGAGAAAGAGGAGAGATGTTACATCACTCAACAAGAAATGACAATTTATGATGGTGGTTGTCAAAATTGCTTAGTCCTATGCGGGAAAAAGAAAATTTCTATTTTGTGACAATAAATGGAATGTCACGTAGTTTCCTCTTTTGGGAATTGGTATCTTTGCTTTAAATTTATCAAATGATAATTATTTTTTTCCCCTCTCTTCTTAATTTCTTTTAAATTTTATTTTTTAAAAAATATGTATATATTAAGAAAGAAATAATAATAAAGAAACAAAGAAAAGGTGAGTGTCTCATCATAATGTAATAATCTAAGCAAGCACACATCAAAATAGAAGAAAACAACCACCTAAATTTGTATATTAAGTAAATGGGTTGAAAACCAGCGTATTTAAGGGTTCATACTAATTCAAGTCTTGTAATTGACTTGGTTCTTTTTATTTTTTTTCTTGATTTTTTCCCATAATTGGTAGAAGTTTGATCTTTGACGCAACTTCTTTTCATCTAATTTCTAGTTTTAGCAATATATATACTCCCTCCGTATCATTTATATAGAAAAAGTAAAATGGACACGAAAATTAAAGAAATTTCACTTTTTCTATCTCTATTTACTTAAATACCCTTAAAAAAAATATCCCTCAAAACTTACTTTTAAGGCAAAAGTATAAATGGTATTTTATCTCATTCCACTCCCCAAAATTTACCTAAAATGACATATTTTCTATATAAAAAATACACCAAAAAAGGAAATTTTTCCTATATAAATGATACGGAGGGAGTATTTTTTAACTTTTAGGTCAAGCTAAGCACAGAGTTTTGTGTGTTTTTGTTTATTTTAACATTTAGTCAATCTTTATACTTAATTAGTTAAGGTGATTGTGATGCTATTTCTCATTCTTTTTCATGCTTGTTCTTATTATTTTTTGCAACTTTTGATGACCCAACAAAATGGAGGTTTTTTTTTAAAATTTTTTATTAATAATTAAGAGTTATTTTGCTGAAATATTTGTTAGGAGAATAATTTTTTTGTGGGTTTTTTTTTTGCTTTCCTTTCCTTTGCGATGCCATAATTAGGTTATTTTGTTGGGCTCTTGGCGGCCCCAAGTTATAGGGTATGTTAGGGCTCCAATAAACCCATTACGGTTTTACGAATATGGCAAGTTTCCAGTCTAATCTCAGAGTTCCATTAGGACCAAAATTAGCATTCTAACTAATTAGAGATTTCTTCTAGAGGAAATTACATAAAATATTTTTTCTTTTTCAAAATTTATTATATTTTTTTTATATAAATTTGCCACTTTTAAATTTATATAAATATCTGTTTTTTTTAAATATTTTTTACAACATATACCAAATATATAAAAATACACCAAAACATAAAATGGACCAAAAATAAACTATATTTTTGTAATATTTTTATAAATTTTTTATTTACATCATATATTTGTAATTTTTTCTTTTTAATTTATTTTTGTAAATTTTCTTTTCTTCAAAAATATCCTAAAAAATAAAATTATTTTCAAACATATTTTTTTAGAATATTTACATAACTACCTAAAAAAATAATTTTTATTTTAAAAATACTACAAAAACTCTTTATACTTTTATAAAAAATTTAAACAAAATTTTAAAAATACATAATTTCTCATTAAAATAAGAATTTTTTTTAAAATACCTCTTTTCTTACTATAACCAATATTTTATTTTAATTTTTATCTTTTTTGATATTTAAAAATTCACTATTAAATAAAAATATTTTGATAAAATAATAAACTTAATATTTTAAATTATTTTTCATCAAATAAAATTATAATTTTTCATAAAGAAAAAAATTAATTTTAATTATAAAAAAATACTCAAAAAATTAATAAAAAAGTAAAATATATAAAAATATATTAATAAAAATTATTAAATTTATTTTTAAATAAAATTTATATATTATAAACATGAAAAAAATAAAAAAAATATTTTTTTATGCAGATATTTTGTGTATATTTCATCGATATTATAGATATATGTATGCTATGTATTTACTTGTGTATGTATTTGCTGTCTAATATTTGTGTGTATTTTATATAAAAATTATTAAATATTACGTGAATATTATGAGAATAAAAATATAAATAAATAAAATTAAATAAATATAAAAATATTATATAGATGTTTAGTAGATGCGTTATATATATGTTGTAAATTTAGTTTATATTATTGAATGAATATTTTATATATATTTATTTTTTTAATGTATGATAAAAATATGATATTAAAAAATATTTTTAAATAAAAAATATAAATACAAAAATACTAAAAACAGAAAAAAGAAAACTTTGGAAAAGAAACGAAAAACGTATTAATGAAAAGAAAAACATTGTCCTGCATAAACGAAAACGCAAAACAAAAGTGAGTGCCTGGTTACTTTCTCTATTGTTTTAAAAAACGAAAAAATGAACATAACTTCTAAACAAATTAAAAAGCAAGACGAATTGATGAATCATTATTTAATAAAAATTAAAAATAATTTTAAATTTACTATATTTATAAAATATTTATTAAAATACCAGAATTTATAAAATATTTATCAAAATACTAAATTTTTATTAATTTATAAAAAGTTTACGATAGATTTATAATGAATTTATTATGAATTTATAAATTTTATATGGTTTATAATGAGTTTATAAATAAAAAACAACAGTAAAAATATTAAATAAAAAAGGTTAAGTTGTTCAGTTACGTGTAATGCTAGGAGAAAACAAATCCACGGCAAGAACTATTTGAATAAAGCTCGGATAATATCAGTAAAGAAAGAAATGCCTACTGACTTTACCATACACATTCTGTTTTAGTGGGGGTTTACAGCAGTGCGAAAAATTCTTAAAATGTGTATTTAAAATTGATATCTTAATATTAAATAAAAAAGATTAACTTGTTCAGTTATGTGTAATGCTATAAACTTCCCTAAAAAAAAAAATGTACACTTCATTTTTACCAACTGCAAACACCACCCTTTTTTTTCATATTTTTATAGTATATGAATATATTAAACCGTTCGATAATAAATTAAAATTTTTTAAGTATATTTTTAAAAAATAAAAGTAATAATAATCACATTAACAAAACTTACCTATCCAATTAATATTTCTGCTATCTTTAAAAAATAACTGTTTTAAAATTAAAATGTAAAGATGTTTGATCAAATAAATTAATAAAAAAAAGTACTTGAAAATATAAAATAAAATAAATAAGATAAAATGTCATGGCTGTAGATATACAGTAATGTTAAAGATGTCTCAACAATTCTTATAAACTGTAAGATGCATTATTCTTCATCATAATTATAATATAAAAATAAAGAAAAGAAGTAAATAAGATAGAAGGGTCACATTTACGTAGATATAATGTCATAATAAATGTAAATTGATTGATTGACAGCTAAAATTTTAAGAGTAAAATTACATTTAAGATACCATAGATGGAGCCATGTTGAAGGTTGTCAATTGTCATATGAAAATAAGTAATTTGGATGGCACACTTGAGAGAATTAATATTTTGCATTAGCAGGTGTTCAGAGAACAAAATTTGTAACCCATCATGTCTCTCTCTCTCTCTCTCTCTCTCAAAAAATAAGATAGCACACAAGCCATGCAATTTCAGTATTGCTACAAAGGAATATATCTACATGAAATATATAGAAAAGGCCATCCCTAAACACCTTTTTTGCGTCACAGTTCATGGCAACATCCACCTTTGTTTTGGTGGCTGAGGGATGCCTGCTTGCTTTCAAATCTTATGATAAATCGAAAAAGGCGAGTAGGGGAAAACTTTAACCCAAAGCAATAGGTATTGAACTTCAAGCTTGATGGCAGCAGACATCCTTTTCATTGGCCTTTTGCAAGGAGAAGTGGCAGAAACCATCCACGTACCTAGAATGTGAAAAAGCAAATATATCAAGAATAAGCATAAATAAGGGTATTTTTTTCTTCTTAAGATTTTGATTCAACTCCTCTGTTATTCTCATGGCAATTGTAGGAGTTGCTGCATTATGTCGAAGAAAAGTCACAAAATGCCAACACTTTGTACATCACTGAATCTTTATTGAACGGTGTATGTCACATAAGGGGAACTTTTACTTTAGATTTTAATAGATGGACTATTCATTTCAATATTTTTTTTCTTATCTCTAACTTTCATGTTCTTACAAATACAAGAAAACTGCAGAACTCAACATTGCTCGGATATAATTAACCAAGAAGAGCAAGCTCCCTCCATTCAAGTCCAACTGATGAAGGATCAAGGGTGACATATAATGACATAAAAACTATATAAATGAGTGGCGGTACTCACCTCAAAGTGCGAGTTCATATACAAAGTGCACCAACATCAGGTAGCCCAACCTCACAGTGCGACTCAAATTCAGCAAGTCCTCCTTTCTTGCCTTGCTTCCTTTCTTTTCTACTTTTTCTAGAGTCAAGCGATTGGTTACTGACATAGCAAAAAAGCAACATTAGATAACAAAAACATTTGCGTTTGAGGGAGAGAGAACTTGCTAAACTTCTGTACAAACTAATGGATAACCAGTCTCAGGACAACTGGCAACAACAAAATATGCAAGGAAATAACCTTGAGAAAAAAAATTATTTTGAGCTCTGAGTAACATTATGAATTTCAAAACCCTTTTTAGAGACATTCTCTCTCCATTTTTTATTTCTGAAAAATTTAGTCCTCGCTGCGGAAATCAAGCAACAACCTTAATAGCCAAACCAGATGACATAACTTCAAAACTAAAAGACCATAGCTTAAACAGAATCCTGGAGAGAGAGATCGCAAATTCAAGAATCCTACACCATAAGCTTTGCAGAGGATTTCCCCTTGGCAGCTCCACAACAAGCCTTGTATTTCTTTTTAGAACCGCATGGGCAGCTCTTATTTCTTGGTATCTTCTTCTGCAATTATGCAATAATACATATAATAAATCAACAAGAAGCATGAACCAACTCTCTTTTAAGGAGAGATTGCCCAAGCTAAGGTTCTTGATTAATAAAAGAAAAACCTTGTCATCAGCCTGAGAACTGCTACTATCATGGGTTTGCTTGATTGTCATTGTATTATTAGATGGATCATCTTTTTGGTTCTCCTTTACAGGCTCTTCCTTCTGTTGCTCAGAGTTTCCATCTTCACCATCTCCTTGACATTCTTAGGAGTAGCAGAAATTATAAAAGAAAACATATCAAGCCATCACCTCAAAATTGTCATCAAAAAGTAAGATTGACATAGAACACTGAAAATGCAAACTAAACATGAAGTGCAGCTAATTCATTTATTGTCTGATGAAAACTTTAAGGGCTTATGTATCTTCCTCTTGTACAAATTCATGGTGCAAAACATTTTAAGAATGGGGTGTTTTTAACATGCATGCATATGAAAGATAACAAATAGAAAAAGAAATCCATATTCTTGCATTGAATCTCCTTTAACATGTGCATGCACACACAGTATACCGACTAAGGAAGTGCCAGCGAATGAATCAGGGAAGTCCAAGGAACAAGTGTCACACCATGGATGAATGCACCAACTATTCAGAGCCAAATCTTTCATCAATGTGTACAACTGTTGAACACTTTACAAAAAGCTTTTCCAAGAAGTTGCTATATAGAACAAAACAATACTTAAAATCTAAGAGCCTGATCACACAGACAAGTTTGCGACTGATTTTATATAGATGGATTGAATGCCAAGAAATAATGGAAACAAAGAAATTAACAGCAGGCATAAAATTATTCAATTTTTGTTAAATTACTGACCAGACATTACCATGAGAAGTATATGCAGGACATCGAAGGGAATCATTTTCTGCTGAGTAGTCATCTGCTTTTTGTTCTGCTACCAGAAACTCTATTGCAGCATCAACGTCACCATCTACTTGTAGTAAAACCTAGTATGAGATCAATATAAGGCAGAAAACAATGTGTATCTTAAAAGTTTCAAGCATGTTCAGTATAATGGCAAATGCACACTTTTGAGGCATCATTGATGATAGAAACCATAATGCTGCGGGAAGGGGGAAAACAGAAGGAAAAAAAATGCAAACTATTTCTCACCTGCTCGGCTTTTTCAACATTTTCACAACCACTTCCTGCCATTACCAATTTGATTGATCCAGCCTTAATAGTATCCTTAGGAGTCCCCCCTTTAGACTTGCTGGCTGCAGCTTTTGCTTTATGAGATGATGTTGAAAGGTCAGCATCAGCCTTTCACAAACTGGAAGTTATCAGGCTATTTCTACCAATTACAAGTTGAAACTCAAAAGGCACAAAAAAAAAAAACCTACTGAAGAAAAAAGTAGATTAAGAACTATTAAGCGATGCAAGGGGTGGTGGGGGAAGGAAGACATAATTGGAAAGGAAAAAATCTAGAAAAAACCTTGATTGTAATTGGCCTAGCTGGGCCATTACAAGGGTCTTCCCTTGACCGCACACTGTTGTAATGTTCCTCATCATGATAAGATCTGAAAAAAGTTAACAAATTAAATAGCAGAACTACAAGAATGTCTCTGCAATAAAGGAACTTCAATGTTTAAACCTAGCACTTCTCACAAACTAAAAGACAGTTGCCTTGCAAAAATGCCATCCTTACATGTGAAGAAATAAAAGGAGCTCTCCCAACTATTTGGGATTGCCAAAAAATACCTTGATTATCCATCAGATGCATTGAAGGTATGAATTCTTTCCTTTGATAATGTACGAGCATGCAACAATTCAGTATTTTACTTTTCAAGCTAGAATGCATGAAAGGCAACTCAACTCTCCACCACAATCAAAATACATGTGATTCCAAAAGGATAGTACAGAAATGATAATGATTCCTGGTACTTACAAATGGACCATACGAGCTCCTTGTTGCTCAAAATTCCGGATGTACCAGCGAGGTGATAAGTACTGTGTAAATTTAAAGAACATTACAAAATTGAATATAAAGTACATGCAAAGAACAGATACAAAGTTCAATCGAAATTTGGAAAGTCTGCATGTTGCACTTGGCTATTGTTGTATTGTGTTGTGTGTCATCATATCAGCACACAGTAGCCAGCAAAGCAACATCTTGGTGGATAAATGCACATGCATGATTGCATGTAAAGCACATTTTATTTGTCCACGATTGCTGTAATATTTCTACCAGGTGGAACTGTGTTTCACATTTATTATAATTGGAATTAAAAACTTAACTCTGTCCATTGCCCTGTTCCATGCCAGCTAGTAGGGTAGGTGTGTGAATCTTACAATCCAGAGCCGCAAGTTCAAATTACTCAAAGATCTCTGTGAAAGGGTTTATGACCCTATTATTAACTAAAGGCAGCTTTGGCATTGTTCAGCCAACATTATATAGAGGTTCCCCAATGAATTTGACCATATTGGTTAGAATTAGCCTTGAGAGCGGTAACAAATGGAACACTATGAAGATGAAAAGAAACATACAAATGAGAGCTGAACATAAATTACAAAAGAAAGGATCACCTGATGAATGCATATATTATTTTGCGTAACAAGAGAAGCTGCCTGTAATTCCATATGTCCAGCCCATGTACCATCCTTTTCCATGGATTGACAGTATTCTTCAAAGGGGACATCATCCTCAATAAAGGGCTCAAACATTCCCCGGTTTTTCTGTTAACCCCAATATCAGGTTTATTAGCAAGTTGGTAATTTATGAGAGAGAGAGAAGCAAATCATCCAGCCAATTGCTCCTTAGAAAGTCAAAATATTCATCACAAAACATGAATAGCTGGAATAGTAATTTGTATCAGAGCAAAGAGACATTTCACACTGATAGGCAGCAAGAAAGCGAAATACGAGACACATTGGAGGGAAAAGTGCAAAATTTTTTAGTTAGATTTTATTTTATTTTTTTCAATAGCCATATACCATTATATATTGCACCACCATGCTGCGAAACTTTCCATGATCCTCCTCACTACCTTCCAACTGATCTGCAAGTGCCCTGCAAACTAACAAGAGTAAACAACTAGACAGCATTAAAGCACATCTACTAGATATATTAACTATGTTTTTATTAGGTAGTAAAGTGCAAAGCATTTTCCATATTAGAAGGAAGATTGGGGGAAGAAAAAAAATAATTGGAGAAGCCTGAATATGCCTGGGACTCTGTTTGTTATGCAAATGCCTAACAGTTTATCAGACAGTATATAATATGAGGAGTGAACATTAGCTCACATCATCTGTAAGCACAGACCTGAAGAAACAATTACCATCTGCAGTGACTTGGATAATTTTTAGGCCCAATATATCAAGCTGAGCTCGGAATTGAGTGATGTCAGCCTGTTTTCCCTGTTTTTTCGCCTGTATCCCAAATGATTTTTCATTAACTGTTTGTTTGCACTATACAGGAAGCAACCATATATTTAGAACTGGCTTAAGATAAATCATTTGAAGCACTGCAAAAACTATGCCATGTGGGTAAATTATTTCAACTTCATCATTCATCATGTCCAGGGTTAAATCAGAAACTGAATAACTATGCCTTCAGTCCTTTTTCTCATTGGGAAATCAGAAACCCCTTGATGTCCTCCTAGTTAAGCTCCCACTTGAACTATTCCCAGAGTTGTCATCTAATGTATGTTGCATAACATCTTAAGTTTGTGCGATAATGAAAATGATATAGCATCTGTATCACCATCCACATTAGAATTCTTATCTTCACTAAAATAATGGCTACTGTGTAATTGATTGCTCAATTCAGCTGATACACAGAATTTTTCTTAACAATCATACAATCAAGATATCCATTTATATTCAAATATATCTAATTTCTTTTACTGCATATTAGAACACCATATGAACTAAAATTGGCAAAATTGCTTTTCGAAAGGCAAAAAGCAAAAACTAACAAGAGATGGTCATTAGAGAAGAAAACATAACTGAAAGCACACATAACTTATGATTAAAATTAGAGGTCAGATACAGGAAGCAGGCAGCTAAAGAATAAAGTGGTCAATAATCAATATCTTAGTTATGCAAAGAAGATACAATTTCTCCCTGTATTTTCATTGATATTTGGTAAGAATATTTTGTACTTTGGGGATCTTATTTAAGGGGCCAACCACAAATACATTAAGTAGATTACAAAAGTTCTCTGAGTTAAAACAAAAATAAAAATCTTGTATAGGACCATGGCTACCTTGAAACAATTCCTTTCTCTGATATAATAAACATTCTATTAATATTGCACATATTGTAGATTTTTTATTGATTTGTTCATGGTTTGGTGCCCTTTACTGGAGCTATAACTTACCAGAAATGTATGTGTATCAATGTTTAGTAGATATATATGTGTATATATACATATGGTTCATACAATGAAAGATAGCTCTTTCCCATACCATGAAACTCCATATCTTTATTTAATGTTAGTATGTACATACATATAGAAACAGAAATTATACCAATTATTTTTCAATGTTACAACTACTTTACTACTTCAGTCACAAATATAACACTGTTTCTTTCATTGCCTCGCTCAGTTTATTATCTCCAAGCACTTACAATGGCAAATAACACACCAGCCACAATTTGATTACGCTAACAAAAAGCATAAAAGGGAATTAACTAAGGTTCTAAATATTAGAATACAGATAGCAAAATGACATGAAATTAGAGAAATCAAACAGTGATAGAGAAGAGTAATTTGTCAGAAATACTTACATGAAGATTCCTTTTGGGTTTGGTGGACTTCTGTTGTTTGGTTTTTACCATTTTTACGCCTCTGATCGGCTACTTCTAATGGCGGTTTCTTTGGTTCAGACTTCAGACAAGAGAGCGAGAGAGGGAGAAAAGAGCTTATTGTTGTTGAGAATGCACTCAATGCCCGCCTCCCTCCCGCTGCCGGTGATTCCGAGCCCGAATGGTGATTGCGGCGGACCAATAGCTTCCTCTCGAAGCTTGGACAACTGAGAATAGACCATGGTTTTGACGCTTCAAAGCCCAATAGGATTTAACCCTACTGTCATGAAACCCAAAACCTAAAAGAAGAAGACAAAAGAATATTTCAACACAGCCACTAAAAATTCACTGTAAATTTGTAAGAACATTCTTAAAATTATATATATATATATATGAGAAAAATATTATTATTAAATAAAATAATTGATAATATATTATTAAATATATATATATATATGAGTGAGAATTATATTTGAATTTATTATTATTATTTAACATTACACTATATATAAATTATTTAATGATATTAAAAATATTTAAGTGTCTTTAAATATATATATTTTTTAATTCAGTCCAATATATGAAAGTTGTATTAAGCTTATCATTCTAATTTAATAAAATGTACAAATTATAACAATTTTTTAAAAAATATAAGTATTACATATTAAATTTCATCCATTTTTTTTAGTTAAAAACAAATCGTTCATGTGAAAAATTAAAGAATCATTATAAAATTTTAAGAATTGAAGACTATAGTTAAAAAAAATTCTTGTGATAATTAAAATAACCCAAAAGATTATAATTAATTTCTCTATTTTTGGTTTGGTTATGCTCTATTTTCATACATTTACACAGTATTTTTTTTTATCTGTTACTATAATTTTTTATAAATTGATACTTACTTAGAGTTGCATTTATTATAAAATAAGATTAGAGAGTAGAGAGAGAGAAACATTGATTATATATTAATTTTGATGCGAAGGAGCAACGAATTGTATATATCTTGTCAAATGTCAATTAGTTCTCTTCCCATAGTTTCCATTGGTGCTTAATTAGTGTTCTGCATAACACTTTTCGTAAAGCAAAGCAATTTGGTAACAAGTTAATAGCATTCAACAAACAATTATATTCCCATGTAATCCAAATTCAATTTATCTATGCCTAATTGCAACAATATTATCTATTTTAATCTCCAATTTTCACATGTAAACTAATTCAAATCCATATAATTTTTCTCCTACTTAGTCACTCTTTACATATAAATTAATTCCATAACACTTTGGTTTATTTAAAAAAATAAAATAATTGCATATGTCAACTAACCGGTTATGGAACAAGGGTGTTTGGCTTAGCTTATAAGAACTAAGAGTTTATAAGTTAATATGAGCTTATAAGTATTTAAAATTGAAGCAGTTACGATTTATGTATTTATTTTAAGTACTTATAAATGACTAATAAATATATAATATATTTAGTAAAAAATAACTTATAAACACATTTTTTATTAAAATGATTAAAAATGATATTAATTGATATTACTAAGAGCATTTATTAAAATAAATAGAACAATATAGTAAATTACTTGGTCAAACTAGCTTACAAGTTAAGTGGTTATAAGCGCTAAAATAATAAGCTGGTATCATTATCATATTTATTTTAGCTTATAAGCTAATAAAATTATTTAAACAAATGTATTAACTTAAATTTAGAGTTTATAAGCTTACTTGATCAGCTTATAAACTAAGCAAAATACCCTCTAAGTATAGCAAACTAAACATTTAGAATAACCAATTTTAGAGGCAATTAGAAAAGAAGAAATTATTAAGAGCATTTATGAAGAAATTATATATATATAAATATATAAACTAGAAAAAACCCAAAATATAATTTTAGTTTTGCACAATTTTTTTTATTTTATGTTATTTTTTAATATTTAATAATAAGTAGACAATTTTTACAATTGGATGCAATAGAATAAGTTATGGCAGACTCTGGTTTTTTTTTTATATGAAAAATATTTTACTCATATGATCTAGCATGAGAATACAAAATCTCAATAATAGAAAATGTGACATAAATTCTCGTATTCTCGGACTAGACGTAGAATCAGCCATGTGAGCGAAAGGATATTGGGGATTGTAAGTTAAGTTAATAAATGGGAAAACATCACTTAACTCATCATATTATAAAACATAATAAAATTAAATTAATGCAACAAAGTTTTGGACCAACCTTTTTGCATATTTTGCCAATATAAGAAATCACGATTCATGTGATATGTGAAGAATATGGGTTTGGTGAAATTAAAGTCACATCTCATAAAGGAAAATCATCGCTCTCTTCCTCTGTGAAGGTCTTTCTCTCTGAAATAGAGCTCTCCCACCGACCGTCGATTCTAGTACTTGATCTAGGGCTACCACCGGTGTAATATCCTGATTTTTGAAGTATTTTAAAATAGTAAATATGAGAGAGTAAATAGTTACGATGGGTAGAGAAAATATAAAATAAATATGTATAATAGATGTAATATATATGTATATGTTATATATTTGAAATAAACATAACATATACATATACCTAAAATATACAATACATATGCATGAGGTATATATTGGTGTTGAGAAAGTTGATAGTGATGATTAAAATAATAATAATAAAGAGAAGCAGAAGTCAAAAGAAGGAAGAAGATGATAAGTGAATTGTTAATTAATTAATTAACATATATTATTATATATATATATATATATATAGATAAAGAAGGAATTAAAAAGGAAGACATATTTCTTCTTCTTCTTCTTTGAACGTGAGTTAGAGAGAGAGGCAAAAAGAGAGTAAGTTTTTCATATATATATCAAATTTACAAGAAATTTTAAGAGGATTTAAGTGGATATTGAAGGTTTAACAAGGAATTCAAGTAAGTGTTCATTTTTAACCTTGTTTTTATGGATTTTAAATATATGAGTGATATGGGTGGTTTTATTGTTGTGTTGAGATATAAATGATAAAAACATGATTAGATGTTGAGGATGATGATGGATATTTTGGAAAAAGGGTGATAAGAAAAAGAATAAAGGTTTTGTAGAAATGAGTTGGAAAATGAGTGAATTAGTATATGGATAATTGTATGAATGAATTATAATGATGATTGTTGTTGATGATGTTGTGTTTAGGCTAAGAGGGATCAAGTAGAGAAGAGTAAGCTTGGAATAGCCAATATTTGTATATATAATCTCTTTCGTTTGTACATATTAACCATTCTTTGTGATATGTATATTGTAGTGATGAAACTTGTGCAAAGTGTGATTTTTAGGTGCCATGGGCGTGGCCATGAAAAGCCACGACCGTGGGCCTTAAACCGACTCTCTTTGCTTTAGATTTTTGGGAGAAACAGAAATATGTTGTATGCTACGTGGGCTTTGAGTGCCACGGCTGTGGGATTAGATATGAAGCTATTTCGTGCGAGTTTTGGACAGAGGCAGTAGCATTTTGTATGCCATGGGCGTGGCCCTTAGATGCCATGGCCGTGGGGGTGTCCAAAGATGTTTGACAGCCTCATTTCATATCCCACGGGCATGGCTATTGAATGCCACAACCATGGAGTTAGTTTATCAAGGTTTAGAGCTTCATTTTATAGTATACAAGCATGGTTTATGGTTTGTATGAATATATATTTTTATATTATGTTGATTATATTAAATGGAAGTATATGTATGTGAATTGAGTCATGTGATGAGTGTGACTCATGTATGTTTGATGTGAAATAGAAATATGAAGTGATCACGGACAATGGTGATCATGGGAAAAACATAGAGTAATGAGCATGTGATAATGAAATGTAAAGTGATGTTATATTTGTGTAGCCTATACAATTACCTGTCCAGTTGTGTTGAGATTGATTAAATATGCATGAAAAGCCCTAGCAGAGCTAGGCCTTGAGGTGCATATGTTAATGAACTTGAGCAGAGCTAGGTCTTAACCTGAGCAGAGCTATGTTTTGACCTGAGCAGTGCTAGGTCATGTGATTGAGATCTGTGATGGTTCTGAGCAGAGCTAGACCATGAGATTGTATTGACTAGACATGATAATTGTATAGAGGTATTGGATCCAATAGTGTAATTGTGTATGAGTATGAGATATGATTCCCAGCAGTATATTTATATATGTGTATAATATATGTGTATTGAGTATGTGATATGAGATCAATGTATGTATATGTTGTTTATATATACTACTAAACTTTCAAGCTTAGTTGTGTGAATTGCGCAGGTAAGTAGAGTGCTGATCCGAGCTTTTTGTTCTTCAATTCTCTACTGGTAGTGAGCTTTCAGTGTTCTTCCCTTAGTTTAAAACTCTCTTAGGAACTCTAGCGAAATTTCTTATCGGGTATGGCCCTGTTCTTTTAGGGTTTAAGTTTCCTCTTTGGCCCCAATTTAGGACCATTGGTCCTTCATTTCTCTCAACTACTTCAAGATCTAAGGTTAAATGGGGTAGCAGTAGTATTCTTTCTCACATTATTCTGGTGTTCCTCGGGTTCATGCGGACTCACAAGCTTTTAGATATGCTTTTCTTCATAGTTTTCGGCCTCTTCCTTGTGTCCTACGGCCATTGTTTGAAGGGTTTCTTAACACTGAGTTATCTGTGTCTTGCTACTAAAAGATTATTGAAGATTGATGTTCTGTGTTTCTATTGTGTAGGTTGCCTAAGTTTCCCTTTGTTTTGTTTATCTTTTTTAGTTATGTTATGTGCTCTGTCTCTTGATGCTCTATTTTTTCTTTATCCTACCGAAGGTGTTGGATCTGTTGATCATGTTCAGTTGTTGGTGATTGTTCTGTTGATGGTATTATGGTGTATTTTCTATTTGTTTATGTTGTACTATGATTTTCTCTATTAATGAAAATTTCTACTTTTTGATAATAAAAAAAGGATTTGGTGGAATCCTATTTGATATAAATTTAATGCATTATCCTTAAAATCTTAGTTAGAATTCCAAATTTAAATAACAAAAGAAAATCTCACTACATTTATGCATTTTTAAGGCATTTTGTGGCCTATATTAACATACATGAAAATTAATTAATAAGCCTCCTAATTAATTAACCAAATTAAGGTTTGCCATGGAATCAAGCATTGAATTATTTTTCATATTTCTTTTGAATTGTCAAGATATTTAATTGTTTAATTAATTCAATTATTTTAATTATGTTAAAAGAATATAATTAACAATAAATATATGAAAAGATATATTTGAAACATAATAATAATTTTAATTTTAAAAATAATGTAAAGTATTTTTTAAACACTCTCCCGTCCAAAATGACAAGTATATATATATATTTTCATTTATTTCAAATTACAATCAAATTGATAGGTATATTGTAAATTATAACTCGTTTACTTTTTTAATATGTTAGTTAATATGTCAAATTTTTATTATAATATGTTAAATTTTTATTATATTTTGATTTAATTTGATTTATTAAAGATATTTAATAAGTATACTTCATATTAAAATAAAGATGTAAATAAGAGGAATATATATAAATTTATATTTTTAATTAAAATAATTAATTTTTTAATTTTCATTAAACAAAAAAAGGCGTTTATCAATTAGTGACGCAAGAGAATATTTAATAAGAATGTGGGCATATTTATGGAGAGGGGAAGTATTAAATTATTAGGGAACACGCAAACAAAAAAGTGTATCACAAGAGTGCTAGCCGAAAAGAGTAAAGACATTATTAGTGGTTGTAAGTGCTTCTTAACAACCCAATATGCCAAGAAATTAAGGGTCCACTAATCCACCAAAACCATTAAGCATCACTATCATTATTTTACTTTAGTTAATTAATTAAACTAAAAGCAAAGTTTGAAGAGATAAGAATAAATAAATGCTCATAATATTTTCTCTTCAAAAAAGAGAGTGAAGAGAATCATTTATATATCATGATCTAATTAATACTTTGCCCAAATGATTTTAATTATATTTTATTTTTTATTAATTATACGTAAAAATAGCAATATTTAAAATTAAAATTTAAGCGAAAGTAATAATACTTTTAATTTAATTATATATTATTATAATAATAGATATTAAACTTGATTTTATGGGACTGGTTTAGTTGAAAATTTTGAAAATAGGTCAACAAACTTGTTGAATCACTTATAAAACCCTTTCTTTTCCCCAAATGTGTAATACTTAACTTTTTTTTTTTGTACATCTAATGGTATTGCTCAGAGAATTTAATCGTATTTATTTATATATTTGTGTATAATAGTAATATCGAAATATTTGATATTGTTTAATTTTAGTTATATATATATTTGTGCAAAATCTAAATTATATGGTCCTTGTGAGTAGAAGTTTAATTAGTAGAATACATAAGACAATCCGGTATATAAATGCTCCTATAATGTGTAGGATTTAGAAAAAGATTGAATGATCTATTTTATGCAGCCTTATTTTATAGTTGTAAGAGGCTATTTTCATGATTCGAACCTGTAATTTCATATCACACAGCAATAAATAATATTTATTGTTGAGTCAAGACTTCTCTTCCATTGAAATTCATATATAAAAAAATTCATATTGGAATATATATATATATATATATATATTAAAAAAGAAAAGGAAAAAAAAGGGAGGGAAGGAGCATGAAACAAGCTAATCAAAAGAAATGGAGGAGGAAAGACCTCCAAACAATTACAAAGCTAATTGATGGAGAGTTAATAGAATATAAATAGCCATACCACACCTTATAATTTGTATTCAATCTTAATCCAATTCAAAGGAGATTTAATTCAATATTATAATAATATTATTATTTTTAAAATTGAAAGATTTCGACAATGCATCAATCGATATTTTTATATTCTTAATTTCTCAAAGTTTTGGGAAATTAATTTATCGCATAAGCATGGCTAAATTCTCATGCAGAAATGAATTAGTGAGTCTTCACCACTGGCAGAAAAGTGAGTTAAGGTAGCAAATAATTGTCAAATTTGTTTTTTTGCTATTTCTAATTTTCTACTCTTCACCTGCATTATGTATTAGAAAATAGAAAAAGATTTTTCCATTATTTCTTTTAAAATAATTTTATGAGATTTATTGAGTTTTCTTTTATAATTTTTTATTATTTTCTTTAACTTTTTAAAATTGTATTCTTTTTTGAGCTATAACTTTTTCAAATTGTATAGATTAAACCTTCAACAACTGTAATTCAAAATAATTATCTTTGGAAACTTTTTGCACTCAAGTTTCTAATGTTATATGAAAATAATTAAAGAATATTAGGAGGAAATTATCATAATATCGTTCCTTAAATTTTTTTAATATATACTATTATGTGTTATTTTAATCATAAAAAGATTTTATTTTTTGTAATAAATATATTCAAATTAGTAAAAATAGTTCTTTTATTTTAAATAATTTTGAAACCAAGATTGAAATAAAAGGATTGTTCCAAACTATAACAACGTAATAATCACAATATTTTTCATATGCACGTATAAAAAGATTTTTATAAACTATTCTTTTATTCTAAATTGCCAGGTATATTTTTTTATTTATCTCAATTTATATTTTATTTATAATTATAATAAATTAATTAATATGTTAAATACTTATTATAAAAATAAAAATAAAAATTATATTTTCAATAAAAATAATTAATTTTTTTAATTTTTATTAAATAAAAAATGTGATTATCATCAATTATCAAATAAGTAGTAAATACTACCATATAATTAATTTTTTTAAAAAAAATTTACCTACTTCAAAAAAATAGAAAAATTGACAATTGAGAAATAACAGAAAAAGACCCGCGCTCTTCCGGATCCGTCTGATGAAAGCAAAGATTAATAACAGTTTCATCCCCAGCTTTATCATTCGTTTCGTCCCAGTCTGTTTCAGATCGCCATTACGCTGCTCCCTCGCGCATTTACTCGAATACTTTCTTTACAATACGTTACTTTTCCCCCTATTTCACTTTTTTCTCGTTGACCAAACACACACTCTCTCTCTCTCTTAGCTGTGGTTGATTATGTCCTCGTCGAGAGTGTTTTTTTTTTCTAATTTGTCGGTAGGATCGGAGCAAGCCACATTATGATAGTAATTTTGTCTAATTGCCTTTGCTTCTCTGTTTAGCATTTTCTTTTGTTTCAATTCCAAATTTTCTCAGAGTTTCTTTGCATGATCAGATTTTGGTTTACTAATGGCCGTTAAGAAGTGAGAGAGTGTTCTCGCATTTTTAAATCATTGAAGTAGGTGGCTATGGGAGATAGAAATCTACAGAGAAGATGATCGTCGCAACTTACAAACTAAACCCGACGAAAGAAGAAGAGGTAAAATTCCAGACAATTTTTATTAAAAAATTCATTTGTAGGTCCAGAGTTTATACACAAGCTTAATGAACTATTATTTGGTAATCTCAGTTTCTCCATAATATCTACTAGAAGGCTCTTCTTTCCTAAGTATATGATGGATTTTGAGGATCTCTTAGCTTTATCTTATTCTTAGTAGAGACTAGAGAGTGTTCGTTACAAATTCTGAAAAAATGATCTTGACCATTACTATTGGATTATAAATGACCATTAACAATAACTGTAATACGGAACCCAGTTCTCAAGCTGAATGCATGAGTGCGAAAGAGTTTTTGGATCAAATTGTCAGCGACTTCTTTACTGCTGT
Organism: Garcia nutans; assembly: GCA_947685225.1. Lineage (NCBI taxonomy): Eukaryota > Viridiplantae > Streptophyta > Magnoliopsida > Malpighiales > Euphorbiaceae > Garcia > Garcia nutans. The sequence goes on along the minus strand of CANTUV010000059.1, from coordinate 3,927,891 downwards.
GGAAAGTTGTTCTAATTGTTTTGGTTATGTAGGTTTTATGGAGGGGGATAAAAGCCTAACCATGAATCTCTTTCTCCAAAGGACTTTAAATATTTCTATTGTTTCCTTAGGAGTATATGACAAAGTTCCATAAAAAATAAGTCTTTACTTGGAACGTATTTCATTTATAATTTTCGTTTGTATCAACTTTCATTTGTCTTCTTTGGTTCCATGTCAACTTTGGCACTTGTGTCTAAGATTCTAGTTCTTTCCTTGAGGGGGAGGGCTGCCCCTATTCTGAAGCTCAGGCATCAGGGCTACTGAGCCTTCCAATGGACAAATACATTATGATATGTATTTCCAGGAACGCCTTAGCTAAGCCAGTTATTGAGAGTAATCAAGAAAGTTTGTGATTTTTTTTTACTTTTTAATTTCCTAATATATTTGTAATGAAACTTCAAATAATTTCCTAAGAGATAATGCTCGAGGCATCTCGACATAAGCAATTCCAACATGCACGACCATGAATGCGCGTTGGAGAATTAATACATCTTTGGTTATTAGTAATAAAGTTGGTTTTTCTTTTCAGATACACACACTTTTGATTGATAAAGCAGAATTGGAGAAAGATCTGAAAGGTTTAAATGACAAATGCACACACTTTTGATTGATAAGACTGTGATGCTAAAGACAATTTTGTAAAGAAAGAAACAAGGATGGCAGAGGAAGCTATGGCAGGTAAATTACTGAATCTTTTTTCCTGCTTCAATACCTTAATGGGAGGCTTTGCATTGGCAAATTGTCAATATCTTTTTATACACATTCTCTAAAATTGTCTCTTCATCAAACAGTTTAACTATCCTTTTAATTATTAATTTCTTTTAATAGGTTGGGATAAGGCAGAAGTCAGAGCAGTGTCTCTAAAGCAAGAATTAGATGAAGCTTTACGGCAGAGAGCTGCTGGAGAAGAAAGATTAACTCACTTGGATGCAGCCCTCAAGCAGTGTATGCAACAGCTGCGCTTTGTTCGAGAAGAGCAAGAGCAGAGGATCCATGATGCTATGATGAAAGCATCAGGTGAATTTGAAAAGTCCAAAACAATTTTGGAGGAGAAATTGGCAGAGACCAGTAAAAGGCTTGCAAAAATAGGTGTTGAAAATACTCATCTAAGTAAGGCTCTCATGGAAAAAGAAAAGTTGGTTGAAGATTTAAGTAAACAGAAGGCTCAGATGGAGCTGGATTTTAATTCTCTAATGACTAGGTTAGAGTCCACAGAGAAAGACAATGCTTCACTGAAATATGAAGTCCGAGTTCTGGAGAAGGAGCTTGAGATTCATAATGAGGAGAGAGAATTTAATCGTAGAACAGCTGATGCATCAAATAAGCAACTTTTAGAGAGTGCAAAAAAAATTGCAAAGCTAGAATCAGAATGTCAAAGGCTACACGTGCTTGTCCGCAAGAGATTGCCAGGCCCTGCTGCCTTGGTACAGATGCAAAATGAAGTTGATATATTGGGAAGAGATTCAGTTGAAATGAGGAGAAGAAAAAAGGGTCATAGTGGTTTTGATTCTGTTGTTGACAACTTCCCAGACACTCCCAGCAAAAAGATTGACTTTCTGACTAAGCACTTATATGCCATGGAAGAAGAGAACAGGACTCTCAAAGAAGCCCTTAATAAAAAAGCAAATGAACTTCAACTTTCAAGAGCCATGTTTGCTCACACAGCTTCCAAATTATCACGGGTCGAGTCACATCATGATGAAATGTCAAAAGTCCAGACAACCTTGGAACCATCTGGGAGTGGTCTTGTGCCATGTGATCTCTCTCTGGCATCAATGTCTGATGTTGGCAGTGATGATAAGGTTAGTTGTGCTGAATCATGGGCTTCTGCTTTGATTTCAGAATTGGAGCACTTCAAACATGGGAAACAAAGGGGGTCTCCTTCAGGTAAAACTATAGGAGCTACAGACATAAGTCTGATGGACGACTTCGTTGAAATGGAAAGACTAGCAATAGTTTCAGTTGATAAGCAGTCAGGAAATCTTCATGTTCCATCTGATTATGCTAATGCAGTTGTTAACCACTTGGAAACCAGTTTGAATGGGTATTCCTCACCGGTAACTGGTAGAGAGATCATTCCAGTATCTAACGAGGAAATCAAATCTAAGGATGTGCTCATTGGTAAATCACCTGATTGGCTTCAGGATATTCTGAAAGTGCTGTTGGAGCAAACCCGTATCACACAAAGAAAACCTTATGAAATACTGGAGGATGTTAGAGTAGCTTTGGCAGAGATGAGTAATGGAAGCCCTGGAGAGAACTCAAAACAGCCATCAAATTCCCCTCAAGCTGGTGGAAGCATCTCTCGGAAATCTAGAGATAAATCTTTACTGATGGATTCATCTTTCATGATAAATGATATTGACATGTTGTTGACAGATGGGAACAATCAGCATCTCTACTCAGATCTAGGCAAATCACTACACAAGATAATTGAACATGTTGAAGGGATATCATCCAATTATGTTGCATCAGAGACTTTATCCAGAAAGGATGAGAGTTTCTTCCAATATAAGAACATAGAAACATCTTCAGGCTACACGGTTCGTGTTTTCCAGTGGAAGACTTCTGAACTTAGTCCTGTGTTACAGCAATTTGTTCATGCTTGTTATGATCTGTTGAATGGAAAATCTTATGTGAACAGATTTGCCCATGAATTAAGTTCTGCTTTCGATTGGATTATGGACCATTGCTTTTCTCTTCAAGATGTTTCAAGCATGAGGGATGCAATTAAGAAGCATCTTGATTGCGATGAATCACGAAGTGAAGGTGAAGTAGAGGTTGGAATGATAAGTCAATTATCAGAAGTTGATAAATTGGGCCTTTCCCGTGAACATTTCTCATGTTTGCCTGTAGTGGCTGCTCCAAATGGGCTTCATAACTGTCTTGAAAAGGATGAAAATAAAAGGTCCAAAGGTGAATTGATTAACACAGAATCTAAAAAGAAAGAGTTGGAAGGGCGACTTCAGGCAGCGAATTATAAGAGTGAATCCTTCGCGAAACAACTTCAGGAATCAGAGAAAATCATTGCAAGTTTGCAAAAAGAGGTAGAAACTCTGAAGATGTCAAAAGAAAAGATTGAAAATCAATGTGAAAATCACAGGTTGATGAAAGAAGATCTTGACACACAGCTTACAGTGGCCAGAGCAGAGTTAAATGAAGCTCGCCAAAAGTTTTCTTCCTTGGAAGTCGAATTGGAGAACAAAAATAGCTGCTGTGAAGAATTGGAAGCCACATGTCTTGAACTGCAGCTCCAACTTGAAAGGTAAAGGAAAAATTCTTCATTTCCATTTTTTTTTTTGGAAGAAACAGGCTGTTGCCCCTGTGACATCCAAAAAGGTTGGAATGATACAGGGAGATAGCAGTTACTATTAATGTACCCTGCATTGCAAGTGATCTCATGTACCTGTTAATGTATTTTTCAGTATGACAAAGAAAGCAATCCCTAAACATGAACTTCATCAGGAAGAAAAGAAACTTCGAACTGTAAGTTTGCACCAAGTTGCCATGTGTAGATATTACTTGCTATTGATGATACATTGATGTATTTGATCTAATTGATGAGTTATGAAACCTTGCACTTTATTTGTTAATCAGAATGGTGCTCTTAACATGGAGAGTATATAACCTCGACTCCTTATGGACGTCCTAGAAAATTATAGGAGCTTTTCTCCTTTGCTGGAGCATACTCCATGCCGTCTCCAGGTTCCTTTTACTCCTATTCTTTACATTGTGGGATGTACGAGCCCTACTTTATCTAAGACTTAACTTCATTTTCCTAGATAACTAGATTTGGTTAAAGTTTGTGTTACCATAAAAAGTATAAAATCAGCATATTAAGGCTGATATTGAAGGTTCATCATCAAGTGCTAGTCTTGTCTTGGCTGAAAAGCCAAGATGATGGTCAATGTAGGTTTAAGGTATGAGAAATGAGAACCGTTGCTCCATTCAAATGTTGAGGATAGGACTATGGTGTCTTCCAAGGTCCTACCTTGGTAAGTCTGTAATTTGGTAATAGACTATTAAATATTACAAAAAAAGATTAGGAATCCTAGTCCTCTTGCGACTTGCTTTCTGCTTCTGAATTCTCAAAATTCTGAGTCTTGTTCATCTCATTTAGCTGTATCTTGTTCTTTGTGGGTAATCATTCTTCATTGACGAATGAGAACTTTAATATTTTACTAATACTCTTTAACTGCCTACATTAACTATTACAATGCATCCTCTTGTTGAGGCAATGATTCTTATCATTCTTACAGGATTGGGAGATAACAGCTGCATCAGAAAAGTTGGCAGAGTGCCAAGAGACTATTCTAAACCTGGGAAAACAGTTGAAGGCTTTGGCTCCACCAAGTGAAACTGCCCTGTTTGATAAGATCATTTCTACCTCCTCCCCTGATACAAATGCTGCCTCAGTCACTGCAACATCAAGCACAGTCCAGACTGCACCTAAGAACAAGATGATGAACCAAAGGTCATCACTTCTAGATCAGATGCTAGCAGAGGATGATGCTGAGACAAAGGATAATAAATCCCCTAAGATCAGAGAAAATGACCACAGTGGCTCTGCCTTTAATTCCAATGGAGTGATAGAACCTCTCGAAAAGATCCGCATTTTGAATGGAACACAACATCAGGACGATGATATTGCAATTAGTTCTTTGGCTATTGTGTCTAGCAAGAAACAGGGTGGCGGAAGTTTTTGGAGAAAGTTATTATGGAGAAAGAAGAAATCTAAAAACAAGCAACCATCCCTTCCATTTGCCCCATAACAGATCACCATATAGAATAAAAGGTTCACGCACACAGCTCTGTCACGATAGTGTTTGTTCTCAAGCTAGGACGTGATGCAATAAGGTTTAAGTTCTGTAAATATTTTGAGATTTTCACATGGTTGTCTTATGTTGCATTCTTTCTATAGATAAACTGTCTGCTAGACAAGCATTTGTACTACACACAAAAAAAAAAAAGGTTCCTACATTGTGTGCATTGTTATAAACACACGATAATTTAAGGGTTGCCCTGAGATGCTTTGTTCGATTGTATGCAACAGTATTCTTACTCGTAACATCAAGTATACCCAGTTTTGTTCATCTTTGTAGTGATATGGACATGTAAATGTACTTAAGCATCAGCTAGTTAATAAAATTGGCACAGCAGTAACATAGACTAAATAGCATAAAACAGCAAGAGATACAAAGCCCAGCATAATGAAAAGCAAAAGGCAAATAATATTTGAAAGTAAAATGCAAGACGCACTCCTTAAACTGTATTTTTTCCTTATTAAATGCCTCTTAAATGGACAGTGCCTCTCATGATTCATGACTCAAGCTGACTACACAATAGGTCATGTTATCCATTAAACCCCATTACCAATTTTCTGCTCAAGCCAATACCAGTCACTAGAAAATAATCTGCAAGTATTGTAATAAAGAATTTAAACTTTTTAATTGTTTTCCAAATTTTGATTTCCTGTAAGTTTAAAAGCCAAAAAGAACTAACAAATTGCCATAATTGCAGATGAGTCAATCCCTGTATTCTACAAATCTTGCAACATCATGAAGTCCAGCCTCCTTATAGCAAGCAGCGATCCGATCCAAAGAGTCATCCCAAGTCCTATCCACAGAAGCCAAGTCCAGCAAAAAAGCAGCTTCATCTAATGCAATCTACATATTGAAAGACGAAGATCAACATTACTCTCATCATGGATTTACTTAACCTAAAAAAATATGCACATATAGGAGATCAATGAACTTTAGTTAAAAAACCTGAGCAGGATCCTTTCCCTTATTGAGGTCTTCCTGCCTGCCTCCCTCAGCCACTCTTTCTTTGATATAGTAAATTTGCTCATCCTCCCATTCTGCTATTTGAGCAACTTCCTGAATAAGCACAGTTGTAAAAATTAATTTTGCAAAAGAATTTCACATAATAAGGGAAGGTAAAAAGCAACGATCAGAAAATTCAGACCTGGTACCGGCAGCCAAGAGTCCACCATGGTGATTTCAGAGCCCCCCGGGCAGCATCTTTGGCTTCAAGTTTACGCCCAATCCTATAAAAAGCAACATGAATTATTTAGTTCATGCCAACTAAATATTTTAGAAAACATTAGATTGATAGGAAAATTCTGACGAACTTCAGCAAAACCTCAGCATTGAATACAAAAGGCCGTGCAAATCCTGGAAAATGTTCCTTCTTTGTGTAAAATTCCCCAGTAACCAAAGCTGAAACCTTTAAAAGTACATACATATAGACAATTAACAAAGCAATCTGACAAGTTCATGCTGCATGTAAACAATATCAGAGTCATATGAATCTCACATGGTCTCCTTTCTCAAAATGACACATCACTTTGCGCTCTAGTACATCTGGGAACAAACCGACCTGCAAATACACCATTCTAGCATTTGTTTATACAGCTAATTTAAGTATAGCATTTATCACTTGTACCTTTCTCAAGAGATACACATCTAGATCTGAAATCTGAGATTTAGCAAAGCCGCCCTTTGTGTAAAGAGTCTCCTCAGAATCACTTGCAGCATGAAATACCTCGTCATTTCCTTTTGAAGACTTTTTCACATCTTCCTCAACCAGGATTCTGTGAATAAATTGATCTACCTGTACTTGGATGCCAAATCATAATGTTATGGTAAAACGCGTGCCCCTTGAAGAATTGAATATTATATAAGAGGAACTTCCAATTTCTAACTCTTTCCATTTTATATGAGGTCCACCAAACACAAACTCTCAACTTACAGTTTTTGCTAGAAGCCAAACTCCATGTTTATGAACCTCCACCACTGGCATTTCCATTCTGTAGACAGTCTTATAAAAAAAAAAATCAAGCTAAAGAAAACTGATAGCAAACAAAGGTCCAGAATTGTTAGACTCTCTTACCCAGCTGGTGCTGTTGGCCATCTCAGCAGTGCAATCACAGCATCTATTCAGGCATAATCAAATTAGACACCAGCTAAAACTAGTTGCTTCATAAGAATAACGAATTCCAGAAATTGTCCTTCATCCATACCTGAGCTACTTTTTGCCAGTGGAATTACAAGAGGGATCAATCCTTGTTTGGATCCAGGAGAAATGATGGATTCACCTGTTACCAAGCATCAAATGCAAAGAAAAGTATGTGAGGATTCTACTGAAATAAGACAAATGAAGAAGGAGAACGCAATGACCAGCAATGAAATGTCAATTAGAGACCAGTTGAACTTAGTTTACCAGTCAATATGAGGTGTTTGTTCAAATTAATTGCAACATATTTATCTCAAAGCAGACTTGTCAGTTCTCTGGATGGCATTTGATTTGAGCACTTCATTCCATGGTAAGAACTCATAGCAAATATCAATAGAACATTATTTTGGAAGGCAAATATAGAAAAACAGAATACAGTCTACAGAGTAGATAAGCAGTAAACCAGGCAAGAGAAAACCAAATTCAAAAGCTGAAAAACCAAATTCAAGAACTGCAATCCAGGCAACAAATACCCACAAGACAAAACCCGAAAAGAAGTGAAAATTCAATGAAGGGTTCCCATTTTTGTGACATGGTTTGATTTAAAAAGAATACTTCTTTAGATCCTTTAAATTCAATGAACACACTATGTGAATGTTCCCAGGAGTTTGAATAATGGCCTTTTTACTTTACCTCTGGTCTTTAGCAATCTCAGTAAATGAGATAAATGCTTTGGAGGCTTAGTTGCAGCAATGTCTTGGATAAAACTTATGTGTTCTGCAAATTCCAAGACCCAAAAAAAAATGTTAAAACGAAATAAAAGTTAAGATGATCTACGAAATGCGAATAGTTATATGACATCACCATGAAAGGAAGCAGAAGCACATGAAGGAGAGAAGCTGCGAAGCGTTCGTCTACCGTGGTTAAGCAACAGCGAGGTGGCGCGTGGAGCTCCATACACCACTCCGCCGCCGATCTTCATACCTTTAATTGACAAAATCACGGTGGTTCTTAGTCTACGGATACCGCAGCTGTCGGCGGTTTCTTGAGCCAGTTTCAAGGGCCAGGCCCAATTCTGAAGTGCAATTTCAAACCTAGTTTCGGGCCAAAGGTCTTTTAGTCCAATTTTGACGGGGAGAGTGACCCTCCACAATATTTTTTTTAAATCTTTAATTTTTTTATTAATAATATTTTAATTATTTTATTATAAATTCATTGTAAATTATATAAAATTTATAAATTTATTATAAATTAATAAAAATTTTATAAATTTTAATATTTTCATAAATAATTTATAAATTTAAAATTATTTTTAATTTTTCTTATATTTTTATTAAAATTTAATTTTAATTATTTCAAAGCTAATAAAGGGTTGACTTATCTAGCTGTCATTTATCTACGTTGTATATTACTTTATAAGTTTATAACCTCTTTTTTAGGATGTTTATATAACTAATTTAAAAAATAATTTTTATTTTAAACATATTATAAAAATTAAAAATATTAATATTTTTATAAAAAATTGATATAAAATTTTAAAAATTTCTCATTTCTGACTTAAATAATTTTTTTAAAAAAATATCTTCCCTCACTATAATTAATTTTTTACTTCAAATAATTTTAAATTTAATTATACAAAATAAATAACACTAAAAATATAAAAAAATAAAATATATAAAAATATATTAATAAGAATCATTAAATTTATTTTTAAATAAATTTTAAATATTATATATATGAAAAAATAAAAAAAATGTACAATTTCATTATATAGACGTTTGGTAAATATTTTGTGTAAGTTTTTATAAATGTTGTGTGCATATTATATATTTATTATCTAAATTTTATATATTTTATATAAAAATTATTGAACATTGTATAAATATTATGTTGGTATTATGAGAATAAAAAATAAAAAATTAAATTAAATAAATATTAATATATTATGTAAATATATTATAAATGTATTGCAGATGTGTCGTAAATATAGTTTATATTATTGAGTATGTATATTATATATATTGTATATATATATTTTTTGTATGCATACTAAAAATATGATATTAAAAAATTTTTAAATTAAAAATAAAAATAAATTAAATTAAAAAATAAAAATAAAAAAATTACAAAAATAAAAAAAAACAATCAAATATATTTTTGAAAAAAAAATTACCTTATCCTATATTTTTAAAAAAGTACAGTCCATGTACAGTATAAATTTTAGAAAAATATTACTATACTTTTTAAATCTTTATGAATACATGGAGTATATTTTTATCCTCCATGTACAGTATAAATTTTTCTAATTTTTATGTATTTTAAATATTACTATACCTCTGCTATTAGAGTATATTTTTAATATACTAAATTTTCACCTCAAATAATATATTTAAAATAAATTCTCTTCCTCCTAAAAAATAATTTTTTTTAATAAATTTAATATAACTTAATTCATTGTAACCTTTTTTTTTACATAAACCTAATTAAACCTTTAAAGAAAGCTAAATTTAAAAGAAAAAAATAATCCCATTTGGTTTAAGTGATAAAGAAAATAGGTCACGTGTAAAGATTTAAAAAGTTAAAAACAAATTGGTGTAAAAATAATATATTATATTATATATTATATAATAATATTTTTTATCTAATATTATATTATATAATAAATAAAATGACACTTTTTATCATATTTTTTTAAATTTTTATTTTTATCAGAAATATTTTAATTATTTTATTATAAACACATAATAAATTTATTATAAACTATGTAAAATTATAAATTCGTTATAAACTCTTTGTAAATTAATAAAAATTAGATATTTTGATAAATATTTTATAAATTTTAATATTTTATAAATATTTTATAAATATAATAAATTTAAAATTATTTTCAATTTTTTATATATTGTTATTAAAAAAATTTTATAATAAGTAGACAGTGAAGTTAGTTGTTGCATTTAAAAGGTTAATGGAATCCACAATAGGCCAACAAATGGGCCATAGGCTGAGTTTTGGATGACAAACAAAAGTCTAATGGAGTCTTCAGTTCATGCATCTAACGGGATGATATATATTTGCAGGGAAAGTTTTATATAGATCGGAGATATAAACATCCGCCAATAAAAAAAAATTTAATAAAAAAATAATTATTTATGTAATTTTTATTAGGGGATACACCCAGTCTATGGTACAGTATTTCCCATATTTGTATTTCAACAATTTTTTCTTTAAAAATTAGAAAAGCAATCAATACAATAATTACTCCCTCTTTATTAAAATTATAGTCTCATTCTTCTTTCAGTTGTCTCAAAATAATAGTTTATTTTTTATTTTTTATTTTAAATATTATATGTATTTTTAATTATGCCTCTTAATTAATTAGTATGTACTTTTAATATTGAGAAATATTTTCTATAAAATTGTTAATTTTAATGTTATTATCATTAATTAAGGAAAATAAATAAAATTTAAATATAATACATATAAAAAATTATTTTATTAAAACAAATTTATGATTTAATTAGGGATATATATAAGAGAATATAAAAATATATATATAGTTAAACTAATTTAACTATTTTTTTCATAAACTGTATGAAATAGAAATAGAACTATAATCTTAAAAAGGGGGGAGTATAATATTGTAATGAAATTAATCAGCCAAGTATGATGAGAAAAATATTAAATGGTAACTGCAGCATCCATGAACAGGGAATCAATATTTCCCATAACCTTCAAAATCTTATCAGGAAAAATGCTAACTTCAACGTCTATACTTCCTTCTTCAGCTCCAGGAAATACTGTAATCTTCTCAGCAAACTTGTTACTAGCGCCGCTTCTCACTGCAATTGGCTTTCCCCAACCAAAATCATTGCCATAAACTTTGAACCTTGGTGAACTAATTAAAATCAAATCATTCTTTGAAAACCCACTAGGAAACTTAGCATTCTTTGTCCAACTCTCCATGTTGTTTCTTATCTGCTTTTGTGTGAAAGTACCAATTATTTTGTTTATCTGTAGAGCTATATAACCAATCCCATGCCCCAGCATGTCTCTTGTTTTTAAACTAATTGCCCCAACCTGAATTGCATTTCCAAAATACTCTTCAGGTACTGTTGGCCGCAACCTGCTTCTAACACCAATATGTAAGTGAAAATTATTCAAATTCATTTCATCATTAGCATCACACATTTGCTGACTATGAACAAAAGATTGCCAAAGATGAGCTAAGACTGATTGTAAAGAAGAGATCTTCTCACAGCCAGACTCAGATTTTGCTTTTTGTTTGAGCACTGCAATGTTTTCCTTACTGAAATGGAAAACTCTCTCTTGCTTCTGCGATGGTGGAGTAGTACTGATTTCACTACTCATTTTGATGATTGAGAGAGGCAGGCGGATTGGACAAAAACATTCTCCGCGAAACCAATGATCAAAGATAGGAGGTTTGGAGATTTGATGTAAACCGCGAGAGATTTCAGAACAAGAATTCATGAAATTCTAGAAAGGTGTACCATCAGCAGCTACATGGTTAATGGTGCAACCTATAAAGATTCCATCTACTAACTCTGTAAATTGAACTGCAAGCAAAGGTTGCGAAACGTCGTAGTTCTTAACCCCATTTAGTGGGAAAAATGAGTGAACAATAGGAGGAGCATAGATGGGTTCAAGAATGTCAGAAATGGTAACATTATCAGCAATAGCATCAACAAATAGGGCTCCAGAATTGTTACAGTCGATAAAGAAAGAGGCAGTGTTGTCTTCTTTGTGTTCAACTTTTTTCAAGCGGCCAGAAAGAGGAGGAAAGAAATCAAGTGTGCGAGAAAGTGAATTCTTTAAGTGTTGGATTAAGCTGGTTTTGTCTGATATTTTGGATTCTGGTGGTTTGGGATTGTTGAGGAGAAGTCTTTTTTGAATGGTTTCCACGAAAAGAAGCTTCAAATCACTTGAAGTTAACTATATCTTCTTTTGGGTTGATTTGAGCTTTGCTGTTATCGGCCTGAACAATGCTAGTCGACCTTAGTCGAATATTTGCCATTATTATTATTATATATATATTTTTTGGTTTATACTCTCACAGCAAAGCTTAATTCATTTCTCTATATATAGGCAATTTTATTTTTAATTTCATAAATATCCTATTATAATATATTTATATTAGATGAACTATTAAGAACTATTCTAATTTAATTTGTAGAGCTCAAGTGATTTCTAAATTTTATTCTCAGAAAGAAAAACAAATCTCATGTTAGATATTTAGCTCTGATCTTGTGATTCATCTGCCGCATAAATGAATGTTGAAGCAAAAAGAGGCAAGTCATTATCATATCATTTTTTTTTGAGTAAATTATCATATCATTTTAGAAACAATAAATACTATCAAATTATTTTCTGGCTTTATAGAGACTAATCGAGCCGATAATGTAAAAAAAGCAGTGGCTATATTTATTTCAAGTACACAGATATTTCTTTTTTTTTACGCAAAGTACACAGATAACTATTTCTTTCAACTACGTATACATGTGATGTTAGATTGTTATAGCTTTTGGATAAGGTGGTTAATCTCTTCCACAAAGAACAGACTAGAAATGTAATTTTCAAAGTATTATAAGAAAATGTATAGGAAAATTTTGCCTTTTCACTTTTTTACTTTTAAAAAATACTCACATTATTTTAATATATTAAATATATGCTAGTGTTGTGGAGCAATGTTGGTCGAATGGTGCTTATCGATTTTAAGTCGTAGGTGTACAGTTCGTAACAAGTAATATAATAAAAATAAAAATTGATTCCACATAAAACGAATAATTTAACTGATCGAAATTCAAATCAATTATTATTTGAAAACTAATTAATTAATTTAATATTTAAAAATTAAATTCTTAATCTTTAATTTAAATTTAAAATAATATTTAAATTCAAATTGAAATAATCTAAGATATTAATCTATTAATTCAAATTTAAATTATGAAATTCAAATAATTAAGATAACTAGTAGGATTATGTTTCATTAGAATTATTTTAAATGGGTAAAAATATATTTTTAAACTAATTTAAATTATTCTTGAATCAAAATTGTCAATTCCTAAAATGTTAATTTTTCTCTTTTTCAAACAAGAAAATCAATTATTGATATAATTTATTAATTCTATTTTCATGAACAATAAATTAAAGCAACTTATAAAGCTCAAAGGAACTAAATTGGTCTTAAGATTATTCTTTTATCTCTAAATATATTTTTTTAAGTTGTTAAATTTTTAATCTAAAATCATACCTAGCCGTCGCTCATCATACAATTTCAATTGATCATACAATTGGTGGTTAGTGTAGACCCTTAATTTTTGACCCGATCCGGTCCAATATATTTTAATTAGTCCAAAGTAATTTTTGTGTTGTCCAATATATTTTAATTAGTCCAAAATAATTTTTATTATCTTAATTAAACAATATTTGCTTTAGTATCTAATTTTTATTAATAAAAAATAATAATAATAATAATAATAAATCGGCTGCGGGCCATTTCGCCGGCAGAATTTTCCTGCGGGCGAAATGACCCGCAGGCCAATTTTGCCCCCGCTGAGGTAGCTTTTTCGCCGGCTTAATTTTTCCGCAATAGTTTTTTTTTCACCAGCGAAATTTTTCCAACGCAAATTTTTCGAAACATAATACAATTAGGTTTCTGTTTCCTTTTCTTAATGAATGTTATATTCCGTGAATAACTAGATTTAACCATAAAAAATCTTCTATAAGTAAGACCAAAAACAACACAAAAAAGGAGGAGAAATTGATAAAAAAAAAAATTGGGACAAAAATTTGGAGAAAAATTGAGACCGAAACTGAGTAGGAAAGGCTTTGAATCAATATGATTTTTTTGAGAGAGCAAATAACAATTCAATCCATCAAAGGCAATAAAGTTTGTCTTTGTTTTTGTTTATCTAAGAAGAAATTTTTGGTGAAAACAACAAACAGAGGTATGCATCAATTGTCTAATTTCTTCACAGCAGCTTAAATCATCCAATTGTTTTTTTTAATTCAAAAACCCTAGAACCTTAATTCCCCTTTTCTAAAGTTTAAAAACCTTAATTCGTTGCTTTGTTTTCCAAAAATCTTAAAATTGTTATTTTTGTTTCTTCAAAATCTCAAAACCCTAATTTACTTTCCAAATTCTCAAAATCATAAATTAAATCTGTTTCTTTCTAAAAAAAAACCCTAAAAAACATCTTTTCTGTTTCTATAAACTTTAAATCGTTTAGTTTATTCTCATAAAACTTCATAAAACTATCAATTGTTTTTCAAAACAGTAAACCCTAAATTAGCTAATCTAAACCCTAATTTTTCTAAACCCTAATCATTTAAACTTTAAAACCTTATAAATTTAAATGTTATAATTCAAACACAGTAAGCTTAAAACCATAATTCAATGAGTAACCGTAAATTATAAACTTAATGTTTTGAAGAGCCCAAACCCTAGTTTCATTATTTTACCACTCAAACACTAATTTGGTTAATTAAAGAACTTTATCAACCTCTTAAATTATAAAACTTTAATTTATGTCAATTCCTTAAAGTTCACAGTAGCTAAGAATTACAAATCCTAAATCTATAAATTCCAAAACCCTAAACACATTAAATAAAGAAACTTAAATAGAAACAGTAGCCTTAATTTGAATCTTTATTTGCCTTATTCAATTTTATATTTGATTATGTAGACTATTATATGCTTTGATTTATTTTATATGCTTTAATTTATTTAAGTTCAATGCTTGGTTTACTTAATTTATCATGGATGGATGTTTATATTCTATTGTTGTTTAATATCTTTGATGAATGATTTATTTATGATGAATGATTATTTACTTTTATCGATTTATTTAGATTTCCAAATGTTGTAAGAGGTATGTTTCCACTTGGTAAATACCTCATTAGTTAGATATCATGTAATTTAAATTGCTTTTCTATTTTAGAACCAATGTAAAGGACATATTTCTACCTTTCGGTGGGTGTCCTATTTAGTCATGGATTATATAAAGGCATATTTCCATCTTCGGATGGGTGTCCATTTATTTATTTTGCTTGGACATTATTTTGATTTTCAATATATCGATGCTTTATTTTAATTATTGTGTGTAATATGGATAATGTTGTTATATTTAAAAATTTTATAATATTAAGACCTGTAAAGGAGGCCGGTTCTAATAAACCGGGCGTTGTGGGGGGTGCTGAGGTAATTCTCACCTTTCCCACACGTACCCAACTTTCCGAATCCATTAGGGGTTGAGGATTTCTTAGGAATCGAGTTATCCACCCTTTTTTTTTCCGGCCCTTCCGGGTGGCGACTCCATTTTCTCCGAACATAGGTTCATGTTCTCTAAGGCCCTGAGCCTAAACAGTGCCGAAGTCGTAAGAACCATTCCACCGGGAGTGGGGGCAAAAATCTCCGCTCACAGTGGCGACTCCACTGGGGACAAGAGAAGTTGATTCCGTTGGTCTTTATATTATTCTATTCTTTCTTATAATGATATTATCCATTACATCATATTATATTGCATCGTGTGCGTGAGTTAGAATGCCCGTGTTACCCGTGTTATGTTATGTAAGGGATACCATACTTTCACTCAATGTATAAAGATCGAGCATAGCATAACCACTCACAGCCTTGTACCATTTGGTATATACTTGCTATGGGAAACTAAGCCTTTTTACCTAAAGACTAAAGCTCATGTAATTGGCCTAGTTATTTTCCTTAGGTTTTACCCCAAATGCATGTTGTTTGACTATGGTTAATTTATCTTGGCTTAAATCATGGCTTATTTGGTTTGTTCTTTTTCTAATATGACCTAAGTATATTGTAAGCTCAAAATAAATTTTTCTTTAAAATCCAAAAGACCAAAGCTATTTTCAAAACATTTCAAAATAGTCTTTGGATATAAGATTTTTCTAAAAATAAATCAAAAATTATTTTGCTCATGGCCCAAATACTAAGCTCAAAATCCATTTTTTCTAAGATCTTTTTACAATAGGCTTAGAAACGAAATTGTTTTTATCCAACATTTTCTTACAAAGAGCTTGCAAATTATTTGGGTCAATTAAGAAATACCAAAAATCAATTGTGAGCCTAGTTTATACTAAGAATAATTAATCATGGACTTGTTTTTTGCATGAACCATTGGTTACTCTTTTCAAGTAAGAAATCTATCTATAATAAACCTCTTAATTTAGTTTTAATCCAATATAGCATAAAGGCTACTATAGTTAGTTGAATGGATTAAAACCTAATTAATGGGAATTACTATGAATGGATTTCCATTTTCGAAAATATAACTATTGGTTGAAACGTCCGAGGAAAATATTCAAAAATAAGATACCCCATGTTGGTATTTTGTTAACCATATACCTAGGAAAAGAGACTCGTCATTCGTGTGTGGATGTTATAAGGTTGGAAGGAACGTCCTATTTATCCTTGTTTGTCTATTGTTTATGTATACATACATACATACATGCATACATACATACATGCATACATTTGCATCTCATATCATTAATCCTCTCTGGCTCACAGCCCTGGATTACGATAGTTCAAAAGCTTACGACAATCCGACCTACGCCGAAAGGGAAGAATCTAGCAACGACTTAATCACTTGCTCACCAAAAGCAATGGAGCCCAAACAAATTCAAAGAATGGTGGTTGAAGCCCTCAATTCCAAGATGGAAGAAATAAAAGAGGCTTTAGCTGAGATAATGAAGAACCAATTGACTGCAATTTTAAAAAATCATGCCGAAGCATCTGCTAGCTCCAAGAAGCCAAAGGACAATGGGAAGGCTAAAATTGGTGAAGTAGCTTTTAATGATGATAAGGTAATCATTGATGATGATGATTGGGCTCAATACTACCAAGATCCTCAAGACAAAAAGGAGCAGAAGGTTGTTGAGAAGGTAACTATTGAAAAGATCAAGACATCCGATGTTGAAAAGATGATTGCTGATTTAGAAAAGAAATTTGAGAAGAAGCTGAAAACCGAAAAGATGTCCGAGATCGATAAACTATTTGAACAAGATGAGGAGGTCCCTTATAAGTTCAAGATGTCATCCTTTGCTAGATACAATGGTACTGGAAATTCTCATCTCCATGTGAAGCAGTATATCACTGCTATGCAGTCTACCCGAGCTACTAAGGCTCAAACTCTAAGGTACTTCATGCTCTCATTGGACCTTGTTGTCCAAAATTGGTTCAATACCTTAGATGATGGAATACAAAAGAATTGGGATTTGCTATACAAGGCCTTCATCCAACAATATGGGTATAATGTCAAGTTGGAAGTTACCTTAATGGAAGTTGAGTCCATTATACAAAGGTCAAATGAGAATTTTGTGGACTATGTGAAAAGGTGGAGAAATAAGACCGCTTTGCTCAAGAAGAGACCTGATGAATTCGATCAAATAAGGATGATCGTGAGAGGCGCCCTGCCTAGTCTCCTTGAAAGGATGTCTCACGCCCTTATAAGGGATTTTAAAGATCTTCTCCAAGCTGGTCTACAAATTGAAGAGTGGGAAAGGGAGAAGAACCTTTTTTCAATAAGAAGGAATGAGAAAGGGAATCTTCAGCCTAGCAATCAAAGCACGCAAAAAGAAGTTAATGTTAATGCCACTAGTTAAGGGGAATGAGGCAGTTTTCAGAATTAGGGAAGCCACTGTCTTGGGTTCTCAATAAGCTACAAAAGAAGGAATTGTTACAACCTTTGACTCCTCATCCTTTGCCTAATCCTCTTCCATCTAACTTTGATATTAGTGCATTTTGCCAATTCCATCAAAGACCTGGACACGAAACGGATAATTGTATGAAGTTTAGACATGAGATCTAGAATTTAATTGATAATGGCAAGTTGCCTGAGCCAGACAAGCTCAATACCAAAGGTAATCCATTTCCAAGGTTCAACAGGGTGTCACCACCAACAACCTTCATGGTAGGAAAAGGATTAGAGGAGGATTTTATTTTATCATCCTTTCAAGATGGGGATATTGAAGATATGAAAGGAAAAGAAGCTTAAACTCAACAAACTTTCTTTAGCTTGAATGTTGCTTTTCAATTTTACTTTCTTTAATATTTAATTGGAACTATCGTGTTTTTCAAATTTAAATTTGTTTGAATAAATTACTTCTATCAAAAATTTTGTTGGTCTTTGTTTATTTTGGTGCTCAACTGATGAGGAATTTAGCTTGATGTTCATAAATTAATGTGTCTAGGCATCATGACTTGAATGACTTTACTAGGTGAGGGAATTGCTCTATAACATTGAGTTATGTATGCTTACTTAGAGAGGGCTCCTGCATAATGACAACTTTCGAGGCAAAATTGAACTCTGCTTATTTAAGAGAGAAATGATCTAAGCATTATTTGGTTGACCAACAACTAGTATCCACCCTATTAAATATCAATCCCTAGTTGTCCCTTTGAGCCTTCATAAAATTTTAGCTTTCTTTTCATTGGCATATAACCTCAATAACCTACCCTGAGTTGTTGTGATACTTTTGACAAGTCTTATGATCACTAAGGTGAAGAGGCAAGAAGATCAAGCCAAGACTGTAAAAATAGTTGGTGTTATCAAGACCATAAGGGTAGCTGATGTTCTCAAGACCATAAGGGTAGTTGAAGTTCATCTAATATCTCCAATATATCAAGATAACATCAGAATAACAAATGATTTGTCCTTGTTAAAGAAGATTTATGTCACTCCACTCATCTATTATTGGAAACCCAAGTTGGTACAAACAAGACAACTCTTTTAGAGCTAGAACAAAAAAAAGTAAGAAAAAAAAAGGATAAAAGAAAAAGGGAAAACAAAAACAAAAAAAAAAGAGAAAAGGAAAAGGCGAAAAAAGAAAAGAAAAAAAGAAAAGAAAACCCAAAGTGGTTCAAAAAAGCCAACTGAGTCCTCTTCTACCTAAAGCAATAAAAGGCTTCCATTTGTGTTATAAGGACATTTTGACTTGAACTGATCTAACTCAATTAAAGATTCAATCAAAATCAGAGGAAAAGAAGAAAGACCATCCAGTGCTTGAAAGTTTTATGCTTGACAGTCCTACAAGGAAGAAGGACAAAATGATAAAATGCTCAAAGAAAGGGAAGAGTAAGGAAAATAAAGAGAAAGCAAAGGGAAGAGTAAGAAAAATAAAGAAAAGAGAGCAGAAGAAAAGAATCAAATTTGGGTAACAAACTTTTTGCAAGGATAAAAACTGTCTTAATCAAGATCCAGATTAATGCCAAGAAGATAGAGAGAATTTGGAGTCTAGCAAGATTGCTCCCAACTGTCTAAAGTTCCAATAAGAAATTTATAGTGTAAAGGTTTGTCCACTGTGTCACACCAACTTTAATCTCAAAATGGCCTTCATTTAAACTCGTGTCCCTCATAGACCCCATTTCAAGCCTATCAAAGACATGTTGATCTCTCTTGATAGGTAGAGTCTTTTAGTGGAGATAGTTTGGATAAGCATGCATATAAGATAGATAATATTTAAGCTCAAATGAGATCTTTGGCCAAGTATAAATTTTTATGACTTTAAAAAATATTGTTATAAAAAATTAAACATAACATAATAAATAATAACTATATTTAAAATATATAAAATACAATATAAAAAATAAATTCACGTATTGTGAGTGCTATATCTAGTTTATTATTATGACACTTGGCTTAATACTATGTAAAATTTTTCTTCTTATATATATATTGATAGATTTTTGAAAGTTAGTATATTTTTAATATATTAAATATATATATATATTTGAAAGTATATTTTTAATATATTAGATATATATATTTGAACAGAAGTATTTTTGAAATTGAAAATTAAAAAATAAATATTAAATTTATTGATTATATATATATAATAACTTTTCATCATGAAAACCCAGCTAGCCAATGAGAATTTGAATACTTAAAGGTTATTTGATACAAAGTATAAAAGGTTCTGTTGTTTAAACTATAAAAATTATTTACTTTTAATATTTAATTTAGAAAATTAATTTTTTAAAATTTATAGAGGTCTAAATTTAAATTTATTAATAATTATATTAATAAAATAATTTAGTAATTAAATAAAATTAAAAAATTAATAATATTATTAATAAAAATAATTAAAATTTTAAATAAAGTATTACTAAATAAAATAATAATACATCATAATATAATATAATTATAATAATATAATATAATTATAATAATATAATAAAATATATAAGATTTACTTTTATTTTTTTGATAAATAATTTAATTTTATTAAAATTATATCATTTAATTAAATGAATTATAATAAATTTACGTGTTAACTCACTTTTTTTTATTTAAGTTATTTTTTCAAGATTAATCTTAATAAGCTAATTGGTACTACCCATAATCACCGGATTCCGCCGTCAATCTTCACATCGAGGGCACAAAGACTCAACTTGCATAATATATTAAATCTCGGTCCCGAACATTATTATCTAACCGAGCTCTATAGACACATTCTGACACAGTAGGCACATCATACTGACAGCAGACACACTACTATGATGTGGCACTCGCCCCATACTAATGGCAAGTGCACTACTCCGACATGTCAAGCTCCCCATACCGACGACACACACACCATTCTGATATGACAGACACACAATTTCGACATTTACAATATTTGCTGACACAAGCAGAGCTTATTCGCCATGTACTAGCTATAAATAGGGACAAGCTTCCTCCATATAAGTCCTTCTTCTCCTCTCAAACAACCATATAGTTCCTTCTACTCATAAAACAATACAATTCCTGACTTAGACATTAGAGCTTTTTTACTGGAGTTTGGTCCCTTTTTCTGTCTTACAGATAAAAAGATCATCAATAGCCGAACTCGAACTATTATGAGTCCTCATGTCTATCTCGTCATCACTAATTTTACTCATTTCACATATTGTGTTGATGTATGATGACTCGAATATATGTATGTATAAAACCAAAATGACATAAATCATTTTTGAAACCAACCCAACTATTCAAGAAGTCTAATTGAGAAAAGAGACATGCAAACAACACTGCAAGTCAAGGCTCAAGCTCAAATTTGCTAATAGTGAAAACAAATTATATTTTTCTTGTATATTATTATATTGGCTATTTTAGAGTTCAAATACATTTCAAAATCTTTGACTCAGATTATACTTTCAACTCTTTAAACCTTTTTTTAACTTAACTTGTTAAACCTTTATATATATCATTTTGTTTTGCATCATATTTTGAGTTGATGCATGTCCATAAAATTATTAGAGGTCGAAATAATTTTATTTAAACCCAAAAAAAAATTACATTAAATAATGACATCTATTTAATTGATAGTTTGAATTTGAAATAAATTGAGCTACTCATAAATATATTATGATTTCAAATGGAAATGGAATCTTATATTAGAAACAAATGGACTTAAGAGGATATAGCAGTGAAAAAGGCTTATAAACTCACAATTTATGTCTTGAAAACAACTCTTATTATATATACTTTTTTTTTTACTTTCTAATTTCTTTAATCTTTAAATTCACTGCATGTGATTTAACTCTGATCCATCTGCGGCACAAATGTATACTGAATAAAAACAGCCAAGTCATTATCATTTTAGACACGTTTTTGGAGTGAGGAAGTTAGGTAGTGAAAAAGTTAAGGCCGCCAACTTATATCCAAGCAAACATTTTTTTTAGAGTTGTATTATTTAGAAGAATCGGTTCTAAATTTATTGTTAATAATATATATTTATCGCTATAGTATGTCTGGGTGTGTCTGGTTGTGTCCGTATCCCTATAATTGAAATCAATCAATTGATGAAATGAACATGTTTTGCAGATAGGAGATAGTGCTCCCCAACCAAACTGAAAATTGGTGGGAGGCAAATGGCAATGTGATAAAATAGAAAAAAACTTCACTGATAATTCCCTTTTTTCATCTATAAAAATATTATTAAACATGTTATGCAGATAGGAGATAGTGCTCTGGAATCAATGGATCATATAGAATATATCTCAAATACCATTGTAAAACCCACAAATACTAATGACTCAGCTCCAAAGATCGAATTAACTCCATTTGATCTTCCATTTCTTGTAGTTGATTACACACAGAGAGGCCTTCTCTTTCTCAAACCCACTAGTCAGCAAATTACAGAGCTACGAAACAAAAATGTAATTGAACATTTTAAAGATTCTTTGTCTCGAACATTGGATATCTTTACTCCCTTCGCCGGCCGCCTTTCCATGGTTGAGAATAAAGATAAGACTACTTCTTTCTTTATTGATTGTAATGGTGCTGGTGCTCAATTTGTCCATGCTGTTGCCAATGGTGTTACTCTAGCTGACATTCTTGAGACTTGCTCTGTTCCAAGAATTGCTCATTCTTTTTTCTTGATGAATGGGGTTTATAATTTTGAAGGTATTTCCAAGCCTTTACTTGCAATTCAAGTGACTGAGCTTGTTGATGGGATTTTCATTGGCTGCAGTTATAACCATGGAGTTGCTGATGGGACTTCTTTCTGGAAATTTGTCAATTCTTGGTCTGAAAATTCAAGAATTTCTGGAGAAACATTATTGCAGCAGCCTCCTCCAGTTTTTGGATTGGATTGGTTTCTTGATGGAATTGATCACCCAATTCGGGTTCCATTCTCGTACCAAGAAACAATTTCTAACAGATTTATCCCACCTCCTCTGCAAGAAAGAGTGTTCCATTTTCCCAAGAAAAAAATCGCAGAACTTAAAGCTAAAGCTAATGCTGATATTGGTACATCAAAAATTTCATCTCTTCAAGCAATCTTGGGTCATCTTTGGAAATCCATAATTCGCACTAAAAATCTTGATTCTGATCAAGAAATATATTGCCGGATACTGGTAAACATGAGGCAAAGATTGCAGCCACCGTTGCCAGATGATTATTTTGGAAATGCAGTACTATTTGGAACAGCAACAACAACAGCAGGGGAGCTGTTAGAGAATGGATTAGGCTTTGCTGCTTTGCAAATAAACAAGATGGTTGCTAGACAAACAGATGGTGAAGTGAGAAAGAACTTGGAGAGTTGGGCTAAGAGCCCTAAATTATCAAAACTTAGTTCTGCTGCAAGCAATGCTTTGATTGTAGCAAGCTCACCACGGTTCAATGTTTTTGGTAATGACTTTGGATGGGGTAGACAAGTGGCGGTGCGAGGCGGAGCCGGGAACAATTATGATGGGAAGCTGACAGTTTTTCCTGGAGTGGAAGAGGGAAGCGTAGATATTCAGGCTTGCCTTTTGCATGAGACATTACATGCTATGGAAAAAGATACAGAGTTCATGGAGGCTCTATCCTCTTGATTTCCCTCAATTTAGAGACTATCATTTATTCCATCCAAATAAAATTTATTCTCTTTTGATTTCAGATGTTAATGTTTCCCTATAATCAATGTGCCAAGTCAAAGTTCATGTTTGATTGTTTTCATTAATTATGAACAATATTAGTACTTGTCAAGACCCCCATTCAAAATACAACCTGATACTCCTACAACTCAACATTATAAACACAGTTCTAACTGTTTTCTGGTGAAATATAACATAAATTGCAAAATGGAGATATATTGAGAGGAGTGAATAGACAAATTGAGGGGAAATGTTCTCAGCTTAATTAGTATACAAAATTGTGCTGGGGAGTTGACAGAATTAACAAAACTAATGATTCAAAATGTAAGAAAGGATGCTCTTGTTCTCACCAACCGCCTATAAATGCATTCAAGCTCCTGCTTTGCTTCTTGCACGATTAGTTCCAATGTCTCCAATTCTTTCAGAGCATTTTCAAGTTGTAAAAGGTCAATGTCCTTTGCTGGGCTACTTCAAGTTAAGCAATGCAGTATCAACCTTCTCCACTTCATTCATTTCAACTTCCACTGGACATGAAACTCGCTTGGATTGCATTAATCTTGAGATGATAAACGCCTTTGATTTTGCCTGTGGCTGAGAAATGAAAGACAAAATGGACTCAAACACCACAGCATTCATTACATGGATAAGAACGATCACATTGAAAAACTTCCATCAAAATGCATACGTTGACGTCCACAAGCAAATAGAATCTTGACAGCCTTGATTTTGTATAAATTATCGAAATAATAATGCAATCTTGTTGACCAAATGCGAAGCATGATCCACTGTTATGGCTGCAGATGAAGTTAAGATGATTCTTTATATGAACCAAATGTTAATGATAGAGAAGGATGAGAGCAAACATTTCAATAAATTAATTTTAAGTTAATGAGGAGACTAGGACATACCCCTTCTCATATCAAGAAATTCCATGGTTAACACAAATTATGATCAAAGAAAATTGAAATTATGCATTCTACAGAAGAATTTAATTCCCCTTAATTTTTTTTAAATCATAGAAATTCAAATGCAACTGTTTCTATAAATATATAGTTGCACCTTAAACGAGACAAGTTAATATTCAGTCCATCACAAAATTGATTTTCTCCCTAGCAGCTTGAGAGCTGTCATGGAAGCACACAATGAATAGTTCAAAGATTAATAAAAATAAACTAATGGCTGTGAGAGAAAACATAAATCAAATATAAATACACATTTCTGCACAATATCTTTTGAAATTTTGGTTGAATAAGCCATTGACTTTGTATTACTTTGTATGTATCATATATACAATTAGGGGCAAAATTGAATGATACAAGAATTAATGATTGAGAATGTTGAGAAGGGACACTCTGATTTTTATCAATTGTCTATAGACACACTCTAACTCGTCCTTTGCTTCTTGCAGACTTGACTCCAATGCCTCCAAACCTTTCAAAAGATTTTGAAGTTCTGAAATTTTAATGTCTTTATTTGACTTCAAGATAAACAGTTCAGCATCAATCTTCTCCGCTTCATTCTTTTCACCTTCTGCTTCACATGAAATGCGCTTGGATGGAAATAATTTTGACAGGATAGAGCTGCCAGATTTTGCCTTTGGTTGAGAAATGAAAGACAATATGGACTCCAAAACCACAACACTGATTTGCTCAGCATCTCTTAGCATGCTAATTATGTTGGCATTGTTATCCAATATTTCTGTGGTGCAATTCTTCTCCTTTCTCTTCAAATTTTTCAAACACTTAGAAACCATTTTGCTCAGCTTCTTTCTAGATGTAATGCATGTATCGATTTCACTTGTCAAGGAAAGGTCTCCACTTTTTCGTCTGCAGAGAGATAATTCAAGTTCCTGCACACATTCCTTCATCTGCAACAACAAATCTTGTGTGCTATCGCACATATCCAATAGCTCCATAGACTCATTTAGTACATTTTCTGCACTGTTGTTTTGAATCTCACGCAAGAGAATTTGTTGGGAAGTTGGCAGTTGAAGCAAATTATTCAAGCTCTCAGACAAATTCTTTAAGCCACTCAATTTTTGCCCTATTGATGAAGACTGTGATGCCTTCAACTTGTACAATTGCTCCTCAATACTCACAGTTAGAGGATGAGATCTGGACGGCAAGCTGATTGAACGGAAATGATAAGCAGCCATTCTTTTTCTGCAGAAAAAAGCCTACCAAGAATGTGAATGTAAAGATGATATTGGTTATTGAATAAGCCTCCACATTGAGCCTCTTATATATAGAAGAGAAATAGAACCTCATGTTCTTGATCTTGATCTACCTTGGCTGTCATGTTCTGAGTTTTGCGACAGTCCCAACAAGGTCTCATCATTGTTGTGCTATGATTAAAAATTAAAATATTGTCATACAAAGTACCATGCCTCCAAGTTTCCAAGACATGAACATCATTATCAAATTAAAATAGCATTGAGTTTGAGCCTTTGCAAGAAATAATTCTACTAATATATCAGAGCACGTAATAATTAAGCATTGGGTACCTGATAGACTCCATTACAATATTTACATCCACAAGGGGAGCGCAGGCATGGACAAGAACAAGAACATGAACATAATTATTCAATTTTCTATAGTTTCTTCTGCACAGTAATTAATAAATAGACTCTCTAACAACTCTCATTGGCATGTCTGGGATCCCAGAAGCAAGTAGAATCTCGACAGCCTTGATGTATAATTAAATCATGCATATTATGATGAGAACCCGGTTGACCAAATGCAGAGGACGATCCACCTATATTGCCACAAAACAAGTTTGCTTATTACTGGTATGAAACAAACAATAAGATAAGAGAATACATATTTGAATAAACTAAAATTCTTACGAAAAGCCCTTCAGTTTGCACCAAAATAAAATTGTGTAAAATTGCCTATATATAGAGAAATGAATTAAGCTTTGCTACGAGAGTCTATGAACCAACAAAAAATAATAATAATGGCAAACCTTCGACTAAGATCGACAAGTACTGTTCAGGTCAATAACAGCAAACTCGAATCAACTCAAAAGAAGATTGAGTTAACTTCAAGTGAACTGAAGTTTCTTTTCGTGGAAACCATTCAAAAAGGACTTCTCTCCAACAATCCCAAACCACCAAAGTCCAAAATATCAGACAAAACCAGCTTAATCTAACATTTGAAGAGCTCACTTTCTCGCACACTTGATTTCTTTACTCTGTGTCTGGCCGTCTAGCAAAAGTTGACCATGAAGAAGATAACACTGCTTATTTCTTTATCGACTGTAACAATTGTGGAGCCCTATTTGCCGATGCTGTTGCTGATGATGTTCCTCCTATTGTTCACTCATTTTTCCCACTAAATGGGGTTAAGAACTGCGAAGTTTCGCAACCTTTGCTTGCAGTTCAAGTTACAGAGTTAGCAGATGGAATCTTTATAGGTTGCAGCATTAACCATGTAGCTGCTGATGGTAAAACTTTCAGGAATTTCATGAAATCTTGGTCTGAAATCTCTCGCGGTTCATGTCAAATCTCCAGATCTCCTGTCTTTGATCATTGGTTTCAAGGAGATTGTTTTTGTCCAATCCGCCTGTCTCTCTCAATAAAAAAAAAAAGAGTAGTGAAATCAGTACTACTCCACCATCGCAGAAGCAAAAAAGAGTTTTCCATTTCAGTAAGGAAAACATTGCAGTGCTCAAACAAAAAGCAAAATTTGAGTCTGGCTGTGAGAAAATCTCTTCTTTACAATCAGTTTTAGCTCATCTTTGGCAATCTTTTGTTCATAGTCAGCGAATTTGTGATACTAATGATGAAATGAATATGAATAATTTTCACTTACATATTGGTATTAGAAGCAGGTTGCAACCAACAATACCTGAAGATTATTTTGGAAATGCAATTCAGGCTGGGACAATTAGTTTAAAAACAAGAGAGATACTGGCGCATGGAATTGGTTATATAGCTCTACAGATAAAAAAAAAATGATTGGTTGTTTCACAGAAGAGAAGATAAGAAACAACTTGGAGAGTTGGACAAAGAATCTTAAGTTTCTTAGTGGGTTTTCAAAGAATGATTTGGTTTTAAGTAGGTCACCAAGGTTCAATGTTTATGGTAATGATTTTGGTTGGGGAAAGCCAATTGCAGTGAAAAGCGAGGCTGGTAACAAGTTTGTTCAGAAGATTACAGTATTTCCTGGAGCTGAAGAAGGAAGTATAGACATTGAAGTTAGTATTTTTTCCTGATAAGATTTTGAAGGTTATGGGAAATATTGATTCCCTGTTCATGGATGCTGCAGTTACCATTTAATATTTTTCTCGTCTAGCTAATTAATTTCATTACATTGTCATAATTATTGAAATGCCAATGTGAAATATCGTCTCGTTAGGCCATAGATGCTGTTTCTAAATACTGTAAAGTAAAATGATTGTCTCATCTAGATTAACTTTGTTAAATAAAAGATAATTGAATTGTGGATATGTGATTTTAGATTCACAAGAACATTGGCTGAAAATTTAAGAATTTTAAAATATTTATTTTTGAAATGTATTTTAACATTTTAGAAATATATTATCAGTATATTTTTTAGTATATGTTTGGTCTTTTTTTTTTTTGTATCTATTGTTTTAGATTTATAAAAAAAATTTAAAAGAATGTTTTTATAACTTTATTTTATGCAATTGCACATAAGATTTTTGATAAATTTACTGAATAAGATTTGTTATATTTAAAAATATTTTTAGTTTTGTACGAAACAATTCTACTAATATAATCGAAGCATGTAATAATTTAGCACTGGTACCTGATAGATGATTAATGAAAATAAAAGTTATGCAGTTGCCAGATAAAATTCCAGAAATGATATGTAATACTACTAATGTAGAAATTCAAAACACTATGAATAATTAGGATAGAAAATCCAATCTGCTAATAACTAAAATTTAGAAAATTGTTATAAAGTTTCAACAAATTTTTCCAATGCAGGATTTATAAATTTGATTAATTAAGATTGCTCTGCTGGTTCTTTACAGGATTTATTTTACTTTCATCAACAATTCTAACTTTGCACTCCCAGAAAAAGGAAATTTAGATCCATCCTTATATGAAATTAACTCCAATTCATTCTCTTTTGATTTCAGATGTTTTAAATTTTCCCATGATCAGCATGCCAATTCAAAGTTCACACGTGATTATTTCAGTGATTATGAATAAAAATAGTGCTTGTCAGGATACCGGTCAAAATACATACAACCTGATACTCCCAAAACTCAAAAATAAAAACACACTTTCAACTCGTTGGCACTGATGCATTATAAAATTCCAAAAAGAACATATATTGAGAGGAGTAAATGGCAAATTGAAGGAAATGATCTTAACTGAGTATATTAGTATTAACTTTCATTCTCTGTGTATATACAATTTGGATTCAAAATCTGTGGTACAAAATTGTACTGGGGAGTTGATAGTAGAAGCACAACTAATGATTCAGAATATTGAGAAGGGATACTCTGGTTTTCACTAATCGCCTATAGATGCACTCAAGCTCCTCCTCTACTTCTTGAATGCTCGATTCCATTGCCTCCAATCCTTTCACGACATTTTGAACTTGCAAAAGTTTGATGTCTTTGCTTGACTTCAAAATGAGCAATTCAGCATCAACCTTCTCCGCTTCATTCACTTGAACTTCTGCTTCAGAAGAAACACGCTTGGATTGCAATAAATTTGAGATGACAGACCAGCCAGAGGATTTTGATTTTACCTTTGGCTGAGAACTGAAAGATAAGATGGACTCAAACACCACAAAACTAATTTTTTCAACTTCTTTAAGCATGATAATCAGGTCCGAGTTATTGTCCTAGCCTTCGGTGGTGCAATTCCTTTCCTTTCTCTTCAAATTTCTCAGACTCTTAGAAATCACTTTGTTTAGCTTCTTTCTAGATAGCAAGTATGAATCGACTTCATTTGCCAAGTCAGAGTGTTCGCCTTTTTTTCTGCGCAGAGATAACTCAAGTTCCTGCACAGATTCCTTCATCTGTGAGAAAAAATCCCTTGAGGAGTCGCATATATCTAATAGTTGGAGGGATCCATTCAATGCATTCGCTACAAACTCATCAGAAAGATTCTGTTGGGTAATTGAAAGTTGAAGCAAATCATCTACACACCCAAACAAATTCTTTAGACCACTTAATTTGTGCCC
Source organism: Garcia nutans (assembly GCA_947685225.1). Lineage (NCBI taxonomy): Eukaryota > Viridiplantae > Streptophyta > Magnoliopsida > Malpighiales > Euphorbiaceae > Garcia > Garcia nutans. The sequence goes on along the minus strand of CANTUV010000059.1, from coordinate 3,898,344 downwards.
TATTGACGAGGACTGTGATGCCTTCAACTTGCACAATTGCCCTTCAATACTTACAGCTGTAGGATGAGATCTGGATGGTAAGCTGATTGAACGAAGATGACAAGCAGCCATTTTCTTTTTGACAGAGAAAGCCTATCAAGAAAGTGGATATACAAGTGGTATTGGTTATTGAGTATACTCCCCCGCATTGAACCTCTTATATATAGAAATAGAAATAGACATGAAGAATCCCATCTTCTTGATCTTGATCTAACTTGGCTGTCATGTTCTGAGTTTTGCTGACAATTCCACCAACTACTCATCATTGTTGTGTTGTGATTATGCAATTTGATCAAAGAAATTAATGATGAATGATTATTATATTGTCACACAGAGAACTATGCCTCCAAGATTGCAAATTGTATATATTCTAATTGAGCTCGAGTCATGCATGCAATAATTTTATTAATGTAATCAAAATAACCAATAATTTATGATCCACACCTGATAGAGTTGTTTCCTACTTTGCTTCATGTGCAGAAACCTAATATACATCCCATAAAATATTTAAATCCAAGAGCAGAATACTGTTGTTAGGAGGACAAGAACTAGCAAGTATCAATTAAAAATGAGACTCTTGAACAACTTTGAATGAGATGCCTGGAAGCAAGTAGAATCTTGGCTGTATTGGTTTTAATCTAAATTAGACACTACCCACGCGGAGCAATAAATTAAATATATGAAGATCAAATTACAGTGCAACCGCACATGTGGTGATTAGAATCCAGTTGGCCAAATGAGATGCATGATCCACCAATATGGCCACACATCAAGTATAGCGGATCTCCTTATATGCACCAAAGCCATGAGAAGAACATATATGAATAAACTAAAGTTCTTATGCAAGTTCAATCAGACAGCTAGCAATAATTTAATTGCAGTCATGGAGGAGTCTAGGATATATCTAATCCTCATTTTAAGAAATTCTAACTGCAAGGTTAATATAAATTGTGTTCAAATAAAACAGAAGTCAAGTTTCCAGACTGAGAAAATGTTTTGCTGAGGGATAATTTCCACCCCCATTTATTCTCTTCTAATCACAGAAATGCCTGTACATGTATTTTCTAAGTCCTAAACTCAACTGTATAAACAAACTTTGAATTGTAAATTTGCACAGAAAATTTAATGTAAAAGTTCCAAAAAGACGATTTATTGAGAGGCAAGAGTAGGCAAATTGAGAGAGATGCTCTTTAACTCAGTATATTACTATTGACTTTCATTTTCTATGTTTATATACAATTTGGAACTGTATTCTATGGTACAAAATTGTGTTGCAGGTTTGATAGAAGCAACAAAACTAATAGTTCAGAATATTGAGAAGGGATACTCTAGTTTTCACTAATTGCCTATACATATTCTCAAGCTCTTCCTCTGCTTCTTGAAGAATTGCCTCCGATGTCCCCATTCTTTTCAATAGATTTTGAAGCCGTAAAAGTTTGATGTCTTTGCTTGACTTCAGAATAAGCAGTTCAGCAGCAGTCTTTTCCACTTCATTCATTTCAACTTCTGCATCAGATTAAATCCTCTTGGATTTCAATAATTTTGAGATGATAGACCTGCTAGAGTTTGCTTTTGGCTGAGAAATGAAAGATAAGGGGGACTCAAATACTAAAGCACTAATTTCCTCAAGCATACTAATGATGTTGGGATAATTTCCCAAGGTTGTTGTGGTGCAATTCTTCTCGCTTCTCTTCAAATTTTTCTGATGCTTTGAAATAACTTTGTTTAGCTTCTTTCTATATGTCATATATGTATCGATTTCACTTGTTAAGGAAGAGTCTCCACCTTTTCTTCTACGGAGAGATGATTCAAGTTCATGGACACATTCCTTCATCTGTAAGAAGAAATCTCTTGTGGTGTCACACATATCCAATAGCTCCATATATCCATTTAATGCATTTTCTACACTTGCTTTGGTTCTCATGGAAAAGAGTCTGTTGAGCAGTTGGCAGTTGAAGCAAATCGTCAATGCTCTCAAACAAAGTCTTTAGACCACTCAATTTTCGCCCAATTGATGAGGCCTGTGATGCCTTCAACTTATACAATTGCTGTTCTATACTCTCTGTTAGAGGATGAGATCTGGATGGTAAGCTGATTGAACGGAGATGACAAGCAGCCATTTCTTTTTTGGTAGAAGAAAGCCTATCAAGAATGTGTATGTACAAGAGGTCTTGATTATTGATTAAGACTCCCAATTGAACCTCTTATATATAGAAGAGAAATAGAACACTAACAATCTCATCTTCTTGATCTTGATCTAAATTTGCTGTCATGTTCCGAGTTTTGTGATAATACTGATTATGTCTCATTGCTGTTTTCTTGTGATTAAACAATGTCATTAATGATGAATAATTATAATATTGTCACAAAGTACTCTGCTCCAAGGCTCCAAGACAAACAGATCCATCATATAACATTGAGATTGAGTCCCTACACGTAATTATTATACTAATACATTGAAATTGAGTAATATATAATTTCATGTTGGTACCTGATAGAGTTGTTTGCATGTGCAGAAGCCTGTGGAGTCCAATAAAATATTTCCATCCACAAGGTTTCCCAGACAAGAACAAACACATATAATTATTCTATTTTCTTCAGCTTCTGCATACCAATTGATGTCTGATGTCCAGAAGCAAGAATCTTGATGACAGCCTTGATTTTGTAAAAATTAGGCATAGCTCATGCATACTTCAAATCACACATCAATAATCAAATTAAAAATGCAATCATAATTAGCATCAGGTTGACCAAATACAAAGCACGATCCACCTATATCACTGCAGATCAAGTTTCGCTGATTTCTTTGTATGAACATAACAATGAAACAAAGATGAGAAACACATATTTCAATATGCAAAAAATTTGAATAAAACGTATTCTGAGTGAGAACTTGATTCCTTGGAGTTTAATCAGAGAATAGTTAAACTTTGGAATAACAGGAAACAAGTCAGCATCCAATCCAACCTATTGTAGCCATGTCCTGACAATAATGTTTAACTGTGATAGAATAACTAAGAGCTGTGAAACAGTGGCAGATATAAATATATACTCTGCACCAAGATCTTTTCAAAAATTGATTGAAAATCCAATTCATTTTCACAAAAAAATGATACATGTGGATTTTATAAATAGAATAAAAAAACAACTTTGAATCCTTTTGCATTAAAGCATAAAGATCATGAGGTAATATATACTGAGAGAGAAGATAAATAAAAAGGAAAGGATTTGATCAAAAGTATATTATATACTATTGAATTGTACTTAGTATTTACTCGTCTATGTACGATATATACAATTACGAACAAAATTGAATAATACAAAACTGTCTTCCAGATTTGATGGAAGCAACACCACTAATGATTCAAAATGTTGAGAAGGAAAAATCTGGTTTTCACCAGTTGCCTATAGACAGAATCTAACTCCTCCTCTGCTTCTTGAAGAGTTGAGTTCAGTGCCTCCATTCCTTTCAAAACATTTTGCACCTGCTTAGTGTCTTTGCTTGATTTCAAGACAAGCAATTGTTTATCAATCTTCTCCATTTCATTGGCTTCAACTTCCTCTTCATGTGATACTTTCTTTGATTGCAATAATTTTGAGACAATAGACCTGCCAGAGAGCTTTGATTTTGCCATCGCCTGAGAAACGGAAGTTGCAAGACTAATTTGCTCAGCTTCTTTTAGAATGCTTATCATGCTCATCAAATCATAGTTATCATTCAAATTTGTTCTTTTGCAGTTCTTTTCATGTCTCTTCAAATTGCTTAGATACTTGTAAATCACTTTATTCAATTTTTTTCTAGATACCGCATATGCATCAACTTCATTCGAGACAGATTATCCTCTTCTTCTTCTGAGAGATGATTCAAGTACTTGCACAAATTCCCTCATCTGTGACAAAATATATTTCGCAGTGTTGCACATATCCAAGAGCCCTAAAGATCCATTTAATGCCTCATCTAGAGATTGGTTTTGCTGCTCATGGGAGAGATTTTGTTGGGCAGCTGAAGAAAATCACACGCACATGCATACAACTCTTTCAGGCAAGCCAATTTGTGAGCTATTGATGAGGATTGTGATGTCTTCAACTTGTATATCTGCACCTCAATGCTTATAGCAAGAGGATGATATGTAGAGGGCAAGCTGGTGGAACGGAGATGAAAAGCAGCCTTTTTTTTTCTTTTATGCAAAATAAAGCCTATCAAGAATATGAGAATATACAAGTACTCTGGGTGGCGTTAAAGCCCCTGCATTGTATCTCTTATATAACCCCTTCCTGCTTGATCTATATTAGTTGTCATGTTTCAAGTTTCGATACAGCACCTAGTAAAGAAATTGGTGGTGAATTATAATTATAATATTGCTTCCTCAGCCCCCAGACAAAGAGATCCAAATCAAGTGCATGTTATCAGAGCCATGGTTTGCAATAATGTGGTATCTACAAGTTTAAAATATATGTATCCACGAGCGCAATGCAGCCATATTTACTAGACAGAAAAAAACAAACACATGTTCTATTTCTTTATCTTCCGCTTACCAATTCATTATTACCAAAATAGAATTCATTCGAATTGAATTCTTGAAGAATCTTACTTTCCAAACAGGGGTGTATGACTGTTAGAGCAATCCTGACCGATATGCCTGCATGGCTTAAGGAAGACCAAATGAAAGATGAAATTAGCCATCAAAGATTTCTACAAACTTTCTAACCCTACCAAATGGGTTCGAAGGCTTTCTCTGGATAAAGAAGAAAAGGGAATGCTTTTGGTCTGAGACAAAATACAAAACGTAGTTAGAGCATAGATCAGAGCTGAGATGAAAGATTTAACGTATAATTTGATTGAGGATTTTAGCAAAATTGAAGTGGGTATTGTGGAAATGCCTGTAAAATTTTGATTGAATCTGTGCCCTCCATTATTTCCATTGTCATAGATTGGCTTGGTGTAATCAAATCAATCTCAACTGTAGAGTTAGCACTTTTTTGAAGAGGAAGATGAGCTCAATGCTCAGGAACTCGGCTCTAAAAATAAATGTGTATTTACATAACTGCTCAAACAAAATTTATTATAAAAATAATTAGTTATTCATAATTTTATAAAAATTAGTATAAAATTTTAAAAATATTTTATTTTTTATTAAAATAATTTTTTTTTTAAAAATATCTCTTTTCTTGCTATAATTAATATTTTATTTTAATTTTTTTTTAAATTTAATATTAAAATAAAACATTCTAATAAAATAATAAAAATTTAATATTTTAAATTATTTTTTATCATATAAAAATAACAATTTTTTATAAAAGGTAAATTTTTAATTTTAATTATAAAAAATAAAAATTATTCAAAAAATAAAAATAAAATAAAATATATAAAAAATATATTAATAAAAATTATTAAATTTATTTTTAAATAAATTTTATATATTGTACACATGAAAAAATAAAAAAAATATACATAATTTTATTATATAGACGTGTAGTAGATGTGTTGTGGATATATTATACATGGGTTATAGATATTATACATGTATTGTAGATGGTGTGTGTATGTTATATTTTTATTATTTAAGTTATATGTATTTTATGTAAAAATTATTGAATTTTGTGTTAATATTATATGCATATTGTCCGGATATTTTAAAAATAAAAAATTAAACAAAATATTAAAAAAATATTAAAAATATTATATAGATTTATTGTAGATGTGTTGTAAATGTGTAAATGTAGTTTTTATTATTGAGTGTATATTTTATATATATTATGTATATGTTATGTATATATTTATTTTTTTGTGTATATATTAAAAATATGATATAAAAAATTAAATAAAAAATATAAATAAAATAGTAAAAAAATAAAAATAAAAAAATTATAAAAATAAAAAAGAACGTGAAAAACGTATATATGTAAATAAAGTTAGCATGCCATCTATGGATATTAAGAGTTAAGTCTCACCATACCAAGAATACATAGTTCTCCAAGAGAGATGCAACGCGTTGTTATACCAGACACTACATACTTTCTTTGGTCTGTTCAACACCAATAGCACCTGTTGTCTGATTTTCAGCTTATATACCTTAAAGAACCACATATATTTTTTATGTATCGGAATAGGATCAGCCTGAGCTACAAGTTCCATACAGAGCATATTTTATCCTCAAAGGGATAAACAAAATATTATTTCACCAGATAGTTTCAAGCATCGTCCGTAAACACAACCATGCCCAAGACTTTAAACAGGATATCGCTCTTTTTATTGTCTCTGGTTATCATACTCAATATTAATCTTTCTGAATCATTACATACTATTCATAAATAAATAGAATAATAACTTAAGGTTAACGAAGAATAAGATTTTTATGTATACTTTTATTTACAGAGAGAGATTAAGCTATCAGGTCTTAACTTCTCATTTTACATAAGAGCTCCTTATATAGACAGAGGAGGAGTAGTCATACAATAATGAAGTAGTAAGCAATGACTTCAGAAAATATTTAAAAAAAATAGATAGTGGATGTATAGTCACATTCCACTAATACAAACATTCTGAAAGTGAATTATTACAGACAAGAGACTATTACAAACTGTAAAAAGCAGTATAATAATACAATCAGATAAAATGAATGGGGGACAGATTCATATTTCTATAGTCTTCGTCATCTGAGTCATATGAGGACTGCACTAAAGGATTTTCTGTTATATATGCCATATAGTCAACACTGTCAGTCTGAGTGGATTGATTGGACTGAGCACTAGCTAAAGCTTCATCAACATTTCGTTGAATTGAAGAGTCACCAATTGTACTGTCGGCAGGAACTGAGGTAATAGCCAAACTTGTTGAGTCAGGTGGGTCTGATAGAGCTGAAAGAGATAAGAGAGAATCTCTTTGTGCTAAAGGCTAAGAAGTGTTAGGACCTGCTTGTTCTGTCTGTTCATAGTTCATGGGACCATAGTCAACAAAATATTATCCAGTGAATTGGCAGGGGAGTTTTGTCATTGTTTCAGCATCCTATTGGTCATGTATGGTCCAATTCTTGCTCTTCACTATTAAAGTGTAAATTAGAGGTCTTTTGATTGTTTGAGAAAAAGTTCTAAAGTTATTAAGGCTGCAGAGATGAGCTTTTAACTCAATTTGCTTCTGATAATTATGATAAATTTGATCAGAATATGTTTTCCAATGAACGGCTTGATTTCTTGACCAGAATACTCTTATCTGAGGATATTGAAAAATGGGCTTATGCAAAATAAAAATTGCATAATAATTTTTTATTTCTTCATCTGGTTTCTGCCATAACTGTTTCTCACGAATTATCTGCAGCAGCTGTCGTTGCCACCATGAAATATTATTAAACCATTTAAGAAACTTCTATGGCAAAGGATTTGCATAAGTATCAACTTGAATATCAACAGTAGATATGTAGTTAAGCATATCTAATACAGAGATTTCCACAACATGATTATACAATATCATGAGACACCATAAAAATCATAATTCAGCTGAATACTTTGGACGAGCATGACAAAGATGATATACCAACATCCATGGATATTTTGGATAAGAAGCATTTATTTCTGGATCCATATCAAAGTGATTATGGATGTGTTCCGTATAAACAACAATGTGAGTTCTGACAAATTCTTGAACTGCTGTAGGAGTGGTATAAGGACAAGTACGAGAAAACTCTATATTAGAGTTTCTCCATAATGGTGCTCTTGGTGAAAAATTTTCAGGTTTATATCCTCTGAACATCATGATATATGAAAAACTGTTGGCTGAGGTGATAACAGTGATTGATTTTAAAGGTTTAGACAAAAGATCTGGAATTAAATTTTTTCGACCTTTAATATACTCAACAAAATAGTCATATTTTGAAAATCATTCTTGAAGTCTGAGGAGTTGTTGAGGAGGTAAGGTTTTCTATTTGAAATCTAAGACTCTTGGGAATGAAGTATTATCAAAGATGATAAGAAAATGATGACTAAGAAGATAAAATTTTAATTTTTTGATCCCATATTTTACCGCCAATATTTTCTTGTAAACAGAATGATAGTGCTTTTCACTATCTTTGAACTGTCCACCAGCATATCCACAGTAATGGTTTTTTTATTAATTTTTTTAAGAAAAATAGCACCATAAAATTTCTCACTAGCGTCTGTCTGTAAAATTCTCAGACCATCAAAAGGGATATGGAGAGGAGTTGGATGAGCAGCAATCCTCTTAATGGTCTGTACAGCTTCTGTTTGCTCAATTGACCAAAGTGGTGAATTTCTTCTTTAGCAATTTGGACAACTGACTAACGGACTGGGCTATAGCAAGATAAAAATCTCTGATATAATTAATTATATCAAGAAATTATTGAATCTGCTTGAAAGTTAAATTTTCATCAGGAATTTTAAGCAGTTCTTCTACTATATATGGACCTGGAGTGTAAACTCCATTTTCAAAATGTAAGCCCAAGAAGTCAATAGAATCTCGGTCCATGGTACTCTTCTCTTCAGAAATCATAATATTATACTGTCGAATAATAGAAGAAATTTGTTGAAGCGATTTATGATGAGCTTCTACTATTGAGAGAACAGTAAGATATCATCAATGTAGATCAAGGTTGAATACAAGATAGACTAAAAAATTCGTATCATAGCTTTCTAAAATAGCGATGAAGCAACTTTCAATCTAAAAGACATAACTATCCATTGGTACTAAGCATCATGAATGCAAAAGGTTGTTTTGGGCCTATCTTCTGGCTTAATAACCAATTGCTAAAATTCGGCTTTCAAATCAAATTTTAAAAATATTTTTACCACCTTTAAATGAACCATGAGTGTAGAGATCTTAGGCAAAGAAAATTTATCATCTCAAAAAACAGATTCAGAGGCTTGTAATTAATAACAAGTCTTTTTTTTCTTCTAAGAACTTCTGATCGTTTCTCCACATAAAATACTTGACAAGCCCAGTTGAACTTGGTAGGTTCAATCAATCCTTGTTGCAGTAAGGATTCACATTCTTTTCTAGTAAGGACAAGATCTGAGGGAGACATTCTAGGATGAGAAGCCTTTGTAGGGTTTATATTTTTATTCTTTTTGAAAGAGAGAGAGATGAAGAACTCTATATTCTTCCATAAAGGTTGTGGATGATAGAAATCGGCATGAGAATCAACACAAGCTGGAAGTAATAAAATCTTTATATCTTCAAAATTTGTTGAAACTTTTGACAGAGAAAAGATTCTCTGTATATCAGTATAAGCTTTAAAAAAACTTTTTATGATGAATTCCAGTAGAAAGAATTTGAAGATTTTAAGCTTGCTGATAAATATCAAAACTTATTAGTAGGTCTTTATCTGAAAGAGATGAACCAAGAACATGAGTTCAAATAATACAGTCTGAAAAAAATTATATTCCAATCTTCTTTTTAGTGATCAAATGTGTAGAAAATACATTTCCATCAGATTCTCTTAAATGTTCGACATGAGACTTCCAATAAGCATCTAGTAATACAACAGGATTCATCATAGATTTGTGAGCTCCAGTATCCATGAAAGCTATGAGTGGAATGGCTTTGTCATACTTAGATGGGCTTATTAAAATTTGAACTAGAAGAGTCATCATTGAATGATCAACATGATAAGCAGGAGGTAATTGCTACTGTTGGAGATGATAAATAGCAAAATTATCATATTGATCAAAATCAATAGAGCTGGATTATGAATAAGAGTCATTATCATCAATATAAAGTGTCATAATCGTCTCTTGATTTGTTTCACTTTGTTCTGAAAGAACTGATTCAATTTCTATATTATCAGAAAGAGATATTGAAGCCTGATTGATCTGCTGGATCAGCTTTGCTGTTTATGTTAAATATAATAAAATTTATAAACTTTTAAGTGCTTTTATAATTTGAATAATCATTTTTTACAAATTAATACTTAAATTTTCAATGCTTAATTTTAATTTTGTTTAATAATTCAATTAATTATACTTAAATACTTAGTTTTGCATTTTGTCATTTTGTTTTAATGTTTCATTTTAAGTATTAATTAATACTTGAATTTAATGTCTTAAATTTCAACACTTAATTTTTAATTTTATTTGATATTTTTTCCAAAATTTTTAAATTATATGGGAGATGTACATCTTCAATATATTAAAGCCACATTTAAAACCTTGACTATAAGCATTATTAGTTGATTTAATATTTTTTTTTACAAACACGATGGCATTGCTCATATGATTCATTAATTTAACTTTTTTTTCAAATTGTAATTTATTAAAAAAAATAAAAAATAATCTATAAATTAAAAAAAAAACGCTTTCCTTACTAAATATGCGCATTAGACATTTTGTACTCTATTTATCCAAGTCTTTTTAAAAACATTATATATATATATAGTTTACATTTAAATTTGTGGCTATGTACCACACAATAAATCCAAATTCTTGCTAATATAAGCATGAATTAATTCATTCACTTGAATTGAAATTAACAATTAATGTGAAAAATATTTTACATGTGCATATAGTTATCAATTTATCATGCTTAGCAGTGAGTTTAGTTTTGACTCTTGAATTTGTTTGCCATCTTCAAGTCGAAAATTCAAAGTGGGGGATTCATATGGTCACCCAAAGGATGGGTTGGCAGCAGTTGGCTTGACCTATAACAATAATAATTATTATTTTTGATTTACTAACTATATGTTATACAACGAGGTTAGGTACAAATTTGAAGTAGATACAAAATTTTGAAAGTTTAGGGTGGACTCGTTTACGTTGTTAAACTATATTATATTATATATATTATAATTATTAAAATTTTATTTATTAAAAGTAAAGAAATAAAAAAATTTTAAAAATATAAACATCGAACTTTCGTAATAGAAAAAAGAGTTGTATTAATATAAAATATTTTTTTCAAAATTAAAATGCTCGTTTTGATTTTTCATTTCTAAAATTAAAAAAAAAAACAAAAATCATCTCGATTGTGGTATTAGATTTTGAGTAGATACGAAGAAAGAAGGATAGATATATTCTTGAAATTGAAATTTTAAATTATTTATAAAATTATAAATTAATAAAAGAAAATATATATTATTTTTAAATTATTTTCGGAGGAAGCACACTATTATACGTTATATAAAAGAAAAGCCAAGACGATGGAATGTGAATGCGACTGTGTCCAAACAAACAAAGAAAAGAGCGGACACAACAGTGTATAATTCAAAATTAAAGTCATACCTTTGCTTTCCCCCCATTTTTATCTTTTTATTTTTTATAAATCTCAACAACCATTTAATTTAATTTATATTGTATATTACAAAATAATAAATTTGGCCAAAAATTAAATTAAAATAAAACAAATTTTAAAAGCAACTTCCTCAAATTCTGAGATATGCGTAGAAGATGTGACTTTAGGGTTTCAAGCCGACCCGCCAAATCCTCTTCTTTTTTATCTTTGCCTTTTTATTTTACCTTATCGCATGAGTTGGATCCTGATCCGGATTCTCATTGTCAATTCGGGTTCGGACCTTCCTCGTCACCAACAATGGCGTCGAAGGCTTCGCCATCTGCTTCCGCTTCCAGATCGGAGGTTGCCAAGGACTCTCCGGTATTCCTTTTCTTTTGAAACTATTTTATATCTCTCTGTAATTCTATAATACTTATTTACTTTAAATGCATGCAGAATTTATCTGCTTAATTCATTTTTTTTTAATTTGCTTTGTTGTCTGCTTAATTTTGTAGAGACTATATAATTTGATAATTGTGTATTGTAGTAGATAAGGTAATTTATGTACGAATCACTAGCTGCATTGTACAGAATTGGCTATTTTCAACCTTTCTTTCTTCGACAATTTACTGCGGTTGAGTCCCCGAGCAACACGTATTTCAACTTGAAAATTGTGGGAAGATATTGCCCAAAAAAAGTTGTAATAGATAGAAAAAGAGTAGATTAATTGAAGATGAAAAGCTTACAGTGACTCGGAAATTATACTCATAGATACTGAAATTTGAAAGGAATAATATGTCTGCTTAGGTTGCTGTACTTGATACACTTGGCTGAAAGGCTATTTACTCTTTTTTTTAAAGTTATCCATTCCTCCTCACTTTGCATTTTGTGGGTATTTTTTTTCAGAAAATTATTTGTGGGATTAGGTGTAATTCTGGGTTATAATTAAGATGGAATCTTGATATCTTTTACAGATGATAAAATCACAAGAGACATCTTTGACAACAAAAGAAATTTTATCAGTTATTGACTCTCTAAGGAAGCAAGTTGCAGCTAACCGGTGTGTTTCTATAAAGGTGCATTCTTATGGTATCAGAGTTTTTTTTGTTAGAGTTTTTTTTTTGTGTGGCATTCTTTTGGGTTTGGGTTTAGTCCTTGTCAGTTATGAATTAGATTTTTTCATATTTTTTCAGAAAAGAATGGAAGAGAATAAACAAAAGTTGGTTGGTGTCACAAACCATCTTTATAAATTGTCGAATGAAAGAAGAAACAGCTGGATTAACATAACTGATGGTAGTGTAGATTTACTGACAAAGAGGCAAAAAGATGCACTAGGTATGCACAGTGGTTTTGATGCAAGTAGTGGTGATAAGGATAGCCACAGCTCTCAAGAAGATGGTCATGCTTCTACAGCAGTTCTTCTGGGATCCAGTATTCCAGTGAAGAATGCTGTCCGGCCAATCAAACTTCCAGAAGTGAAGAAATTATCCCCTTACACTACATGGATTTTTTTGGACAGGTGTGTTAAGTTTCCCATTTACCTTAATCACCGAGGGCATTTGAGAAGCCCTTTTTCCTATTCATAAGCACAAAAGTTTCTGATACTTTTGCATCTATTATCTTCATTTACTTGTTTGAAAATCTATAATATATATATATATATATATATATATATATATGGTGCATTCACTTTTTGTTGCTTCAAATGGTTTTCTTTTTTGTTCATTTTGAAATGCATGTTCAGATTTATTTGAATGGGCATGGCAACAGTTTTTAATCAAACCCTTGAAACTGTCTTTTCCAATCAATGGATAGGTTTCATCACATGATCCTCTTCCTCTCCAAAGCCTGTAATGTGAGAAGTCTCATGCACTAGTTCACCATACAGGGACTAATGCGGATGATTTTCTACTCTCTAGATTTGGATTTATAGTTTCATGATCATTTGACTCAAACAACATTTTCTTTTTTGAAAATACTCATTTCTAGATTCAATCTTCAAATTGTTTATTTCTAATAATCTCCATTAATTTTAGCTTATCAATTTATGATATTCTAGTGCAGAAATCAAAGAATGACAGAGGATCAGTCAGTGGTTGGTCGTAGGAGAATATATTATGATCAAAATGGTGGTGAAGCACTTATTTGCAGTGACAGCGAGGAGGAAGTAATTGATGATGAGGAGGAAAAAAGAGAATTTGTAGATTCTGAAGATTATATTCTTCGGTTGGTATAATCATATTATTTAATGCTATCTACAATTATCTTTCCCTCTCTTCTTATTTTTCCTTTTCCTGTTACTATTTTACTTCAATGTGATATCACCTCTGGCTATTCATTGTTTTTTTGGCTTCTTATGAAATGCATTTGTTGCTACACTAGATTATCCTTGATCAATTTATAGTTCTCTTTTCCACTTCTAATTCCTTGGTACTTGATTTGTAAGATTTCACTTCACTATTCTTTTTATCTGTTGACTACAAACAGATCCATTAGCCAATCTGTGGTCAATTATCCATCTTAAATTTACCTTGAAGCTTCTTTTCTTTACTTTCTTCTCTTGTTGTTGCTCTGTTGCAACATCTGCAGCATAAATACTTTATAAACAAGTTTTCTGTACTGATGAAAAGTTAATAATTGCTGGATTTTTTCTAGTAAACTAGCCTTTGGCCTTTAGCTCAAATGATAAAAGAGTTGATTTGGGTCTTTGGTTCAAATGTCTTGTCTTAATGAAAAAGGAATCTTCGATCCATTGTATGTTTCCTTTATCCTAAAGAACAGTAGTTTTCCTAGGTTTTAGCTCAGGCAAAAAAGGGTGCAATGCATCAAAAGAATGGACATAGCTATGACAAAATTTGTGTATGTCTGTTTTTCTGGTAGAGCCATCAATTTCAGAAATGTTGTCGTAGTTTACGTCAAGTTTTAAACAAATAATATAGCTTTTGTATTTATATGTGTGTTTTTTTGTTTGAGTGGGGTGGGGTGGGTGGAGGAGCTATACATATATTTATTAATTGACACAAGAAGCTTACATATTTGAGACAACTTATATATCTTCTGATTATTCCTTTTGCATTCTGTTTATCAGAATGACTGTCAAAGAAGTTGGTTCATCTGATCCTGTGATGGAATCATTGGCACAAAGTCTTTCTAGAAGCCCCTCTGAAATCAAGGTATGGATTTACAAGAAGGATGTGGTATTGCAGTTTCTGTGTATCTACTTATTATGCATTCTCATATATCCTTCTCTACTTGAAGGAATGACCTAATTATGCACATTCTAGTGATCTTCTCTTTATTTTAATATCTGATAAAAACTGGTCATTGTGTAAGCTTTGGTCCAGCTGTTTTCCCATTTGCTTTGTGCTGGCTTTACACAGATATGAAACACCATCAAACATCTTATACAGGCAAGATATGAAGTTCTTACAAAAGCAGAGGTGGCTGCGGGGGATTCAAAGAATGGAGATGGTGATGCACAAACAGTAAATTCTTTTCTCGAAAAGGATCTTGAAGCTGCTTTGGATTCCTTTGACAACCTATTTTGTCGTCGATGTCTTGTAACATTCTTGTGCTCCTAATCTTTTGTTGTTTTATACCTCCTTCTGGTAATTTTATGAGTTGCTCTTATTTTATGTTGGCAGGTTTTTGATTGCAGATTGCATGGATGCTCGCAGGATCTTGTTTTTCCTGTAAGTGAATTATAATAGACTAATTATGAAGATGGTGCATGAGTGTTTCGTGAGAATCTTACATTTTTTGTTAATGCAACATGTTGCTAGGCTGAGAAACAACATCCATGGAGCCATCTGAATGAGGAAAATGTACCATGTGGTCCACACTGCTACAAATCGGTATATATTTGGTGTTCATTAATTTGATTGTTTGTTAGCATTAGCAAAAGATATGTAATATAAGTATCTTCTTTTTTTTATTAATGTCAGATTTTGAAGTCAGAAAGAATTGATTCTGCAAATTCTCCTGAATGTGGTAATAATAGAGAAAATTCTGTCCGTCTATCTGATGTGATGGGAACTCACATTTCTTCAAGGAAGAAATATTCTGCTCAATCTGCCAGAAGGAGAGTAAAGTCCAGCCAAAGTGGAAGTGCTTCATCAAATGGAAAAAATGTTTCAGAGAGCAGTGATTCTGAGATTGGACCTCGGCAGGATGCCGCTTCACCCTCCAAAGCTAAACTTGCTGGAAAAAGTGGGGTTTGTCAGAGGAACAGCAAACGAGTTGCTGAACGTGTCCTAAGTTGCATTCAGAAAAGGCAGAAGAAAACAGTGGCCTCTGATTCTGATTCTGTTGCCAGTGGAGGTCTTTTGCCCGGCGATATGAAACTTAGGTCCACTTCACGCAAAGAAAATGAAGATGCTAGTTCTTCTTCCCATAAGAATGTTAAAGGTGTGACCATCGGAAGGTCTAGGAGGAAGGAATCCACAATTCAGGATACTAAACTGCAGGGTGAAGTCCGTGATGGTCTTCCAAGTGAGATGATTACTGACCCACCTGCAACTAGCAGTGATGACACATTGAGGAAAGAAGAGTTCATTGATGAAAATGTATGTAAAAAAGAGTTGAGTGACAATGGATCTTGGAAAGCTTTTGAAAAAAGCTTATTTGATAAAGGTGTGGAAATTTTTGGAAGGAACAGGTCAGTAGGTCCATTTTTATTTGCATCATCTATTGCTTTTCATTTTCCCTTACTGAATTTTTTTTATGCTTTTAGTGTCAGATGGCTTTCAGTATTTTTAATGTCTGATATGATAATTACAAGTTTCTTAAGTTGATATATCATATTGAAAATTGATAGTTAAATCTTTAGAATGTTCCCCTTTCTTTGTATTGGATTGGCTTTCAATGAGATCGGCTTTCAGTGAAACCACCAGGTTTTCCTCATAAAGAGTATGAATCAGGGTTCTAAATAGCTGAATTGGAAAAGGTTTCGGGGCATCATTCTGAATCACTGATGCTATCTTGAGTTTTTTATGGCCATTAACAAAGTCACTGAAATTAATAATAAACAAGAAGTTGCCAAAATATTGGTTCAAGAAAGAATTTGATAAAATATGCAAGATTAAATGAATAATAACATAAAGAAATAACATAAATGGTCAGTTATTATGTCATAATTTTTTATTTTTGAAAATCAGAATTTAGTATATGCTATAGATAATCTTTTCCAAAGTAGAGTGTGGCCCGCTTTCTGTTTGTATGTAAGCTTAGAAAATGGGCCCACTTGGTGCTCCAGTTGGATGTAAGCAGCAAAAACAAATAATTAATTGAAAAGGCCTTTGAAGACTATCTGCCATTTCAGCATGTCAAAGTAAAAAGAACTGGTCGTTTCTTACAAATCACCTTGCGTTTAACTGTAAAAAATGGAAAGTAATGTATTGCTAGGCTAAAACCTTGTCACAAAATGCATGATTCATTAGAAATTGGCTGTTAATTAAAACCCTAGTTAGAATCACAAAGGAAAATGCATTGGTATTTAATGCAAATCATTTAACTGATAGGTGTAATATATTGATCCCAAGAGATTATTTTTTCCATTTTCTTAAATTTCTAACTTTGAGTATTGTTTTTCATGACAGTTGTTTAATCGCTAGGAACATTTTAAATGGTTTAAAGACTTGTTGGGAAGTTTTCCAATATATGACTTTCTCTGAGAATTGGCTGGCCTGTCAAGCAGGTGATGCTGCAAATTCTCTTGGTGATGGATATTCCAAGTTTGACTTAAATGGGCCAATGGTTAGCTTTTTTATTGACTTTATCGTGTCTTGTATATTACTTCCTTTTCTCTTGTAAGATTTAAATATATTATTTTCAAACCATGGTGTGGTGGGTGAAATTGAATTGGGCATCAGGGTAATAATGAAGTCCGAAGAAGATCAAGATTTTTACGTCGAAGAGGCAGAGTTCGCCGCTTAAAATATTCTTGGAAATCTACTGCTTACCATTCTATTAGGAAACGGATTACTGAGAGAAAAGATCAGCCGTGCCGGCAATATAATCCATGTGGTTGCAGAACGGCTTGTGGAAAGCAGTGTGCATGTCTGTTGAATGGCACATGCTGTGAGAAGTATTGTGGGTGAGCCTTTGTTTAAAACCTTAAAAGTTTTCTTATGTCCCTCGTTTTCCTTTTTCAACAAGTGAGATGTCATTTGCATTTAAATTTGTGGAATTTCCTCTCATGGAGCTGCATTCTTTACCAACTTGAACAATTTTTTGGGGTTTATATATTTAGATGGTTTGTTGGTATGGGAAAACTATCAATTAATATTCATTTTTTCATCTAGGTGCCCTAAGAGTTGCAAAAACCGATTTAGGGGCTGTCATTGTGCTAAAAGTCAATGTCGAAGTCGTCAGTGTCCTTGCTTTGCTGCAGACAGGGAATGTGATCCAGATGTTTGTAGGAATTGCTGGGTCAGGTGAGTTTGTAACTGTGACTGCTTATTATTTATAACTTTTGTCATTCTCCTTCTAAAGAGCAAAAAGAAAGATCCTCCCTCTCAGGAAGGTGTTTGTAACTTTTACTCCAAACAAAGCTATACTCCTCATTAGAGTACTTACGATGAACAACTATGAGTTTGGAAGCTAAGTTTATGTCGTTCTGAGTCTTTTATTTCCAGGGTAATACTTCACTTATCAATATGTCTTGAGCATTATCAGATCTGCTTTCTATCTGTGTATATCATGTCATCATGTCTGCCAAAAATGGTTTTTGTGCTCATAGTTTGGAATAAATGCCAGATGATGATGCCAATG
Source organism: Garcia nutans (assembly GCA_947685225.1). Lineage (NCBI taxonomy): Eukaryota > Viridiplantae > Streptophyta > Magnoliopsida > Malpighiales > Euphorbiaceae > Garcia > Garcia nutans. The sequence goes on along the minus strand of CANTUV010000059.1, from coordinate 3,880,319 downwards.
TTTTGAAGAAAACTATGCAAATTGAATGTTTGGAACTAACATGTAGTTTTGTTAATGGGATCATATTATGATTGTGCTTTTTTTGAAGTTCTTGCTAATGTTTTGTCCTTTTTTTTTTGGAGTTTAAACCATATCAATTTTTTTGAAGATTCCAATGTTCACCTATGTGGGTTTAATATTTATATGGAGTTTGTGTATCTCAAATGTTTGATTTCCTATGTTCTGGTTTCTACAGAAGGGATTTACAATATCCTCCTCAGCATAGACTTTGAGAATTTTGCTTTCTCAGAGTATTTAGGGTTTGCTGTATGTGTCCAAATTGTTAGTTTGTGTCCATGGTTGAAAGATATAGTTTCAAACGCACACACTAGAAATATCTCAATCCTCCCTGTCACTATACCATATCCAATGCTATCAGGCCAGCATAACCAATTTTACTCCATCTAAAATTAGCACCATTTTCACTATCTTTCATCACCATATCCTCCATCCATACTTGTGCTGCCACCATTTCTGCCATCTGCTCCTTTTGTTTCCTCCATCACCAAGCTGATAGATGCAGCTTCTGATATCATTATTAGTTTTCAGCTATTGTCATCACCACATACCTTTCTCACTGTCCCTAGTTTTACACCAGCAATTCCATATCTAACCAGCCACTTATACTTTCTTGCCACTATGAGCCTATCTCATGACTTACTGATATTTCTGATATTGTCATCACCAAGAACCCACTCTTACTGGCCCTGTATTGCACCAGCAATTCCATATCTAGCCTGCCACCTACACTTTCTTACCTCTATCAACCTATCTCAGGACGTCTCTGGTTTGTGTCCAATATCACAATTACCTCAAATATTAACTTCTACAGCCGCTGATAGCATTATGGCTGGCACCATCATCATCATGTATACCGCTCCCATTGGCCCTATGTTCTAGTTTACTATAACCACTTATACAACTGGCAATGTGATTTGTGAAACTTTATCTTCCTTTCTGCCAATTTTCTGGCCTTTAATATTTTCATTTTGATTCATTCTTTGTGAAGTTTTTGCTTTTATAACCTCATGTATCATAAATTCTTGGAAAAAATAAATTCTTCATTCCATGCATGACTAAAGAAACTCAATATATCAGTTCAAAAAAGAAAAGAAATTCAATATCTTCAGCATCAAAGTTCTAATATTTCTGTTTAATTGATTGTCTGGACATGCCTTTATTTCTATCTATCCATCTATATTCTTCTTCTCTTCCCCCTCCTCTTTCTTTATTTTAAACCTCTTTAGTTGATTGAATTAAATTCCTTGCAGTTGTGGTGATGGTACTCTTGGGGTTCCTAGCCAACGGGGTGATAATTATGAATGTAGGAATATGAAGCTTCTTCTTAAACAACAACAAAGGGTAACTACTTTTTTTCTTTCTTCTTATTTCCTTTTTTTCCCTTTAACTATGCAAACAAAGATGTATTCTACAATTTTTTTAAGGATATATGTGCTTTATGACAAAGAATAAAGTGCAGTGGGACATAGTATATTTCCTAACATGAGCTTAATTGAGATGATGTCAAGATGAGTGTGAAAATATTAGAATGTGGAGATGATATAGTTATTTTGATAATGTGCAGTGTAGACCTGTGATCCAATTGTTTTGAAAAGCAAGTGGATTCAAACAGTATAAAATAACAATGGAATGGGCCAAGAATGATTACTACAGTAGTTAAAAAATTGATTAAATATCACTGTAATTCATAGATAGTCCATCACTAAACATAACTAATTGAGAAAACTTATCCTTACAATTAACCCTAACTAGGTTTTTTTTATGTAGTTGAATGGTACAATTAGCCCTATCTAGAAATAGGTGCAACAAGTTGTTAATGCTTGTAATGCGGAAATTATTCTCCTGTTTACTTTTCAACCTCTTCTTGGGATTTTCAGTTATGATATTCACTGAATTGTTTGAATATGATGAACTGAAATATGGTGCTGTAAGACGTGCATCTGTTGTATTACACAGAATAATAGTTACACATTCGAGATCTACAACATGGAGAAGGATCTTATAAGATTAATTTTGATGGGAATTAGGTCTGTTAGTGAGCCAATCAGAGCTCGGCTTGATAAAGTTGCACTTGAACTTGTTTATCAAGGTTATAACCCAAACTCATGTTCATTTTTTGAAACTTATTAAAGAAATAATATAAATTTGAGTTAGATGAAGTTCTCTTGTTTAAGTTTTCATGTACTCAGTTTGAAAAATTACTCCATATTTTGAAAAAGGTAGCATATAAAGGTGATATTGGTGCAGTCACATTTTTAGTGTAGCTTCGAGAGTCACCCTTTATGATGTGCAGTATAAGAATTTGCCTATATACTTCATCTTTATAGAACAGAGCTGACAAATTCTAAGAGTCTAGAGTAGTGAGTCAATCCTGCATTGCTATTCTTTCTTTTAACCAGTTGCAATTTTTTAAAATGTGAACGGGTGCAGCCCATGCACAGAAGAATGGAAATGGCATGAGAGAAGGGGTAAAGAGGATGCCAAAATATAAGGAAAATTTAGAAGGCTTGCCCAATGAAACAAACAGATGATTGATGATGATATTTGTCTTTGCTACTGACCTTTTTCTTTATCCCCTTATGTAGAGCCTGATTCTCATCTATGTACAGGTTTTACTTGGAAGATCTGATGTATCTGGTTGGGGAGCTTTTCTGAAGGTAATAATGAGATGTGATATTGTTATTTGATTTGCTTTCGTTTTGCTGATCAATAAGACTTGGCAACCCTCCAGAATAGCGTTGGCAAGCATGAGTATCTAGGCGAATACACTGGAGAGCTGATTTCACACAGGGAAGCAGATAAGCGTGGGAAGATATATGATCGTGAAAATTCATCTTTTCTCTTTAATCTGAATGATCAGGCATGATTTTTTTTGAACCATATTAAGATTTTAAGTGAAGATTCGATCGTTATCTTTTTCTTGCTTTTGTAATTTATAAAGATTATATCATGCAGTTTGTCCTTGATGCTTATCGAAAGGGTGACAAATTGAAGTTTGCCAACCACTCGCCAGACCCGAATTGCTATGCAAAGGTATATGCCCAATTATTGGACATGGGATTTCTATTAAGTTTACTTCTCCATTTGTGCTCTGATTAGCGGTATGGCTAAAAACTTAGCTACACATTTCAGAATTTTTGCAATTTTATCTTTCTGTCCAAATTGTGCAGGTCATAATGGTTGCAGGGGATCACCGTGTGGGCATATTTGCCAAAGAACGAATTAGTGGGGGAGAAGAGCTTTTCTACGATTATCGTTATGAGCCAGACAGGGCTCCTGCTTGGGCTAGGAAGCCTGAAGCATCTGGAACGAAAAAGGAAGAGGGTGCTCATACAAGTGGTCGAGCCAAAAAGGTTGCTTGATTTTAAGCATTTATTTATATCCTCAATTCAAGATTTTTGTGATTCTTTTACAGGCAAAAGCAGCATCATTCTCATTGACCTTAGAGGATAGGTGTACGTACTCACAATCATTTTGTTGTTGGAGAGGCCATTGTCATCTCCACATATATAACTTGAATTTGTTCTCAATTCATGTTTACTCTTGGTCAAATTGTATTCACTAAAGGCAGGAAAAGAAAACTACAAATTCAGTGAATCAATACAGTCTAACTTTGAACCATCCTTGTAAAAGAACAAATGTTTAATCAATTATCTTCAAAGATAAGCTTTCACTTTCAACTGTGCTGAGATTTCTTTTTTTGTTTTCTTTGGAATCAACTGAGCTGAGATCTTAATTTCTTTCAATGGAGTCTTGTAGGAAACGCATTGGGAGCTCTCTCCTCTTTTGTTTATGTAAACAATTGAACTCGAACTGTTGAGGGAGCTAAGACAAACTAGAAAAAGTTGAATTGTTTTGAAATTTTTAGAAATATGTTCATTTTTTTTCACTTAAGGAAAGTTTTCAACACAAACTTTCTCAATAGTAGCTCAAGCGTCAAATGTCAAATAAACTCTTAAGTTTCTTCATTTACTTAAAGCTTATATTATGTATAATTAAAGTTAGATTAAGGCATTAATTTATGCTTTCTATTGCTTAAATAAAAAGTTGCATTTGTTCTAGTTTCACCCTATAAGCGAAGACTTTCGTTTTGGTATATTCTTCCCTTTTTTTTTGGTTTAACTTAGCTTAATTAGAATTATTGCATGGTATTGCTATGCGTCATTCATTTCCTACCTTACACGTTTTACATTAAAATTTCTTACCTGTCAGAACCTACTAAACAAATTTCAAACATTAACTGACTAAACAAATTTCAAACATTTATGACATTCATATTATGCATATATTTTTCCTAAATTAATTGACATTTTTTATTTATTTTAAATTATAATATGTTTATTATTTTAATCAGTTAATTAAATTATATAATAAATACATCTAATATTAAAATAATAGTATAATAAAAAACTATATATTTTTTAATAAAAATGATTTTATAAAAGAAAAATTACATTTATTAATCCGAAACAGAATGAGTAACTATCTAATAAAAAAATCATATTAAATTTTAATATCTAGAGAAAAAGAGAATAGGTAAGAAGCCAAAAAAACAACTACCAGATTTCTGCTGCTATTTGGGGAAGCAAAATTAAAATGCTTCCAACTTCCTATTAATTTTCACTTGGCAAGAAAATCATGCTTAGTCGTTTACCCAAAAATAAGAAAGAAAGAGCAATGGAAGTGGCAAACCAACCCCACCATGTGAAAGGCACTGACAATGAACAAAAAACATCCAACAATTTATAAAACGAATGAGATGGTTATGACCCTCTCTTTTTTTTTTTTTTCTCAAAGAACGGTGTCGTTGGATTCTTGTAGAAATACATTAATGTTGTTTTATGTAAAATTATTAAAAACCCCCCTTCATATTTTGTAACTATTATTAGTATTTCAGTTTTTTTTTTCTCTTTTTAAAGATTAAAATCCCACTCCAAATCACATAAATTTATTTATGATTTTAATATTATTACATTAAAAATCTCTCTAGTCACATGAATAACTATCAAATTATAATTTAGTGGCCAAAAACATAAATTATATCCCACTAAATTAAACATAAATTATGTCCCTCCAAATTTTGAGTTCATATTTTTCTTTTACACCTATTTTTATAAAAAATTATCTAATATTTATCCTAATACATACTTATAATATTATTTTAAATATTCATTTTCTGCTCCGACAATTCTAATAATATTTATTATTTTAGGAATTACTTAAAAATAGTTAATTTTATTTATTTTAAACTTTACTTACCATTTTATTAAAAAATCTATAAAAAGGAATTTAATTTAATTTTCAAAAAATGATTTTTTTTTTAATTTTAACACAAGAAATTAAACACTTTATCCAAATTTTTATCTCGAAAAAAAAAAGCTATATAGTTAATTTAAGGCCCGCCTTTAATAGAGAGAGAGAGAGAGAGTCGATACTCTCAGTTCTCGAGCTCTGCATAAGCAGTGGCCATGTTTGCGTCCTTCGCGGACCACCGTAGCTTATGCAGAGCCCCTCTTGCAATTGGGTACCTGTACCTCTCCTTTTTACTCTCTTCATCCTTCGTAGCTCATGCACAGGTATAAAATTTCTCTTTTCTTTTTTGATTTGTCTGTGATCTGTATCATTTTGCTTTTTCATTCTTAGCCATTTTAACTGAATTTCTGAGGAATTGTAATGTACGGCGGCTACAAATTGTGGGCCGGGGCTTTTCTGTGGAAATTGCCCTGCTTTAGGCAAGAAGCAACCCATCTGCACCAGAGGCCCAGCTATTATACCTACCACTATTGTGAGTTTCTTTGCCTTTAATTTTGTGCTCTTGTTAATGGGTATTGACTCTTTTAAGCTGAAACCTTTGAAATTGTTTTATATTTTGATTGCAGATTGATGGGTTGCCTTTTAACAAGTATACATGGTTAGTTACTCATAATTCGTTTAGCATCGTGGATGCACCGTCTTTGCCTGGTGTTCAAAGACTGACATTTTATAATCAAGAAGATTCTGTGACTAATCAGCTGACGGTATGTAGTTCTGTTCTTAATTTTTTGTTTCTCCCGTTCCCTTGGTTTTGATTCATGCCTATCTTCGTTTTTGAGCATTTAGTGAAAGGAAATTGAGAGTTTGAGCTATGCCGTTTTACACTTAAATATTAAATATCTTTCTTGTAGTCAATTTGATAAATTATAATATTCTCGTAATTTATGTTTTTATTTGTGATGGTTGTTTTCTAGAATGGTGTAAGAGGATTGATGCTGGATATGTATGATTTTGAGGGCGATATTTGGCTCTGCCATTCATTTCGAGGGCAATGCTTCAACTTCACAGCCTTTGTAATGTGTCTTCCATTTTACCAGTTTAGCAATTTGAGATGTTTTAGTAGTTCAATGAATTAGTTTATAATGTGTTCGTATGGATTATTCCTAGGAACCTGCAATTAACACCTTAAGGGAAGTAGAATCATTCTTGACTGAAAATCCAACTGAGATAATAACCATAATAATTGAGGACTATGTACACACTCCAAAAGGGTTAATAAATCTCTTCATTAGTGCTGGTTTAGATAAATATTGGTTTCCTGTTTCAAAGATGCCCAGAAAGGGTGAGGATTGGCCACTGTGACTCAGATGGTGCAAGAGAATCACCGGCTTCTGGTTTTCACTTCTGTTGCTTCAAAGGAAGCAGAGGAAGGCATTGCTTATCAATGGAAGTATATGTTGGAACATGAACGCAAGTGTCACATTCAAACTATTTACTGCTTCAAGGCTCTTTGTCCAATAACACTGTACTGTATTCGGTTTCAGCTGGAGATCCTGGGATAAAACCAGGCTCCTGTCCAAATAGAAAAGAGTCAAAGCCACTGAATTCCAGAAGTGCATCTCTTATCCTGGAGAATTACTTCCCAGCATATCCAGTTGAAATTGAAGCTTGCAAAGAGCATTCAACTCCATTTGCTCAGATGGTTGGTACATGTTATGAAGCAGCTGGGAATACAATGCCTAATTTTTTGGCAGTCAACTTTTACATGGTATTAGTTTCTACGATGAACAAATAAAAGCACTTAATGTATTATAATCTATTCTAACTGCTTAAAATGATGCAGAGAAGTGATGGAGGTAGTGTTTTTGATGCTCTGGATAGAATGAATGGCCAGACACTGTGTGGTTGTAGTACTGTGACTGGCTGCCAGGTCCTTTATAATTTAATTTCCACTTTCTGGCTTAGTTGTTTGTGGAGCCTGAACACCGATGGTGCTGATCTTTTGTCTGAATTTATAATATGGGATTTATAAATATCTTACGTATAGTTCTCTAAGTTTCAATAAACTGGTCTAGGTGGTATGATATGAATTCTTCACCTTCTGCATTTGGATTGAAAAATCATGAGTTGGCCTAGTGGTGAAAAATGGCACCCAAATCATGAAGCCACCCATTTTACTGCCTTGAATGTGAGAGAGATTCTTGTGTGCGGATAGGATGATCACCAAGGGGTTCTTATTTCTCAATAGCTCAAAACATATGCATAATTTTCTCACTTGTATATTGACTTGAAACACCAGCCGCACCATGGCACATATTTTAACTAGACTTAATTTTGAGGCCAATCTTACTTTGGTGATCAAGTAATGGATGTTTTGTTTTTCAAATAGCTCAAATTACCCTGGTTTGATGGGTCCCATTCATGGAAATTTTCTACCTTTTGCAATTAATCATGCAGGCTGGAGCGCCTTTTGGATCTTGCAAGAATATTGCAGTACCTAGTACAAGTCCTGTTGCAACCACTACAGGAAGCTTTTCGGGATCTGTTCAGTTTGCAAGATCTGCTTCAGTAGTCCTTTCTCCAAATTGCTTGGTTTTTTACTTGTTTTCTCTTCCATTGATAGCATTTATATTATAGATGCAATGAATGACTTCTGGGCTAGTTCTTTAGTTAGAAGGTTAAAACAGGCAGTGAGCTACTCTTTGGTAGAAGCTTATAGTGTCAGTTCCAGTCAGAACTGGTATAATGCGTCCCTGCCTTATAGAGGAGGGTAAAAGAAATAGTGAAATACTTGCCGGAGGTATAAAGTGTGATTGTGAACAAAGAACTTTTGAGATTCTTATGTGGAAGCAAAAAAAAGCGAGGACTTGCAAAGGAATCTGAGGTAGGAAGTTGCCAAGGGAGGCCTGGAATATGTCAAGAAGTGGTTCAGGTATGCAGCGTGCTTCATTACTAGACTGCCTGCATCTTATTTCACCTCTTTGTTCTCTGTATTAGTAAGGTTTGTTTCTATTTCTTGTATTTTGCTTCTTGATTAGTATACAATATCTCTTCAAGCCTTAACAAATGTAAAAAAATCAAATCACTTGCAAGTATATTCACTTCAACAAACTCTCCTGTAGCAAAATCACCCAGCGCAATGTGCAAACTAATTTTATTATAATTCGTGCTTTAGCTCATGATAGTGTAGACAACCATCTTGACCATCAGGATGGTTTCTGTGATATCTTCCCGGTTTCTGTGATATCTTCCCAGTTTCTTATGCATTTGAATGTCCTCTTGAAAATTCCTAGATCTGCTGGAGTGAGAGGAAACCTCTTTAAAAATATTGATTGAGCTATATTTTTCTGAAGGGGCTCCTAGCTGGAGCTCAGAAAACCTATAAGCTTTACGTGCGATGCTGAAGTAAAATATTTACTCTGAAACATTTAGATGCATTTCAAGACTAAACTCATGCATCGAAAACTAATAATAATATATGCTTCTCATGAAAACAATCTTCATTGACATATTCTCCCAAACATAGATGTATTTCAAGACTAAACTCATGCATGGAAATCTAATAATGATATATGCTTCTCATGAAAATAATCTTCATTGACATATTCTCCCGTTTTTGTTTTTCAGGTTTTCCATTGGCCACTTGCATTTGAAGTAGCTAGAAGTATGTTGCAGCATGTATTTAAGCGCTTCCACTGTCATTTTTAGGTTTCTGCTGATGCTTGTTTTCCAATGTTATCTTGGTTTTTTTTTTTTTTTCAATCTTGTTAATATTCTGGAACACATAGGCTATTGAAATTGAATTTATTTTGAGTTGTCTTCTAAAAATTGTGCGGGATTAATCTTCAGCTTTTTGCTTAAATAAAACACCAAAATATTATAAAACATGACGTCTTTTATTGGCTAAAGATGAAGGCAAATGAACACTTCGTGATTTTTCAGTGCCAAAGTTAGTCTTGCAAGCACATAATAAAAAAAAATTGCTATTTTCCTTTACCAAAGGTGTTATTTCCACAGGAAGGTGTAAAAACATGATACATTTTCCATTTATTTAGGCCAACTATTGAATCAACAAGAATAATACATTATTTTGAATTAGAAAACTCGAACATGTTAACATTAAGTGTACAAAAGAAAACAGGGCACTATGTACAGCAAATACAGAATCATTTGCAGACAATTAAAATTATAAGTTTATTGACCTATACTTAAAATGGTAATAGAAATGCAGCAAAAAAAAAACTGTACATGAGAGAGAGAAGAAATTATCATATGAGCAGCTTAAGCAACAGGCAACATGGAAGCACTGCCAATGTTTTCCAGAAATCCAGCATGCTTTATTTGAAGCGCTGGACTAATGGTAAGCAAGACAATAAAGCAGTCTACTGGGACTCTAGTTCCCCAGGCATTAATAGATTCCAGTTTTTGGCATTTATTTACAAGATTAAGAAGCCCCATCTCTGTTACATGACGGCAACTCCATAGACCGATCGTCTGAAAAAGAAAGCAGAGATTACCATACCCATTTTATGGTATCTGTTGAAAAATGAAGAAGCTGGAAACCAAGAACGTCTACCCAGCAGATATTATTATACCTATTCCCAAATAACTCACCTTTAAATGTGGACAGCTATCCGCAATAGCAAATAAAGATGCATCTGTAATAAATGTACCACCAATATTCAGGTGTTGCAAGGAATTGGCTCTTGATATCTGTGGAAAAGTGAAAGCAAGCAGAGAAATATAGTAGCGAATGTAAGTTAATCATACATCACAAAAGCTCCTCAGAAAATTGGATTCTTAAATAAATAAAATAACAATTGTGAATTGCATGGATATCCGAAATTAATATACATGGTGTAATATTCAGTACAAAGATAAAGAGGAATTGCAGATACGAGAAATTGAGCAGTAATAAACGTGTATTCTCAACATTTTTCAATAACGTGCAGTCAAACAATATTAACGCAAAAGTAGGATTTTCTGATTTTCACATACCAATTGAACAACACCATGGTCTGTGATTCCTGTCATACCCCATAATGATATGGATGTCAGGTTGCCAATACACTTTGCCATAGATATTTCATACAAGCCATTGTCAGTTATCTGACAACCCCAACATCTCCTTGAACTGGAAATAGAACATAGAAGGTGAGAAGGTTAGACATAGTTGCTACTGATCATATAGACCATACATTGCATTGGCACATGCAATAAATGCATAGAGAATCCAGATCTGCATTATTGCAACTGTGATTAAAGAAAAAACCAGAAAAATATGTAGCTATTTTGTTTACCATAAATTTCTACAAGAAAACTGGAGATCAAACAAATATGAAAGCTAAAAAGAAGAAATAGAAAAATCACATTAAACGCTAATAAGTATCAAATTAAAAAGATCAAAGATTCCACAAACTAGAAATGCTCTGGTGTATCTAGGAACCATCTCCAGACTAAGCAATAAGCTCAGTCAGCAACCTAAAATTGAAAATGCCAATGGTTGAACGGAGTTTCTACCCAATTCCACACAATCAAGTCCACAATACCAGTGTCTATGATTGAATCTTTCAAGAACTTGGCATCTCGGCGATGCTCTAAATCAAAGCAGTTTTGGAGAAAACCAAGATTAAGAATAAAACATGAAAAAACCTTATCAACTAAACATTCAGCTAAAAGCAGAACAGTTTTAAAATCATAATTAAAGTGAATATACAACTATATAAATGAAAAACTATGAAGAAACATAGACAAAAATAATTCAAACTACCCAACAAAATAATAATGGGTTTAAGTCCTTTTTTACATCCATTACCATTATCCCACGAATTAATTAACACCGATAAGCACAACCCTAATAACTAATAGAAATTAGAAATAACCGAAGCATCTCCAAATCCCAGAAATGATCAAGATAAAAAGGGAACAAACAGAACATACATGTCAAGTTCTTTAAGGCTATAAGCATAGCGAACAAGACGAGCAGTAGAATGATCGTTCATCTTATACCCTGCAAAGCTCAAACACCGTCTTCTAGCCAGAGACTGCTTCACCCCTTCTTTCCATTTCCTGCAAACACTGCTGGCCCTAACATATATAGTAACCAAAAAAGCAAAACACCCACCTATAAAAATTTGATCTTTGCAACAAAAAGATAATCGAGAACAATAAATTGTGATCAAAATTATAATACTTACTGGGCCAAATCAGTGAAAGAATTTATCAGAATAAATATGTGAGCCAACAAGTCAATTGGTAAAAGATCAATCTCTGCTGCTTCTTCCTCCATGGTTGTAAAATTTTGACAGAACCCAGAGAAGAAACAGAGAGAAGGCGGGAGAATCGTTTGCGCCTCCTTATGGTACGTAGTAGAATTAAAATGGGTCCTCAAACTCACAGTATTTTTATTATGTTCGTGAGGCAGAGGGCGGGCCAAGTCATAGCTTTCTTTATTTTTATTATTATAGAAAAGATGTGCTCATCTTTTTGTCATAATTTCATTCCTATTCAAAAAATTTCTATTATTTATTTCAATTTCAATTAAAACATTAATTACTAAAAATATATAATTAGTTATTCTTTTATTTATCAGTAATTTCATCTAATTTTAAGATTTTATTAAAATTCATTATTATTTATAGAAGTCAATGACAGACTTGGAATTTTATGTATTTTAAGTTTAAAAAATTATAATAGTAAAATATTTTTTTATAATAAAGTTATAATAGTAAATTAAATGCTATAAAAATGAATAAATAATATTAATTTGTTTTAATATTGAAAATTCAGAATATGGATTTGACTTTTGGATTTTTTTTCCTTTTTTCTCCTCTTTTCCTTTATTTGGTTTTTAGTCAAAAATTAGAAAAGAAAAGTATAACCTTTGCGTGATTAGTGAGTTAATTAGTTGTCCAAATACAAAAAATAAGAGTTTGGTAAATAAACAGGTCGGATCTCGGATGGACATTTCTACAATCTTAGCCTCTTAAGATTACGTGCTGTCTTTATTTATTATTATTAATATTTTAATTTTAGAAATAAAATTATTCAAAGTGTGAAAAAATTTATTTATAGTTACTTTTAATTTTTTATAATTGACTTTTTTATATTTAATATATTATGGAAAAAAATTAATTATGAATTTATTATTTAAAGGGTTCGTTATTTGCACAAATTGCTTGTTTTCATTTCATATACTTTTTTTTGGGAGAAACCATTTCATATATTTTATTTATATCATATTTGTTAGGGCTTTTGATAAAAATATAAAAAAATTAAAAACAATTTTAATTTTATCATATTTATAAATTATTTATTAAAATATCAAAATTTATAAAATATTTATCAAAATACTAAATTTTTATTAATTTATAAAAAATTAATCATGAGCTTATTAAAAATTTATAAATTTTATATAATTTATTATAAATTTATAATAAATAACTAAAATATTTCTTAATAAAAAAAATTAAAAAATTAAAAAATACGGCAAAAAAATATCATTTTTCCTATTCATAAATCATTAAATCAGTTGTATATGTATCAATTTATTGGACTGTCTAATATAACAACACAGTATTGATACTTCTTGCTCATATAAATAAACAATAAATAATGATATTTGTTCTAAATGGAGTTTATTTCAATTTATTTTGATGTCAAAAAATTATTTAATCATTTTTAATGAAAATTTAATTTAATTTAATTATCATATTATTTTAATTTGAGTTCAACCTTTGAAATATATATTTTTTAATATTTTATAATCGAGTAAACTAACTGAGTTGAGTACTATTTTGATTCCACTCCATATTATATTTCTGTTAGCAACGGGCCTAAAAACATGATCCAAATAAAAGTAGGCCTTGGCCTAAAAATAGAATACAATACATAAAGCCCAGTGAAAGCCTGACCTATAGTATATGATGGAAAATTTACACTGCATACGTTTTTGGCTCAGCGGCTTTTCAATTTGAGATACTTACACCATTTACGTTAAAAAATTTGTCCTTTTCGAGAATAACTACACGCTATTTTTAATTACACTTTTATGAAAATCACCCTATTTTTCCTTTTTTTTTATTTTTTTGTAATTTATTTTATTAATGTTTTTTATTTAAAAAAAATCAATATCATATTTTTAATATATACATACAAAAAAATAAATATATACATAATATATACACACACATATATAAAATAAATACTAAATAATATAAATTATATCTACACATCTACAACACATCAACAATATATCTACAATAAATATGAAATACATCTACATAATATTTTTAATATTTATTTAATTTTATTTTTAAATTTTTTTATTCTAATAATATTCACACAATATCCAATAATTTTTTCATAAAATACAACTTAAATAACAAAAATATAACATACACATAATATATACAATATATCTACAATATCTACAATACATATATAATATATTTATAACACATATATTATACATCTATATAATAAAATTATGTGTATTTTTTATAATTTTTTTATGTGTATAATATGTAAAATTTTTGTTTAAAATAAATTTAATGATTTTTATTAATATATTTTTGTATATTTTATTTTTTTTATTTTTTGAGTATTACCTTTTATAATTAAAAATAATTATTTTTTTATAAAAATTGTGATTTTATATGATAAAAAATAATTTAAAATATTAATTTTTATTATTTTATTAAATTATTTTTATTTAATATTGAAGTTTGAAAAAAAATATAAATTTCAATTAAAATATTGATTATAATGAGAAAAAAATATTTTTGAAAAAAAAATTATTTTATTGACAAATGGGGTATTTTTTAAATTTTACATCGTATTTTATAAAAGTGTAAATATTTTTAACTTTTTTAATATTTTTGTAATAAAATTTATTTGTTTAGTGTAATTATATAAATATCCCTTTCAATTTTATGGGAGTGGAATTTTTTTTTCACATATATAATTTTTGCCCTTTTTTTTTCAAAATTACCAATTTTGACTGTATTTTTTTTCTTTTGATTTTTATAGTTTTTTTATTTTTTTAAATTTTATTTATTCATGTTTTTTACCTTAAAAAAATTTTAATGTCATATTTTAAATATACACAAAAACTATATATACACAATATATATACAATAAATATAAAAATACACACTCAATAATATAAACTACATCTATAACACATCTACCACACATATGAATAATTTTTTTAATATTTTTTAATTTTTTATTCTCACAATATTCACATAATATTTAAAATATTATAAAATAAAAAATTATAAGATATAAGAATATAAAATATAACATTTAAGTTAAGATAAGTAAGTTAAGATAAGACCGTGAGATATTTATACTATTTTATCTATTTATTTTATTCTATTTTATTATAATTATTTATTTTATAAAAACAAAAATAAAAAGAGAAGCAGATCTATATTATACCGGATAAATATCAATACGCAATGGAGAATTGACTCTATTTTCTATGAGCGAATAGATGGAGATTTATTTATCATTTAAAAGACTTATTTGTAAGAATTTGACTTTATTCGTTTTGGCTTTATTCAACATTCAATATTTTTTATATAAAATATACACAACTTAAATAATAAAAATATAATATACACAATTTAAATAATAAAAATATAATATACACAACTCAAATAATAAAAATATAATATACACACAACATTTATAAAAATATCTATAATATATCTATAACACATCTAATATAGGTCTATATAACGAAATTTTATGTATTTTTTATTTTTTTATGTGTATAATATGTAAAATTTATTTTAAGATAAATTTAATGATTTTTATTAATAAATTTTTATATTTTTTACTTTTTTATTTTTTTTGAATGTTATTTATTTTTTATAATTAAAATTAAAATTTTATCTTTTATAAAAAAATTATGATTTTTATATGATGAAAAATAGTTTAAAATATTAAATTTTATTATTTTATTAGAATATTTTTATTTAATAATGAAGTTTGGAAAAAAAAAAGATAAAAATTGAAGTAAAATATTGATTGTAGGGAGGAAAAATATATTTAAAAAAATATTTTAGTAAATAATGGGATATTTTTAAAATTTTTTTAAATTAAAGTATAAATTTTTTTAGTTTTGTAGTATTTTTAAAATTGAGGTATTTTTTTTGGATAAATATGTAAATGCCCTAGTATGATCCATAAATAAAGCCTACTGCCAATGTTAAAAAAAGAGAAAAATGATACCATTCATCATATTTTTAAAAATTTTATTTTTTTATTAGGGATATTTTAATCATTTTATTATAAACTCATTATAAACTGTGAAATTTATAAACTCATTATAACTAATTATAAATTCTATGTAAACTAATAAAAATCTGATATTTTAGTAAATATTTTATAAATTCTAATATTATAATAAATATTTTGTAAATATAATATATTTAAAATTATTTTTAATTATTTTTATATTTTTATCAAAAGTCTTAAAAAAGATTACTGCTTGACTATACCTAATAAATCCTTGCACACAGGCATAGTGAGTTACATGTTTACATTTTTACTTAGAGTTTTTTACAAAAATGTCCAAAAATTATAAAATTTATCATTATTTTTAAATTTATAAAATATTTTTATTAATTTATAAATTTACTAGATTCGTAGAGTATATATAAAATTTATTATGATTTTATTATTTATATAATAATTTATATAAAATTACCAAAAAAAATCATAATAAAATATGTAAAAGTTTAAAAAATCTAGGGAAGAGTACCATTTTTCTTTTTATTGAACGAAATTGATTCAAGTTGAAAAAATCTTAGGATTATTTAAATAGATGATAGTTTAAAATGATGAAACACTTTCATTTAAAATTATTTGATTATCTATAATTTTCTTTGAAATTATTTAATTATTGATAATTTTATATTCAAATATCTAATTATTTCAAATATACATCAATGATTTTTAATTTTAATTTTTTTGTTATCTTTTTTAAAAAAATAACATATAAAAATACACGCACAAAAAATATTATTTAAAAAATATATTATGGGTCTCGTAATTTCAATTTTACTAAATTTTATTAGCCACTGTTGATGCATTGATGCAATAATTGACAAACGAGCCGAACTTGGGCCGAAAGTGCAATATAAGAGGCCGAAAGTAACATTATTTTAAATAGCTTACATTAAACCTTTTTTTTTTTTTACCTGTGCTTACATTAAACATATGCAAAGAGGTCTGAACTTTTTTTTAGTTTCTTTTGGTAAGCAACCCCATGTTCTAATATGATTTTAATTATTTAATTACAAATGCAAACCACATAGTCCAACGTAATATTAGAATATGATCAGCTAATGCGGCGGCACAGAGTAATCCCATCACCGATAGGGAGCTGGCAAATCTCGATCCTTGGATCAGCAGCAATGGCCTTATTGAACTCCAACACATAATCCCTATTGGGTATAACAAATTTCTTTAATGGTGCATCAGGTGGTGCAGCCACAGATCCATACCATAGGGTGTTATCGTACCCAATAACCCCTCCAATCTTCACTAGCTCAATTGCCCTCTTGTGATAATTAATGTAATTGTCTTTGTCAGCATCCACAAAAATAAAGTCAAATGTCCCATTATATTTTCCCTGCATATTACAACATTTTAGGTGTGTTAAAAAAATTAAAGATTTTAAATGATAATTTAATATATGCAATTTTGTAAAAATTTATTTAAGAATTTATGAAATTAAAAACAAAATAAATTTGAAAAGACATACATCTTGAATCAATTGATCAAGAAGAGGAAGAGCAGGGCCTTCTCTAAAGTCAATCTTGTGAGCAACACCAGCTCCTTCAATCACAGGCAGACCCAATTCATAATTTTCACGATTAATGTCCATAGCCAATATCTGAAACATTCAAGTCCATACTTACTAATTATAATTAAAATTAATAAAGGGTAATTAATTAGACCTTAATGTTTATCAAATAATGTGATTATTATATATAATAAAATCAATTAATACCTTGCCATCATCAGGAAGAGCAAGAGCAGCGGCAAGAAGAGAGTAGCCAGTATAAACACCAATTTCCATTGTGTTCTTAGCGTTAATTAGCTTAAGTAGAATGTTCAGAAATTGCACTTCTTCAACTGTTGTACTCATAATGTTCCTGCATGTTTATTTATTTATTATTCAAATTAGATTCAATATTTCTAAACCATTAACAACAGAGAAAAATGGCAAAAATTATAGAATAATTGGCTCAAATGAAAATTACCATGGATGATTTGCTGTCAACTCGCGAAGCTTTTTCAATGGTTCAGGCTCCCTTGGATATACACTAGTTTCACGTATATACTGCAAATGAAAAAAAAAATTAAAATGTTCAATTATTCTTCTAATAGGAATTAATTAGTTTAGTTAAATAATTAGGTAATAAATAAATGAACTTAATTATAATAAGCAATGGTTACCTGGTAAAGAGCATCACTCTGCAAGAGACTTTTGTGGCCAATTTTCTGGTGGCTGCCAAATTGGCTTTGCTGTTCTTGAGTTGATTCAGGTTCTTTATTTTCAAGCATATCCTACAAATAAGATAAATCAAGAAAATGCAAATGAATACCAACTTAAAAAGCTAATAAAAGCAAAGAGAAGCAAAAGAAAAAAAAAAGAAAAAAGAAAAATCGTATATAAATTCTTGCCTTATAAATAGCAAAACTCTGTTGAAGATTTGAGTGGCCACCTTGTTGGAGGTTTTGGTGGTCAGGTTGATGTCCTGAAGCCATTGCTGCTAAATTTCTAAAAACTTAAAAAACTTTGCTTTGTAATTTCTGTTATATGGGTTACAAATTTACAATAGATTTTTGCCCTTTTTATAGATAGAGCAGTTGGCAAGAGTAATCTCAGCCACTAGAGTGAAAAAAGAGTCTGGTGGAAGCCGCCGGACATACGAAAGCAATGTGATTTTTTTGCACAAACCATAATTATTTTATATTATTATTATTATTATTTGATGTTGGTTTTTTTACCACATCTTTTGAGTGTAATTTGCTTTATTCATAGTTTAATATAAATAACTTGATTGATATTTACTTGTAAATAAATCAATTAATAGTTATTCTTTAAGTATCCGAACTAGCATTATCATTAATTTAATATTAGAATTTAAATATTTATCCAACTCGATTCAATTAAATTGTAATTTTAAATTAATTTAGGGATAGACACGAAATTCATAATTAGTAGAGACTTATTTTTTATTAAATTTTTATTTTTAAAATTTTTATTACTCATAATTCTTATAAAATATTTTTATTTTAAAATAATAAATTTAATAATTATTAATATGTCTTAATTCACTCTTCAATAATATAAATTAATTAGGAAAATATAAAAAAAAATCGGAATTTTAAAAATCTTCATCTCCAACATAATCAATGCAATTATAATTCTATATATAAATTTTTGAGTATATTTACTATCCACATATAGAGAGAGAAATAAATAAAATAATAAATTTAATGAGAAATTTATAGATTTTAAAAATAAAAGTGAGAAACTTATGTAGAGAGAGAGACAAGAGAGATAAAAGAAGAGAGAATTAGCTTAAGAAAAATTTTTGCAATTATAATTTATATAAGAAAAAATTAATTGAACAAGAGAGGTAGAACAATTCTAAAAAAAATTCAATTTAAAACAATATATTAGAGTCGTATCCATTAATTTAAAAATACATTTTATAAATTGTAAGCATATAATTTTTTGTCAATTGACAATCAATTGACAAATTTAACTTTTATTAAATAATACATTACTTTTATCATAAAAAATTAATTTATAAAATAGTTGCTCTGATTTTTTAACTCAAAACCTATGATGAATCCATATAAATTTAAATATATATATATATATATATATATATAATGTTAGAGGAAATGTCAGTAGCTTGTGATCCCACTAGCCCTATGCTAGGTTCGCCATTGGATTAATTACATAGATTCAAGAGAAATTTATAATGTACACATTAAAACTTTCGCCCTTTTTACAATATAGTGTACTCAAATTTTATTTACATATTTATGTTTTGAACGTCTTATTTCATTTTTTTTATTTTATTTTATTTATATTTTTTATCTAAATTTTTTTTATCATATTTTTAATATATACATAAAAAATAAATATATACATAACATATACACAATATACACATGACATATATAAAATATACAAACAATAATACAAAATACATTTATAATATCTACAATATATCTACAACACATCAACAATAAATCTACAATATATTTATAAAATATTTTAATATTTTTTTAATTTTATTTTTTAATTTTTTATTCTCAAAACATCTACACAATATTTATACAATATTTACATAACATTCAACAAATTTTATATAAATATACATAATTTTAATAACAAAAATATAATATACACATAATATCTACAGCACATCTGCAATGCATTTACAAAACATCTATATAAAATATACATAACGAAATTTTATATTTATTTCATGTGTATAATATATATAATTTATTTAAAAATAAATTTAATAATTTTTATTAATATATTTTTATATGTCTTAATTTATTTTTATTTTTTTGAGTATTTTAATTTTTTATAATTAAAATTAATTTTTTTATAAAAATTATGATTTTTATATGATGAAAAATAATTTAAAATATTAATTTTTATTATTTTATTAAAATATTTTTATTTTAATATTGAAGTTTGAAAAAAAAAATTTAAGTAAAATATTGATTGTAGTTAGATAAGATTATTTTAAAAAAATTATTTTATTAAGGAATAATATTTTTTAAAATTTTATATTAATTTTTTATAAAATTATAAATATTTTTAAATTTTATAATATTTTTATAATATAAATTATTTTATTGGGTAATTATATAAATATCCCCAGATTCAAGTCATTAGTCGTTCATGCCTATAACATATTAAAACATAATTCTCTTTCTGTATAATTTATATATATATATATATGTATGAAGTTTTTTTTTTTTTAACTCATATACATATGTGAAGTTAATTAATTATAAAACTGCTTAGTTATAAATTCTTTCTATATTTACCATATTATTAGATTTTGTTAGCATATTATTAGATTGGACATATTTTTCTCAAAAAGCTGCCACTGCCTTGCCTGTCATCATTTGAAAATTGACTTTAACGAGAGGTGGATACCATCGTGGCACCAATAGCATCTACCATGGGAAGGAACAAGTTACTCTCGGTTAAGAACTGTTAAAAAAAAAGTACTGTTAAAATGTCACAGATATTTAGTGAAACTTTAATACAAATTTTTTTTTATATTAAGATTTATTAAAATTATTATTTTATTAAAAAATTATTAAAATTATTTATTTATATTTACAAAATTATTATATATATATTTTTTAATAAATGGCTGCTCATATGCAGGGGCAAAACCAGAACACCGACGAAGGAGCCAAATTTTCGAGCAAAAAAAAATACATACGAATTTATATTCAATTTTATTTTCATATTAAAAAATTAATACAAATAATTGGTATTAATATTTGTATTCAATTTTATTTTTATATTAAATAATAAACTATTGAAATTTTTATTATTTTTATTTCAATATCTAAATTTTATTTTCAAAAATTACATAATATATATTATTTTTTAAATAATATTTATATATATTTTGAGATATTTTTAAAAAATATTTAAACTAATTATTTTTGATAAATTTATATGATAGAATATTTTTTATAAAATAATTAACTTAATCACAAAACTTTAAACCCAATTCATAACCAAATTGTAAAATAATTAACCTAATAATAAAATTTTAAATTCTCATTTCATATCATAGTCAAATTATAAAATAAGTAACATACTAATCAAAACTTAAATTCTAATTCATAATCAAATTCTAAAATAATTAATCTAATCATTAAAATTATACACTAAAACTAAAAAATTAAACTTTAAATTAAAAAATAATTATAAATAATTATAATAATAACATTATCAAAATAATAAATTAAAAATTAAAAATTAATCTTAAAGAAAAAAAATAAATATACATACACACAAATATATATAACTACTATATATTATATTATATAAATATTATAAATTATATAAATATATATGTGTATAGGAACCAAGGGGGGCCATGGACCCGGTCCCCCCCCCCCCCCCCCCCCCCCCCCCCCATATGATAATGGATAGTCCTTCTTAAGTGAGACTAACTTGTCCTACAGTGGGATAAGTCCCGCCGTTCCAATCTCATACTGAAATAGACACCTGGCTGGAATGCTCTAAGAACATCTTCAATGCCAGGGACTTGAATTTCACTAATAATTATCGAATAAAAAATTAAAACTCAAAGTGAAATTTGATCATCCAATAAAAAAATTAAGTCACATTAAAATAGATTTTTTTAATTTTTATATTATTTATAAATATAATTTTTTTTTTAATTTGGCATCCTTCGGGAGGGACCATTCCATCAGTCAGTTCTATTAAAGAGATTATTTTTTAATACTATTGCAATTGCTGTCAAAATTAGTAAAATAGTATATTTCAATAAAAATTTAAAAAATAATATATTTTTTTATCTTTTGATTTTAATGTGTTTTTACACATTAAGCTCCAAAAACTTTTATTCAATGATATTAATCTCTTTGATTGATAATATATAAAAATCACATATTTAATGTCTATCATAAAAAATTTAATGTTATTAATCTATATAGTTGAGGGATTTATTATAACTAAATAAAAGTTTATAGGCTCAATACATAAAATTTAGAGAATCAAAAAATATATTATTCCTTTGCCTATAGAAATTACAATTATTACTTAATAGTAATTACTATTTTTTTTATAAATATTTAACTAAAACTTGAGCTACCTAAAAAGTAATAACTATGAAATGAGGAGAAGTGATTATAGGTAGGATATTCATATAAATTACTCTACTTAAATTTAAATTTATTTAAATTTAAACTAATTAAACTCATGTTAAATATGATTATAATTATATTTTTACTACTCATAATCATCTCAAATAATTTTATTATTTAAATCCTTTTAAATATAAAATTTTAAAAAATATTTTAAAATTATAATATCAATTAAATAATTATAAATAAATATTTAATACTAATATAATTTTATTAAAATAACTTCATAACGTATAATTTTATAATTAAAATAAAATATGATAAATATATAATTAAAATTTAATAAAATATAATTAACATATATATTTATATTGGGATGATAGATATCCAAGATTAAATATTTAAATGGAATCCAGCCTATCTTAAATAGTAAAAAAAATATCTATACCTATTTAAATTCATTTATAAATTACTCATATTATATAGAAATAAATCAAATATTCTATCCATCATCACTGCTAGAATTGAGTGGTACTCATTATTTCAAAACAACATTATATCAATTAAAATTCTATGGATTAAGCAATGATTAAGCTTTAGATGTTCTTCTCGTTGCGAATAACTTTAACAGAAAATTGCATTCATATATATACATATATAAATTAGTGCTGAATATAATTTATAAGTGTAAATTAGTAATTAGTGTTTAAGATTTGATTTAATTAATAAATTCATTTGTATCTATTGAATTAAATGTTAGGTTAGTTTGAATTTGATTTTAAATTTAAATTACTTGAATATCAATGTGTAAGTGAAAATATATATAATATAAGATCAAATTTATGCATGAAATTAAATTAATGTACATTCTATTTGCTTAATTACTTGGTTATTATATTAAATGTTAAAATTCAACATGCCAACGTTCTCCTTGTTGAATTTTATTTACTGGCAAAGGGCTCCATCTCACCAACTACTGAATTATTGAATTGAAGCTTAGCTTAATTTTATATAATATGGTATGTCCATTTTCAAAAAGTCATAATGAGTCAAAGAAAAAACTATACATACTCCATAAAATAAAGAAAATAATAATAATAATAATAATATATTCTACAGGAGAAGACTCAACCGACTACATTGACCAAGTAGATAGAGGCGGGCTAATAAAAGAGGATAATATAACTAATATATTTTTTTCCTTTTTTATTTTGATACAATTGAAAATTTTAAAAATTTATCCTACTGTACTCAAAAAATAAATTCAAAATTGCAAATTTTAATGGAGAGTTAAAGAATAATTTATGAGCTAATTCTTCTAATAATATTATTATAAGATATAAAATAATATACAGCTTGAAAAAATTTCTTATTCTTATATTGATAAGAATTCAATTATAGTCTTGAACTAAGAATTTGGAACATCATTCGGTAGCACAAAACAGCAAACACTAAGATTAATAGTCTTCTGGAAATTGTATGGTAGAGTAGAAAATCATTTGCTGTCCACTCAGTAAATGAAACTAAACTATGACAAATTAAGATGTAAATTAGATAACATCATCTATAAATGGCTTTAAAATTGGATCATATATATATATATATATCTTAAATTTATAGTATTTTATCTATTATATTTTATATTAAATAAATACGTTAATAATTTAATATGATTCGATAAGTTTATATTTATAAATTAAAAATTATATAAAATTAAAAATTATATAATTAAGCTATAAGATAATTACACGTACGTTTACTGGTTGGAATTTTAGACACTGGTCAAAGGATATAAACATTAAACAAATCACAAACATAGGTTTTTTCAAAGAGTGAGCGAACTTGGTGAACTATATGGAGTATTATATGATAAATGTTTTGGCTTTTGCAACCACTCCATTTAATTAGGACAATTCAAAGAATGGATTAATCTAAAGTATGTTTGGTCAGCAAAGGCTGCAATAGCAGGTGAGACATATAGTGATAATCAAGAGAATTTATTAGGGAAAAATGACAGGATTTCATAAGAAATGAGTAATTAGTAGATTGCAGGTCAAGGTAAGTATGCAAATTTCAAACGATTGCCAGCAAAGCTTTGATTTTATTGATCATATAATGAAGAAAGTGCAATTAAATTTATTAGAGTAATAAAGAAAGTATCTTAGTTATATTAATATTTTAATTTATTCTTTTGAAAACTTGAAAAATCAAAACAAGTCTATTTACTGATTATATATGTAAATGGCTTTCCCTAATCGGTAAATTTTATAATTTATTTTAAGCTTTCATTTCATTTTTAGGTAATTGATTGGAAAAGAAGCATCCCCTCCACTTATTCTTTTTCTAACAAATTTAATTTTTTTTATAAGTAAATTCAACCTCCGAGCCTCTTTAATAAAAAAAAAGTCGAAATTGAAAAACACTTTCCCTCACCTTATCCCTTTCTCATATTAAATTATTTGTAATCACATAAAATAGTTTTTTAAAAACATCATTTATGTTATCTTCTCATTTTTATTTTGAATTCATACTCAATACTGTTATTTATATATTTATTTCATTTTACGACATATACTCAATTTATATCGAATTTTTATAAAATTTTCTATTATACTTACATAGTATTTGTGTGAATTTTTCATTTGCACAATATTTTTTGCAGTTTTTTCCTTTTTCAAGGTATTTCTGTAAGCTTCCTTAATGATATGTGGTGTTGTTTAATATATAGTCTTTAAAGGTTTAAGTAGGAAAATTATAAATAAGTTGATTGGAGTTTTAACTAATTCATGTATTCTTGACTGTTCCATCAGTTAAGTAAATTACTGTATTGAGATTTGACTATAATTCGTTTGTTAAGTAATTTATTGTATTGAGATTTGACTATAATTCGTTTGTTAAGTAAAGCATTGTTTATAGAGAAACTTACAAAAATAACTTAACAAAAAAAATATATAAATATACTGTGTAACAAAAAAATACAAAAAATATTATGCATATATTAAAAGTTTACTAAAGTATATTACATATTGGATATATGTTAAGTATATTTTTAATATATGTTAAATATATTTTTAATATATATTATAAAAATGTTAATTTTTTTTAAAAAAAACAGTATTTTGTAAACTAAAAAAATAATAAAAATAAAATTTTAAAGAAGAAAGCAGTATTTCATGTAATTTCCTCTTCAACCAGTTTCGCTTATTTATCCTGAAGATGACTAGAGCTAAGTTACAGCCCTAGACCTAATTTACCTTCCGCAACATTATTTTCTTTTATTTTCTCATTTATGATAATCTTTTGTTATGCTCCATAGCTCTGAGATCAAACTTCAATTCGGCCTGCTGAGATCGATATTTCCGTTCCACTAGTTGCTAATCTATCAAGGCTGTGACAAATGGGTGATTGATGGATACAAAAAAAAAAAGCATGATGGTGAAACTGAGGGTGCTTAATACAAACATCTCCAACAAAATCAACCATTAACAGCTGGGAATCTTTCTTTGTCAAATATAAATTCAACATATAAATATATTATTTATACATTTAGAAAGATCAATTCTGGCCATTTTAGATTCTTTATCCATAAGATGGACATCAATATAAAAGTATGAAGCATGCCAATTAACTCTTGACTTTTGGAGAATCGAAGATAGGAAGAGTTTTACACCGTGCAAGAGTAAACCGGCCACTTACTGGTATGAGGCTAGTACAAAGGTACTGCGGCTACACCTTTTGCCTTGGAACCGCCCGTGCAAACAGTATGTCTTGGAACTTAAGGTATGCAAGTAAAGTTTCGTGGAGCATGCATATTGATATTAATGTTTCATCATTTACCAAGAATAATAACCAAAGATATATTGACGAAGATAATGGAGACAACAGAACAGATTTTGCAAGGCTGTATCACCTAATTCCATTGATAAAGTACAACTGTGGATTCCTAAGCAGAAAAAATTCTGACGTGTCTATGCGATTCCAAGTTCACCTCAAAATTAAGAATTCAATGAAAAACATACCATCCAATAAGAGAAACACAGCCATCATCTTCAGCAAGCAGATAATATGATCTATTAATGACTTCAGAGTGATGCAAGATGATTGATGGCATCATCATGCAACATGTAGGCCGTGAGGGAAGGCAAGCAAAATTTGGAACTGCGGGATAAACAATTTTGGGCATGCTGTATGCAAGGCTTCGTAATAGGCAAGTCCAGCCAAAAAAAATCCAAGTGAATTATAGCACAAATATGTAAACAACTACACAAGTTTAGTAAGCTTTTGAACTTTTTTAGAATGTAGCCCTAAACCAAGCTACAATGGAGGGAGATAAATAATCTACATAGAAATTAAGGCTTAATTGAGTATTTGCTTGCTCTATAAAAAGAACACAACTAAGGGACAAGCAAATTGAAATTAACCTACAGATAAAGAAGCAACCAATGAGAAATTTTATCCACTTTCCTCTCCCACTAACAACAGCATGCTTAGGCCCTTACTATCACAAAGAAATAATCAAGCAAGAGTATATCAATCCTTTAGTTGGAATAATCAGAGAGGGAATAATCAGAGACGAGCAGTGGATACAAATCAAATATTCCAGATAATCTACAGAGCTTAAAAGGAGAGAGATGCATTTGGCTTTGACATGTCAACTTAACAAAACACAACTGAGGAGCTGAATCCATAATTCAAGGATAAGCAGTTAAGCACTCAGGAACAAGCACAAATATGAAAAAGCAAAATAAGCATTCTGCAGCGGTTAAAATGGCAAAACAAGCAAAAAAAAAAGTACAAAGGAATTATATCACACTGTTGCTGAACAAAGATGCATAAACAACTATACAAGGAGAAGGGGAAAAGAAGATGAGAAGATGACTAGGTAGCTGGTACAAGTGTAACAACTTTTTTGAATGTAGCCATAAACCAAGCTAAATGAAGGGGCAGAAGCAACATAGGAATTAAGCGTAGCCAAGTTGTTTATGTTTTTACCATACATAATCAAATATGAAAGAGAACTGAAGTTACCCCCATGCCACAAGAGAGACATAACAACATTTCCACGTTCCTGTCTCACTAGACAGTAACAGAGAATTAATCAAGCAGCTATATTGGTGTTTGTTAGAATAATCACGGGCGATTTCAAAATAAGAGAAAGATGGGTAGTCACGACCAAGAAACTGAAATCAAAATTTACCGCCAGTAACACCCACAACACAATTCACAAACTGTGAATAATAATAGTGAAAATCGCACAGCCAGCTAAAGAACATGATTATGAGTTGTGGCATAAATCATAACTAGTAATCGAATTTCCTATATAATTAAAATCCAAAACCAAAAGCAAAACCAAACAAACAACACATGCAACAGTTATAGGATAAGCAAATAATTATATTATTAAAAAAAAAATCAAACCCCACATATAAGATTTGAAATTTTCATATATTACTTCATATTAAGTAATCCTTCGGTAAACTTACACAAAATCCATAAAGCTCATGTCTTCTACACTAAAATAACAACCCACAAGTCAATCGATTGTAGATTCGACAAATTCGCAAGCCACGACGATCTAGCAAGCGATGGATTGTATCAGACAGGTGTTAGGAGCTGATAAAGCTGAGGCTTAGGTTCTGAATTCATTCCGATGATGATGATCAATGGAATGAAGCCATAGTGAGTTACGACTTTAGCCTTCTTCATAGCCCAAGTGCTCCACTCTTTCAAGCATAGTGTAGTCGATTTCTCTTCCGCGCCTTTCGATCCCTTGCCGCTGCTCTTCCCTTTGCTCTTTAGCGAAATCCTAGACGCCATTTTTTGATTCCAAAATAAGGTTTTTGTTTTCGCAGAGATAAACCTAAAACCCTAAATTTAGTCGGTTTTATAATTATTGCTATTCAGACTAATTAGATATCTTCGACACTTGAGAGCGGTAACAACAGGCCCAAGCCCAATAAATAGTCCAATACTCTTAACTCTTTGATTCTAAAGGAAATTGTATATTATGTTATTTTTTATTTTTTAAAATATAATATAATTTTAAAAAATTTAAAAATATTTTTTAAATTTAACAGAAAATATATTATATGTGCATCTATGATATACTGTATATCTTACAGTTATACATTGAGCATGTTTAAAATGAAAAAATAAAAATAAAAGTTTTAAAATTTTTTCATACTTCTATTAAAAAAAAACTTTTTTTAATGCAAAAAACCCTTAATTTGGATAGCTTAGGAACCAAAAATTAAAAACTGTAGCCTAATTTTCTCTCTTTCTTTAAAAAAAATATTTCAAATGTTAAAAGATTCAAATATTTGATCACTTTATACTTATACATATTTAAAAAAAAAACTGTAAATATACAAGTTAATATTTATTTTGATTAAGAAAAAGAAATTCTTTGTAATTAATACTTGAAAGTAATGTTTTTAAAACCAGACACTAAATTGGATTGATAATTGGTTTATGATTTTGAATTGACTCAGATTTAATAATATAAAAAGTTATAATTTTTTTATTTATAGATCTTAATAAAAAATATAAAAATCATAAAAATAAAAAATAAAAAAGTTTACCAATAATAAAAATACACTTTATTAATTCAAAAATATCACATGTTAAATTTAATATATATATATATAAGTGAATCTATAATTTTTTCTCTAATTTTTATTTAAAAATACTTAAAATTTAAAAATTAATTTGATTTAACTAGAATGGATTCGGTTTAACTCAGTCAAATTCGGTTTAATTCATTCGATTTTAACCATTTTTTAATAATTTAATTTTTAAATATTTTAGATCAGAACCTTTGGTTTCTAGTTGAACTAGTCGGACCAGTCAATTCGGTTCAATTTTCAAAATACTATTTAAAATAAATGATGAAAATAACCTATTTATATTTTTTCTATTTATATTTTGTATTTTAATAATTAACGATTTCTTAAAATATAATTAATTATTATTTTTAAAACACATAGCACCAATATAATATATATTTTTTTGTTATAAAATATATGCCATGTTAATTAATAAATTGAGAGTGTATTAAAATATATCTTCCAAGTTTGGCTCAATTAATATTATTGCAAAGAAAAATCAGATATAATTTTAAATTGAATTAAAAGTTGAAATATTTTCCAGTTAAAGAGAAAATAATTTGAATGACAAAATATTTTTTTTTATTTTTATTTAGTATAATTGGAAAGGAACATAATTGAGATTTATACTTTGACATTTATGGACAATATTTTTTTATATAAATCATAATTTTATCATTAAAAAATACATTTTTAATATGAAAAAAAGCAACTAAAAAATTTATGGGTATTATTTAAATTTTCATTACCAAATTAAACATATTAGGCATCATTATTTGGGGGGTTCTTCTGGCCTCGTTTGGCATTGCCAAAAAAATTGTTTTAATATGATAAATATATGAGCTTAAAATACAATGAATGTGGACATAAGATTTTAGAGTGCTCCAAAAATAATTAAACAATTAACTGAAATAATAATTACAAACTATATGAAACTTTTTAAAAAATCATTAGTTGTTTTATTAACAAATCAAAATGTCTAATGAAACAATTAATTGAAATAACGAATATAAAATAGTCTCCTGAAGCAATATAAAGAACAATACACAAATTAAAATAAATTATCAAGTTTCAAAAGAATAATAAAATGGTCCAAGAATTTTTTTTTTGAAGTGGATTCAGGAAAATTCTTTTATAGATTACAATTAAATTTAGATGATCGTTTTATTTTAATATTATTTGTAATGATTGTAAAACTTGATACTTAAAGTCTTCAACTATTGATTATTTTTATAATTTAATTTGAGAAACTAAACAAATTCAGTGGCTTATGAATTAGCTAACGTCTTGAATTTTTATGCTAATTTTCAGTATTGAGATTCAATTTCATAATTTATTCTTTTATTACTAATTTAGTTTGGATATTCAAATAAATTTGTTTTTGTTTATAAAAAAAAATTGAGCAATAAAATATCTGATAATTATCGATATTATATTAACATTTTGAATGGTATTATAATATGAAATTTTAAGAAGTCATTAATTATTGTATTAAATTTTCATGCCCAAATTAAATATTTTGTAGGCATCATTTTTTGGGATTCTTCTGGCCTTGTTTGGCATTGCCTTAAAAAATTGTTTTAATATGAGTTTAAAAATATAACGAATGTGGACATAGGATTTAAGAGTTCTCCATTTATAAATAATGTCTAAAAAATATATTGTTGAAATTTTTTAAAATAAAAAATCAAACAATTAAGCAATTAACTGAAATAATAAACAATGTCTTTGTTACAACTTACAAGAGTAATATATTAAACATGCCCTGATATGAATAATGTTTATATGAAATTTTAAGGTTATTGTATCAGCAAATCAAAATACGTAACAAAATAATTAATTGATATAAATACTACTCACTCATAGAAGTAATTTAGACCAAAATAATAGTATAAATAAAATGCAAAAGGAAAAAAAAAAGGGAAAAGCAATGATTAAATGTATGTTTGTTCATTAGAAATTAGAAAATAAATAAGAAATGAATAAAATAAAATGAATATGTATGTATATAATAATAAATGTAAAAACATTTAAAAGAAAAATAGCAAAAAGGCAATAAAAAAAAGTAGAGTCTAATATGGAAATTTTAAGAATCGTCCAGATAATCCAACCCATGAAAAGCAATGCAGAGGCCAGAGCCATAGAAAGAACAAGAAAATAACGGCGCCCTTTGGAAGGCAGAGTTGGTTACCTTAAAATTTCAGATATTGAGAGAGAGAGAGAGAGACAGAAAGAGAAGCATGAAACGAGGCCAAGGGCTATTGAGGACTGAAAATCCAATTGGTCAGCAACTAACCATGACACCTTGCTACCATACTTGTATCTTCTTGTTCTTCTATATTTATGATTCATATCTACCATTGGAAATTTCGCTCTTTTTAGATTCCTTTTTCTGTAATTTCACAATCTTTCTCTTATATATATCACTATCTTTATACCCCTTAACGGACCCCCCCCCCCCCACATATACAATCACTCTTATTGCTTTACAATTTAAGTTACAGAGCAGCAGCAGCCTCCTGTTCTTTCTAGCATCAAGTTCTTTCATTTTCATCAGTTCTCAATTCTGTATCTGTCTTTGGGCATCTGGGTATAGCCTTTTTCCTATTTTTCTTTTTTTTTCCCTTAACTATTGTTTGTTTATGTATATTATCTTAGTGATTCATTTGTAGTATATTTTTTTCATTGATTATTTGCTTGTGTGAGTTTGTGTTTCCTTTGAATTGGGTTTTTAATTTACTGATTTGGATGCTAGTTTGATGGATTTTTTGCTAAAAAAAGTACTAAATTTATATCAAGTATTCAAGTTAATTTTTTTTTGTGGACATTTATATCTAGTTATTTGAATCACTTGTTAAGAAGTATAATCGTCAATAAATTTGTTCTGGCTATTGTATGTAAATTAGAACTTTTTTTTTTTTGCTTATTTGTGTCTAATGATGTTGGTTATTGATATAATTTAATTTTATGATCAGTGGTTTTACTTTCGTGCCTTCCATGGAAGAAGTGATTTTTTTCCCTTTTATGTTTTTCTGGGGTGGGGGCATCTTTAATTTTTATTAAAGGAAAAAAAAACAAAAAAATGTTTAAAAGGGATGGATTGACCAAAGTTTTGAGCATCATATCAATAACATGTAAATTGAAAATTGTCCTTCTGTCTTGTGTTCTTTGGTGATTTATGGCACCCATAACCACATCAAGCATTTTCATTTTAGAATTACTTTTAATTTTCTTACAGCAGGTTAGGACCAGATTTCTTATGATTGAGAGCTAATTCTTTTTGTGACCAAAACGTACTGCCTTCTGATTAAAAAATCATAAAACTTTAACGTTTAAGAAATCTTTTTTGAGGTTTAATTAAACTTGGTTTAAAAAAAAGGTCAAGTTTGTTGATATATAAATATTCCTCACAAATATCTCATCAATTTTGCGTCTAAATTGGAAATTGTTGCCTAGTCATGATTCATGTGATTGGATGATTTGTAGCCTGCATAATAATGTCAAACATTCAATATAAAAAAACTCAAAATTCAGTTTCCCTGTCCTTTAGGTTTGGATCTTTAATGGTTTAAGGCTAGCCTTATATTAACTAATTATGTGAATATATATATGGTTGAATCTTCAATCAAGTATGTGAACTGAAAAATGCATGTAGATTTTATTTTTCAGGATTAGATTTTCATGACAAATATATAGAGATAATGCATATTACTTATTTTTTTTCTAATTAGTTGCCAAAATAAATTTCTTTTTATACTTTTTCCACATATTTCAAGCTTCAGTTGTTATGGCCCCAATATTCATCTTTGGTTGAAGATTTTTTTTTAATCTGGTTTAGGGCAAGATTTTTATCACTACTCATGAGAGGAACACCATTAATTTCTTTCTTCTTCTTCTTCTTTTGCCTCATTTTTGTTCCAAATTTTCCATCTAGCTTGAATTTTATTAGTCTGGGTTTTTTATCAATAGCTCTTTTATTCTTTGATTGTAAACTTTCAGGATCATTCGTAGCTTAGATATTTATATTGATTATAGTCTACTTCTCAATAATTTTGTGTTCTGGGGATTTTTGTGACTTTTTGGATCTTATGTTTGTTAATTCATCAATGATAATTTCCTTTTTTTTCTGTTATTGTTTCTTTGTACTTTGGTATTAAATCATCTTTACTATTAGCAATGCAAAAGGAAGTCTTTTTTACTGTGTCCTTTTTGTCTGCCCCCAAATGTTATAGCTTATATTAATGTTCTCCATTTATTTTATGAATTTGTTTTTACATGCGTTGATGTTGATGTTACCATATATAGTTGACAGCTGTATTTTTGATAGCTGTTGACTTTATATTGCCATTTGTAAATATTTTCCTTCTTTAGTTTTATAGCTGTTAGAAGATTATTCTATTTCCTTGTTTTGCCTATTTACCCAACGGCTAATTATGTATTCTTGAGCTATAAATTCAATAGAAAATCAGAAGCAAAGGAAGGGATTCAAATCAGAAATTATTGTCATGGTATCAGAGCTTGGGCTAGTCTTATTGTGATTCTTTGTTCAATTTCCTTGGAAGCGTTGTGGGTTTCTTGGTTTAAGGTCGTCGGCAAGAAGCTTTCAACCTATCTGATCTCTCTTTGTTCAGCTCTCTGTTTTGGCGATTTCGGCATCATACTTTGAATCGGGTATTTATTCTTCTTCTTGTCAAATCTGTGATTTTTTTGTTTGTTGAACAAGATGACTTCTAGTGACAATAATAATGAATTTTGTGTTAAATTTACTGGAAAAAAATTATGCATCATGGGAATTTCAATTTCGTTTATTTGTTACGGGCAAGGATTTATGGGGTCATATAGATGGGACTGTTCCTGCTCCTACTGAGGCAGTAGCCTTGTCTCAGTGGAAAGTAAAAAATTCTAGGGTAATGTCATGGATTACTGGATCTTGTGATCCCAACATGGTTCTTAATCTTCGTCCATATAAAACTGCGAAATCTATGTGGGAATATTTAGAAAAGGTTTATAATCAACCAAATTCTGCTAGAAGATTTCAGTTGGAATGTGATATTGCACAATATACTCAGGGAAACATGTCTATTCAAGAGTATTATTCTGGCTTTCAAAGTCTTTGGGCTGAATTTTCTGAAATTGTTTGTACTAAGATTCCTGAAGAATCTCTTACTGAAGTGTTGAAAGTTCATGAGATTAGCAAGCGAGATCAGTTTTTGATGAAGCTTCGATCTGAATTTGAGAGCATTCGTTCTCAATTAATGGGTCGTAATCCTTCTCCTACATTAGATGATTGTTTTTCTGAATTGCTTCGTGAAGAACAACGCTTGGCTACTCTAGCACATTTTGAACAAGAAAAATTGGCTGTTACTCCTGTGGCTTTCTCTGCTCAAGGAAGAGGTAGAGGTCGAGATATGAGTAAGGTTCAATGCTTTAGCTGTAAAAATTATGGTCATATTGCAGCTAATTGTACCAAGAAATTCTGCAATTATTGCAAGCAGCCAGGACATATTATTAAAGAATGCTCCATTCGGCCGCAAAATCGTCAAACCAATGCTGCTCAATCTAGTGCTACCAATTCTTCAGGCCATCAAATTGCAAATGCAGCTTCCACTATTGCACCAGTAACATCTAATCAAACTCATGCACCAGCAGCAACAATTCTCACTCCTGAAATGGTGCAACAAATGATTTTTTCAGCCTTTTCAGCCTTGGGTATTCAAGGTAATGGTAATGGTAAGACATCATCTAAATCTTGGCTTATTGATTCTGCTGCATCAAATCATATGACTAGCTCAATTGATTTATTAAATGATGTGCATCCCTATCATGGTTCTCAACATATCCAGGTTGCTAATGGTAATATTTTGCCTATTTCTGCTATTGGAGATATTACTCCAATTTTGAATAATGTTTTTGTATCCCCTGGGCTTTCTGATAATCTTCTTTCAGTTGGTCAATTAGTAGAAAATAACTATGATGTACATTTTTCTCGTGATGGATGTTCTGTACAGGATCAAATGTCGGGGACGGTGATCGCGAAGGGGCCTAAAGTAGGACGACTTTTTCCTTTGCATATTTCTGCTCCAAATCATTTTGCTTTGAATTCGTCTATTATTATGAATAAAAGTATGGTGTGGCATAAACGTTTAGGACATCCCAACTCCGTTATTTTATTCCATTTGTTCAATTCTGGTTTATTAGAAACTTCAAATCATCTAAGTACTTCTAATATTTGTTCTGATTGTTCTACATGTAAAATAAGTAAAAGTAAAGTTCTTCCTTTTCCTATTGCTGGTACTCGTGCTACAAATTGTTTTGATATAATTCATAGTGATGTTTGGGGTATTTCGCCTGTAATTTCGCATGCTCATTATAAATATTTTGTGACATTTATTGATGATTATAGTCGCTATACTTGGATTTATTTTCTTCGCTCAAAATCTGAGGTGTTTTCAATGTTCAAAAACTTTCTTGCATATGTTCACACTCAATTTGGTGCTGTTATTAAAATTTTGCGGTCTGATTCTGGTGGAGAGTATATGTCTAATGAATTCCATGATTTTTTGAATAGCAAGGGTATTATATCACAACGCTCTTGTCCATATACGCCTCAACAAAATGGTTTGGCTGAACGAAAAAATCGTCATCTCTTAGATGTGACTCGTTCTTTATTACTTGAATCTTCTGTTCCTTCACAATTTTGGGTTGAAGCTTTATCTACTGCTGTCTATTTGATTAATCGTTTACCATCTCAAAACCTAAATTTTGATTCCCCATATTTTCGATTGTATCGTCAACATCCTAATTATCAACATTTGCATACTTTTGGATGTGTTTGCTTTGTTCATTTACCTCCTCATGAACGTCATAAGCTTTCTGCTCAATCTGTTAAATGTGCTTTTTTAGGTTATAGCATTAATCACAAAGGTTTTGCATGTTATGATCCTAATTCTAAAAGGATCCGCATTTCTAGGAATGTTATTTTCTTTGAGAATCAATATTTTTTTCCAACTCATGTTATTGCATCACCTGAATTTGCTAAGCTTCCAAAATTTGAGGATGATAATATTGGTCCTATCCGGTTCAAACCTGGTTTTGTGTACCAACGTCGTTCTTCTTGCTCCAAGATTGGACCAACATCAACGTCATTATTCTTGGCTCCTTCCGACTCTACCCCGTCAAATGATCCAGGATTGGACCCTTCCAATTCAACTACAAATGATGTAGCAACACAAAGTGATCCAGCCCCATCAATTGCTCAAGTTCCTCTTGTTCCAAGAAGATCGACTAGAGTCTCTCGTCCTCCTCCAAGGTATGACTCATATACATCATTTTCTGCTAACTTGTCTTCTATTTCAGTTCCATCATGTTACTCACAAGCTGCTCAACATAAGTGTTGGAATCAAGCAATGAAAGAAGAACTTCAAGCTCTTCAAGATAATCAGACATGGGATATTGTTAAGTGTCCATCCAGTGTCAAACCCATTGGTTGTAAGTGGGTATATTCACTAAAATTTCGATCTGATGGTTCACTAGATCGATATAAGGCTCGGTTAGTTGCCTTGGGTAATAGACAAGAGTATGGTATTAATTATGAGGAGACATTTGCTCCTGTAGCAAAAATGACCACAGTTCGAACAATTCTTGCTATTGCTGCCTCACAAGGTTGGCCACTCCGACAACTTGATGTAAAGAATGCTTTTTTGCATGGTGATCTCAAAGAGGAAATATACATGACACCTCCTCCAGGTTTATTTTCCTCATCCACTTCAGAAGTTTGTAAGTTGAATCGATCCTTGTATGGATTAAAACAAGCTCCTCGAGCATGGTTTGAAAAATTTCGCTCAACCTTACTTCAATTTCAATTTATTCAAAGCAAATATGATTCTTCTTTATTTCTTCGAAAAACTTCCATTGGAATTGTTGTTCTTTTAGTATATGTTGATGATATTGTTGTTACTGGCACTGACTCTTTATTGATTACTCAACTTCAGAAACACCTTGAAGATTCCTTTTATATGAAGGATCTTGGACAACTTACTTATTTTTTGGGATTGCAAGTTCATACTGACTCTTCTGGCATTTTTTTGCATCAGCATAAATACATACAAGATTTAATTCTTTTAGCAGGATTGCAAGCATCACCGTCAGTTGATACACCTCTTGAAGTGAATACTAAGTATCATGCAGATGAAGGCGAACAACTTTCTGATCCGTTATTGTATCGACAGTTGGTGGGTAGTTTGAATTACTTAACCATTACACGACCAGATATCTCATTTGCCGTACAACAAGTTAGTCAATTTATGCATTCCCCAAGACATCTACATATGGCTGCGGTTCGTCGCATCATTCGTTACCTCAAGGGCACAACTTCTCGTGGTTTATATTTTCCGGCCGGTTGTCCAATACGGCTGGTTGCTTATAGTGATGCAGATTGGGCAGGATGTCCAAATACTCGTAGATCTGTCACTGGTTGGTGTATGTTTCTTGGGGATTCTTTGATCTCATGGAAAAGCAAGAAACAAGATCGAGTATCCAAATCTTCAACAGAGTCAGAATATCGTGCTATGTCTGCAGCTTGCTCTGAAATTACTTGGCTACGAGGATTACTAACTGAGCTTGATTTTCCTCAAAATGATCCTACTTCTCTTCATGCAGATAATACAAGTGCAATTCAAATAGCTAC
The DNA here is from genome assembly GCA_947685225.1 of Garcia nutans. Classification (NCBI taxonomy): domain Eukaryota; kingdom Viridiplantae; phylum Streptophyta; class Magnoliopsida; order Malpighiales; family Euphorbiaceae; genus Garcia; species Garcia nutans. The sequence goes on along the minus strand of CANTUV010000059.1, from coordinate 3,842,798 downwards.
TAATCTTGTCTACCATGAGCGCACGAAACATATTGAGGTCGATTGTCATTATATTCGTGAAGCAGTGGATAATCATATCGTTTCTCTTCCCCATGTGAGCACCACACTTCAAATTGCTGATTTATTCACCAAGGCACATCCGCGACAACGACATCAATTTCTTGTTGGCAAATTGATGCTTCTTGATCAATTAGCATCAATTTGAAGGGGGATGTTACCATATATAGTTGACAGCTGTATTTTTTATAGCTGTTGACTTTATATTGCCATTTGTAAATATTTTCCTTCTTTAGTTTTATAGCTGTTAGAAGATTATTCTATTTCCTTGTTTTGCCTATTTACCCAACGGCTAATTATGTATTCTTGAGCTATAAATTCAATAGAATATCAGAAGCAAAGGAAGGGATTCAAATCAGAAATTATTGTCAGTTGATAAATTTGTTCTCTTAGTTTGGAAAACCATGATTGTATATCTTAAATAATTAGTTCGTGACAAATTAGCTGGTCTCCGTTCTTATTAACTTCTCTTGATGAGTGGTTTTATAAGTTAGACTAAATCTTTGAAGCTAATGGAAGGATTTTCATTATTAAGTGAACCTTGAGAGTCTAATGGCCCTAGTTACTTACTGAAAGTTGTAGTTATGAGTCGTCTTTTTCAAGTTTTTACTGTTACACTCTTGTGGATAATAGTGAGAGAGCTTTTTGTGCTTAAATTTTTCCATTTTTTAATCTGTCTCACCAAGAAAGATTTTTTCTTTTCGTATCTCTGTTTTATTTCTGAGCATTTTTCTGCTTATGGCTTATGTAACGTGAAAATAATGGAAGGCCTTTGGCTTAGTGATCATGTGTGCCCAAGTCCCTTCTCTGGCCTAACATTCCTAAGTCCCTCCTTTGGCAAAACTTGGTAAAACCAAGTTTGCCTCCCTTTACTTGCTAACATCCCCCCTCTCCGCTAACTATTAACTTGTATTTCTTGTGAAAAAAAAATTAATCTTTTCAAACTCTTCTCATCTACACTTAATTCCTTTTAATATTTGTTTTATGGACAAGTACTGCCACATATATTAAACTATCAAGTTTGTAAATTAAGCATCGTAGATGTTTAGCTTTACATGCATTTTGGGTTATTAGCAAAATCTCAAAATAATCATGAGTTGAATATTCTTAAATTCTTTGATGTCTTGGGTTGAATGTTATTAGCTAATAAGTAAATATCTTTATGTCGCCTTTCCTTTTTATTCTATACTTTGTTTTCTCTTTGTCATAATTTCTGATGCTTCCATTAATTGATTTCATTTTCCTTCCTTTTCTGTCACCTTCTTTTTTGTTTATCAATCATTTTTTGAATGATGTGATCTACAATGTCCATTTTTTTTCTTCCTTCTTTATTTTGGGATCTGTTGATATTAATTCATTTTATTGGTGTAGACTAAAGCTTAAAAGAAAATGTATGGCAAATTTTGGGGAATAATCATGCATTTTGAATGGCTTTTATAATTTTTTTTAGACCAAAACATAGCAGCCATATTGAACATTATAAAGTGCATTATATCATAACTTATTTTTGTAAGTGTGTTCATGTCAAGGCTGATATTGATGTACCAAATGCAAATCTTTTAAATATTTTCTTCTAATAGTCATTTTATTCTTAGGTTCGGATAGAAGTTCTCCTTTTATCAGGGTTTATGATAGATAGCGCCTCGAACGCCAATCAAGGAACCTTTTATTTGGACTATCAATCCAATGGCATCAATCTCCTATGGGATCAGAATAATGTAGTTGCGACTGATGCATTTGTTCATAACAACCACCCTGTTACAGGCTGGATGAGTCAATCTAGTTCTAATGTGAACAATCAAAACCCTGTTCGATTTCAAGATTTATTAGCTGAAGATGGATTGGTATTTAATGGAGTTGATCAATCTACTTCAAATATGAACATCCAAACTCCCGTTCGATTTCAAGATTTATTAGCTGAAAATGTTTTGCATTCTTCCTCTGTTGATGTGGGAACTAATCAAAGTCTGGAAGAACGCCATTCCAGGCCAATAATTGTTCCTTTTACGTATAGTGTTGACACAAGCCTAGGTAATAGTCAGTTCACAAATAGGCAATTGTCTTTGCAACAGGCCCGTTGTAGTGCTCTTCCTCGAAGCGTGAACTTAAATGCTGCATGTAATGGCCATGATATTGATGCCAGTCTAAATATGGCAACAGGTTTGTTTTTAAATCCACTTAAACTAGGCGGATCAGATGCTAATGAAAATGCATTTACCAATGATCCTTCTAATTCTAATTCACTTGTAATCTCTTCTGGAGTTGCTGGATATGTGTTGGAAGAAAATGAGGGTGGAAAAGGCTACTCATCAGTAGGTAGGTGTCTGTCCCGCAAAAGAAGAGCACCTGATGATTCTAGACAATTATCTTCTTTTGGGGAATGCTCAAGACAAGCTCAAAAGTTTGTTAATTCTCCAGAAAATGCTATTGGAAGATTGAATTTAACTTCTACAAATAATCAATCAAATATAATGAATTCAGAACAGCTTTCTACTGGACATGTGGTTGGTTTAGGGGCAGCTCCTGTAATGCATCAACCTTCAAGTACTGCAGCGAGTGGACTTGGAGTTGGTGCTGGAGCTGAAGGTGAGCCCTTCCAAAGAAATATTCGGATGAGAAGGACTGTGAATCAACAGGGTCTTTTGCCTGCTAACTTGGTGGCATCAAACAACTCTTGTGCACAATTACCAGGTCAACTAGACATTAATTTTCCATTTAATTGTGTTCCAAATACAGGCGTGCCTACGGGAAGAGTTCAACCAACTCCTCCAATACAGCAACTCCATGTTCCTCCTGAATTTCAAAGGAGAAATTTGGAGCACTTCTTAACAAATCCAAACTTTGTCCCAGGGACAAATTTTCCTAGAAACATTGTTTCACATTCCAGAAATAGCTCAAATTCACATTTTCATCAATCGTCTCCTTCCATTTGGTTTTCACAAGGTAACATGGCTCGGCAATATGCACAGGGGATCTTAGACAATGTGAATCACACTGAATATCAAAGGCAAGGTAGTTATTGGCCACAGCATTTGGGTCTTTCGGTTGCTACAAGAGAGAGGGAATTATCAGCTATAAGTGGTAATACAAGGCCTTATCAGATACCTCTTAGGTCAGGATTAACAGCACGGGTGGAGAGACAAACTGGTGCTCATCCTGAAGTGGCACTGCACTCATTGATTGCTGCTCAAAGGAGGAGACTGGTTTCTGAGGTATAAATCATCTCCTTAAGGTTTACTGTCTTTTCCAAAATTCTGATAATTTTGATCCCACCTGGATTGCATTAAAGGAATTTATTTGTGGGAGAACTCTCTCCTTGGTATATCTGAACAATTCTTCTTGTTTATATCTGAACAATTCTTCCTGTTGGTATTAGATAGATTCCCACTTTTATTATCATAATGTTATTGATTTTCCTACAAACATTCTTTGATGAGCATGGAAGTTTTTCTTTATCTGGTATTTTCACTTGTTTGCTCTAGATATGTATACTCAGTTCAGTTATTGCATTATTAATTACTCCTTTCTTTTTTCAGATTGTATAGCTCAAAGTTGCAAGTTTTGTAACCTCAATAATGGATCATTTTTCATTACTTGAATTTCTGCATTAAGATTAGTGAAACAAAATTTATTCAAGTTTTTTAGTTTGTTATCGTTGACATTATCAGGTTCGCAATGCATTGGCACTTGTACGTAGGGGGAGCTCCTTACAATTGGAGGTAATGTCTATTTAGGTTCAAGCTATTTTTCAGTTTTCATTTAAAGAATATAACATCTTGGTGATGGTAAATGGATGAAAATAAATAGGCAGAATCCTAACATTTAGTTTTATTAATTGGAGGATCTTGCTACAGTTTCATGAGCAGCTAAGAGTCTTAGGATGGTTAAGTGTTTAGCTTTCTTAGAAACTCATTTGAGCGTCAACTTATTATTTTAAATCTCTGGTGGTATGCCAGGACGTGATGGTAATTGACCGTTCAGTGCTATATGGTGTACCTGAAGAGCCTGATATGAATGAAGATATGCGTCTTGACGTGGATAACATGTCCTATGAGGTAAGATTATAAAAATTTGAGTGCTTAATCACTTGCTGTTATATGCTTGTTTTGCGTTAGCATTACCTTTAAATGCAAGTAGAAGATTTCTAAGTAATGACAATTTAGGAACTACTGGCTTTAGAGGAGCGCATTGGCAACGTTTGCACTGGACTAAGTGAAGATGCTATTCTGGTGCATATGAAGCCGCAGAAGTATGAAGCAATTGCAAAGGGTCCTCCCCTCAAAGATGAACCATGCTGCATTTGTCAGGTTAGAGCTACTCAAATGTTGTTCCTTTTTTGTATGTGTGTTAGAAAGAAAAGATAAACATACTCCTTTTTTCTTTTTCTTTTTTATTTTAAGCAGATTTAATATCGATAAAATTCGAACTGTTAAGCGGATTCTTGTAAAGCAAACTTAATCTTTACATCCTAAATCATTTGTAGGAGGATTATGCTGGAGGTGAAGATCTTGGGAAGTTGGACTGTGGGCATGATTTTCACTTTAACTGCATTAAGCAGTGGCTCGTCCATAAAAATAATTGCCCCATCTGCAAAATGACAGGCTTGGAATTTTGAGATTGCTAAGTTGTCTTCCATGGTATCATTGTTCTTAATATCTTTGACATTATGTTTTAAGTGATAAATTTTTTGGGTTTAGCAATCTTTGATTCTAAGGTAACTTTGTTAAAGTAAAAAAATCTTGTTTGGTTTTAATTATTTATAGTTTAATTTAATGCTGTCTCTACTCTTACCTAAATTTATTTGGGGTTCCTGTATCATTAGCTTTTGCACGAAAGCTTCCTTGCTTTATATATTGGGACATTTACGTAATTATTTAAAAATAATAATTTTTATTACAAAAATATTATAAAAGTTAAAAATATTTATACTTTTATAAAAATTAATGTAAAATTTTAAGAATATTTTATTCCTCACTAAAATAAAAAGGTTTTTTTTCAAAAATACATTTTTTTTTGCTATGATCAATATTTTTTTAAAATTTTATTTTTTTAAAATTTACTATTAAATAAAAATATTTTAAATTATTTTTCATCATATAAAAATTATTAATTTTTTATTAAAAAAATAATTTTAATTATAAAAAATGTAATTAAAATAAAATTGTAAAAAAAATAAAAATAAAAATTATAAAAATAGAAAAAAAGAAAAAATAATGTTTAAAATGTAATTAAAAAAAAAGTGGGAAAGTTGTATTTATGAAAACAAAAGCTTTGGGTACAGTAAAAATGAAAACGCAAAATGAAATGTAGTGCGTGTATTTACTACGTATATTTTCCTCTAAAAAAATGCTATTCATAATAATCAAGAGTTATGGGATGGCGTCCCATCTTTTTTTTCCTGTAAATTAAAAAAAAAATAGCAGAAAGAAAAATATATTTTAGATCGTAGATAATTCCGAAAAAAGAAATTTGGCCCTCCAGAAATTGTTTCTTTTTCTTTTTTCATGAATAATTAACATTTAGAATTTTTAGGTCATAATAATAATTAATATTGAAAGTGATAAATTAATACAAATATTAAATGTAATTTGAAAAACTAATTATAAAATGTATGATTTTGCAACACAAACACATTGTTACACATGTAAAATTTGATGCAGGCTTGCCTCTGATTTTGATTAATTACCTGCCAAGTGATTTGGTCAAAATAAAGGTTTTGACTAATAAGTATGTTAAATTTTCTGTCAATTCTTTTGCATTGTTATTTTTTATTTCTTTCTTTTAATTTCTCAAGTGAAAATTCATTCTTTATATTTCTTATGAAATTAGTGAATTTCATTACTATTTTCCTTTTATTGAAAATAAGTAATAAATATTACATTATCTATTCTATAATTTAAAAGAGAAAGGGATTCATTGTATATAAATAGTGAATATCTCATTCTCTTTTCCATTTTGCTAACCCCTAATTAAATCTTTTTTCTTAAATTTTTTTATCAATTTTTTTTTAGTTTTTTAGTAAATTGTATAATTTAAAATATATTTAATAAATCACTTATATTTTTAATAACTTCATTATAAAATTTTTTATTTAATTTTATTTTTATTTTTAAAATCTAAATATAATTTAGTTCTTGAATTGATATAGTATAAATAATTTATTAATCTTAGATTAATGTATATTATGATAAATTATATAAAAATTTAATAATTTATTGTTTTTGTAATGAATTATAAGCATAAAAAGTAAAATTTTTTATAAAATTATATTTTATTATAATCATAAATATAATTTATATTTTTCATTTATTTAATTAATTTTAAATTTATATTTTTTAAAATAATATTTTTATAACGTTCTATTAATAAATTAATATATTATATGCGTCTATGTGTTAGACTTCTTTGCAATATATTTATAATATTAAATAATATAAAAATAACCAAATCAAAACTAACTTTTTTACCTTTTATAATTTATAAAAATATACAAATAATTAATAATTAGATTGTCTAAGATTTTTACTTTTATAATTTTAAAAAATGATTAAAGAAAAAAAATGTCAAATCAAATTTTTTTTTGATGTAATAATACTTTATTACTGAATATCATAACTCAAAGTTTTTACAATGCAATTGGAAGTAATATCTCATTATTGAAAACCTGTTTTTTGAATAGTTGCTTTAATCATATTATGAGCTACCATATTAATAAGTCCATTAACTCAAAATATTTTTATGAGTATTTATATTTTTTTTATTGCATGAGTTAAATAAAATCTTAGAGTGTCTTAAAAAATAAAAAATAAATTATTTTTTATTTATTAAAGGAAAAAATAAAACTCATAAAATAATAAAATGTTTATCTCATTTAACAACTAAATATTGATTTTATTTTATAAGTTATTGAAATGATATTATGAAGAAAGTAATATTTTTTTTATAATTTAATAAGATAAAATAAAAAAGTAATTAAGAAATAAAAATACATATTGGTTACACCGAAAATAAATTTTAAATAGTGTCATTGGTATATAAATATAAATATATACACACATTTATATATAAGGACATTAATTTATATTTTTTATTAAAAATATAATTAATATTTATATTTATGTATTATGATAATTATTAATTATAAATAATATCTACATTTAATTTAATTAGTCTAACCTATAATATAACACTCATCATGAAAAATTTATTTGTGTTTCAACTGTATTATTAATTATAAAATTAAAATTTCTATTGTTATTATCATATAACCTATCGAATAATATATCAATTTATCTCGGTACTCAATTGTACTTTATATAATGCTATGATTATATATGATATTAATATTCATTTTTTGTATATTTTATTTACTTTTTAATTTTATACATAAGTGTTATAATATATTAAAATTAAATAATATATATAGTATTAAAATATACAAATTTGTATAATTAAATGAGTAAAATTATTTTATAAAATAAAATAATATATATATGTACCCGAAGCGAAGCGTATATATACTAAAATTTCCACCTAAGATGAATAGTAAAATTCTAATTATGCCCCTTAGTGCCTACAAGTTCGGTCTTTTACATTTTTTTTTCTTTTTAACTCTCAATTGTTAATTAATTGTAATATATAAATTAATTAATAAATTTATAATATATAATAACAAATATCAAAATATGTCAATGAATAATCTATCTATTTATAATCTACTTCTTTTTTAAATTTTTATTTTTTTATTGAATTATATTTAATTTAAAATTTTATCTATCTTATTTATATATTTAACTTTAAAATTTAAATTTTAAACTTATTTCACTATCAATATTAATATTAAATTTTTATATAAAAATTTAAAATTAGTTTTTATATTTATTAAGATATTAAGAAAACAATTAATGAATATTTTCTAATATGTATTCAAAAAATTACTAAATACATTGTTATTTTTAAAAAAAATTAAATATGTTTGATACTTTTTATTTTTTATTTTAATTTTTTATATTAGTTTGTCTTGAAGATTTAAATGTTGGATCATTGATATGTGCTAAAACTTTATATTATATCATTAGAAATTAAATTTATAATCTTATAAATTTTTAATTTAATTTAATTTTTGACATTTTATTAATTTTAAAATAAAAATATAAAATACCTGAACATATATTGTTAAAAAACTAATTTTTTAAATGTATTTTCAATATAATTATAACTAATCATGTTATTTAAAATAATTTTATATAAAAAATAATGTATTTCATTATATTTATATAAAATAATATTCAATGAATAGTGTACTTATAAAAAATAATTATTACAATTAACCATTAAATTTATTTTACTATTTATTAAAATAATTTTGAAAATTAATTTTATTTTTTATAATCAAATAAGTTTTAATATTTGATTTGCTTTCAATACATCAAATATTTCTAGCTATAAATATTTTTATAACATATAAATATAAAAATTTTAATATTATATCTTATTATTTTTTATGTATTAATTATATTGATTTGTAACCTATCAAAAAAATTATATTAATATATAAATTATTTTTTATGTAAGATATTATAAACTGTGGCATAGCATGGATTATTATTTGGCTTGTACTATACTAAAACACCCACAATAATAAATAGTGAATTTCATAATTTACCCTTGCTCTCAATAAAATTTCATCATATGTATATATATATTATATGAGACTTTAGCTATGAATAGTATAAATGTCTTCTTTTTCCTAAAAATCTCACTCCATTAATTGTAATTATCAAATCAATAAATTTGTATATAAAGATAAAAACCAATCAAAATTAAAATTTAAAATCTATATATTATTTAAATTTAATTATCTAAAAAATTAATTTTTAATTATCATATGCAAAAATACAAATATGATCATGATATTTAGGCTCAGGGATATATATGCATCTCATATTTTTTTTTATCTTAAAAATATATAGTAAGTTTATAAAATAAAGTAAATTTGCACAAAAATTAAGAGAATTACAGAAAATACTACATTTTTTTTCAAAATTTTATTTTTATTATTATTTTTTTCAATTTACAAAAATATATTTTTAAATTTTTTTTGCCATTTTTACGGCAAATCTAAAATATATTCAACATATACAAAAAAAATGTATCATATTTTTGTAAATTTATTGGTATATATACAATATTTTTGTACTTTTTATTTTTTAAGTTATTTTTATAAATTTCTATAAATTAATAAAAGTCCATGTCAATAATACATATACAATAAAAAATTTAAAAAAATTATAAAAATATGATACAACCAAAAAATTATAAAAGTACCATGCATATACCAAAAATTTACAAAAATATGGTATATTTTTTTTATAGATGTTGAATATATTTTTATTATGGTGATTTCTAGTAATTATTCAATATTTAATTATAATATCTTTACTCTTTACTCATTTGATTTTTTTGCTCTATAATTATATTAATATTCATTAATTACTTATTTTTTTCTATATTTTTATAAATAAACAACTAAAGTAACAAGAAAATAAACATTTTGATTGTACAAAATAAAAAAATATTTTGCCTAACATCAATATATAAATGATGCTATAGTTTGCTCTTTTGTTAAACTTATAACTATTCTTTTTTGTAGTAAATATATATGTAATTGTACATAAATGATGTTATAGTTTATTTTTTGTTGAACTTATATCTTAACAAAACATAAATTTTATGTATAAATATGTTGTTATATTTTATATGTAAATAAATATTTTGTATTTTATTGTATATTTTGTATATAAAGACATTGTATATATACTTTGCATAAATTATTATCATACTTTGTATATTTTATTTTTCATTCTTTTTATCATCCACACAATAATGTTAATAGTAATATTATTTTCTGCAATAACATGCGGGCGGTCAAGAGCTATTTATATCTAAAACTCATTCGTAATTGTGATTTTCTTAGCCATATTAATTATATGAAAATTAAAGTCATGTGCCACTCAAATATGGATAAAAAGAAATTTTGTATGAATAAAATAAGATTTGAAACATAAATAATTTTCAATTCAAGTAAGAGGGTGATTACGAAATTATTTTATTTATTTTTTTTATAAAATATAATGAAAATATAATATTTGAGAAAGACAAAAGTTTAATCATTATGCAAGTTATAATTGAAAAGATACCTTCTATGTTTTGAAAATACAAGTTTATTTTATCAATGTGTATATGATGCATGTAATCTCTCCCGAAAAGGATTATCCTACAGAAGATTGTGATTTAGGAGATTAAAAAAAGTTAATTATTTTCTTAAATGTAAATATTAGTTGACATATTTAACTAATTAAACAATTCAAGCATCATTCTAACAATTAAAATTATTCAATTCTACGTGATAATTCTTAAAGAAGATCAATAGAAATTTAAATTTCTTATATAATTTCACATCTAAATAATATTTTCTAATAAATGCAACGATAAATAAACTTGAATTTATATAAAATAAGAAAATTCAGTCAATTTTTTATAGTAATTTGAAATAAATCTTCTTTTAATGTTAATTTCTTTCAAATTTTCAACTTACTAACAACGGTGAAAATACGATAATGCTCATGAAATCTCATCTCCATCCCATGTCCTTAAATTAATTTTGGTTGAATTGGATGGTACAATTTCTACAATTACTAACATTACCGGTTGCCATTATTACACGATGCTGTAGATAAATTCGAACTCCGTGACCAAATTATTCAATTGGACTAAAGTATATATTGTGGTGCTGTAGATAAATTTGAACTCTACAGCCAAACTATGATAAAATACAATTTGATGTGACAACACTGCACCGACACATTTAGAAAAATTGCCCACTACGTAAATACTCCCTAAAAATTCACTGACATTTGCAAAAGTTGTCTCCATTTTTTAACTATAAATAGGTATAGACTTTCACAGGTAAGGACTTCGAACATTATTGCTCTTTAATACCATATAGTTCGGTTGTTTCTAATTATTGACTTAAACATCGGAGACTCCCCACTGGAGTCCCGTCATTTTTATTGATTTTGCAGTCCCAAGAAGTGTGGCACATCAAATCCGAACTTAGATTAGAGTCCTTGAAGTCCATCCCTTCATCAGTGGTGCGGTGAGCGTAGACTGACTGATTCCCGAAATGGATAAGAAAACTTAAGATTTAATTCACGATTCACAAAATTCAACTAAAACTCCTAACATACTACCCTCACCCCTACAAACACCCCAATGTCAAATAGCTCAAAACACAACACATAATTCTCAAATTAAATAATCTCCAATTGAAACCTCTCTTTTTGTATCATCTGTTGCCATAATAGAAGTAGCCCATGTTGAGTATTTTCTGTCATTTGTTTCAATAGCACAAATGACATTTACAATGTTACAATGCCCAAATCCATCTGAATAAACAATCAGAGAGCTCACATCCATACTCAAAGATTTGGTTGAAGTTTTTGGACAAGTTACTAGAAATCTATAGCAACCTACATTATCAGAACATGAACCTCCTTCTCCAATATGCCAAACTTCACATCAGACACCTCTCCCTTATAATTCACCACAATATGACTATGAATCTTATCAGCAATATGACACATCCCATAAATCAGAACAGGAGGTTCGGAGAAAGCTTTATTCTCATAAACATTCAGCATCGCATACGCCTATTAATCACATATCAGCCTCTGAATCAGTTTATTCTAAAAGAAATGAAGCTATGATGACAACAACAGATGTTAATGCTTTGATTGATGAAAAAATAAAACGTATGCATAGGGGTACATTCCTGTAATATAACATTACTTTTCGTTCACCCCTGTCCAAATAAATTTTAAACGAGATTTTTCTGAGTTTCCATATGCCAAAAATAAAGGAGTTCAACAGAACAACAGAAGCAAACTCTTTAACCATCGCCTCAATCAGCTCTTTAGGGTCCATTTCATGCTCTATTTCTAGACCCCCAAACTGACTTTCTTTTTTCTGGACCTCTGGAATTCCTCCACCTTGACTTGGTAATAGTGGGAGTATCTCCGATCTAATATGGTGAAGTTCGGATAGGAGATATCAGTTGAATGCTACCTTCATCGCTTGCAATCCTTTTTCCTTTTTCTTTTTCCTTTCTCATTTTCTTTGAAGGTTCTCCTCCCCTCCCTTTGCCAGAATTTTTACCTTTTCTCTTCTCTCGTGCTTTTGCTCGGACGCCTTTGTGAGTCTTGACCCTTATCTTTTGGAGTGCTTTTATACGATCCTTTATTTCTTTTTTTCTCCATTCCTGCACAAATATAAAAAATTAAAATTTTATTATTGAACAAACTTACCAGGATATTAAGAAGTATTACCAGCTCGATCTTCAGGGAGTAGTTCAATTGGGTCTTTTCTTAATGAAAAGTATCTTGCAATTAAGTGTAGGACATTCAGCTTTTCTCTCTGAATATCCTACGCTATCTTGTCAAATATAGCTCGGCCATCCGCATGCAAATTTTCTCTTCTTATGTTTGGCCAATTTCCACCTCGACTTCATTTTGTCAGGCATTCAAACCTCCCAGCCCTCTCCAAGATAAAAAATCGATCTTTTCACCCTTTTATAGAGATCGATTTTTTGGTAAATAATGTAAGTCTTGGTCGAGCTTGAAGAAATAAAAAGTCTTCATTTGACTTTGGCCGAGCCTTGATAAAATATAATGCGACCAACACCCTAGAAGAAACTTTTACACCAATTAGCTTACAGAGAAGCTTGAACCATACGACAGTTCGTCAAGTATTAAGACTAAGTTACCCTGAAAAAATATCATTTATCTTTAAAAAACTTATTATAAACGAACTTAGAGGAAACCAAATTTCTGCTCTGAAATCTTCTTCGTATAATATTATTTGGTTTGCCTTAGGGGTATCATGACCTCGCACATTACTGCTCAGAAGTATTAATTTATACTTGGCGGAGATTTTACACTTTTCTTGTATACTCTTTAAATATTCTTCGGTTAAAGTTGATTCAATATCCTTAATACATATCCAATCTGAACCTACTCATACATTTGAGACCCTTTCCTCCTCTGTTTCCTCATCCAATAGGGCGAGCTGTGTTGTTGTACCTCTTTCTTCCACAGCTACAGCTATCTCGATAATTTTCAAACTTTTTCTATTGACCGAGCTCTCCACGCTATTATTAGAAAAGTCATTATAATACACGTACTTTTCTCTCACTTTTTGTTCATCTATAAATACATACTCACTCTCCGAACTCATTTTATATGAACTATCTAATTCTAAAATTAAAATTAAGATAAAATAGTACTCATTAAATCTCGATTTTATTGTCTCAAGTTTTTCAAAATACCCGAGCTATCAAAGCGACCAAACTATCACAACATTTGAAAGTAGTAAACGATCGTCATTCCCTTCTTTTATTTATAGGCACATTGCATTTACTGTGCTTAGAGAAAAATTCGGTTCTTTTTTTTGCCCATCCCACTTTAGCAAACAGAACGTCATATCCTTTAAACATATGACACGTATTTTTCAAACTTTGTTTATACCTCATCCTGATATAAATGTCAATCTATTTTGGGGGGACTTGTGATGTAGATAAATTCAAACTCCATGACCGAACTATTAAACTGGATTGAAGTATATATTAAGGTACCGTAGATAAATCTAAATTCTACAGCCTAACTATGATAAAATACACTTTAATGTGATAACACTACACTGGCATATTCGAAAAATCTGCCCACTACGTCAATATTTTTTAAAAATTCGCTGACCTTTATAAAAATTGTCTCCACTTTTCAATTATAAATAGATATAAATTTTCACAAATAAGAAATTCAAACATTACAATTTTTTAATATAATATAGTTCAATTATTTTTAATTATTTACTTAAATATCAAAAATTCTTCACTAAAATTCGATTATTTTTCTTAATTTTACAAGCTTAGAAGGTGTGACACATCAAACTTAAATTTGGATTAAAGTACATGAAGTCCATTTCTTAATCATTATATTACATTGCATCATAGTAATTCACATCCTTCAGCAAAAGAAATATAATTAAATAAATAAAATCAAACATTAACTAAGACAAGACACGTGCATCCACCTACATCGGGAACATATGACTTCCCCACTCCTTCAGCCGATCAACCTATCAAAATCACTTGACCAACCACCGAATCAAATCCCCGAGTTGTTCTTTGGTGTACCTGATATACGGTGTACCAGTTAATTCCATCCACTTGATCAAATGTTCTTCAATCTTAGCCGTTGGTTGTGTTGTAACCAAGAGGTAACAATGGCTTACTCCATGTGGAAACCAAGAATGCGAAATGACTTGTGACATCAAGTGATGTTATGTATTAATAGTTAATTATTTTCCATAAATGACCTTTAAATATTTGTCATTTAATAATATAATCTAAAAAAAACATAATATATTACTTTTTATATTTTTCTAAAATTAATTTATAGTTTTAATACACTTTTAATATATTAGATATATACTAAATATATATTCTAAAAATGAAATGTAATTGATATAATAAATGCAAGATAAAAATAAAGGTATTTTGAGACTAAAATAATTATTTATATATAATTTTAATTTTTTTATATAAATCAACATTTTAAAATTAAATCAGGTAAAATCATAATAGCTATAAAATTTTCTTTACTAAATTCTAACAAGATGTACATTTAAAATTCCAACTTCATATATTTACTTTAGTTGAAACAATCATTTGTGAAATGATTTACTCACTATGCTTTATATAACTTTTGATTTTAATGGGAGGCGTTATATCTAAATCATGGTTAATTCATAGTCTACTTATACACAACAATAAAAATAATGGACAATATCTAACGGCTTACAATTGCTACAGGTTCAAATACCAGAAATACCCAAAAGAATTAACCTCAATACTGTACCGTATGACCTTCCAAATCCCATTTCCCAATGGAAACTTCATACGGAATCCATTTGACACGTCGACATCCATTTCAACTGGGCCCAGCTCTTAGTTATTAATAATTTAATAACTTGCCGTGTGCAGAACAGATGATGATGATATGCTGATGGATGATCAATGTTCTAACTGATGGTGACACGGATACTGTGGTGGTCCCGTCCGTAGGGCAGACAGAGAGTCTTGGATACGAGATCTATTTAACCAATGGGATATCGACACGTTAGAAAGAAGTGAATCAAATCCTTGCAAAGAAGGCTGGCTGTGGGGACGTAGATTAAAAATTTTTGGATTGGAAGAAGGGAAAAATAATTAACAATAATAATTTTGCGTATTGGCTTTGGTGTGTAGTTAAGGTGACGTTGAGTCAGACAAGACTGTGATAAGGATAGATAGTGAGATGTCTGATTCTTCTCTTCTGACCCAAACAGATAAGACATTTTTAGACCAAACCCGCTTAAGATCAAGGGACTTTGGTCACATATCAACTATATCTCTTTTAAATTGTAATAGACTTTGAAGTTCATTTTTAGGGATTATAGATTTAAAAGATCTGGTTCTGCTCCAAATGGTTAATACTCAGAGATTACCTATTATATGTTTGAGTTTATTAGCTGCAATATTTTGAATTATATTCTTCGGATCAAAAAAAGATTTTGAATTATATTCTATGACCAATTTTTTTTTAATTATATTCTATTCATTCCAAATTAATGGATATATATATTTTTTTCATTTATTCTAAATTATAGTTTATTTGTTATTTTAATAAGTTATTAATATGTTAAGGTTAAATCTCTATTTTATAAAAAAAAATAGTATAAGATATGAATCTAACTCCATTTATATCATTATTGATTTATATTTCGCTAAACACTTTCAAAACTTATATAATTTTTATAATTATTAATAAAAATATTTAATAAATATATTTCATTCTAAAATAATGATATAATAAGAAAAATTATATGTATAGATTTTTAATAAAAATAATTAATTTTCTGAATTATTATGAAATATAAAATGTAATTATCAATTCTGGACGAATGGAATAATATTTGACAATCATATATTTTATAACTATAATTTCTTGGTAAAAATATTTGCTAATAATAAATATATATATTTGTGTTTATTCTCAAAATTTTAACTGGTAAGTTTTTCTATTTAATTCACACTTAGAACTTAACATTTTCAAACTAACAATATTTAATTTTTATAACTAAAACATTTTCTTCAAAAAAATTAATATATGTTATATATATACAAATCCAGAGCCAGCAAAACTCATTTTCCAAAATTGTTATGAAACTGGGGAAGAGTATAGCTGGTGAATTTGATGAAATTCATGCACAACTTAAACCAGTAAATTAATGAAATTAAATTCTTAGTCACCTTATCATATACAATAAGTTATAACCTGTGTCAGTTGTGTGAATTTAACCTACTGCTATAATCTATATATATACAATAAGTTATATTCTATAGCAAACTAGCTCCAGGTAGGGTTATATTTGTTTTTAGTAGCTTATATTATATATAATCTCCATTTCTTCCTTTTTACATGCCATGCTCTCTCTTTTTTTGTCAGGATTCAGTAAGTCAGGAGAGTCTGAACTAAGAAGTGAGAAGCCAATATAATTCATGAGTAGTCCTCGATCAGACTAAAAATCAAACTGAAACAAATATATAAAAACGGTACAAAGAATTTATATATAAAAAAAAGCACACAGAAATCGATATAAGATAAGGTTAGTCAAATGATGAATACAATACATAATATAAAAGAGCTCTCTGTCAATGCGAAGGTATCATATCAGAATCAGAAAGACACATTAAGGAATGGAAAATGGGGTGCCTTGTTGGCTATCATTCTTCTGATTCTATTCTCTATATATAATATATAACAGTACTCTCCCTTAAACCTTGTGTCTTGTTTTTGTCGAGCTATGGCTGGTATATTATATAGAAACTGATTAGGGTTTTTCTTTAATATATATTATAAGAAAAGGATAAGTATAAATATATATTTACTATTTATATTATATATATTTATTTATAGTTAGACTATGTATTGATATGCAAAATCCGTTAACTTCTTATTGCCTGAGACCATAATAATATATTCATTAATTAAATTTTTATTTTTTGTCATCATAAGAATTGAGGGAAAAGAGCAGAAAATCATTTTAACCATAGCATTTGCTCTCTCTCTAAGATCAATTTTTAATCTATTATCGCAAGACTAATAATATGTACTTGTACCACAAGACCATATATCAACATAAAATTAATGTTGTGATGCCATCCAAATATAATTAAAATAAAAAAAATACCACTAAAATGTAAATTAATTGATAAAAAATTTATTTTAGTTTAGTCACATATTTTAAATTTAAATTATAGATATATAATTGGATTAAAATTAATGAAAGAATTTTACTGCTCTTATAGTTCTACCGGCTCGGCTAAAAATTGAATTATATCATTTTATAACAAAATAAATAAATTGATTCAATTTTTTTTTCTTACAGGCTGACGCAATAGACTTCATTTTTTTTTTTTGCCGGAACGCAATAGACTATAAGTTGTCCATTGATCACCATTGCATTTGCATTTACCTCAAGACTACCAGGTAAGTGTTGATATCTTGATTAATTAAACCACGTCAATAAAAGCACATTGAATCATTAAAATTAATATTTAAATACCAGATATTCTTTTGGTGTATGTATGTATATATATATAGCAATACTGGACCACCACCTCAATTTCATAAAATTTCTTGAAGTTTATATGAAATAATACTAATTTATTTTTTAAGCTTCACTTTACTTCTAGCTAATAATGAGTTATATAACACAATTAGGATTAACCTTAATTAATTACTAGTAGATTTATATATGATCTGAATAATAATTAAATTAAATTTATAGTCATTTTAAATTTTATTCTTAATGTTTTTAAAAAAGCAGCTCAGAATGGATTATAGATTCATATATATCATATGCACTCAGATAAATATTTTTTTTTGTGCATATATTATATTTAAGTACTGATATAAATATTTATAGATTAATTAACAGAGAAGTATACGTTTGATTTGCTAATCTTTTGGGGAAAATAAATGGAATTGAAAAAGTAGAGGTCTCAAGTTGCAACAACCGACCGAAATTGTTAGAAAGATGAAACAGAGACATTTAAGGAAAGTTGTTGTAAAGAAATGACAACTTGCATTATCACACGCATGTGCGGTATGGTCAAATACCACAAAATGATCCATCTTTTTATATATATTTATGCCAGTAAGGCAACATAAACATATTGTGTATTTAGCCTATCTGTGAGTCCAAAATCATGGGACCAACCAATCAGTTGCCCAAAACAAATGCATTTTTATGTTGATTTATGGCAATTTTTTTTAATACTTCAATGTCTTACAGCTCAGATATTGCAAATTAATCAGAATTCATATTAAATATGCAATAACTCACTTATTGCATATTAATCTAAATTCTTCTAAATAAACCTATTAAAAGAATAAAATACTCCCTCTCAAATTTTGAAAGTGTTGCATACTCAAAATTCGAACACAAAATATTTGAATTATGGCAATTTAATGTACATATTCTGTTTAATTTCTTCTTTAATTTACCCGTAGCAACAAGAATTAATTCATAAATTTTATCTATGTTAACTAATTAGTCAACATATTCTGTTGCGTTTCCAGATAATACTGATGTTGGCAATTATTCTTTTTCAATGACTTTAACTAGTAAGGGAAAATTCTTGCATATTATCATCATGAGGATGTTTTCACGTCATACATAATGAATATATCAAAGATGATATCCATAAATCTAAAAGTCACAACTCACAAAGATTCCTGTTTGATAATAACATCGCAAACACACAAAGGAATTTTAGCGATCATCTGCCAATACATATCTCAAATACATACAGCTGCTGTAATTGCATAATTTTAAATTTAAGTTTACATCCAAAAAAAAAAGTCATAATTATCTATAAAAGAGTTTTTTTTTTTTTACAAAAATATAAAAATAATTAAAAATAATTTTAAATTTATCGTATTTATAAATTATTTATTAAAATACTAAAATTTATAAAATATTTATCAAAATACCATATTTTTATTAGTTTATAATAAGTTTATAATGAGTTTATCATGAATTTGTTATGAGTTTATAAATTTTATATAATTTATAATAAGTTTATAAGGGGGGCTTTTAGTTGTCGGCATTGCAGAGGTGAGGGCTGCGCCTCTTCCCCCTCTGCATTTGTTCTCGTTTGTGAATGATAAGGAAAAAGATATTATTAATTTTTTTTAATTTGTCTTAGCTGAAACGACTCTATTTCAGCCAAAGCAAATGAAAAAAAATTAAGCTTATAACAAGCAGGGGCGAGCTCGGGCAGAAAGCAAGAAGGAGAAAAGAGAAGAAGAAAGCTGAGGAGCAGGGGCGGTAAGGAGAGGCCGGCTAACTAAGCAAGGGATGAGACTTTGCCGGCAACGACCATTGAACGCCACAACGGCCACTAGCAAGCAACAGTGACGCAAGAGGCAGGCTAGAAGTTTTTTTTTTATTTTTTAATTTAAATAATTTTTTTTGTGTTTTTGTTAATTATGTTTAAATTTTTTTAAAAAAAATTTAAAATTAGTCTTTGATTTGTTATTTTGATGGTGTATTGATTTAGATTGTTTAATATATTGATTTTAATTTTATTAGGTTAATGAAGTTTGAGTTTAAAGAAAAATTGAGATTTAGGGATTTGATTTGTATTTTTTAAAAATTAGTTTTTATTTAATTTTTGAAGATATATTATTTAATTTGATGATTTTAATTTATTATTTTGATATTATTAGGGTATGTATTTGAATATTTATGAAAAATTAGAGATTTAATTAGTATTTTTTTAAATTAGTTTTTATTTAATTTTTGAAGATATATTATATAATTTGTTGAGTTTAATTTATTATTTTGATGTTATTAGGGAATGTATTTGAATATTTATGAAAAATTAAAATTTAGGGATTTGATTAGTATTTTTTAAAATTAATTTTTATTTAATTTTTAAAGATATATTATATAATTTGTTGAGTTTAATTTATTATTTTGATATTATTAGGGAATGCATTTGAATATTTATGAAAAATTGAGATTTAGGAAATTCATTAGTATTTTTTAAATTAGTTTTTATTTAATTTTTTATAGGATGTATTATTTAATTTGCTGATTTTAGTTTATTAATTTGATTTTATTAGGTGAGTGAATTTGGATATATATGAAAATTAGGATTTAGGGTTTTGATTTATATTTTTAAAATTAATTTTGATTTTATTTTTTTTAAAGATTTATTGTTTAATTTATTGATTTTATTTTATTATTTTGATTTTATTTGGTGAATGATTTGTGTTGTTTAATTTATTATTTTACTTATGATATCAATTAAGTTGCATATTAATATAAATTGAGAATTTAGAGTATTGTAGTTATATGAATAATTTTGAAATTCTTGAAATATATATGGATAAATTTTTAATTAAGACTAAGAGAGTACGAGGTGAATCGTCAAATATTTTTATCCAAAACCAGATATTAAGTAGTCAAGCAAGTGGTGACGGAGAAACTAGTGGTGGTGGGGAAGCTAGCAGTAAAAAAGGGTGTGTTCGGAGTTTAGTTTTGATGATATTATTAGTGACTCAGCATTACATAAACCTATTTATGAATATGATGTTGGAATTAGGGATGATGTTAAGAGACATTATTTAGCTAAATGACATTGTCAACCTTATAGACACAATTTTTCACAAAGAGAATTTATTGGAGTAGCACATGTGAGTAACACATCTGCTCTATCTTTGAAAAGTGCAATTGATGATTTTCATTTTAAATGAAAACATCCAAGTAAGGTATATTCATTATTTCGCTCATCAACTTCAATTGGTGCTTGTTGCAGCAACAGAGAGCAATAACTATGTGAGTAATTTTTTTTATTATACTTCAATTATTGTGAATATGATTAGAGCTTCATGTAAAAAGAGAGATGCTCTTCGTAAAAAATAACATAATAAAATAGGTCAATGTTTGAAAAGCGGTGATACTCAAACTGGAAGAGGCATGCATCAAGAAATAATTTTAGCTTAACCTGGTGCCACGTTGGGGTTCATATTATAAGATAATTGCCCGTCTTCTCTCTATATGGTCTGCAGTGAAAGAGATTATTAAGAACATAGCAGACGATGGTGCTGAAAGAAAAAATTGAGAGACAATTGTGAGTTTGGCTGACAAAATAGAAAGTTATGAGTTTATTTTATTACTTTCTTAATGAAGGAAGTTTTAAGAATGACAAATAATTTATCTCAAGTCTTACAAAGAAATGATCAAAACATTGGCAATATTGTAAATTTGATTGCAATTGCTAAACAACAATTGCAAAACTTCAAAGAGAATGGTTGGGATGAATTATTAAAAGTTACTGACGACTTTTGTATAGATCAAGGTGTGACAATGCCTAATATGAAAGATAATGTTCCAGGTCGTCTGCGTTCTAAACATGCTGATCTTTTATTACTTATTATCATCACTTTCGAGTTCAAATATTTTATCAGATACTCTTTTTTCTTCATGAATCATTTTTCTAATACTCAACTATTTATTATACTGCAACCTTATTTTTTCATTAAATATCAGGTTATTGATTTTATTGCACAAGAAATTGAGAGTCATTTTTGCGAATCAAGTACGAATTTACTTTACGAATTTACTTTTATGCATTGATTGTCTTTCTCCTATAGACTCATTCTCCAACTTCAATCTATCTAGATTACTTCATCTTGCTGAACTGTATTCATATGATTTCTAAAACACTAATCGAATGATTATTCATATGATTTCTAAAACACTAATCGAATGATACTTCGGGATCAACTTAAAACCTACATTGCTGATGTAAAATGGAATAAAATTTTCTCTAATTTGCATGATATTAGAGCTCTTGCTCAGAAAATAATTGAGACATAATACGACACTGTGTTTTCTTTGGTATATTTAATTATTAAGTTAGTTTTAGTTTTATATGTTGCAACTGCTATTGTTGAGAGAACTTTTTTTTGGCAATAAATGCTGTTAAAACGGATTTGCGAAATAAGATGAGAGATGATTTTTTAACCGACTGCTTGGTGTGCTACGTGGAGAAAGACGTTTTTGTAAAAATTGAAAATGAAGCTATCATGTAATGTTTTCAAAAAATGCAAACTCGTAGAATACAATTACCACCTCGTAGTCGTAGTTAATCTAGAAGTATAAATTAATTATTAAACTATTGTAATATTAAATGTTTAATGTATTTTGAATTTGTCTGTATTTTTTTTTTCTAAAATTTGCCCTCCTTTTATAATCTTTTGGTTCCGCTACTAATTGGGAGGGGCTAATATATGCATGGCTCCGCCCATGAGATGAAATGAAAATAAAAAAATTATTTAGATAGTTTTCTAAAAATAGACACGTCTTTATTAAATATAAAAATAAATAATAATATATATATAATTGGAAGGGGCTAATATATGCATGACTTCGTCCATGAGATGAAATGAAAATAAAAAAATCATTTAGTTAGTTTTCTAAAAATAGAGACATCTTTGTGAAATATAAAAATAAATAAAAATTTATCTACAATAACAAATTTTACAGCAACTAAATAAAAGAAAAAAATAAAGATAATTCAACCAAAAAACTAGAGAGACAAAGATCTTCTGTTAGAAAAAAAGTAAGAACTACAGTCATAGATCTTAGTTTAAGTGCGGAATTAATTAAGAAAATAAACATAAAAACAAATTACATCAATTAATTAATTAACTGGAATTGATATTTAGTGCTTCAATAAATAAAAATAATTTTTTTTAGTGAGTCTCACGTGTGACTGATGGTGGGATATCACCTGACACAGAAAATGCCATTACTTTACCATTACCCAGGTCCGTCAAATTTCTCATTTGACAGACCAATCATTAAAGGTCTTGACCAATCTCCATAGCAAATCTCCAAATTGAAGATCCTTATTTTATCTTGTCCCCACTCGCTTTACTGGCGCGTAACCGTTTCTCCATGTATACCAATTTAAATCCGCCATCAAAATTCTTGAATAAAGCACTCCCTCTCTCTCTCAGCTCTGTAACTCCATTAACAATCAAGTTCACAATACGCAGAGATCAAAACATGTATAATACGTGTTCTTCTTCATCGACAGGAGCTGATAACCACCGTTCATCAGATGAAATCTCGCTTTTTCTTCATCAGATTCTTCTTCATTCTAATAATTCTACTTCTTCTTCTTCGACGATGTCGTCTTGCTCGTCTTTTGTAGCTTACTCTAGCCCACAGACTCAGTCATTTGCAGCTCCACTCTCTCTCTCTGTTCATCCTCACCGTTCATCCGGATCAATGGTCGGTTTAGATTTGTGTGATGGAGTGAACGTTGGTTCTTTGTCGGAAAATGTAAGAGGACGAACGGCGGCTAATGCGTCGTCTTTGTCAATTGGTGGAACTAATAGCGAGAATGAGACAGATGAGTGCGATTGCGAAAGCGAGGTACTATTGCTTTTGTTTGCTCTGTTTTTTTTAAAGCTTTGTTTGGTTGCGTAGTAAATGTGGCAGCAATTCTTGATTGCAGGAGGGTCTTGAAGCTTTGGTAGAGGAAATACCAGCAAAACCAGCTCCTCCTCGTAGTTCTTCAAAAAGAAGCAGAGCTGCAGAAGTTCACAATTTGTCTGAAAAGGTTTTTTTTATTGGATTCTTTTTTTATTCTTTAGAAATTCTCTTTTATCTGTTCATTTAATGGATTATGTTTTGTGGGGTCTATGGAACAGAGGAGAAGGAGTAGAATAAATGAGAAAATGAAAGCGCTTCAAAATCTGATTCCAAATTCTAACAAAGTATGAATTAAATTTTCTAGTTTGATTATATTATGTGTTTTTTTTCTTATTTTGGTTTCTAGTTACATAACTTGATTGATATAATTCTTCTTTAATGGCAGACTGATAAGGCTTCAATGCTTGACGAAGCAATTGAATACCTGAAGCAGCTTCAGCTTCAAGTACAGGTTTGTTGCATCTTTTTTTTCAATTAGTATTAAAGGTTTCATCAATACTCTTTGCTTCTTTTATGCTTTATTAACTCCATACTGTACTTTGGTTGGTTGACATTCAAGATAAACAATTGAGTACAAAATGTTGAATTTTTTTTGCATTGACAGGAATTGTGGACCATTCATAAGAATAATATGTAAAGATGTTCATTTCACATGCTTTTTTGCTGGAATCTAAATCTTAGGAAGAATTAAAAATGTATATCAGAATAGTAGAATTTATTTAATTAGCCCACGTGCAATGGAGCTAGTTAAGATGGGCTGATGAGTGATGGTGTAATTCAGGGATCATACGTTCTCATTCTTCATAACTAGTAGCTATGAATTATACTGCTTTCTTTCAATATTAATCTGTCTGTTTTTATTTGTTCAGTGAGATGGAAAAATAAGAACAATGTCTTAAATTTTATATATGGTCCCTCTTGGAAGCTCTCCAAATATTTATTCTTGTCCAATATGAGAAGAAGCAAGTTAATATCTCGAATCGTGATCTACCGCTAGGGTTGAGGCACGGTTTTGCTCTTTAGAGTTCAATGTTTTAATCTAATATGATCGATTATCCATTAAACCTTCATTTTGAGCTTCAGCCTAGAAATTGTCTATATTCCTCCTCTCAAAAACGCTGGAGAAGACAGAGAGATTATATGAAACCAAGTTTGTTTCTGAGTTTCTAATATGATGATCTGCATTCCAGATGTTATCTATGAGAAATGGAGTAAGTTTGCATCCAATGTGCTTACCTGGATTGCTGCAACCGGTCCAACTATCTCAATTCAACCGGGGAAACGAGGAGGAAAGTGCACATCAGCATATGGATATAACATGTAGTCTTCCTCTAAACCAAGAAAACCAAGAACAAATTATCTTTGATCTTCCAAACCAATGTTCAGTCTCAGACCAGCTATCAGTACCTAATATAATAAATTCAGACACCCCATTTGGTGTAGAATCATCGATCCGGGCTCACTTTGGGCCTTTCCCACTTCGCTCATCTTCTGAGGTAAGTTTGACAATAATCCGTATTGAGTAAAATTGTAAGTGGAGTAGCTGTCTTACATGCCTGCAGTTGAAGGAAATTTGCAGGGAAGATGTTCTGCCTCACCATCAACTTAGTGTAGATCATTCAGAAAGAACTCGATCAGGTACTGCCACCACTATCCCTACATTGTCTGCTGAACTGTAAGCTGATTGATCATAGTGTTGGACTGATGTCTCTTCAATAGCAAAATTTCATGTCTCTTACAGTTGAATTTATTGAAAGTTGGTCTTATCACATTAGCTCAATTTGACATATCAGCTCTTTGCTAGAATTTGAAATGGGAGTCACGGCAACAACACCACTTCACTTTGAAACACAAGCATCTAATTTGAAGGACAGCAGCTCTTTAGGCACATGCATGATAGGAAGAGACCAGAGTGAATGTATGTTCTTAAAGAATATAGAAGATAGTCTTATAATTTCCTCAAACTTGCAAGGGTAAATGTAGTTCCACAATTTTTAGCATTATGCCGCCATATAATTATTCATGCCTTAATTTATCTTTGCACTGTGCACTTTACTAGGATGGGAACCGAAAGAAGTACTTCCAATGATGAAATTAAGATAGACAAGATATTTGAAATGAAGAACCCATGTTCGGTGTAGCTACAATGCAATGCTCTCCAGCTTTTGCTTTCACATAAATCTTGGGGTTACCATGAAATTAGACTTTTGGACATGCATCCAGCGGTGTTTGAGCATAATTATTGTCATCTATGCTTAAGGTGATGAATACATGGAAGAAAACTAACTGCAAAATTTGTTAGATATGGCCAAGCTGTTCACATTAATAAATGCAATGTATTACGTATATGAATCATTCTAACAAAATCTGCAGCCTTAAAGCTGTTGGAAAGGCTATGTAATCTATTTTCTATTTTCAAACACTTTGTTATATTCTGTTGTTAATTAGCTAGCAATTATATATTGGTCTACCATTTCTTGGCAAATCAAACTGGAATTTTAATCCATAAGAAAGTAAAATTCAATGAATGAACTTCTTGTCCTTTTGGAATGAAATTTATTTTGACAGATCCTCTGTTAATATTTTCATTTTTGGGTCATTCTTGAATGTCAATGGTCAAAAGCTATGGACAATAATTCAATGTTCTTTCCCCTTGGACCCTTTGCTTACAGACCAAACTAGATGTTAATAATTTTGGGGTGACTATAAAATAAACATTCCATGTTGGGCCGATTCATTTTCCTTCAATTCATATTCAAGAGTCTTGTTCTTGTTCATTGGGTTGCGTTGAATATCTGTATTTTCTTCTTCAATATTGCTCAATGCTTTCACGCTTATTAAAAGAGGTTTCATGCCCATTGCTTTTTATTAGTTGAGTGTTTAATTACATCTCTGTTAATGGAACGTACTATATTATGACTTTTCCTTTAAAAAATTGAAAAAAAAAAATCAAATCCTAATATTTAAATTTTGCAAATTTTCAATTGTATTTAAATTTTTTAAAATAAGAAATTGTTCACTAAAATTAAAATTAAATTCCAATTGCACCCAATAAAATGAAATAGTAATTACTTATTTTTACTTTTTGTTATTACATCTCTCTTCTTTGAATTAGAATTTAATTTAATTTTTTTAATCGAACATGAAAAATTACGTTTTGTGATAGAATATTTATAAAAATTCTATTTATATGGGGGATAAAAAGGAAGAAAGAAAGAGAAAGATACAAAGTTAAGAAAAATTATAAAAAAGTTAGTTTTGATTTACATTAGTATTAAGGCGTAATTATCTTTTGATTTGTAAGATATAATTAAACATAAAAATTTATTTATTTTAAAATACAATTAATATTTTTGAAATTTAACTATAATTGAAAATACATATTAAACTTTTGATTTTTTTATTTACACCTATTAAAAAATAGCACCAACAAAAAAATATGAGAAAGCAACAAGCCATTGGGTCAATGCATGCAATTAGTTGGAGTTTTTATGAGATAATAATAACTTTTTTATTTTATTTTATTTTATTTTTTAAAATTGAGACTTTAGCCATCACGTTCAATTTTAGATCAGTCAGTAAAGGTTTGCTTCTTGGACACTTGTGGTGACTTGGATTTCTGTCCTTTTAGCCTATAAGTTCAAAGACCAAACCACAAACATTTTAACTTTGGCCCAAATTTAATTGTTTTGGACTTTTATTAAAAATAATTTTAAATATATTATATTTATAAAATATTTACTAAAATATTAAAATTTATAAAATATTTATTAAAATATTAAATTTTTATTAATTTAATGAGAGTTTACAATAATTTTATAATTAGTTTATAATGAATTTATAATAAATTTATAATAAGTTACACAATTTATAATAAATTTATTAAGAGTTTATAATAAAATAATTAAAATACTTCTAATAAAAAAATAAAAATTTTAAAAAATATAATAAAAGGTATTTTTTTAATTTTATTTTAATATTTTTTTAGATATATAATAAAAAATATTTTTAAAATTGATTTATGCATTGGTTCTTACGTTTAGCCTTTTTAATTCTAACTCATAACTTAAATCCTAATCAATAACATAATATACCCTAAAAAATTAATAACATAATATAATAATATTCTTAGTCAGTTTAATCATTATTTTTTATTTATTTTTATAAATACGTACATAAATGGATTATTTTTCATAATATAAATAGTTATTAATTTATTAGTAGCAAAATCAACGAAATTTTATTTTAAAGTTTGGATTGCTATGAAAATAGGGTTGACCTAATTCAACCTTTAATACATGTTTTGGTCAAATTGATCCATTAATAGCAAAAGTAGCATCTAACTCAATTTGGCAATGCATTTAACGTCGTTTTCTTTTTTTCTTTTTATATTTTTTTTGAATATCATTTATGTTATAATTTTTATGATAATTTTATGTCTAAAAATCATAAATTTTTTAAATTATTGATTTTGTAATTTATATAATTTTAATTTTTTTACAATAAATTTTCCAAATATCATATTATCCTCATAATCTAATTTCCATTTTCATGACATACTAAAATCTTACAAAATATGATCTTATTGGGCTATAATAAGAAACATGATCAAATTTTAGTAAATTAATTTGTTAAATGAAATTAAAAGGAAAAAGTCATATTTTAAAAAAATATGATTAAAACGTGGCATTTTAAAAAATATTATTTTTATTAAATCATATTTATTTTTTTAATATATAAAATGTGAATATGATTTATAATATTTTAATAAAATTTTAATTACACTTTATGATTATAACTATTTGTTTATTTTTTATATTTATATAGTGTAATTTAATTATATATCATCCAAATATTCTGATTTTTGAGAAGCTAATTGGAGCACCTTGAACCACGTATAGTTGTCGATTTTGTTTTATGTTGTTGTATCTTACTAACTTTTGTAATTGGAGTGGCAATTAATTAATTGGATACTAAAATAACAAAAAATTTAAGGAATTGTCCAAGAAATTATAATATTCTTTACAAATTATAATATTAATAATTCCAAATCTCTATGTTGAATTCTTGCAATTAATGTTTGAAGTTTGAGAATTTATTTTTCTCTTTTTTTATTGTTGAATTCTAATTATTGATTTATAAAATTTTAATTTTTTTAAAAAGAAAAAACAGATTAAAACTCACAATTTATTTTAAAAATAAAACTATTAATTGTAATGCTATTCTAATTTAATTCATTAAATCTTCTACAAAAGAAAATTACTAGTGTAAAATAATTATTCAAACAATGTAAGTAGCTTTCTTCTTATTATTATTATTACATTATATAAAAATATTTTAATTCAATTTATTTTTTTCAAAATATAAAATTTAGAAATTATTAATTTTACACAAATAAATAAATAAAATAAAATGGATGAGGAATTTTTTTTCTCTTTTGAGGATAAAACGGACGAAGAAGGAAACTAAAAATTTCATAAAAATTTTCAATAAAAAAAACAAAATATAAAAGGTGTGATAATCTACTGTTATAGAGAGTAGAGTAGCGAGCGACATACACGTCGAAGTCGAACAGAAGCTATCGGAAAATTTTCCGTCTGTTTTTCCGGTTCCCCGTAATCTCTGAGTCTCTCTCAAAGTTTATTCTCTCGAACCATTGAAATAACCGAAGAAGTTTTTCTCTTCTCTTCGTCTTCTTCGTCACGCTCACGCTTTTTTGCAATTCTTCCTATATATACGTGTTCTGCTAAGCAAATAACAAAAGCAAAAATCAAATCCAAATCTTGAATTTTTATTAAAAATCCCTAGACAATAGATATGGAGGTGAAAGCTAATGTTCCTAATGGAAACAGCACTAGTTTCGGTTTGGGTCGGATACTGGATGGTCCGACAAATCCTATGGTTACACCTCTGTTAACCGATCTTTATCAGTTCTCCATGGCCTATGCTTACTGGAAAGCTGGAAAGCACCAAGAGCGATCCGTGTACGTGTTTTTATTTGTTTTTTGCTTTTTTTTTTATTATTTATCTGCTATGTTGCCAAGAAAATCGAAAAGAAATAAACTAAGTTCAGTTTTTAATGCGGTTCGTTTGAACTTCGAATTCTGAATTCTTCAGCTTTGATTTGTTTTTTCGGAAGAATCCGTTTGGTGGTGAATATACGGTTTTTGCTGGATTAGAAGAATGCATAAGGTTCGTTGCTAATTTCAAATTCACTGAAGAAGAGATCGCTTTTGTTTGTGAAAGTTTGCCTGGTACTTGCGAGGTGAATGGAACTATCAAACTGATAGCCTTAGAGTTAATAATAACACTTATTTGCTAATTCTTGCCCCTTGCTATTGATGGAAATGTACTTTTAGATCATGCTCTGCTGTTGATTTTGTATGCAAATAGCTTCCTAATTGTTTGCTATCAATTTTAGGATGGGTTCTATAATTACCTTAGAGAACTTGACTGTTCTGAAGTAGAATTGCATGCTGTTCGAGAGGGATCAGTTGTATTCCCAAAGGTTCCTCTGCTACGAATTGAAGGGCCAATTGCTGTGAGTAGCAATCGTGTTTTTGCTCTATAATTTTCTTTGGTTGTTTGTGATGAGGGATGTTTTAATCTATAATTTAGTTGAAGTAGATATTAAATTTTCAATGCTTATGTTCCTTGTTTTAGGTGGTTCAATTGCTGGAAACTCCACTACTGAATCTTGTTAACTATGCATCACTAGTGGCAACAAATGCAGCTAGGCATCGATTTGTTGCTGGAAAATCAAAAATTTTACTTGAGTTTGGGCTTCGACGGGCTCAGGTTTTCAGTTATTTTTTTCTTTTTGTCATTATTCACGTAGTAAACTAATTACTGTATGAAAAAGATCTTTTTGTTTTACATATAGGGTCCTGACGGTGGAGTAGGGGCATCAAAGTACAGCTATATTGGAGGATTTGATGCAACAAGGTAGGTTCTTGTATAAATAATTTTGCGTTCTACATTGGTTTTTTTACTTCCATTAGATGGATCATTATGTTTTTCCTCATGTTCCTTCTAGTGATCAAATGATGCCTAATATCTAGAGATATATTGAACATGCTCGATGGTCAGTTGATGTTTCTTGGATCCAGATTTAGCTATCAAATGTTGAGGGAATAGATTTAATTCAATATGATTATCTAATATAGTAACGTTTTTAGCATCTGTTTAAAACTGAGCATTTGAATATTTTTAATAGAATTCAACCTGGCTGGCTCAGGTGATATTATTCTTGGTTAGTGCATAGCTACCAGGTAAAAAAAAGGTGAAACAAAGAATTTCTTTTTCAAAATCAAGGAATATGCCTTGGTTTACTTGGAACATTTGTTTCCAAAAGTTGAAAGGAAAATGATAACCTGCTATCTCATGGATCATGAAGAGATAGTTTGAATTGACAATTTTTTTTGGTGATGAAAATTTAAAATTTGAAGGCTTGTTGAAGTTTCACATACCATTGATTTTCTCAGTTAAAAGGCTCATTGAAGTTTCACATCCTGTTGATTTTCCTAGTAAACAATCAGATCCGGATCTCTTTTCTCTGTTAGTGGTAAAGTTTGGCATTGTTCTTCTAGACAGGAGTTATCTTATATCCTTAACAGTTTCTTTTGTACTAAGACTGGCAATTCCCAGGTGCTGTTTTCATTTGATTCTGTTAGCTTCCATAAAAAAGAGGACCATCATTCTTTAATCATCATTTTCATTTGTCATCATGATTTTGACATAGTCTATGCAGACAGTGCTCACTTTTCAGTTGATCTGGAGTTCATTTGAGCTTTTATAATCTATATTAATTCTTCAGCTTCTGATTTGGGCTGATTTTGATATGTCTAACACTGTAATTTTTTTTATTGGTTTGGATAGCAATGTTGCAGCTGGGAGGTTGTTTGGGATTCCTCTTCGCGGGACACATTCTCATGCTTTTGTTAGCTCATATATGGTTGGTAATCCTCATGAGCAACTTGAGACATCTTCATTTGTTGTTATGTTGAGTAATATCAAAGCACAGTAGTCTATAATGATGCAAATTTATTTCTGTGTGCTTTGAAGTAACATTTTAGTTTATGATGACATAGCAACACCCCCCCCCCCCCCCCCCCCCCCCCCCGGTCTCTCCTCTCTCTCTCTCTCTAGTTTTTTAGATAAGAAAAAGAAAGAATGAGTCTATGACTATGAATTTTAGGAAATCCTTATACGATTCAAAAATAACTAGCAACAATAAACATAATCAGCATGTCTCAAATTACCAACATTTGCTATTGTGTGTTCTTTTAAGCAGTGTGGTTATTTTTCTCATTTTCTTCCATCCGGAGCCTTTAGTTGGGACTTGAGATTGAAATTTCATTCTTAAAACTCTGCTGCAATTTGTTTATATTAATGTCTCTTGGTTCTGAACATGTCTATGTGCACGAAAGATTATATGTTTATGATATTATTTCTTGATTTGAATTCAGTCTTTTACATGATATTTGTCCTTCTTTTCAGAGCCTTGATGAGATTGTAGAAAAATCGCTCCAGAGCTCTGACGGCTCACGTGGCTGCGAGGATTTTGTCAGTTTGGTCCAGACATGGTTGAACAAAATTCAGGTGTCATGTATTCCCCTTTTAGATTAGCATTATTGGTTAATGGCCCTTATTATCTTTGTATATAGCAAGAAATGACTGAGTTAACTCATTACTTCAGTAAAAAATGTTTGCCTAGCAAACACCAATATGGGCTATTCCATTTATTTACTCTGTCTCACTCTCTTTGAATAAAGTCGAGCAATCATGTACTGCATTGTGGCAGGTAATTTGGCATGTACAATGAAAAATGTCAAGTTCTTGCGCTTCTAGCCTTGATTTTTTAATTTTCTTAGTTATGCATTTGCAACACAGTGAAACTTTTAATGTAACCCATGGTCTGGCAGATGCAAATGAGGTCGTATATGTGGCTTGGAATTCTTCTTAACATAATTTAGCAAGCATGCTATAGATAGTATGAAACTGTGATGGCGACAAGACTGGTGTTAAGCTTAGTCAAATTCTTGGGGTTAGCATATATATGGTTCTTCTGTTATAGAAAGTCAAAAGAATGTGATCCCAGATTATTTGCATAATAACACCTAATCCTAAAATTACTACTGTCAAGCTTCACTTGTTTAATGTTTTTCTTCTTTTTTTTAATTTATTATTTTTTTAATTTTTTATACTTTTTTCATATGTTTATAGCCAGCTAAATATGTTTATAATGGCTTGATCCTCAAAAGTACAAATGCCAAACTTCACTTCTTTATCTTTGTTCTTTCTTTCTTTTTTTCTTTGCAGAGTCTTTCTGCATGCCCTATTTTTCATTTTGTTAATATTGTACCTCATATGCAGTGGTCAAGTTCATTGAGTGGCCTTTTTGGTGAGACTAATCTCAGTGAGCTAGCAGCTTTCACCTCATATGCCCTGGCGTTCCCAAATAATTTTCTTGCTCTTGTAGACACATATGATGTGAGTGACTTTTCATATAAGCTTATTATTATCAATTGCTAGAATGGACCTATCTGTCTTAACTTTCTCTTTCTGCTTCCCAGATAGATGCCTTTTTTCTTATGCTTTACTACTATGATGTGTTAATAGCTAGTTGATGTTGTGATTCTTAGGTAGTTTTGAATATAATGCTAAAAGATTAAACTTGACTTGCAAATTAACTTGATGTTGAATTCTCTCTATCACACACATATGCTCACACCTAGCACAAATATGCATATTTCACACTAGGTGCTCAATTTATTTTGTGGCAGAATACTTAATTTTGATGAATGTAGCTGTAAATGCTCAACTGAGAAGTGAAGTTGAAAGAGAAGTTAAATTGTAAAGCTGGCACTTCTTATGAAGTTAATATAATCAAAATTATTGCGTGTACTTCAGTACCTTGAATTGCCAATAAAGACAGTTCTATTGATGTTAAACATTATAATTATACCACTACTGTTTTGTCAGGTTATGAGGAGTGGAATCCCCAACTTTTGTGCTGTTGCTCTAGCACTCAATGATCTGGGGTAAGTCCGTAAAGCTCATTAGTATATTTGCATTTTTACCATGTAGCATTTTCTTTCTTCTTTGTTCACAGGGCTGAATAATTGGTTATTTTTATGCAATAAATTATACAGTTTTGGCAGGTTGACTCAGCATAATTATGAAAATGATTATAATCAAATTCAGTTATCTGATGGATAAACATGATATGTACATTAACCATTTCAGGCTCGAGTGTCCAAAATATTGTTCTATTAAGACTCATAATTCAACTTTGCATATTCTTTAATATGATATTGTCTCTGCTTTTGCTAATGTTTCCATTTTGAAAAACTAACATCTCTATGCATGTCACATATCCCATAATTCATCTGTGCCTGTTGTAATGTTAGATTTTGGTGTCTTTCATCTCCAGTCCATACATCCCCATCACTTTGTCATTGCTGGTTTTGTCCACATGATTAAACATTTAACTGTACTAAGCTTTCATTAGTGAGTTTAGATTCTGTACTGTGCAGCTACAAAGCAATGGGAATTAGGTTGGACTCTGGTGATCTAGCATATTTGTCATCCGAGGCCCGGAAGTTCTTTTGTGCCATTGAGAAGGAATTTGGAATGCATGGTTTTGGAAAGATGAGTATTACCGCTAGTAATGATCTCAATGAGGAAACTTTAGATGCTTTAAACAAACAGGTTAGCATTCTACCCAAAGATGTTTGGAGCATACTGCATCTGTTGGCTAATTTGAACTTAATCAAAGTATTGCATTTTTTTAATCTAGGGCAGCGATATAACAATGATTCCAATCTTGAAATTTGTGCTATATTACATGTACTCATACATACGCTATGTGCTTCTAAGCAGAGAAGCATATCTCTCCTGACTCTGATAAGATTCATCATATTTTATCCAATTGGATTGATTCTGTTAACACAGGGTCATGAAGTAGATGCATTTGGAGTGGGTACCTATCTTGTCACTTGCTTTGCTCAAGCTGCTTTGGGCTGTGTCTTCAAACTTGTTGAGATAAACAGTCAGCCTCGCATCAAACTTTCTGAAGATGTTTCTAAGGTTAACCCAGCTCCTATAAACTTGTTGCGAATTTATTTTTCTTAAAAAACAAATTTGTGAAGTTTTTTCCTTTCTTTTTATTTGTTCTAGGTCTCTATACCATGTAAAAAACGGTGTTACAGATTGTATGGCAAGGAAGGCTACCCCCTGGTTGACATAATGACTGGGGAAAATGAACCATCTCCAAAGGTGATTCATGAATCAATTGATTTCTTTGACTTTCTGTGTGTTCTAATGCTTATTTGTTGAAAATTTCAGCATTCTTATCATTTTGAGTATGATGGTGAAGAGTATGCTATTTGAGATATCAACGTGAGCAACTTTTTTAGGGAGTTTTCCACTGAGCAAACTTAATCAACTTTCAAAATCATTGATTTACTCCTTAAACTGTCTACATTTTCTTTCTTGGGAAGGCTGAAAGCAAAATAGCATTCACTGCTTGCTCCATCCTTGTAGTAACTATATCAAAATCACGAGAATGACCTCATTTCATATTATCTGAACTTTCAGGTGGGAGAACGGATACTGTGTCGTCATCCTTTTAATGAATCCAAGAGAGCTTATGTGGTTCCACAGAAGGTTGAGGAGCTTATGAAGTGTTATTGGCCTGGGAGCTCAGGTGGGTTTTTTTTTTTTTGTAATACGTTTGGGAGGAAGAATGGGTGTAGAACGCTTCAATTTTCAAACAACTGATGCACATAAGTTGATGCTATTATTTTCTAGAAATATTGCAAATTTATCATGAAACTGGTTTAACATTTAGGATTGTGTTTTGTGTAAAATTATCATATGCATCAATATTAGCCTATTTTGAACTTGTAGGAAGGCTCACAAGCACTTATTAATACACTTCGCCACAGGTACAATTAGTTTTTAGTACCTAATACAACACTCATGTTTCTTAAAGGTAAAGCAAGAGAAGAATTGCCTCCTCTAAAGGACATTAGAAAGCGATGCATCAGGCAGCTTGAGCAAATGCGGCCTGATCATATGAGAAGGCTGAACCCAACACCATATAAGGTACTACCTCTGTCAATTTTGCCCAAAACTTTTATCTTCTCTATAATTTGATGGTTAAAACTGTAGAAATGTTTTTTTTATGCCCACAGGTTAGTGTGAGTGCAAAATTGTATGATTTCATTCATTTTCTATGGCTCAATGAGGCACCTGTTGGTGAGTTACAATAAGGACGGGCAGATGTATTTGCGTGGAGTATTGTACAAAATACAGGTCAAGCAATGATTCAGGTAGGAGGTATTTTCAAATAGTCAGCACAAAAGCAATATAGTAAAGTATCTTTACATTAGATTGTCCCTGATTTTGAGTTGGAGAAGCCATTTGTTTCCTGAATCCAATTGTTTACTGAATAATCAATAAATTAATTGATTTGTCGTCTTTGGTTCAAAATTCAGTTTCAGCTCAATAGAGCAAGTATTTTGAGACTGAAATTAACTGCAATTGGAGCCATGGGAAAAGAGTTTCAAACTTAACCTATCATAAAATTTTTGGCAACTAATAATTTCCAGTGCCTTTTATATTTTCTATTTACAAGGAAGATGAATGTGTAGATTCATGTTGCAGTTCTGTAGATGCATTTCAAGCTCTAGGCATTAAGTAAATATATATGCGCAAGCAACAAAAAACGATTAACTGGGAGCTTCACTTTTTCTTGTGTTTGTAAGCCTATCCTTCTGCCAAAGTTCATTAACACAATTTATAATTGATAACATAATCCCAAGGCTTTTAGACAACTTGAGTAACAGTAAATATGGCCAAAACAAATTTGCTTTGCTATGACAATTGAATTGTAATGTAAATACAAGAAACCAATAAAATATTCAGTTGTATATATGTGCAAATTTTGCCAAGCGAGAACAATCTGGCTTGGCTTTAGGCTTTAGCCATTATTTACATTATTTGGCAGCTCAAACTGTAACACTTAGATCGTTCAATTGTATCCATCCATAGGCACATCGATCCTTAATCTTTTGCACTGTTGATAGAGCCAAATCTACCATTGGCCGAATTTTGCTCAACTCTTTCTCAATTGGTATTCTTGTGCTGACCTCAATCTGTAAATAATTGACCATAAAATTAATTCGTGCCGTGCGCAAAATCTTCAACTCGTTTTGTCTAATTCATAATCAAATAAAAGATCATAAGAGATATTTTAACCTTTTCAGTGCAACGTACGGTGTCCAATAGATGGCAGAAGTATGAAAGCTGCCTGTAGAGATCTGCTTCTTTGTACTACAGGAAACACATTTTGTAACAAAAAATTATCAGTAACTAGAAATAATGCACATGAAAAAAGTTTCGGGAGAACAACTAATGATGGGATAAAAATCTTCTCAATAAAATTATAGCTTAGAAAAAATCGTTCATGTGGCACTGTGATATCATGTGGTTACCTATATAGTTACCGACTGGATAATACCCCAGTTTTATTGTGATTTTATAACATGGAGATGGCATACATGGAATTAAAGCTTCATAATTCCAAAATGATGCAAAAGAAAAAAGTTTCTGTTTGAGGTTAGAGCATGAGATGGGCACCATTCTTATAAGACGCCCATTACAGCGAGGATAGTTTGGGCAAGCGGTTCCTCTTTCTGAATCACCAATGAGCCGCAAGTTGAGACTGCGCGTAGTATGCTTGCAAGTTTCATCATCACACTGAAAAAGGGGGAAATTGATAATGAGATAACAATCAAGTACTTCAATAGTACCAAGTAGCTCAACATTCTGGAAAGTAATTTGTGATTAGTATTTTACCATCATTAAGCCCTTATAATACATAGATACAAACCCCTCTGCTTGCCTTTTGACCTGAAATAGGCATGATAATTAACAAAAGTCTTAAAATATAATTTGATTGAAAAATTTAAAACACGAGTCGCATCATGCTAGACAAGTTCCCCTTGGAAAAATTTCATTAAACAAGTGAAAAAATCAACATATCACCTGGTTCGCTATCATTGCAGGAGATATTCTACCCATATCCCCTTCTTCTGGACATTTAGGACAACGCATTCTGCGCCAGAAATTGGACATAGATTCCTCTACTTGTGGTTTTATTGACCTCTCGCTGATTGACATACTTACAGAACTGAAGATAGCAGGACATTCAAAAGTACCAGAGCAGCTGGGACATGACAAAATCAATGGCTCACAACTCCGATATCTGCAATTCAATTCAAGAAAATGAAAGTGGGAAAAATGGATGTGAAAAGCCATGTTCTCATGCTACTGTTCCAGACATAACTGCATATATAACGTACCATTGTCTTCAAAATGTGTTGACAAGTCCTAAGGATATGCCTTTGACACAGAAACAATAGCTACACTACTGACATCAAATCTAAGCACAACAGATACTAGAACAATTGCAGCCCACATAAAATAATTACCTCTCCTCGTCATTAACAGCAAGCAAAATTGAACTTGAAGGATCATTGCTGATGGATTCACTTGATTTACTTTGAAACTAAAAATAATTAAGACAATATAAGGTTATACCAAAGAAGGGGATATCAGTATCCACCACCCAAAAACTGATTCAGAAGGGTGCATTTACCTTGGATGAGTCAAGGCCCAAACAAGCAGCCAAACGCTCTGGGCTTGTGCCCTGAATTGAAGCACATAGTCGAGTTACCACAGGATGAATTTGTTGTGACAAGTAGTAATCTATGTCAATCATCCATTTCCCGTCATCTTTTTTTAACTCATCAGGATGTCTAGCACGGTGTGCAATTCCCGTCAAACTTCCAGAGGAAGCACCCTGCTCAGCAAAGGGGGAAAAGAGTATGAAGAATGCTAATTCCAACTCCGCAAAAGTATGAGATGCTTTTATTTCGGTGCTAATAATTTCACAGAAATCAGAACTACGTCCACACCTGCTCACAGCAAATGATATATGGCACAGTGTCCCCAGCAGAGCAACCAGTGGTATAGCCGCTTTGCTTCAATCTTAACGCCACCTAGAAAATGGATGGGCAGAAGAAGTTTATGCAATTTCTCAGACAAAAGCCAAAAATCTATAAAAATATGATTAGATATCTCATAAATGATAGTATCCAAATTGTTTGCCACTCACTAGAACATGAGGTTGATTTTTGGCATCTGGATAGGCTTCAGGTGGTTTAGTCAATGTCTTTGTAATAACATATTTCTCCAGTTCTACTTGTCCATTCCTCATGTCCTCCTGAACCTGTTAAATATGCACAATTATTGGCAATCAGTTAAGCTCTTCGATTACAAAAGTGAGCAAATCTAATATCTGAACTCTGAAGCACAATTGCCCTAAGATACCCAAAAAACAGAAAGAGGTAACCCACTTAATTCAACAGATATACAACTGCAACATAAGAGGAGATATTCATTTTCCAGAGATGTTGATAATAAAATTACTATACCGAAGGTCCATAACCTCTTAAAGAATTCAGAATGCCTTTCCCATGTGGATCAGCAATAATCAGATGAAACTAGTCTCATACCATCTCACTGGCCTCTTCACTGCTCATCAGTTTCCTAGCATTTTATCCATAATAACAATGATAAGAAAAAATTAGAAGTTTACCTTCATTAGAGAGTTATGTATTGATTCAACCACGTCCTCACATGACCTGTGACCATGAAAGCCAAAGACGCGACAAAGGGACTTCAATAATTTTTCTTGATCTCTCTGTGGGTAAAACGTAAAAATGACTAGAAAAAGAAGATAGGAGACTAGGGAAAAGGTTGGCAAGCAATTGGTAATGGCGTAACACACCCCCCAGACAAGATTTGAGCCAGGCACAAGTCTCCCAATTCCTTTGATAGCAAGCTCCAATCACGGCGAACCATGTCAAGACCTTTCCGTTCAATAATCTGCACCAAGAAAATTGCTTCACTGACTTTTTCAAGGGAAAGGTAACATAAAAAAATGAGAAAAATATTTTAAAAATACCTCATATGGTTTCCCATCCTTGAACTGCAATTTGACAGCCGCATATTTTTTCTTCTTGAGAAGTAACATCCTCTTGTACAAGCCATCAAGATCAATTTCTAAACATCTATACTTCTTGTTGACCTAGATAAAAACAGTAAGATACGTCTTGCATATAGGAGTGCAGAATATAATAACTTTTTTTCGCTTCTCTTATTAGCTACAGAAAGATATTGTAGGTCTTAGTAAAACTGTTCTTTACAATATAAAATATATATTTTCCAAGCTCAAATAATTACAAAAATATTTTCTAGAATATTGACACCCTTAAATTCAATGCAATATATATATCAAGAATTATCTTGCACTTCATTGAAAACCACAATCTTACCTCCTGGATGACTTTTCCTGCAATAGCTTTTGCTTTTGTGATATCATCTAGTCCACTATAAATCATTATTGAATCTGTATCACCATAGATGACCTGTCATGTGAAACATAATGCCGAGAACTAAATATGTTAACAACACAATGACAGTGATATAGATATGAATATTAGCAAGTTGCTGCATAATGGACAATCCATCACTATATTAACAAGACTTACCTCTAAGTTCATATTGTTTTGAACAAGATCCACAGTACTCTGTAGAATCTCCCTCCCCTGCACAGAAATCATGAGATATGCTCAACATTTACAAAGTAATTGGCGTCAAATCCAGTTTCTTTATCCCTGTAGAGCAAGATGTTCCTCAGAACTTCAGCAAAAGAAATACATATCTTACTTGTAGAGTTATCATCTCAGCAAGAGGCTTTGCATAAAATCTCGAATTGGAAAATCCAAGGCATCCATACATACTACACAATATCAGATAACACAAGAAAGAGTGAGGATTGTAGTGACCAACAACAATCACTACATTAAGGATAAATTAAGAAAAGAACCTATTTGCCGTGAGCTTTAATGCCTGTTGCTGAATGTCAAACTGCTGGACCTTGAGCCCAGATGCATTTTGCATCCATGACTTCACCATTCTCCTCCTCTCCACTAGATTTTTCAGCAACTAACAGAAATAATAGGAACATGAATTATCCGCAGCTATTTTTGCTAAAAGAGAACATAACATGGTGCAGGCAATTTCATGTTTTCAACAGATATCAGACGCTTGATGCATAAAAAAATCCACAAGCTAAATCACTTTTAAGTGGTGAGAATGGACATGAATCACAAGTTTCAGCAAATGATCTTGCAATTAGTTTTACTGTATTGGCTGATAAATAAATGCAAATATTAACAGTCGATTCAAAATAGATTAAAGCAGACTTTCCAGACTAAAGTCTACCACTCTCCATTCTTTCTCTTGTTCCCACAATTTGAAACTTTTCTCTATTGAAGGTGAGGAGAAGATGCAGATTCTGATCTCAATATTACCTACTGTTTTATAAATTTCAAGCATTCGCAAGAAAAGTAGCAACAAGGATAAACTATGTAATACCTCAGGTAGAACTCCGGTTGTTTTGCTAGAAGGTAAACAGGGAACCAAACCATCTGCAGATTTTTCAACTGTCGTGAAGCAGATATTGTACTCCTGTTAAATCAATTGAGCATTGATGCTCATGAAAATGTCATACCAAACTGGGTAAACTCAAAAAAGTGAGAAGAGAAGAAGATTACAAGAATATGTTATTAACCTGAATAATAGAAGGGTACAGACTATTGAAGTCCAGAAGCAACACATATTTGTCATATAAACCTTTTTTAGGCTCTAAAACCAAACCACCTGCATAGGCAGGACCTTTTTTCCCTTTTCCATGATCATTCTCTGGACTGTCATTATCAAAATTAGCACGATCAATGTCCAGCTCTTCAGCATTTCTTTCCTCAACACCGTGATTTATTCTCCGCTTTGTCATCTTTGTTTCTTTTGCATGAAAGGAATGCTTGTCTGGGACGATATATTTTTTTGCATGAAATGCATGCAACAGGAGATACTCTACTCTCTGTGCCCTAGCACCCTAGTAAAAATAATAGATCACAAGCCATAGACAAATTCTGCAGGAAAATAAACAAATAAACTAAGCATCACAATAACTTACTTGGAGAGTTCTTCCCCAGAGGTTACCACTGATATTAGTCAGCTGACGTGTGAGAGGAAGAACACTGAGATGAAACATCAGTTCCATAGATAACCATGCATCTGTCTCTCCATATTCAATCTGAATGCATCATAAACACCATGAGAACCATAATATTCCAAGCAGATAAGGAACAGTTATAATTTTCATATCTTTGGTAAAGCTAACATAGTGGACAAGGGCATTTCCATATAGCTCAAATCACAAACATATGTACTCACAAGATGCCTCAGTTGACAAGCTAAGAAATTTTAGTTACTATAGCTTCAGCTACTTGTTACAATGCTTATTATTTGAAAGACTAAAGGAAAATATGAAATTAAGATTAGTTGGAAACTTCATAGCTCACCATCTTGCCTGTGATGCAAATTATAATAAAAACCAATTGAATCTCACGTAATTCAATTTCAGAACCATGAATTATCGCCATCACATAACACATTTACCAACAATCAGCAAGCAGGGTCCAGCATATATTCAAACTTGACTAACACTTAACCTCTGATTAGTTGGTGTATCATTAGGATCTATGTCAATGATAAAGATGTGAGTTATGTATCATACTTCAACCTATTGCTTTTGTCCAAGCTTGGACTAGCCATGTTAGATCCAAAAGAAAGTCAAATACAGTAATGGTAGAATTTTGAACAGATACTGGGACCGTCTAGATCATAAAATCCAATTAGTTCCAAGGAAAAGAGAGACATTCAAACAATATCATCCTGTTTAAATCACCAAATATTTCAATCAAAACAAGCAACTGTAATTATTGTTGTAACCTACCAGTTCGATGAGGGCCTTTGATGTCTGGAACATGCTAGGAATATCATGCGGAGCAATTTCCTTGCGATCTTTGTTCAGGCGAGTCCTTGCTAGTTGGGTCAATGAATAACTAACCTGGATAAAACGGAGTTGCATATGTGATAAACAACATTTTTAGCAGCATTACCAAGTACCTTTAGAACATGTACCAACAAAACATTGTACCTCTTTTAACAGGTCCCGGGAGCACAAATAAGTATCACATAAGAGCCGACCAGCAATGCATGACATGATCCCGGGACTTGCTCCAGAACCAAACACAGAATTTCCTTTTGTAAGCTTAGGCATCATAGAACGCTTGAGGCGACCTATTTTGGACCACATGCTGCTTGGGACACGGCAAGCCTACATGAAAGGAATACAGAGGCATTTCAGGAACAATGGTAACCATGATTTGTATATTTGATAGAAAATGCAGCATAAATTGCACTTGGAAGAATACAAAGTGACTTAAAAACCTCATCTGAAACTTGAACACCACAAGTAAAATATATTTTAAATAAGAAAATGCTCCAGAAAGCAAAACATAACAAATCAATGAAAAGGTACAGTCATCTCTTGATTTAAAGTTAGTCAGTAATGCATGTTCCATAACCAAACTGCCAATGAATGACGAGGATCTGCATCAAAACAGCATTTGAATTTCACATGCTTCCTTTAAGATGCAAGTAGAAGAGCATATTACCCCGTCTTCCTTACAGAATATTAAAATGTTGAATTCCTACCAGTCCATTTTCTTAACTAATAAATAAGCTTCTCTTCCCCTCCCCCTCCAGTCCCCCACCCGAAAAAGAGAGGCGCACTGCAAATAAAACCCCACCTGGGCTCTGTGGAGAAGAACATCCAGGTCAAACCCAGATATATTATGTCCCACAAGAACATCACTGTCCAATTTGTTTAATGCAATCATCAAACGATTCAACATGGCTCTTTCACTGCAGACAAAGTTGAAAAATGCTTAAAC
This sequence comes from Garcia nutans, assembly GCA_947685225.1. Taxonomy (NCBI): domain Eukaryota; kingdom Viridiplantae; phylum Streptophyta; class Magnoliopsida; order Malpighiales; family Euphorbiaceae; genus Garcia; species Garcia nutans. Next base: position 3,799,122 of record CANTUV010000059.1, on the reverse strand, counting down.
AACAGAAACTGACAATATGATAAAATAAATAAATAAATCCAATCAGAAACATAATAATTGATAAGGAAGAAAGTCTTACCTGCTTTCAATGGCCAAAACATTTGATCCAGCTTTTGTATTCCTTTCAGTCACCTCTTTGGAAAACCCCATTGGGAATATTCCCCCTTCAAGCTTACGGACAACAGTAAAATGGCTCAGCATACCAGGTTTCTTCCATTCTGAGGCCAACATAGGACTATCAATCTGAAAAGTAAAACGGCAGAAGGAATAGCTTATCTCAGGACATTAGACAACTTTCATAAGGTTAACTGGGATACTATGAATTTTAGCTAAAAAAAACAAAATTAACTCAACACCAAAGACTCATAGTGCCTAAGAAATTTGTATAGAATAATATATTTCACAGAAGAAAACCGCAAGCCTAGAATTTTATGAAACTCGAGCTGATAACATCTCTCCCCAAATTATCATATCACTTAAAATGCAATAAAGACTCTTAGGATCCATTTGGATAGATAGCAATCAAAATGAAGGTGGATTTAGATTTTGTTTTTCAAGTGTAAAATCATAAGAGCCAAACATGATGTTAGACTAAATACCTATTCATTTCAAATGGCTATTTATCAAAATGACCATTACATTAATTACTCAACTAAGCATATATATTATCCATCGCACAAAAGATTATTTGTTTGCATTTTTTCTAGCAAATATACTTGTAAACTAAGCACATATATTCAAACTCGAGTAACATCAATGAGCTGTAAACTAATGTTTGAGGAAATCAAAGGAAGTCTTTATGCTCAAACTATCAGATGAAGTAACATCCAATAGCATTGTAGTTTTTTTTTCCTCATTGACATAGGGAAAAAGGATGAAGTTTTTGAACTCATACTCCCACCACAGATTATCTCCAATAGGGTCAACTGCCAACCTAGTTCCATGGATCAAGAATGGATGTTCATGACATTGTATTTGCTGAAATATAAATTTATTGTTATTTAGCAAGAAGCAAAAATATATGTTCCATGAATCAACTGCAAATAAGGAAACAGCTGAGTTTCCTAACAACACAGACCCCGAAATCAAAGCAAAACAGAATGATTAAGAAGCGCTTTAAACAAACCTTAGCCTTGTGACAACAAATGAGAGATACAGAAACTATTTCATTGACATTCTGCTTCTCATTAATGATGGTTTTCAAATTTATTGCTGTAATGACCACCGGAGGAATCTCAAATGTGTTCTTTGAGGATGATGAAACACAAATATCTTTTGGTGAGTCAACAGTAATCTCAAACTTGCACCAGCTTACCTGCACAAGATAAAAAGAAAAAAGTTTGGGGCATTTGCAAAGTATTGTATTAGTATAACCAAAATGACAATAAGGCACTGACTGCTGAGATGGAAATCTCACCCTCTGAGAAGCTGCACAGGTCAAGAATTTTGAAACAGATAGCCATGAAGGTCCCTTTACTTTCCTTTTGACAAGAAAAAGCTCCAAAGCACTACATAAAATAATAAGGGTTAACATCACTTCTTTCTCCCAGACAATGAATATATAATGCTGTCCACCATTAAACATGAAAAGAATTTGCCAAAAGGGATTTCAAATGAAAGACAAAAAGTTCATAAGTCTCAACTTCATATGTTCAGCATACATGAATTAACAAGCAACTATACTAGTGCATCCCACTAGTCAAATTAGTTGATAAACCATCACAATTCATTTTCCTAGCCAAAAAGAACAGGCTACAGAAGAATGGAAACACTGTAACTCTTCAGAGTACATTTCAATGAGCTGGCAAATTCGAAGAAGATAAAGCCTAACCAAGTTTTCACTAGGAATTTCAACCAAATACGTATCTAAAATAGACTTAGGTCCAAATAATGTATGCTGGAATTTTTTTGAAAAGAATGTATGTTGGAATTTAAACATGCACCTACATGCCTGAATTTTGGTAAATATCATCTCTGACAGCATACCTGCAATGAGTTCCGAGCAAAGCACAGAAAGTTTCTCCTTTTAGATCTGTTGGCAGTGGAGGTTCCTGTAATGACAGAATTCTAACAAATTCATAACAGATGAAGCCTAAAATATCTTGATAGCAACTAGGGCTGTACAAAAAAAAATCTTTACCACGACCAAACCAATAAATCCATCTATACCAAACTGGAAACCATGGTTTGCAAATATAGGGTTGGTCATGGTTCAAACAGAATTTTCAGTTTGTTTTGTAGTTTAATAAAGTTTCATACCATTATAATCAGAACCAAAAATATTAAATACATATAACAATATATTAAAAATTATTAAGTTATAATAGTATTAAGTAGCGGACGTCGGAGATAAGGTGAGGGAAAGAAAACTTAAATGGTATGGGCATGTTTTAAGAAGACCTCCTAATGCTGCGGTTCGTAAGTGTGAAAATTTGTTGATTGAGGGGGCTAGAGGTCGTGGCAGACCTAGAACTGTGTGGAAGGAGGTGATAGCAAGAGACTTACGTGCCTTAGATCTTGATGCGGATTTGATTAATGACAGACTTGAATGGAGACGTAAAATCCGTGTCTTGGAAGGGGCCTAAGGCTGGAGTATCTTTTTTGGTGTCTTTTGAGCTTATTTTGTTGAGAATCCATACAGCCGACCCCAACTTGTTTGGGATTAAGGCTTAGTTGTTGTTGTTGTTGTTGTAATAGTATTAAAAGAGACCATCAATTAAATAAAAAAAAGGACAGTCCGGTACACGAATGCTCCAGCAATGAGTGGGGTCCGGAGAAGGGTCGGACCCATTAAGTCTTTGTACTCGGCCTTTCTTTGCAATTGCAAAAGGCCATTTCCACGACTCGAACCCGTGACCTCAGGTCACACGGCGACAACACTTAACGTTGCGCAAGGCTCCCTTTCAGACCATCAATTAAATAATCTATCAAAATATTTAACAATATTTGAGGAGATAACTTCATAGTAATTTCATTTATTAATATCTTATATTTGTTAAAATATTTCATTATTTTTCCTTTCTCATTTTAATTGTTATAGCTTTGATTTAAATAGGACTAATGTTAATCTCTTTTCATGTCCTAATATATATATACACACACATTTTCTTAAGATCTTTATAAATATTTTTTTTTTTTACAATTTTCAAAAGTTTAAGTGTTTAACGAAAATCAATTCAAACTTAAAATTGATATAAAACTTAATTAGGTCTAAACTGAACCCAATATAATTTTTAATAAACTAAACCAACCTAAAAGTATTGATTTCATATCATTTAATTTAGTCTCGGTCTGAAGATTAGTCAAACTAAAGATATTGGTTTGCTCTGAAATATTACTCACAAATTAGCCAAACTAACCATGGATACCCCTAATAGCAACAAAGAGGACTGTGAGCATCATGGTTCAAAACAAATTGGCAGAAAAGTAATTTAAGAAACTAGATGGTCAATGGTTTATAAAGCAGACATTTAAATATTGAAGAAAGTCATTGATATACCTTAATGTTATCAACAAATATGGTAGCTTACCTTGAATGGATAGTTGATCTTAAGTACGTAATTCTCACCAACAGGTATGTCTGACCGCTCAAATGCATATTTTCTCTGTGAAATGTTCGATATAATGAACAAACAACAAAAATGAATATGGAGACAAAATATAACATAAAAGCATACAGCAGTGAAAATCATTAACAAGCACTTTGTGACAGGAAAGAATTTGCAAACCTTAACCGGAGCCATGCTAAAACTTGAAACGTTAAGAGTCAGTAATTGGCTTGCTATTTCATTTTTTAGGTCATATGCAATTTCCTACAGAGCAAAATAGCATAAAAAAGTATCAAGTGCAGCTGGAGAATGAACACAAAAATAACATAAGAAGAGGAAGGAGAAAAAGAAGAAATGTATCATTAAAAAGATGTGGATATGTATTATAAGGGAAAATACTTGCAGCTTTTTACGGAACTCAGCAGGAGAAATCCGTGACTCTTCTGCATCTTTCTCCAGCCTGATCATCTCATTGCTATGAAAAATGGAACCATTTGGAATAGCATAAACACATCTCTGCATGTTCTTTACAATCACACAGCAACTGTGATATGTATTTCCTGCTTTGACCTAAATTGCAATATCAAATGTCAATTATGCAACTGGATTTATGTCAATAACAAACACAAAAACCTAAGCAGTGGTTTACTTCATCTTTAAATTTAAACATATAAACTTATTGCATTAAGTGACACAGAAATAGAGATATTTACTTTCTGCCCTAAATAGCAATGTCAGAAGTCAACAAGGTCAAGTTTTACATCTGGATTTACACTAACAACACACTTTGATGAAAAAGAAAAATTAAAACTATGCCTTCCCCTTATAAAATATAAATATTAAGAAATAATAGCGTGGCATATTAAAATCAATATAAACATAAGAAAGAGTTTTGTATGCTTGTTATAAACATTAGATTATGCATTAAGCCCTCGCATCGCAATCTATTTGATTCTTTGTAATGGCTATTCTAATTCCATACTGAATCATAACAAAGTTAGTAACCAAACAATGTAAATTATCCATCTGCCAGTTAAATCGGTCAGTCGACCTTGTTCTTGTATCAAAGTTCAATTCACAATATATGCAAAATGCATAAAAGAGAATGGTCATTCATTCAAATCATAACGAATTACCTTCCCAAAGAGATAAAGGGTACCCATGTTAGCACCAAAAACCTCCTCATGAGCGTCAATTATGTAAAAAGGCAGCGATCCATCAGCCTCCAGCTCAAACTCCGATTGCTCTTCAGAGATTGAGCTACTTTTAACCTCCTCGGCAATACCGCCTACACTTCCGTTTCCACCACTCCTCACTGCCTTCCAATCAGCCATTGCGCTGAAAGCAGGATCCCTCTCCTCCACAGTAATCTTAGCATTAAGTGTATGCCCACCATCTTCCTTCTTCACCACTGGCTCCGTTTTGACTTCAACTAAATTTTCTACATCCTCTTTACCCACTTCACTAGTTTCCACATCGAATGATTGCTCCAATGCTTCCTCTTCTTTGACTTCCATAATTAACCCTTTTTTCTCATCTGCACTGCAATTGCTCCCTAAATTAAGCACATTATCACCATTATTTGTAATCACCCTACCCAATTCAGCATTAACCGTCAAATCAACATTACAAACAGCATGACCCTCAGTCTTAATCGGTGCAAAATTCTTCACAGCTAATTGCCCCCTTCTACGCCTTTCCCTGTCAGCCTCATCCGGTGCAAACTCCGCTATAACGTCATCAACAATATTTTCAGAATCCAAACTTTTAACCTTACCAGAGTCCCTATTTTTAAAAACAGTAGACGTGAACATTGCTGATATCCTCTGTTTCCCCATCATTGCCGCCGCAGCTGATAATGAAGAATTAACTTTCTTTTGTTGCGGCTCTTTTTCTTTCCTTTCGGCCTTTTTCCTTTTAGGTTTGTTGTCTGGCTCACCGCCATCAGATTCATCAGACGATAAATTGAAGCCAGCCTGAGACCAGTCCTCCTCTTGTCCTTCGTCGCCATATCCGAGGCCATCGTCATCGACAATGAAGCCTTGGGCTTCCTCCCGACGACGAGCCACGAGCTTGTCGTAATCGTCCTCAGAGACTGTGTCGTATATTGGAGTTTCTATCTTCACTTCATATCCGCCGCCATTTTCAGATCTACGACCACCTCGGCGTAGAGCTTTTAGACGCTCTAAGGCTTCTGATCGAGTAGTAGCCTCGGGTCCTCTGCTCCGTCGCCGGCCCGCCACAACTGGTTGCTCGCTTGTCATCACTCTCCCTCTCTGTTTGTGGTTCACTCGTTTAGGGTTTGGCAGTGAGGAAAAGAAAGTGAAAAATGAGTTTTGGAGGTTGTTATTGGCGGGAAGATTCAGAAAATTAGATGGGTTTGGCGCCAACAGGCACGTGTGATTTGTATGAGGCTTTTATAAAAATTTAAAATTTAAAATAACCGAAATTCTTTTAATAAAAAAAAAAAACCGAAATTCTTCAGTTTGTGATGAAATATTTTATAGTACCTTTTTTTAAATAATTATTTGCCTTATAGAGCAATAGACTATTTAGTTTTGTTTTGTTCCCTAATAAAAAACTACTTAGTTTTAGTAATAAAATTAAATTTAAATAGTTTTATAATAAGATTATAATTTAAAAGAAAATAATTATTGCAACAAATATTTAAATAACCACCTTACAAGGATTTTCAAAATTTAGTAATTCTTAGTAATTGATATTGTTTGCCTTTTAGTTTTAAATTTTTATTTATATATATTCTTTTAATTATTTTTTATTTTTTATCAACTTTTTAATTATTATAAATAAATTTTTTATTTAATTGTTATTTAATTTTCATAAATTCAATAATATATTTTCTTTAAAAACCAATCTAATGATTTTCAGATCAATAGTTATGTTTTTTTCTCAAAACATCTTTTACTTTTTAAATGAAAATATTTTTTTATTTAAATTTACTAAATTAGAAGATATCAATTTTAATGTGGAAAAATAATTCTTCATTTTCTGTGAATGTGTATAAATTTTTGCATAGAAGACAATAAATTAATAATTAAGATTTAAAACTCATTAGATAGTCTTATATTAAAATTAAAAAATAACTTATTTAAAATTTAATGCACCAAAATGATTCTTCATTTTATTCCAAAAATTAAATTACGACAACTTTTTTGAAATAATTTAAAAAATTAATAAAAACAACTAATAATTTTGGATTCATAGATGATTTTAAAAGTGAATATTATTGAATTTATGAAAGTTAAATAAAATTAAGTTAGAAAAAAAATTTAGATCTGAAATAATTAATAGAATATTTTAGTGAAAAATAAACAATAATTTAAAAATCATTGATGAGGATAATTAAAATAATATTTTAATGAAAAAATCAAAAGAATTAAACGGTAAAAATATAAACATTCTCAAAAATATTAAAATGTAAGCATAATGTTTAGTTTCTTGAAAGTGCAATGGAAAAAAAATGGAAAAAAATTAAATGAAGGTAAAGGAATTTCGACTTATTTTATTTTGTTTGGTTGACTAATTAACATAAAAAATAAAGTAAAATTTATAAAGTTGATTTTTTTAATTATATCCTCATTATTTTAAATTAATAAATGATAAATTAGTAATTTTATCATTTATGTCTCTTGTTTTTTTATTTCGCTAATTTTCTCTCTAAATTAATGAGAAATGTTTTAATGAACTTAAGAGAAATGAGATTTATCCAAATATAAAAATGAAAGAAATACAATTTGCATTATCCTCTTTTCCATCAATTTTTCTCAATACAAATAAAGGCTAAGAGTTTTTTAATAGTCAATAATCAGATGACTGAATGATGTGTAGAGCCATGTTATCTGTTTAATATAATTATAATCTGAATCAGATTATTTAAAAAATTTAGATATTGGCAAAAGAAAAGAACAACCTTTAATATCTACATAAAGAATATAAGAATTTTAATTATAAAATATAAATATATTTTTTCCTTTTGACATAATTTTATATTTATGAGGACTGTTTACACAAAATCATGTGTTTTTTAAATAATTTCAACATCAATATACGTCATTCTAAAAAAAAATTCATTATATTGCACTAAAAACATTATTAGACAACATAACATATGAAGGAGGATTTTGATTCCATTAAGCAACATTTTAATTTCAATTCTCAGCTTTAGCATAAATTGTTAAACATATAGGGATATATGTGGTTCATCAAAAAAAATTATTAGATAAAACTTGTGTTTGTTCTCAAAGTGAAAACAAAATTATTTTTAGTATTTGTTCACAAATTGGATGTTATTTGAATACTGTGTATATCTATTTCCATTAGTGATCATGATTTTAGATGACTAGTGATTTTAATGTGAATTTTAAATATAAACTTATAAAAAATATAATTATTAGCAGTATTCGTTGATCGTGGAAGTTGCTAGAATAAAAAAATTATTAATGTATAATATATTAAAATAATGTGAAATAATGTAGATATGCAAACAGTGTAGTTAATTTGTTAACTCAATATATATATATATATATATGTACGTTATGAAAAATTGATAAAATAGAAATAATTTTATCTCTGATAGCTTACTATATGTAAAAATGAATTTACTCAATAATGTTGTCTATCGTGACAAATTTACTTATATATTACAAGTATCACTTCATTTATAATTCAAGGATAGGGTTCAATTACACCTCTCGATTTTAGCAAAAATTTCAAATAAATATTTTAACTTTTTTTGAGCCATTGTGCTTCTTCTTTTTCTTTTTTTTCTTTTTTTTTTTTTTTTTTTTGTTGAAAATCACACATCTATGCTTCCTGTCTTGACGAAATTTGAGTTTGCCCGCTAAGTCTGTCCATCTGTCTATGCGGAACCCATTTCTGTATACATTATAACCGACGTGTAGTTGACCATCACTAGATTAAAATAATTTACTGACATATTTTTCATTTCTCTCGCATAAACCCTAAATAATCTAACTCCCTAGGTCAAATAAAATGAAACTCTAATATGAAGTCCAACATAAACAAAATCTCATGAGGTTAGGATATGAAATTTTCAGAGGACAAAAAAATTAAAGCGGCTTTATGTCGATATTAAAGAAAGACAATTATTAGTTGAAGAAAGAAGCATCTGACATTGAAAGTTAGTTAAGATTAGTTAATTTCTTATTGTTTGTTTGAGTAAGCTTCTATAATTCTTGTTGTTTGTTTAGGGTTTATGGATATATCTATTTGAGTTAGGACTTTTGAATATATGATATGAATTTTATTGAATCAAACTGCCATTTTGATCATTATTTATGTTGAATGCAATGCAAAGGAACATTCTATTGAAAAATGTTTGAATTAGGTGAAGTATGAGAACTGTGAACTTAGTGTTTCACCATAGTGGGAAGTGGAAGTTCCTCCCTGTCTTTGCTTACATAGAAGGGGAGACTGACAGAGTGTATTCTTTTTATCTGAATTTCCTTTGTTATTTTGACATCATCAATAAGTACAAGATTGATTTAGGTTATTTTAATGCGAGCACTGTATACTTTCAAAACCTGGAGAAAAACTAGAAACTGGACTATTTATGGTTCAAAGTGATGAAGATGTGAAAAGATTACAAAATTTCTTATGGATAATGTGAGTATAAAGGAAGTGCAATTTGTTTGAGTAAGCTTCTATAATTCTTGATGTTTGTTTAAGGTTTATAAATATATCTATTTGAGTTAGGGCTTTTGAATATATGATGTGAATTTTATTGAATCAAACTGCCATTTTACTCATTATTTATGCTGAATGCAATGCAACTAAACATTCTGTTGAAAAATGCTTGAATTAGGTGAAGTATGAGAACTGTGAACTTGGTGTTTCACAATAGTGGGAAGTTGAAATTCCTCCTTGTCTTTGCTTACATAAAAGGGGAGACTGACAGAATGTATTCTTTTGATCTAGATTTTCCTTGCTATTTTAATATCATCAACAAGTACAAGATTGATTTAGGTTATTCCAATGAGAGCATTGTATACTTTCAAAACCCTAGAGAAAAACTAGACATTGGACTATTTATGGTTCAAGGTGATGAAGATGTGAAAAGATTACAACATTTTTTATGGATAATGAAAGTATAAAGGAAGTGCAATTTTATCCTGATCATGAAATAGATGTGCCTAAGTTTGCACAACCAGTGACATTCTTGTGTGCAATTTTCTTATTGTTTATTTGAGCAAGCTTTTATAATTCTTGTTGTTTGTTTAGGGTTTATGGATATATCTGTTTGAGTTAGGGCTTTTGAATATATGATGTGAATTTTATTGAATCAAACTGCCATTTTGCTCATTATTTATGTTGAATGCAATGAAAAGGAACATTCTATTGAAAAATGCTTGAATTAGGTGAAGTATGAGAACTGTGAACTTAGTGTTTCACCATAGTGGGAAGTGGAAGTTCCTCCCTGTCTTTGCTTACATAGAAGGGGAGACTGACAGAGTGTATTCTTTTGATCTGGATTTTCTTTGCTATTTTGACATCATCAACAAGTACAAGATTGGTTTAGGTTATTCCAATATGAGCACTGTATACTTTCAAATCCCTGGAGAAAAACTAGACACTAGACTATTTATGGTTCAAGGTGATGAAGATGTGAAAATATTACAAAATTTCTTATGGATAATGCAAGTACAAAGGAAGTGCAATTTTATTCTGATCATGAAATAGATATGCCTGAGTTTGCATAGCCAGTGTCATTCTTGTGTGGTTCAGACAATCATAATGAATGTACAACACAATAAAGTGGTATATATGGAAAAGAGAATAATTAACATTGTTGACCTAGATTTAGGTCAATATTATTTTTGATCTTGGCAAACAAATTGAAGTGATCTAATGGCTTCAATGAGTGTCTATATGGAAGGAAAGCAACTTAGAATGAGCTGAAATGTAAAGAAATTTGAAGATTTCCTAAGTGCTGAAAATCTGTCTTTGAAGGGATGCGCGACCGCCCCAAGGGTGTGCGCGACCGCCCCAAGGGTGTGCGTGATCATCCAAACTGTCTTGGATTGACAGAGAGGTTCGCGGTGACAAGAACGGTGAATGACTCGACCTCGCTTACCACTTTAGCGACCGCCTAGTCAAAGTCGCGACCGCCCTACCATTCAAGAAGAAATTGCTTAAAGAGACAGTAGTGTTCGCGTCCTTAGGTGCGTCCAGAAGTTCGACGCGAGAATATGAGTTCGACCTCGAAATGCCACCAAGGGTGACCGCGAGATTCAAATTAAGGCAGACATCTCTTTTGCTTTGACAGAGAATGCCACGTGACATGACCGTTAAAAACCCACTTCAACATTCAAAAAGGGCGACCGCCCAAAGTGGTTGCGCGACCGCTAAATTTATATAGCCGTTGGTGGGCTTCAACGGCTAGTTAAAGAACCAATAAGAAGATGCCATGCGTCAAGTAGCCGTTAGAGATTTGAATTGCGCGACCGCACTAGACTGCTGGGATGACCGCACAAACAGATGCACGACCATCCAAAGGTGGTGAGCGACCGCACCAACAGTCTGACACAAAAATCAAAGAATATTTTGTGGCTGTTGGAGTTGCACTTTTCTACCCACTTCACCAACGGGCAGAACTGGTTTGAGGCCTATAAATACCACCTCAAACAAGTCTTCTAGCAAGAGAATAAATACTAATATTGTCAAAACTCTTGCAAGTTATTTACTTAAGATTTCATCTATTTATCTCTTCATGTAAGGTTGAGTGTTAGCCACTAAAACACCAATTGTAAAGGTTGTGAGAGTGAGCCTGAGAAAAACTCTTGTAAAGGTTGTGAGAGTGAGCCTAGTAAAACTCTTGTAAGTGGTTTGAGTGTTAGCCTTTGTAAAACACTTTTCAAGTTAGGTGTGAGCTTGTAAAAACACCAAAGTTGGAAGTGAGCTTGTAAAACTTCAAGTATAGTGGAATACCCAATTGAGGTTGGGGAGTGGATGTAGGATTGTTGTATCCGAACCACTATAAATCTCTTGTGTTGATTTTTCTACTCTCTACTCAATCTTTTACATCTTCTACATTTCTTATTTGTTGAGTTTTTTAATTCGCTATCATTTCTTGAAGAAACCAATTCACCCCCCCTCTTGGTTGCCATCTTGGGACAACAATTGGTATCAGAGCTTTGAAATTTCTTAAACTTAATTGTGAAATTTGATCCTCAAAGGCAACCACACCCACTAATACCTCTACATCAATTTTTTCTTCCAACTCCATGGCTCATTATTATGGAAACTCAAACTCCCTTGTTATACCTCACTTTGATTATTCATATTGGAAACACAAGATGTTTTTGCTCCTAGATAGTGAAGGAATAGAGCTTTGGGATTATGTTGAAAATGAGTGGAAGATTCCTACAAGAATGGTTGATGGTGTAGAAAAAGAGATTCCACGAAAAGAGTGGAATGAAGAACAAAGAAGAAGCAATGGGAGAGATAAAAAGGCTTCTTTCATTCTCCTAAGCTCATTGCCAAAGGAAGAATGTGGAAGAATTCTTGGATGCTCAAATGCCTATAGTATTTGGAAGACCTTGGAGAATTATCATGAAAATACTAATCAAGTAAAATTCATGAAGGCCCAAATGCTTGTTCAAGAGTATGAACTCTTCAAAATGAAGTCCTTTGAAGATGTCACGGAGATGACCAACCGACTTCTTGCCATTGTCAATGATTTGAGGAAATTTGGCAAAGTATACTCTTTGGAAGACATAAATTGCAAAATCCTTAGAATTCTTACAAAGAAGGAATTTGAAGCAAGAGTATCATCCATTGAGGAAGCACATGATTTGAGTAAGCTTCCAACGGATGTCCTCATTGGAAAATTACTCACACATGAGATGGCAATGGAAATGCAAGAAGAGCAAGAAGAAGAAGAAGAACAAGCAATTGCAAATCTATGTCTCATGGCTATGGGAGATGATGAACACTCCAATGAGGTAGGTACCCAATCTTTAAACGTGAATTTAAATTACAACAATATTGATGATGCTTTAGATGATAGTGATATAATTGAACATATGAACCTTAGAGTAGAAAAATATTTTTCTAAGATAAAATTTCATAAGGACAAATGCTCTAAACTAGAAGAGGATTTTGTATGTTTAAAAAATTCTACTTTAGAATTAAAAACCTCAAATGAACAAATATCTAAAAGCAAACATAACTTAGAAAAGGTTATCAAGGAAAATCCCTTAATTGACAAGGGCAAATGGCATGAAGATGGAGGAGAATGAGTACTCCATCAAACCAAGTCCAACAATGCTAATAGTAAGGCAATTGGCATTAAAAAATTGGTAACAATTCTTGCCTTACAACATTTGAACTTTTATACATTTAATTTTTACCTTACATGTTGTGTTTGACATTAAGGTTGAAAAATGATTTTATGGTTGACTAAATTATTTTTGTTACATTTTAAATTTGTTCATAATTAAGTTAATCACTTTCTTGAATTGTATTTAATTTTCTTTTTATATTCCTCTTGATTTGACTCCAACAAGAAAGGAGAAAACTTGAATATTTTGATAAAAATAAATCTCAATTGTTTCTAAGTTTTTCACTTCTTGAGGGGGAGATCATCAATTGAGGGGGAGTATAATCCAATCAATTGGTATCCTTAACATAATTTTCATTGATTTTGATATTTTCATTGATTGGTACTTTTATTTTTCCTAGTATATGACTTAGATTTGCGTTAATTGTGAATTTTGTTTATGGTGATTGGCCATTGGCTTTGAATTCTATTATAAAGTCACACCAACACTGATTTTGATCTTGTCTTGGCCATTGGCTTGATTGCTCTTCATCTCTCCCCTCCTCTTTTTGAATTTTGGCAAAGGGGGAGAGAATTTGATGAATTTGAATATTATCTTTTGAATTTTCTTATGTTTTTCCATAATGGGAAGTATTGCCTATTTTTGTTGATTATTTTTATTTCAAATTCAATTTGATTGCCAAAATCAAAAAGAGGGAGATTGTTGACCTAGATTTAGGTCAATCTTATTTTTTATCATGGCAAACAAATTGAAGTGATCTAATGGCTTCAATGAGTGTCTATATGGCAGGAAAGCAACTTAGAATGAGCTGAAATGCAAAGAAATTTGAAGATTTCCTAAGTGCTGAAAATCTGTCTTTGAAGGGATGCGCGACCGCACCAAGGGTTTGCGCGACCATCCAAGAACGCGCGACCGCCCCAAGGGTGTGTGCGATCATCCAAACTGTCTTGGATTGACAGAGAGGTTCGCGGTGACAAGAACGGTGAATGACTCGACCTCGCTTACCACTTTAGCGACCGCCTAGTCAAAGTCGCGACCGCCCTACCATTCAAGAAGAAATTGCTTAAAGAGACAGTAGTGTTCGCGTCCTCAGGTGCGTCCAGAAGTTCGACGCGAGAATATGAGTTCGACCGCGAAATGCCATTAAGGGCGACCGCGAGATTCAAATTAAGGCAGATATCTCTTTTGCTCTGACAGAGAATGCCACGTGACATGACCGTTAAAAACCCACTTCAACATTCAAAAAGGGCGACCGCCCAAAGTGGCTGCGCGACCGCTAAATTTATATAGCCGTTGGTGGGCTTCAACGGCTAGTTAAAAAACCAATAAGAAGATGCCATGCGTCAAGTAGCCGTTAGAGATTTGAATTGCGCGACCGCACTAGACTGCTGGAATGACCGCACAAACAGATGCGCGACCATCCAAAGGTGGTGAGCGACCGCACCAACAGTCTGACACAAAAATCAAAGAATATTTTGTGGCTGTTGGAGTTGCACTTTTCTACCCACTTCACCAACGGGCAGAACTGGTTTGAGGCCTATAAATACCACCTCAAATAAGTCTTCTAGCAAGAGAATAAATACTAATATTGTCAAAACTCTTGCAAATTATTTACTTAAGATTTCATCTATTTATCTCTTCATGTAAGGTTGAATGTTAGCCACTAAAACACCAATTGTAAAGGTTGTGAGAGTGAGCCTGAGAAAAACTCTTGTAAAGGTTGTGAGAGTGAGCCTAGTAAAACTCTTGTAAGTGGTTTGAGTGTTAGCCTTTGTAAAACACTTGTCAAGTTAGGTGTGAGCTTGTAAAAACACCAAAGTTGGAAGTGAGCTTGTAAAACTTCAAGTATAGTGGAATACCCAATTGAGGTTGGGGAGTGGATGTAGGATTGTTGTATCCGAACCACTATAAATCTCTTGTGTTAATTTTTCTACTCTCTACTCAATCTTCTACATCTTCTACATTTCTTATTTGTTGAGTTTTTTAATTCGCTATCATTTCTTGAAGAAACCAATTCACCCCCCCCCCCCTCTTGGTTGCCATCTTGGGACAACAAACATGAAGTTGAAGATAAAGTTGTACATGAAACTGAAGATGAGGTTGTTCATGAAGCGGAAGATGCCACTGGCAATGCCTTTCAAAGTTTCCTTGTAAATCATCATCCAACTATTGATCATCAAGATATACCAATTGCAATAGAAACTTTCTTTGACTCTATAAGTGTTGATATTACTTCAGAAGATGAAGATTCAAAAGAGGATGATGATCACAGTGATGAATATGCAAAGTCAGATTCAGATATTGAATAAGATGAAGAATTTACCACTGAGGATGAGGAAAGAATAGATTATGAAGAAATTGCTAATGACTATCAACCAAACGAGGTGTTACTAAAGAGGAAGAGGAGAGTTAGATATGATGGTAATGATGAGACTCCGTATTTCACTTTGGGAATGTTATTTGAATTTGCAGTAGAAGTTAGAGAAGTTATTGCCAAATATGTCATTGCTAAAGGTCATGATGTGCATTTAAGACCTAATGAACCTCATAGAATATGAGTAAGATGTAAGGAAGATGGATGTGGTTTTTTATTGTTTATTTTAAAGGAAGGGGATAAGGAAGACCTTTATATGAAGACTCTAAGGCCTGAACACAATTGTTATAGGATATTCAATAATTCTCAAGCTTCTGCGAAATTCCTAGCTAATGTGTTCAAAGACAAGTTATACAAAAATTCACAAACAAAATGTAAGGAATTGATAGAATTTGCTGAGCAAGAGTTAAAATTGAAAGTTAATATGTCTAAGTGCAAGAGAACCAAAAAAATTATTATGAATGAGTTTGAAGGGTCTTATCTTGCTAAATTTGGTTACGTGGAGGCATATGCCAATACAATTAAGACAAGAAATCCATGAACCAAGTGTGAGATAGAGTTATATAAAGATTCTTTGAAAGTAGGGAAGAGAGTATTCAAAAGAATGTTCGTATATTTTAATACATTAAAGAGGGGTTGAAAGGCAGGTTATACACCACTGTTGGAGTTGGATGGATGTTTCTTAAAGGAAATTATTAAAGGTGAAGTATTGGTTGTTGTTGGAAAGGATGCAAATGAACAAATATACCATGTTACATGGGTTGTCATTACTAAAGGGAACAAGGCTAATTAGAAGTGGTTTTTACAATGGTTAGCCAAAAGAGCTTGTCTTGGGGGTGTGGCAACATTCTGACAGTAATGTCAGATATGCAAAAGGTAATAATATTTGAGATTTGACATACTTAATGATCAATTGATTTGGGATATTACATGTTTAACATTTTACATTTTCATTTGATTATGTGTAGGGATTATTGCAAGCAGTTATTGATGTATTTCCATAAGCTAAACATAGATGGTGTGCAAGACATATACATGCTAACTGGTCCAAGAGATGGGGAGGGTGAAAATTAAAGAAGAAATTCTGGATATGTGCTTGGAGTACATATCATGAGGAATTCAAGGACAATTTAAACAAAGTCAGCAAGAAAGCTGCAGAAGATTTGATGAAATACCCTCCTCACAATTGGTGCAGAGCCTACTTTAGTGGTAGGAGCAAATCAAACACAGTAGACGACAACTCCGTTGAATCAATCAATGCCACAATTGTTAATGCAAGATAGAAGCCAATTTTATCAATGCTTGAGGATATTCGTGAGCAAGCAATGGTGAGAATTGCTACTAACAAAGTAATGGTTGACGGTTAGATTAGTGAATAGAGTCCTGTGTGTATAGATAAATTCCATGAGAATAGGGCCAATGTATTCGGTTGTTTAGTACTTTTCAATGGTGCCATGGGCTATGAAGTGAGACATGGAGGAGATATGTAACACCCCTAATTTTTAAAAAATAAATAAATTAAATTAAAATTGAATTGAATAAATTAAATAAATGATTTAAATAAAAAATAAAAGAATTTTAAGTGATAAAGTAGAAAATATATTTGAAATAAATATGATATAAGACATATATATACCTAAAATATACATCACATATATATTATGTATAATTATTTGTAAGGAAAGTTGATTTTAATTATGTAAATAATAATAATAATAATAATAATAATAATAGAGGATAAGTGAATAGTGACTTATGATTATTATTATTATTATTATTATTATTATTATTATAAGGATGGATTGAAAAGAGAAGAGATATTTTCTTTTTCCTTCTTCTTCCTTGAATGTAAGTTAGAGAGAGAGGTGAGAATAGAGTGAGTTATTCATATTTACACCAAGGATTGAAAGAATTTCAAGGATTCAAGAGAAGTTTTAGAAGTTTATTCATGAATTTGTAAGTTTCTTTATCAATTTTACAAGTTCTTTGAAATTCTATGGAAGAACATGATATGTAGATTTTGGGATTGTGTATTAGCATATTTTAATAGCTTATTTGGGTATGTATGAAGTTGTTGTGAGCAGTTAATAATGATTTTAAGGTTAGATTGAAGAAGTGATTGAATTTAAGTTGAGTTTGAAAGTGGTTGTATTGAAATGGTTGAGTGTACGAAATGCAAAATTTTGCCTGACATGGCTAGTGACACAGTCATGTCATTGGCCGGGTCAATGATGCTGAGTTTCAACGTTGATGATACGATCAGTAACACAGCCATATATCTGAGCATGTCGTAGCTACTGTAAGGTAAGATAATTGACACGGCCAATAACACGCCCTTATTGTTGGGCATGTCAAAGTTTATGTAATGCGTGAGTAATGACTTGAGCAGCGATACGCCTATATCATTGGATGTGTCAAAACTTCTGTAAGAGTGGGTTAATGACACGATCATTAGTATGCCCGTGTTATTGGGCTTGTTACTTGAGAAAATTATCCAAAATAACTCTTTTCTTTGTCTTTCATTTTTAATTCCTAATTTAAATGGGTTGATGTTGAGAATGCATTAGAATGTGATATTAAATGGTTATTTATGATCACATTTAGCTTAGACATTAAGAGAGAGTAGTTTGTCCAACCCTAGTATTGAAAGACAACTTGGAAGAGAATGGTTGGAGGGAGTTTTGAAGCTTATTTTGGAGTGCTTTCTAAGATGAGTATAAATTTTTGATAAATTTGATATGTTGTCATTAAATTAGGCTTAACACATTTTAGATAGAAAATGTGTTAAACTACTTGATGCATGAGCATTGTATTGTGACATGCAAATTATTATATAAGCATTATGAAAAGTCATTATCAATGGCTAGATTGAATAAAATGTGAATTATGTGTAAAATATGAAAATGACCCAAAGTATTTGGGTAATGTGGTTTTGTTATAAAATATCCTATGTTGTGATAAAATGTTAAAATAAAATGACATTTATATGAATGAGAAAATGAAAAAATGAGAAAGGAATTGAGGATGGAAAATATGAAATAATTATGTGCATAGTATATTATTCAATTTTCAGAATTCTGTGTTTGACGGCATGTCTATAAGGTTATCCTTACTATTTACCTTCAGGGCTAAACGCTTGGCGTAATTGTGATATGAATTGCCTTTGGAGCTAAACACTTGGTATCATTATGGACCAAAACAGTAACTCTGAGATTTGAATAATGTATTAGTTTATTTGGAGCCTATGTTTGTGTATGTGTTTGTGTGAATTATTAAGTGATAAAAGAATATATTTAATAGTGAGCTTGGATGTCATATTGTGACATAACATATAAGCATTTTGTATTGATATTATTTTTAAATTTTATTATTATCAAAATTTGTACCACTAGGCTTTTGGCTTAGCACGATTGTAATTCATCGTGCATGTGACAGGGGTGATCTGGTAGAGCCGAAAAGTTCTACTAGACCAGGTAGGATCTAGGCTTGTGTTGGTTAAGCTTGAAGTGTGTTGCTAAATTAAGATCAGAACCATTTTGCCAGCATGTATATATTTTATGTATATTATATTATATTTTTGGAGTGTATATATATATATATTGTAAATTATAAAGAATATTTTGAATAATTGGTAATGTGAGGTTTTATATATATTTTGATAATATATATATAAATTTATATATATTTATGTATAAATGTTTTGAGGATTAAGGAAATATAATTTTTTTTTATTAAATCGGATTGTGACATTCTTAAACCGTATATGCGTATTTTATATATACTGAATGTGTATATTATATATATATAGGGTGCAAGGGTGTTACAAGATAGACATACAGTGATTATAGACAAGCAGCTGTGTACATGTAGAGCATGAGATCTCACTGAAATTCCATGCCCTCATGCTATTTGTGCATTGGCTCATGGTAAAATGGATGCAATGACTCAGATTTCACAGTATTATCACAAGTCTAACTACATTGCAACATATGAAAATGCAATGCAGCCTATGCCAGGGATAGCATTCATGAAATGTAGTGAGTTCAAACCAATTGAACCATCAGCCCAAGTTAAAATGCCCGATAAATCAAAAAAGCTGAGAGTAAGAGAAACAAATGAGTCTGAAAGTAGCAGAGTTAGTGAAAAGTTGACAAGGAAAGGTATAAACATGAAATACAATATATGTAAGCAAGTGGGACATAATAAAACAAACTGTATTGAGATAGCAAACCAGGTAAATTTTGTAAAAATAAGTATTTCTTATATAGCATGTGATGTGAATAACAATATTTCATTCTAATGTGTGTACTTTACTACACTTGTTTAGAATCAAAATGAAGTAACCTCTCGAAGTACAGCCAACAGCAGCAGATCCATAACCAGAGACAAGAGAAAAGTCACTACTAGAACAAGGAAAAGAAATGAGAATCAACAACAAACAATGTGGCCAAGCTATGATTATGGAGTTTTCATAGATAAATCAACTAGGAGCATGGCATACAATATGAATAAATAAATAGTTATTATTTTCTATAAGTGTTCTTTCAAATTGAAGTTTACTATGTTAGAGTAATTTTATATTTTTTAGTATCCTAATTTGTTATGCATGTGTTGTAATGTGATTTGTTATTTATATTGCGTTTTAAGACGCTTGTTCGCTGGTTTAAGACAGTTGCAACATAATTTCAGCCTGCATGGTGTTGTTTATATAAGTTAATAGTACATTGAATCTACATTGCAATGCAACTTGACTTTTGTGGTGAGAGAGTACTAGATGCTGGTGATGGAGGTGTTTTATTAGTTTTTGTTATAGTTTTGTGTCTTGTTTGTTATGTTAATTATTGTTTTATTTAGGTATTTTGTTAGTTTTAATCGGTTTGTTTTGTGTTTTCTTTAATTGTGGTAGTTTTAGTGTTTATGTCATTTTTTATCTAATTTTTAGTATGTGTTTATGTTTTGATTGTTAATGTTTATTTATTGCTTGTTTAAGTTTTGTTTGCAAGTTTTGTGTTAGGTTAAACAGGCAAGGAAACAAATTGAAGGAGAAAGGGGCAATGGTTGACACAGGCAGAGGACACGGCCAAGTCACCTGGCCGTGTCCCATACCAAGTTAAAAAGAAGAACAAGTCCCAGTAGCAGACACATGCAAGGGACACGGCCAAGTCTTGTGGCCGTGTCCCTCCAAAGAAGCCCAACACGGCCAAGTCACCTTGACTTGGCCGTGTCTCACCAATTCCAAAGGGCAAAGAGAAGCAAATTCCACAGAGGCAGACACAGGCAAGGGACACGGCCAAGTCACCTGGCCGTGTCCCTCCAACAAGGTGCAACACGGCCAAGTCAAGCTCCACTTGGCCATGTCACTCAACAAAGAAGAAAAAAGATCAATAGCATTCAGTGGTGGACACATGCAAGGGACACGGCCAAGTCTTGTGGCCGTGTCCCTCCAAAAGTCACTCACACGGCCAAGTCACATCTGACTTGGCCGTGTCCCTCATGAACCAAACGCGCACCGATTTTTAAAGCGGACGTTTCGTATAAAAGAAAAGAGGGAAGCTAGGTTAAAGGACTGTTGACGATTTGGAGAGTTTTTTTTTGAGCCGTCAGAGAGCAAAGTTAGGGTTTTAACATTTGTTTTCTTTTATTTTGATTTCACTTTGATTAATCTAGCTTAGATTAGATTTATTCTAGCCAACGAGATATCCTTCTTGCAAGATTGAACAAGAGATTCTTCAGAAACTTCAAGGAGTTTGTAACTTGGTTTTGTTCTTGAACTTATTCTCTTTATTTACATTGAAATTGTATTAATGGATATTATCATGTCTATTTTGATTTCTTTGAACATTAATGAGATGAATAAGTTTGATTGCATTATGAACTAATTTGATCTAGTCTAGGGTTTGTATGGATCTGCTATGATTGTATGAATTGGTTATTCTCTTAGCTAATAATTTCTTTAGACTTTATTGAATGAAATATTGTTAACATATAATTGATTGGCCACCAATTGTGTGTTTTAGGTATTAGATGATGGATTGAGAGATGAAGTCTAATGCTGGAACAATTCAATTAAGGACTTAGGTGAATTAGAGATATAACCTATTAAAAAGATTATTTCAATTGTAACAAGATTAATTGTAAGAGGTTTGAATGCGAGAGCTTATTTCCTTGACTCAATTAATTAAGTTATTTGAGATTAAATCTTTGAAATTAAATTAGTTAAGAGGAATAACCGTTCATACATATCAGTAGCAGAGAAGTGCAAACCCTAGACCTTTTTATCAAGTGAATCAAAACATCAGCTCTTGTTTACTTTTATTGTTTTTAAACTTCAATTAAACTTCTTCTTTAGTTAGCAATTTAAATTTATTCATTACTTGTTACTTTTAATTTGATAATCAATTAGCCACTTTAGCTTCCTTGAGAGACGACCTTGGGCCGATCACCTTTGCTACAGCTACCTCGTATACTTACGAGTGACGCTTTGTGGTAGAGTTAATTCGAGCGTAACAGGAGGCTTGAGACACATTGATATTACAAATATTGAAACTAGATTTCCTATACCAAATGAGAAGAAAATAAGGCAAACAAAAAGATTCAATCAAACAAACAATGAAGGTGAAAAGAGCATTTTCAGGGGATGGTTCTGATGGCAATACACCAAATGATCTACCCTTCAATGCTCCAGGACTATAATGGCAAGGGCAACCCTACTACACACAGAGACAACTCCAAGAGTAATGTGAGCAAATTGTTGGCAAGCTTAAAAGAAAGTCAAGGTCAAGGCACAAATAGCCAAGCAATGAAGAAGATGTTTTTTGTTTTTTGACTTAGTATTGTAGTATATGTTTTTCTTTTTTTTGGTTTTAGGCATTAGATTATAGAATGAACTGCTCACTAGCGTCATCTTGTAAGATGTTATTGGTATTGAGATATTAAAATTATACATCTCAAATTATATTGTATATCATGCATGATAACATTTGGTTGTATATTATTTTGACTAATTTTGCAATCCATGAAAATTCATATTATGTTATATGAATGTCTTTTTATATACACCGAATATTTAACAAATACTCAAATAAGCAATGATTCTTAATATCTTTTTTTATGTAGACTGAATGTCTTTCAAATGCCTATGTGACATTTAACAAACGAAATTTATAATTTGCAAAAGCAAATTTAATAGATACTTAAACAACAAGGATTCTCAAATAGAACACATATTTAAAGTACAACATTCATTGAACATTAACCATTATATAATACAATGCAATACATACTACCGCCCATAAACTGATAAGCCTTCTTTAACATATAAGCCTTATATAACTAAATCCTACTACAACTATGGCTACTACATATTCATTTACATTGCTAACAATACATGAACAATAAACATTATGCCAATATAAGATAACATATGCATTTCAACTACTCCATACAGAATCAAGTTCTTTTTCCTCCTGCTTCAAGCTTCAAATTCATCACAGCTTTTTCCAACCCATCAATTTCTGCCTTCGTTTCATCATTGGACATTGAACCTCTCCTAGTATCCATTTTGTATATTTTTTTCAGCATAATATTTTCCTCCATTAAGTTTCACTTTTGAGTTTTCAGATCATTAATAACTTCTTACGCCCTTTCTGACATTTCAGGATCGATCTATTTGAAGTGATCACAGCCACTAATACAAGTCTGTTCAATAGAAAACTGTCATTTATCAACAAGAGCTTAAAAAAAAACCAAACATTATATATAATTTACAAAAACACATTATTGATTAAGAAAAATGCCAAAAGCAATTTGATTTTAAAGCAACATACGGAGTAATTGCGGCAACCCATAAACTTTCTTTCTGAGTTTGTATCGATCTAAGACGTATGAAGTTTTTTTGGCAAACCACACTTGCGTAACTTAGACCCTTCTTCAACCTAAAAACGGTTGCTCCTAGAGCAAGAAGATCTCGAAGTTGATAAAAGCTCCATCTTAGCAAGTTCGACCGAGGTATTTTAGAGAAATTTTAGTTTGAACGGGGAGAAGTTAGATTTGAGGAAGAAAACTCTAATATCGATAACTTATTTTAAATGGTTGGTGAACTATACGTGATTACAATGTGTAATGAAATAAGTCCCACATAGATAGATGGACATACTTAACAGGGCCAAAAGCAAGTTTTATCACAATAGAGAAATGGATGTGTGGTTTTTTTTAAAAAAAGAATATAATGGCTCAAAAAAAGTTAAAATATTTATTTGATATTTTCGCTGAAATTGAGAGTTGTTATTGAACTTTACCCCTATAATTTATAATAATTTAACAAAGATTCGATTATAAACTTTTTATCACGTTTAAATTTTGACTCACGACGTCGCATTCTCGTTCGATAACTGCACAGAGCGCACCATTTCTTTCCCCTGTTTCAAAACTGTATCAGAGGCAGAGATAAGCTAACTAATGATGATGTTCATAAATTACCAATAAATGAAGTGAAAGCACCGACAATCATGATCCATGAATAATTAAATTTCTCTGGGATTAATTAATCTTTACTTAAACAACTTTTGCACTCTAATTGCAGTCTTTCACTCTCTTATATGGAACTTTCAACAATTCCTACCCGCGAAAATAACCACCCCCCTGACAAAACAGCAGCTAGAGCAATTTATCCTGACTTCCATTAAAAGGGTCCCATCATGCCAGCTGCAAGATGTTTTCTTTATCATTCTCTCACTTTCGTTGTCTTCTCTCTTTATCCTTCATTAACAAGCTTTATAACTTTAGATTCTACGCAGTGAAACTCTAAAGAATAGGCATGTATAAAATCCTCTGTTTTCTCTGATTTACATTTAACAGGGGATTTGCATTTAACAGAGTCAATGTCGGATCAAAAAACAGAGCTCATGACTGATCAGTTATCGAAACCCACCTTAGTTTTTGGTTTGCGATTATGGTTAGTTCTTGGTGTTTCACTTGGGGCAGCCTTTGTTCTGATTCTTTTCCTCATTACTCTCTGGCTTGCCTCAAAATGTTCCAAAAGAAACAAGAAGTCCAAAATCTCAGTTGTCTCCAAAGAGATCCAGGAAATTAAAGTTGAACCCATTAAACCACACCGAGCGCAAATCCAAAATGACTCATTTCCCGACTGGGAAACTGCCGCGGGAAATGAAAGGCAATCTTTGCTGCTTATGCCTCCGGAGGGGGAAAGTCCAATGGGGTATCATGGGATTCAGATTGATATTGGGAAAGGGCATTTGATTTCTTATCCCGGGTATTCTGGAGACGAGCCACGGGGTGGTTCTAGTGTCGGCGGCAGTGTTGATCAGGCTGTGATGGTGGGCCCTAATGTCTCGCATTTGGGTTGGGGCCGTTGGTATACCTTGAGAGAGCTGGGGGATTCTACTAATGGGTTTGCTAATGAGAATGTGATTGGCGAGGGAGGATATGGGATTGTC
The DNA here is from genome assembly GCA_947685225.1 of Garcia nutans. NCBI lineage: Eukaryota > Viridiplantae > Streptophyta > Magnoliopsida > Malpighiales > Euphorbiaceae > Garcia > Garcia nutans. Next base: position 3,774,422 of record CANTUV010000059.1, on the reverse strand, counting down.
TACTGTGGTGTTTTAGAGGATAATACTCAAGTGGCAGTCAAGAAATTGCTCAACGACAGGTACTCAATTGCAACTTAAATTACCATTTTCGTTTAATTTCAATGCTAACGTTTGAAATTTAGTTTTAATTTCGAATTAAGTGAATGCCTTTTTTTTTTTTTTTTAATTTGGTTGCTATTTTAATGAATTTGATATATACAGGGGACAAGCTGAGAGGGAATTCAAAGTTGAGGTGGAAGCCATTGGAAGAGTAAGGCATAAAAACTTAGTGAGATTGCTTGGTTATTGTGCTGAAGGATCTCATAGGTACAATGTTTTCCCTGTTTTTTTCTCTGATTTAGTGAGTCTCAAGTATTGCAGCCTCAAGTTCATATGTCTAAACCTAATTATGGCTTGTTTCTTTACTTGTTTTAGGATTCTGGTATATGAGTATGTAAACAATGGCAACTTAGAACAGTGGCTTCATGGGGATGTAGGGCCCTGCAGTCCCCTTACTTGGGAAATAAGAATGAACATCATCTTGGGAACTGCTAAAGGGTACAAGTCAAGCAAATGTTTCATATCCTTGCTTTTTGTAAATACCAATTATCTACCTTCCAGGCTTTATCCATGGCACTGTAATTTCTCTTATGACCAAACATTTTATTGTAGATTAACCTATCTTCACGAGGGACTTGAACCTAAAGTAGTCCATCGGGACATAAAATCGAGCAATATTCTGCTTGACAAGCTATGGAATCCCAAAGTTTCAGACTTTGGCCTTGCCAAGCTACTTTGCTCAGAGAGAAGCTATATTACAACTCGTGTAATGGGAACATTTGGGTATGTTCTGTATTGCAGACCTTGTAGTTCTCAGTCTGAATGTGTGCGCGAGTGTGGGCATATGTACTAATTTGTTTGTTCTTTTGTAGCTATGTAGCTCCTGAATATGCGAGTACAGGCATGTTGAACGAAAGAAGTGATGTGTATAGCTTTGGAATTCTTATCATGGAAATTATTTCTGGGAGGAATCCAGTTGATTATGGCCGGCCTCCAGAGGAGGTTTACATTACATAACCATGATTTGATAACTTGATTCAATAAGCATTCTGTTTTTTACTTTTCTGTATTTGTATTAACTATAAAGGAAAAAAAAAATTCAGGTGAACTTGGTTGATTGGGTTAAGAAAATGGTTACTAACAGAAGTCCTGAGAAGGTTTTGGATCCTAAGCTACTTGAGAAGCCTTCTTCAAGGGCATTGAAATGGGCTCTTCTTGTGGCTTTACGTTGTGTAGACCCAAATGCAGAGAGGCGACAAAAAATGGGACATATTGTATATATGCTTGAAGCTGAGGAGTTCCCCTCGAGAGATGTATGTATTAATTTTACTGCATATAAATCTTTAGTCACTAGCTTTACATTCTTTACTTATCAAGCTCTATGAAATGTGATTACAGGATAGAAAAGGTGTCAAGGACCTAATATATGCACGAAATGGCAGGTTGCTAGAGAAGCCAGTGATAGAATCAGGTGATGGAAGTGGGGGTTCAGTCTAATGCCAGGAATAACAGCACTGTAGATATTCAACTGAATTTGAATTGCTGATAAGTAGTTATTGCCCAGATCAGTTCTGTGCGAACCTGTTAGATTTGGGTTGATCTCATAGAACAGGGGATTTCGGATATTGCATTGCCTGTTGCTCCTCTGGATGCTGGCCTACCAAAATGAGTGTTTCTGTTTGTAACTGTCAATTAGTTCTACTCTATTGTTTATAGTTTTGTATAGCTTCCCGCAATATACCATCCATCATAGCAAAATTGGATTCAAATGGGAAATTTGGTAGCTTCGATAATGAATGAGGCTAGTCATGTAATTCATAGTTAAATTGTTGTTCAAGTTACAATTACATAAAGCTTCGTCATATATTTGCAAGTTAAATTAAAGTTTAGATGATTGTTATTAAAAAAAAAAAAAAGTCATAGGACAAACTCATATTATATTAATTATTGACATAACTTTTCTAGTAGAGAATTATTTACATTTAATTTTATAAACTTTTTCCCCTGTTATAATAAAGAAAAGCAGACTACAAAAAGAAAAAAATTAGTTTATATAAAAAAAAAAAAACATTTACATCAAGTTTTGGTCACATTCAATGCGAAAGCTATGTTTATACCTATCTTTATGTAATAAATAAGGCATTTAACTTCACTACTAGGTGGGGTTAGATAATCATATTATTATTATTATTATTAGTTGTAGTAGTAAGCGTCCCTCAAGGAACATGGCTTACTAGTTGAATATCCATAAAGAAGGAGCTTTAAGTTGTGAAATAAAAACCTTGATAATAAGGGGCTGTAGCACTAACTAGTTGTTGTGTTTGGTCCCCACCATTGATGGGTTGCAGGCCCTGCCTTTATAAGGAAGCTTTCAATCATTTGTTTTGGCTGTAAATCTTGAAGGTCACATGTAAAAAATCATTAGTGTTTTTTGTTGCTTGGTGTTGATTTTGGGTTTGTTATTAAAAGGGTCAACTATAGCAGACTAATATACCTTCAATGTAGGACCTAAAAAATGAGGCTAAGGTCCTTATTTGGTTATGATATTCTTTAATAATATTTGTGGTACAAAAGTAGATCAAATAATGAGTCGAATGTAAATTAAAAAAATATTAAATTTTTTAAAATTCAAGTAGCTTACTAATAATTTCCTTTATTGATTAAGATATATTTGATACTATCCAAAAATTACCGAGCAGTTATTGACTTTTTTTAATTTTTAAAAAAGGGACAGCTTTTTAAGAATAAATTTTTGAGCATGGGACTAAACTTCTCAATAGAAACTATAGTCATTTATCAATCTTTGAATGTCAAAACTAAACTCTTTAAGAAGAGATTCATGAGTATGAAATTGAGCTCCTCAATAGAAAAGTTATAGTCATTCGTCAAGTTTTGAGTGTCAGTTCGGTAACTTTTAAGTGATAGTTTTATATTTTCTATCCTCAATACAATCGAACTTTAGATTCAGTACTATCGAGCTTTAGACTCAGCCGATAAGATTTTGACACATTCAGAAAAATCCATTGATATATACAGTTGTTGTCTCATACTTTTCAGCTATAAATAAAGTGGATCACCATAGGTAAGTGCATCATTTTCATAATTAAGAAAGCTCGTTTCTTTTTACTAAGACAGAGTAATTACTAACTTTGGCATTAGAGTTTCCCCACTAGAGCTCAATCTACTAGTTTCTTGTTTTACAGGTGGCACGAACTTCAATCCAAGAAGGAGTCTTGAAATCTATCTCATCATCAATATTAATGCTCCTTGTTTTGCCTACTCCAACCGTTATATATACATCATTTTTAAATAGAAGAGAGAGTTGAGTTGCACGAAGAGGCGTGAGAGAATTTTTGAGGAGCAACAATATTATTTAAATATTAAAATAATTTTATTTTGAGTATATTAAGAGATTTTTCATTAAGTGAGTGCATCTTATGTAATTGGATTCAGAATTATGAGTATTATCTCTCTAAATTTGTATCACTTTCAATTTGTTAATGGATTTTAATCTCTATTCGCTCAAGAACATAGGCTTTACGTCGAATCTTAAAAATTATATAATTCTCGATTTACTTAATTATTTTATTACCGTATTCGTTTATTCTACATAAATATTTTCGTTCTGCTGCAGGTTTATCCTTAAGAACCGTAGCTCAACTTATGACTAGGTCTATGTATAAGAGATCTACCTAGTTACTGCTCTTTGTTTCAGTGTCACATTTCCTTGTGATGAATGAAAAATCGAACCGCAAAATTTTTCACAAACTAGGAAATGCACTGCACCAGTAGGTCATTCACTCCCTAGCCAAGATTTAATAACCCAACAAGATTTTAATGGTAATGGACAGGACAAAGGACTTGGCCTGCCAAATGAGTAGTGCTTGTACTTTTGGAAACCATAGCAAGGTCCTACTCCACATGACATAGGAAGAATAGAAGTTAATTTGTAGACAGCCCACATGCTTGCAAGCTCTGAAATTACTTCGAATTTGAGGCACATTCACATGATCTTTAATATTTCTTGCTGTTACTGTTGCAGAATAAAATCATCCTTTATATTTCACTTCTTCTAGAAATGCTTAATAAAAAGGATAAATTCCTACTCTTTCCACCTGGATTATATATTAGGACATTAAAAGCTAATGCAGAATAATCATTTATTGGACGCTTTACTATTTGATATTGAAAGATGGAAGCAGGATGAGAAACAACAGTGAAAAAATTGCAATTTCCTTGTAATCCTTTTTTCCTAGCCAGGGAATGAGATTCTATGTTAAGAATTCTTCCAATTTGCATATATGATGTTAGTGTACAACAAGTAATGGCAACCACAAACCAAAGCAAATCAATCATTCTCATATGGATTACAACACAAGCCGAGTGGGGACATAAATAAGCTGCAATTCATCTATACAAAACATTCTCATGTGGGTCTAATACAGGGTAAAGAATCACAGCCATAATAACAGCATCGTGGTCAAAATAATCCTCAACAACCACTGAAGTTGGATTGTGCTAGCATCCAAATGTGCAAAGTTTGTGGGAGTTGAAGCAGGAGGAGAGGGAGATTGTGAACTTCCAGCTGCAGGTGGAGGTGGTGCACTTTTAGGTACATCACATGTGCCCCGAGTGGCATTTGCCTGCCAATAAATAGCAAACGAACGCCAAAAAGATTATATCTAAAGTTAGGTGAGATTAGCTCAGTTGACACATCAAGCAAATATCCAGTTGGGTGAGTTAACCATCTGAAATTATGACAAGTGCATGTGATGTCAAGCTTAGCTTATAGTTTGCACATCAATCTTAAACTTGTTGAAGTTAAAAGTCATGTACCTTTACGGAACTATTATTGAAAGTTTAGATGCAAAGCATGAAATTATGTAAAAATGAAAAGAAACATGAATTTTCCCCTAATAAGGAGACCCCTGTAGTAACATACCCTGCAGTAGGCAATATTGGCACATCCACAAGTAAGCTGACCATTCACTTCATCCAAAGCTTGTGAGGCACCACCGCCATCACTCCTCTATAACAAAATCTTTAAAGATCAATATCAAAACCATTTCTGGTTTTTTAACACCAGTAACCGATTTGTAAAGAATAGTAAATACATATCAAGCAAATACCTGATAAAAATCAACTGCAATGAAGTTAGGCCATCGTTTGCCAGCTGCTTCATAGCAACTGTTTGTCATGCTAATTAATGGAAGAGAATTGTCCAAGCAAGCTTCAGTTAAATTGGGATTAGTAGGAAAGTAGTTCTGAAGAACCAATGATATAGTTTTTCTGTTCATGGGAGGTGATTCAGCCCTATTTGGACATGAACCAGCTTTCATTCCATCATTCCCATCTGCAAGTCCATGGCAAAGATCAATACTGGCTCTTGAATATCCAATTAAATGTCTTAAGTAAATACAGAATTACAGAAACTCACACTGATTTTCTACCACATATTTCCAATTATAAGCAATGCCCTCAGAGGCCTCTTTAGCTGATTTGGATGTGAAGACCACCAAGCGCTCATTCTGCTGGACCATGTCATCCACTGTTGGCCAATCTTCGCCACTCTTAGGCATCTTCGATACAGGGAACCAATATTTGTTGAGACCAGATGCATTAAAAACCTTGGTCAAGCCTTGTGAGGATGTCACATAATCCTCAATGAAAATTGTGACAATCTCTGATGGGTTTGAAGCCAGAAAGGTCTCAATCTCTTTTAGTACATTGATAGCAGGTTGCTGGAGAAGAATGAAATTTGGTGCCTTATCAATTAAAAGAAGAAGAAAGCCTACTGTAGAATAAAATCTCAGCAACATCAAGTGAGATGGACTTACAAACGCTGTGTAGTTGTAACAGTTGCCCCCGAAAGAGTGACATAGCCAGATGTCATTCTGGAAGTCATACATATCTAGCATAAGCCCTCGAACCCCATTCTACAAGAGAATACAGTTTTCATTGGCAGAGTAGTTTTAGTTAGCAGGTTGTTTAGCTAATCTAATTTAGAGAGAATAAAATAAACTTTGGCTTGAAGGGTTAAAAACAAACTTGGTTTCCTATCAGCAATAAGTTTGTAAATTTTTGCCATTCATATGATTAAAGAATGGCAAGATTTTGAATTTTACACATTCATACAAGAGAAATGCCCTATAATTACATATTGGATTATATCTAGTAAATTGCTGAAATTGAAACTACTAAAGTATTACAACACCATGAGTAGGAGTTCTTCAATTAAAGAAAAAAAAAAGATAAAGAAATCCAACGCAAGTGGCATTAGCTGGAATGCTGATTTTCTTTGTAGGCCAAAAGCAAACTAAATCTTTAATGCTTAATTTTTAATCAAAGAACTGCCATTATAAGACAACTAGCTTAGTCATACGATGCAATTATTAGAAACCTTTCCAGCTAGGCTTCTTCTCCTAATATGCCACTCTGGCAACCAATTGTCCATTCAATAAGAATATATCTTGGGGAATAAAGCACAGCAAAAGTTGGTATATGATAAACGTGGCACAGATGCGAATAATCAAATAGAGAAAGTTGTGCACGAGTAAAGAAAGTTTTTTTTACCCATCCCAAGAACTGAAACACTCCTAACATCAAGTGCAGAGAAGACATAGTTTTTTATTCTTATCTTACCTTTAGTTGACTGGTGACAGAGTCCTCTTGATTCGTAGGCGATAGCAGAATTGAACCAGTGTCCGATTTAGCATTCATAAGAGCATACGAGTTGTGAGTAGTTAACCATGAATATTTGTTAAATGCCAGACCTTTCACCTAACCAACCACCACATGGCACAAAAACCAATCAATAATTCGTCAACTTTTCTCTGGAATTTGCCATCACACACTAAATAAACCAGTAAACAAACATAAAATAAACAAGTAATAATTTTTTTTTAAAAATCAAGAACCCACTTTCGATGTTGGATTCAAAGGCTGAATCCGGGTGCATCTGGGTCGAGTATTTCCATTTGCAGAACAAGTTTCGCATTTCAATCCAGCATCACAGACACTGTTAGACAAACAGGTCTCTCCCAACTATTTAATTCATATAAAATTTATTAGAAACAAGAAGAATATCAAACTGATTCTTATTATAATAATAATTGTGAAAAGTAAAGAGAGCTCAGAGAAGAGAACCTTTAGACTGCAACAACTGGAGATAAACAAACAAATAACAATGAAGATAAGTTGGGAAGAGAAATTAAAGAAACCATTTGATCTCTGCAAATAGAAAAAAAAAAAAAAAGAAAAAGAAACTACATGGGTTTTGGGTTTTCAGAAGAAAAAAACCGAACTTGAAGAAGAATATACCTTCATTTCCAGGATTTCAGACATTTGGAAGAGTTTAGAGAGATGGAGACAGAAACAGAAATGGCCTTGAGGATTTTATAGCTGATGGGCTTATTCGAAGGGCGCGGATTTGAAATTTCGACTCTCTGATGCGGGACCTGTTAGAAATAGAAAGACAATGTTAGAAATAGAAAGTCAAATAACTTCCTTCATTAATTTCTGGATTAACGCTGCCATCCACTCTTTTTTTATTAGTGGCAAGATTAGTGAAAATTGATATATGCATATTGTAATTCTATATATATAATTAATAATAATATTATGATGTGTGCTCAAATTAACAAATGTTTACATGGTATCAGAGTAGTGTTTTTCAGTCCAAATGATCTGAGAAATTAAGCTCATTATCTGCCATTTTTACTTGGTACCATATCGGATGAAATTGATTTCGGCAGTACTGCCATTCCTCCAGAAACCTTGGAGGCAAACCTAAGTTTTGATAACGTGTCAAACCAATTAATCCAATTGCTCAAACAAATAAATTCCAGCCAAACCGAAAACAACCAAACAGAAACCCAGACAGTAACAATCTCTATCAAATTAAACCATTTCAATTACTCAGTATGGGCTAGGCTTATGAGACTAGCCATTGCCGGCCGAGGAAGATTAAGTCACATTACCGAAATTCCACCGCCTCCACTAGTAGGAGGATTAGCTTACCAAAAATGGGAATAGACGGATTCGAACGTCTTTTCCTGGATCCTCCAGAACATTGAGAATGATATCGTCGCCAACTACATTGACTATCCAACGGCCAGAGAACTTTGGGAAGGACTGGCCGAGACATTTAGTAGTGGGAGAGACTCTCTGCAAATTTTTTATTTAACTGTACAAGTAAACAATCAAAAACAAGGACAAGGGAGTATTGAACAATGTTACAGTGGGCTTCAAAAAATCTAGAGGGACATAGATCAAAGACAACCAAATCTGATGGCATCACCATTAGACATAACAACCTACAATCGAATTCAACAAGAAACTCGATTGTTTCAGTTTCTTGCAGGAATCAATGAGCGATATGATGCCATCCGAAGGGACATCCTCAAAGAAGAGTCATTACCAACAGTAGAGAAGACATATGCTAGAATTATAAGGGAAATAGCTCGTTTAGAAATCATAAATTCAACAAGAATCAATGACAAATCATCATCGAGGGATAACCCCTCAGGATTTGGAACGGGTTTTTCGGCTAAACACAAAGTAAAGCTTCCTCGGTCAGATTCGCAAAGAATTGGAATGAAATCGTCATCTCGAATTGAAGATTTGGACAAATCAAAGTTAAAGTGTACCTTCTGTGGTGGAACAAAGCATACAAAGGAGGGTTGCTTCAAGCTCGTACGTTACCCTGATTGGTGCGACAACAAAAAAGGAGGAAGAGGCGGAGCTGTGGCAGCTGCCGTGGGCGATCATCTGGCCTCTGACAACGGTAGAAGCAGCAGCGGGAATGGAGGAGTTTTGCAGTAGCCGCCATCCCTCAAACCCTTCAGCAGCCACAAGCCTTGGGAGAGAGAAGAGGTCTAGCCATGGGCAACCATCCGACCACCAGCAACGGTAGCAGCGGAGGCAGAAATGGAGGAAACAGTGGCAGCAGAAATGGAGGCACTCAATTTCGTAGACAGCCGCATGAAATGGAAGGGAAGAGAGAATATGCTTTCGGTATAGATATTTTAGAGAGAAAATTACCAAAAAAACCCCAAACAAATCCTAAATTATGAAAAAGCCCAAATTACCTCACTAAATATAGAGAATTTTCAAATTGAGTCTGCTGCTTGTGTAGTTCACGAGTCAGGAAAAGATCAGGAGTGACTCTTTGATTGCGGAGCCACCGACACAATGTCATATGACTCCTCAGACTTCCATTTTACCTCAGGTTCTCGAAAGTTATATGTCCAGACAGCAAATGGAGGATGTTCACCTATAGAAAGGGCTGGCCTAGTTGAATTGTCACCTACACTTAAACTCTCTAATTGTTTATATGTCCCTTCTTTGTCCTGCAAATTATTATCCATCAGTTATGTGAATAAGGAATTAAATTATACGGTCCTAATGTATCCCTCTTTTTGTATCTTACAGGAGATCCAGACGGGAGAGATCATTGGGCGTGGCACTGAGCGAGGGGGTCTTTACTACGTTGGCGAAGTGGCTTGACACGGTACCTCAATGCTGGCTCACGAAACAGTTGATCGACAGGTCTGGTTGTGGCACCGCAGATTAGGACATCCGTCAATGGGTTATCTCCAACTCTTATTTCCATAATTTTTTAAAAATAAGTTTAGTCATTTGTCTTGTAAGACTTGCATATTAGCTAAAAGTCATAGGCAGTTTTTTCCTTCCAGCAACACTAGAGTTGGTACTGTTTTTTCTCTTATACATTCTGATGTGTGGGGCCCAACTCCGATGACTAGTGTTAATGGTTTTAAGTATTTTCTTTTGTTTATTGATGATTGCACTCGTATGACTTGGGTATTTTTTTTAAAAAATAAATCTGAGATTTATGACAAGTTTGTTGTTTTTTATAACATCATTCATACTCAATTCCAACAAAAAATCCAAGTACTTCTCTTCGATAATGAGGGAGAGTACGTAAATCATGCGATGAACGCTTTCTTTCAAGATAAAGGAATGATCCATTAGACCACCTGTTCATACACTCCACAACAAAATGGAGTGGCAGAAAGGAAAAATCGCCTTATTCTTGAAATTACCTGAGCACTTTTATTAGAGTCCAAAATTCCCATCGATTTTTGGCCATAAGTTGTCGCTACTGCAACATACCTTATAAACAGACTACCCACAAAAATCCTAAACCTCAAAACACATCTCCAAACTCTATCCAATCACACCAAAATACCACCACCCCTTACCCTTTCCCCTCAGATTTTTGGGTGTACCGTATATGTTCATATTTCCAAACAAGAAAGCTCTAAATTTGACCCTTGTGCAGTTAAGTGTGTTTTTTTGGGTTATGGAGTTAATAAAAAGGGTTATCGATGTTTTAATCTCAAAACCCATCACATGTTTACTTCTATGGATTGTGACTTCTTAGAAACTGAGTTTTACTATCACCCCTAACTCAGTGATCAGGGGGAGAGTCCTAAGACAGATTCACTAAGTTGGTTGCTCAGCCCAACCATGTCAGATATTGTTCCAACAGAGCAAGTAGGTGAGACCAATGAGCCTGCTTCTGAAAACGAAGGACAGTCCACTGAGCCAGATGAGATGCCTAATCTTCCTCCGTCTGGTGAACCTAAGGTAAGTACTTCTGATTTAGAGCAAAATGTTAAATTTACTTCCGCTGTCAATCCTACTAATGAAAATGTAGCTCTGGAGCCAGTAGTAGCAGAGAGATATGTACTACCTCCCAGAAGCACTCGAGGAGTTCTACCTAAAAGATATGAACCTGAATATGAGCCCGTACATCAAGATATCCTGTGACTAATATGGTCAGAGGGATTAATATGTCAGAAACAGCAAAGGCATTCAAAACTGCAATATACTCTGAGAATATTCCCAGAACAGTGCAGGAGGCACAAAGAAGCAAAGAATGGTGTTCGACAATGAAAGTGGAAATGGATGCTTTAAAGAAAAATGAAACATGGGATAAGTGCATTCTTCCTATTGGAAAGAGAGCGGTTGGATGCAAATGGATATATACAATAAAGCACTAGGCTGATGGGACAATTGAAAGATATAAAGCACGGCTAGTAGCAAAGGGATATACTTAGACCTATGGAGTTGACTACTCTGAAACATTCTCCCCCGTGGCAAAGTTTGATACTATCCGAGTTCTCTTCTCAGTAGCTGCCAATCTTGACTGGTCTCTATATCAGTTTGATGTGAAGAATGCCTTTCTTCATGGGAATCTAAAAGAGGAGGTGTACATGGAAGCTCCGCCAGGTTTTTTAGACAATTTTTGAAAAGGGGAAGTATGCAGACTAAAGAAAGCACTGTATGGCTTGAAGCAATCTCCGAGAGCATAGTTTGGAAGGTTTACCTTGGCCATGAAAAGATACGGATACAAGCAAAGTAACTTTGATCATACTCTATTTCTCAAGAAAAGGAATGGAATGATTACATGCCTCATCATTTATGTAGACGATATGATTATTACTGGAGATGATAAGGAAGAAATAGCACAACTACGGGGTCAACTGTTCAGAGAATTCGAAATGAAGGATCTGGGACGACTAAAGTACTTCCTTGGGATTGAGGTGCTAAGGTCAAAAATGGGGATTTTCATCTCTCAAAGAAAGTATGTTCTAGATTTACTTGCAGAGACTGGATTGATTGATTGTAAGCCAGCCGAAACACCTATGGTAGTAAATCACGGGTTACAGATGGTTAACGGAGCAGAACTAGCTGATCGTGAACAGTATCAACGCTTAGTTGGTAGGTTGATTTACCTTTCACACACTAGACCAGACATAACTTATGCAGTGGGAGTCATTAGTCAATTCATGCACAAACCTCAAAAACCCCATATGGAGGCAGCCTTGAGGGTAGTACGATATCTGAAGAGATCATCAGGAAGGGGAGTTTTATTTCAGAAACATGGTCATCTAGAGGTTCAAGGATACACATATGCAGATTGGGTAGGAAATCCAGTCGATAGAAGATCAACTTCGGGGTACTTCACTCTAGTTGGAGGGAATTTTGTAACATGGAAGAGTAAGAAACAGAAAGTTGTGGCTCTTTCTAGTGCAGAGGCATAATTTAGGGGCATAGCACGGGGTTTAGCTGAGATATTATGGCTACGAAAGTTAATAACTGAAATCGGATTTTCTACTGTTGGCACGAGTCAGCTGATGTGTGATAATAAGGCTGCAATCAATATTTTCGAAAATCCCGTACAACATGATCGCAGTAAGCATGTTGAGGTCGATAGACATTTTATCAAAGAAAAGCTTGAAGAAGGAATTATCAGTCTACCATTCATTCGGTCAGAAAACCAGCTGGCAGATATACTTATAAAAGCAGTTTCAGCTCGAGTCTTCAATAATGCATTGGTCAAGTTGGGCGTTGATAATCCTACGACCTAACTTGAGGATGAGTGTTAGAAATAAAAAGATAATGTTAGAAATAAAAAATCAAATAACTTCCTTGATTAATTTCTGGATTAATGCAGCCATCCACTCTTTCTTGATTAGTGGCAAGATTAGTGAAAATTGATATATATGCATATTGTAATTCTATATATACAAGTAATAATAACAATGTGATTTGTGCTCAAATTAACAAATGTTTACAGGACCTGGACAAGATGGTGTGGTGGCACTGTTGGTTCGTTGGGTGTTACTCTTTTGTCACGAAGCAGTTCTTTTGGTTTTACTTTTCCGGTTTTCTGTTTTTAAATAGTTTCCATTTTAATTTAATTTTATCTTTACTTTAGACTATCCTGTTCATATTAAATTGCACTTTTCGCACCTCAATATTAAATTGCATTTGAATATGTACTTATATGTTAATCGTTATAAATAAAAATAATGAAATTTGATTTATTCAATGAAAAAAAGTAAAAAATTACAATAGTTCAATCAGTTGATTGTAATGATAATAATGATCATGTTGTTTGTTGAGAATTATGGCTAAGTTGAAAAAGTATTTTCTTTTTCTTTTCTTTTTTTATATTGAAAAAATTTCTGCTCATTATTTATACACTTTTTTTTTGTCAATAGTTGAAATTATATAATTCTATGAAATATTACTTGAAATATCACGTGAAAGTGAAAATAAAATTTTAAATATAAGAGCATTAAGGAAATCCTCAATTATATTAAAAAAAATTGAGTTCTATGGATGGATGTTATAAATTTTGAAGCATTCAATATTAAGAAATTTATTTTTTGATTTATTAAATTTGGACTTCTGACTTGTCTTGTACTCAAATTTTGAGATTCAATGGATTCTAGAAAGACTACAATTTACAGGTACATAGAAACTTCAAAATAGAAACTTCTAAACAACAGACATGGCAACTTAAATATATTTTCACAAATCACAACCTTTTCTTTTTACAAAATAAACAAATAAATAAAATCTTTTGTTCTTTGAAATTCTTTCAAATTTTTTGCTGTTCTGTAAGCCTTGTTTCCAGAAAAGAAAAGAATCGGATTTTTTTTCCTGTCCAATTATTCTTCGATGTGTATATATAGTAGTGTTATTGTACAAGTAATGGCGACAGTATCAATTTTAATATTCTTATGGAAACAACCCTCAATTTAGGACACGAATCAGCTACAATTCATATATACAAAATATTTTCTGATATGGTATGAATGAAGGTTAAAACAGGCTCAAGGCCACAATCACAGCTTATAATAACAGCATCATTGTTAAAATTGTTCCCAAAAGATACTGTTGCTGGATTGGTCTGGCATCCAAATAAGCAATGCTGGCGGGAGGTGGTGAGCTTTCAGTAGCAACAGCAGGAAGAGGTTTTGAACTCCCAGTAGTAGCAGCAACGGCAGGTGGAGGGGCGCCAACTGTTTTCAATATTGTTCCCACCAACCACTGAACATCAGCTGGTTTCACATCCAAATAAGGGATGCTGGTGGAAGTAGAAGCCGGAGGAGAGGGAGGCGGTGGACCTCCAGTAGCAGCAGGTGGGGGGGGGGGGGGGGGGGGGGGGGGGGGCAATTTGCAGGACCTCACATGTACCTCTTGGGGCATTTGCCTGCTCATAATTTTTGCCAAAAAATTCAGGTAGGATTAGCTTTAACAATACTTCTAGCAAATAATTCCAATTGGGTATATTTTGAAATTGTGAGAAGTGCAAGTGTTATCAATATTAAACTTGTTCTAGTATAAGATCTTTACGAATTTAATCTTCAAAACTTAGACGCAAAAAAGCATGAAATGATGAGAAAACGAATAGAAATATGAATTTTCATTTGATAACTTTGTAGTGACATACCTTGCAATAGGCAACAATGGCACATCCGCAAGTTGACCATTCACTGCATCCAGAGCTTCTAGGGCACCCCCACCATCACTTCTCTACAACAACTCTAAAAAATGAATATCAAAACCATTTTTCCAATTCTTTTCCCCCAATTAAAATTTTGCAATGATGTAATGAACGCATATCAAATACATATATACCTGATAAAAATCAACAGCAATGAAATTTGGCCACCGGTTTCCAGCTGCTTCGTGGCAACCAGTGGCCATACTAAATAATTGAGCAGAATTGTCAAAGCAAGATTGTGTTACATTGGGAATAGCAGGAAAATAGTTTTGAAGAATTAGTGAAACTGATTTTGCGTTCATGGGAGGTGATTTAGCCCTATTTATACACGAACCAGCTTTCATTCCCCTATTTCCATCTGCAATTTCATGGCGAAAAATCAAAACTGGCCTTTAGATATCTAAATAAATCTTTAAAAGATAGTAAAATACTGAAACATATCAACTCACAATCATTTTCTATCACATATCTCCAAGTAAAAGCAATGCCCTCAGAGGCCTCTTTATCTGGTTTGGATGTGAAGACCACCAAGCGCTTATTCTGCTTGGCCATATCATCCACCGTTGGCCAATCTTCACTATTCTTAGGCAGCTTTGATACAGGGAACCAATATTTCTTGAGACTAGATGCATCAAAAACCTTGGTCAAGCCTTGTGGGGCCATTACATAATCCTCAATGAAAATGGTAACAATTTCTGATGGGTTTGCAGCCAAGAAGGCTTCAACCTCTTTTAGCACATTGATGGCAGGTTGCTGAGGAAGATCAAATTTGGTGTGTTATCAATAAAAAGATAAAAAATAACCCAAATTATATTAGATTGGAAACTAAGCAACATCAATGAATGAACTTACAAATGCTGTGTAGTTGTAACAATTGCCACCAAAAGAGTGACATAGCCAGATGTCATTATTAAAGTCATACATATCTAGCATAAGCCCTCGAATCCCATTCTACAAATAGAATATACAGTTTGCATTAGCAGACTAATTTTAGTTGGCAGGATATTTAGCTAATCTAATTTAAAGAAAAGAGAATAAAGTTTTCTAAAAGAAAACTTTGTTAACCCTTTGCAATTTTCCAATTGAACAGTAACTTTATTTCCATTTTACATGGTTAAACAGTGATTACACATTCATAGAAGAGAAAAGTCTCATTAAAAAAAAGTTCTTTTTATCCCGCGCAACTTTTCCAAACAGTAAAAACGAAATAGTGTTATCTTACATTGAGTTGACCGGTAACAGAGTCTTCTTGATTGGTAGGAGCAAGCAGAATTGATATATCCGAGGGTTTGGAGGGTTGTAGATCAGGTTTGATAAAGGTAACACATAAAATAAAATAAAAAACTGGTGAGCTCATGTTTGATCCAAATAAAGAAAATAGGTGCGCCTCTGCTGACAGCTTAAGCTTTTGGTAGAAATGATTAGCGTTCTTTTCCGTTAAACGTGCTAGTGCAGAGTGAGTACCAGGATGGGTGACCTTCTGAAAAGTGCTTGGCCTAGCCGCATCAGCGTGTTGTGTAGGATCAGTACTAGAATGGGTGCCCTCTTGGAAAGTGCTTAGCCCGGCCGCATCATTTGGTATCAGAGCCTATTATCGGGTCTGGTCCCACTGCTCCAAGTTCGAGGACGAACTTCCTTATAGGGGGAGGGAATGATATGTCTGAGGGTTTGGAGGGTTGTGGATCAGGTTCGATAAAGGTGGCACATAAAGTCGAAAGAGACTGGTGAACCCATGTTTGATCCAAATAAAGGAAATAAGTGCGCCTCTGCTGTCAGCTTAAGTTTTTGGTAGAAATAGTTAGCGTTTTTTCCGGTTAAGCGTGCTGGTGCAGGATAGTACCAGGATGGGTGGGAAATGCTTGGCCCAGCCGCATCAGCATGTTGGTGCAGGGTCAGTACCAGAATGAGTGTCCTCCTGAAAAGTATTTGACCCGGCCGCATCAAAAATCGCACCTGTGTGAGATTTGAAGTTAAGAAGAGCAAAAGAATTATGGGCTGTTAGCTATGAATATTTGTTGAATGCCAGACCTTTTACATGCAACAAAAAACAATCAATACTTCTCCTTCATTTCGTTCTCTCTTAGGTACATTATCAAACAGCAAATAAACAATTAACAAGCATAATAAAGAAACCAACTTTTGATGTTGGGCTCAAAGGCTGAGTCCGGATGCATCTGGATCTTGTATTTCCATTTGCAAAGCAAGTGTCGCATCGCAATCCGGGATCGCATGGAGTATTTGGTGAACAGGTCTCTCCCAACTGTTTGATTCACAAAAACACAAATGGGGATCAAAAGTAATGATTCTGAATTTAATAAAAGTTTGAAATGTAAAACTCGAATCAACTATATATTTATGTGTGTGTATGTGTGTGTATATCAGTATGTGTATTGTTAAAAACATTATATACGGAACATGCAAATTTGAATTGAAAAATTTGCATAATATTGATTTTCTGACATTTTTAACAGATATCTGCATTCGAATTATAATTAATTTCAAAAAATTAAGGGAAGAGAACCTTAAGACTGGAACAGCGGGTGACGAATAAACAAAGGCCAACGAGGAGAAGTTGGATAGAGAAATTAAAGAAAACATTTAATTCCTGCAATTTAAATAATAATTTTTTTGAGTTCGTCACATTCAGAAAAAAAAAGGTAATAAATTTGTTAAAATAAAATAAAAGAAAATGATAGAATTGATAAAGCTGCATACCTTCATTTCCGGAATTCCGTATGTATTGGATGAGAAAGACAGAGAAATAACAGAGGAAGAAGATTAAAGATAGAGATAGAAATTATGGCGGAGAGGCTTATTTAAAGGTTTGGATTTTATAATTGTTTTGGCTTATCGATTATTTGGCAAATTTTTATTGGTTTTTTTACCTGTTTCTAGAAAAATTCCACTGATTTTGTCTTCTATATTTCCAAAAAATAATTTATTCAAATCAATTTTAACTATAATTATACTATTTAATGAAAAAGATTAGTAAATATGATAATTCAAGCAACAATACGAAAATCATGACAATTGATGTTATCAATTACTATATAGCTAGCATATAATTTATTTCATTTTCTGTATTTTTTTTCAATTTTTATCTTAATAGTTGAAATTATAATTTTTATGACATATTTAAATAAAAATTTATAAA
Source organism: Garcia nutans (assembly GCA_947685225.1). NCBI lineage: Eukaryota > Viridiplantae > Streptophyta > Magnoliopsida > Malpighiales > Euphorbiaceae > Garcia > Garcia nutans. The sequence continues at coordinate 3,756,903 of CANTUV010000059.1, read as the reverse complement.
TTTAAGCCATTCAATATTTATAATTTTTTAAAGCATTCAATATTTATAATCTATTGTTGCATTTCTTAAGTTTTGACTTGTGAATCACTATTTGGAAAATAAGGTTTTATAGGAATTTAACTTAATTAAATTATAATTTATAAATTTTTATATTTTGAATAAATTATCAAATTTAATTTTTTAGCATAAAAATAATTTTAAAATGGAAAAATTTTAACTTTTGTAAAATTAACTCTATTTTTATAGAGTAAAACCAGTCATATATTGTTATTATAAAATTCTGTTATCACATATCTATTATTTTTTAGAACTATGTATGTATATAGTGTAGTTAAATTTAAATATAGTAATTTGTAATTTAGAACTATGTACGCATATAGTGTAGTTAAATTTAGTCCATCAAAATAAATAAAAGTATAATGTTTTTATAAAAAATTTAATTTTATTAAAATTTGATACTCAGTTAAATTACATAAATATATATGTTAATTTAGAGTTTCAATATTGTTAATTATTTTAAATAAAATAAAGATGTTAAATAAGGTAGCTATAATAGTATAAATGTTGCTGCCCATTACGGATGGGCGGTGCTAGTGGTCAGAAAAAAAGAGCTTTTTACAAAACTGTCAAAAAAATTGTTAAGTCTACGAGATTCTCAAAGCATTTTTAAATTTATCATTATTTATAATTAATTTATAAATTTATTAAATTTATATAATTTATTATGAGTTTATTATATTAATGATAATTTCTTTAGATTTATTATGAGCTAATTATGAATTTATTATATATATTTTTTAAAATATTAAAATATTTCTAATAAAATATAAAAAAATTATTAAATATAATAAAGAGTGAAATTTTCTCTAGGTTCTCTGAAAAAAAATAGGCCTAGCCCATTGTGTACAACAGACCTCATTTGTTAGCCCAATTTTGTTTTTCTTTTAAATGAAAATTTTAAAAAATATCTCAGTATTTTTATATATTAAATATATAAACTGGATAATTTTGAAGAAAAAGAAAAATTTTGAATATATTTATATTTTTTAGAATATTGTTTATAGAAATCCCATGTGTTTAATGAATCACAAATGACATATCCATGCATATATGCCAAACCTTACATTACACATATATCATTAGAAAACCCAAATTGCATGTATTTTATTTATATATACATATATGCAAAATATATTTTAACAGAATAATAGCTATCTTATAATATATTTAAAGTAATGTTTTATAATAATTTAATTCAATGATATTGATAATTTTACGTGAATTAAATTGAATTGATTGTTATTTTATTTCTTTTTAAAATTTAAATCTTAAAAGTACGAATAAAGTGAAAGAGAAAATTATATCATATACTGTTTTTTGATCTATCTTTTTTTTTACTGCTTTTTTCTTTTTTCTTTCATTTTTAACTATTTCTTTTTTTCAATTTTACCTTTTTTATCTTTTTTTTTTCAATAATACAGTGACATTTTTTCTCATTCATTTTCTACTGCTGCTCCATCAATAATATCATCAGTAATATCATCCATTATTGATCAGTTATAAGTTAAGTAAAGGCTATGACTTAGCAAATTGAGTAGGAATTTTCAGGTTTAACATTTTTACTTTGTATCGAGAAGGAAATGGAGATGGGAAGTGAAATGATCGACGATGGAGATACAATTTGCGGTTGATTGAAGAGAAACATGAGAGTTGAGAAACTGTTGGTGGTGGTGATGCTTCTATGATTATATTAGTTGATTAAGATTGGACAAGACATGAACTGAGGCACTAGCTTCTGTTTCTTCCGTTTCTCGCTCTTTGCGACAATGATTTTATAAAAGCCATTGTTTATAGCAATTCATTTGCTTACCATAATTTTTTCCTTTTGCATTTTGTTTATTCACAGCTTGATAATATATTTATTCAACATTTATATGACAATTGCTTTCATTTTTATGTTTTCAGTCTCATAGTCGATTGAATCTCTCTGTGTTATCCTCTTCAGTGCAGCAAATTATTTTGATCGATATTTATCTATGAATCCAAGCAAAGTAAGGAAGTTTTTAGTATGTAATATCGTCAACTCATTGTTATAAATACTAACTCTTCGATATTTTATATACATAATTATTTAAGTAGTGTTGAATGACATTAAATTAATATTGTTAGATTCAATATTTATAGTATATAGTCAGCATTATAGGAATGGACATAATAAATTATATAATCTAATATAATAAATTATAATAATTAAAAAATAAATAAAGTAAGATGTTAAAATTTAATATAGAAAGATTATTCAAATGATTAAAAGATAATAAAACGAACATCAATCTAAATTTAAAAATAATAAAAAAAATATTATATAACAACATATACTAATTATATATATTGATATATATTACATATATTAATATATCACACTTTTTGTATTCTCATGTTAATATTATATATTAGTTAATTTATAATAAAATATATTATTATATATAATATATAAAAATATATATTATTTGATTTGTAATAATATATATTATTATATGTAACATATATTAATATATATATTAATTTTTTATTGCAAATTATATGATATATATTTTTATATGTTACCCATATCAATATATATTAGTTAATTTATAATAATATATATTGATATATATAATAATATATACTGATATATATCAATTATTTTGCAATAATATATGTTAATATATATTGTTATATGTAACATATATTACTATATATGAACATATATAAGTTTGTATATTTAATATTTTATTACAAATTAATTAATATTTAATATTATATATAATATATATCAATATATATAAGTTTATATATTTGATATTTTATTACAAATCAATCGATATATGTTATATGTAACATATACTAATATATATTAGTTGTATACTGATTTTTTTATAAACTAATTAATATATATAGCATATATCGACATATATTAGTTTTATACTAATTTTTTTATAAATTAATTAATGTATATAATATATATTAACATATATTAGTTGTATATTAATTTTTTTAATAAACTAATTAATTTATACTATTATATATAATATATATGAATATATAACAATATATATTAATTTATATATTAATACTTTTTGTATATAAATTGACATAAACTAATATATGTCGATATATGTTATATATAAAATGAAATTTTTATAATTTTATATTAAAAAATATTTTTAAATAATTTTATAATATATGCTAAAATTATTTTTAAAAATTTAAATTAAATAAAATATATTAATATGAATAATAATTTAAATTTTATTTCTAAAAATATTTATATTAAATTTTTTCTATTTAATTTCTAAAATTACTCATTTATAATGGAGAGATATAGAACTTGGGAAATTAAGATGAAAAGGAAAGAAAAGGGATTTATTCAATGCAGCTTATTAATACAATGATGATGGTCGTTGTGTTATTGGAGGAGCTTATTATGGGACCAAGCTTGTGGCTACTATAGTTCTTCTTACAATATATTTACCTTCATCATGAACCCAACTCAATGATCCATGGGCCACATCTTCTTCCAACAATTTTGGACCCTCTATAGTAAGTTTATAGCTTAATTTTTCATTCTTTTTCTTGAATACCAAAGTATATGGCTCCACACTTGCCTTTATTCGATTCATTGGTGTCAACTTTGCTGTATAATTGGACATTCCTTCTCCAACATTAGTTACAGTCCTTTGAAATTCATGGACAACTACTTTCCCAACTGAATCTGAATCATCATCAATGAAATAAGCAATGAAAGATGGGTAATTAAGATCCAAAGACTTGTTTACACAATTGTAATTGCTGGATCTTGTGATGGTTTGTATTTGTTTCTTTGTGTAGTTCATTGCATAAAGAAGCTTTATATAGTCTTCTATTTTAGCATCATAGATAAGTCCTCGTTCAATTGCCTTGTTGGCATCCACTTGGCTAGCTCCTATGTCTATTGGCGTGGCTGCTTGCAAATTTGGATCTGCTTCATCTTTAATGAGGCTGTGGGTCTTATCTAGTGGATTTGCTGTGGTAACAAGTGCAGATCTAATGGCTGCAGGACTCCAATGAGGATGTGCCTTCTTTACAAGTGCAGCCACACCAGCAACATGGGGGACTGACATTGAAGTGCCTGAATCAAGATTGAATTTGCTAAACAAGGGATGTTTGCGAACCGTGGTTATTGAACTAATTGGAGACCATGATGCTAAGATTAATGAGCCAGGAACAATAACATCTGGTCTTAGAACATACTTGCATTTTATAAATGGGCCTCTAGAGCTTCGATGCCAAACCTTTGGTGCTGGTTTTGTGCCAATAATTGTCTTCTGAAATTGCAAACTTCCTTCGAGTTCATTTTTTTTTTGTGTATAATCTATTAGCCTCTGGCCATCTTTTAGTCCCATAAATGCTGCAGGAAATGAACTCTGAGTGTAGTATTCTGTCAGAGTTATATCTGTAATGAAAATAGCTGCTGTAACGTTTGCAGATTCCGCATGTTCAACTTGATCACTGATACTTTTTCCTATGTTTCCTATTTTTCACTGATAATCTTTACACACAACAATATTTTTCCTATTTTTCTTCATTTCCTCCACACTTTCACATCCATCCAAGAAAATTAGATCTCTTTGGCTTAGAGAATAGTTTCCTGGATACAATGTGCTAAATCTGAGCCGGTATACTTTTATCTTTGAGTTTTAAGTTTGCAATGTCCGGTTTATTTACTCAACTTATTTTTTGTTTGTGCAGAAATGGCGAAAGGATCTGCCTTAAAAGAGTTAAAGTGAATGGCAGAGCGAGCTAATGAACTTGAGGAAGAAGGCTCGCCTTGATAAGGGGAAGGGATGGGAGGCGGGTGATCCCAGTTGGGAGTAGCAGAGGGGGAAAGAGCCTGAAACTAGGATCGTAGATCCTGTCACCCCCTCAACCGAGATAGTGCATGGCTAATATAGTTCGATGAGACTAGCCGCTGCATTGGTGGATAGGCTCGGAGGTCCCCACAAGTCTGAGTTTTCTGTGAGGGACCCTTCTGTGCAACGGGTTCTATCAGTTATTCTTGGGGAGATGATCCGGGAGAGGCGTGAGCACCTTTAAATGGATGCAACCATTCTAGCCTCTGAACTTCAGGTTTCTGTTGCCGCGGTAAGCAAACCAAATAAATTGCCAATTATGGTTGTGTTGATTTTTCATGATCCAGAATAATTTTTGGTTTTTCTATTTGCAGCTTGCTTAGCTTTGCCATGATACCTCTGAGCGCCTGCTGAATATGTCAACGAACTTCCATCATGCTCGTCAGGAATCTGAGTGAGCATACAAAGGGTAGACGAGCTAGAGGATGCGTTAAAGTCTGAGCATGAGGCTCTGCGAGTAGCACAAGAGTCTCTTAAGACTGCTCCCGAGGAGCTGGAGTGAGAAAGGAAAGCGAGTAATGTGCGGTATATACACCCGGGGTATGTATCGTTACAGCCAAGCTGTGTCAAAGTGTCTCAAAGAGGAGAATCCAGGCATGGATTTGTCTTGGATATTTGATATTGAAATAGACCAGATGGCTGACGAAGAGCCTGAAGAGGAGGATGAGGAGGAGATAGGAGACACTATTCCAGAGAACACTGGAGACAATGATGCCTAGCCGGGCCTTTATCCCTTCTACTCCACCTCATTTTTTTTGCTCAATCCAGAGCTTTTATATTTTTATTTTATAAATATATAGCTCGGTATAGAGTGTTTGTATAGCCTTCCGATTGCTTGTAAATATTTTCTCATTAATGAAATTGAGCTGAATTTTGAACAATCAAGCATGATAGTTATAATGTTGATGACGTGTGGTAGGAGTGTTTTTATGAGGGCGCATTTGTAGCATAAAGTTCATAGCTTAGTTGACTGCTAGTTAGTTTGGATGGCCAGTTCATTTTTGCCTGAATATTTTTCTTTTACTAAGTATATTTACATATGCAAGGTCTTTTACATAAATAATAGCTATTGAAAATATGTCTTCAAGTTATTGGCATTCCACGCTCTTGATACTTCATTCCCGTTTGTAGTCAGAAGCTTATAAGTTTTGCCTTTTAGTATCCCAGTTATTTTGTATGGGCCTTCCCAATTTGCTCCTAGTTTTTTCGGTCTTGCTACTCTATGTGCGGTAATAACCCTTCTGAGCACCATATCGCCTATGTCATATTGCTTACGTCGGACTCTCTTATTGTGAAAACTTATAATCCAAGCTTTATAGGCCTAGGTGTTAATTGCAGCTTGTATTTGTATCGGGATTGCTCTCTTTTGAACTCCAGGATGTCCAGGTTGTATTTGATGTCCGAGTCTTGGTTTTTTTAGTAGCTGAGGATTCTCCCTGACGAAATATTGATTTCGATGGGGATGACAGCCTCCGTGCCATAGGCCAATGCGAAGGGGGATTTGCCTGTGGACGTCCTGGGTAAGGTGCGGTAAGCCCATAGTACATTGTAGAGCTCTTCTTTAATCTCTGGGTTGCTCGTAGAGCTCGGTAACAAAGTTGCCAGGATCTATGCCTTCATTATTTTTCTTGGCTCATACCAAATATCAAATCTTCCCAATTGAGTTGCCCATTTAGTGAATCATCCTAAAGTTTCAGCTTTTGCAAGATCTTTCTGAGGCAGGAGTTTGTACGTACGACGATGGTGTGTGCATAGAAGTACGACAATAGTCTTTTCGAAGCGGGTTTAAGGGCTAATGTTAACCTCTCCGGGGGGATTACCTTAGCTCAGGACCCTTCATGGTATGGTTGGCATAATAGATGGGGTACTGCAGGTTACCTTCTTCCCTGATCAAACCGATTCGACCGCAGCCGCCAAAACTGAGAGGTATAAGAATAATGGCTCTCCATGGATTGGACAACTGAGGAAGGGAGGAACTCAAGAACTTTTTAAGCTCGGTAAAAGCCTATTGATATTTCACAGTCCATTGGAATTGCTTCAAGCCCTTCAGAATTTTGTAAAACGGTAAGCATCTTTTGGCCGAGTAGGAGATAAATCTTCCAAGGGCAGTGATTTGGCCGTTAAATTTTTAGACCTCTTTAAAGTTCTTGGGAGGCTCCATCTCTAGGATAGCCAGAATCTTTTTTGGATTGGCCTCAATTCCTCTCTTCGAAATCATAAATCCCAAAAACTTTTTCGACTGAACCCCGAAAGCACACTTCTCCGGGCTGAGCTTCATGTTTGTCTGTCGCAATATTTTAAATACCTCTGAAAGGTCTTGGGGAGGCTCTACTGAAATCTTAGACTTTATAATCATATCATCAACATATAACTCGACCTGGTGGCCTATCTGTCCCTGAAAGAGCTTGTTGACGACTCTCTAATAAGTGGCTCCAGCGTTCTTGAGGCCAAAAGGCATGACTTTGTATAGTAGGTGTCATTATTGGACACGGAGGAGGTTTTTCTTTGGTCCTCCCCCTTCAAAGGGATTTGGTGGTCCCGGATGAGGCATCGATGAAGTTATACTCTTCGTACCCTGCGGTGGAATATACCAAATAATCAATATTTGGCAAGGGATAGGAGTCTTTAGGATATGCTCGGTTCAGGTCAGTGAAGTCTATGCACATTCTCCATTTTTCGTTGGACTTTCTCACCAGGACTACATTGGCTAACCAGTCTAGGAATAGAATCTTCCAAATGAACTCTACCTTCAAAAGTTTATCCACTTCCTGCTTGGCTGCTAGCTATTTCTCCGGTCCCAAATTCCTTCTCTTCTTTTTGACTAGGGTGGCGTGAGGATTTAAATATAATTCATGCGTTATAAGCTCGGGCGGGATACCTGTAACATCATATGAAGACCAAGCAAAAATATCCTCATATTGTTCAAGTACCTGTTTACGAGAAAGCTCCTTTTGAGGGCTTAATGAACTTACAATCTTCAAAGCTCATCCAAATGCATGCTCAACATCCTTCAACATATCTCCAAGTTCTACTCTGGGTTGTGAATCATCTGTGGGTTATAGGGAGTCAACCAGGAGCACCATGTTGGCATTCTTCAGGAGCGCCATATAGGAGTCTCGTGTAACCTGCTGGCTTCCACTTAAGACTACCACACCCGCCCAGGTGAGAATTTTTAATAGCAAACTTTTCATAAAGATGCAAGCGTCCACCCCCTAAAAAGCAATGGTTGACCAAAGATTGTATTGTATGCAAAGTTCATATCCACAACCATGAAACAAACCCGATAGTTCCAAATGACCACATTATCACCTATCTGAACCTCCAGCATCACAGACCCTACTACCGGTATCGCCTTCCCAGATAGGCTTACAAGGGGAGCCAAGGTATCCAACGTCAACATGTTTACCGCACTTCCCTTGTCCACCAGAATGTGTTGAATAAGAAAGTCTTGAACCGCGGCCTCGACCACTAAGACATCAGCATGGGAACTGGACACTTGATCGAATTCTTCAGCACAGAAAGTAACAGCGAGCCTTTCACCTTTGTGACCTTCGGTTACAGGAGAGACCTCCCTAGACCTGCTCTTTCTAGATGTGCTAGCCGTATTGTAGTACTCTCCTCCTGCAATAACATGTATCACTCCAGTGGGGGTTCTCTTCTGAAATCGGGAAGATGGCTCAGAATCATTGTCAGATCTGCTGCAGCCACAGGACCTTGCAATGAACTACCATAACTCCCTAACTTATATTCGCCTCTCTATCTCGTTCTGCAACTTGGTACAGTCGTTGGTTTTATGATGGGTGCCTCTATGGAAACTGCAATATAGGCTCTGATCTTGGTTAGGATCCTCTCTCATTGGCCTGGGCAAGTTGACCTCTATGTTGTCCTTCAGCCAATGCAGAATAGTTTCGGGTGAGGTGTTCAATGGGCTTAACCTCTCCCAAGCTTCTGCAATGTGATAAGCTTTTTGAGAGTGTTGCTGGTCAGATGGTTGGATAGTGCTTCAGCTGTGTTCTTTCCATGAGCTGCCTGGCTTTGAAGTCTTAAAGTAATCCGGTCTATGAGCGCTTGACTTCAATGGCTGAACTGATGTCTTTGGCGATTGGTCCTTTCTAGAGGCTCGAAGTTCTTCCTATATTCGGTCATTCTTTTTCCATGCGGATATACTTTTAGGCTCGGTCCATCAGGTCAACAAAATTCTCTGGAGGGTTCTTACTCAAGGAGTTGGAAAACTGCTTGCATTCGGTATTCCAAATCATCGCCTCTAAGGCTAGCTCGAAGTTCTCCTTAGAAATCTTGTTGACAGTCTGGTTAAACCTCTTAACGTAATGCCAAAGTGTTTATTTAGGCTTTTACACTATTTTGAGTAGATCCGCCAAAGTTTGCCTGGGGTTGATGGACACCTTGAACTTATTGATGAACAGCTCAGTGAGCTGCCCAAAATTAAATACGGAGTTCGGTTCCAGGCTTTTTATACAAAATACGTGCATTATCGATCAAGGTCTTAGGGAAAAGTTTGCACAAGGCTGAGTCAGAGGTGGTATATACCAAAACGGTATTGTATAAGCTGTCAACATTTGTCCGGAGATCAGACGAGCCATCATATTCTTTCATTTTTGATATATGGAAGCTCGGGTAGATGTCTGTTAGGATCTCTTTGGATAATGAGGATAGAAAGGCGGTATCATGCTGTTGTATGACTTTTTTACTCATCATCTTGATTCTCTCATCAACAAGGGCATTGAGATTACCCTCGGACACTTTTGTTTCCATATGCTTCTGCTCGATATGGTGTTGGGTAAGGTTGACCTCTGACTCAGAATCAGTGTCTTCCAGAGAATAGAGTCTCCTTCTTACTTGGTTTTGCAGTCCAGGTGAGTCATCCCTTACAGGGTGCTGGTTAAATTCCTTAGAGACGGTCGGGGGGTAGTAGCCCGGGGATAGTGTTTGAGGATGAGTTTTCTGAGGCGGGGCTTGATTGGTAGTTGGATGTTCTTTGTGGGGGTGAGGCTGCTCGGTCTGGTGTCTTATAATAGAGATTAGATCTCTGATAGAGGCGGTTAGTTCTTGAGCCATCTGTTCTGCCAGGCCCTCTGGGAGCATTGGTATTTGGCTCATATGTACTAGGGGAGAATAAGGCTGAAGTAGGTTTGTTGTAGAGGGTTCGACTATGGGGGCTAGAGTTGCCGAGGGTCCAACATTTTCTGGTTTTGGGTGATTCGAGGTGTGATTAGACAAAGTGTTTTGGGGGACGTGTTGGCATTGAGGGGTGTAAGGAGACTGAATGTGTTGGTTTTGTGGTGTGAAAGGATGATTTGGGGTTTGGGTTCTATTCTCCATCTTCGGGAATTAGCTAGTCCACGCTCACCACACTGGTGATGTGGAGGTGAACTTACGGACTAAAGGCTTGGCTGGAACTTCTTGGCTTAATGCTAGCGCCGAAAGACCTGCAAGACAAATAGGAGGCTTGAGCTCCAGTGGGGAAACTCCGATACTTAAGTAAGTACTCTACCTTGTGCTGAATATAGGTAGCCAGAGTTCTCAAAAGAATGCCCCTTACCTGTACGTTTAAGCTTCCTTTATATATGTGAGATAGTGGTGGACAAACTCTGTCGGTAGTAGGAGATAAACTCTGTCGGACGTGGAAGACAAATTCTGCCAGATGTAGAAGACAAACTCTGTCGGACTCGAAAGACTCTAGGTGATGGGAGATAAACTCTTCAGATAGTGAAGTGTCAAGGAATATTGTGAGAAACGATGCGTTGGTCAACAAACCGAGCCTATACGACGAGCTCGGTTGACAAGGACTGTTGATCGCGTGTCAAGCTCGCTACAAGAGGCGTGGCTTGTTCCGAGTTATGTATGCCCAGCTAGGTACAATGAGATGGTCCGGCTCAATTGCTTAGCTCGATCTATAGGTATACACTAATAATAAATTAAAATTTACAATATAAAATAACTAAAATTATTCCAATTTGATCATCTTTTTTACTATAAGCTTATTAATTTCTTATAATTATAAAACATTCTACACTCATTTATATTGTATTTTATATAATTTAACAAATAAATTTACGACAAATTTAACGTGCGATATCTTAAACATTAAAAAGGGATATCTATTCAACGATTGGTCAAGAGCATTCTGATAAAAAAAAAATGGTCAAGAGCATACAAAATCATCGTATAATAATTAATTAATGAAATCATATGTAAAAGAAATTAGACTAAGCAAGATTTTTGCACTATATTGTTTGAAATGTGGAGAACAAAATATATACAAAAATTGATATGATGCCGAATCTTGGAGCCCAATATCTCCGAGCCGACAACCATATTATAAATGTCATGTTTGCTCAATAAAATATGTTAAGATGATTTATAAGAAAGTTTTATTTTTATTAATTGAAGTTGAATTTTGACATTCAATATTAACAAAAGGTAATTTTTAAATAGAAAAAAATGTATAAAAATGACCCGTGGTATATTGCACATTCTATTATATATTTTTTTAATCTATTCGCTTTTTTATTTTTCTAAAATGACTTGTATCAGTATAACGAATTTGGAAATTATTATTTATTCAATACGAATAGTAAATAAATGATATTTTTAAAATTAAAAGTTAAAAAAGTTTTTTTATAAAAAAAAAATATTTTTAAAAAAATAATTTATTTTTAGATATTTAAAAAATTAAGGGAAAAAAAAAAGAAGAAAAATTTCAACTTGGAGTGGGTGGCTTAATTTCTCCCCGTTTTCATGGCCTAACTAAGAAATTTGAAACCCATAGTCTGGTCCAGATATCCACATAAAGGCCCGCTGAAAATAAGGTGGACCTTTGACAAAAAGGGATAACGTATTTATGAAAAATATTCTGAAAGATTGCGTAAACAGCCTAATAAAACTACGGAATATGATATCTTTCGACATATTTTTTTAATTTTTATTTTTTTTATTAAAATATTTTAATTATTTTATTATAAATTTATAATAAATTTATTATAAAATATATAAAATTTATAAATTTATAATAAATTAATTATAAATTAATAAATATATAATATTTTAATAAATATTTTATAAATTATAGTATTTTAATAAATAATTTATAAAAAAATAAATTTAAAATTATTTTTAATTTTTTTATATTTTTATCAAAAGCCTAAAAAATTATAACATAACGATAGAAGTATGTTCATTTCGCTCTTTTTTTTTCTTTATTATGCCTTCCAAATAAAAGTGATTGTGGATTTTGGGTACATGTTTGGTTTACAAATTTCAATTAATTGTTAAGGATAGAAATGGCTTGTAATTAAATAGTGAAATCAGAATATATATAAATTTTTAAAAAATATTAATAAATTTTTAAATGAAAAAATAACATAGAAATTATATTAATTAAAAGGAAAGGAAACTGTAACTGGTATTAAATTAAACCTAATAATAGGTAAAATTAAATTAAATCTAATAGGTAAAATTAAAGGTAGTTTAATTAAATATTATAAGGTCAACTCGGTTCTCTATAGTAAGATAAGTGAGAATAGGATTGGTAACGGGACGAAACGAAAGTTAGAGGGTTAATCCCCATCTCTGTCTCAGTCTTAATAGGGATTTCCCTCCGCATAAACGGAGCAAATCTATCTCTGTCCTGCTCCCGTAGAGATCCCTAAAATAATTTTATTTTTATTTTTTTAAAATTAAAATATAATAATATAAAAAGTAATTAATTTGTAATAATTTTATAATTAATAGCACAAATTATTAATTTTATAATTAATAACACAAAAAAATTATTTTATTTTATTTTAGAGTTTAAATATTAAATATTATTTTTATTTATATAGATTAATATAATTTTTATAATATATAATATAATATAATAAATAAAAATAAAATATATATAATAAAATAAAATAAAAAATATATAATATAATATATATAATATAATATATTTTTTATATAAATATATTCAAATTTCCGCAAAAATAGAAATAAAATTCCCACAAGTAAAAAGTACTCTTTCTATCTCCTCGAGTCTTGATAGACAGAGAGAATTTTCTCTCCGCCCCTATTCCCATGAAAAAAAATGAAAATTTTTTATCCCGTTGCTGACTCTAAGTGAAAAGGATACTCCAGTACATATATAGTACTCTCCAATATTCATTGCAATATGATCTGACCCAACTCACTGGTAGGATCAAATTATTTTATTTAAAATAAATTATATTACAAAATTAATTTTAATAACCAACTACCAACATAAACCGATAATAAAATTTAAATACATTATAAAAATAAATATAATTTATTAATATTATATATTTCTCTCATTTTTATTTTAAAAAATATTACTTAGTTCTCATTACTTATTTGTATCTTAAAGTCTAAAATCTTTATATATTACTGTTTAAAAAATTAGCATATTTTTTATTATATAATATTTATTTAATTATGTCATGTTTAATTTTAATCGAATTAAAAATATATATAATTAATGTGAAACAAAAAAAATTTTACACAACCCTTGAAATAAAATAAAAAAAGTAAAAAATATTAGAAAATAATTTTCTATTATATGTTTACTTTCCCCTCTTAATTGAATGGGATCTTGGATATCATAAGATGGATTTTCGTATTTCTTTGTTTCGTTTTTGCTTCAACAGAACGTGACTACGACTCTACATTCATTAATTACGACTTTCGTCACTTATTTTTGTTTCTATGCTAACACTTGAATGGCATATGAAATTTGCAAAATTAGATTAAGAAAAAGGACAAAAATAATAATGAACATCTATAAATTTATTTTTTTTATTTATAAAACTTAACATAAATAAACTTAAAATTTTCAATAAACTATTATCCTTTAATTTTTCGAGCAGATGAATATTTTTATAAACATATCCACATTTAAAAAAATTATGTTATTGGCATCTAAATTTTTTAATATTTTATTATAATATCTCATTTTTTTTATTAATTGCATATGAGACCCAAATTCAAAATCAAAACCTAAGTGAAGTAACATACTTTTAACCATCAAGTCATAATTTGATAGTTATTTTTGTTAATCAATATAGTATCTTAATTTTAAGGAATATTTATAAATAAATTGTTTTGATCAATATTCATTACTACTCCGTGATGGTTGCCGAAACCACCAAAATAATTCCTGCTCAATTGTAAAATAAAAACTGTAGAAAGGATGAGAAAGGTCGAACCCTAGGGACTAGCCTTGCCCAAGGCCAACCAGACCTAACAGCAAACTGGAAAAAAATCAAAAGCAAAATAAATCGGGGATTTATCAATTTAATTATGGTAAACGAAATTAAACAGCTGAACTAATAATCAAAACCTGATCAATGAGAGTTGAATTCAGTCAAGGACAATTCGCAATGTGAAGTTCATATTGGTTGATCATCGATAAAAATAAACTCTTTTAATTAACACAACAGACAGGTTATAATAATTGAAAAAGCATCTCCGAAAAATCTCTCCGAACTTAATAGGCTAAACAAGACAAGCGCTAAGAAAAGCCCCTAATCGATTAACAATCCTAACAAAAGCAGTAGAATTTAATTAATCAATTGCAATAAAAACTAGAGAGACCCTGCCCTAATCAATAAACCTAAAAGCAAGATTCATTTAAATTAGATCGTGTTCTCACTTAATATAACCCAAAGGCCTGGTTACAATCAGATTATACCAATTGCTACAGAAAACAAATCAACTAAACAATTACGGATTTAGTATCAATGAATAGCAATGCAAATTCCTACTAGATGAAAAACGGGCCCTGTTTAATCAAATAATAAGAATTCACTAAGGGAGATAATTTCCCCAATAAACCACAGAGAAAACACGAATGCAATGAAAATATAAAGAAGTAAATAAGCACAATAAAATCTCACAACCTTAAGAACTTCAATCTTGAATTAATCCTCGACTGATTGGAAGAAATTAGCTACGAACAGTCATGGAAGAATGCTTCCCAGAAAAAAAAATCATAAGAACAAGAGTTTCTGCGTAAAAAAAAAAGTCTTTAATCCCTGATGGTTGGTGATTTTATTTCGGTTGTCCAAGAACGTGTACCCCGAGAAATCACCAACTATCGCCTAATTATATCCAAAAATAACTGCCTAATAAAATATTTACAAAAAGATCCTTAAAAACTAGTGTTTAACCTTCTTCCTATCATTAAAATTAAGTTCAAAACGACATCCAAGTATGCCGTATCAGCTGTGTAAGTAAACAGCCCCGTCCAGCAGCTCCTGGGGCTTAGCCTTGGGCAAGGGTAACTCCAAACAGCTTCAAAACGTCCTCCAAAATTCCAGCTTCAAAGTCCTTTCCTCAAAAATGCTCTCAATTAAGCTCCAAATGCTTCCTTTTGTCAAATCCAACATTATCTAGCAAAATAGTATGAGACCAAATAAAACTCACATTTTTAATCATAAACAGCATCAATTTAAGACGATTTAAAGCACAAAAACATGTTGGATTTGCGAACTAACAAATTCCCCCACACTTATCCCATGCTTGTCCTCAAGCATGAACCAAAGCTTAAAATCATATCTAATAGGAAACCACGAACTTCACTTCATAACTCAACCGTACACACATAAGTTCCCCAAACAACTCAACATAACAAACGAAAGTCCAACCATCAACATCATTCCATTGAATCTCAATTGAAAAAGGTTACACTAAGGACTCACAAATCACGCACACACACCTACGAAGTTTGAGTCAACAAGAATTTCATCGAGCAATTCCCAAAACAAATAAAACATATTTTTATAGCTTCATAATATAAAACACAAGTGAATGTCCATATACTCTCCTCCAAATCCCCTCTCCACTAATGTAGGACAAACGGTTACTAAGGATTAATAGGTCTTTTGCTTGGGTAAGGCTAGGGTGAAGTTACAAATGAATGGGATCGTGTAAAGGCTAAAAAGAATGAGAAAATAGATCTTTTACAATCAAACTAATAGAGCAATGCATAAAAACATGACTAACTTGACTATAACTAAACAACTTAACATAAAAACAAACTAAATCCAAATAAACTACTTGATGACTTGCTATGAAAACAGTTAACACAACTTTCTTTTTGGTTTTCTTTTTTTTCTTTTCTTTTTTTTTTCTTCTTCTTCTTTTTTTTATAACCAAAATAACAAGACTAATTACAATCAGAGTACAAAACTAAATAAATCAAAGACACAATTATATTGACTTCCTATGTACAAAGCAAGTAAGACTCAACAATTACGTTAATTATAGAGACACTTAACTTTAGCATGCTCAAAAACAAACAATAAGCCTATAAGACCATTTTCTCATTTAAAGGGTGGTAGGCAAATGGCTTTTGGTGTATATGGCTATATTCCAGGCTGCGAAATGAATTTAGAGTACGCATTCAGCATACTACATGAGCTAGAAGGGGCTTAGAGAACGGTAACTTCCAGGTATGATAATATAAAGGACACTAATGTCGGCCAAAAGAACGCCTAAATCATTTCCAAAGTAAGATCCATCCTAAGTTAAATTTCGCCTCAAGGGAACAGAGAGGAGAGCTCTAGCATTCGTGAAGCTTTCATAAATTTTTGTTTCAAAAATTGCTCTCAAAAACACCTATTGAAAGAAATTAAGTTTCACCAAATATTTTAAAGAGTTCAAAGTGTAACAGCCTTCAACTAAAATTCAAAACAACAGGTCAATCTCAGGTCAGCACCCTCACTCACCAGTCTAGTCATCCAAAGTTCTCACATATGTTCAACCGAGTTATAAAGGCAAAGTATTCCTCTCAAGACATCCTAAAAGCTCTATATCAAGTTCAAGGACACAATAAACCCATTGAGTAAGTCCCAATATTAGCACAAAGTATCAAACAAACACCAAATCTTACTCAAATTGTCATAGGATAAGTGTTTTATCGACTAACTTCAAGCAATATTCACATGGAAGCAATCGGTTGACAGCAGTATATAGCAGCAGTAAAGCAACATGGCAAGCTCAAAATATCAAGTCAAGCTATCCTATAAAAGAGCATAAGCTAAACAGCAAAATCACAGCAATCTCAGTCAATTTATGCCCCAAAATCACAGCAGCAAAAACAAAAACAGCAGTAAAATATAACACAAAATAGCAAACCTCCCCCACAGTTATTCCTCACATTGTCCTCAATGTGGGTTCAGGGTACGATGATGTAAAAGAGAAGAGTATAAGAAACTGCCCTGTTTTGGAGGAGATACTGGCAAACCTTAATGAGAAGTGGGGTCGGCACGGCTGTCCCCAAGCCGTACCAATAAAGTTTGCATTAAGTCATTGTTGCGCTGCAATAAGTCATTGTTGCTCTGCAAAATAGCTTGCATGTCTGCTTGTTGCTGTTCTAGTAGCTGTATTCTGGCTGCTAAATCAGATGGTGTAGCTGTAGCGCGTGCGGAAGCGGATGGGGCAGCAGTGGCAGAAGGAGCAGAAGCGGCACCTCTTGAATCCTTTGTCGTCGGTTCAGCTAGCTGACCTGCAGGCATAAAAGACACAGCACCACCTTCCCCGTGGCATAATAAACGCATATAGTCCAAAGAAGCTAAATCAAGGGGCTCCATATCACAAGCTTTTTGCAAGTCATTATCTAATGAAATGAGGCGTTCATGCAAAGTTATTTTTGTAACAATGAAACCTAAAGACATTTTGCTTTTATGGCTAATATTTCTCCGAAACTCATCGGCTAACCAGTAACCTAAATTCACTCTCTTTTTCTCAACCATACACCACAAAAAGAAAAGTTCAGCTTTCGTAAGAACAGGAGCATTGTTATTGCGACCAGAAAAAGAATAAGCTAAAAATCGGTGTATGTAACGCAAAACAGCACTATGAATCAAGTTAGCTCTAGACCTGCCAGGATCAAATTCTGCATGCGGAAGTTTAGTGAATGTTCTATATGCAACTAATTGATTAAAATCATCTGTGGGGTAGTCACAATAGGAATTGATGTATTCTGGACTGAAGACCTCCTCTCTAGACACTAACTCTAAGGCCACATTGAAGTCATCAATTGAATAATGAAACATTTTACCCATAAGCCTAAAGTGAATGGATGGAGTTGAAATGCTGAATTTTCTTTTATCATGCTTAAATCTGAAGGTAGTATAAAATTCCCGAGTTAACTCAGTATAAGATGGATAATTCAATGAAAAGTATGCATGCCATCCTATATTAGCTACCAATTTTTCATATTCAGCAAACAAGTTCAACTCTTTTAAAGTGTCAACATGCACAGATTTAACAACTATAATCTCACAATTTTGGTAAAACTTGTACCTCTCCTTGTGTTCACTATCTCTGAAATGCAGATGTCCGCGAAGCGCTCTTGTGGTGGGTGGATAGGTACTTTTACCTTTTGAAATCCTCGCTCTCGTTTGTGTTGTAGGAGCTGGTACCTCTACATTCAGTTCCCCTACATCTTCTGTGGCAGGACCATCCTCTGGAGGGTTGTCATGTTGACTTGCAGCCTGCTGTACATGCGCAGGAGAGACAGGAACTGGTTCAGCTTCATTAGTGTCTGCAACAGTCTCTGCTGGCAGGTCTTCGTGCTGTCCTTCAGATTGCTCCATATGGATGGGAGGTGAGCTTTCAGCTTGCTGCTCATGAACAGAGGTAGAGTGTTCAAGTGGTTGTTCATGAGCAGAGGGCAACGGCGTGGACTGTTCTGCAATAACATGATCTGCTGGTTGGTTGAAAGCATGTGTTTGCATGAAGGATGACCAAGTGAGTTTGGTTGGCAATGTGGTTTTGTGAACAATCACCCGGTCATCTTGGTCGAAGGCAAATCTGATAAAGGTGTCTGGTGGTGGAGAATCATGTGTTGGGGCAGGTGATGTAGGTAAAGACGGCTCGGGCTGCGTTGGGTGAGACGTAGGTGTTAGCTGTGAAGACGCTAAAGGAGATGACGGTATGGATTCGGTTGGAGATGGTGGAGGTGGTTGTGATGCAGCAACAGTGGGTTGCTTACGCTTAGATTTCCTTCGAGTAGCGGTCTTTCGCTTTCGTTTGTTTGTTTTGGGCTGTGGTGGTTCAGGTGGAGGTTCTTGCCAGTAAACTAATTTCATGGGTGGTGGGTGAGGAGTAGTTTTGGTCCGTGCCATAAGGTTGAATCCAAAAATACCTGCAAGAAAATCAAACACACAAGCGCAAAACACAAACAAGCAAGGCCAATTTTCCAACTAACAACTTAGTGCAATAAAGCCCAATCTCACATTGAAACAGCAAAAGCAACAATCAAACCCATTGATTATGCAAATTAAATGCAAAGACAACTTCTAATACAGAAGCTCAACACCCATATGACCTCAATTAAACAATTTCTATTCAATGGCAGTAATGCAAGTTCACTAACCAAAATAGAAGTCAAGTGTATCATGCTCTTACTCTAGACTGAAATTTATCTAATAAACATTATGATAATGGCAGAAACAATCCCAAACAGCAAATTAATCTAAAAATGGCTCTCAACAGTATGGGGACTCGAAAATTCAGCTCATCAATGCCCAATTTTTTTTTAGCAGACCTAGGAAATAGGTGAAGATGTAGAAATCATACCTGATAAAAAAAATGAGGATTGTTGTGTGAACGGCGAACGGCGGTTCTACTCCAAAACGGTGAACGGCGAACTGATGAAGAACCGTCGAGCTGAGGTTTTGCGATTTGAGAACTCGCCGGATCTTCTCTTGGCGGAAATCTCGTCTGAGATTTTGCGAAGGAGCTTCTGTTCAAATCTCGTCTGATGAAGGGTTTTTTTTTTACGATTCAGAAGTGGGAAGAACAGAACCCGATTGTTGAAATCTCGTTGGCCGGGTTTTGGAGTAAATGGTGGATGGCGAATAGATGAAGAGCCGGCGATGATGTGATTCGCATAAGGGTGAGTTCTCGATGGGTGAAAGTGGAGCGGTGTCTGAGAGTTGAAACCGGCGGCGTGTGGAAGTGGATGTCAGGTGGTGAACGGCGGTGGTTGTGTGAAGGGAACCCTAGCAGAGCTCCTGGCTTGAATTTGTGAGAAGAGGGAATATGGGTGTGGTAATTTTTAATTACCCCACAGCTGTAGACAATAAAAGAAAAGAGTGAAATAACATTAGCTATGAGAAATAAAAACGACCACCACCTCAACTTAAAACGCAAAATAGAACTCTTATTTTTCAAAACTAAATTCGGTAAAAACACAAATAAAATCCTATAACTGTACTACTTCACCATTAAAGGCCAACCATTAACCATTCAACCCAGAACTACAGTACAAAAGCTAAGGAAGAAGAAACACTGCTCAAAAATAAAAATAAACCAAAATTAAAATTAAAACTGAACATTTTTTTAATAATAAAATAAAAATAAATAAATAAATGAAATAAAATAAAATTAATGTCAAAAAGAATTCAAATGCTAGGTTGCCTCCCAGTAAGCACCAAAGTTTAATGTCTATGGTTAGACATTCTTGAACTCCTTAAGTGAACTTCTCTGGTTCCTCCAAGTCCAAATTCTCAGACTGAGAAACCTGTAGACCTTCATAAAATGGTTTCAAACGGTGCCCATTGACCTTAAAAATTTTGTTGGTTTCAAGACTTTGTATCTCCACTGCACCATGAGAAAAAACATTAGTGACAACAAAAGGTCCTAACCATCTGGACCTTAATTTCCCAGGAAATAATCGCAATCTAGAATGAAAAAGAAGGACTTTCTGACCGACTCTGAATTCCTTTCGGGATACCATTTTGTCGTGGAAGGCCTTAGTCCTTTCTTTGTAAATTCTTGCACTGTCATAAGCATCATTCCTAATTTCTTCTAATTCTTGCAGCTGTAACTTTCTTTCCTTTCCAGCTGCATCCATCTTTATATTGCAATGCTTGATTGCCCAATATGCTCGATGCTCCACTTCAACTGGCAAGTGACATGGTTTTCCAAAGACTAACCGATAAGGTGACATACCAATCGGAGTCTTATATGCTGTTCTATAGGCCCAAAGAGCGTCATCCAGCTTAGAACTCCAATCTTTTCTGTTGGGACTCACAATCTTCTCGAGAATGGACTTCACTTCTCTGTTTGAAATTTCAGCTTGTCCACTCGTCTGCGGATGATAAGCAGTAGAAACACGATGTGTAACACCATATTTCTTCAGAAGGTTCTCCATAACCTTATTGCAGAAATGTGTACCCCGATCACTAATGATTGCTCTTGGAATTCCAAACCGAGCAAAAATGTGACTTTTCACAAAACTAACCACCGTTTTAGCATCATCAGCTCTTGTAGCTTTGGCTTCTACCCACTTTGAGACATAATCCACAGCCAGTAAAATGTAATTATTGCCACACGACGATGGAAATGGCCCCATGAAATCAATGCCCCATATGTCAAATATCTCACAAACAAAAATAGGAGTGAGAGGCATCTGATCTCGATGACTTAAACCACCTGTTTTCTGACATTTCTCGCAAGACTTACAGTACATGTAAGAATCCCTGAACAATGATGGCCAGAAAATGCCACATTCCAAAACTTTGCGAGCTGTCCTCTTAGGTCCAAAATGACCCCCACATGCTGAAGAATGACAGAACTTCAGAATTGATGGAACTTCCACACTTGTAATACATCTCCTTAAAACTTGGTCAGAGCAATACTTCCACAAATAAGGATCATCCCATATATAGTACTTAGCATCTCTCTTGATCTTGTCTTTCTCTGCTCTTGTCAAGTTATCCGGTAAAGTTCCAGTAACCAAGTAATTCACAATATCAGCATACCATGGAACTAACGGGTAAATACTCAAAAGTTGTTCATCGGGAGAGTCATCATCCAAAGGAGATGGTTTCTCATTCAATATCAAACGGCTTAGGTGATCAGCCACTAAATTCTCAGACCCTTTTTTATCCTTTATCTCCATGTTAAACTCTTGAAGTAGAAGGATCCAGCGAATAAGTCGTGGCTTTGACTCCTTTTTCTTGAGCAAATACTTTAGAGCAGCATGGTCAGAAAAAACTACCACCTTTGTTCCTAGCAAATATGACCTAAACTTCTCTAAGGCAAACACGATTGCCAAAAGCTCTTTCTCCGTGGTGGTAGTTACATTGAGTGCTGTCCAAAGTTCTTGAGGCATAGTATATGACATGAGGATTCTTCGCAATCCGCTGCCTAAGAACAGCCCCGACCGCGTAGTTACTCGCATCACACATAATCTCAAAAGGATAGTCCCAATTTGGTGGCTGGACTATCGGTGCAGAAATCAGATCCTTCTTCAACTTATCAAACGCTTCCCTACACTCTTCAGTAAACTCAAAAGGCACATCCTTTTGTAACAATTTGCACAATGGTTGGGAGATCTTCGAAAAATCCTTGATGAAGCGCCTATAAAAACCTGCGTGGCCAAGAAAAGAACGAATTTCCCGCACACTTGCGGGGTAAGGCAAAGATTTTATAACATCAATTTTAGCCTTATCGACCTCAATGCCTCTAGATGAAACAATATGACCTAGAATTAAACCTTGATCTACCATGAAATGGCATTTTTCATAATTTAAAACTAAGTTAGACTCTATGCATCGTTTTAAAACTTTTGTAAGGTTAGTTAGGCATTCATTGAAGTTATTACCGTAGACGGTAAAGTCATCCATGAACACCTCAATAATTTCTTCTACAAAATCTGAAAAAAATACTAACCATACACCTTTGAAAAGTCGCAGGCGCGTTGCAAAGTCCAAACGGCATCCGACGGTATGCAAAGGTACCAAACGGGCAGGTGAAGGTCGTCTTTTCTTGGTCCTCGGGCGCCACCGGCACTTGAAAAAAACCTGAAAAACCATCAAGGCAGCAATAGTGAGAGCGACCAGCTAGCCTTTCTAGCATTTGGTCAATAAACGGAAGCGGGAAGTGGTCCTTCCTAGTGGCAGCGTTCAACTTCCTATAGTCTATACATACTCTCCATCCATTTTGAACTCTAGTAGGCACTAATTCCCCTTCATCATTCTTGACCACCGTAATTCCGGTCTTCTTTGGTACAACTTGCACCGGACTTACCCACTTGCTATCGGAGATTGGGTAAATCATACCCGCATCTAGCAACTTCAAGATTTCTTTCTTCACAACTTCCATCATGGGTGGATTCAAACGTCTTTGAGCATCTCTACTTGGTTTGCTGCCCTCCTCCAAAAGAATTTTATGCATGCAAGTAGATGGGCTCAATCCTTTAATATCAGCAATCGTCCACCCAATGGCCTCTTTATACTCTTTTAAAACATGAATCAGCCCCTCTTCTTCCTCCTGACTAAGCTTATTAGAGATAATTACTGGCAATGTATCTCCTTCTCCCAAGTATGCATACTTCAAATGCTCGGGCAGCGGTTTCAATTCCAACTTAGGGGCCTGCAAAACAGAAGGTAAAATCTTCTCATGGTGAGAAGGTAAGCTAACATGCCTGAGTTTAGTTCCTAAAGGCTGATTTGCCTCCATTCCACACACAATTTCATGTAAGCCTTCCTCAAGTGAAAAATTTTCCTCAAGTTCCTCAATGTTGTCCAAATTTATATCCCTGCAAAGAACTACATTAAGCTGATCAGTAGTATTTAATTCAAACATTTCTTGAACTAAAGGGTCAATTATGTCAACTCCACACACACTAGACACATCACATGGATATTTCATGGCTTCATACACATTAAATTGAACGGTCTCACCATCAAATTCCATAGTCAACGTCCCTTCATAAGCGTCAATCTTTGTTCTTGCAGTGCGAAGAAAGGGTCTCCCAAGTAACAAGTCAGCAGATGTTGAGGATTTATCATCCTCCATATTAAGTACATAAAAATCAGCAGGAAAGATCAACTCACCTACTTGAACCAATACATCTTCTAGTAACCCCACCGGATATACTATAGACCTGTCCGCCAATTGAACTACAACACGGGTTTCTTTCAAAGAGCAACCCTTAAAAGATGAGTAAATGGACAGCGGCATCACATTAATAGAAGCACCAAGATCACACATAGCTTTTTTAATATCTACTTTGCCAATTCTACAAGGGATAGCAAACATACCTCGATCCTTACACTTTTGAGGAAACTTTCTTTGGATCATGGCCGAACAATTTTCTGGCATCAATACCTTCTCTTCACCGGCCAATTTCCTCTTGTTCGTGCACAGCTCCTTAAGAAACTTCGCATAACGAGGGATTTGCTTGATAGCTTCTAGTAATAGAATATTCACTTCAACTTTACGGAAGATCTCCAAAATGTCTTTCTCCTCCTTTTCCTTCCTTGAACTTGCAAACCTCTCAGGAAAAGGGGGCTGAACCCTAAAGGTTTGGGGCTGCTGAGCTTCAATTTGCTTTGGGGGCTCACTTTGCTGAATTTCTACCTCCTTCTCAGCTTCTTTCTTACTTGCGTGGCTGCCCTTCTTTGGGGCTGATGTGTTCAGCTCTTTACCACTTCTCAATGTGATGGCGCTAGCATTTTCTTTTGGATTAACCATCGTTTGAGAAGGAAACTTCCCCTGTGTCTCCAGCCTGCTTAAAGAAGTAGCTAGTTGGCTGATTTGAGTCTCCATGTGCTGCATTCCTTTCCTAGTTCCTTGTTGGAAACTCCTTGCTTCTTGTTGCATATTCTTTGTCTCTTGTTGAAGCTCCAACATGGTTTTTGCGGACTGTTGTTGCATTGTTGCAAGTGATTGAATCATGTCCTCCATAAACCAATTTGAACTAGGGGGCTGTTGTGGAGGTGGTGGCCGTGGCTGTATGTAACTCTGCTGCTGCCTATTCCCATAACTGAGGTTAGGATGCCTCTTCCAACTCTCATCATAAGTGTTGGAGATGGGAAAATTTGACCGCTGGGGCTGTCCATGTGCACCTCCCATTACATTAACTTGCTCTTGATCGACTTGCCATGTCGGACATGCATCCTTCGGATGTTCAAGCGAATTACACGCTTCACATGCTCTCACACGCTTACTAAGTCCTGCGGCAACATCCTTAAGCACAAAAGTTAGTTCAGAAAGCTTATCCTCTACGGAAGAGTTACTTACCTGACATAGCTTCCGTGTAGACCCATCATTTTGACCAAATTGTTGTGAATTGGCTGCCATATTGGAGATGATTTCCCTAGCCTGAGTGGGAGTTTTATTTACAAGAGCTCCCCCACTAGCTGCGTCAACCATCTTCCTCTCCATTTCTAGCATACCTTCATAGAAATATTGAATCGAGGACTGATCCGACATTCCGTGTTGGGGGCAGCTGGCACACAGCTTTTTAAACCTCTCCCAGTAATCATGAAGACTCTCTGAATTCTTTTGGCTTATCCCACTAATGTCTCTCCGAATAATGGCTGCTCTAGATGCAGGGAAATATTTGTCCAGAAATGAGTGAGCCATCTGTTCCCATGTGGTTTTAGAACCTGGGGGCAGATTGAGTAACCATTCCTTAGCACAATCTTTGAGTGAGAACGGGAATGCCCTCAGCTTAACATGCTCTTCAGCAACCCCCTGTGGCTTCATGCTAGAACAAACTCCATGGAACTCTTTCAGAAAGTTATGAGGATTCTAGGATTGCATTCCATGAAAGGTGGGAAGTTGGTGAATCAGTCCAGATTTCAACTCGAATGGTGCTTCTAGATTCGGACAAGCAATACAAAGCGGCTGTTGAACAATAGGGACAGCTTGTAGCTCTCTAACCGTTCGGTTGTCAGCCATAGCTTCTTCTCTATCAGATTCGCTTGAAGATTCCTCAAGTTCCAAGCTTTCCTCTTCAAATTCAGTAGGAAATTCAGAAGTGGAAGTCACCTCTGCCCAATTTTTCTCTTTGGCTTCCTTCCTCAACCTACGAGCTGTCTTCTTTATCTCCGAATCGTGCTCCAACGGTTGATTTTCAGACCTGGTCATCCAAAAACAAAATTAACAGTATTGTTGCCAGTCCCCGGCAGCGGCGCCAAAATTGATGGTTGCCGAAACCACCAAAATAATTCCTGCTCAATTGTAAAACAAAAACTGTAGAAAGGATGAGAATGGTCGAACCCTTGGGACTAGCCTTGCCCAAGGCCAACCAGACCTGACAGCAAACTGGAAAAAAATCAAAAGCAAAATAAATCGGGGATTTATCAATTTAATTATGGTAAACGAAATTAAACAGCTGAACTAATAATCAAAACCTGATCAATGAGAGTTGAATTCAGTCAAGGACAATTCGCAATGTGAAGTTCATATTGGTTGATCATCGATAAAAATAAACTCTTTTAATTAACACAACAGACAGGTTATAATCATTGAAAAAGCATCTCCGAAAAATCTCTCCGAACTTAATAGGCTAAACAAGACAAGCGCTAAGAAAAGCCCCTAATCGATTAACAATCCTAACAAAAGCAGTAGAATTTAATTAATCAATTGCAATAAAAACTAGAGAGACCCTGCCCTAATCAATAAACCTAAAAGCAAGATTCATTTAAATTAGATCGTGTTCTCACTTAATATAACCCAAAGGCCTGGTTACAATCAGATTATACCAATTGCTACAGAAAACAAATCAACTAAACAATTACGGATTTAGTATCAATGAATAGCAATGCAAATTCCTACTAGATGAAAAACGGGCCATGTTTAATCAAATAATAAGAATTCACTAAGGGAGATAATTTCCCCAATAAACCACAGAGAAAACACGAATGCAATGAAAATATAAAGAAGTAAATAAGCACAATAAAATCTCACAACCTTAAGAACTTCAATCTTGAATTAATCCTCGACTGATTGGAAGAAATTAGCTACGAACAGTCATGGAAGAATGCTTCCCAGAAAAAAAAATCATAAGAACAAGAGTTTCTGCGTAAAAAAAAAAGTCTTTAATCCCTGATGGTTGGTGATTTTATTTCGGTTGTCCAAGAACGTGTACCCCGAGAAATCACCAACTATCGCCTAATTATATCCAAAAATAACTGCCTAATAAAATATTTACAAAAAGATCCTTAAAAACTAGTGTTTAACCTTCTTCCTATCATTAAAATTAAGTTCAAAACGACATCCAAGTATGCCGTATCAGCTGTTTAAGTAAACAGCCCCGTCCAGCAGCTCCTGGGGCTTAGCCTTGGGCAAGGGTAACTCCAAACAGCTTTAAAACGTCCTCCAAAATTCCAGCTTCAAAGTCCTTTCCTAAAAAATGCTCTCAATTAAGCTCCAAATGCTTTCTTTTGTCAAATCCAACATTATCTAGCAAAATAGCATGAGACCAAATAAAACTCACATTTTTAATCATAAACAGCATCAATTTAAGACGATTTAAAGCACAAAAACATGTTGGATTTACGAACTAACACTCCGATCAAGATTAGAATAATTCATGTATAAATATTAATTAAAATTGAAATATTTAACAGATTTAAAAAAAAATTAGAACGCTAAAATAAAAAAAAAATTAAAAAGATCAAACATCAATAATATATAATTTTTGATGTTGTGAAAATGTAAGAGTTGACAATAAACTTGTGAAATACTGAAAAAAAAATCAAGTAGACAATCGCAGCTAGTTACTGCAAAGTCCACCATCTCCACATTAATTACCTACAAAATAATCAACACTTCGATATCATTAAACAAACCATTACAACAACGTGCTCCTCCATAACGTATGTGTCTGTCTTGAGATCCTACAAACTTACGAATCAAACTCTCTGTCACATTACCACTCTTCTTCTTCTTCTTCTTCTTCTTCGCTTCACTTCTCCATATCTTCACTTCTCTGTAATCAAGTTAACAAACTAAACTGCATTTTTAATTTTTCATCAAAACGACAATATGTCAAGTACTCAGCTCTCTAAAACTGACTCAGAAGTAAGCAGCCTTACTCAGTCATCTCCGGCAAGATCATCACCGCCTCACCTCCCTGTTTACTATGTTAAAAGCCCATCAAGAGATTCTCATGACGGTGAGAAAACCACTAATTTTTTTCACTCTACTCCAGTGCTTAGCCCAGTGGGGTCTCCGCCGCATTCCCATTCTAACTCTTCTTTGGGTCCTCATTCACGTGAGTCTTCTTCTACTCGATTCTCTGTCTCTCTCAAGCTTAATAACCGGAAAACAGCTGATGAGCCGCACCAGAAAGTCATCCGGAAACCATGGAAAGCGTTTGATGCAATTGAAGAAGAAACCCTTCTCGATGGAGATATGGTCTCAGATGGAATATTGCCTCGCCGTTGCTATTTTCTTGCTTTTGTTGTCGGATTCTTTATACTTTTCTCTGTTTTTTCATTGATTCTTTGGGGCGCAAGTCGTCCTCAAAAACCCACCATCACCATGAAGGTAATTAATTCATTAATCTTTTTTATATTAGATTAATGGTTTGTGAATGAAAATATTGAATTGTTTTGATTGCAGAGTATAGTATTTGATCAATTCAAAGTACAAGCGGGGGCAGATTTCTCAGGAGTAGCTACAGAAATGGTGACTATGAATTGTTTAGTGAAGCTTACTTTTAGCAACACTGCTACATTTTTTGGAGTCCATGTTTCTGCAACACCTTTAGATCTCTCTTTCTCTCTAGTCACTGTAGCCACTGGAACTGTAAGCTTTGCATTTCTCTAGTTCTTCTTTCTCTTTCTTCTACAATTAATGTGCCTTAAAGTCTTTAATTTGTTAATTATTTCCATTTTAGGACAAATTGCTAGTCTTTAACTCTTAATACATGACTCTTAGGTTTAATAATGTTTCTTCAATTATTATACAATTATTATACCTTTAGTCTATAAAATAGTTTAATACTCTCCAAATCTTAGTCTAAATTATGATCATATAGGTTGATTTTTATATATATATATTTCTAACATGGGAAAAATTAGTTCAGAATAATTGTATGATCATACATCTATCCGAAAATGGAATTATAGTTGCTAGATTATTTTAAATGGAATTAAATTGAAATATGGGTAACTTGTTTTTCATTTACAGATGGAAAAGTTCTATCAATCAAGAAAGAGTAGAAGATCATTAACAGTAATGGTTAAGGGAAGCAATATCCCATTATATGGAGGGGGAGCTAGCTTGGGCAGTTTGAACGGTGCACCAATTCAACCAGTACCATTGACACTCAATTTCACGGTTCAATCAAGGGCTCATGTTTTGGGTGAGCTGGTCAAGCCCAAGTTCCTTAAAAAGGTTCAATGCTTAGTGGGTATGGACCCCCAGAAAATGAATACGGCAATTTCACTCAAGAACAAGTGCACTTACCAGTAATTTACAGAAACTTTATAAAAAAATCAATTATTAAGAGTAGTAATCATTTATTAGTGACAAGAAATCTTCAAACCTAAGAGGTCTCATTTATCAGAATCAAAGTTGTTAGTTATATAAAAATAAGAAAGTAGTAAGTGTGCATTATTGTTATTAAACGATCATTTTTGTTATTTCTTTCTGGCTATTATTATGTAGATATTATATTGAATTTATTATATAAATAAGTTATAACCAAAGGAGACAAGAGATCTTGTGGGGTGAAGAGGAAATTAAGGGGAAGCTTCTGAGAAGCAGAGTTGTGGATTTCTGGCTTATTATGGTCAGGACTCAGGAGTTTGGTGTAGGATCAAAATCTATTGATGAAAACCATCATCAATAGGTAGGATCAAAATCTATTGATGAAAACCATCATCAATCCAAGATCATTCATGTTCAATCATCAAGAATAATTAAATAAAACTGAAAGCGGAAGCGTACCTGAATCTATATGGAAGATCTGAATCCTTAGCCTTATGGTTTTGATCTTCCAAATTGATGTGTTTGAGAGGTTTTAGTTTTTAGAGAAATCTCTTCTATCTTAAGACTTTAGAAATCTTTGCTTTTATAAGATTTTTGAAATCTTAACTCTTAAGACTTTAGAAATCTTAGCTCTTAAGACTTTAGAAATCTTAGCTCTTAAGACTTCTTCCTCTCTCTTTATCTTATATATGATGGGATATATATAAGAAGAAACTCAAACACATAATTTGGGGACCATAACCCTAATGTCTTTATTTCTAATTTAGCCCATCATAAAATTAGAAATTACATTAAAGTATCTACACATATAGACCCATACTTTACAACCTTAAATATGCCCATAATTAACCTAAACCAAATTAGATCACTTTAATATTTGGGCCAAACCTTTTATGATAGTATATATATATGACATAAAATTATTTTAACCTAATGTTATATTTAATGTATAAATATTAGTCCATATAAATAATCCAACAATCTCCCACTTGGACTATATTTGTACATAAATATAACTTTACAACTTTATAATCTTATGCCATAATATAACCTTATGAGCTCAAAACTTATCTATCATAACCAAATGGTTTTCTGAACAATCTCGTCCATTAGCTATATCAATATAGAACCAAGGCATTATTTATTATAGTTACATCATAATAAAATTATCCTTGATTACATATACCAATATAACCAAATGACATAGATCAAGTATGGATGTGTAGCATGGAAATTACATGCAATGTGATCTAAACATGTCTATTTCCAATTGATCCTCCTAAAACCATGATGAAACCACATCATGCCAAAATCAAAGTGGAATAAACTGAAAAACTTTATTTCTGCAGAAAATCAAGCATAACATAACCAAAGTTTGTCTATTACAAGAAAGCATAATACAAAACTCCCACTAAAACTGAATTTCTTCAAATGACGTAACACCCATATGAGCAGTGTGCTCATGAAAGACCTTGGGTGGTAGTCCCTTAGTAAGCGGATCCGCAATCATGGAGTTTGTACCAATATGCTCTATAGACAACTGTCCACTTTGAACTCTTTCTTTAACAACTAGGAACTTGATGTCAATGTGCTTTGACTTCGACGAGCTCCTATTGTTATTGGAATATAAAACTGCTGATTTATTGTCACAAAATAACTTAAGTGGTCTTTCAATATTATCCACAATTCGCAGCCCAGTGACAAAATTACGTAGCCATATTCCATGATTAGATGCTTCATAGCATGCTACAAATTCAGCTGCCATGGTGGAAGGAGCTACAAGTGACTGTTTAGCACTTTTCCAGGAAATAGCTCCACCAGCAAGCAGATAAACATAACCTAATGTAGACTTCTTGCTATCTTGGCATCCAGCAAAGTCGGAATCTGAATATCCAAGAATCTCTAATTTATCCGACTTTCTATATGTGAGCATATGATGTTTTGTTCTCTGTAAGTACCGCATAACTCTTTTGGCTGCCTTCCAGTGATCCATTCCTGGATTACTCAAATATCTGCCTAACATTCCACAAATGTACCCAATATCCGGACGCGTACAAGCTTGTGCATACATCAGACTCCCTACTGCTGAAGCATAAGGAATCTTCTGCATTTCCTTTTCCTCAAAGATATTTTTAGGACACTGATCAAGACTAAACTTATCTCCTTTAGCCACAGGGGTATCTCCTGGTTTACAGTCTTGCATGCCAAATCTCTTTAAAACCTTTTCAATATAGGCCTTTTGTGATAATCCAAGTACACCTTGAGAGCGATCTCGATGTATTTGGATTCCTAATACAAAAGATGCATTACCAAGATCTTTCATCTCAAAGTTCTTAGCTAGAAATCTCTTGGTTTCATGCAATAAGCCTATATCATTACTGGCAAGCAATATGTCATCAACATATAAAACCAGAAAAATATACTTACTCACACTGAACTTATGGTATATACAATCATCAACCAAATTCACCTCAAAACCAAATGAGATGACAACTTGATGAAACTTGTAATACCATTGTCGAGACGCTTGTTTAAGTCCATAGATGGATTTCTTTAATTTGCAAACCATAGACTTTACATCACCCGATACAAAATTTTCTGGTTGCACCATATAAATTGTTTCATCAATATTGCCATTGAGAAACGCAGTCTTAACATCCATCTGATGTAACTCAAGATCAAAATATGCCACTAAAGCCATTATAATCCTAAAAGAGTCTTTCGAGGAAACTGGAGAGAAAGTCTCTTTATAATCAATGCCTTCTTTCTGTGTAAAGCCCTTAGCAACAAGACGTGCTTTGTACCTCTCCACATTACCTTTCGAATCCCTCTTGGTTTTAAAAATCCATTTATAACCAATGGGTTTCGAACCTTCAGGCAATGGGACAAGATCCCATACGTCATTATCGCTCATGGACTTTATCTCTTCATTCATGGCATTAATCCACTTTTGAGAGTTAGGACTTTCCATGGCTTGATGAAAGTTGATTGGATCATCTTCCATCACTCCAATGTCAACCTCATGTTCTTGGAGAAATACAATATAATCATCTGGTATTGCATTCCTTCTCTCTCTAGTGGATCTTCTTAATGGCAATATTTCTTGAGGTTGTAGAGTTTGTTCTTCTGGAACAATTTCTTGAACTTGAGTGGGAGATTCAATGACATTGTCTGGAATTGCATCTTGAACAATATCAGGTATGGAGTATTGTTCTTGATTATTGTCAAGAGCAATTAAAGGAATATTTACATATTCCTCTTCAAAGTCAAAGTCTTTAACTCTTTCTCCCCTTGCAAACTCAACATCCTCAAAAAATCGGGCATTTCCCGTCTCAAATATAGCCTTAGTTGTGGGATCATAAAATTTGTAACCCCTGGATCTTTCAGAATATCCAATAAAGTAACAACTGACAGTTCTTGAGTCCAGTTTCTTTTCATTTGGCCTGTAAGGCCTTGCCTCAGCTGGACATCCCCATATATGCAAATGCTTAAGACTAGGCTTTTTACCTGTCCAAAGTTCATATGGAGTTTTTGCAGTTGCCTTAGTTGGAACTCTATTGAGTATATAAGCTGCAGTCTTTAATGCCTCTCCCCAGAGTGATTCTGGTAAGGTAGAATGACTAATCATACTCCTTACCATATCCTTAAGTGTTCTGTTTCGTCTTTCAGCTACACCATTCATAGTGGGTGAACCAGGCATGGTGTACTGTGGGATAATACCACATTCCTCTAGGAATTTCGCAAATGGGCCTGGACATTGTTCACCTGAACCGTCATATCTACCATAGTATTCACCACCACGGTCAGATCTAACGCTTTTAATCCTTTTGTTGAGTTGGTTCTCAACTTCAGCCTTATAACTTTTGAACATGTCCAGGGATTGCGATTTCTCATGTAAGAGATAAAGGTAGCCATATCGTGTAAAATCGTCTATGAACGAAATAAAGTATTGTTGTCCATTCCAAGAAGCCTTAGGGAATGGACCACAAATATCTGTGTGTATTAGTTCTAAGACGTTTGATTTCCTGTTGGCACCAAATCTCCGCACATTTGTTTGTTTTCCCTTGATACAGTTTATACACACATCAAAATCTGTAAAATCAAGGGGATCAAGAATACCGTTAGACACAAGTCTCTCAATTCTCTTTTTAGAGATGTGACCTAGTCTCTTGTGCCATAACGAAGCTAAATTCTCATTTGTTAATTTGCGTTTTATGCCTATTGTATTAATAGACAAGGATTCATGAAATGAAGCAACTGTATCAATCATATATAGATTATCATGACCAGACAAAGAACCGGAACCAAATAAATTTGAATTTTGAAAAAGACTAAATTTTCCATCTCCAAATGAGCAAGAAAAACCAAATTTGTCCAATACAGAAACAGAAATCAAATTCCGTCTAAAAGACGGTACAACAAAAGTCTCATTCAAATCCAAATAAAGTCCAGTTCTTAATAATAATTTAAATGTCCCAATTGCTTCAACTTCAATCTCCTGTCCGTTGCCAACGTAGATGTATCTTTCAACATCATTAGGCTTTCGGTAACTCAGGCAACCCTGCATAGACACACTGATGTGAGTTGTTGCACCAGAATCTATCCACCATGTGTGTCTAGGCACAGAAGTCAAATTAACCTCTGAACAAACAAAATTAAGAAGCTTACCCTTTTTCACACGCCATGCATGATAATTGGTACAATGCTTCTTAACATGACCTGGAGCACCACAGAAGAAACAAGTAATCTGATTTTGTTCCTTATTTTGTTTCTTTTGTGGCGCTTCTGCAGCTTCCTTATTTTTCTTTCTTTTATTGTCTTTCCTTTTGTCCTTAGAAGTGGAAGCTAAATGAGCACTTGGTATCTTTTCTTGCTTCATTCTATCCTCTTCCTGAACACAGTGTGAGATGAGCTCATTAAGTGACCAAGATTCCTTTTGGCAATTATAGCTCACCTTAAACTGGCTAAACTGTGCTGGAAGAGATATCAAAACCAAATGCACTAACAAGTCCTCAGACAAGGTCAAGTTAAGTGCTTTTAACTTTGAAGCAAGATGTGGCATTTCCATAATGTACTCCCTTATGTTTCCTTTACCTGTATACCTCATAGAGATAAGTTTTGCTAAGATTGTACTAGTTTCAGCCTTTTCATTCTTAGCAAATCTTTTCTCTATATCCTCAAGGAAACCCTTAGCAGTATCCACTTGATCAGACATAGTGCCCCTAAAAGCTTCTGGAACAGCACGCTTAATGATCATAAGACTTATGCGATTAGACCTTTCCCACTTTTCTATCTCCCTCTTTTCCTCAGAGGTACTCTTATCAGTAAGATCATCGGGTTTCGGAACTCTAATCGCATAGTCTAGATCCATGACTCCGAGAGTGATAAGTACGCTCTCTTGCCATGCCTTAAAATTTGTGCCATTTAATATAGGAACCGAATTAATATTGGCAGAAATATTAGCTGCGGTAGCATTAACTGAATCCAAAACAAAACAAACAATCAATATACTAACATATTTCCAAAGTATAACTGAAGTTGAATAATAAATTTAAATAATGGTAAATCCCATCTCAAGATACCGGACACTCCATTAAAATTTTATCTTTGGATAAAATATTAACTTGCAAGTGGTATCTTGGCGTAGCAATTAAATATTGATGATAAATTAACATGCCAAATAATATATCCTCCTTTGGGTTGATTTATTGCTCACATGTAAAACCAAATAATCATCACATATTTATCACCACAAGAGCATATGTGATTATGTTGAATATAAACTTTCCTTTGGGCCAATTTATATTCACATTAGTCACACACACTTAACTCTTTATATATTTAAAATAAATTAATCTCCACTAAGTTCACTTTGGCGAGCCTTATTGTGTCAATCAATTTATCTCAATATATATATATAATCTTTCTATTATTTAAATCTAAAATTCCCAAAATCCAAAATTAATTGATAAAATATATTTAATCAATGTCCAAACATGTTAAATACATCTTTTTCTAAATTTCAACATGTAATAATTAATGGGACCTATATGAAGAAAATATTTCAACATATCCACAAAACCACAAACATATACTATACAAATCACAACTCAAGTTAACCAAAACACATATCCATAAATGAACCAAGTCTTAATCCATATCCAAAACAACAATAATGAACCAAGTCTTAATCCATATCCAAAACAACAATAAAATAACTTGAATCTCAATGATTAAACATGAAAAGCTCTGATACCAATTGTAGGATCAAAATCTATTGATGAAAACCATCATCAATAGGTAGGATCAAAATCTATTGATGAAAACCATCATCAATCCAAGATCATTCATGTTCAATCATCAAGAATAATTAAATAAAACTGAAAGCGGAAGCGTACCTGAATCCATATGGAAGATCTGAATCCTTAGCCTTATGGTTTTGATCTTCCAAATTGATGTGTTTGAGAGGTTTTAGTTTTTAGAGAAATCTCTTCTATCTTAAGACTTTAGAAATCTTTGCTTTTATAAGATTTTTGAAATCTTAACTCTTAAGACTTTAGAAATCTTAGCTCTTAAGACTTTAGAAATCTTAGCTCTTAAGACTTCTTCCTCTCTCTTTATCTTATATATGATGGGATATATATAAGAAGAAACTCAAACACATAATTTGGGGACCATAACCCTAATGTCTTTATTTCTAATTTAGCCCATCATAAAATTAGAAATTACATTAAAGTATCTACACATATAGACCCATACTTTACAACCTTAAATATGCCCATAATTAACCTAAACCAAATTAGATCACTTTAATATTTGGGCCAAACCTTTTATGATAGTATATATATATGACATAAAATTATTTTAACCTAATGTTATATTTAATGTATAAATATTAGTCCATATAAATAATCCAACATTTGGTGCTTTGGACCCCATTAAAAATCATGCACAAAATCTACTCTTTTGATTCATCGATGGATATATATATATATATATATATATATAATTAAACATTGTTAAGGTGAATAAAAGTTAAAATTCTCTGCTTTGTTTGCCCCCTACTTGTTTAAGATTATTGTGATTGTTTTTTGACCTTTGTTTTAGTTTTTATGTGATGAATGTGTTGCTTGGTAAAAAAATTTCAATTCTCATCCATATTTAGTTTCCGGTCTATTAGAAAAATTATAGTATTAAAAAAAGTGAATTATATATACATTAATATAATTATAGTTATTAATTTTCATTAGAAAACAATAATGTTTTATACTATTTTGAGACAATTAATATTACATTTACAGCCAGGATTTACACAAACCCAAATAACTTAAAATTAATGAAACGAACCATTGATTTATTTTAATTTGATTTGAAAGTATGATCTATTTATAATTTTTTTCATATAATTGATTGGAATTTTGCTAAAATTTTAAATCAATTAATAAATAAAAATTTCAAACATTTAAAATTTTTAAGAAAATTACATATTGTAAATGATATCACCTACCTTGAAATCAACCTGTTCAATATAAATTTGACTTAAATTCATTTGTGTTCTTATCCTAGTTCATAATTGAACAACCCACACGTTGGAGTGACTTCATTTAAAATAATTTGGAAAAAAAAAGAACATTCTAAATAATGCAACTTAAAGTTAGTTAATTCGCGCATTAAAACGTAGTTTAACTTATTGTTAAAGGTATATTAAAACCTGAACAATAAATCAAGTAAATTTAAATTCTCTCTGTGCTAAAAAAAAAAAAAGAATAGATAAATCTATGCTCAATTATAGTTAGATCTGACGATGAATCAAGTTATGAATCTTAATAGTAAAAAAATTTATGAGTTTATGAACTGAATTTTTAAAAAATTTAATATTTTTTAAATTCATATGAAATATATAATAGGGTTAGTAGTCCGTGCCCTCCGCGGGAATTTACCTTGAACGGAGCTAGAATTCTATAAATTCTTTCTCCATTGAGACCGAGATTAGGAAGAAAAGAAATTTTTATTCATTGGGTGCGGCGAGATGAGGAGGGAGAGTATACTCCTCTCTCCGGAGGGATCACCGTCTCCCAGAGACCTAAAAAAAATATACACATTATATATATATATATATATATTTTATATTACATATTATATATATTATATATTGAATTTTAATTTAATATATTTTATTTTATAGTATTTTTAAAAATTTATCGCACATAATTATCATATTATTATCTTATTAAATATATAATTATAATAAATTATTATTTTTATTTTAAAATTTTAATTAAAAATAATAAAAAAATAAATTGTTCGCCAGGGCAGAGGCAAAATAGATTTGCCCAGTCCCCCTCCCTCCAGGTTGCCAAGCCTAATGCATAATATGATCTAATTACAACATTTTAGCTAGGAGTGTGTACGAATCGGGTTCGATCGGATTAGAGTACTTTTTTAATCCGACCAAACCTAATTAAAGAGTAAAAATCTCAAATTGATTTAGCCCGATTTTTTTAAAATTTTAACCGAACATAATTAATTTCAGGTTCAATCAGGTCGGTCGATTTTAAATGGATTGATTTTTAATATTAGAGCATTACATTCGAATTTATTTTAGTATTATCGAGTCAATTTTGGTCAGGTTAAGTGGTAAAATAAAAATAAAAATACATATATTTATATATAAATATATAAGAGTATGTCGAGTTCGGGTTAAAATGAAAAAATTTATTTCAACCGGATCGATTGATCAAACTAATTTTTTTTAAAAAATATAAATTTAATTTCATCCATATATACAATATAAATTAACCAAATGTGACAAAAATACATTTAGTTCAATCGGATTAGATCAATTTGCACTCTCCTAATTTTAGCTACAGAGCTTCTCATTTACTATATAAGTTTTTTTTTTGAACTGATTATTTACTATAAGTTGCTATATATGCATATGCCATTTACTGCAAGATTCTAATACGAGTAATGAGAAATTAAAAAAGATTTGGTAAAAGGAATTGAACATTACATTCCTTCTTTCCCATTTATGGTAGAAATCTATGTGGGAATTAGGCATGTATAATATTCAAATTAAGTTGTGAACAAAAATGGGGTAAATACCCTTTCCATCCCACATGGAAAATGGGGGAAATTTTAGTATCAAATAAAACTACCTATTGGGTGCATGGGAAAGGGAAAACAATACAATAATATTAAAAGGTTGCATGATTTTCAATGAGAAAGTTACATTTATTGAACATACGGTTGATGAACCCAAATCATGTGAGCATTTATAACCTTTTGCACAACTCCTAAATCACATGCTTATTATTTACAATACTGATATTGACATTTTATCATCTCACAAGGCAACCCCATGCCTTTCTAATTTTAATTACAGTACTGTTCATTTTATTATTTCATTGTATGTACGTATGTATAAGCCTTTTCTTTCTTTTAATGACCTTAAAATTAATTTATCCTTAGTGCTGATATTTTCTATTCAATGATAATGCAATGGTTCACACTAATTATTATATTTATATCAAATGATATAGTAATTAAAATCTTATTTTTATATTAATATTGAGAGTCAATACTAATATTATTAATATTACCCTTTCATGCTAAAATTTTCACTAGATTATAATCACTGAAAAAATAAAATTATTTAATTTAAAAAAAGAATTTAAATGAAATAACTTACTGCTTCTTGTCTTGCAGTTTTTTTTTATTACAAGAATAATGATAGATACCATATTAGGTGAGGTAATTAAGGTGATAAGAATGATTAATAGTAGCATTTTCCACATGTTAATTAACAATCACATCTTCCTTAAATCTCATTAATATTGCAACTACAACATGCTTCAAGCAATTAATGACATTTGTTTCAATAAAATTCTAATATGATAGTATTTTTTTTCTATATTTCAATTGAATCAAAGAATATTAATTTTCTCGTTTATTTTTTATAGTAAAAGGGAATACAATTTTTTAAATTTATATTAATAGCTAATTGTTTTCTTTTAATTTTTTAAAGCATTTTAACGCAACTTTTTTCATCTTTTTTTTATATGTGATAGTTGTTTTTAATTTTTTAAATTACAATAATTTAAGAATTTTAATATTACTATCTACTAATAATTTTTTGAAAATTTATATTTATCAATAAAAAATAGACTGATTTCCTGAAAATAGATGAAAAATT
The DNA here is from genome assembly GCA_947685225.1 of Garcia nutans. NCBI lineage: Eukaryota > Viridiplantae > Streptophyta > Magnoliopsida > Malpighiales > Euphorbiaceae > Garcia > Garcia nutans. The sequence continues at coordinate 3,717,513 of CANTUV010000059.1, read as the reverse complement.
AATTGTCAACATAGAGTTAAAAAAATATTATATTTACTTTTTTCATAAAAAGAAAATGAGTGTCATTAATAAAACGAGAAAAAAAATACAAGTTTCTTTTTAAAAATTGAACTAGTAAAAAAATAAATGAAAGATATTTAAAGTAAGCCTAAGTCTTGCTAACATTTCTCTTTAATAAATTTATATTTTGAGCTGCTTAATAGTTAAAAGAAAAAAGAAAACATACAAGAGTTAGGAACTCATTAACATCAGTCAACAAACTACGAAAAAACAGAACATATTTTGGTACCAATTTCACCAAAATTCTCAAGAATGACAGATTGAAGGTTTAGTAAAGGAATCCACAGAATATTTTTCAATGATGCTTTGCCTACTTTTCAGATCCTTTATTTTTTATCTTTACAAGTAATAAATAAAATTAAATAAAATCACTAATTGACCAATCAAAAATTACACGACTAACAAAAATTTCTTATAAAAAATTGATTTTGCACATAAACTGGAGAGGTTTAATTTAGGGCAAGCCTTTTGCATAAGGTTTAGTATATTAATTTTATAAAAATGCAAATGGATCAATTTGATCCAGATAAAAAATTCTTTATATATTAAATACATTATAAAAATAATTATATTTATTAAAAAAGTCTAATAAATATAAAATTAGAATATTTATTTTTTTCTCTAATGCATTTAATGCATAAATAATTTTTTATTCTAATCAATTTCATCTATTTAGCCTTACTTTTAATTTTATACATAAACATGCACTCTGTTTTATGCCCTGTAAGGCTTCAGAAAGTTTAGTTAAACAATTTTGGGAAAATTAACAAACAATTCCTTTTGTAAGTTGCGAATATCAGCTTTCTTGAAAAAGAAAATTTTAATCTATTCTGTAATTTCAATGAAAAATTGTTATATACACTTGGCCTCTCAGAGCCACCAATCAGGAATTACTCAATAATCTAAAGTCAGTCTGCTAAATATATCGATTTTTGTCCGTCTGTTTCCTACCCATTTACAAATACCAAAAAATATAATGGAATCTGAATTGTTATAAGTGATTGAATAAAAAAATCTCCTGAGAATTGAATTTACTGCTCTGTTTTTTCTTCATCTTACTGTGATCCAACTATGAGAAAAAGACCAATTGCAACCCTGATCATTCCGCAGTTGCAGGATTCTATCCGCCGGTGAAGGCGAAATAGACAAAGAGGACCAATCAAATCTTGATTCTGCTTCCTTGGGAGACCATAATTCAGATTTTGGCGATGAAGAATGAATTGAAACCCACTCTGGAAACTCGAAAGGACACCTCGGTGATGATGATGGTGGCGACAATACTTCTTTGTTCTTCAATGTAACAGTACTGTTGTAGTTAGCAATAAAAGGATGATCCAAAAGCATATCGGCGGTCCATCTTGTTTTAGGATCTTTAACAAAACACTTGGATAGAAAATCTTTCCCTTCTTCAGACAATCCTTGAGGGATTTCTGGCAATTCATCTTCGGCTCCAATTCGAATTAACAAAGCTGCGATATTTGTTTCCGGCTTACAATTCCATGCTGGTTTTCCGGTTACCATCTCAACCAAAGCACACGCAAGACCCCAAATATCACAAGCTGAATCATACTTATTTTCATTTACTGATTCCGGGGACATATAAAGAGGAGTTCCACGAAATTCTACTCTCCCCTGTTTTTCCCCTGTTTTCTTTGCCAATCCGAAGTCTGCAATTTTTACTTCCCCATTCTCAAATAGCAATATATTTTGAAGCTTAATATCACAGTGAGCAAACCCTTTTGCGTGAATATAACGAAGACCCTTTAATATCGATCTAGTATAATTTTTAATCTCCGATTCCGGTAAGCCGCCGCCTGACTTCTTTACCCTTTGCGCTAAACTACCACCGGAAGCGTACTCTAAAAACAAATTATAAAATCTCTCCCCATGTTCAAAACTCTGATCATCTCCAAAACACTTAATCACGCACTCACAATCACCAAGCTGAGATAAAACATTCTTCTCATTCATTAGCAAACCAGAGTCGAAAAGATCGCAAGATTTCACAGCCATTAACGGAACAGAACATTTTCTAGGAATGGCCAAATTAACAAAAGAAGAACTACCAAAACCAATGGAATCGCCTCGAATCCAATCCATGGAAGAAAGAATTAGTAGTTTCTTGAAGAAATTCAAGAGAGGTTTATACGAAAAAACAAAGAACTAAATCTCTTGTTTTCCTAGTTGAGTTTGGTTTTTGGTTTTCCTTTCTTTGGGGAAAAGAAAGAGAGAACAGAAGTCACAAGTCACAACAAACTAGTGATACAAGGGGAAGCAAAATTCATATTTATATATACACAGATGAAGGGAGTGTTTTTTTTTAAAATTAATTATTAGTTTTTGAGGCAAATTCTTTGAATATTAATTGCCAGTATAATTAATGCACGTGATAGGCGAGGATTTTATTTACAAATTGAAAATATTCATATTTTTTTATTTCTTTTTTTCTTAATTTTCTTAAATTATTTATATGAAAAAAAGGAAAATTATAAAATTATAAAAAAAATTAAAAATCCTATTTCGTGGTTGATCTTTGATTCTGGGGATCTTTCCTCTGAAATTTGGATTTTTTAGCTTTTTATTTTTACGGTGGATCTACGCGTATTGTATTGTACACACGCTTCAGCTTTATTTACGTGTGAGTGCTTGGTTCCAAATTAATTACGCTGAATTTTTTTTTCTTCCAAAATTTCACTACACTTTCTTTTTCTTTTCTTTTTCCTTCTTAACGAAGAAAATACCAATTTTTGGACTTTATTTTGGAATGAAATTAAAAATCAAATAAGTTAAATTTTAGATTCTTTTGTATTTCTAACAATTTAATTATAAAAAAAAATTAATAGAAATATTTTATAAAAATTTACAAAAATGATGTGCAAATTAAATATTTATAAAGGTACTGCATAAATAAAAATACAGTATAAATAAATAAATATAGAAAGCAGTATTTTTTTAAATCTAAAATTATAGAATTGTAAAAAAAAATAACATGAATGATATTTTGAAGAAAAAAAGTAGTATTTCTGTAATTTCTTATTTAATTATTATTATAAAAACTAATATACCTAAATATGATCTCAGCAGTGTGGCAAAAGATTTACAACTTGATTTCTTAATAATGTAAACTTTAAAAAAAAATTATAATTTTTTTAACACTTCGAATAAAAAAATTGAATATGATTCTAAACTCTAACATATATATGTGCACTTTAACACTCTAAATTATACTTAAATATTAAATAACTTTTATTTTATATAAATTGAAAAACATAATGCTTGGTATAGTGGATTATCACTTAATTTAAAAATCTTATATTTTTAGCTTAGGATACAAATTATAGAATTAGTATTATAACAATATCTAAGCATATATACTTGTTGATATTAAAATTAGTAATTTCTTTAGTAATACACCATTTTGCAAAATTAATCTTAGTTGAACAAGAGATTAGCTTGATTAATTGTGCGCAACTAATTAAATGAAATTTGTATTGTGATTTCTTCATGTTTTACAGGATTTTCTTGCCTCCTGTCGGTACGCAATTGGGAAGTAGATATCATGCAAGTTCCTCAATTATTTGAAAAAGAATAAAAAAACTTGGGATAATAAAATGCTATGTATAATGTGGAAAACAAGTAAATAATGAATTTAATCAAAACTAATAATCATCTAACCTAACACTCCCAATAAGTGCATTTGATTGTAGGAAAAATCTGCCTATTTAGTATTTAAGATATACGATATAAATTAGCATCTTTTGATTGTAACTTGGAACAAAAGATTTTATAAAATTTAAAACTATTCTTTCCTAATAACTTATAATATTCAATATAAAATTAAATAGAATCCGAGTATGTGTTATATATAAGAAATTTAAAAAAGTATATGCTCAAAAAGCGTAGCTGTTTTTAGACGCAAACTACTTGCTCTGCTCTGTTCGTGTTAATCGTGATGTTGGCAATTAACCAATGACAAATTCACATATGCAATTACGACTTGTCAATTCAAATTTGAGGGTTTTGAAAATTAATAATTTAATGGTATATTCGGATAGACCATCTTTTAAAATTATCATATACAGATTTAAATTTAATTTTTTAAAATGTAAAATTATATATATATAAAGGTGTCTATAATGTTAAATTTGAATTTTCAAATCAGTGTCTAATTACCATTTAAAATGTTTTATATTTTTGCTGTAATATTTTTTTTCAATCTTATGTTTATAAAAAGAAATATAATTTAATCATAAATAAGTAATTAATTTTTCAATATAATTAACATTATTTAATTTTTTTTATTATCCCACAAATCTTTTTCACTCTTATCCTTTAATGGTTTAGGTGTAGGACTAATTCTGTTCGAGAAGTAGTTTACCGATTAGAGTCTTTTTGTCCCTTTTAAGAGTGTATTTAGTGAGATTCGAACTCTTATCTCCTTCCACTTGCTCAGCTCTATTTCAACTAACTGAGCTACCCTATTAGATATTAATATTATTTAATTTAATAATTGCCAATATTGCTTTTTGTTTAATTATCACAAATCTCATATAAAGAATGGCGAGAGTATAGTTAAAAAGAGTAAAATGTTAAGAAGAGCTGGGAATCATCATGTGAAGTGAAATAATAATGGAACATTCTAATGGAGGAGTGGGGAGTGCATGCAGAAGCTTATTTGTTTTTTCAAAGAGTGTATGTGTATGCATAGTAAGAACAGCTCACACACAATATCTGAATTCTGATAATTAGAGTCTTTTTTAAATGATATGAATCATATCCATTTATATATATGGGTGTTCTTCAAGTTTCTACTCTGACACTAAACTTATATCCTATTATTCTTTTTTATAATTGTTCACAGCTCATTTCATATTTAATTTTTTTTATATATTATTCAATACTCGAAATAATTATATTTTGTTTAGAAATATATAATTTTCCTATTAAATATGAATATAATAAAAAAATCTAATACATTAGTTACTTTATTAACATAAAATAAATAAAAAAAAAGTATATTTATCAATCCAAAACATAAATTATATAACTATATATAGTGTGATTTAGAAACATGAATTTTGAGAAAAAGAATAATCTATAAATATATTTATATAATATTATATGCAAATACAACTGTAGAAATTTAATTCTTTTTATATGTGTATATATATAATTTTTATTTTTTGGGCCTTGAATTAATTAATTGTTTTTATGCACTTCGTCAATGGATAATAGAGAGGAAACTTCCATTAGCTTATACTCAAGTACTCAACTAACTACTCTTTAACACGTTTACAGCGAGTTTTTTTTTTTTTTTGAGGAATTTAGGATACTTCCTATTCTATGCAACTCGCGCGCTTTGTTTTTGTCTTTATTAAAGAAACTTCCATTGCTTAAATTAAATATATAATAACTATATAAATATTTATAAATGAAAATGGGAATTAAAAATTAAGTTTTTTTTTTAAATTGTTCAGATTTCACTGAATAAAAAATATTTTCCATTTCTTTTGATTTTTTATTAATTTCCATTAGTAAAATTTTAGTTCTTAATGAAGTGATATAATGATGATTTGATTCAACTACTATTTGATCAATTTAATTTATCATATCGATTTAAACCAATTAAGTTGGTCAATTTTAACTTATATATTTATTATAAAAATTGACCGACCCGATCACTAATAATTAATTTTTAAAAATAATTTTTTTCGATCACTGTTAAGTGATCATATTAGTCTAAATTTTAAAATTCGACTAATTCGATCGATACTCATACCTATAATTTGATCAACTAGATAACAGCAACAAATTAATTAGATAATAATACGTCATTATTTAATTGGTTTGCCATTCACTATTGTGTTATATATATATATATTTTAAATAATTAAAAATATTAATTATAAATTAAGAAATTTCATTGACTATATAAATTACATTTTTTGTAAAATAAAAAAGAATTAAGAGGATTAGACTTGTAATAATTTTTAATATGATAAATATTAAAAACTTTTTTAAATAATTTAAAATTTAGAAAAAATATATTTTTTCTTAAAAGTTCAAAGCAGGAATGGATGTATTCAACAAGGAAGAAGAGAAAGAGAGGTAAGGTTCAAATAACCCAAATTGGAAAAAGAAAAGGTGACAATTCCAAGTTTCTAAAAATAAGAAAAGGGATTGGGCAAGTTGTATTGGTGAATTTGTGATTGTGAAATACTGAAATTTGGTCATCAATATGTAATATTCAGCACATTACCAATATACCATGCTATGTTCATGCTCTCTGCTGCAGCTGTCCACCTTAGCCTTCACATGTTGGCACGTTGTCACAATTTTATATTATTAATACTATATATTATAATACAATAATATATAGTTTATAATCAATCCTATTCAAACTTTAATTTATATTTATATATATAAAGCAGACAGTGTTTCCAGTTGCCACCGCTTTCATTTCTTCCTTTGGGACCCAATAACTATATTCTCTTTTTATTCATTGTAAACACTAATATATAAAGAAAATATTTGAATTAATTATACAATCCAATATTCACTTTGGATTTTTTTTTTCTAATTATCCAATAACCAATATCTTATAATTCATAAATTAATAATTAACTTGAATTCGCATCTAACAGACTCCTTAAGAAGATAAAATATTGTCTCTAAATATTCACAAGGTTAATATACACTTCCTAATCATTTCTACTCCAAAATTTGATTTATTCTCGGACTGAGTTGGGATTTTATCTATACTGTCTTGAAATTTGAAAAGCTTTTAATTTTATATTTATTCTACTTCTTGAAAAAAAAGAACTTTTTAATAAATTTTATAATTTAATTAGTAATTGATTATTTAATGTTGATTAATTTCAGCCAACAATTATGTACAATCATTTACTTAAACATGCTTTTCGTGGCAGATTTTTCAATTAATTAATCATGGCTATAATCTTCATATGAATCTTTATGAGTTGACATGCAACAATAACATGCAAAGTACTTTTTTGGTATGCGCTTTTCTTTTTCGAGTAACAGAGGAGATAAATTATAATATTATATATTAGTGAGATGTATAATTTTTAAATATATCCAAATTTTATTATTAATTTGTTATATTTATATAGTTTTTTAAAAATTATTACATCTATAATAATTTTTATAAATTTATTATATTTTTATTATACATATATTTATAAAATGACTAAAATATTTCTAATAAAATATAAAATTTTTATAAATTTTAATGAGAAAAAACAATTTAAAAAAAATTTAAATTACTTTATATTATAAAATTATATTTATTATAAATTTAATATATTCCATATTTACTTGAATTATTATGATCCATTAACTTTAATAATAATAATTTATATATATTTAATTAACATAAATAATTATAGTTGATAAAAAATTATTCTAATTTAATTATAAATTTTAAATTTAAATTACATATATATTAAAAAATAAAATTTTTATTATTCTTATAATTTATCTGATTTGACTTTAAAATAATAATTTAAATAAAAAAATATTAGAAATAATTGATATGATTAACAATTTAAAAAAATAAAATTATTGAGTCTAAAAATAAGGTTAAATAAGTAAATTTACAGTAATATATAAAATTAAATATTTTAAAAATATTTTTCATTTAAAATATATAGATTTTGGACAAGATGAAGATTTTATATGATATTTAGCAGACAGATCTTTTGGAATTTGGTTAGAGTGATTATTTAGGGGGAAAAAAATTTTAAGGTGAAGATAATAATAAAAATGGTGGGCGGACGTCATATCGGGTGGTTACCTAGTCCAAGTTCCAACGCGGTAGGTCACGTGGTTCTCTAACTATCTCAAGGTGATGTTATTTCCGGATGAAAAGCACAAGTGAATAGCAGCAGAGCAGGGCAAGTTGATCCTGCAAGTCTCCCATCACTTCAACTAGGACTCTTCTTTTTATCACCACCAAATCCAATCCCACAAATAATAATAATAATAACAATAATAATGTATTGTTTTTAGAACCTATGAGATTAGCTCAGCATTATTCCTATAAAAAGATAGAACTTCAATCCTCAAAAATATATTTTCGAAAACTAAACTTTTAAAAATTAAAAAAAAAGTATTATTTTTAGTTTTATAATTGTTGAATTTTGTTTTGATTTTTGGCAACATGATAAAAAAAATTTTCCTAATCTATTTTAGTAATTGAGGTAAACCTATGATACATTAGCTTATTGTAACAAGTTTTATAATATAAAATTAACTATGTTGATTTGTTTGAATTGTCTTTCTTATTATAAACTTACTATATTTCATATAATTATAAGATGTGAAATTTTATTTTATAATATTTGTATTATATTTTTAAGATTTTTTTAAGCGCCAACTATTTAGTTAATACTGGATAAATATATAGTAATTATTATCAAAAAATACTTATAAATATAATTTTATAGTTTAATTGTCACTATTCAAAACACCTAAAAGAAAATAATTTTACATTTTTAACAAGTAAAAATCCTAACTCTAATTCTAATACCATATTAAAATCTATCGGCCATAAAAATTTAGATAATGATAGGATAAATTAAACTTACAATAAGTTATATTTTACAATACAAAATTACTTAATTTGATTCGATTAAATAACCTTTCTCATTTTAAATTTATTATATTTTATATAATTATAAGATGTGATATTTTATTCCATATTATCTTTATTATAGTTACATAAAGGGTTCAACAAAAACATTATGTTGATAAATCATATATAATTTCGATTCAATAATTTAATTGTAATGAAAAAGAGTACTAAATGAATAATTTTGATTTTTTAAAATTATGTATAAAAAATTCCCACGTGTATTTTTTAATTACTGAAATTAAGTAGCAAATTTCTTAAATGTGAAAATTAATTAAATTGTGTGGGTTGTGTTGTGTGAGTTAATTAAATGTGTATTCGAATTATTATTATTATTATAATTATATAATAATTTTAGGTGGGTGTTCTTTGCTGAATCTAATGGCATCCCATTCTTCAAAGGTCACGTGTCTTGAATTCTCAAAAATTTTGGATGCTTTTTATTTACTTGACGTGATAGATTTGAACATAAATTTTCCTAAAAAATAATAACAATAAAATATTTATTAATATTTCATGTTTATTTATATTTATTTATGCATGCCAATATGATTTTCTTGCTAGTCTCTATCTCACTCGTAAATATTTGGTTTTTCCTAACATGAAGGAGATGCTTTGCATGCCAATTATCAAATAAAACAAATTGGAGAAAGATATTAATATCATTGTCATTTTTTCTCCATAATAGGTTATTTTACATAAAAAAGAATAATAGGCAATTTATTAATATTTTTATTTATTTTATTAATAATATATTCTTTATTAAGAGGCAATTCACATAATATCATTATTATTGTTTATTTTTCTATATACCAATTAATTTTAATTTTAATATATTATCAATGAATTCAACGGCTCATATATTAGTTAAAACTGCTGATTATATAATTGATTTTAAAAATTAAATTGATGTTATTTTTTATTTATGACTTAATTCTCATGAATTCTTAAATAAGTTCATTTAAAAAGTATTCTTAGATACATGAATTATTGGTGATATTTGAGTCAAATTTTTAGGTAGGTAATTGCAAATGAACTTTGAATAACTAAACCTGTAAATTTGACTTATTTTGACTTGTTTAAAATTAAACAATTGATTTAAAAAAAAACATGAAAATTTGTTTACAAATATTCATCATTAATTAAAATCATTTAAATGGTATAGCAAATTTCTTATTGACCTAATTAAATATTAAATCAAAATCATTTTAAATATAGTAAAAAAAATAATATGAAAGTGCTTAACTGTTTTAGTAAAATTAAGCATGCGAAATTCATGATAAAAATAGTTTCAAGTCTTTAATAAAAATTTTTAATAAAATATATATCAAACATATCTAATAATATATGCAAATAGATTTATCCCATGTGAGTGAATACAGTACCGTATTGAGTGAGGAAAATTAAAAAAGGCAAAAAAAAAAATCTAAATCGCCGCCAAATGATAATGATAATGAAAGAGATGAAATAAATAAAATAAAACAAGGAACGGTGGATTTGTTTTCTTATTTTGGGGATTTTTGTCGTTTAATAATTTGAAAGACCATTTGAGCTTTAGATTCATAGAATCGTAGGTGAAGCCGACGGTGCTGCGACCGCGTTTTGGTCAAATTAGGTATTCATTTGGCCATTTGGGAACCAACGGTCCAAATAAATTAACAAATAATATAAAAATAAAATAAAATAAAAAATAGAAAGTAAGAGCAGCCAGCCACCGAAACTGAGTAATGTCCATGGCTTTAAGAACAGTCAATTTTTCCAAATTGGCACCTTTTGTTTTTGCCTTTCTTCTCATAGCTACTCATTACATAGAGATTTTCTTATGTTTTCTATTCTAAATGCCACTCCCACCCACTTTTCAATCCACCCATGTTTGATTCTACCTTTCTTTCAATTGCATCGCTTGTTTTTTTTTTTTTTTTTTGAAAAAAATTATATTGATTTTAGTCCATTTTTATTTGTTTTAGTGAATATCTTACTAGAACTAATTGAGTTTGTTTTTAGAATTTTCATAAAATTTTTAAAAAATAAAAATTATAAAATTTATCAATATTTTCAAATTTATTAGAATTTTTATTAATTTACAAATTTACCATATTTATAAAGTATGCATATTCAAAATTTCTTATTAGTTCATTATATACATAATAGTTTTTATAAATTTATTATATATTTTTTGTAAAGTATATTTGTTTACAAAAAATGCATGGGCTTATATTAAAAAGAAAAACTAGGGGATTCCTTTGTTTGCCTTTACCTCTAAGGCCAAACCAAAGGGGTATGTTTATTTTGCCAATCTAATCACTTTTGGGTGGATTACAAATTATTGGTGGAGTTTTTGTTTTCTTTTTCTATGGGGAGGAGTCTGCCCCAATATCATATATAGATGAAGATAGGACCCCTACGGTGATTATTATAATTGTGAATGGGCTAATTTTATCCTCCAATTCCTAGAATATATATTGAAAAAAAATTTCCATCTTTACGTAATAATATATACATATATATATATATATTAGAAACATGATATACAAAAAATCTTTATATTGAGAAAATTAATTGATTTTGACCTTATAAAAGTAAATGGGTCAGAACTTAGAATTGAATTTTCAAAATAAGAAGGAAAAATCATTTACATTAGCGAAGGGACTCTAATTCATTGATTTTGTCACGTTTTAAATTAAGTTTGAAAGGATAAGGACTCTTTATAGAGTTTCCAAGAAACAGGGTTTAATATTTGCTGGATAAATTTAATTACAAAATTTTAAAATATTAGGACATAATCATTATAATAATATTTAAAAAATAGTAATATTTTTTTTTTATACTAAGGAGGCCACTAACGGACCGGGTAACATTGTGGGCTACACAGCAGGGGGCAACCCTCCCCTGAGCACCATAGAAGTACTAGCATGCACCATAATAGTACTGAATGTGTGAAAAAATAGTAATATTATTTTTTGGGCAACTATATATTAAATTAATTGTGAGCGTATGTAGAGGGCATGAATACAGCAAAGACCGGTCATAGTCGGACGAAAAATGGGAATAACCGAAAGTGGAAATGCGAGTGTATATTTTTAATTGCGTAACCGTTCCAATAACATTTCATTCCTTTACTTATCCTATAGATATATGTATGTCCTTTCAATTTATTATTTTTATTTTTATTTTTGAGGGGTTTGGATAGAAATTTCAATTTGTTGACTTTTCTTATAAGATCGATTTGTTGACTTTGATTAATATTTTTTTTATAGCTGTGGATTTACCCTTAATACGCAAGAGGATTTGGACTAATAAGATCAAAATTTTGGGTTGGCTGGCTAATGCTTGTGGGATGGCAATTTTATTTGTGCTAATCCGACCCTTTTTATTTAATAATTAAAAAGCAATATTATACTATATATCAAATTTTTTAGAAGTATCTTATATTTTTTTGTGTGCTTTTAATATATTAAAGTACTCTATTTTTAAATGTATACATATAATATATATTTAATATACTAGAAATATATTCAATTTTTTAGAGATATATATTGTATTTTTACAAATTAAAAATTGAAAAGTAAGTATTTAAAAAAATGAATATTTTTAAAATATATTTATTTATTTATTATAAATTTTTAAAAAGTCCCTCAATAAAATATGACATTTTTTAATTTATATATTTTTAATTTAAATCTTATATATATACATATATATAATGAATAAATATAATGTGATATTCCTAATTTTAAATTAAGGACGGGACATATATGTTATTTTTTAAATAGATCGAATTTAAATTTTGCAAAATCTATCTCAAGTGCCATTTCTAAACGCTAGGGGTCAATGAAATCCTTAAACGCAACAACTTGTGCCTTAAAAAAAATATATTAATAGGAGATATTCTGTAAAAAAAGATTATTTAATAGAATTTTGCTACGGTCAAAATGTTCATCTTTTAATTCAACTTGTTTGTTCACACTAAGATTAGTAATATTAATGTTAAAAATAAAATAATCAACTTGTTTGTTAAATATTGAATATGCAAACAGGATTAATTAAATAATTAACTAATTATATAAATTAATAAATCAATATTGATTGTAAGTAGTCAACGTTGATTTCAATCATTGGGTTAGGCCCAAGCAGCCACAGGCTTATATTCATTAAGGTTAAGCCCAACTTGTTTCTTCATGCATTTCATCCATTAAGGTTTCTTTATAGAGAGTTTTACAAAACTACCCTAAGAAAGAAAAAAATTAGAATTTTTTTTTAAAATACTATTGTTGAAAAAAAATTAAAATTATAAAAATATAGTATATCATCATCTCAGTAGATATTATACATATATTGTATAAATATTGAGCAGATATTATAATACTTCCCGTGATTGAGCTATTTTTTTTTATTATTCCTCGAATAAGATATTTATTTATTATATTTCTCTCCTTTTATATAAGAGTTTCCAGCCATTGATCTGACAGTTGCTGTCCATCCAGTTGAAGTTGAAATAACTGTTAAAGCAATTGGAGTTGTGTAGTTGACACCTTCCTCTGGGGATTGAATGGAAAATTCCTGGATCGGCTCATGAAATTAGTCAAAAACCCATAAGTCATAGTAGTCATTTGCGCTGGTAAAGTCATTTCGTCTTGAGCTTACCAAGTAAATGTTCAAATTTTTTTGTAACATTTGAAAAATGAGAGTTTTTCTGTGTACTGGGTTCGCCATATACGAATATCTGCTTTGTTTTGATGGGTATTTGCAGCACAATTCACAAGCAACCCAGTCGATAAGAAGGTATTTTTTCTCGAGTTCTTCAATTGAATATTATTAATTAACTAAAATTTTTAATTATTTTAATAGGATATTTAAATAATAATATTATTAATTAAATAAATATTTAATATTTAAAAATAAAAATTTAAAATTATATATATAATTGTATTTATAAGAAAAAATAGAAAAAAAGAAATAAAAAAGAAGAAGATTATAAGAGAGAGAAAGTGACAGAGAGCGAGAGAGAAATAGTGCATTGATCGATTTTTTAGATCTATCGTCGTCTAGCGATCAACTATCCACACCTCCAACACCATTAGAAAGCCTATCATCTGATGAGTCTATCACTGTAAAAATCATCACCGTCCAACATCGAAATTTTTCTCACTCGTCGGTCGAAATCAATCGAAAGTGTATCGCTACAGTGATTTTCGATCAATTTTTTTTTTGGCACTTTTCGACCTTCTTTCATGGCAAAATTAGTATTTTTAAAACCCTTTCTTTTCAAGCTTTATTTTGATATATTATTTATAAATTTTAGAGCATGTTTTAGGTCGGCCAAAATTCAGTAACCGTTTCGATAAATGTAATACTATTCCGGCGATCGAAATACTATTCCTACAGAAAAAATATAAAATAACAAATAAATAATAAAAATAAATAAGAATAAATAAGTATTAATAAATAATTAATGTATTGCTGGTTTAACTCTATGCGTGATCTTCCTAAATATATTGCTGGTTTAATCAGACTAGATAGGGAAGAGGTACCTAACATTAGATTTTAGTTTTAAATGCTTGTTCTTTTTCTTTTATTTTGTTTCTTTTCTTAGATATTGGTGTATTTGAACATCTATTGGGGTTTTATGCCCCTTATTAATAAAAATCTGGGTGGTGCCGTCCACCTTTAAATTAAAAAAAAAGTTAATTATTATATTTTTTTTAGTATTTAATTGATAAAAATTTATAGTTAGATAATAAAATAAATTATGAGCTATGATTAGTAATTTTAGATATAATTAAATGAATAAATAATAATAATAACAATAAATATATATAATTAATGATTGATAGTAAGTAGATTAAAATTTGGATATTTTGAAGGTGTTAATTTAAAGTTAATTAAATGTAAAAATTTATAATTTAAGGATTATAATTTTATTTGATTATTTAAAATAATAATTATTTAATTTATTAATTAATTTAGATTAATTTAACTAATAAATAATATTATTAATATGAATAATATTATTATTATTACGGAACTAAAGATATGTGAGTAATTATTTTATAAAAATTAATCAAATAATTATTTTATAATAAAAATATATTAAATAATACCAATAATTTGTTGAATAATATTCTTGTTCTTAATTTTATTAAATACAGATATTAATTAGATTTAGTTAAAAATTAATTATGAAATTATTTTCTTGAAGCTATTTAAAATTATTTTAAAAATTTAAGTAATTTTATTGAAAACCTAATAAATAAATAACTAAATTAATATTAATTTAATAAAGTACTATCATTGTATTATATTTATAAGATGTGTGTTAAGGTATATTGATTTAGACTGGAAGCTCATATGGGACAGTTGATTGGGAGGGTTATTGTGATATATTTTGGATTGTTATTCGATTATTTTATTTCGGAGAAAAATATCGTAGTTATAGGGGGGACTTTGTCAAAATTTTGACAGAATTTTTGGAGTTATCCAACCATCCATATTTTAATAGCTTTTATTGTCATTTGAAAATAATTTTCAGGTATTTTTTCACCTTCAATCTGTATTTCAAGGAGAGTTATCGAATTTCATCTATTGTGAGTTATATAGAATAATATAATACAATGCTCCTTTAATTTATATTTATAATTGCATTTGCAAAATGCATCAATTGTTTGTGCAACATATGTATAGTTATTATCACTATAAGCATAATATGTGTTGAGTAAGAGTTGGTTGTGTTTGATTTAATATGTGATGTCGAATAAAGTTAAGATGATGTGAAACCACTCATGATCAAAGATATGAATTATGATGTGAGGATATTATATGATGATAAGATTAGAACTGGTGTGACGGCGGAGGTATTTTCATACTCAGCGCTGCTTGCAGTCGGGTCTGCTTGGCTACGACTGTGATGACGAATCCTATGTATTGGAATCTAAGAGAAATGTGTGAACGAAAAGAGCCAGATAGGGGGGACCAACTCTCCAAATTTGAGATTTAGTGTGACCCTATTGATTTACTTATACCCTTATTTGCTTATGTGATTTATTAGTCGATTGACATTTGTATGATCACATTATGTATGAGATAATTGTATTATAATAATTACTATATAGATCATTGAATCAAACACTCATTCTTATTTATCATTTTTCTCCATGTTGCAGATTGAGCATAAGAGTACTGTTTATTCATTTCATTTTGCCTTTTTATTTCTCGGCATTAGTGTTAATTGTATATGTTTTATTGTATAATTATGTTATAATTATTTTCTAGAACTCAACATAATATTTTTTTCCTTGTCTATCTTCTTATTAATTTAGTTTCGCAGTTTAGTTAAATATATTTGTTAATAAATGTCTGATAATGATGATGTAATATTACATTAAAATATAATATTACTAGGCTTGTAGGTCTGGTTCGAGATAGTAACTGTTGTCACCATCTATATTTACCAAAAAATAAATTGTTAGGCTTGCTATGAATTTTGAAAGCCAAGTTCTTTTTTCGTTTTTTAGTGTTGATCACATATTCTCGGATTGAGTCGTGATAAATATCATGTAAATATCATGTAAATATTGCATATATATTATATTTCAAC
Organism: Garcia nutans; assembly: GCA_947685225.1. Taxonomy (NCBI): domain Eukaryota; kingdom Viridiplantae; phylum Streptophyta; class Magnoliopsida; order Malpighiales; family Euphorbiaceae; genus Garcia; species Garcia nutans. Next base: position 3,701,206 of record CANTUV010000059.1, on the reverse strand, counting down.
TATTATATGTTGTTTAATTATGATATTTCTATCGTGTAAATATTGTGTATGTATTGTATTCCAATAAAAAAAATATACATACGCAATGTAAAACCTGTAAATATTCTAAATATTGAATACAATCAATACATTATATATTGCTTAAATATAATGCATATAACATATATATATATATATATATATTTGAATATATACAACATTTATATATCATAAATAATATAAATATAAAATTAATTAAAATAAAATAAATACAATTCAAAATAAAAAAAATGATATGCTCGTTTAGGGAATATAAATTGAAAAAAAATAATTAAATTTTTTTTAAATTTTTTTTGAGGCATTTATCGAACATATAAAATATATTATAGATAAAAAAACAAACCTAAATGGATTACAGTTAAATAATAAAAAAATAGAGGAGAAGATAATATTCAAAAGAAAAACAGTAATAGCAATTGTAGCAAATAATTGAGAAACAAAAGAATATGGTAAAATTGAAAATAAAAGTTTAAAGAAAAAAAATATATATATTAGAAAATAAAAAGTTGGAAATGAGCAGGAGAAAAAAAGGAACAACTATAAAAATGAAAAAGAAACTTAAAATGGCGCAAATAATGTAATTTCATTTTCTTTTTACATGTCATTTTTCATTTTTTTTTAAAATATCTTTTTTTTTGGATATCCATCAATTATATACTAAGTATATGCTTCTAAAAATGAAAAATATTTTTAGTATACTAAAAAAATATAGACAAATACCTTTTAAAAGAGGTATTTTTTGAAATTGAAAATTGAAAAATGACATTTTTGAAATAAAAAATGGATATTATTAAAAATAATTTTATTTTTAGAGCTTTTTTTTTTTGAAATTTTTTTTCCATATATATAATCCATTAAGTTAAATTTTTGTCGTGATAGAATTTATTTAAATTTTATTATTTGAAATAATTGAAAAGTAAAAAAAAATTCTAAAATATATTCTCACTTTGTCATTTTATTTTTTTATATAAAATGAGTTATATTTAAATTAAAGGTATTTTAATTTCTTAATAATAGATTTCAATAAATAAATCAAATTATTAGAAAATATATCAATTTTTTTATCTCTTTTAAATTGATAATTTTTTAAATTAAAAGAATTAAATGTTTTATCAAATATTTTTCTAAAATATGAGAATTTACAGAATAAAATTTAATTATGTTGATTTCTTAGTGGTAGAAAAGTTAAATCATCACTCTTAACTTTTTTTTAGACTATTACAGTAAGACATTCTAGCAGTCAGCAACAGTACGGATCGTTGTTTTCTGAATTTATAAAATAGGGTTCATCTCAAAGAGTATTTAAATTATTGGCCTAAGTGACTTTAGTATTAAAAAAAAAGATGCTTTATTTTGAAAGGACATAGATGAAATTACATTACATTCATTTTTTAGCTTTTTCCAAAAATGTTCTATTATTTTTAATTTTTGACTTTATACTATATTGTATGCATATTTGTAGCATATTAAATTTTTAATCTAGATATGTAGAATTAGACATTTTTAAATTAAAAAATTAAAAAATATTAAAAAAATAATATATATTTTTATTTATTCTGTTCAAAGTCCATGAATTTATCTCCAATTAAAACACTAGAAAAAAGAAATTATCCACCATATTTTTTTAAATTTTTTTATAGAAGTCTTTTAATCATTTTATTATAAATTCATAAAAAATTATATAAAATTTATAAATTCATAATAAATTTATAATAAACTCATCATAAAATAGTAAAAATATAATATTGTGATAAATATTTCATAATATATAATATTTTGATAAATAATTTGTAAATATAATAAATTTAAAATTATTTTTAATTTTCTTATATTTTTATTAAAAGCCTAACACTACAGTTCACAGGCCTCATGGGTATTGGTCCATAAGAGAGGCAGAGTGCGTGACCCACGCCCAGCCAATATACAGTCAAGTACTTTTGCATCTCCAGACCAATTTGACAGGGAAAGGAAAAAACTAAAGATGAAAAAAAAATTGAGCGTTTTCTTTTTAGTCTGAATTGAAGCCATTTGTTATCCTACGTTAGTATCGAATGATCATTGTCATTTTTTTTAAAAAAAAATATATCCCGCTTTTTTAGAAAAGATATTAAAAACTTTTCAAAAAGAATGAAAAAAACCCAACTTTTCAATATTAAACGCTTTTGTTTGAAAAAGAATTGAGTTTTTGCATATTGCTAGAGCAAAAACCATTGCTAATCAAACTGTTATGGCGTTTTCTAATGTGTCTTTAGATCATTAGTTAAGGTAGTTCTTCAAACTAAACTAAGTAATTAACTCTCAATTTTTACTAATTTTCAAGAGCAAGTATGAAAATTCAAAGAAAATAATTTGAGGCAAAATTCAGTACTCTGTTCTTCCACAGAGAAGAACAGAGCTGAAGAATTAATTGCAGAGTGTCAAGAACAGCTAAAACAAACAAGCATTTGCAGTAACCAATATATATATATATATATATATATATAATTAACAAGAAGTATACCCGCTTCAAATTACAGTAGAAGAAGTACAAACCAAATAATTATACTAAAAGTCACAAGATTAATGCATTACTAATACAATAATATCTCAAAAATCCTCAATAATCAACCAAACAAATACATCCACACGCACATAAAAGCTCGTATCCATATAATAATACCCTAACAAACAAACTAAAAATGGTGGAAATTAATTAACAAGCTCAACTCCTACAATGAGTGATTCTAGAACAACCTCTAGTGTAAGGATTAACAGGAGCTCTAGTTTTGAAACAGTTATGAGTATAATAAGATCTACCAGACCTTGGAGGACAAGGAATTCTATTAGCAGCAAGAGCTCCATAAGATATATAATAATGAAATCTTCTCCAAAACAAAGATCTCCGTCCACCTATTTCTTCGTTATTTTCATTTTCAATATCTAAATCAATCAATCCATTATCAAACTCACCTTTTTCTTCCAAATCGCTGTACACAGACATCGCCATTGGCCATTCTAGAGAGTCCGCCATGATTTTCAACCCTGTTTCTTCGACCTGAGCTTGGATTTGTAAGCTGAGAGCAAGAAAAATGTAGAAAACGAAGACGAAGAAGTGTTTGGGAATTGCCATTGAAGAGGAAAATTGACAAGTAAAATGAGCTTGATAGACGCTTGTTGGCTTAAAGAGGAGGAGAGACAGAGCTCACATGGAAATGAAGATAGAGATTATTAGAGAGAAAGGTTAGAATTGATTGGGTTACAGCTGTGCTTCATCAATGCACCAATTAACGCGTGTTCTGATTTTTGTACAGCTCTGTCCGTGCGAGGGTGGAGAAGATGGAAGGGGAATGATTCGGTGTGCTCAGTCCTATTAAGTGAATTTTTTTTGGTGTTTTTTGGTGATGTGGAGAGATCTAAACGGTTGTTTTTTTACTTGATTATTAGATATGATATACTGAAACGGTGTCGGATATATTTGCTAGCTAATAAGACAGACCCATATTCGGCGGATTATCTTCAAAGACGGGACTGGGACTGGTCGGCCATTTTTGGTCCCACTCCCTCTAATTATTACTTTTTTTAGCATAATCCGTCTACCGCTCTAATAATTTGAAAGGAAAATTAAATCATATTATCCCAATCTTAGTTTTCTTATAAAACTTAAAAATTTTAAAAATCTTTCAACAATCTTATTTTAATTAATTGATTTTTATTCTATATTCAACAATCTTAAAAATTTTAAATATTCTATATTTTTATCAAGTCCCATTAATCTCTAACTTTTTATTTTAATATTATATATATATATTTCTTCTCTAATTGATTTTTTAGTAATTAAGTGGGAGTATTGCTCCTATCCACCTTAATTATTGATTATGATCTAATTTTTATATTGACACAAATAAAATAAATTTTAAATATATAAATTAAATATAAGATATCACTTTTATTCTTATATATTATAATCCAATGATATATATATATATATTTAAATTCAATTCTTTTTAAAAAAATTATAGCAAAAAATTGCTTTGCATAGCACAAAATTGGATGAGAATTTGCTAAATAAATTCTAATTATCAAAGATTCTTATACTAATTTCAACTTGTTATCTAAATTTTTATAACAAGTTCAACCCATTACTTGTTATTTTATTCGTTACAATTAATCTCTTTTTAAATATAATTAATATGCACTAATATAAAAACATGTCATAAGGTAAAACAATAAATAATACTACATTTTTAAGCATTATATACATATTGGCAAAATATAAATCAACAAACACTAACTAACAATACATTTAATAATGTTATTTAATATTTAAAATCAAACTTTTTCAGCATTCAATCATTTTAAGTGATTTAGTATTGTTTATCTTAAAGAGTTTTATTACACTAAAAATCACTTTAATGCTACGTTAAAATTTTTAACTTTATGCAACGTTAAAATTAACAATATAATAAATCATAAAGTACTGAACAATGAGTAAATTTAGAGAACTAAAATTATTAATTTTTACAATAGTATGGACTAAAATTTATACAAAGGCAAACCGCATGAGCTACTTTATAATTAAATTTTTTTGTGATTAGGACCTCAAGATTAAAAATTTTGAAGTTATGGGTCTAATTTATACTTAATGCAAGACATGGATGGCTTGATTTTAATTTTTAAGGAAATACGGGGTCAGATTTCAACTTTACCCTATCCTTTCCTTTTATTCTTTTTGGCACAACAATTTTATGCTCTTTCATCATAGCTGGTGTGAATGTTCAGCTAGAGTCATTCTTTTATGGTTTTAATTAATAACTTCACCTATTTTTCAGGCAAGCTACCTCTCATTTTTGCTCATTAATGTATCCTAATAACAATAAGTCTCAATTTCCATTTTTTAAAAAAATTAATTTTGTGATATATGAATATTAATTTTACTGAATCGCTATACATTCATTAATTAAAATTAAATTAATTTTAAAGAAAAAATTTAATTTTTTTTTAAAAAAATATCATCTTTTAATAATAATCAAATGATGAGCATTACCGTTTCTCTTCCTTGTGAAGTTTTTCCTCTGCAATAGACTACTACCGTTCATTGGTTCCAGCCCTAGATATAGGGCTACTGGCGGCATTATTACTAGCGGTAGTCCTCGATCTCGCGTCCTCCGTTTCCTTGTTTCTCATTTTTTTGCTAGCGGTAATCCTAAATATCGGGTCCTCTGTCCCCTTGTTTCTCAATCCATATCCTATTGCCTTCTTCTTCGTTATTTTTTTTGTTTTTGCTAGGTGGTTCCCCAGTCAAAAGCACCCCTAAATCTAACGTTTATAAGCTCTCTAGAGCTTCTTGCGGGTATTTTTCATTCAGATTTAGGTATTTGAGCATCAAGATCACATCCTTCGCATGCTTTTTTCAAGCTTTTTGTTCTTCAATCCTCTTCCAGTAGCTAACCCTCAACTCTTATCCCCTCCTCCATCTATCTGTTTAAGTTTCATAAAGAAGCTCCTTCAGGAGCTCTGGCAAAAACCCCTTCCTGATCTGGATTTGTCATTGGTGGGTCTTCCTCATTGGTCCTAATTGGTTTTTATCTCCATTATTTTTTTTTTCTGTTATAGTTTTTCGTACTGTTTAGTTCTTTTCCTTTATGTTGGTTGTATTATTTAATGAAATCTTCTCACTTCTAATAAAAAAAACCGATGAGTAAAATGTCTTAAATTAATATATGGATACTTAATTGAATATTTATGTTGAATGGAAACCGATTAATTTGTGTATGCAAAGAACTTATTTTTTAAAAATTCTATATATCGTTTAAAAAAATATTGCAATATATTTAGCTAAATATTTGCAATTATTTAGAGTTAAGTCACTGTTTTTTAAATGTGTTTATTCTTGTATTCAATCAATATTTTTTATGTGCATGTATTTTATATGTTATTCCTAAAAAAAACTATAAATTCATAATAAACTGATTATAAACTATATAAAATTTATAAACTCATAATAAATGTATGATAAATTTATTGTAAATTCATCGTAAACTAATAAAAATAAGATATTTTGGTAAATATTTACAACTACTTTTTAATAAGGGTATTTTAGTTATTTTATTACAAATTCATAATAAATTCATTATAAACTATTTAAAATTTATATATTTATAATAAATTTATGATAAACTTATTTTAAATTTATTGTAAACTAATAAAAATATGATATTTTAATAAATATTTTATAAATTTTAATATTTTGATAAATAATTTATAAATATAATAATTTTAAAATTATTTTTAATTATTTTTATAAAAGTCCTTAATTATATTTTTATGAAAAGCCCTTAAATATAAGAATGATGACTCTGAATGAAAAGGCTTAAAACCCAAAAACCCATCCATTTTAGTTTCTTCATAATTAAAGGTAAAACCTTACCTAAGGGCACTAGCATCGTTGTGGACTAGTAACGAAGGATTACTAGCCACCTCTCTCTTCCACATCAGATTTTGTGGGCTCAGTACACTAATTCTCCACTACACACCACAACTCTTCCATCCCAAGTCCTACTAATTTTATTTTTCATGGGACCCAATTAATTATTTTATTATCAAACATTTATATTCTATAAATAATTTTAACTAAATAAATTTAATCAAACAAATTATAATTAATTAATATAGATGAACAATAATTAATTAAATATATATAAGTATATATATTTAACTTTATTATAATACTTAATTTAAATTTATTCATATTAATTACTCTATACAATAATTATTTATTATAATTGCATTATTTGAAAACACTAATTTAATAATTATAAAAAAAATAACCAAAATAAAATATAAATATAACAATTATAAAAAACAAATTTAGAGAATTTATACTTAAATATAACATAAATATAAAACATAAAATATAACAGTATAAAATACATAAACATAATAAAGTAAACTTAACCAAATAAAACAAAAATATAACAAAGTAAAATCCGTGAACTTAAATAACTTAAGTTGCATTACAACTATACGTTACTATTAAAATGCCATACATGCTCCAGTAAATTCGCTTGCAGTTGTCGATGAGTTGCTCTACTTCGGAGTGCGATAGAATTTTGGGTATAATTTTATATGTAATTCTCATAGTTGCGCAAAATTGATTGACCTAATATCGGCTGCGAAGGTGTGTTATCAACTTCGTCAAATGCACTAATATCAACGAAATTGGCATACGCGTCTCGCTCGTCTTCAATTATCATATTATGCATTATGATGCATGCTCTCATGATACAACTAAGATCATTATGATGAAATAAGCGTGCTGGACCACGTATGATTGCGAATCGAGCCTGTAACACCCCAAACGCTCTTTCCACATCTTTCTATATGCTTCTTGTTGTTCTGCAAATAACTTTCGCTTTTCTCCGATTGGATGCGGGATGGTTTTCACAAATGTGGCATATTCAGGATATATTCCGTCAGCTAAATAATAACCTGATCTATATGAGTTTCCATTAACAGTGAAATAAAACCATGTGAAGGCTTTTAAAAGAACATGTAAAGACATCTGACATCAATTATAATAACTTACATTAATTTGCATAAATTAAAGCTAAAATTACAAATACTACAAGTAACATAAAATACAACATGGCATAGCTAACATAAATTTAAACTACTAATATTACACATAAATACAACTGGAAAAAAAGAGAGTAAAAGATAACATAAACCATAAACATAATTTATGGTGGCAAGCCCCACTTTTCTTTTAGATATTTGACATAATTTATGTGTCATTCTCTCGCTTTCTCGTCCTTAAATGACATAGGATCCTTCATTATCACTTTCATATCAGTTTTGTACTCATTTGCTTTAAGTTTTCTTTCAAGTCTTTGCTCTTGCTTTTCAGTATATTTATTTATTGCATTAGCCATTTTTGAAAGAGGAGTCAAACTCGCTACATCAAATGAAAGTTTAGTCACTGCGGATGATGAAGTTGCTTTACCTTTTCTTTTAGCGGCCTTGATTCCTTCAGGTCGAGCTAGGGATTGAGTTTCATTAATGTCAGTTTCTTGGTTGCCTTCAGTTGTCGATGATGTAGAATATACTCCTTCAGCATTTATTTTACTTCTCTTCCCCACACCAATGGTAGTGTTTATTTGGTTGTGTATCGCTCTCCATTTTGGTTGGTCACGAAGCAACTTTTTCCAGTACTGTTTATACTGTTTTAAATAACGGCCTTTGAATTTTGAGTGGAAAATCTCATATGCATAATTTTCAATGTCATCGTCATTCCAACCACTTTTGGCATTTCGTTGTGCTTCCTCATAACACGAACCCCATGCATTAGCCGATGAACTTATTTTCTCAAATCTCTTATGAAGTGATTCTGTAGTTTGTGATGACATTTGTGGTATTTCTTCAACCACATACTCTTTAATCTGAACCCAAAATGAACCATGAGTTTGGTTGGTGTTTATAATGGGATCCAGAGAAGTATTCAACCAAGTACTAACCAAAATTGAATCCTCTTCCCATGTCCAAGTCTTCTTCTTCTTACTACATTGTCTTGCTTCACAATCTTCTGTTTCATTAATACTCTCTCCAGTCACAGGAGAGTTTGAAGGAGGATGTGGGTGTGAATGTGATTGTTGCGTGAATTGAAAAGGATTATTGTATGGATAACTTGGCATCGGGCAAAATGTTTGGGAAAAATTTGGATTTGTTGGAATTTGGGTGCAAAAATTGGGATTGTTTGACATTTGTGTTGGAAATTTTGGATTTGGAGGAATTTGGTTTGGGTAATTAGGTTGGAACCATTAATTAAAATTAGACTGATTTGGATCCATTCAATCAAGAAATTGAAAATGCAATTTAATAGCTAGTAAGAAGAAAAATAAGTTAGAGAGAAATTGAGAAGTGGTGGGTTTCAAAATAATAAACTTGAGTGCTATTTATAGACAAAAATTACACATCACAATTATATATTTTTTAATAAATTTACATTAATTTAAGGCAAAAAATCTAATTTTGTAGAGAATGTAAAAAATCTATTTACTATATATTTATTTTTTACCATTTTTTTTAAAAAATATTTATTTCTTTACAATTAAATTAAAAATATACAACTAAATTAATTTTTAAAATTTTAAAATAAAATTTTTACATGAGTAAAAATTATTTTTTTTAATTTATTAAAAAAAATTCAGCATTTTACACTATTTGTATACCCTAAAATATAAATATATTTACAAAATTCTATTCTATTTTTGAAAAAAAAGGTCTGTCACGTGTTGCCCTTTAATTGGGCAAATTGGACAAAATTTTGGAGTAGTCAAGACTACTCCTAGTCCTTCTGTCATATAATTCTTGAAGTGGTCTACTACAAGACCATGGAGTAAGCCATACAATACAGCTACTCCACCATGCCCTAACACCAGACCTTCTACTTCACCTTATGATGCTGGTGGCCTAAGCCCAAACAAGAAAAACTAGCTAGCTTAGACACAAACATTTCATAAGTCTTGGAATGGGGCTTTAATTTGTTGACAAAATGGCTGACCTCCTAAAGCAAGCAGGGGCTTTTGATCGGTTCCCTTGGGCTGGCTTATTAATAGAATCTTACCATTTTAATAAGAAGAATTGAGTTAGGTCTTTTATTTGCCATTAAACATAATGGGAAAATAACACTTCATGTCAATTTTTTTTTTAAAATACTCTATAACTTCTTTTTTTTTTTTGCGTATTTTTAATAATCTATATATATACTAAATAAATATTTGTAGAGGTGAAGTATGCTTTTGGTATATTAGATATATACTTTTGAAAGTGGATATTTTTTGAAAGTAGGTCATTTTAAAATTATTTTTATTGTTAGGTTATTTTTGAGAGATCACATCAAGCAGAAGCCCTAAACAATTTTTAGGTTTTAGGGTTAAGAATATCTGATATTTTAATATAGTGATATTAGAGTTGCTTATAAGACTAACAGATTTCAAATTACAAATTTCAACAATGATTAAATTTTAAAAAAATTAAGCTGTTAAATTTTTTTTATAAAAAATCCAAAAAAGTGAAAATATTCTTAAAAATATATTTAAAATTGTGAAAATATTCAATTTTTTAACTTTCAATCTTAGAAATCCTCTCTTCAGGCGTTATAACATTAACTATTTGAGGGAGGTCTCATTAATTTGCCACTGCGCACCTACTTGCCTTCCATGACTTAAAAAAAATTAAAAAAATTTGAGCTAAGTTTTAGTATGTGCATATTAATTTATATTGTATGAATTAAACAAACATTTGACAAATGAAACGACATAATAATTAAGTATACATATCATGGATATGTTTTCAGAAAATTAATACAACATTAAATTTTTCTGTCAAAGCTCACCAATAAGTTTCTTGGATTCTCATAGAGAATATAGGATTGTACAAAAAACGATGACGTATACAGGGGCGAGAATACATTGTTGAGAAAAGGTCTTTTTGAAATTATATATATATATATAATATTTTTTAAAAAATTTTAAATTATTTATTAATTTTTTTAAAAATTAATAAATTACCTTTTTTTTTTAATTTTTATAAGAAGTTAAAAAAATTACAATAAATTATTTATTCTATAGGCAATAGTTCTCTTTTAAAAAATTGACAAAATATTGATAATATATAAATATAAAAAAAATAAAGAAAGAAAAAAAAATTTCAACTAAATTAATTTGAATCCATTTAATAAATTAAAGTACTCATTTATTTTAATTATTTTTTAAAAAATTATATTCATTATTTAATTTTTTTTCTTTTTATTTTATTTTTATTATGAACAATCTTATAAATTTAAAATTCTATATACATATATATTAATATTTTTTATTAATTAATTTTTTAATAATAAAAATATATTATTAATAAATTAATAAATTTATAAAATACTATTAAAATAAAAAGAGAGATAAAATAATTACGGAAAAAATAAAATTTATCAAAAAAATTTTATCTCTCTTTATTTTTAAGTCTGACTTCCCTCTGGACATATATATATATATATATTTTTATCAAATAAATTTATGAATAACATTACAGTATTGATCATCATATATATATATATATATAATAAATATGACAACTAATGAGATAAAACTCAATCATTATTCAGTATGACAATCTCAGCTGTTTGAGGGTCCGCTTTATTCATTATTTTTACTGTTATGCACACAGATAACAGATTCCTCTTCTCTGTTTTTCTCTGTATCCTCTCCTCTCTTTCTCTCTGTATCTCTCTCTCTATATATATTGCATGCAGAAAATGGCTGACAGAACCGATGCTGAGTGCAAAAGGGAAAAAAAAAGAAGAAAAACTTATCGATCCAATGTTGGAGTTAGCAGAGGGCTTCTGGTTTCGTGTCGGTATTAATAATGGCTTGACCTATATATATATATATATATGAATATTAATTATGATGGAAGTGCACTGTCACTTTTTCAAGTAACTTTAGAATTGTTTGGAGAGGTTTCACACTGCAAGTTTGCATTTATGGAACCAAACTGTCACATAATTTTCTCCCCTTCTCTCTGCATATGTATATATCTATAGTATTTAGTGCTGCTTAATTTAAAGTTCAATTTTAGACTCCGTGTGTGTACGTTTAAATATAATGGAACCACATGCCTATTTAAGATAGTAATAGCAATTCAATTTTCATAGATTATATATTTCTAAGCTTTTTTTTTTCACCGCTTAAAAATAGAAATTATCTATGGCAACATTAAATAGATATATAGAGGAAATTAAAGTAATATATATATTGGTAGAACCGAAATTCATTAAAAAGGAATATGCGAGTTTCAAAGTTTGATGAAGCATTTGGTAGATTATTATAAAAACTAATTAATGTATTTTATAAATGTATATTACTGATATTATTTTTACTAGGAAAAATTATATATTATGTTTGAAAGATATAATAAAATACTAAAAAAAGGTTGATTAAAAAAAATATTAACTTATTTGGTTATAATACTATTTTACTATAAAAGTTTGAGTAATATCTAAACTACCATTAAAATATTTTTCTTGTATTTGGAGCATATTAAAGCATGAGTATAATTATTTTTTTGCCATAAGACTCCTCAATTCACTTTTTAAGTGAAATATTTATTCTTATTCTATTTAGGTAAAATATTTTATTAACTGATTAATAAAATTTAATGAGTTCAATATTTTATTTTACATTTATTATTTACATACAAACATAATATTATTAGTAAAAAAAAAAGTTACATAGTAAACTTTTCAACAAAACTTCTTATAAATTATTAACGTCTTGCATTATAGGGTCCGTAGAGTTATTAGCCCAATGATGAATACATATATATATTGGGATAGTTTTTTTTGGTCTGAATATTTTGGGACAGTACGTGTACCATATTAAGACTTTTTTTTTAATTCAATCAAATACTATAAGACGAAAAATTCCATCGATATAAAAATTTCTCTCAATAATTTTATTTATCTATCACAATAATCAATTTACAATGATCTTTTTAGTAAAAATTTTACTGAGAGAAAAGGAGAATCATTAGCGATTATCAATTACTGAAAATTTATTTATAGAACTATTCTAATCTGCCGAAAGAATTAGAGATATTCATATTGGGATTAAGAGACTCGTTAATAAAAAAAAATTGTGTCAAAAAAAGGGCAAACTCCCTTGCAAAACAAATTAACTCTTATCTAGGTTAAAATTAAAATATATTAATCTCTCTTGCATGGTGTAACTTGAGAATTTGACGAATTTAATTAATATAATATAAAATAAATTAACTACTCACTTATTAAGTTATGATTAGGGTTCAACTATATTACCATCTCATAAAAGGTTTTTTATTTATAAATCAAAATCCAGTTATCATGTACGATAAATTGTTATATGTGATAATTTAACTCAATTAGGTCAACTCAAACACATAAACCCACAATTTCAGTAGCATTGATTTAAAACTCCAAGTTCCAAACAGTTGTATTGGAAGAAGTAACAGGAAGAAGAAAAGTACGGTTTGTTTACTGTTAATAATGCAGAGAATGAGAAAAAAAGGGTACAAAACATGAAAAGAAACGGCTTTACAGAGACTATTGGTATGTCCATTTTGAGGTAGCTTATGGGAGGAGCCGATCGAGATAGTGAAGATTATCATGTTGAAGGTAGAGACACAAAGAAAGGGACCACTTTCTACGAAATTTCACCACTTTCTGTGAAATTTCCAATCATCTTATCAGTGTAACAATAAAATATAATATCATAAATAGTTTCTCTATATAAATTATTTCTTTATTGCCTATTGGGTTGTTTAATTTATTTATGAAAAAAGAATGAATGAATCACGGATACATGTAGCTGCAATATTACATTGAGTATACTCAGAATTAATAAAAAAAACAACAATTAATTAAAAAAAGATCATTTTGATCGAAATCAAATATCATAATGAAATTTAATTAAAATATTATGTTAATTGAGATAAAAAAAATACTATATCAATGAACTCATTCAATAATGTTAAAATTATTTTCATGCTTCGAAGATAACAAATTTAAGATTTAGTAATATTAAATTCGTCTCTATATTTCATCATTAATTGAAGACGCAAATCAATTGGTAAAAAATTATTCTAGTTTAAATTATAATTGTGCACAGGTCGGATTCAATTTGGTTAAGAATGTATTTTTTTTACCGAATTCCACCAAAGAATAAAAATCTCAAACTGATGCCACCTGATTTTTTAAAATTTTAACTAAACAGAATTAATTTTGGATATAGTCGGATCGGATAAGTATAAATGGATTAATATTTAATATGAGTGCTTTATGTTTGAGTTTATTTTGGTGTTTTGGGGTCGGGTTAAGTAACAAAATAAAATATAAATACATATATTCATATAAAAATATATAAGAATTAGTCGAATTTAAGGTTAAAATAAAAAAAAATTATCTCAATTCAACTGACCGACCAACCTCAAAATTTTTTAAAAATATCAATCCAATTTTACTTGTATATATAATATAAACCGATGAAAATATATTCAGTTCGATTAGATTCAGTCGGATTCAAATAATTTGCACACTCTTAGTTTAAATAAAAATCTTAAATTCGAATATTAAATATGTAATTATGTTAAAACTCAACTTGGCTCTGCTCCGAAATAATAATTTATAAAAAAATATCTATATTTCAAAAATTATAAATGGAAGTTAAAAATCAGGCTAAATTTATCAAAAAAAAATATTAAGAAAAAGCTAAAATAATGTCTAGTGAGTTCCATATATATAAAATATAATTTTGTATTGAGAGAGAGACAGGTCTGTTGGTACGTGCATCTCTTAAATCTTTATGCCGCGAAGATAAGGGGGTCATCATGGAGATATAATAAAATATATATAATAATAATTCAAGAGACAAGGAAAGGTCATGTGAACAACCCACACTTCCACAAACAGCCATCCTTTACATTTTGGATTCTTTCTTATTATTTTTTATTATTTTAGTTTGCTTTTAGGAGAGAACATGTTCCCTTATTTGAATCATCTTCATATATATGAATATATTCATAATTTCTATATATGTATATATTATACATAAAAAAATTAAATCATTTCTTATTAGTTATCCCATTTTATCTAATAAATTAACATTATTAATTAATCTTCTTCATTTCTCGAATTTTTAATGCTTTTTTTTTTTGTAATAATATTGGTGATAGAAATTTTTTTAAGTGAAATGAGATAAATGTGGTCTCTTTTTTTTTTTCCCTACCAGAGATAAAATTTAAGAGGTGCTCTTAACCCCCCTTAATAAAAGTATTATACTCTTTTAATAGATCTGTTCGGCGTGAATTCAAATTAATCTGTAATTTTTATATTGCAGTATATTAGATAGTTAGATTAAAAAATTATAGGTTTTATTAATTTCTATTTAACTTATCAGGTTGATCATTTATTTAATTTCGTATATATCTTTTTATTTTTAATTTTAATATACTATTTGATAGAGGGATGGACTTCAAGGACTTTAATCTAAGTTCAAATTTGATGTGTCACACCTCTTGAGCCCACAAAATCAAGAAAAATGATCAGACTCTATTGGGAAGTCTCTGATGCTTAAGTCAGTAATTAGAAACAATTGAACTATACTGTATTAAAGAGCAGTAATGTTCGAACATCTTACCCGTGAAAGTCTATACCTCTTTATAGTTGAAAAGTAGAGATAACATTTTCAAAGGTCAGCGGATTTTCAAGAAATGAAAACATAGTGGACAAATTTTTCGGATGTATCGGTGTAGTGCTGTCACATCAAAGTGTATTTTATCATAGTTCGGTTATATAGTTTGAATTTATCTATAATATCGCAATATGTACTTCAGTCCAGGCCGCTGGAAATAGAGACTGACTCAGCATGGGTTCATCATCAAATCACATCCTCCCGGATTTTTACATCAACAACAATGGCCAGCCACATTAAAGGCTTCATTGACAGTTCAAACTCGGCTATACTACATACATTCAGGGAGGGTAATCAAGCCGTAAATTTTCTTGCCATAGACTGTAGAATGAGTATGAAGCCTGCTGTCTATTTGTCTTTTAATTCTTTGCCAAATTTTCTTAAGTGCATTGTAAACTCGGATAATATAGATTCTCCATATATCCGTTATAAATAGTTTATCTATAAAAATTACTGCTTCTTGAAATAAAAAATAAAAAAAATATACTTCAGTCCAGTTGAATGGCTCCGTCACGAAGTTCGGATATATCTACACTGCAAGTCCCCCCCCCCCCCCCCCAAAAAAAAAAAATTATGTCAGGAAGAGGTATAAACAAAGTTCGAAAAAATATGTGTTATATTTTTAAAGGGTATGACGTTCCGTTTCCCAAAGTGGAGTGGACGAAAAAAAGAATCGGGTTTTTCACTAGGCACAATAAATGCGATGTGCCTACAAATAAGAGAAGAAAACGACGATCATTTACTACTTTCAAACGTTGTGATAGTTAGGTCACTCTGATAGTTTGGATATTTTGAAAGACTTAAGACATCAAAATTGAGATTTAGTGAGTACTATTTTATCTTAATTTTATTTTTAGAATTAGATAGTTCACATAAAATGAGTTCAGAGAGTGAGTATGTGTCTATAGAAGAACAAAAAGTGAGATAAGAGTATGTATATTATAGTGACTCTTCTAATAATAGTGTAGAGAGCTCAGTTAATAGGAAAAGTTCGGTATCGAGATGGCGGTAGCTGTGGCAAAAAGAGGTACAATAGCTCAGCTCGCCCTATTGGATGAGGAAACATAAGAGGAAAGGGTCTCTAATGTACGGGTGAGTTCAGATCATGCACATGTTAAGGATATTGAATCAACCTTAACCGAGAAGATTTAAAGGGTATGCAAGAAAAGTATAAAATCTCCACCAAGTATAAATTAATACTTCCGAGCAGTAATGTGCGAGGTTATGATATCCCTAAGGCAAACCAAATAATATATATGAAGAGGATTTTAGAGTAGGAATTCAGTTTGCTCTAAGTTCATTTATATTAAGTTTTTTAAAGATAAACGATATTTTTCCAAGGCAACTTAGTCCTAATGCTTAATGAAATGTCGTAGGGTTCGAGCTTCTCTATAAGCTAATTGGTGTAAAAGTGTCTCCTAGGGTATTGGCCGCATTATGTTTTATCAATGCTCGGCCAAAGTTCGATGAAAATTTTTTATTTCTTCAAGCTCGACCAAGACTTACATTATTTACCTGGAAACTAGACTCTATGAAAGGGTGAAAAGATCAGTTTTTCATCTTAGAGAGGGCTGAAGGGTTTGAATGCCTGACAAAATAGAGTCGAAGTAGAAATTGGCCAAACATAAGAAGAACAAATTTGTATGTAGATGACCAAGCTATATTTGATAAGATAGCGCAGGATATTTAGAGAGAGAAGCTAAATGTCCTACACTTAATTGCAAGATATTTTCTATTAAGAAAAGACCCAATTGAACCACGTCCCGAAGATCGGGCTGGTAATACTTCTTGATATCCTAGTAATTTGTTCGGTAATAATATTCTGATTTTTTATATTTGTGCAAAAATGGATAAAAAAGGAATGAAGGATCTTATAACAGCACTCCAGAAGGCAAGGACCGAGACCCACAAAGGAGTCCGAGCAGAAGCATGGAAAAAGAGAAAAAGTGAGAATTCTGGCAAAGGGAGGGGAGGAGAACCTTCAAAGAAAAAGAGAAAGGAAAAGGAAAAAGGAAAAGGGATTGCAAGTGGTGAAGTTAGCATCCAACTGATATCTCCTATCCAAACTTCACTAGATCATATCAGAGATAATCTCGCACTGCTAGGTAGAGGGACTCCGGAGGTCCAGAGGAAAGAAAGTCAGTCTGAAGGTCCAGAAATAGAGCATGACATGGACCCTAAAGAGCTTATTGAAGTGATGGTTACAGGGTTTGCTTCTCATTATAGAAATAATTTTTCTATTCATGAGCCAGAGATCGAGTATTTCAGCAGAGAATATTTGAGAAATATTCCGTGAGAAAATAATAAATTAACCAACCTGAACCCAAAGAAACTATTAAGCTGGTACCGAGCTGAAGTTACCAAGGTAAGCAATTGAAACCAACCTAACCTTATTTTATATTATATGACATACTAATTATATTGATTGTATTGGTTTTGTAGCACGACCTCTTCTGCCAACATGTTGGATATCGGTATGCCGGGATAGCAGCTGCTTATGAAGAAATGAAAGAAGAGATCGAGTCTCAAAAGAAGAAAGAGATTGAGATGGAGAGTCGCCTGGCCAGAGCAGAAAAAATGGCTATAGAGGTTGAGCTCCATACTAAAAAAGTGAAAAAAGAGCTAAAGCAAATGAAGGATGATCTCGCCATTGTGCAAGGATCATTGGCAAAAGAGCAAGAAACATTAATCAAACTTAAAGGGAAGATGGATAATGAGATGACAAAAAAGGAAGAGGCATTAAATGAGCTTAAGGTCAACATGTATGATCAAATAGCATAGGGAATTGTCAAGTTCCAAGAGCTCATTGTTACTAAACTAAAGAAACAATCTCTTGAAGGGGAGTTCGACTGAATTTTTGATGTCGACCCTAATCAAATTCTCAATAAAACGATCAATGCTGATTATGAAGAGTTCACAACGCCAGACAAAGTTAGTAAGATTAAAGCGGGACCCTTCTTATTTTGTTATATGTAGGAAGGATATGAGTAGCTCGGTAATTTTTTGTTAATTGTAGAATATTTAATATATGTATTGGCATATGTAAATTTTAAAATTTTAAAAAATATATTCAGTCGGTCCTTTTACGTGGTTAGAGTATTTAATTATTTGCATATTTAGTTTGGTTCATACTTTGATGAATAACTCATATTAAGCATAACATGCAACTATCGAACAAATATTTATTAAAGCATGGCAAGCTCGATGCACATGGTACTATGACCTGGATTATAAATATTATGAGCTCGATATTCAAGGCATTGTGTGCTATTTAAAAATGATACAAGCTCGGTATGTAAGGCACTATAAGATATTTAAAAATGATACAAGCTAGTTGTGCAAATCACTGTAAGCTATTTAAAAATGATACAAGTTCGGTGTGTAAGGCTCTATAAGCTATTTGAAAATGATACAAGCTCAGTGTGCAAGGCACTGTAAAATATTTAAAAATGATATAAGCTCTGTGTGCAAGACATTGTGAGCTAAACTTAATGTTTGGTAATTACAAAAAACTTATAGAGGAACTTTGATAATGAAGATTTTTATTTTTCAACACGCTCATAAGCATTAGAATACGTGGAAAATATAAGAGGAAATAAAAATATAAAGGTTTGCACCAAATTATTTTTCATCACCTGAATTTGTTAAAAATATTTTTTCAAATTATGGGCGTTCCAGGTTCTTGGAATGTCTTTGTCATCTGTAGTTTGTAACTTATATGCTCCTCCCTTTAAAACCTCAGTGACCCGATAGGGTCCTTTCCAGTTTGCTCCAAGTTTTTCAGGTCCAGCTGATCCTTGTGTAGAAATGGTTCTTCTTAAAACCAAATTTCCTTTTATTAATTATTTGGGACGAACACTTTTATTATAAAAATTGGCTATTCGATTTTTATAAGCTTCAGCTCTGATCCCAGTTTGTTCTCTTTTAAATTCCAACATGTCAAGGTTATGCCTAGAATCTGATTCATGCTCTTCTGAAAAATTAAGTATTATGGTTGAGGGGACTCTAATTTTTATTGGGATAACTGCTTTGGTACCATAAGTCAATGCAAATGGAGTTTCTCCAGTGGCAGTTCGGGGAGAAATACGTATTCCCACAAGATATTATATAATTCTTTTGTCCATAAATATTTGGCTTTGTCAAGTATTTTCTTTAATCTCAACAAAATCATTCGATTTGTGACCTCAGCTTGGTCGTTAGTCTGAGGATGATAAACTAAAGTGAACCGGAGGTCAATCTTAAGTTTCGTGCAATATTCTTTGAACTGCTTGCAATGAAACTGTTTGCCGTTGTCAATAATCAATGTGTGAGGGATGTCAAATCTCATAATGATAACTTTTTTAAAGAACTTAATGATTGCTACTGGAGTGATTGAGGCCAGAGGCTCCGCCTCAATCCATTTGGTGAAAAGGTTAGCTGCAACAACTAAAAATTTTCTTTGAGCTGTGGTTAGGGGAAAGGGACCCAAGATGTCCATTTTTTGCTCATCGAACAACCATGAACTTCGAATGGGCCTCTGTTCAACAATAGGTTGATGTTGTAAGTTGACATACTTCTGGCATTTTTTGCACTTTCCAACTAAATTTTTTTGCATCAATATTCATGGATGGCCAAAAATAGCCTTGTCTCAATGCTTTTCGAGCTATTGTCCGAGCTCCTTCATGGGCCCCACATATTACTTCGTGAATTTTCCTCAATAAATAGTCACCTTCTTCTTCAAAGACACATCTACTCCACGGATGGGAGAATGATCTCCTGTATAATATTCCTTCATGAATGGCATATAAACTGGACCTTCTAAAAATCTTTTTAGCTTCAACCGAGTCCTCTGGCAATTCACTAACGTAAAAAAATTTGTAAATTAGAAGTCTTTGGCTCTTCATTGATTCCACTGTCATGATTAATGAAATTTTATAGCTCAGGTTATGAATTATCTCAAACAGCACTCGTTGTTCAAGGACTCCCTCCTTAGTATTAGCGGCTTTAGCCAGCTTGTCAACATGTTCATTCTCTGCACGCACAATCTGATGGAACTCCCATATACAACTAACCTTTTGAAGAGTTATTAAAAGGTCTGATATGTGCTCCTTATATCACACCATGTTCGGTTCCCTTGTTTCATATTTTCCAGTCAAATGACTAACCACTAATTGAGAATCAAAATATATTTGCAAACTTTTCGGTCGAACTTCTAAACTGAGTCTCAACCCGAGGCTGACAACCTCATATTCGACTACATTATTTGAAGCTATAAAATTAAGCTTTGCAGCATATTTGATTTGTATTTTTCCTGGACTTTGAAGAATTTCTCCAATACCAAATCCATGTGTGCCTGAAGCCCCATCTACATTAAGAGCCCATGCTTCATTAGAGGTTGACTGTGAAGGGTGTTTATAGAGCTCCATGCCAAAATTAGCCAAGATCTGTGCTTTTATAGTCTGTCTGGACTCATATCTGATATCAAATCTAGCCAATCGTATTGCCCATTCTAAAAGGCACCCTGAAGTTTCTGATCACTGAAGAATTTTCTTTAAACAGGAGTTAGTTCACACAATGATAATATGTGCATCAAAGTACAGAAGAAGCCTTTTCGAAGCAGACCGTAAAGCTAGGGCTAATTTTTCTGACTGTGAGTAACGTAATTTGACCCCTTTTAGGACATGACTGACATAATAAATAGGATATTGCTGACCATGTTCTTCTCTAATTAAGACTGAGTCTACAGCTGCGGGCGATGCTAAGAGATACAAATAAAGTTTTTCCCCTTAAATAGGTCGGCTAAGCAAAGGGGGTGAGCTGAGAAATTGTTTTAGCTCTATTAAGGCTTGTTGACACTCCTCATTCCATTGAAAATTTTTCAAGTTATGTAGGAGCTTATAGAATGGAAGGCATCTCTTAGTTGAGAATGATATGAATCGTCCCAAAGCTGTAATCCTGCCATTTAATTTCTACACTTTCTTAATGGTCTTAGGGGGCTCCATTTTTGTTGTGGCATGTATTTTTTCTGGATTAGCTTCGATGCCTCATTCTGAGATGATAAACCCCAAGAATTTACTTGACTGAACTCCAAATACACACTTTTCTGGATTGAGTTTCATGTTTGTTAGATCTCTAGTGTGCTCTGTGGAAGTCTGTTATGTGGAGGTATATGAAGATGATATGATTATTCATTGAAATATTGCAAAGATGTTTGCTAGATCTCTAGTGTGCTCTGTGGAAGTTTGAGACTTAATAATCATATCATCTGTATATACCTCCACAGTGTGTCCTATTTGATTCTGAAAAAGTTTATTAATAGGTCTTTTATATGTGCCTCCTATAGTTTTCAGACCAAATGGCATGATTCTATAACAATAAGTGCCCTTGCATGCGATGAAAGAAGTTTTACTTTAGTCCTCCATTTTTAGAAAAATTTGATGATAGCCAGATGAAGTATCAATGAAACTATATTCTGCATAGCCCGCCGTAGAGTCAATGAGATGATCTATATTGGGGAGTAGATAAGAGTATTTGGGGCACGTCTTATTCAAATTAGTAAAATCTACACATATTCTCCACTTGCCATTAGGTTTTCTTACTAATACTACATTGGACAACCATTCTGGGAATAAACTTTCTTTTACGAAGCCTGCTTGTAGGAGTTTTTTAACTTCTTTCTTTATATGGGGCTCATGCGTTATAAGCTTGGGTGAAATTTCTGTAGTATCAATCGAGGTCCAGGTGAAATTCTCTATAACCAATTGATGTTCTTTCAATACCTGAGTGAGGGCAATCTCTTTTTCATAATTGGATGAACTTGTAATTTTGAATATCTTGTTTGGCGCAACCTTAATTTCCTTTAGCATATCAAGAGGCTCAGGATGTTTATGATTGTCAGGGATATCAAGAGAATCTACTGGAAGCACCATGTTGGCATCTTTAAGAAGAGTTGCGTATGAATCCTGAGCTAACTATTGATTACCTTTTATAATAGCCACTCCATGATGAGTTGGGACTTTCATAAGTAAATTTCTTACTGAAATATATGCATCCACTCTTGCTAATAATGGTCGTCCGAAAATAACATCTTAGGAAAAACTCATTTGTACTATCATGAAATAGGCACGACAGTTGCGTACAACTGGTCCATCTCCCAACTATACCTCAAGCATGGCAGATCCTTATATAAGTACCGTATGTCCGGACAATCCAACCAATGGTGCATTAACAAGTCTTAATGCCTTTGGTGACAAATCTAGTTTCGTGTAAGCATCTAAGGTCATTAGATTTACAACACTGTCTGTGTCAACCAAAATTTATTGGACCAAAAATTCCTGAATTACAGCTTCTATTATAAGAGCATCAGCGTGTAGGCCCATGACAGAATGTGAATGTTCCGAACAAAAAGTAACTATTGAGCTGCAGGCGTTTGATATCTCGGTAACAAAAAAAACCTCTTTGACCTTTTGTTTTCGAAA
The DNA here is from genome assembly GCA_947685225.1 of Garcia nutans. Classification (NCBI taxonomy): domain Eukaryota; kingdom Viridiplantae; phylum Streptophyta; class Magnoliopsida; order Malpighiales; family Euphorbiaceae; genus Garcia; species Garcia nutans. The sequence goes on along the minus strand of CANTUV010000059.1, from coordinate 3,678,453 downwards.
AATATTAGTGACATCATAGTGCTCTCCCCTTGCGATGATATGTATTACTCCAGTTAGGATCTTTCTGAAATTTGTAATATGTTGAAAGTTCGATTCTCCTTGTTCACCCTGATCATTGAGAGTGGCAACGAACTGCTTCAACTAACTCGCCTGAATTAACCGTTCAAACTCTCTCTTTAACTTGATACAATCATTTGTCTTGTGGCCATGACTCTGATTAAAACTACAATACGGCTCTTGATTTCTATTTGGGCCATCTTTCATTGGCAAAGGTCAATTTACTTTGGTATTTTATTTAAGCTAACGTAAGATTGCAACTCTGAAAATATTTAAGGGTGTAAAATATTCAGAAAGTTGGGTGATGAGATAAGCATAGTTAGAGTAGCGCAGACCTGATGGTTTTTGAGAATAGGAAGTGAATTGTTGCCAAGGGATATTTTGTTTGACTTGTTTGGAAAAATCTGATTTAGAAGAGTTTTTCTTTGATACATCATGCTTATGAGATCCTCCAGAAAGTTTATGTGCTTGATCTTGAGTTTGATGGGGGTGAAGCTCCTCCCATATTCGAGCACTCTCATATGCCCAAATATATTTATAGGATTGAGCCATGAGCTCTACAAAATCTTAGGGTGGATTCTTAGTTAAAGATTGTGAAAATTGAGGACATTCAGTGTTCCGAAGTAATGCCTCCGAGGCTATTTCAAAGTTCACTTTTGAATTTGGCCCACTGCTTCATTGAATATATCAACATACTGTCATAATGTCTCTTTGAATTTTTATACAACTTTGAACAAATACATCGAAGTTTGGTCAGAATCAATGGAAGCCACAAATTTATTTATGAAAAGTTCAGTGAATTGGCCAAAACTGTAAGTGGAGTTTGGTTCTAAATTCTTGCACCACATATGTGCATTACCAATGAGAGTCTTTGGGAACAGTTTATATAGAGCAGCATCCAAAGTTGTGTGTAGCAGGGCAGTGTTATAAAAACTATCAACATGTGAGCGAGGATCCGTTGTTCCGTTAAACTCCTTCAGCTTTGGCACATGAAAACTCAGATAAACCTCGTTTAAAATTTATTTAGACAAGGGTGAACGAAAGGTAATGTCATATTGCAAGGTTGTACCCCTGTACATACATTTTATTTTTTCATCAACTAAAGCATTAACTTCTGCTACTGTCATCATGGCTTCCTTTCTTTTGGAATAAACTGGTTCAGAGGCTGATATGGGGTTAATAGGTGTATACAATGTTGAATGTTCAGTGAATAAAGCTTTCTCCGAATCTCCTATTCTAATTCATGGGATGTGTCATATTGCTACTGAGATTCATAGCCATATTGTGGTGAATTATAAGGGAGAGGTGGATATGGAGTTTGGCATGTTGGAGGAGAAGGTTCATGTTCTGATAATGTAGGTTACTGTGAATTTCTAGTAACTTGTCCAAAAACTGCAATGAAATCTTTGAGTATGGATGTGAGCTCTTTGATTGCTTGTTTAGATGGATTTGGGGATTGTAACATGATAGAAGCCATTTGTGCTATTGGATCAAATGACAGAGAAGGCTCAACAAGGGCTACTTTTATTATGGCAGCAGATGATAGAAGAAGAGAAGTTTCAATTGGGGATTATTCAATTTGAAAATTATGTGTTGTTTTTTGTGTTGTTGGATTGGGGTGCTTGTGGGGGGTGGGGGTAATATGTTAGGAGTTTTAGTTGAATTCTATAAATCGTAAATTAAATCTTGAGTCCTCTTATCCATTTCGGGAATCAGCCACTCTACGCTCACCGCACCACTGATGAAGAGATGAACTTTAAGAACTTCAATCTAAGTTCAGATTTGATGTGCCACACCTCTTGAGCCTGCAAAATCAAGAAAAATGACCGGGCTCTAGTGGAGAGTCTCCGATGCTTAAGTCAGTAATTAGAAATGATCGAACTATATGGTATTAAAGAGTACTAATGTTTGAACTCTCATCTGTGAAAGTCTATACCTATTTATAGTTGGAAAGTTGAGACAACTTCTTCAAAGGTTAGCGGATTTTTAGAGAATGTCGACGTGGTGAGCATATTTTTAGAATGTGTCGGTGTAGTGTTGTCACATCAAAATATATTTTATCATAATTCGGCTGTATAATTCTGATTTATCTATAGTACCGTAATATATGTTTCAGTACAGTTGAATAGTTCGATCACGAAGTTAAAATATATCTATACCACTATTGAATCCATGTATTTACTTAGTTTATTGAGCAGGTATCGACCTAGTTGCAAGTTAAATTATACAACACTCAACATATTCAAGTTGTGATTAATTAACCATTAATTCTCATTTCTATAATCAGTAGTGAGCAACAACTTACCAGCTATCAAATAAAAAATTTTCCTTTGATAAATATCAAAGAAAAAGAAGATTTTAAATCGTTTATATGCAGAGAGAGTTGGAGAATTGGACTTGCATGAGAATTGAGTACCGAAAGGCACCTCACAGAGAGAGGAAGTCAATTTACCAGCAAGCAAAGAAATTTATTTACCAGTACAAAAAAAAATGATAAGCTTATGTACTTGCACTAAGTGTCAGAGGGAGTCACAATCAACTCCTAATCTGCTTTGAAAAGTGTGCCAATGGGACAGCATGAATCCCATCGTCAGTTTATGTAACCCTGTCTAACCTTAATTATTACTGTTTAATTTACTCTTAATTAATTATCATTAATTGCAACACTCATTGCCACCACCGGCACCGCTGCCAGCAGTGGTCATAACAAAACCAAAGGATTGCTTGTCTTTTTTACTTATAATAATTTCTTTGAAACATTAATATAATAATTTAATATAGGTGAAAACTAATGTTAATTACTAAAATAGGGAGAGAGAGTAGTAAGTCTAAATTAACAAAGTCAAAAGTGATTCATAATGATAATTTCTCTTCATAAATATATATAGCTCATAGTTAATGATAGTGAAAAAGAAAGAAGTTAATCAAACTGAGATTAAATTTTAGTTAAATTGAGTTGAAAACTAGTTTTAATTATGAGGTAAAAAGGTAATTGAGAGATTGGTTAAGTTAATTTTATATACTAATTTGAGAAACAGAAATAATGGGTCAAGATGGATCGGTGAATTTTCTCTGACAAATGTCATGTGAGAGTGGGGTTTTAAGTGTTCTTTATTTAGTGTAAAAGAATGTAAATAAAATAATAAACTAAGAAAGGCAAAGGCAATAAGCAAAGCAAAGCAACAACACTATTACAAACAGTTGCATACTCAAAGATCAAAAGCACTTAATAAAGGGAAGGGTGCCATAAAAGAAAGCCTCTCAGAGGGTTCATTCATCAATACTTACTAATCTGAGCCTTGTACATTGTGGGCCTATTTCAATGAAAGGTCTATTTACCATTTGATCTTTTTCTACTCGTAGTTGAGATTTTTATTTTTATTTTTTTAAACACCAGTAAAGATCAGATCGGATGGCTGTTAATTAATATCTAGATATAGCCCCACATAATGGGCGGTCACTATCAAAAATCATAAATTCATCATAAATGAGCTGAGACTCTTCTCTCTGTAATATGTCAACTTTGCATGAATAAAATATTACAAACAAATTGCTATATAAAGCCTCATACTTCTGTAACCCTACTGAATTGGGTGATGGGTTTCTGAGATAATCCTGAACTTTCTATCTATACTCTTCACTTTTCTATTACTACTTTTTCATTTATCTTCTTTAAATTATATATCTGTCTCTCTGCTTAAATCTAAGAATTTTGAAAAAAAAATATATTTCTCTGTAATTTCTTGATCTCTCTGTTTCTCCATACCTCTGCTCCTCTCTGCTCATCAATCTCTACAAGCTCTCTTAGCCCATTCTTCCCTTCTTTCTTTCTTTCTTTTCCTGAAATCTTGGGAGAGAGAGAGTTTTCTTTTCTTTTTAAAATCATGGATGTTGACATTATGAAATCATCATCATCGTCATCATCTGGGGAAGAACAAATAGACATGATGACAACGATGATGCAAATGGAAAAACTTCCAGATTGTTTTGATAATTTTCACTATTCTTCGCCTTCTCACCAAGAAATCAATTTTAGCTCCAGTGGAAATAATAGTAATAATAATAATAATCCAATTTTTTATCAAAACCCACTTATCAATCCGTCTTCTTCTTTGCCATTTATGGTTAATACTCCTCCTCCTCCTCCTCCAATTCAAGAACTCCAGCAACCCACTACTATGGTCACTTCCAAATTCAAATACCCATCTCCATTTTCTAATGCGAACACATTTTTATCATCAATGGAGAAAAAGAACTCTACAGCAGCTATTAGGGAAATGATTTTTCGAATAGCAGCAATGCAACCTATCCATATAGACCCAGAATCGATAAGGCCACCAAAGAGAAGGAATGTCAAGATTTCTAAAGACCCACAAAGTGTAGCAGCAAGGCATAGAAGAGAAAGAATTAGCGAAAGGATAAGGATTTTGCAAAGATTAGTCCCAGGTGGAAATAAAATGGACACTGCTTCTATGTTAGATGAGGCTATACATTATGTGAAGTTCTTGAAAAAACAAGTGCAATCTTTAGAACAAGCTGGGGCTAATAGACCAATGCCTGCTTTTCCCTTTTCAGCTGGATTAACAATCCCTAGTATGGGTTACTCTCCTTTGGTGAAAATTTGCTAGCCTCCTCCTAATATGGTCAGCTCAATGCAGATGCTTAGATGAGATTTAGAAGAGAGGGGAAAAGTGTTTGAGTTAATTAATTATTTGTAAGATTTTAATGTGTATTGGTGTTTTGTTTTGAGAGCTTACTGTAAATTAATTAAGATTATATTGAGTTGTTATCTTATAAATTTAGTATTGGTGCAAGTCATGAAATTAATAATGCAGAGATCATCAAAGCAGTGCAATAACAGTATAGTTGAAAATTGCCACAAGGAAAACTAAGCAATCGCCCTTTCATGGACATCCGATGAAATTGGAACGATATAGAGAAGATTAGCATGGCTCCTGCGCAAGGATGACACGCATAAAATGTGAAAACTAGGCAATCTATATATTGTATTTTTGAATTGCAGACATTGTTTAACAACCAAAAAACAAATGTACAATTGAAATTTATTTCCTTATTTCTCATTTTTTTTGAAAATTATTTAATCTTGATTATGGCTAAGAATATTTGATAACTCATTTGAAATAAAATTTTTTTTAAAAAAAATTAGTAGGTTAAAGTTCTCATCATAACATAAATTAAATATTCAAATTTTGATACTCCGTCTCTTTTTTGAAACTTCTAACATAAAAAATTGAAGAAATGTATCAAAAGAAAAATATATATTAAATTAAAATAAGGAAATTTGTTTAAACTAATTAATAATAATAATAATAATAACAATAATAAGAAAATGAGTATATTTGTATTACTTCTCTCTGTTAAAAAGTATATTTAATTATATTACTTCTCAACTGTTAAAAATATTTAGAGTCTAATATATACATTGATATATAGTGAACAGATAAATTATATTATAAAACCATTTAATTTGATTTTTAGTTCTACATTTCTAGATTTTAGGCTCTCATCTTTGACCAAATTAAGTCCTAGCAAACTCTTTTGGAGTTTGACTTAATTTGCTGGACCTTTTGTTTGATTTTTTAATTTCCTTTTTTCTTCTTATTTTTTTGGGTTTCTTTTAATTCTTTTGAAAGGAAATTTATTTATCAAAATTTTAATTTGAGATGAATTTCTATAGCATTAGCATAGCAAAGCTACCAAAAAGGGCAAACCATAATATATATATTGTTGAGAAATTTAACAAATCATTTTTTAGGTAAAAAATAGAGGTGCATTTTTTTATCAAAAATATAGGTGTCTAATTTAGGTAATAAATATCAAAAATGGATGTGCAATTTTTGGTCCAAAATGGAGGTGTCTAACTTAAGTAATGAAGGTAAAAAATAAAGGTGCATAACTTAGATAAATGAGGTGTTGATAAAATTTTACCAATTCAATTTTTGAAGCCTAAATAAACTCTTTAGCTTTTATTTGAAAGATATCCCAAAATTAGATAATTAAAGATAGTTTGAGAAAAAACATGTAAAAGAATTTTTGTGAAGAAATTTTTTTTGGTATAATTGGGTATGAGTTGTGAGTTGTAAGTGTTGTAAACACTTTAAATACTTTCTCTATTTAATAAAATAATATGTAGGGGGTCCGAAAACGTAGGTACAATTGGTCAAACTCCGCTATCAAATTTATAGGTGTATTATTTTCATTGTTATTTTGCACTCTCACTAATCTGATTTATAGAAAAATCTGCGTAATTTTTTCAACAACTGGTATCAGAGTTGTTGGTTATGAACTGTGTCAATTTTCTGTGAGAATTGTCAGAAAAAATCCATAGAAAGTCAGATTCTTGTGGGTGTGATGAGTACAGACAGAAGAGGTATCGATAGTTCAACATCTAAATGAACTCAATATAGTTACAACCCAGTTGAGTTTAGTTGTGATTGAATTTGATGAAAAAGTATGAGCATTAATACTTTTGTCTTCTCTACCAGCAAGTTGGAATGCTACTAACTCAACTATGAGTAGCTTGTCAGGAAGTAAAAAGTTAAAATTTGAAGATGTTCGTAATCTAGTTTTCAGCGAAGAAATCCAACGGAAAAAGTAGGGTGAATAGTCAACCTCTTCAGTTTTGCATACAGAGTTAATAGGAAGAAATTCAACTAGAAAAAATGGGTACGACAAATCTACCCACAGAGATAGATCAAAAGATAGAAGGTCCAAATTCAAGAATCCCAATAACTCCCACAACTTGAAGACTGTCAAGTGTTGAAACTGTGGGAAGCTCGGACACTATAAAAATCAATATATCGAACGATCAGGAGGCAAAGGTAGAGGCAAATATTACTTTCATCTCAAGAAAAAGATGATGCATTGATATACTCTTTGGAGAACAAAGATGAGTCTTAGGTGTTAGACTTTGGAGCATTATTTCATGCTTCTTCACAAAAGCAATTATTCGAGAGGTATATCCTCAAAAATCTCAAAAAGGTATATCTCGGTGATGATCAACCTTCTGCTATTATTAGCAAATATATAATGAAGATTAAGTTAAACGAGTTTGTTTGAGAGCTGAAGGATGTCAGGCATATTCTTGACCTGAGAAAGAACTCAATCTCAGTACGACAGTTGGCTAGTGAAGGATACACTACAATCTTCCATGGTGATGATTGGAAGATTTCAAAAGACACAATGACCATTGCTCGAGGCAAAAAGAGTGGTACTCTTTACATGATAGCAGAGGCACGCTGTTCAATTGCAGTTGCAGTAGAAAATAAAAATTTCAATTGTGGCACTAGAAACTTAGCTACGTGAGTGAGAAATGAATGAAAATTATGCACTCAAAGGAATTTTGGAAAACTTCCAAGTCTATAGTAAGTTGAGATAGACATATGCAGAGATTGCATACTTGAAAATCAGAAGATGATCAACTTTTAGACAAGTGGCAGAACCGACATTGGAAGCAAATATGAAGACATCATATTCAAGAAGTTTTGCTATGGGTATAAGATCAGAATGGAAAGAACCGTGCTAGGTACTTCTCAACACAATGGTGTAGCTGAACATATGAACTGAATGTTGACAGAAAAATTCAGAAGCATTAGTATGCAGTCAGATCTACCAAAGTAGTTTTGGGCAGATGCAGTCAACACAATACCTTATTTGACCAACTGAGGCCCATCGGTTACATTAGAACATAAAATAGCAGAGGAGGTATGGAGCGGACTAGAGATGCTAGCAAGTGGAAGCCTGCCATGAGAGACAAGATAAAGTCTCTAATCTCTAATTAGACATGAGAACTAGCTGAGTTACTCATGAAAAAGAAGGCACTTCATAATAAATGGGTGTATCGGGTGAAAAAGGACCATAATGGTTCTAAGAAATACAAACCCTAACTAGTTGTCAAAAGATTTTAGTAGAAGGAAGGAATTGACTACACCATCATTTTTGCCCCCATTGTGAAGTGCAATACTATCAGATCGGTATTGAGTATTGTTACCATTAAAGATCTTTATCATGAATAGTTAGATGTGAAGACTGTGTTTCTTTACTGAGAGTTAAGATGAGGAGATATATATATATGTACCAATCAAAAGATTTTTGCAGAAAAAATGAAGAAAAATAAGGTGTGCAGACCTAAGAATAGCTTGTACGACCTAAAATAAGCTCCGAGACAGTAGTATAGAAAGTTTGATCACTTCATGCATAAGAAAGGATTCCAAAGGTGTAACGCCGACTACTGTTGCTACTTCAAGCAATATAGCTCTAGTTATATTATTTTACTACTTTATGTCGATGACATGCTAGTAGTAGGTTCAGATATGGATGATATCAGAAGGTTGAAGTAGCAATTATCAATGAAATTTGACATGAAATAATTAGGTCCAGCAAAAAAGATTCTTGAAATGTAAATCACGAGAGATAAGCAGAAAAGACATTTGCAGTTATCTCAGACAGAATACATCAACAGTATTTTGTAGAGATTCAACATGGATGATGCTAAGCTAGTCAGCACACCCTTAACCATTCACTTTTGTCTATCCAAGGATCAATCCCCTCAGATGAAGGAAGAGAGAGAACTCATGGCTAATGTTCCTTATGTCTCAGTCATTAAAAGCTTGATGTACGCAATGATCTATATAAGATAAGACATTGGCCATGCAGTAGGGGTTGTTAGCAGGTTTATGTCAAATATAAGAAAAGCTCATTGGAAAGCAATAAAATGAATTTTGAGATATCTATGGAGCAACACGAAAAAGTATTTATACGTTGATAAATGAGAGTTAAAAGTACAAGACTACGTAGATGCAGACTTTGAAAGTGAAGTCGATCAGAAAAAACACCACCGGTTATATATTCACTGTTGAAAATAAAACTGTTAGTTGAATGTCAAAATTACAGAAGATTATCACTCTATCTACTACAGAGACTGAGTATGTAGTAGTGATTGAAGCTAGTAAAGAGATGATATGGCTTTAAGATTTGTTAATTGAGTTGAGATTCAAGCAGGAGAAGATCCAAGGAAGCAAGAATTCAGCAGATATGTTGACAAAAATGATGACTATAAACAAATTAAAGTTGTGTTCAACTTCAATTGGCATGCAAGAATAACAAGACTGAAAAGATCTGCTACACAAATCAAGGTGTGAAGACGGATTAAATCAGTTTTCAAGTGGAAGATTGTTAAAGAATTTAAATAACCATTTTTGAGGTAAAAAATGGAGGTGCGGTTTTTGTAAAAAATATAGATGCCTAACTTAGGTGATAAAGATAAAAAATGGATATGCAATTTTTGGTCCAAAATAAAGATGTCTAATTTAGGTAATGAAGGTAAAAAATAGATGTGTTTAACTTAGATAAAAGAGGTGTATAACTATTTATAAAATTTTACCAACCCAATTTTTGAAACTTATATAAATCTTTTAGTTTTGAAGGATAGCTTTAGCGCAAAGGTAAGTGTTATCGCCGTGTGACCTGAGGTCACGGGTTCGAGTAATGGAAATGACCTCTTGCAATTGCAAGGGAAGGCCGCGTACAAAGACTCAATGGGTCCGAACCTTCCCCGGACCCCGCTCATTGCGGGAGTATTCGTGCACCGGACTACCTTTTTTTATATAAATCTTTTAGCTTTCACTTGGAAGACATCCCAAAATTAGAGAATTAAAGAGAGTTTAAAAAAAATTTTAAGAGAAAAAGCTTATAAAAGAATTTTTATAAAGAAAAATTATTTAGTATAATTGGGTGTGGGTTGTGAGTTGTAAGTGTTGTAAATACTTTATATATTTTCTCTCTTTAATAAAATAATATGTAAGGGGTTCGAAGACGTAAGTACAATTGATCAAACTCTGTTATTAAATATATAGATATATTATTTTCACTGTTATTTTATACTCTCACTAATCTGATTTATAAAAAAAATCTATATAATTTTTTCAATATATATATTATTGCATTTTATATGAGAGATCTAAAACAAAATTAACTAAAAATCTTTCAAAGAAAAGCAACTTCTCTATATATTTTTTAAATATTTCGGTCAAATTTCATATAAAAGAAAATGAAAATAAAATAGCTTACCCAAAGTTGACTAATGAAATTTGATCTCAATTAATTAAACTGAATGGGCTGAAGAAGACGTCAACACGAGTGGACTATAACCACTTTTTCCTTTTTTTTTTTAAAAAAAAAAAGAGGGAGAAGAAAAAACTAATTAATTAATTAAATTAAATTAAAATTATTTATATTTTAAAATTAGTTTATTAATCAAGAAGTGAAAGAGAATGGGCAGGTAGGTTGCCTCCCAAGGCAGGGTCGAATTATGGTATTGTTGATGCTTCAAGAATCATGCCTCACTAAAAGCCACAATTTCTCTCACCGCTACCTATCCAAATCAACCCAAATTGCGTATAATTTTTAAATTTTTATTTTAATTATATTATATAATAAAAATAAATTAAAAAAAAAAGAATATAGTATAAATTAAAATTCTTTTCTCATCTCTACCTATCCAAATTAAGCCAAATTGGGTATTTTTTTTTATTTGCTATGTTGGGTATTAGTTTTTTATTCTTAAAAATTTTTCTCTTACCTCTAGCTTTCCAAATAATGCCACATTGGGTTTTATTTTATTTTTCTTTTAATTATTATAACAAAAATTAAATTAATTATTCATATAGAAGATGCGAATAAAGTTGGTTTGAGTATAGAAAGAACACCTATTTCAAATTCAGTAAAAAATAATTCATCATAACCTGCTTATAATATTGCTTTTGTATTTCGTATCAAAAATCTTTTAAGCCGTAGTTAAAATATTTAGATTTGTCATGTTTATCATGGGGTCAATTTGGTTGCTAATTTGTTGGCCAATTGAGCTTTCAATTCCCATAATTTATTTTATTGGCATGATGCAATCCCTTGTGTTTGAGCTTAATTTTATTTTGAGATGTTTCTGGAGTTTCATTTTTTTAAAAAGTCACTGTTCAATTTTTTTGGTTTTATTTCTTATTTCTTAAAAAAAATCACCCATTTGAATTTCAGGAAAAAATAATTAAAAAAAAGAAAAGAAATGAAAGATTAAAAAAAAAGGTCAAACCGCATCTATATCTAGCAAGTAAAGAGGGGCATGCGTGATATCCCACTAAGGACCCAACATCCCTATGGTGGGTTAGATTTGATTAGAGAGGGTATGAATTTAGATATCTCTATCTTTGCAAGTGCATTGTATTTGTATCCCTTTTTTTTTTTTCTTCCTTTCTTTCTGACACATTCTATCATTCCTTTTATCATTTCATTTCATATACTCATCTACCCCTCTTTTCTTAGGATAAGTTCCCATGTTCTTTGTGACAGCACTTCTGTTATTATTTTATATTTATTTATTAAAAAAAGCCTTTAAGAACATTCTTAGAATTTTACCTTTTATCATCTCATCATACCATTTCTATATTTAGAAATTGAGGTGCTTCTGTTATATATATATATATATATCCAGGTATATAACCTAACAGTTTTTTCGATATTTTTTTTAGTAATTTGCTTGCTCTTTTGTGCGACTGAGTTAACTAGCACTTAAGAACTGGGGAATTTTAGAGTATCACCTTCAAATTCTCATTCTCAGCCGTATAACATGTATTTGTTTTCCCTTACTTTTTGATGTTAGAGTAGAGACTTTGTTATGTATTTTGTTTTGGCTCTCTTATGCTAGATCATTTATTTTGGTGATGTGTCTAGTTTTTCCTTTTCTGTTGTAATGAGGTTCTGAGATTTTTTCACATAATTATGAGTTGTTCTTAGGTGGGTTATTTTGGGTTTGGATTTTGAATAGTATACACCTCACAAATATATTTTTTCCCATTTTAACAATAATAATAACATAAAATCTAATCTTTCTATAAAAAAAAAACCAGCTGACAAATGCACATCTCCTAAACAGATTCACATTCAATTCTCCCATTTTCATATGGTAATACTCAAAATAGAAAAATGTATACATAAAAGTTACATTCATCATGATTATAACTTTTACTAAGATATACCTATTGGCTGTTAACATAATATAGCAAATTTTTATTTGTAAAATCTCTATGTAATTTAGCCATCAAGGCCATTATATATATATATATATATATATTATGTTTTTAACATATTTCATTGATGGATCGATCACAAGTTTAGACTAAATTAATAAGGATTTCAAATTGTAAATTTGTATTAATTTTCTTCTGAATTCGTATCATATTTACTTAAATTAATTAATATTTGAAGACTAAGATTTTCTATTCGGCTCCTTCATAGATCCTTCTCAATAAATATATCATTTTCGAGGACCTTAGTTATTCATTGAAATATATTTTTCTCAAAATTTTTTTTCTTAAATTATTTGAGATCGTTTGCTTTTGATGTAGTTTAATTGATAATTAATCTTGTCATCCTTTTGCGTCAAAAGGTAAGTTAAAGTTACTCCACAACATGATCATCATTCTTGTGAGTTCCCTTATGGGGGACATTTTGCATCGCCAGTTCTTTTGCTTAATTATATTCAATGGATAGTAATTTTTGCAGTTTTGTAAGCTTGAGGTAAAGATTGGCATGAACTACATAGTTGTATTGTGATTCTTTGTAGTTTGTTGTTTTTTTTTGGGTCTAGGTCATAAGAAGTCTCATGGGAAATTATATGAGACTGAGCTCAATGTACGTTGTGTGCAATATACAAGTTCATTTTTCTCACCTATACAGAGAGGGTAATAAAGGTGACGAATTGTTTTTTTAGTTTATTATGGAGTTTCCTCTTCTTGCTTTCAATGGTTGAATTCATCTTTTAATTAAGCTTTGTAATTCTCCTTACATGATGATATTATTGGTAGGAAAACTATAGGTTTTATTAATTGTCATTTGGCTTATCATGTTGATTTTACTCTTAATTTTTCTTTTAATTTTATTATATTATTGAATCCAGATATTTGTTAAGTTTGTTGAGAGATATTCGAGTGTGTTTGTTATTTTTTGTCTTTCAATCTTCCACTTAAAAATATATAAAAAGAGTTTAGTTCATAAAATAATATTAATTTTATGTGTGTGCATATAAGCCTAAATTGAAAGCAGTTTGATTGATTTTTAAATCTTAGAAAGATATCTGCTTCTTTGTAGAATTATCCATGTTAACTTGTCATTTATATTTATTAAAGTCTTGACCATAATTAAGTTGCCTAGCTCTTTGGAGGCACAATGTCTATTCTTTAAAAGACTTCATATACATAAATTAATATATGATTAAGTTCATATATAATGTCTATAATTAAGTTCCCCTCACCTGGTTGCATTTTTACGGATTCTCAAATTTTAGTTAGAGCTTTATTATCTCCACTTAACGATTTGTCAGAATTAGGTGGTATTTTTTAAGACTTTAAATTTTTATTATCATCTAGAGCTGATGTTGCTATTAGGTGGATTAAGAAACAAGTTAATGCAGGCGCTCATACCCTTGCTAGGGGGGCCTTCTCGTATGCTAGTCAACAAGTTTGGAATAATATCCCATCATGTTTAGTTGTTTTTTTACCAAACTCATTAATAAAATTTCATTTCTATTTCAAAAATATATATATATATAATGAAATTTAAATGTCGGATTTTAATCATTAGCAATATAATAAATAGATATGTAAATCAGTTTCTTATATATTAAATTATATTTATATGAGTTTGAGTAATTACTTAAATTATTTTTTGCAAATATATTTACTAAATTCAAAGAACTAAGAGAGGGAGGTGTAATAATCATGTGAAGGGAAGGTGCAACAATAAATGCAAAATGGTCAAATATATTGACATTTAAACTATAGGGTTGATATAAGTAAAAATAATAAATAGACAAATAAATGAATTTAATTTTATGATGTGAATAGAGACAATAAAATGGTTGGTTGGCCGGTTGGATTAGATCTTGGCAGAAATGCTCACTTTATAGGGGCAGGTGAGATGACTTACTCTTTGATTTTTTTTTTCTTTTGGTTTGTACCTCATATTATAAGAGTTTGTTCCAATTTTCCATCCTTTGTGCAAGGTGCGATGAATTGTATATTTTCAAATCCAACAATACTTTATTTTTTTTAATTGATCATTCTACACATGCATATATATATATATATATAGCTTTTGATCTTCTCTATATTTTTCTTTTTAAATATGATATAAAATTAAATAATTATTATCCGAGTTCTATAAAAAAAATTATATATGTTTGTATGTATGTAGTGTCTCTTCTGAATTACTTTATTTATGATTTCCTTTCAGGCATTGTTTATGATTATTGATTTATGTATGGAAAAATTAATTAATTTAAAAAGAAATATCATATACAACATGGGATTTTTGGGCTAGGCTAAAGTTAACATCAAACGATATTAACTTGGGCCTTTATCTCAACAAAGTTGATGGATTTTATATTAAAATATCATGAAAGAATGAAAATATTTAAAAAAAATCATTTTTTTTCTTGTAAATTTTTACAAAACCTAAAATTTCAATTTTAAAAATACTAATTTTGATTCAAAAAAGTTAGTATTTCAAAATAATTAATATATCAAAATATGCATATGTATACAACTGTATAACATATATTATATTTCATATACATAGAGTATATTTTTTTTGTTAAATGTGAAAGTATAAAAATAATTATTTTTAAACTATAGAATATATTTCTAAAAATATTATAATATGCAACTTCTTTAAAATGAATCTCTAAATTTATGAGTGAAAATCGGGGAAATCCTACTTAGCTCAAACTTCAAAATAAATGGGTTTTTTTTTATCAGAAAAGGATGATATTCATATTACTCAATAAAATAAATCCTAATATAGTAGTGAAACTCTGATAAGGTGAGTGAAAACCTTAATTAGCAGAAAGTCAAAGAGAACCCAAGAGAAGCTAGCCAATCAACTGCATTGGGGGGTCTCAGGCCAAGTGCAACATGAAAATAGCCTATTGAGAATCCAAATATATATATATATATATATAAAATTATACCCTCTATTATATTTTATATTTTTTTATTTTATCAGAATATTTTAACCATTTTATTATAAATTTATAATAAATTCATAATAAAATTATAATAAACTATATAAATTTATAAACTCATAATAAATATATAATAAACTCATAATAAATCTAAAAATAATTCATAATAAACTATCTAAATATGATATTTTTATAAAAAAAAATTATAAATTTTGATAAATCTAAACTTTTTTTAAAAAAATATGATAAATTTAATTTTTTTAATTTTTTTTTGATATTTTTATAAAGATCCCAAAAACATAAAATAAAATGCTGTAAACTTTTTATAGCAATTAATATTAGGCTCCATAATTCATTTCCAGCAATATGTTGAGAGCCATTGGTGCTTAACAATTTGAGGCTCCAGATAAGAAATAGGGCTTTTGATAAAAATATAAAAAATAATTAAAAATAATTTTAAATTTACTATATTTATAAAATATTTAACAAAATACCAGAATTTATAAAATATTTATAAAATATTATATTTTTATTAGTTTATAATGAATTTATAATTAATTTATAATAAAATAATTAAAATACTTTTGATAAAAAATAAAAATTTTAAAAAATATGGCAGAGGTGTGAATTTTATTTAAAAATTACAGAGTAGAGGCGTCCATTGTATAAATGGATTGTGCTAAAGCCCAATTGTATAACTGGGCTTATAAGGGCCATCTTTAGATCCAATAAACTTTTGTGGCTTTTATACTGCTTGAACTTATATTCTTATGGCTTTTTACATAATCAACTTAAAAATAAATTCAGTTTTCAAATATACTGCACATAAAAAAAATGTTCATATTTACGGCACTTCAATTCTATATTAGTAAAAATATAGGGCACGGCTTTTGAGCAAGTAAAAATCACAAAATAATATGAATTTAAGTTTGACCATTTTATATTGCAATTTAAATATTGAAATTGTAATATATTTATACATATTTTTCTATACCAGTATATATTATAATTAGAATTAGAAATATTTCAAGATTAAAAAATTATTTAGAACTGATGCATAATTAATCATAAACATAATTATTATAGTTAATATTTAAATTATATCCTAAATTAATCAAAATTATTTAAATTTTGGCAAAACTTTCAATAAAATAAATACAATAAAATTTTCAGCAAATTTTTTTTCTATTAATAATGGATATTTATACTAGAGTTTTTTATGTTATATTCTTTGCTATTATACTAAATTTTTTTTCAGCTTAATTATTATAATGAGTTTATAGTAAAGTTTTTTCATATTTTATATAATGGAGCCAATGGTGGTTGTACATTTAGATGTGTTTGGGCTCATCTTGAGACTGTTTACAAAATTTTTTGAGAGATTGTAAAACTAATTTTTTAAAAAAATATTTTTAAAAATACTATAAAAAATTTATAAAAATACTTTTACACAAATTTTTTTTTAAAAATATGATAGATTTGGACTTTTAAATAGACGAATTATATAAATTACAAAAATATCATTTTATATATAACATATATCGACATATATTGTTATTTTTTAGTTAAAGTATATATAACATATAACGATATATACCGACATATATTCACATATACTCATATAAATGTAACATATATTATTAATTTTTTATAATATATACTCACATATATCTAGTTATATGTAACATATACCAACATATGTTGTTATTCTTTTTACTATATCTAGTTATATGTAACATATATCCATATATAAATAAAATATGAAAATAGTTATATACCGAAATATATATACATATACAGACATATACTCACATATATTATTATTCTTCAATTAAAGTATATGTAACATATACCGACATATATCTATATATATTATTCTTTAGTTAAAGTATATATAACATATATTCATATATGCCTACAAAAATTATCTTTTAGTTAAATTATATATAACATATACCTATATGTATCCATATATATAATTCTTTAATTAAAGTATATGTAATATATACCACATATACCTGCAAAAACCATTTTTCAGTTAAATTATATGTAATGTATGCCTACATGTATCTATATATATATCATTCTTCAGCTAAAATATATGTAACATATATCCATATATACTTATAAAAACTACTCTTTAATTAAAGTATATGTGACATAAATTTACATGTATCCAAATATATGATTCTTTGGTTAAAGTATATATAACATATAAAAGGGCAGCCCGGTGCACGAATGCTCCCGCAATGAGCGGGGTCCGGAGAAGGGTCAGACCCATTGATTAAAGTATATATAACATATATTCATATATATCTACAAAAATTATTTTTAGTTAAAGTATATGTAATATATACCTATATATATCATTCTTTAGTTAAAACATATACTTACAAAAACTATTCTTTAGTTAAAGTATATATAACATATGCTTACATGTTACAGCATATATAATATATATCAATATATACCTAAAAATATTATTCTTCAGTTAAAATATATGTAATGTACATCTACATATATCCAGATATACTATTTTATAGTTAAAGTATATATAATATATATCCATATATACCTAAAAAAATTATTATTTAGTTAAATTATATGTAAAATATGCTCACATATATCCACATATATCATTATTTAGTTAAAATATATGTAATATATACTCATATACATTATTCTTCAGTTAAAGTACATGTAGCATATACTTATATATATATTTACATATATATATATATATATCAAGCTTTAGGTGGATCTTGATTACTCTTGGTGTGGTTAAGAAAACGAACTGTAGACCGCCGTTGCCGTTCCCGATCGCCATCGCCGTTCCAGACTGCTGCTCTTTCTGGGTCTCTTCGCAAAGGCTCTTATCATCGTGGCTTCATTCGTGCCGCTATCGAGTTGAGCAAAGAATCAGTGGAAGTTCTTCAAACAGCATTGAAGGTTGGGAAAGATGGTGTTGAAGCTGGAACTAATCTGGTGCCAGTAAGTTCAATTTATAACATATTGTGATTGTGATTCCTGGGTTGACAAGTGACTCTGCTGCTACTATTAGCATCACCAAAGGTTTCAAGATTTTCAGTGGCAGTGTTATGATCTGGTCTCCATAGTGCATATAAGGTGTTTGATCTTTTGCCGCAGTGAACCTTCTCCACCAATTTCTATTGTATGAATTTCCTTTGTGAAAGGAGACATTGACGGCCGACTTTCTCTTTCACTGCAATTCTCTGCTGTTACTCAACTGAAGGGTTTAATCTACGACTACGCCACGGCATCTCCTCCTCCTCCGCCGGCTGCTCCTCCGGAGCTTGCCGCGCCGAGATCCTTTGCTGATATACTAAAGAATGGATCCAAGAAATTTGAGGTTAATCGGTCGTTTGAACATGCGATTTCCAAAACTCCTGACTTGATTGCCAAGCAACCATGTACGTTCAAGGGCTTTCCTGCGGTGTCTTTTTCCAAATCAGAATCGGACATGTTTGCTCGGCCATTTAGGTTCGCCCTTGTTGGCTCCTTTAAATCGGGTAGGCCATCAATGAAATCTCTGCATAAATTGCTAGATCAGATTGGTTTTTGTGGGAATTTTTCGACAGGACTTTTGGATAACAATCATGTTCTCATTCGTTTTGATCAAGAAGAAGATTTCCATCGATTTTGGCTTAAGCAAATTTGGTATTTTCATGGCTTCACCATGAGAGTGTCAAAGTGGACAAAGGACTTTCGCCCGGATGTCGACAACTCAATTATTCCCGCCTGGATTTCATTCAATGGTTTGCCTATTCATTTGTTTGACAAAGCTGCGCTTTTTCCAATCGCCAATTTAATAGGGTCTCCATTAAAAGTCGACGCATCTACAGCTCTATTATCTAGACCTTCCACTGCTCGGGTTTGCGTAGAGCTTGATCTTTCTAAAGATTTGCCTGCTAAGATATGGATTGATGATGACGGTCATTGTTTTCTTCAGTCCGTTACCTACGAAGACCTTCCTCATTATTGTTCTCACTGTTGTAAGTTGGGTCATAAGACGGAATCTTGTTCGGTTAATTTGAATTCAGCTCTGCCTCCTGAACCTGCAATTGTTTTACCTGAACATAAAACAGAAGGGCCATCTAAAATTTGGGTTCCTAAGGTTACTCAACCATCAGTTACTATTCAGAATACTATTATTCCTCTGGATCCGTTGCCACCCGAACTAAATGTGGAATCTGCTGGGCAATCCTCTAAAGAGATGACAGAAGATATTGGTGTGCCGGCTACTAATCCTGTTTCTGATTTGATTCCCGAATGCATTCAGACTGCTGTGGAGGGGGTCTCAGTTACCGTTGGACCTGATTCATCAGATCAAACTTTAGCTAAGCAAGATGTTGGGTCTACTTTGACTTCAGATGATACTCCTATTAGAGAAAATAACATTCAGTTGACAGTTAATGCGTCTGCTAAAGGTATCTTAGAATCATTGCCTGTTATTCCTGAACTTAATATTGTCCCTTGTCATATTTCGGACACTTCCGAATCTGAATCAGACTTTCAGAAAAGTGAATTAACTTCTCGGTATTCGGCTGAGGTTTCTTTTGAGAATCAGAACATGCAGGTGCCTCAGACCAAAGCTCAAGATGATGGTTTTATTCCAGTATTGAGGAAAAGCTCTAGGACTCATAAAAAATCATCCAAATTGGAAGATTACGCTTCCAAGGCTCTAGCTTCTTCAAACTCGCTTTCCCATTAATGCAGCTTATTTGCTGGAATGTCAGGGGTTTTGACTCCTCTTTCACACGTCTTCAACAACTTTGCAATTTCCATCATGTTGGTTTTCTTATTCTTGTTGAGCCGATGTCGGATTACAATACAAGTAAGTTTGCTATTGCACAGTTGGGCTTTTCTAATTCTTTCTCTTCCCAGAATAATAGAATCTGGATCCTTTGGGATGAATCTCAATTCTTGGTATCTAATTTTATGGATTATCAACAACTTCTTGCTTGCTCGGTTTCATGTATATCTTGCTCTTTAGATTTTACTTTGGCTGCTGTATATGGCAAACACTCTCGCCATGATAGACAAAGTCTATGGGACTCTATTAACTTGATATCAACTCGTTCAGATCATCCTTTGCTTTTTGGAGGTGACTTGAATGTCATTAAATCCTTGGTTGAATATCATGGTAATGGAACTCCTGATTTGGGCAGTATTACTGATTTTGTTTCTTGTTGTGACAATAATGGATTGGTTGATATCCCTTTTACTGGCAATAGTTTCACATGGACTGGTGTGCGTAGCAATGGTCGGGTTTGGAAGCGATTAGATCGGTTCATGGCTAATGTGGCTTTCTTTGATAAATTTCAGACTCTTTCCTGCTCTCACCTCAATAAATCAACTTCTGATCATGCTCCCTTGCTTTTGAAATGCTCTATAGAAATTGCTTCTTCGCCTAAGCCGTTTAAGTTTCAACACATGTGGTTAACACATAAATCTTTTCTTCCTATGGTAAAGGATCATTGGTGCTCCACCTTTTCTAGAGGGGGTATGAGTGGGCTGTTTTACAAGTTAAAGTCTCTTCGGAAGGCTATTAGAGAATGGAATAAGAGCACTTTTGGGAACATTTTTTCTGCTATTGAGGAGGCTGAAGCTGCGGCGGATTTGGCAGAGCAGATCTACTTGGCCGATCCTACTGATGCTTATCGATCTGATTGGCAATCTAAACAGGCTGTCCTCATTAGTCGGCTTCGCCAAGAGGAGATATTTTGGCGTCAAAAGTCCCGTATCAAGTGGTTGGCTGAAGGGGATTCCAATACAAAATACTTCCATAATCATGTGAAAATGACTAGAAAGCTTCGTCATATTTCATGTATTAAAGTCTCAGAGGGTAACTGGATTACTGATCAAGCTGGGATTGGGTTAACTGCGACTGATTTTTTCAAAAATCTATTCACAGCTGAGGATATTGCTCCTTCTACCGATTTGCTTTCTTTGTTTCCTTCTTTGGTTTCTGAGGCGGATAACGATTTATTGATTGGCATTCCTTCTGAGGAAGAAATTAAGTCTACGGTGTGGCAACTCGATGAAAATAGCGCTCCTGGGCCGGATGGTTATGATGGCAAGTTCTTTCGTGTTTGTTGGGATTTTATAAAGACTGATATGTGCAGTGCAGTTCAGGAGTTCTTCTTAGGTATCCCTATGCCTAAAGCATATGGAAGTGCTAACATTATTCTCCTTCCTAAGGTTCCTAATCCTTCCACATTCAGTCAGTTTAGACCCATCTGTCTCGCCACTTTTGTGAGCAAGGTATGTACCAGACTTCTTGCTAACCGTATTATGCCTTTTCTTCCATCTATTATTTCACAAGAGCAGGTTGGATTTATGAAAGGTCGCTCTATTCATGAACAAATCCTTCTGGCCAACGAAATGATACATGACCTAGATAGAAAAACTATAGGTCATAACTTAGCAATTAAACTGGACATGGCCAAAGCGTTTGATCGGGTTGACTGGGGTTTCTTGAAGGCTGCTTTACTCCAGTTTGGTTTTTCGAATAAGATCGTGGATTTAATTATGAACAATCTTGGAGCCACTCATTTATCTGTGATTGTTAATGGTACAAGTTATGGTTTCTTTCAGCCTCAACGGGGTGTTAAACAGGGAGATCCTTTATCCCCCCTTCTGTTTATTATTGCAGCTGAATGCTTTTCCAGAGGGCTTAATGCTTTAATAGCTTCTGGCAAAATAACTCCTTACAAACTTCACAGAAGTTGTCCTGTCATATCTCACTTGGGTTTCGCCGATGATTTACTTGTATTTATTAATGGTGATGTGCGCAGCATAAAGGCTTTCAAGAAGTTTCTTGATTTGTATCAGTCAACTTCTGGCCAGCTTATTAATTTCACTAAGTGTTCCTTCTTCTGCTCCAGGAAGTGTCCTATCAGTCGGGCCCACAAGTGTGCAGAGCTTCTTGATATCCCGCAGAAAAAACTCCCTTTCACATACCTCGGGGCGCCGATTTACCAAGGTATAACTAGATTCTCCTACTGTCACGAACTGGTACAGAAGGTTGACTTAAAAATACAAGGGTGGTCTAAGAAATTCTTAACTCCTGGTGGTAGATTGCTCCTCATTAAGCATGTGTTGAATTCTATTCCGATTCATATCTTGGGTGCTATGTTGCTTCCCATTTCCATTATGAGAGCTTTGGAATCCAGATTTGCATCCTTTTTTTGGGGATCGGATAATTCCACTCGGAAAAGGCATTGGGTGAAGTATGAGAAGTTATGTCTTCCACTTGCAGAAAATGGCCTGGGATTGAGATCTCTCACTTCTCTACAAAAGGCATACTCAATCAAATTGCTTTGGTCTTATTTGAATAATAACTCAGTTTGGTCCGCCTACATGCATGCAAAATATCATAGAAATGGTGAGTATGTGTATCGGCAAACGGATACTTGTTCTTGGAAAAGAATTTGTAGCGCCTACTCTGCTTTCTCGGATCATTTCATCCTGGATTCTACTCCTGCTATATGGAAGCATTCTGTTTCCGGTTCTTTCAACCTTTCTTCAGCCTATGAAATAACCAGGAATAGAAGATCAGAATCCTTTGTTTCTAAAATGCTTTGGGATAAGGCGATCCCCCTGAAATTATCCATCCTTTCATGGAGAACGATGAATGATGCACTCCCTTTGCCACATCGGCTACAAAAAATGGGCATTCATCTTGCCTCATGTTGTCCTTTTTGCTACAGCAGTGAAGCCTCTCTTAACCATGTTTTTTATCTTTGTCCCATTATGCTTCAGCTTTGGACGTTTTATGGAGCTTATTTAATTGATGATATAAGCAGGAAAAGATCCTTGCAAATCGAGTTAATGACATGGTGGCTTTCTTCTTCATCATCCTCTATCTGGAAATCCTATTGTCACTGTGTTTGGGGTGAAGATAAATTATTTTTCCCAAGATTAATGGCACAAATATCAGCTGACATCCTCAACTGGGGCATTAGCAATTCAGGAGCTCCATTTGCACGTCCCGTTTCATGCTTCAAAGATTTTCTGCCAGTTAATTTTGGTGTGGGTAATCTAAAGCCGAGGATTGTTCAATGGTCTAAACCAGCTCCAGGTACTTATAAGCTTAATGTAGACGCAACCTTCACCAGTCATCAATCGGCGGGAGGAGCAGTTCTTAGATCAAATACCGGTCAATTTGTTAGGGGAATCTCCTTCACTATGACAGCACAGAATGCTGTGCAGGCTGAGCTTCAAGCTCTCAAAGATGGTTTACAGTGGTGTCTTTCTACTGGTTTTAATTGTACCGTGGTCGAGATGGATTCCAAAGTCTTGGTCGAGCTTCTTACTTCATCTCATGCTCTGCATCCTGCTTCTTCGGCTGGCCTTGCTAAGCAATTACTATCGTCTTCTAATATTGCTCTTCAACATACTTATAGAGAAGCCAACCAATCTGCTCATTTCTTTGCTCTTTATGGTCGTCTCAATAACGTCAATTGTGAGTTTATTAGTTTTGAATCTTTGCCTCATTTTTTGAAAGGGGTTATCCTTTCCGATAGCTTTTGTCCTTATATTAGATATAGTTGATGACCGCCCTTTTTTTAAGGGCTTTGTAAAAGGACTCTTCCATACTTCTTATTAATAAATATTTCGGTGGTGCCGCCCACCTTCACCAAAAAAATATATATATATATATATCATTCTTTAGTTAAATATGTGTAACATATGCTTACATACACTCACATATATTCAATAACCTATATATAACATATAACGACATAAATTCACATGTGCTATTATTCTTTAATTAAGGATATGTAACATGTACTGTTATTTTTTTGCAACATATACCGATATATAAGCTAAACATATATCACTATTATAATTTAATTCTTTAAAAATTTAATATATATATATATTATTATTATATATAACATGTTTCATCATATGTTTCTCACCATAAAGCTGTTTCTTTTTTTCATTTCAACAAAAAGCTCTCATTTTTTTTTCTTTTTTTCAATGGAGGTTAGGATTTCAAACTTAATATTTCATACACAGTTGAGAAAGATTTGAAAAATAGTTAAATGAGAGAAATTCAATAATATTTTTGTATGTTAATTTCCCATACACATCAAACGCTGGTGGCTGAAAACTTAATTCAAGGATATTACTGGAATAAGGGCAAAAGTTGAAGAATTTAATTCTTATAAAATGAAGTTTAAGGATTTCAATAAGACAATAATATAAATTTGGGAACAATGGATGTAAATAGCAAATAAGAACCATAGCATTTTGTACAAACTACAAAAGCTTGTCACAAAATCGTAATAGCTTTCATTTTAACCATCGCCGCCTCTCTAGCCGTCAACCCCTTTTTGCTCAATTTCCCTCTATATGGCATATTTTCAAAATATTCATAACATATTTCTTAATCAATTTTGACATAATTTATAGATTAATTTACTTTCAGAAAATACTCCATTTTATAATTTCTTCATATTTAAAATAGAGAAGAAAGATTTTGTGAAATTTTTTCATATTTAAAATCCAGCACAGTGTTATTTGATTTTGTGAAATTCATAGTTATTTGGAAAGAACTCAATTCAGTCATATCAAATTTCATACGATTGAATTGGTAGAATGGAAATGAAAAATTATATTTAAGTACACTAAAAATAAAAAAATATAAACTTAATTTAAAATTATTTCCATAAAATTTATTGATAAGGAAATTGTAGGTTGATTATTGAAAGATTTCCTGAAATTCATTATTCAAGCAGTTGCATAATTATTCAATAGAAAATAAAAGAAAAAGGAGGGGAAAAAAAAGAACTAGTAGCTAACTTAAGCATCCAATACAACTAATAAAATGTTAATGATCAATAAGAGAGATGGCCCTGTTCCACCAGTGATGCAATGCAATCATCAAACATGTTCTTCAATGGCTTAAACTTCAATCCTAAGCTTTGTAATTTTGATGTATTGAAATCATAGGATTGCCTGTTTAGTTGCTCAAACCTTTGTAGGATTGGTAGAGATGGATAACGAGCTGATAAAAATGATACTAATGCATCACTGTCCAAAACTCTCGAGTTGCACAGATATCGTCCATTAGCAGCTTCATATTCATAAACAAGAAAGTGGGCAAGAGCAACATCATCTATGTGAACATAACCCATTCTTCCAAGACACTTAAATCCTCCGTTTCTCCTGTTTAATTCATCCAATAACGAATTTGATTTGTGGTTAGAAATTTTTAATTTATTATTAATATAGATTTACTTATTAAAAAGAAAGTTTTGACGGAATAGTAAGCATTGTCATCGTATGACATAAGATCATATGTTCAGATTATAAAAATAACTTTTTACAATTGTAAGAGAAACCGTGTGGAATAGACTTTATGGGTCTGACCGTTTTTCTAAACTTCACGTGTGCTATGGGAGTAGTTTATGCACCAGGCTACTTTTATACATATATATAAATTTACTCATTAGAGAGAACAGAAATTAAATAATTAAGTAGCTTTAAGCAAGCCAAGAACATCAGATGCAGTAGAACACAGTTGATGGGTTGGTAAACTAGGTCCAATTACAAACGTGGGAAGAACAGTTATAAATTCAATCCCATTTTCTTTCCAGAACTCCCATGCAGCTTTCTCAGCTAATGTTTTTGCTAAAGCATACCACCGCTTCATATGTTCATTGAAATTTTTTCAGTTATTTATTTGTTGTCTAATTAAAAATTACAAGTGATTTTAGACTTAAATTAATTACCTGGAGTCTTTCACAGAGTTCTAGAGAAGTCCAAGACGACTGATCAAGAGGTATTTTGTTTTGGGGTCAAAATCATCTCTTGGTCTTACAGTCGCTGAAGATGAGGCCAAAATCACCCTCTTTGGACATGGATTTTTCTTACATGAACGTAACACATTCAATGTTCCCTCAAGTGCTGGTTCCAAGACTTCTGTCTGCATGACATTATTAGGAGAGTTTGAATTTTAAGTACAGATTGATAAAGAAACTACGGTGATGAACATTTATATATATATATATACACACATGCCTTTGGATCAGAAAAAGTTCTGCTGCCGAGCACAGGACAGGCAGTGTGGAACACTCCATGGCATCCATTAATTGCAGCATCAAAGCTACCTGTTTCCATTAAATCAGCTTTCACTAATTGAAGTCTCTCTGTAGCCCCTTCTAGCTTCCATAAATGAGCTAATTTCATCTCATTTCCTTCATGCCCACAAATGATCATAAATGAATTCGTTTCATTTATAAATGCTTAAATTTATAATAAGAGAAAGAGATCGAACTTGGGTCTCTAACAGTTCCGATGACTTGATATCCTGATAAAAGTAATCGCTTAATTAGGCAAGAAGCTAGAAAGCCAGAAGCTCCTGTAACACAAACTTTCTCTTTTATTTGATCCATGACTTAGTTTACAGTCATTACTCAATCTCTAAATGTGTCCTGTATACAGAGCAGAATATAAAATATACAACCTTATTGGCTGTGTTTAGAACGAGTAGTTAGCAATTAAAAGATACGTGGATTTGGAAGGTGGGTCATGCTCTTGCTACACTTGTTCAAGAATTAAATACTCACCACAAAATGTTA
This sequence comes from Garcia nutans, assembly GCA_947685225.1. Taxonomy (NCBI): domain Eukaryota; kingdom Viridiplantae; phylum Streptophyta; class Magnoliopsida; order Malpighiales; family Euphorbiaceae; genus Garcia; species Garcia nutans. Next base: position 3,651,750 of record CANTUV010000059.1, on the reverse strand, counting down.
AATATATTATATTACATACAAAAATTCTTATTATGTGGCCATAGATTTTGTTTAAAAAAAATACAAAAAATCTTATCATGTGGCCATAGATTTTATTTTATGGTAAAGCCAATTTCACTGCAAATTAATTGACATAATATGTTCAATTTCAAATGGATTAAGCCTAACATTTTAAAAAAATCCATAAAAATTTGATTTTCCTTAATTTAATCTTATTTTTTATTTGTATCAACTAGCGTCACGTCTAATCTTTTTATTTCAAATCAATCCATGTCAAACTTGGGAGGATTCCTAGTGCTAAGTGACTTCTTATATGACAGTTTCTGACCATTTTACTTAATCCATCCAAAATTACCGTTTTAAAAATGTCTTCTTTTTCACAACTAGGATTTTCTAGTTGGAATGGCAAGGAATATATTAACATGTAATATTTTTTATTAAAAGTTAAAATTGAAAAATAAAATTTTCAGAAACTACCTGTAACTGTGTAACAAAAAAAAAATTTAATTCTTTCTATTCTCCTTCTCCGATTCCTTATCTTCTCTTTGTCATTTACACAATCCTAAATCAATACAGTGTATGCAACACTTTCCACTTCAAATGGATTTTTTGCTAGATAAGCGACGCTAATGATGATCAATTGCATGCAGAGGGCAAATAGCTTTTGGATTTGCAGTTTCACAGAGAGAGATGAGAGAGAAAGATGAATAAAAGAAAATAATTGAAGAAGATGAATAAATTTAATAAAAAAGCTATAAATTTCACAAGCAGATTGATTTGTTGCCATAAGAGATTTGGAGATAAAGCTATAATTTCTGCATCTCGATATGCTGAAACAAATAAATCGTTTCTAAAATTTGTATTGATGGCTATTGAAAACCTCTTTTTTTTCCTCTTATTTTCTGTTAGATTCACAAAAAATACAAAAATACAGATATCAAATATAATATTTTTATTTAATATTGTTGTACTTGGCTGGAAAAGGGAAATTGGTGGTATTGAGTGGTTTTTGTTTATCTTTTCAATCGATTGATCTCTTCACATAATGTGTTTTGGTTTGATTTCTTGAAGTGTGATTTTTTATTTTTATTTATTGATTTTTAGTTTTTAAATCTTCTTGCTTCAAAGGTTAGCAGGTTGAAAGTTTTTGGAAGAAAAGTTTGAATCTTTCCATTTCGTAAATTATTTCTGTAGAATTGATAATTCGATGTGAAACTAATATTCATCTTCTTTTTCTTCTTTTTAATTTTTTTTGAAGATTTTCTTTTTGTTGATTTTTTTATTTAAAGGTTTTTTATTTTTATTATAAAATAAACGATGTAATTTCAACTAGCAAATTCTAATTGAAATCACCACTGCACTATGTAAAAAAGACTATATAATTTCTCATTTTTTATATATTAAAAGCAAATAAAAGAAAGCATAAAAGAAATCATCGTCGTCGGATGCATTTTCCCCAACTTCAATCACATACTTGTCATCTGAATTATTTAACCTTTATCAAATCAAATCGCATAGATAGAAATTCCAAGATTCTTGAATTCGTTTTACTTTATTTCTTGCTTTAGATTATACTCAAATGGGGTTATAGGATTAATACAAAAATTAATAATCCCATTTTACCAATTCTTTCTCATAACATATATGTATTAACATATAAAAATACAAAATAGCCCACAAAAAAAATTCAAAAAAAAAAAAAAAAACTTACACCCAGATCACAATAAATAAGATGCTGAAAGTTATCTTGATATGAATCCTTTCAATTAACCAAAGAAAAAAAAATCCTAACAACGCAAACCCATTAATAAAATCACCATTTTAGCAGCTATTTTAATAAATTAATTATGGGATAATTATATATATATATATATATAGAGAGAGAGAGAGAGAGAGAGAGAGAGAGAGAGAGAGAGAGAGAGAGAGTAAAGAAAGAATATATGCATTGTATACCAATATAATGCTAGTCTTTCTTTATTTTCTTTCCTTTTTTTTAATGTTTCATTAAGGAAAATTCTTGACTCTTCCTCGTTTCTTAAGGAACTTTTTTTCCTTGTTTACCTCTTGAAAGTTATATATACCTGAAAGTAGATTCATATTGTCGTTAAGTTATTTAGTGCTTCATTATGTCACTTCACTTCTAAAGCATAAAGAAAAAACAAGGAGAGAAATTAGAGAACTCCAAGTCAATTTCTGTCGGGGTGTAAATTTTTGACCTCTAATAATATGAAACAGATATTCAATTGACATTATATATATATATATATACTAGATTTTTTAAAAATGCAAATAAAGGTTGGAATTAGATAATTCAATCTTCTTGCATCTTAAGAAATTAATCCTTAATTTCAAGTTGTTGAAGGCAGAAATAAATATACACGTGTTGATTCAGTAGTTTAAATGGCAGTTTTTTTATTATTAATTTTGTTTATTATATGTGAATCGAGACGATAAAATGGTTGGTTGGTTGATTAGATCTTGGCAGAAATGCGCCTTTATAGGGGCAGGTGAGCTGACTTACTCTTTGATATATATATTTTTGGCTCTTTTGGTTTGGACCTTATATTATAAGAGTTTCTTCCAATTTCCCATCCCTTGTGCAAGGTAAGATGAATTATATATTTTCAAATCCAACAATATTTTATTTTTTTAATTGATCATTCTACACATGCATATATATATATATATATGTAGCTTTTGATCTTCTCTATATTTTTCTTTTTAAATATGATATGAAATTAAATAATTATTATCCGAGTTCTACAAAAAGAATTATATATGTTTGTATGTATTTAGTGTCTCTTCTGAATTACTTTATGTATGATTATTGATTTATGTATAAAAAAATTAATTAATTTAAAAAAAATAGAAATTTTTTAAAAATACCCTAAAAAAAATATTTTTAAAAATACTGTCTTTGCAATTTCAATTTTGAAAATCACTTTTTAAAGGTATACTTTTAGTATATATTTAGTATATTAAAAATATAAAATATTTAAAAAATATATTAAAAAGTATGGTATAGAATATAATATTCTAAAAAAAATAATATATACAACATGAGATTGTTGGGCTAGGCTAAAGTTAAACATCAAATGATATTAACTTGGGCCTTATTTCCACAAAGTTAATGCACTTTATATGAAATATCACGGAAAAATGAAATTAATTATAAAATTTATTCATTTTATTTCTTTTTTAAAATTTTTATAGAACATAAACTTTCAATTTAAAAAAAATACTCATTTTGGTTCAAAACAATTAGTATTTCAAAATAATTAAAATATCAAAGATATCAAGATATTTTTCTGAAATAATTAAAAATTATATAATATGCAATTTCCTTAAAATTGATCTCTGAATTTATCAGTCAAATTTTTTTTTGAACAAAAATTTATGAGTGAAAATTAGGGAAGTCCTACTTTTCTGTAACTTTAAAACAAATGGGTTTTGCTAGAAGCCTAAAACCCAATTGTAAAACTGGCCTTGTAAAGACTATCTCTAGGTCCAATTGACTTTTGTTGATCTATAAGTATAGGGTAACAAAATGACTTTTGTTGATCCAAGTGTAGGGAAACTAAATCAATCAACTTGCAGTTCAAAAAAAAAACTAAATCAATCATATATATATATATATATATATATATATTATTGTCTTAAAAAATAACAATAACCATAATAATATTATTAAATATAAATAAATAATAATTACAATCAATTGAAACGACGAAGAACGCAAAATTTTCTCTGCTAGGGTTTCGATCTTTCCCCTAATTACGGCTGGTACGGCAACGGCAACGGCAACGGCTCCTCCTGAGCCGGTTGCCCGATCTTTCCTTGATGTTTTGCGGCGTTCTCCAGATGTGGCTTCCATTGATCGTTCGTTCTCTTCAATTAATCGGAATGGTTTGGGTCAGAAGAAATTGCTCAAACATAGAGGGCTCCCTGCTGTCCAATTTTCGGCAGAGGAAATCTCCAGTTTTGCCAAACCCTTCAAGTTTACTTTAGTGGGTCATTTCTCCTCTGGCAGACCAGGTATGAAGCAATTGAAAAAGAGTTTTGATTCTATTGGGTTTAAGGGGGAATTTTCATTGGGATTACTCAATCACTGTGATGTTTTGATTAATTTTAAATTGGAAGAAGATTATCATAGGTGTTGGCTTCGTCAACACTGGTTTTTCAATGGTTATGGTATGAGAGTATTCAAATGGACAGTAGACTATTCTCCACAATCTGATAGTCCAATCTTTCCAGTGTGGGTCTCGTTAGAAAGCTTGCCCATCCATTTGTTTAATAAGTTGGCCTTGATGGATATTGCAACTGTTATTGGAGTCCCTTTGATGGTTGATGCAGCGACTGCTACCTTGGCTCTTCCTTCAGCAGCTCGGGTTTGTATTGAGGTAAATTTAGTTGATGAGTTGCCTGACAAAATATGGATTGGAGATGCGATTTCAGGTTTGGCTCAATCTGTTCATTATGAAAATCTGCCTCTCTATTGTTTTCATTGCTATAAACTGGGTCACTCTTCAATTGTTTGTGGGAAAAAGGAAAATGTTGATGGTGGAGTTAATGTTCCTGATAAAATTCCTGGAAAAATTTGGGTTCCAAAACATGATAATCCTAAACTTGCTTCGGTTTTGCTTGGTACTGCACATAAAGGTGAATCTTCTCATACTATTATGGAGGATGGGCTCGCTTCAGGTGTGGTTGAGGAAACTCATATTGATGCAGGTGAAACAGAGGCAAACATGGGTACGGATAAAGGTTCAAAAGGAGGAATGAATGAGGTGATCGATCATCTTGATGTGTGTGTTAAAGGTTCGGTCGATCGAATTGAAGATTATCCAGCAATCCTGGTTGATCAACTTGGAGCAACAGACTTGGTCAATCGTCTTGATGATAAGGATACAAACTTGGTCGATCAACTTGAGGCTAACACTACAAATCCAATCAATTGAATGGAAGTTAATGGTTCATATCTGATGAATGAAAGGTCAAAGCACATTCCTGTAAGCTTCCACAGTGAGCAATGTTCCAAACTGGATAGTGAGCAGGATGCTTGTATGCAATTTGTGACTAGTAATACTGAAGATAATACTATGTCGGAGTATGAAACACTCCATTCTGATGATAATCTGGCATAGGATATCTCCCATAAACAAGCTGATGTTATTGTTGATGCGGAAGGATTTCAGAAAGTTCGAAAGAGAGGAAGACCTAAAGGTGTTAAAAGTAAATCAAAAGGTGCTATTTTATCTCAAACTTTTAACGAGCATCATATTTCCCAATGAATTTGCTTATTTGGAATGCTAGGGGAATTAGATCATCTCTAAATCGCTTTCGTCGTCTTTGTAAGAATCATAAGCTTGGTTTGATTATTTGTTTGGAACCTTTGGTTAATAGGAGGAAGAATAAATTTTATGCAAATAAACTTGGGTTTTGGGAGGTTGTTTCTTCTAAGGATAATAAAATTTGGATCATGTGGCATGCTCATCAATTTTCTTTGTTTGGATTTATGGATTATTCTCAAGTTCTTTCTTGTGAGGCTATATGTCATGGTTCTGGGTTGAAATTTCGGTTGTCTGGTGTTTATGGTTATCATTCTAGAACTACTCGCCAACATTTATGGAATTCTTTTCATACTTTGTCAAGGTCTTGTTCTTCTCCTTGGATTATTGGGGGGGATTTTAATATTATTAAGTCTCATACGGAATATAAAGGGAATGAGATTCCTGATATGTTGAGTATTCAAGATTTTGTTGATTGTATAAATGATTGTGGATTTGTTGAAGCTCCTTGCTCGGGGTCTGATTTCTCTTGGACATGTGTGAGATCTAATGGTATAGTTTGGGAGAAACTTGATCGTATTCTGATTAATGATATTTTTTGTGATGCTTTTGATGTGTTTAACATAAGTTATTTGAGTAGTACTACTTCAGATCATTCTCCTATGTTGTTCTCTTGTCAATCTGTTACTACTCAGGTTCCTAAACAGTTCAAGTTTCAACATATGTGGATCACTCATGATTCTTTCATGCCTTTTGTCAAGCGGCATTGGCCACCTTTCAATGGAGGGGGTATGAAGGGTCTTTTTGCTAAACTTAGAGATCTCAAGCAAGATTTAAAAACTTGGAATCGGAAAGTTTTTGGCAATATTTTCAATGGGATTACTAAGGCTGAATCTGAAGTGGAGGAAGCTGAAGCAGCCTATGTTCTTGACTCCAATGATCATAATTTTAATTGTTGGCAGGATAGGCAATCAAACTTAGTGAGATTACTTAAATTGGAAGAAATATATTGGCAACAAAAATCTTATATTGCTTGGATTAAAGATGGTGATAGGAACACAAAGTTTTATCATAATTTTGTTAAGATACGCAGACATCAACATCGTATCTCTTCTATTGTGAATGCTCAGGGGGATCGTCTTGTTAATCAGGACTCGATTGGTCAGGAAGCAGTTAATTTTTACACTGATTTATTTTGTTCATATTCATCTGCTTCTTCTGCTCATATGGACTATATATTATCTGCTATTCCTCCTTTGGTTACTTTTTTGGATAATGCTAACCTTGTGGCTATTCCTCAGAATGTAGAGATTAAGGCAGCTGTTTGGCAACTTAACCCCAATAGTGCTCCTGGTCCGGATGGTTATGATGGATTTTTCTTTCGTCATTGTTGGGATATTGTATGGAAAGATGTTTGTAGTGCGGTACAGGAATTTTTTCTTGGTGTTCCTGTACCTTGTGCTTTTGGAAGTACTCAGATTATTTTACTTCCTAAAAATGACAATCCTTCTTCATTTAGTCACTACAGACCTATTTGTTTGGCGAACTTTGTAAGTAAAATTTGTATCAGGATCTTGGCTAATAGATTCTCAGATGTTTTGGACAGGCTTATTTCAGAGGAACAGACGGGTTTTGTGAAAGGGCGATCTATTCATGCTCAAGTTATGTTAGCTAATGAGCTCATCCATGATATTGACAAAATAACTAGTGGACACAATCTTGCTATTAAATTAGATATGGCTAAGGCTTTTGACAGGGTATCGTGGTCTTTCCTTCAGGCTGTTATGGGTCGGTTTGGTTTTTCCGGTTCGGTGTTAGGCTTAATTATGAATCATCTTTCTGCTTCAAGATTTTCAATTTGTGTTAATGGTATTAATTATGGGTTTTTCCAGCCTAAAAGAGGGGTGAAACAAGGTGACCCACTGTCTCCTCTTCTTTTCATTCTAGCTTCAGAGGCTTTCTCTCGGGGATTAAAGGCTTTGATTAATAATCGCACCATTCTTCCTTATAAGCTTTTTCGCAATTGTCCAGTGGTTTCCCATTTAGCTTTCGCGGATGATCTTATTGAATTTATTAATGGTGATAATCAGTCAATTTGAGAATTTACAAAGTTTCTGCAGACTTATAAAGATGCTTCTGGCCAGCTGATTAATTTTGAGAAGAGTGCTTTTTGTTGCTCCTCTTCAGTGGGAAGGGAAGTTATTAATGATTATGAATCATCTCTTACTATTAAAAGAGGTACTTTCCCTTTTACATATTTGGGAATCCCTATTCATCAAGGCATGCATAAATTGATTCATTGTCAAGAGTTGTTGGCTAAGATTGATTCTAAGCTTGTTGGGTGGTTAAAAAGATTTCTTTCTCCAGGTGGACGAGTAGTCTTAATTAACCATGTTCTAGCTTCCTTTCCATTACATATGATGAGTTCTTTGCTTATTCCAAAGCCTGTGATTGGTCTAATAGAGCGAAAGTTTGCTAATTTTTTCTGGGGTTCTGATAATGAGTCAAGTAAACATCATTGGCTCAGGTTTTCAAAGTTCATATATCCGACTAAGGAAGGTGGATTGGGTATTCGGTCTCTGCATGTGGTTCAGGAAGTTTTTTCCCTAAAAATTTTATGGATGTACTGGTGCAGGGAATCTCTATGGGCTCGTTATATGCATGGAAAGTATGGCCAGAAAGGTGATATGACATTTCTTCCTGTTGACTCTCATGGTTGGAAGCGAATTTGCCGGGCCTATGACAGGTACAAAAATGTTGAGATAAATGGTGAGCATTTGTTTGACCGATTTCGGGACTCTGATTTTCACTTTAAATTTGGCGAAATTTACGATGCCATTCGCCCCAAGAAAGGTCAGTCTTTATCTTCTACATCTTTATGGGATTCGGCTATTCCTCTTCGTTTTTCAGTTTTTGGATGGAAACTTGTGAACCGTGCTCTTCCTTTCCCTGATAGGTTGCAACGTATAGGGGTTCATTTAGCTTCTGTTTGTCCTTTTTGTTTAAGGGATGAAGCTCCTTCTAATCATGTTTTATTTCGATGCCTGTATAGTAGCAATATTTGGAAGTATTATAGGACCCAAATTATACCTCATGACAGGAGCTCCTCTATTACTCTTCGAGGAGAGCTTATGAGTTGGTGGCTTAATGCTAAATCATCCAACCTAAGAAGCAGACTTTGTCGGCTTATCCCATTGATTATTTTGTATTCCATTTGGTTGACTTATTGCAGGATTTTTTGGGGTGGTGAAACAGTGGACTTTAATTCAGTTCATTTACTTATCTCAAAGACTTTGTTACATTGGGGGGTGGCTTTCTCATCATCTAAATTTGCTTCTCATACTACAGCTTTTAGAGATATTTTACCTGCGAATTTTGGGAAGAAGGCTGTGAAACCGAAATTGGTATATTGGGTTAAGCCGAGAAGTGGTTTTGTGAAGTTGAATGTTGATGCTTCCTATTCGGAGTCTTTAGTGTCGGGAGGAGCTTTGTTGCGTGATGATCATGGTAATTTTATTATTGGTAAATGTTTTATTCTGCAGGCAACAAGTCCCTTTAATGCTGAGGTTCAAGCCTTATTTCATAGTCTTCATTGGATTTTTTCATTGGGTTATAAGCAGATTGTTGCTGAAGTTGATTCCATGCAGGTGGTTGATTTTACTTCACATCATGGCCCTGTGCCATCCTCATTAGCTTGGCTTATTTCTCTTCCGGAATCTGTTTCTATTGTTCATATTTATAGGGAGGGTAATCTAACAGCTCATTATTTAGCTTATTATAGTCGTGTCAATAGAGTGTCTAGAATTTTTGAAAATTTCAATTCCTTGCTCAAATTTATTAAGGGCTTTTGTATTGACTGACAATATTTTTCCTCATTTGAGGTATTAATAAAACTTGCCGGTGGTACCGCCCACCTTTACTAAAAAAAATATATTATTAAATATTAATGAATAAACTAATAATTTTAAATTGATAATATTAGTTAATAAATAATAATAATAAAATTAAAATTAAAACACTAAAAAATGACATAATAGGAATAATGAATAAAGGACTTAACTTCCTATAAATTTATTTAGTCTAAAATTTTCAGATAAAGAAAATTCATTTATTGAAATTATTTTTGATTAATTATATATGAGAAAGGAAGAATATTTAGATTTGAACTTAAAAATTAAGCAGGAGTAACAAACACTCTTAAAAATTAAATATAAGTCTACATCTTGATATTTAAATTTTATTGAATTTAGTAAAAAACTATCATTGCATTTTAAATTTTATAATATATATGTGCGGTTTAGGATTTCATAAACTCTAATAATACAAATAAAGATATTGCTAATAACAAATAATAGGCTACCAAATAAATAAATAAATATAAATAAATATTCAATAAATAAAATTCCATAAGTTACGTCCTAATCTAATATTTCTATTAAAATGAGAAAGATTTATGTTGTCCGAATTCATACATATAAAATTAACGTGATTAGTTATATTTTCTATTATTACTCTTTCAAGTGATTCCTATCGATTGAATGTACATACATCCGGTCTAGATAATAATTATCCATCAAAATACTTTTAAAAAAATAAATGCTAAAACTTGTCATAAATGAAAAAATCATGTTTTCACATTAGAATTTGACTTAAAAATGAATGTGTGTTATATCAAATTACATAAAATTGAATTGGTAGAATGGAAATGAAAATTTATATTTAACTAACACTAAATATGAAAAAAAAAATAAACTTAATTTTAAATTATTTTCATGAAGTTTATTGATAAGGAAATTTTAGGATTTGATTAAAATTTCTCATATTCATTATTCAAGCAGTTGAGCAGAATTCAAAGGAAATAAAAGAAAAAGGAAGAAATAAAGCATCCAACATAACTAATTAAATGCAAATGATCAATAAGAGAGATAGCCATGTTCCACCAGCGAAGCAATGCAATCATCGAACATGTTCTCCAATGGCTTGCTTAAACTTCAATCCTAAGCTCTGCAATTTTGATGTGTTGAAATCATAGGATTGTCTGTTTAGTTGCTCAAACCTTTGTGGGATTGATAGAGATGGATATCGAGCTGATAAAAATGATACTAATTCATCATTGTCCAAAACTCTTGAGTTACACAGATATCGCCCATGAGCAGCTTCATATTCATAAACAAGAATGTGAGCAAGAGCCACATCATCTATATGAACATACCCCATTCTTCCATGCCACTTAAATTTCTCCATTTCTCCTGTTTAATTCATCCAATAATGAATTTCATTTGTGGTTAAAAAATTTTAATTAATTATTAATGCCTTGACACAACGATAAGTGTTGTTAATAGAATCTTGCAATTGCAAGGAAAAACTGCGTATAATAAACTCTATGAACCTGACCTTTTTTCGACATAACTAATTAAATGCAAATGATCAATAAGAGAGATAGCCATGTTCCACCAGCGAAGCAATGCAATCATCAAACATGTTCTCCAATGGCTTAAACTTCAATCCTAAGCTCTGCAATTTTGATGTGTTGAAATCATAGGATTGTCTGTTTAGTTGCTCAAACTTTTGTGGGATTGATAGAGATGGATATCGAGCTGATAAAAATGATACTAATTCATCATTGTCCAAAACTCTTGAGTTACACAGATATCGCCCATGAGCAGCTTCATATTCATAAACAAGAATGTGAGCAAGAGCAACATCATCTATATGAACATACCCCATTCTTCCATGCCACTTAAATTTCTCCGTTTCTCCTGTTTAATTCATCCAATAATGAATTTCATTTGTGGTTAAAAAATTTTAATTTATTATTAAAATTTTGACGCAACGGTAAGTGTTGTTAATAAAGTCTTGCAACTGCAAAAAAAAAAAAACTGCATACAATAAACTCTATGAATCTGATCTTTTTTTGAATCCTCCACATTGTGAGAGCATTGTGTATCCGGCGAGAAATTATACAGTCTATCGGCTACTCCAATTAGGTATTATAATTTGAATAACAAACTAATTAGATAATTACATATATTAATATTTTTTTAAAAATGTCCTGAAGGTTATCTGGTGAACCGTATAATTTCTCTTGATAAATACATATATTTATCTAATTAGTTTGTTATTATGACTAAAATGCCTAGTTGGAAAAACCGTTATATTATATAATTTTTTGCACCTGGCCACCTTCATATATATATATATATATATATAATTGCTCATTAGAGAGAGCAGAAATTAAATAATTAAGTACCTTTAAGCAAGCCAAGAACATCAGATGCAGTAGGACACAGTTGATGAGTTGGTAAACTGGGTCCGATTACAAACGTGGGAAGAACAGTTATCAAATCAATCCCATTTTCTTTGCAGAATTCCCATGCTGCTTTCTCAGCTAATGTTTTTGATAAAGCATACCATAGCTTCATTCATTGAACTTTCTGTTATTTATTTGTTGTCTAAATAAAAATTACAAGTGATTTAGACATAAATTAATTACCTGGAGTCTTTCACAGAGTTCTAAAGAACTCCAGGATGATTCATCAAGAGGTATTTTGGGGTCAAAATCATCTCTTGCTCTTACAGTTGATGAAGATGATGTCAAAATCACCCGCTTTAGACATGGATTTTTCTTACATGAACGTAACACATTCAATGTTCCCTCAACTGCGGGTTCCAAGATTTCGGTCTGCATGACAATATTAGGAGAGTTTGAACTTTAATTACAGAACGAATTATAAAGAAACTAAGATGAACATTAATATATACACATGCCTTTGGATCGGATAAAGGCCTGTTGAGCACAGGGGAGGCAGTGTGGAACACTCCATGGCATCCATTAATTGCATCATCAAGACTACCTGTTTCCATTAAATCAGCTTTCACTAATTGAAGTCTCTCTGTAGCCCCTTCTAGCTTCCATAAATGAGCTAATTTCCTATCATTTCCTGCACGCCCACAAATGATCATAAATGAATTCGTTTCATTTATAAATGGTTAAATTTATAATAAAAGAAAGAGATACGAACTTGGGTCTCTAACAGTTCCAATGACTTGATGTCCTGATAAAAGTAATCGCTTAATTAGCCAAGAAGCTAGGAAGCCAGAAGCTCCTGTAACACAAACTTTCTCTTTTATTTGATCCATGACTTAGTTTACAGTCATTACTCAATCTCTAATTGCGTCCTATTTATAAAGCAGAATATAAAATATATAACCTTGTTGGCTTTGTTTAGAACTAGTAGTTAGCAATTAGAAGATACATGGACTTGGAAGGTGGGTCATGCTCTTGCTACACTTGCTCAAGAATTAATTGCGAAAAAATATTTAAATACTCACCATAAAATCTTAAATATATTCTATTTAACCTTGTGTATAATAAAATTATTATGTGGCCATAGATTTTGTTTAAAAATACAAAATTTCTTATTATGTGGTCACATATTTTATTTTATCATAAAACTAATTTCACTGCAAATTGATCTACTGGTTTTTATAAACTATCATCGTGATTCCAACCAGGAAAACTAGTTGGAATGGCAACCCAATAGCACATTGACATTTAGTAACTTTTAATTAATTTTTTTTTACAACTGCGATCAATAACTGTAATTTTTTAAATTATCTCCCCTTTTATATGTCTACTCTTTAAAAAAAAAATCTGACTTTTCTTCTTTCCTGTAACACTTTCAAATTTCAAAATCAAAATTTTTGTTTTTCATGATTTGTTTCCTCTTAAATATCTTTCTTTCTCTCTCTTTTGTTTTTTTAAGATAGATCGCAGCTTTTTCATTCATTTCTTACTTTTCTCCATTTTGTTCTTTACTAACCCATTTTGCTCATTCCTCCTTTCTATTCTCAATCTATTACTAATAAAATAGATCATCTTATAAAAATAGTTCATATTCCAAAAGACTTTAAAGTTAATAGTTTTCAACTTCATATACTTAATCCTTACCTTATTTTTCATAAGTCCAATTACATAAAGAAAATCTCCAATCTCATTTTCACAAAAAGACCTCATGTAAAAAAATACATTTAGACCTCTCGTTTGAATCAGTATTCTCTGTCTTCCACCCTTGTTGAACAGTATGTTACCATGAAAATTTCACAAGAGTTTATCTCTCAATGAAAAAAATAAGGATATTCATATCTCCATCTTGGAGGTGTGAGAATTGTTCTCTCTTACCATAGAAGAAAAGGTCTTCTAGTTACTGCCAGAGTGTCTTTGTTAGACTCAAGATATATCCATTTTGAAAACGCAGTGATTGATACTATTCTTACAACACTTGATGCTGAAAGTGTTGTTCTGGCCTCTTTTTTTTCAATTATAATTTATCCTTAAATGATGTTCATTTTTCTACTGTTTTGAAAATTCAAGTTCAAATTACTGGAGCAGATCAGATTGAAAGATCTCTATCTGTAACTATTCATTATCAAATAGTATACAGATTGCAAGATCATGCAATTAACCTATCTGCTCTAGGAGTATCTATAGATACTTTTACATTTATACAGAAACAGATATTACTCCTACAATTATACAGACTCCTAGACAGCTGCCCAGAGAAGATCTTATGAAACTCATTCCCCTGGAATGGATGACAACTTATGAGAAGTAGCAACAAAATTATAGACCTATTCAAACAATGAATCCTGTCTTCATCAGAAAGAAATATGGTATGGTTAAAAATATCTTTCAGGAACCTGCAAAGAATTCAAAGGGTGCAAGTACTAGTCCTCTTCCAAAACTTTTTCATACTCACATGATTGTTCCAGCCTCTCCAAAAGACACAGAGAAAATCCCAATTCATAGCTTTGCCTCTGATGGTAGTCTGATCCATTCTAAAAAGGTCAGATGCCATTTTATTTGGGATACCCTAGGTTTAGGAGAATGTGACCCTGGTTGTATGTGTTATGAAAAAATATGAGATGTTCAATATCCTCCTGTTAAGACAACCAGACTCACTAGACCTAAAAAAATTTTCTCTTCATATAAATCTGAGTCAACAGAATTTAAGCGTCCTTCTCCTGATTCAGGAAACTCTCCTTGGATAGGAATTTCACCTGAAATTCAGAAGAATGAGGATCCACTTTCTCTCCCTATTTATGATAAGGCCTTTAAAGTCCTACGAGCAGAAGGACTCCTTAACGTTCCAAAAACCCTAGAATTAACTAAACCACAAAAAATTAAATGATGTGCCCCACTGGTGCATCAACCCTTAACCCAAATACCTCAGCCTTAGTCATGTATCATGTTATTTTTATTATGCATGATATCCTCTTGCTTCATGCTTCTTCATATGGTTTCTGTCATAACTGTTTCTCATGAATGATCTGCAAGAACTGTCGTTGCCATCATGAAACATCAATGAACCATTTAAGGAACTTCCAGGCCAAAGGATTTACATGAATATCAGCTTGAATGTCTACAACAGAAATGTAGTTAAGCATATCTAACACATGAATTTCTATAGTATGATTATACAGTGCAGTGAAATACCATAAAAATCATAACTCTGCTGATTACTTTGGATGAGTAGGACAAAGGTGATAAACCAATATCCATGGGTATTTTGGAGAGAATGCATTAACTTCTGGATCCATATCAAAATGATTATGGATATATTCAAGATAAACAACAATGTGAGTTCTTGCAAATTCTTGAACTGTTGTAAGAGTTGTATAAGGACAAGTAGGAGGAAACTCTACATTAGGGTTTCTCCATAATGGTGGTCTTGGTGAAAAATTTCTAGGTCTGTAACCTTTGAATATCATGATATAGGGAAAAGTATGGTGATAATAGGGATTAGTTTTAAAGGTCTAGATAAAAGATCTGAAATTAAATTCTTTTAACCTTTAATGTGCTCAACAGAATAATCATATTTTAAAAACTATTCTTGGAGTATGAGGAGTTGTTGAGGAGGTAGGGTTTTCTGTTTAAAATCTAAGGCTTTGGAAAATGAGGTGTTATTAAGAATGATAAAGAAATGATGACCAAGAAGATAAATTTTAAATTTCTTGATCCCATATTTTTCCGGAAAAATTTTCTTATAGACAGAATGATAATGCTTCTCATCATCTTTGAATTGTCCGTTAGCATATCCATAGTAATGGTTTTTTCATTAATTTTTTAAAGAAAAACAGCAGACCAAAATTCATCACTAGCGTCTGTATGCAAGATTCTCAGACCATCAGAAGGGATATGGAGAGGACTTGGATGAATAACAATCCTCTTAATGGTCTATACAACTTCTGTTTGCTCAATTGACCAAATTGGTGGATTTTTCTTTAGCAATTGGACAACTGGCTAATGGGCTGGACTATAGCAGAATAAAAATCTCTGATATAATTAATTATACTAAGGAATTGTTGGATCTGCTTAAAAGTTAAATTTTTATCAAAAAATTTAAGCAGTTCTTCTGCTATATGTAGACCTGGAGTGTAAACTCTATTTTCAAAATATAAACCCAAGAACTCAATAGAGTCTCAGCCCATGGTACTCTTCTTTTCAAAAATCACTATACCATACTGTTGAACAATAGAAAAAATTTGTTGAAGCAGTTTATGATGGGCTTCTACTATTGGAGAGAACAGTAAGATATCATCAATGTAGATCAAGGCTGAATACAAGATGGGCTGAAAGATTCTAATTATAGCCTTATGAAACCATGATGGAGCCACTTTCAATCCAAAACGTATAACTATCCATTGGTACTGAGCATTAGGAATGCAAAAGATTATTTTAGGCCTATCTTCTGACTTAATATCTAATTGCCAAAATCTTTTTTTCAAATCAAAATTTGAAAATATTTTTGCCCCCTTTAGATGAACTATGAGTGTAGAGATTTTAGGCAAAGAAAATTTGACATCTACAAGAAATAGATTTAAAGGCTTGTAATTGATATCAAGTCTCTTTTTTTCTCCAAAAACTTCTGAACGCTTCTCTATATAGAATGCTTTACAAGCCCAGTTGAACTTGATAGGTTCAATCAATCCTTGTTACAGTAAGGATTCACATTCTTTTTTGGCAAGGGTAAGATCTGAAAGAGACATTTCAGGATGAGAAGCCTTTGTAGGATTTATATCTTCATTCCTTTTGAAGGGAAGAGAAATAAAGAATTCTGCATTTTTTTTATAAAGGTTATGGATGATAAAAATTAGCATGAGAATCAACACAAGCTGGGAGTAATGAAATTTTTATACCTTCAAAGTCTACTGGAACTTCTGACAAAGAAAAGATTCTCTATATTTCAGTATAAGCTTTAAAGAATTTTTTGTGTTGAATTTTAGTAGGAATAATTTGAAGATTCTGAGCTTACTGGTAAATATCAAAACCTATCAACAGGTTTTTATTTGGAAGATATAAACTAAGAATATGAGTCCAACTAATATAGCCTGAAAAAAATTGTATTCTAATTTTCTTCTTAGTGATCAGATGTGTAGAAAATACATTTCCATCAGCTGCTCTAAAATGTTCAACATTAGACTTTCAATAATCATCTGGTAATGCAGTAGGATTCATCATGAATTTATGAACTCCAGTATCTATGAAAGCTATAAGTGGAATAGCTCTGTTGTACTTAGATGAAAGTATGGAATTCTGGACTAGTGGAGTCATCATTGAATGATCAACAGAATAAGCAAAGGATAATTATTGTTGGAGATGAAAAATAATAAAATTGTCATCTTGTTCAGAATCAATAGAAATGAATTTTAAATAGGAATCCTCATCATCAATATGGTGTGACATGATCGTCTCTTGATCTGCTTCACTCTATTCTTAACATTGTCAAGAAGAGAGATTGAAGCTTGGTTGATCTGTTGGATCAACTTTATAGTTTTCATAGGTTTCTTAGGATGATTTTTTGTAAAATGTCCTTTTCCTCCACATGCATAACATTTATCTCCTAAACTTCTCTTTCTTTTTGAATAAGAAGATCTTTTTCTAAAAAATCTGAACTTCTTTCTTTTTCTTTCTAAATGGTTGAGAACATTTATTTTTAAAAGAAAATCTATGAGATTTCTTTTGTGTACGACAAACACAATTCTTTTTTCTGCATTTAATGTTGAAAGAAGCTGGTCTTTTACAGGTATTTTGGATAATATTATCATGCTTTATGAATTTCTTCATGTTTTATGATTTTCACATAGTCTACTAAGTGCAACAAGAGTAAACTGATGAATTTCTCCCAAAGAAACTTTTTCAAGAGGTCTGTCTGTTTGTTGAATAGAGCGATTAATCTCAGGCTGAAGCACTTCAAGTAAAGATGTAATATATACTTGTTTCATGCTAGGATCACTGTAATCACCTAGCATATAGAACTTCTCAGACATTCTCTGATAATGAAAATCAAGATCTTTAGTATTTAAAGACCAACATTTCATTTCAAAGAATTCTTCCTTTTGTCTGTTTGAAATAATTGTGTGATCTCTAAAAAATTTAGTATAGATCTGCAAGAGAGCATCAGAGATCTTTAAGTTGAAAAAGGCTAATTGGGTATACTCATCCAGGGAAGTATACCATTCTCTGAGACTTCCAGTAAATCTTAAAATAAATTCTTTAAGAAATTGTGGAAGAGAAGCACATTCTTTTGCCATTTGCAAATCAATTTAGGTATTAAACTCAAGAATCTTTAATCTTCATTTTTTGAGAATCAAAGGTAAACCAAGGACCATTGGAAGGTTTATTGGTTCGTTGATGTTCAAATATGAGATTATATTCTAAAGGGTCATCTGCTGGAGGATCTTCTATGATTGGTTTAGTGGTAAGAGGATCAGCCATTAGAAGCTGAGAAATATATACCTGCTGAGATTCTGAATCAGAGTCTGAAGAATCAAAACTCATAAAATCTATTTCGGAGGAATCTGAATTAGATGTATGAATTGTCATATGCCGTTGAGAAAATGGTTCAGATACTCCTGGAGGAGGAGGAGGAGGAGGAGGAGGCTCTGGAGATTTCATAGTTTCAGCATAAGTCTTTTGAGAAGATAAGAACTTCTGAGAACTAGGAGACTTTTGAGTAATAGAGTGTACTAAAGATAAAGAAGTTGGGGATTTTTGAAATAATTCATGGACTGTTTCAAAATTAGATTTAGTAAAGGGTATTGGTTGATATGCAGGTGAGAAAATAGGATAAAAGGGATCAGAAACAATAAATTGAGATTGTTTTGACAACAAATATCTTTTCCATTATCTCAAGTCTGGATTTCAAGATTTTGATTTCTTCCCTTTTTAATCAAAACTTGGTCAAGATTATGTTGCTGGAACATTATTCTGAGTTCAGTGTCTAACTGATGAATTCTTATAAGAAGAGAATTATGATACTACTGAATTTCAGTAGACATAGATCTCAAAGCTAATGAGATTTTATTTGTCTTAACAGATAACTGATCAATCTTAGAATCAATGGACATCAGATAATTATTCTAAATTTGAGCATTATGTATTTGCCAATTAAGAACTTCTTCTTCTTATGTGAGTTCTTTTAATTATCCAGTGGGAAGAACAATATTTGACTGGATGAATGGTTTGGTACTGATCTTTGATTGAGGATCAATATATCTTTCAAGAGGTGAAAATTCTAATAATGCTGATGAAAACATCATACAGGACTGAGGCTGAGGTATTTGGGTTAAGGGTTGATGTACTAGTGGGGCACATCATTTAATTTTTTGTGGTTTAAGTAATTCTGGGGTTTTTGGAATGTCAAAGAGTCATTCTTCCAGTAGGACTTTAAGGGCCTCATCATAAATAGGGAGAGGAAGTGAATACTCATTCTTTTGAATTTCAGGTGAAATTTCTATCCAGGGAGAGTTTCCTGAATTAGGAGGACGATGCTTAAATCCTGTTGCTTCATATTTACACGAAGAGAAAAATCTTCTAGGTCCAGTGAGTCTGGTTATCTTAACAGGAGGATATTGAACATCTTCTATTTCTTCACAACACATACAACAAGGGTCACATTTTCCTGAACCTGGGGTATCCCAAATAAAATGACCTTTGAACTTTTTAGCATAGATCATACTACCATCAGAGGCAAAGCTATGAATTGGGATCTTCTCTGTGTCTTTTGGAGAGACTGGAACAATCATGCAAGTGTGAAAAAGTTTTGGAAGAGAACTGGTACTTGCACCCTCTGAATCCTTTGCAGGTTCCTAAAAGAAATTTTTAACTGTACCATCTTTCTTTCTGATGAAGACAAGATTCATTATCTGAACATGTCTAGAATTCTGTTGCTGCTTCTCATAAGTTGTCACCCATTCCAGGGAAATGAGTTTTATAAGACCTTCTCTAAGCAGCGGTCTAAGAGTCTGTATAATTGTAGGATTAGTATCTGTATCTGTATAAATATAAAGAGTATCAGTAGATACTCCTAGGACAGATATTTTAATTGCATGATCTTGCAATCTGTATACCATATGATGATGAATAGTTACAGATAGAGTTCCTTTAATATGATCAATTTCAGAAATTTGAACTTGAATTGTCAAAGCAATAGACATATGAATATCATTCAAGGACAAATTATAATTGGAAAAAAGGTCAGAATAACACTTTCAGCATTAAGTGTTGTAAGAATAGTACCAATCACTATATTTTCAAAGAGGACATATCTGGAGTCTAACAGAGATAATCTGGCAATAATTCAAAGACCTTTCCTTCCATGGTAAGAGAGAATAATTCTCACACCTCCAAGATAGAGATGAGAATATCCTTATTTTTTTCACTGAGAGATAAACTCTTATGGAATTTCAATGTTAACATACTGCTCAGCAGGGGTGGAAGACAAAGAGCACTGATTCAAATGAGAGGTATAAACGTATTCTTTCACATGAGGTATTTTTGTGGAATGAGATTGGAGATTTTCTTTATGTAATTGGAATTTTGGAAAATAAGGTAAAGATCAAGTACAGGGAGTTGAGAACTATCAACCTTAGAGTCTTCTGGGATATGGGCTATTTCTACAAAGTGATCTATTTTATAGTTAAAATTATCTTTTAGGAACTTGCAAAAGATTCAGAGGCAAGTACTAGTTCTCTTCCAGAACTTTTTCATACTTGCATGATTGTTCTAGTCTTTCCAAAAGACATAGAGAAGATCCCAGTTAATATCTTTACATTTGATGGTAGTTTGATCTATGCTAAAAAGGTCACAGGCCATTTTATTTGGGATACCCCAGGTTCAGGAGAATGTGACCTTAGTTGTATGTGTTGTGAAGAAATGGGAGATGTTCAATATCCTCCTATTAAGACAACCAAACTCACTTCTAGAAGATTTTTTTCTTTATGTAAATCTAAGAAGATTTTTTTCTTTATGTAAATCTAAGGTAATATGATTTAAGCGTCCTCCTCCTGATTCAGAAAACTCTCCATGAATAGAAATTTCACCTGAAATTCAGAAAAAGAAGGCTTTTAGAATTGCATAATTTTATTAAAGAGAGGTATTTCAACTCATCTCCTCAAATGATACATAAGAGCCCTTATATAGATAGAGGAGGAGCAAGCGTACAATAATGAAGTCATAAGCAATGACTTGACAAAGCATAAGAGGAAACAGATATGGCTGTACAGTCACATCCAACTTATACTAATAGTACAAGTACTTATTCTGAAAAGAGTAAATTATTACAGACATCACACTGTTATAAACAATAAAAGCAATAATAATACAATCAAATAAAATGACTAGGGGACATATTCATATTCCTATAGTCTTCATCATCTGAGTCATATAAGGACTGCACTAAAGGATTATTTGTCATATATGTCATATAGTCAACATTATCAGTCTGAGTGGGCTGATTAGACTGAGCACTAGCTAAAGCTTCATTGATATTTTCTTGAGTGGTTGGAGTTCTATCAGCATTTCATTGAATTGAATAGTCAGCAACTGTAGTGTAGGCAGAAACTGTGGTGGTAGCCAAATTTGTTAAGTCAGGTGAGTCTGGTGGAGGTGGGAGAGATAAGAGAGAATCTCTTTGTGCTGAAGGCTGAGAAGTACTGGGACCTGCTTATTTTGTTTGTTCATAGTCCATGGGACCATAGTCAACAAAATATTCTCCAGTGAGCTGGTAGTTCTGTCGTTGTTTCAGCATACTGTTGGTTATGTCTGGTCTAATTTTTATTCTTCACCATTGAAGTGCAAATCAGAGGTCTTCTGATAGTCTGAGAAAAAACTCTTGAATTGTTGAGGCTGCAAAGATGAGCTCTTAACTCAATTTGCTATTGATAATTGTGATAAATTTGACCAGAATATGTTCTCCAATGAACAACTTGATTTCTTGACTAAAATACTCCTGTCTAAGGATATTGAAAAATAGGTTTATACAGAATAACAATAGCATGATATCCTCTTGCTTCTTCATCTGGTTTTTGCCATAGCTGTTTCTCAGGAATGATCTACAAGAACTGTCGTTGTCACTATGAAATATCATTGAACCACTTAAGGAACTTCCAAGGCAAAGGATTTATATGAATATTAGCTTGAATGTCTACAGCAGAAATGTAGTTAAGCATATCAAACACATAAATTTCTACAACATGATTATACAATGTCGTGAGACATCATAAAAATTATAACCCTGCCGAATATTTTGGATGAGTAGGACAAAGGTGATAAACCAACATCCATGGGTATTCTGGATAGAATACATTAACTTCTGAATCCATATCAAAATGATTATGGATATGTTCAAGATAAACAATAATGTGAGTTTTGGCAAATTCTCGAACTGTTTTAGGAGTTGTATAATGACAAGTAAGAGGAAACTCTATATTAGGGTTTCTCCATAATGGTGGTCTTAGTGAAAAATTTCCACGTCTGTAACCTCTAAATATCATGATACAAGGAAAAGTATTAGCTAAGGTGACAACAGGGATTGGTTTTAAAGGTCTAGATAAAAGATCTAAAATTAAATTCTTTTGACCTTTAATGTGCTCAAAAGAGTAATCATATTTTAAAAATTATTCTTGGAGTCTGAGAAATTATTGAGAATGTAGGATTTTCTGTTTAAAATTTAGGGCTCTAGAAAATGAGGTATTATAAAAAATGATAAGAAAATGTTGACCAAGAAGGTAGAAATTAAATTTCTTGATCCCATATTTTACCGCCAAAATTTTCTTATAAATAGAATGACAGTGTTTCTCACCATATTTGAATTATCATCTAGCATGTCCACGGTAATGGATTTTTTCATTAATTTTTTTAAGAAAAACTACACCCTAAAATTTATCGCTAGTGCCTGTCTGCAAGATTCTCAAACCATCGAAAGGGATATGGAGAGGACTCGGATGAGCAGCAATCCTCTTAATAGTCTGTACAGCTTCTGTTTGCTCAATTGACCAAAGTGTACAGCTTCTGTTTGCTCAATTGACCAAAGTGTATAGCTTTTGTTTGCTCAATTGACCAAAGTGGTGGATTCTTCTTTAGCAATTTGGACAATTGGCTAATGAGCTGAGGTATAGCATGATAAAATCTCTGATATAATTAATTATATCGAGAAATTATTGGATCTGCTTAAAAGTTAAATTTTCATCAGAAAATTTAAGCAATTCTTCTGTTATATGTGGACTTGGAGTGTAAACTCCATTTTCAAAATATAACCCCAAGAACTCAAATTGCTAAAGAAGAATCTAGGTAAAATATATCTATTTAGATTAAAATATTTATATTAAATTTCTATTTATATATAACATATAACAAAAACATATCTATCTATATATAATATATATAACTTTTATATCTAATATGTTGAATTTTCGTTAGGATGTAAGATTTTTATATAAACTAATATATATTGATATATGATATATATAATATATTAAGTATATATATATATATATAATATTTTCATTAGTTAAATACAACAATGAAACAAATGATTTGATATTTATATTTTATTATCTTAATTTATATTTATACAAATTAACTATCATAATTTAATTAATAAATTTTTCATATTAAATTAATTAAATAAATAAAACAGTTGAATAAATATTAATTTAAAATTAAGTATTATAATTTTGATCTTTTATTAATGATGATCTAGGTAAAATAATTATATTTGAGATATTGAAATAAAAAATTATATCTAAACATATATAAAAAAATAATTTTACATTTATTTTCCATGAAGTAAAAATTTAATATAAAATTATAAATCAATTAATTAAAATTAACAAAAAATATATAATTTCTAATAAAATAAAAAATATTAATCTAAATTAAATTTTAAAATTTTTCATGTTCTCATATATATTGACATATATCTACATATATGTAATATAAATTATTATTTTTTTTGCAACATATACTACTATATATCTAGTTATATGTAATATATGACAACATATATTATTATTTTTTTTACTATATCTAATTATATTTAATATATTCTCATATATAAATATAAATATAAATATAAATATAATAGTTATATACAGACATATATCTCTATGTACCGGCATATATTAATATATGTAACATATATTTATCGAGTTATATATAATATATATCCACATATATGAAAAATATACCCATATATACCTATAAATATCACTTTTTAGTTAAAGTATATGTAACTGTATCTATATATATCATTCTTTAGTTAAAGCATATGTAATATATACCCATTTATATATATAAATACTATTTTTCAGTTAAAAAATATATAATATATATCTACATATATTATTCCTTAGTTAAAGTATATATAACATTACTCACATGTACCAACAAATATCATTCTTCAATTAAAGTATAAGTAACATATGCTTTCGTAATCCATATACTATTTTTTAGTTGAAGCATATGTAACATATGCCTATATATATCTACAAATACCATTAGTTATTTATTGCAATTGTCACATCCGCCTACCGCAATTATGCAGTGTAGTCACGTGCATAGCGAGAGTAGGGGAAAGGAGAAGATAATTTTTGATAACAGCCCTAGATAAGGTTGTATGACAAAAGGGACCTAATTGTAATTTTTAATAAAGTTGGGGACGTATATGTAATTTCAAAGAAAGTTGTACCGGATGTTCTTAATAGTGCATATAACAGATTCCAAAAATGGAATGTAGAGAAAAATCGGATCGCAACGACGTGTAACGGTTTTTCCAGGAAATGTCCCGTTAAAGAAAAATGAAGAAATGTTGACTAAGGGCATTTTGGTCATTACCAATTAAAGTTATACATGAATTTAGGGTAGGAAATAAAGACGTGAGTACGTAGAGAATGGCGAGAAGTTAAATATGAAACGATTGTCAGTAGAAATGAAGCCGGAGAAAAC
Source organism: Garcia nutans (assembly GCA_947685225.1). Classification (NCBI taxonomy): domain Eukaryota; kingdom Viridiplantae; phylum Streptophyta; class Magnoliopsida; order Malpighiales; family Euphorbiaceae; genus Garcia; species Garcia nutans. The sequence goes on along the minus strand of CANTUV010000059.1, from coordinate 3,627,174 downwards.
CCGAGCAAAAATAGGACCAAAAGGGAATTTTGTAAAAAGTTGAGGGCTTACCGGTAATTTTTTAAAATGACTTAGAAACCTAAAATAGATCTTATAAATAGAAAGTAGAGGTCGAGAGGATCAAAACCATATATAGTTTGACTCGTGGAGCTATACGGTTTAAAAGATATGATCGATTAATCGCCGGAACGTAATGTGGGCCCGATTTCGTGTCGGGACCGGATGAGTAACCCGGGACAACTTTATGAGATCCAATGGGAAGAGAGACAAGTGGAAAGAAGTAAAGGAAAAAGGAAGTTATAAAAATCAAAGGTTGGCCAATCAAAAGAGAACATTTAGCATATGTAATAAATGTGTAATAAATGAAGAAAGAGAAAAAGTGGACAAATGGTCAAGGTGATCATCACTTCCTTTGTATATAAATATAGGTGATATGAAGAGCAAATTCTCTCTTTTCCACTCACCAAATTCGGCCAACAAAAGAAAATACCAAGGGACTTCCAAGTTTTTCCAAACTTTGATTTTTAAGGTAAGTTCTAAGGTTTTTAAGTGTGTAGACTTTAATTTTAGTATTAGTTTTAGGTAGTTATATATATATTGGAAGATTGGGAATTAAAGTATTATATGGAATTGAAAAAAAAAATAATAATAAGATTAATTGATTAAATGGAAGAACCAAGATATAGAAAGATTAATAAGGTTGGATTAGGGGTTTCGGTTGGAAAAGAAATAGAGGATAATTTATTATTTTGAAATTCTAAGGTTTATGTTGTATCTTGAATTGATTGAAGGAGAAATAAAGAATTAAAGAAGGAGAAGAAAGAAAAGCCAAGAGGAATTAAAGAAATAAGGTTTGGTACTTTACCTTTGAATAATTAATTTTGGTTTGATGCTTTACAAACTTTGGTTTATGAAAGTTTTGTTGTTGATGCTTAAATATATTGATTTGAGTTAAACATGCAAAAGTTGTCAAAGGGAAGTGTTTGAATCTTCACTTTACCATTAAAGAAGCCTTAATATTGATTTGCAAAAGAAAAATAAACTATCCTATGCATTTCATGTGTTTGGGCCGAAATGGTCCCAAAAAGACAGCTTTCTGGACCTTTTTATGGAAATTGTTTGAGGCAGCAAACGAAGGAATTTTTCAACGAAATTTTACATGCAATTAGTCAACATATGAAATAAGTTTTCTGTAAAATTTCAGCCAAAAATAAGATCATTTACTTGGTCAAATGCATGACTAAAGTGGACTTAAATTTTGACGAAAATCCAGATTTTACTATTCATTTGGTCATGCCATTTTGCGTTGCCGATTTTTCTCGCCGCAACACTATTCATTTGGTCAATTTGGGATATTTTGAGGAATGCTTTGAAATGTTTAATATGTTTATTGTGGATATTAAATATGCGAAAAAGGGGAATGGTTTGACTAAAGAATGTGTTGTACGGCATAAATGGCAAAGTGCGATGGGAATTTAAAATGATTTCGCGAGTCATTCTAAAATGAGGTTTGAGACTTAAATTGAATCATTTTAAGCTTTTTGCTCTACTGGATAGTGGGAGTGGTAGATAAAGGTATGGTGCACTATACTAACGCATGCAGTACTGCTCATTATTGTGATATGATATGTTATTCAGTGGTGAGGCCACTGAAGCCAATGGGGAGGCCCATTGGTTAGAACCAGGATGGTGAGGGCCATTCCTGTGATCTGATATCGGTGGTGAGGGCCACTTATGTTACATTGGTGAGGGTCACTGCCTTATCACTATGGTTCCCTATATACCAGTAGAGCCTGAACCAAAGACATATTTTTCGTTAAACTATGAAATGCAAATGAGTTGAATTATGATTTTACATTATTGAAAGCATATCACACTGAATGTATCAAAATTTCTATTGGTTTAAGGTTGGTTGATTTATGATTTAATTATTTCATATTTTCCAAATGTTTTCATATGTTACTTGTATTTTATTGGTAAAGTACCCACTGAGCGACATTGCTCAGCGAGTTAAGTTTTCCTTGACTCGTAGGTTCGGAGCAGTAGATAAATCTTGGGAAAGCAACGACCAGACCACAGCAAATCTCAGGGGTAGATCTTTTAGTTCCATTATGAGTTAGCTAGTTGTGGCATGTATATGAATAAATATAAAAGAGATTTTCTATGTTATAATTGTATGTTAGTAGTATGTAATAATCATAAATCTTTACTTTATGTTATATTAGAAGTGTGAACTCTTCGTGCAGGTTTGTAGTTGAGGGTATAAGGTGGATTCATTGGGAGTGCATTAAATTTGATGATAATTATATTGGTCTGTGTAAAATGTTTTAAAAAAAAAATCAGAAAAACAAGTTTTGTCGACACTTGGGATCCAAATTTCTAGGCGGAACTATGGCAAAATTTCTGTAAAAATCAGAATTAAAATTTGACTAAGTAAATTTGTAGCAACATTAGGATAGTGTGGCGCCTCTACTCGACTTACACATGTAGGTTGGGAAGGGGTGTTACAGCAATGCCATTGTTTAATAAAAGTATATATAACATATATCACCATATATCTTCACACATTATCAAAAATACAGAATCTGTATTTATAAAAATATTATTTTTAGTTAAAGTACATGTAATATATATCGACATATACTCATATATGCTCACATATACCATCATATACTATTATTCTTTAATTAAAGTATATGTAAAATATATATACTACATATACACATATATACAAACATATATTATTATTTTTAGTTAAAATATGTATAACATATATTATATCTATTCATATTTACCTATATATACTATCATAAACTTACATATACCAATATATATTAATATATACTGTTATTCTTTAGTTAAAGTATATATAATATATATCCATATATATATACATATATTATTATTTTTAGTTAAAGTATATATAACATATACCTATATATACCAATATATACTCACATATATATCAAAACAAAAATGTACCGGATTACCGACGAAAAAATCCGTTGGTAATCCTTATTTTTTTGTCGGTAATTAGAATTACCGACATATTACCTATAAAAAATTTCTGTAGTTATATCCTTTGCCAGTAATAAAAATATGAACAAAAATAAATATTTGTCGGTAAATTACCGAGAGAAAATATTTTATCGGTAATACCGATAGAAAATTATGTTAGTAATACGAACATAAAATTCTATTGCTAAATTACTGAAAGAAAATTCTATCAGTAAATTACCAAAAGAAAATTTTGTCGACATTACCAACATAAAATAATTTAGTTGGTAATTTCAACAAAATTAAATCTTGCTCATTTTTTTGGTATTACCGATAAAATTTATATCGGCAATACATATGCAGACAAACTATTTAAATATGTTGGTAAAAAAAATATTATAAAATTTAATTATTTTTAAATTTTAAAATATATTTATTATTATTATTTTTAATTTTTATGATGTATATATAAAATATAGGATGAATTGAATATTAAAAATAATAAAAAATATGAAAATAAAATTTATATGTAAATAGAGATTAAATCTAATAATGAACAAGTATAAGACAAATGTACATAAAATAATAAATTATATATGAAAAGTATAAATTAAAATATGACGTTCATATAAAAAAATTAAAGTAAAGTAGAAGCGGGAGGTAGTGGAAGTGGAGGTGGAAAAGAATCATCCGAAGAAAACTGCAGTGATAGATCGAAGGTCTCTCGCATAAAGTTGGCCATAAACTCATTAAATTATTGTTGTACCAACTTCTGCACCTCGTTTTGCATCTACTTATGCATCCAGATCTAAACCTGCCCCTGGACTTGGACCTGCATCTGCTCCTGAATTTGTTGCTGAATAGTGCATAAAATAACACTAATTTTCTATAAAATAACCATAAAATTTTAATTCTTAATACTAATTAACTGAAAATCTATAAAATAAAAAAATTAAACACTTATTTCATATAAATTAATAAAATAACCATATATTTTAATTCTTAAAATTAATTAGCTAAAAATCTATAAAAACATAAAATGTATCTTAAATTATATTTTTTATACACTAAATCTAAAATTTTAAAAAATTATAAAATATAATTTTTAACTAAAAATATAAAAATCACTAAAAATACCTAAAAAAAATTTAACACCCTAAAAATTTTTAAATACCAAAAAATTTTTAAAAATGTTATGAAAATCTTAAAGTTTTCGCTGGTTAATTAAAAAAAATTTTAGTTTATTTTTATAATTAAAATTTTAAAATCAAATTTACCTAAAATTTTTTTAAATTATTTTTATTCTAAAATTTATAAAAATAAATCAATTTTAGCTAAAAACTTTTAAAAATCATAAAAATACCCTTAAAAAATCTAAGACTCTAAAATATTTATATTTATAAAAATAATTCTAAAAGTATAAGAAAAAATTTTAAAATTTCTTAAAACATATTCTATTTAAATATATAAATTTTTAAAAAATAAAATTTCTTAAAATATATTCTATTTAAATAGAAAAATACCCTAAAATAAATCTAACACCCTAAATAAATTTCTAAATACAAAAAAAGTTCTAAATATAAAAAAATTTTCTAAATATATTATGAAAATTTTAAAAATTTTAAAAATAATATTATGATTAATTAAAATAACCTAAAAATCAAACAACACACAATTAAAATATAAATAATCAACTTAAACTTCAACACTCACGAATCCAAAATAAAATATCAAATTTATAAAAAATAACAACAAATTAAAAAATAAATGATAAAACTTTAACATATATTACAAAAATTATCAAAAACTAAAAAATAAAAATAAAAACCTTATTCTTATTATTCTTCTTCTTCAAGCAAAAAATAAAATAGATAAAAAAACATAAAAAAGGAGACATAAACGGATAGAGGGAGAAGAGAAATGAAGAAAATGGAAAAGAGTTCATAGAAATAGGAAAGGAGAGAAAAAAATTTATTTTTATAGAAAAGATTTACAGAGAGAATTAAGTATCTATCGATAAATTTACCAATATAAAATATATTCTCTCAGTATTACCTACAAAAAATATATTATGTTGGTAATTTTACCTACGGAAAATATATCATCTCCGTAAACAGCTCAAATATTGGCGGTAAAATTTTCGCCTAATTAATTGAGTTGTGACTATTTATTTACAGAGAAAAATACTTTTTTGTCAATAAAATTCCGAGAGAAAATATTTTCTGTCGGTATTATCTACAGAAAATATATTATGTCGGTAATTTTACCTACAGAAATATATTCTCTCAGTATTATCTACAGAAAAATATTTTGTCAGTAATTTTACTTATAAAAAATATATTCTCTCGGTAAACGGCTCTCCTAATGGAGGTAAAATTTTCGTCTAACTAATTAGATTGCGGCTATTTATTTATTGAGAGAAACACTTTTCTGTCGATAAAATTACCGAGAGAAAATATTTTCTATCGGTATTACCTAATTTTACCTACATAAAATATATTCTCTCAGTATTACCAACAGAAATTATATTCTGTTTGTAATTTTACCTACAGAAAATATATTCTCTTAATAAACAGATCACATAATCGCGTTAAAATTTTTGCCTAACTAATTGGGTTGAGACTATTTATTTACCGAGAAAATCACTTTTTTATCGATAAAATTACCGAGAGAAAATATTTTCTGTTGGTATTACCTACAAAAAATATATTATGTCTGTAATTTTACCTACAGAAAATATATTCTGTCGATATTATCGACATAAATATATATCGGTAAGTTTTATCACTAAAAATGACAATAATTTGTACTAAGTATTACCGATTTTTTGACATTTTAGTCGGTAATTAATGGCGTCATTTGTTAGCATCATTATTATCGATAAAATATCTGTTGGTAAATTTTTTTGCCGGTACTCTGTCGGTAATATATTGGTCTATTTTTTTAATTTATTTTTTAATAGTTTCTCTCGATTTTCTGTCGGTATTATCAACAAAATTTTTTCTGTCGGTAATCGATACATTCTTTTAGTGTATTATTTTTCTTTAGTTATTTAATTTGTAATATACCCACTTATAAGTTGATATATACTGTTATTTTTTATTCTTTAGTCATTTATGTTTAATTGCTTAAGCATGCACACTATGTCTTTAATGGTCCAGTTTACCAATTGCCCTCATGAATCCACCTTCATAAATGGATAATACAAACAAATGTATCTTTTGGTCCAACCATGTATTGACATATATGATCATAAGGTTTTATATTTATACATACTTACATATTAGAAATGGAATTGCTTCATGGATAGATACGCTTGCTTTCTTAAATTTTAATTGACATATTAAGTTTATCTTTTCTTGGCAAAAACTAAAATCTCTAATTGCACTAAATAATGAATGTGTTATTGATGAATTCTCAAATCAGTATGAGATAATGGAACTCGACTTTCATTACCATATGGATTAACTTCACAACAACATATTAGTTGATTTCACTTTTTTTTTTTTAAGATATTAATTAATTTCACTTAAAAGTTATCAAATAAGACAACTCTACCTTTTCTTGATCCAAATAAAATAATTCCCAATCTAGATATTCTAATTCCTACTCAACAAAATTCTAAAATATAATATTAGCATATCTAGTTCAACATTTGGGGATTCAATTACACACGCTAATACTGCAAAAAGGCAATATCTTTTTAATTTTTTTTCCTTATATCCTCATAATATCATATTCATACATGAATTCCATCATATAAAAAAAAATATTTTCATATCCAATTAAGTATTGCGACTACATTTTAATATCAATGGCACACTGGATGCTACAATTAAATAAAAATCAAATACAATTTATCTGCTACATCTGCAAAAAATACTAAACTCTGTGACACCTTTTTTGTAAAATTTATTCAAAACTGATATTTGACAGTTCTGCAACTGGACTATAGTTGAAAAGAAGGTAAAGTTTTGCGCAGCCAGAACTTCGCCTGTAAAAATGAATTCAAAGCAAAAAAATGAAAAAAAAATTGATTTTGATTTTGTACACTAAAAGTTTCAAGCTCACAAATAGACGTAAATATAGTAAAACAGTAGTAAATTCTTCAAAAATTTAGTAAGAATTTGACGTGTATGAATATAAAAGCCAAGGGTGCTACAGAATTTTGTTTGCCATTGGACGCCTTGCTTTTCCATTGGAATACAGAAATTTTCTTGATAGCAATATAACCAGTAGATATGGTATCTCTCTTGTTAAGGACTTCACTTTAAAATGAAAAATTAATTAAAACAATAGATTAGAGCGGAAGAAAAGAGAAAAAGCATAAATAAAATTGAAAAAAGAAGAAGAAAAGGATGAAGATGCAGAGCTGGAGCTGGTAACAAAAAAAAATGCAAAAAGGAAAGAAAAGAGGAAGACCGTATTTTTTTAAAAAAATAAATATAAATAAATGAAAATTAAAAATTAAAGGATCAGAAAGGGAAAAAATAATTAAGAACAGAAAAATTAAAAATAAAAGTTAAAATCTGGCATTTGTTGTAATTTAAAAAAAAATTACACTCTATAACACACTTTTTAATTTTTTTTAAATATTTATATTTTTTATATATTTTAATATATTAAATATATATATATTTTAGTATATTTAAAATATACTTTTAAAAAGAGATATTTTTAAAATTGAAAAACAAATACGAGTATTTTTGAAAATATTTTTTTAGGGTGTTTTTTAAGAAATCTCAAAAAAAAAAAAAAGACAAATTAATCACTGGGCTTTTCTCAAGGAAATGATAAGGCCGATAGACAACGATTGCGCCCATCCTTATTTATCTGATTCAGAAACTACATAAAGCTTAAAATAGACCAGTCCCACCCTCAGACGGTTTGGCGCGTGCCAGCAAGAGAGAGCTTTGGTAGATCGTAGATTGTTATAGGCAGGGAGAGAGAGGGGGAAGATCCGAATTAGAGTTTTGAAATTCCCAATCATCGAAAGGTCAGTGAGTGTGCAAAATCCCCCAATTATCAAATTCAATCGTTGACTCTTAACAATTTTCAATTTTTTTTCTTTCTTTTTTGTGTGTGTATTTTGATTTCGAGTCGTTTGAGAAATTTCTTTTTTAATTTTCGTTGAGGAAATGGTGAGTTTGATTTGGAATTTGATGATGATGATGATGTTTGTTTGTGAGAAAGAGATGTGCTTGTCATGTGCAGGGAGCGACCAGGTGTGTGAGAGAGATAGAGAGAGTTTTGTGTGTCAGCTAGAGCTAAGAGAGCGATATCGAACCAATTTGAGTGTTAGGGTTTCTTCATCTCCATCTCTATTTCGCTTATAGCGGCACTTCTTCAAGTTTCTGTCATGGAGCGAAAGCTTGTGGTTAGTAATTTTTCTCCTTCGATTTAACTTGTATATCCTTATTTTAGATTGATATTTCCCAAGTTTCTCGTTTTTCTTTTTTTTTTTTTTTCTTTTGCGGATTTTCTTATTTGATGAATTTTATTGTGTAATTGAATTATAGGTTCTGGGTATTCCATGGGAGGTGGATACGGAAGGTTTGAGGGAATATATGAGCAAATTTGGGGATTTGGAAGATTGTATTGTCATGAAGGTCGGTTGGCTTTTTTGTCCTCTTTTCTCTTTGCTGTTGAATGCTTCAGCTTTTGAAATTCTGCTTTTATTGTTTTCTTGTTTCTTACTTCCTTGATTTCTTTTGAATGCTATGCATATGCTTTTCCTAAAAGATTGCAAATTCCTTTATGGATTCTTTACATTTTGGATTCTAAATTTTCCGTCTTGAAATTTTTCCAAATAGATTGCAAATTCCTTTTCCTTCTGTTTTATTAGTTTCATGTCAAGACTGTTAGCTATGAAGGTTTATTAACTTTAATTGCAATGAGAAAGGCTTGTACTTGCATTTTCTATATTTCTATTGGGATAGTCTGGTACGCGATATTAATTTCCTCTGTCAATACTTTGGATTAATGTGTGAGATTAGCAAAGCTTAGTAGCTGCATTCCATCACTAGGTTCCACAGTGGAACCTACAATGTTAAAGTCAACCTTTCACTTTGGGTAAGTACTTGATTTTATTCACTGTGCTTTTTTTTTCTTCCCATTTTTATGTTTTAGGAGCGGGCATCTGGTCGCTCTCGTGGTTTTGGATATGTAACATTTGCATCAGCTGAAGATGCAAAGGTAACAGCAGCTCTAGATGGCATTCAAACACTATGTTTGTTTTGACTTTTCACTTGTAATGGTGTGTAGAAATTGGAATAGATTTTTCAAATATGTAATTCAGTATCTTCTAAGATAACATATCATACTTGAATTTTGATGGATGCAGAGTGCATTATCAAGTGAACACTTTCTTGGTAACAGAATGCTGGAAGTTAAAGTGGCCACCCCGAAGGTTGTGCCTTAAAAATTTCAAATAAATATTTGCTTTCCTGTTTTAATCTACTTTTCCAAAATACTACACTCTGTTCTGCATAGTACATATGCTACTGAATTGAGGAGCCTCCTAGGAGTAAAGATTTGCATGCATGCATGCTTTATTTTATATTTTCTTTTTGCAGGAAGAGATGAGAGTTCCTGCAAAGAAAGTAACAAGGATATTTGTGGCAAGGATTCCACCATCTGTAACTGAAACGACCTTTAGAAGGTAATTGAGTGTGATAATGGCAAGCAGACTTCTGTTTGTTATTTTATTTTTTGCTCCCTGAACGTTGATGAGGAATAACACGGTTCTCTATGAACTAAATTTTGCAGTCATTTTGAGAAATACGGTGATATAATAGATCTTTACATGCCAAAGGTGAGCTTATGCTTTCTCTATGAACTACTTTGTGTCCGTACACATGCTTATGCTTTTGTTGGCAAACTTGCTTATAAATTAGTAAATAAATAAACGTTATTGGTTTACAAGTTGGGAACATTAAAATTTGTCAACTGGTGTTTTGCAGGATCACAGCTCAAAAACACATCGTGGAATTGGGTTTATCACATTTTCCAGTGCAGGTGAGATCAGTTAGGTCCTTCCATTTATTTCTTCTGCAAAAATTAGTCAATATGCATCCAATGGAACTATTTTTTTATGAACACACATATGAGTGTATGCTGTATAAACTTATCCAGGTGTTCAGCTTATTTATGTTCCTGAATCCTGCTGTTTTACCATTGTTCATCCATGAGGCCTTTTGACTCTTATCTTCACACTTCATATATTTAAAAATTAACAGTTATTTTTTCAGCTTTGGCTTGTAGTCCTGCCACCTTTTAGTGTATGATGATCGGGTGACTTCTCTTCGTATGTGTATATTGATATTTCTTTGTTAAAATTCATTTATTGTTATGAGTTCTACAGTATTATTAATTTGTACCAAGTGTCATAGAACTAGAGTGAAAATAATTCTCTTCAATATTACAGATTCTGTGGACAATTTGATGGCTGATACTCATGAATTGGGAGGTTCTACTGTAGTTGTTGATCGAGCAACACCCAAGGCAAGTTACAGAAATTTTACTTTTCCCATTGCACCCAGGTTATCTTTTATCTTGTGGATGAAAGTCTCTTCTCTCTTTAAGTTAGGCACTTTATATTACCTCTTGGTCTGTGTACTTTGTAATTTTTTTTTTCTAATAAAGTTTATGTTAGAAGTTGGTTAACATTTGATAGTATAACGTAGATATAATATAGATGACATGTCACTATATTGCCAGGAAGATGATTTCAGGTCAATTGGAAGAATGGCACATGGTGGATATGGCGCCTACAATGCTTATATTTCTGCAGCTACTAGATATGCAGCACTTGGTGCTCCTGCATTATATGATCATCCAGGTCCAATGTATGGAAGTGAGTACCAGTTCATATAGCTATATTTGCAATCTATTAAGGACCATGCGATTTATTATAGTTTGTTGCATTGGCAGGGGAACCTGCTAGAGGAATGGGCAAAAAGATCTTTGTTGGCAGGCTTCCTCAGGAAGCAACTGTTGAAGACTTGCGCCAGTATTTTGGTAGATTTGGTCATATATTAGATGTTTATGTTCCCAAGGTAAGATATTTGCATTGTGTTTGTACAAATGACTGACAGCCCAACATGACTTAAAAACATGTAAATTCTTAAATGAGTACACAGGACCCTAAGAGAACTGGCCATAGAGGTTTTGGATTTGTAACCTTTGCTGAAGAAGGTGTAGCAGATCGTGTTTCTCGAAGGTCTCATGAGATTTGCGGACATCAGGTATTGCATTGAACCTTCTTGTTCTGGTTGAGCTGTATCTGATCTCATGCATTGATAGTTGTTCTGAAGTCTTTGAATGATGTTGTACGTCAATTTAGCGATGCATGTATATCTTTTTGTTATAGGAGTATTTCCTTTGTTCTATATGCATATTTGTTGTCATGTAGGAAGAATCTTTTAGTTTGCCTCTTTTGGATGCTAAAACATTGGCCAATTTTCATGCAGTTTGTGGTTTATATGTGAGCCACCGTACCTATTCTTGTAACTTGTTATACTGAACACTTACAACACTATTTCAGATCAATGGATTGCATTTGAAGAATGATATGCAGCCACTTGAATCTTCTGTGTAGTGTCCTTTGTAGCAGTGCTTGTTTTATGTGGTGTCTTATCATATATGTGAGGAGTGTACACCTTAACTAACATGGAAGATTTTTTGTCTGCATGGAGAGGTTTGAGCTTTGGTTATGAAACAGCTGTGATATGTAGAGCATAACTTGTTTATGTTGACTTGTTTCACAGGTTGCAATAGATTCAGCCACTCCTATTGATGATGTTGGCCCGAGTGGAAATTTCATGATGAATCCTGCTCCATCTTTTGGGGGTTATGGTGGTCCTTTGCGCAACTTCGGCAGGATGTATGGGAGTCTCGACTTTGACGATGTGAGTTTTTTCCTTCTAAAGCAGAAATGTTTGAAAATTATTGAAATTTATGTAGATTATTTTATGTTGTCTACTCTTTTCAACAAAAGCAAGGGTTAGTAGCAGATCTTCTCTTGGTCTAATCTGTTAAATCTTAAATGATGATTGTTTTATTTGTTTTGCAGTGGGGTTATGGAATGGCTAGTGCTAGACCTTCAAGAGCAGATTGGAGGTATAGGCCGTACTAAGTAAAAAGGTTGTGGCATTAGAGAACTAGGATAGGCCCGTATAATCTTTTTAGTGATGTGGACAACATGTGCAGGCTATGTCATCTGAATAATCATTTTTCTTCACAATTTCTTTTTTTCATTTCTTCTCTTTATTTATGTTATGTTAAACGCTTAAAGTTGTATGGTCATTTTCAAATAGACGTAGGAACTTGTATGAATCATGTTGTAAGTCAGATATTTATTAAATGTTTTGACTAAGATTGTTACTCCCTCCATGTTGTAAGTCAGATATTTTTTACATGTGAAGCATTGCCATTTGCCTTATTTCGAGCAGAAGTATTTCAGGCAGCATAGCATGTGAAATTTAATGTGCATTTGACTAAAACAAGAGGTCCGGATTTTAATTTTCCATTTGAGAAAATTGCTAGCCCTCTTCACCTGGAGCTTTGTAATTTGAATTTAGTTAGGAAATTGATGTACTCTGATGGTTATTCCCTGGTGCGGTGATAACCTTACCAGAAAAATTTATTCAAGAAAAGACATAAAGCATAAACAGAATCACTGTTCAGGTAAACACTAGAGATTAAAAGAATAAAATCTACTAGACGCTTTGTTTTCCTCGAAAAAAATAAAATACTAGAGGGTAGGTAATCTACTTAAGTTTATGAGCACAGCAACAGTAGGAAACAAGTTCCAAGGCAAAGAACAATTTTCATGGTATTCAAAAGTGAATGTTGTAGACGATTCCTCAAGCGGTGCGCTATAAACTTGTGTGCAAATTATTCTCATGATTTACAAAGTGATGCATTTACTAAAGTATATTATAATGCTACAAATCTAGAAATTTAAGAAGAAAAAAAGAGGCCTAATACAGAAGGAATGTGCAAAAAATGAACTGAAATTCCATGGGCAAAAGCTACTTTGCACAAAGGATAAACCAATAGAATACATTGGGAAAATTTAGGAAGTATTGCAGGTAAAGCACCTGCTTAAGAAACTCAACCGTGCATGCCTATGAAAGAATGATATCTTATGGGACATCTTGGGAATTTGATGGTCCTGTGTAGCTGATATTGTGCTTCTCATTTCCTGAGCTCTGATCTGAGCTATTCTCAGTTTGTTCAAAATCTTGTCCATTGAGGATGATCTCTTCTTTTCCAGTTTCATCTGTGAACCAAGAACATTTGGTTAGGCAAGGCCATAAGTCAACACTACAAGTCCCAACTACATAGTCAACTATGAAGGGAGATAGATGATAGCATCCAGGTTCCAGGATGAAGAAAACTACAATTTGTATAACAATTTGCAAAAAAGAAAAAGCTAAAAAGACACCCATAGAAAAAACTAAACCTTAGAATTGAAAAACCATGCTTCCTCAAGTGAATGTGTGAAGCAAAAACTTATAACTTTTTGTTTTGTTTCGGTGAAGAAGAAGAAGAGAAATAAGGATAGAATAGAATGCTTAGAGTTGATTGTTCATAGAATTTCTCATTGTTCTTATATTATATTTCACTAGCTGTAAGAACCAAGGTGGTATAGCCATAAAAATATATGTAACCTCAAGTTTTCTTATTGCTGCCTCAGCTTTTGCCTTCTGCAAGTTCTCCCATGCTGTAATCTTGGCTTCCTCCCTTTGCAACCTGCGTTAACGATTGACAGTATATGGTGAAGTTTTTTTGGCATAAAGAATATGCGTTTCCTTCTAAATGCATATAGTAACAGAGACCTTTTTTTTCTCGTATTGCATCAAACGATTTGCAAGAAAGAGAAGACATAGAAAAAGACTCAATAAAAACTTACTTGGAAAAGTCTGATGATGCCTCTGAAACATCCCAAGATGAAATGCACAAGTCTCTGCAGTTTTGATTACTGTCCTGAACATCTGGCAATCCTTTCTTAGTTAAGCAAGAACCGTGTCTTATGGTCCTGCTAATTAGGGTGGCTCTTTTGTCTACCTGCACTTCTCTAACTTCCAATTTAGCAGAAAGGCCACTTCGCTCTACAGCAGGGACAGAGGGAGGAGAAGATGACCTTGCTATGGGAGATGAGCAAGTACTCCCCTCAGGGCTCATTTGAGTTGCCATATCCCTCCTTGAAACGACACGACTAATCGTGTTTTCTGTATCATTAAAGTTATCAAGTTTCTCACCTGTACAATTGATTTAACAAATATCAACTTGCATCAGAATGTATGTGAAAAAACATAGAACATTTGAAAAAATCAACAGGAATGTAGAAACCAAGAAAATAAATTTGTCCTAAATATCTTCCAACTGAGAAGAGTAGCAAACTCCATATAAAGAACATAGAAAGAACAACAAGATCCCAAATGATAAACAAGATCTCAAACAATTTCCACCTAAAAGAACATAGAAAGAACAACACAGTTCAGAATTTGATTTAATGCCACATCATTTTCTTTTTCTCCTCAACAAATCAAGTTCAATCTCCCCATATCCCCAGCAACAAATATTAATTGCAATTGATCCACGAACATGGGTATTAAACCAAAATTCTTGTGATCTTGTTAAGGAAAAGTTTTAGTACTAGAGCAGTTGAAAGCACAATAAGTCCTATAACAATTTGACTGCAAAGGCAATTGGGCTACAAAAACAAAATTTAGATGTTTTACTGAATATCCAGAAACTTGTGAGTTGTGAAATTAGAGCATCTACTATTAATCCAGCAAACCACTTGTTTTTAGACATGGCACGCAGAGACCCATGAAAAGCATGCCAGGGACAAAGTAGTTATACCTTGAGAGCTGGGTGATGAGCACTCGCTCGCCAAATCTGACCCACAAGGTCCACTGGCTGAACGTGCCACAATGGCTTGCCCACCAATGCCAGCTCCATTATAATGAGCTCCAAGTCCTTTAGGCATCAAAACTCCAGTCGAAAATGGAGAATTGGCTATAAAATTTCTTACAGAAGCACCATCAAGAACCTGCATTGAAGGCGAACAATTGGAGTAATAAGCAATCCCTGGAGGAGGCACAATAGGTCCACTTTTGGACTTAGCTCGTCGCTGAGGCTGACACTGTGTGCATTTTGTAACACCATAGCCTAAAACTGGACTACTTATCCATCTCTCAGCATCTTCCCACTTGGAAGGCATTGTTCTTCCACTGTAAAATGGCGTCAAGGCACTGATATGCCTTCTACTGCTCCCTGATGAATGGGGTACTCTCTCTGAACTCCATCCTTTCTCCTGATAATTCCCTGCTCCAGGGCTGGGAAACGTACCCAAGCTGTGTGAAGAAATTAAATTCTTCTTCATGCCCTTAAGCTTACTGTGAAAATGCTTAAGTGGGTCTTTGCCAGTTTGATCTTATTCACTGGTTAAGCAAAGAATATCCATCAAAGAATGAGCAAGATTGGTGATAACTCTGCAAATAATGGAGAAAAGTTAGTTTGCAATTAAAAAATGAAACCCCATTTTACTGTTGAAAAAAAAGCTGTAATTTTTGTTGGTTTCACCATTAGAGAAGTTGGGATTTCGTCGCGAGTCGACACATGTTAGGTTATTTTGGGAGGACGATAATTGCAAGAAGTGCCAACTCATGAGGGTCAATTCTTGGAATTAAGAGTAACGAATTAGACGAATTTCGCATTGAAGGTGATTGGATTTGTAATCTTTGTTGAACAGAAAGACTATTTGTCCTTTTCTGTTATTATTATCTTCTTCTTCTTGATGATATTTCAACCTCATTAGCAAAGAATATGGCAGACGACAGCTACAATAACAATATCGACAATATATTCCATTAATACAGCCAAAAGTTGTCGCCCAAATATTAAAATTTAAGTTTTATAAAAATAGGGTCCTTATAAACATCATACAATATAATATAATATAAAAATATAATACGAATTAATGAATTATGCAACCTCAAACTACCATCACATCATCGAGCAGACATGGTCTTTATTTATTTATTTATTTTGAACAAAATCAAGCAGACATGGTCGGTTCAATGAAATTCCCCAAGAATCAATTTAATAGTTCCAGTTCAAATTTGGAATTTTTGTAAATCCAACATTATATTATATCCCTTGAAAAAATAAATATTAATCGATGAAAAACGCCTAAATGGACTAAAATCAATTGAATCAATTAGTTTTACACAAAAAGGACATAATCAGAGAGTTATTTGCAGATAGAGTTGGAGTTGTCCAGTGGGCTGTGTTGAAAGGAGGAGTAAGAGGAGAACTACTATATATATCTCTCTCTTTCATATTAGTTTTTGTGAGCCCAACACATAATTTCTTCGTTTCTCTTATATTAAAAGGACTATTAAATAACTATTTAACATGAGATATATGTAATTATTTTATTATCAAATATTTATATATTAAAATATTTTTAACTTAATAAATTTACTAAAAAAATTACAATTTATTAATAAAGATGAGCAATAATTAATTAGATTTATTTATATTAATTAATTTCATAAATAAAAATTATTTAATTATATTATGGTAATTTTTAAAATACTTAATTAATTTATAAAATAAATTAGTAAATAATAATTGCATTAATAATTCCAACTCTATTAGCCAAATACCTTTAATTTTAGTAGTCTTCCACGGAGAACAACTTCTCCTTCTTAGTCTCTTTTTCCGTGCAGGAAGACTACTCCACCTACTCTTCCTTCCAATATTACACTTTTCCAATGACTACTACTACTTTTTCTCTTACTTCTTCTTTCAATGTGAATGGCCTTAAGTCCCATCATATTTAAAAATAAAAAATAAAAAATAAATAATTTTAATTTAGAAAAGAAAAAAATACATTTATAAAATAATTTCTTTTTTTTTGTACACCTAAATATAGTCTAATAATAGAGTGCATTTTTTCTAAAAAACTAATCCATGATCAAGTCCTTTTTTCCTAACATAATAAAAATAAAAATAATTTCTTTTTCTAATTAAAAGGTAAAAAGTAGTATATAAAATATATAAAAGAAAGTACATACTGAAACACAGTGTAAGTGTATATTATATTCTCTTAAATAATAAATATATAATTGATTTTTTTCTCTCCATATATAAATATTAAAAAAAGTGTTAAATTTTAAAAAATTATTTAATTTATATAAATAATTTTAATATTTATCACTTATAAACTCAAATATGTACCAATTAAAAAAAGTCTTTAAAAAATTGTAGTTATTTAATCAAATTTTCTAAATTTATATTATTTATTATTAGAACCCACAAAAAATAAATTAAAATTTGACTTGAATTTATGTAGTTTGCGATAATTTATTCAAATCCCTAATCGGTCCAAATCAAAATTTTGTAGATTCAAAATGATTTATTTGAACCCAACCAGTGTACCATGTATCATCAAGAAGGCAGAAACACATTTCCCAATAGCAAAGGGTGCATACAAAACAAGCAAACGAAGTAAATAATTAATTAATTTCATCTGCATCTTTGTTCTCTTTGCGAAAAGGATGAACAACTCAAACGCAAACAAAATTACCAAATATTTATCTTGTCTTGTGGCTCATATTCTATGAATTTCCATGGAGATACAATTAATAATTTAATTTTTAAAAAATTAAAAATAAATCAGTCTTAAAATTTTATAAAGTAAATATTTTAAAATTAATAAAATCATGTCATTTTTTTCATTAATAAGTGATGAAAAAATGAGAATTATCTTTGACATAATTTTTGATATGCATGAACTCATAATATAAGAATGTATCGAATTATGAAAAAAAAATTATCGACAGAAATTTTTTTGTTAGTAATATTGATAAAATACTGAAAGAAACTATTAAAAAAATAAATTAAAAAGTACACTGACAGAATAATGACAAAAAAATTACCAACAGATATTTTATCGATAATAGTATTACCTACAGATGACGCCAATAATTATCAATAAATTTTATTGATAGAAATGTCAAAGAGTAAAAAATAATTAGAGCTAATTATTATTAACTTTTTAGTGATAAAATTTATGGACATAAAAATATCTAAATATTCTCTCGGTAGCCATACTTACCGAGAGAACATGTTTTTTGTCGGTAATACTGATAAAAAATATATTTTTTTAGTAATACTGACAGAAAAATTATTTTTTCTGTAAATTATATATTTTATAAACATCTTTTTATTTACCGAGAGAATATATATTCTGTCGGTAAAATAATCTAAAAAAAATATATTCTACCGGTATTATATTGGTTGTCTATAAAATTATTTAGAGAAAATATTTTTTATCGGTAATACCGATAAAAAAATATTTCTCTCGGTATATTATATATGTTACAAATATTTTTTCATCTACCGAGAGAATATATTTTTTGTTAATGAAATTATCTAGAGAAAATATTTTTTGTCGGTAATACCAAAAATATATATTTTCTATTAGTAAAATTACCTAGAGAAAATGTATTTTCTGTAATACCGAGAGAATATATTTTCTGTCAGTAAAATTACATAGCGAAAATATATTCTATCGATAACACTGACAGAAAAATTATTTTCCTTGGCATATTATATATGTTAAAAATGTCTTTTCATGTACCAAGAGAAAATATTTACTGTCGGTAAAATTATTTAGAGAAAATATTTTATCGGTAGTACTGATAGAAAAAATTATTTTTCTCGGTATATTATATACGCTACAAACGTCTTTCCATTTAATGAGAGAATATATTTTCTGTCGGCAAAATTATTTAGAGAAAATATTTTTTATCGATAATACCGAAAGAATATATTTTCTATCGGTACAATTACCTAGAGAATATATTTTATGTCAGTAATATCGAGAGAAAAAATTATTTTCTCAGTAAATAAATAGTCGCAACCTAATTAGGTGGACATAAATTTTACCTCCGGTAGGTGAGCCGTTTACGGAGAGAAAGTATTTTTCTTTCGGTATTACCGATAAAAAAATATTCTGTTTGTAAAAATAAAACTAGTGGTGATAATTTTACCGTCTAAATTATATATTTGCCTACAAACTGCTATTTTCTTCAATAAATTTATTGACAGACACTTATTTCTCTCGATAATTTTTTTTTATAAAAATAAATTCTTTTCTATCTTCTTTTATTTTTGCTGGCACTCCTCATTTTTTCATTTTTCCTATGCCCTTTTCTATATTTTTTTCTTGCTTGAAGAAAAAGAAGATATTTATTTTAATTATTTTAATTTTATTAAATTTTGTAATTTATATCATTTATTTTTTGATTTGTTGTTATTTTTTATAAATTTGATGTTTTATTTTAGGTTTGTGACTGTTGTAGTTTAGGTTAATTATTTATATTTTTTTATATATTATTTGATTTTTAGGATATTTTTTATTTATTAAAAAATTTAGGTAAATTTTATTTTTCTTAAATTTTCAAAAAAATACAAAAAATAAATTTGTAAATTTATTTTAATTAATCAGAATATTATTTTAGGGATTTTTTAAATTTTCATAATATATTTAGAAATTTTTTTATATTTAAAATTTTATTAAGGGTGGTAGATTTTCTTTAGGGTATTTTTATAATTTTTTTTAAAAAAATAGCTAAAATTGATTTTTTTTATAAATTTTAGAATAAAAATTATATAAAAAATTAATTTTTTAAAATTTTTAATTAAACAGAATATGTTTTATGGAATTTTAAAATTTTTTGTTATATTTTTAGAAATTGTTTGGTAAATATAAATATTTTAATGTGTTAGATTTTTTTATGATTTTTTTTAAAAATTAGGTAAAATTGATTTTTTTTATAAATTTAGAATAAAAATTATAAAAAATTAATTTTTAAAAATTTTTAATTAAATGGAATATACTTTAGCAAAATTGAAAATTTTTTATTATATTTTTATAAAATTTTTAGTGAAAATATAATAATTTTTTTTTATTTTGGTAATACTGATAAAATTTTATATTAATAATATCAAATAAAAAATATGTCAATAAATAATTTTTGTTAGCAATTTTATTAATCGTGTACTGTAATTGCCGACATATTTTTAGTCGGCAGTTGATGAGTAGATTTTAACACAATATTTTCTATATAAAACTCGTCAAATTTGGGATAAAAATAAAAGACAATTAATTAAAACAAGCCAAAATTAATTAAAATTCAATAATTGTCTAATTTAAACTTTATTTCAGGAACAAAGAGAAAATCAAAGAAAATGTCCAAACAAATGTGAAAAAAATTCGGGCGATTAATAAAATGTGACCAGAAAGCAAAGAACTATAAAAGGTTTCGGTTGAAAGTGCTGCAAAAAGAAAGTGATCTTGTAGAAATTTGGACAGCAATTTGGAGAAGAAAGAGTCAAAAATTCCAGCTCACAAATCAAAATTGTAGAACAAATTTTCAAAGAAAGTGATCTTGAGCCAACTATTTTTACCAACTCCAGCCAAGTTGCTTTGAAGATTTCTAAAATAAGGTTTGAAAAATGGAAGTCCAAAATGAAGGCAGGATATCTAGAGATTGAATTAATATAGAAGAATAACAATTTACTCAAATTGCCATTCAACAATTAGCCTATAAAAGGACAACTCGGGGCAGCAACAAGATACCTTCCATTCTCCTCTGTTTTCACGTTTTCATAGCTGTCTTTTTAGTTTTAAGTTATGTCTTTCATATTTCTGTTTTTCTTTTCAAGCTTTAAGTAGTTTAGTCTGTAATGAGATAAGGGAAGCTCACCCATAGCTTTTCCTTGCTTTCTTTTGCTTCTTTAATCTTAAAATTGTCTTATTTCATAAACAAACTCTGTTTTTTTTTATTTCAAAATTCCAGCAACTTCATTTTTCTTCTTTCTATTCAATAGTTTTATTGCTTGAAGGGAAGCTCATCTATAGTTTCTTCTTGTTCTCTTGTGCTTAAATAACCTCTACACCCATTTGATTTATGATCTTGTGAATTTAATCTCTCTTTTCAAAATCTTGAACACATTTTCTTCAAATCTTTTTTTTTTTTGCTCTAATTCTTCTTTGATTTAATAGCTTAATTGATGTTAATTAGCATATTTAATAGTCTACAAATGATAATATAGTTTATTGCAATAAAATAAAATAAAAAAATTCTGGAAAATTACATGAAGAACACGTATGATGTTGCATGAACAAAAGCATATTTTGATCCATTTTTAGCCAAATTTCATTTTGGTGTTTTGTTTTTAGCATCTTTTCCATTTTGGCCCTTAAGTTTAAATCCTGTTTTTTTTTATTCCTTTTAATTTCAGCATATCTCTTTTAATTTTATTTAAACTAACCATTTAATTTGTGAAATTTATTTTATGCATCTTTATTTTATGCAATTTATTTTTCAGCACCTAACTTACTAATATTTATTTTTAAGTCCTTTAACTTTAATTTCTCTTTTAATAATTAGTTTTGTCTTTATTTATATTATTCAATTGAGAGGAATTAAAAGAAAAAAAAATGCTTTGTTTAATTTCTAATATTTATATTTTCGTAATTAATCTAAATATGGAGCAGATCTGATATTTATTTATACCTTTTCATTTGTTTCAATAATTTACTTTTATCTTTTTAATTATTTGTTATTTCATTTTTTTTTAATTTTCATAAATTAAAATTCCAAAACAAAAAAAAAGAAATATAAATCGTCACTCTTAATTTTTCTTGATAATTATAACGTCAATTTACCAGTACTCATATTCACCAGTCCCTGTGGAGATGATAACCTTTTATGCTACAGGACAAAACCGTTGAAACTTGCGGTGTAGTAAGCGTGCAACAAAATCGCGAACAAGTTTTTGGCGCCGTTGCCGGGGACTGGCAACGAATTGATATTGGTTTTAAAATTGATAACGTGATTAATCAAGAATTTCTTTTCCTTTACTTTTACTTATTGATTTCTCTTTGATTTATGACCAGGAGCAGTGACGTAAATTTATCGGCATTAAATCTTGAAATTGAAAGAACTGCAAGAGCACTAAGAAGGGAAAATCCCAGATTTCAAAGGAGAAGTCACAGCACCCCAATTCACAACATGGACCCGCCCAGACAAGATCCACCCGAAGGGTTAGTTGTTCCACAAAATCCACCAAGAGTAACCTTGATGGATCTGAACGTCCCATCCTTAGGAAGATTGCAGACATCTGTAGTCAGACCGCCAGTCAATGCAAACAACTTTGAGCTAAAACCATCATTAATTTCTATGGTGCAGCAATTGCCATTCTATGGTTTGGCAAACGAAGATCCTCATGAACACTTGAGTAATTTCATCGAAATTTGTGATACATTGAAAATCAACGGAGTCTCAGAAGATGCATTAAAGATGAGATTGTTCCCATTTTCTCTCAGGGACAAAGCAAAATTGTGGCTACACTCTATGCCACATGGATCTTTCACTACATGGGAAGAACTCAGCAACGCATTTTTGCGAAAATATTTTCCACCTGGAAAAATTTCAAAATATCGCAGTGAAATTTCAAACTTCCAAATGAGAGAAGACGAAACTCTCTATGAGGCCTGGGAGAGATACAAAGATTTGCAAAGAAAGTGTCCGCACCACGGATACCAAAAATCTTTCCTTATTCAACAATTTTTTGATGGAGTTTTGCCTAGCACCAGAAATGCCTTAGATGCAGCAGCAGGAGGCTCATTCTTAAGAAAGACTGTTGATGAAGCATATGAACTACTAGAAGAAATGGCAACCAGTAGTTACAGATGGAGAGATGAACGTGGCTCAACAAGGCGTACAGTTGCTGCAGTTGACACAGATGCTATGTCAATTTTACTATCTAAGTTTGAGAATTTATCTAATAAATTCGACAAACTTTCAGCAAAACAAGTTGCAATAGCCCAACTAGAGTGTGTAACATGTGGGGGCACAGACCACAGTTATGAGAATTGCCATCATACTGTAGGGATGAATCAAGAAGCTGAGCAAATTAATTTTGTTCAAAATAATTTTCCACTTAGACCAAGAAATGGCATGTACCAATACCCCAACCATCAAAATTACCCAACCCAACCACCATTCCAAAATCAACCCAGACAAAATACCAACTTTCCACAAAATAGACCACCACCACCTGGCTTTTCAAACCGCAATGACTACCAATCCCAAAACCCAATCCAGAACCCATATCCCCAAAATATCCAAACACAACCACGTCAACCTTCAACTTTAGACCCTACCATTCAAAGCCTAATCCTTAACCAAAGTAAAGCCATCGAGCAACTGACCACAAGAATTGACCAAATGGCCACTCATCAGAAAATGCTCGAAACCCAAATTTTCCAACAAGCGAGCACATCTAATGCCATTGGAAAAATGCCAGCTCAGCCCATTCCTAATCCTAAAGAGAATTGCAGCGCAATTTATTTACGGAGTGGAAAAACCTACGGAAGTCCAGAAATGCCTCAGAAAGAAGAAAAGAAGAAGGAACCTACAATCCAAAAAGACGAGGTAGAACATCCCAAAAGCAAAAGGGAAATAGAAGAAGAGGAGCAAAGAAAAGAGTCAGAACAGAAAAGATTGTACAAAGAAGCAATCGACGCAAAAGTGCGAGAATATGCTTCACAAGTCCCTTTTCCTCAGAAATTAAAGCAAGCAGCAATGGAGAAACAATTTGAAAAATTTCTAGAGATGCTAAAGCAACTACATGTGAGCATTCCTTTCACTGATGTGATCACACAGATGCCAACTTATGCCAAATTCTTGAAGGATATGCTAACAAATAAGAAAAAGATCGAAGGAGTCAAAACTGTCAACCTAACCGAAGGAAGCAGCGCTATAATCCAAAATAAATTGCCAAAAAAGTTGAAAGATCCTGGAAGCTTTTCCATTCCTTGCGAAGTCGGAACAGAGAAAGTTGAAAAGGCTCTTTGTGATTTAGGAGCTAGTGTCAGCCTAATGCCTCTTTCAGTTTTTACAAAATTGAAAATTGGAGAACTGCAGACAACAAGAATGATGTTACAATTGGCAGACAAGTCAGTAAAATATCCTTGTGGTATTATTGAAGATGTACCAGTTAAAGTCGGAAAGTTCTATGTTCCAGTAGACTTTGTTGTTCTTGAAATGGAAGATGATGATAAAAATTCAGTGATACTTGGAAGGCCATTTTTAGCCACAGCCGGAGCATTAATTGATGTTCGTAATGGGAGATTGACTTTCAACATTGGAGAAGAAACTGTGGTATTTGATTTATTTAAAGCCATGAAATCTCCAACAGTGCTGTCAGAATGCTATCAGATAGATGCAATGGAGGAAGAAGATTTCACCACCATCGAACAATTTCTTCTTAATTCTCAATTAGATGAAACTTTCGATGATGAATTCTCAGCAGACGAAGCAGAGCAAAAATCAGAAAATGAACCAATGGAGGTACCCAATTTTGAAGAAATGTCGCTGAATGACCAAATTAACACAGTCAAAGAACAGGAAACATCACAGGTAGAATTAAAACCTTTACCCAAAGGTTTGAGGTATGAATTTCTTGGACCCAACTCTACTTATCCTGTTATTATAAATGATGCTCTTTCTGATGATCAACAGTTAAAGTTAATTGAATTGTTAAGAGCATATAGAAAGGTGTTAGGATACAATATTCATGACATCAAAGGTATCAGTCCATCAATTTGCATGCATAGAATTATGTTTGAGGAAGGATACAAGCCTTCTATTGAATGTCAAAGAAAATTAAATCCAAACATGAAAGAAGTGGTTAAAAAGGAAATAACTAAGTTGCTAGATGCAGGAATTATTTATCCCATATCAGATAGTCGGTGGGTAAGTCCTATCCATGTTGTACCTAAAAAGGGAGGGATAACTGTTGTTAAAAATGATAAAAATGAGTCTATAGCAACTAGAGTTATCACAGGATGGCGAATGTGTATAGATTATAGAAAATTAAATGCTGCCACCCGAAAAGATCATTTTCCATTACCATTTATTGACCAAATTTTGGAAAGATTAGCTGGACATCCATATTATTGTTATCTTGACGGATTTTCTGGATTTTATCAAATTCCAATTCATCCACAAGATCAGGAAAAAACAACTTTCACATGTCCTTTTGGTACTTTTGCTTTTAGGAGAATGCCTTTTGGACTTTGTAATGCCCCTGCTACCTTTCAAAGATGCATGTCAGCTATTTTTTCTGATTTTGTTGAAGAATTCATGGAAGTTTTTATGGATGATTTTTCTGTTTATGGTACTTCATTTGATGTTTGTTTAGCCAATCTTGAAAAAGTTTTGCAGAGGTGTGCAGAAGTCAATTTAGTGCTTAATTGGGAAAAGTGTCATTTTATGGTACAAGAAGGCGTTGTTTTAGGCCATATAATTTCTGAAAGAGGAATCGAGGTGGATAAAGCAAAAGTGGAAGCAATCGAGAAAATGAGTCCACCCAAATCTGTCAAAGATATTCGTAGCTTCCTTGGACACGCAGGATACTACAGGAGATTCATCAAAGATTTCTCTAAAATTTCTAAACCTCTTTGCAATTTATTGGCTAAAGATGTACCATTCAATTTTGATGAAAATTGTCTTAAATCTTTCTGTAGGTTAAAAGAAGCTTTAATTTATGCACCAATCATTCAACCACCAGACTGGAGTTTGCCATTTGAGCTAATGTGTGATGCAAGTGATTTTGCACTTGGAGCTGTGTTAGGACAACGGAAAGATGGTAAACCTTTTGCTATCTATTACGCAAGTCGAACTCTGGATGCAACACAAGCAAACTACACCACCACAGAAAAAGAATTTTTGGCAGTTGTATGGGCATTGGATAAATTCAAAGATTATTTGATTGGTTCACGAGTAACAGTTTACTCTGATCACGCAGCAATCAGATATTTGGTCAATAAAAAAGATGCCAAGCCTAGACTAATCAGATGGGTATTGCTCCTACAACAATTTGATTACGAAATTAAAGACAAAAAAGGAGCAGAAAATGTGGTGGCAGATCACTTGTCCAGACTCAGGGAAGATAACATAGAAGGGCATCTTGTACCAATAAATGATTCTTTCCCTGGAGAAACAGTTTTTGCAGTAGAAAGTTCAGAAATTCCCTGGTATGCAGATTATGTCAATTATCTAACTTGCAGGATAATTCCACCGCAGATGAACTATCGTCAGAAGAAGAAATTTCTTTCCGAAATAGGCAACTATTTTTGGGAAGAACCATTTTTATATAAAATTGGTTCAGATGGAATTATAAGGAGATGCCTGCCAAAGGAAGAAGTGCCAAGCGTGATATATCATTGTCATTCTTCACCATACGGAGGACACTTTGCTACCACCAAAACTGCCGCAAAAATTCTTCAATCAGGTTTTTTCTGGCCAACTTTGTTTAAAGACGTTAGAGATTTTGTTGTTTCCTGTGACAGGTGCCAAAGGACTAGAAATCTAACGCGGAGGAATGAAATGCCTCTGAATGGTATTTTGGAAATCGAGTTGTTCGATGTATGGGGTATTGACTTCATGGGACCATTCCCAACGTCACAGAATAACAAATACATTTTGGTTGCAGTGGAATATGTTTCAAAATGGGTTGAAGCCATAGCTACTCCAACTTGTGATGCAAAAGTTGTAATCAAATTTCTCAAGAAAAATATTCTTACTAGGTTCGGGACTCCAAAAGCCTTAATAAGTGATGGAGGATCACACTTTTGCAACAAAGCACTTGAAACACTTTTGAAGAAATACGGAGTAATACACAAAGTGGCGACACCGTATCATCCGCAGACAAATGGCCAAGCAGAAATTTCCAACAGGGAAATTAAGCAAATTTTAGAGAAGACAGTTAGAGGAACAAGGAAAGACTGGGCGACAAAGTTAGACGATGCGCTATGGGCTTACAGGACTGCATTCAAAACACCAATTGGAATGACGCCATTTCGACTAATTTTTGGTAAAGCTTGTCACTTACCAATTGAGATCGAGCATAAAGCTTATTGGGCTATCAAAGCTCTAAATTTTGATCCCAATTTAGCGAAAGCAAAACGGTTGTTGCAGTTGAACGAGTTGGATGAAATTAGATTGGAAGCCTATGAGAATGCAAAAATTTATAAGGAAAAGACAAAAAGATGGCATGATGCGCACATAAGAACAAAGAAATTCCAAGAAAATGATCAAGTGTTACTCTTTAATTCCAGGCTAAAATTGTTTCCTGGAAAGCTCAAATCAAGATGGTTTGGACCATATAGAGTACATAAAGTCTACCCATATGGAGTAGTGGAATTGGAAAACGACAACGGTGAATTTTTCAAAGTCAATGGGCACAGACTTAAGCCGTATCTGGGAGGACAGAAATTCTCTGGGAAGACATTCCCCCTGGAGGAACCAACTGAATAAATAAAATTTTTTGTTTAAAAAAAAAAAAAAGAAAAATTTTTTTTAATAAATAATAAAAAAAAAAAGAGTGCTTTATGTATGCCTAATAAAATATTTTGCTGCAGGAACTCAACGCGGTAGTCACCAAATTCATATTGGATGGAAACCAACAGGTAAGCCTCAACAAAATTGCATGTACACTATCACAAATACCACTTTCATTCAAACTTCAATAAATTTTTATTTTATACATTTGGCATTTTTTTTAAATTTATTCATAAAAAAAAGAAAAAAAAAATAATAAAAGAGGAGATTTTGCATGATTGTTCAAAAAAAAAAAAAATAAAATAAAATAAAAAATGGCACCGAAATTTTGAGCTTAAGTTACATTTTGACTTTCATTAGATGTTTTTGGTTGAATTATGAACTTTAAACGTCAATGCTCTTTGATTTGATCTCTATTTGTAAAAGCTTGAGCTACATTGGAATCACTATTTTCAGCTCCCACTGTAAGTATTCCATACTCTTCTGCTTTATTTTTCTAATGTTATATTCGTCACATTGAGGACAATGTAGAATTTCAGTGTGGGGGGAAACTAGGAGCATAAAAATAAGTTGATTACTTTTTTTCAAAATCTTTACCTTTCTTGTTAAAAAAAAAAAAAAAATTTTACAACACTTGAATTTTCATTTGTTCTTCTTAGCAAATAGAAGTTAAAGCAAAGGTCTAATTTTTAGAACTCGGAATTTTTTTTTTAAAAAAAACCCTCTTTTATTTTATGAACTTTAAAGTTATTTTATGACTAAAAGGGTAGCAAACAAATTTTGATTGCTTAAAGCTCTTTGACTGGAACTAATTCAATTTCTGATAAACTGAATTCTCTAAGAGTGCGACAATATTAAAGCTCTTGTTTTGTTTTTAAATTTATCTCCTTTCAAAAGATTATCAGAATTTGCCTTAGGAACCCTTCGAGGCGAAATTTGTAGAGAACTTTGAATGTTGAAATGAAATGATTTAGGCATTTTTCTTTGTTTTAGCCAATTATTATCCAAAATTTGACCAACCAAAAATATTTTCCTTTGTTTAGCCCCTTCTAGCCTATATATCATTTTTTTTCATAAACCCCAACAATATCACCTAGCCAATAAAAGCCTTTTAGACTTAATTTTTCCCATATGACGATAATCCTTTAGGAAGTAATAGAAAAAAAAAAAACTTACTTTGAAAAAAAAAAAAAATTGAGAAAGAGAATCATTACGATTGACATATACTTTGAAGATTAGAGAAGAGAAATCCATCAAATAGAAAATTTCAGTAGTGGTATACCCTCTATGTTCTAAATGAAGTTCTATTTAAAATGAGGGATTCAAGTAAAGCATATCAGTTGAGCAAAATTTATCAACTGAAGTGTTATAAGTTCTTGAAGTTGATAAGGCTAATATCTAGAATAATTCGAATTCTCTATTAAAAAAAAAAAAAAGAAGAAAAAAAAATATTTTAGATACTAGGCTAAATAAGGATTATCTCATGTTTATTTTTCGAGCCTTTTATTTCCGTCTTTCTTTTAACCAACATTACAACCCCTCAGCCCCATTACAACCCAGAATAAAGACCTTCTGATCGTTTTGATGTTCAGTGTTCTCACCATTAGTGGAGAAGGGTGATAAAGGCAAGCATATAGAATCTTGTTTTACTAATAAATAAAGGAGAAGTTTTTCGAAAATTTTCAAATTGAGCTTTAATAGAAATCAAACTCTGAAAAGATAAAGGTGTAATGAAATTCGAGTTTTTGGTCTAGAAAGATGAGAGCGCAGTTGAAAAATGTGAGCTAGCTAGATAGTCTATTTACAAAAGAGGATGTGATAAAAATAGTTTTTATAAAACCAAGTCTGTGATAAAAGAGGACCAATGCTAAATTTCTTTTGCTTGAGGACAAGCAAAAATTCAAGTGTGGGGGAATTTGATGAGTAGATTTTAACACAATATTTTCTATATAAAACTCGTCAAATTTGGGATAAAAATAAAAGACAATTAATTAAAACAAGCCAAAATTAATTAAAATTCAATAATTGTCTAATTTAAACTTTATTTCAGGAACAAAGAGAAAATCAAAGAAAATGTCCAAACAAATGTGAAAAAAATTCGGGCGATTAATAAAATGTGACCAGAAAGCAAAGAACTATAAAAGGTTTCGGTTGAAAGTGCTGCAAAAAGAAAGTGATCTTGTAGAAATTTGGACAGCAATTTGGAGAAGAAAGAGTCAAAAATTCCAGCTCACAAATCAAAATTGTAGAACAAATTTTCAAAGAAAGTGATCTTGAGCCAACTATTTTTACCAACTCCAGCCAAGTTGCTTTGAAGATTTCTAAAATAAGGTTTGAAAAATGGAAGTCCAAAATGAAGGCAGGATATCTAGAGATTGAATTAATATAGAAGAATAACAATTTACTCAAATTGCCATTCAACAATTAGCCTATAAAAGGACAACTCGGGGCAGCAACAAGATACCTTCCATTCTCCTCTGTTTTCACGTTTTCATAGCTGTCTTTTTAGTTTTAAGTTATGTCTTTCATATTTCTGTTTTTCTTTTCAAGCTTTAAGTAGTTTAGTCTGTAATGAGATAAGGGAAGCTCACCCATAGCTTTTCCTTGCTTTCTTTTGCTTCTTTAATCTTAAAATTGTCTTATTTCATAAACAAACTCTGTTTTTTTTTATTTCAAAATTCCAGCAACTTCATTTTTCTTCTTTCTATTCAATAGTTTTATTGCTTGAAGGGAAGCTCATCTATAGTTTCTTCTTGTTCTCTTGTGCTTAAATAACCTCTACACCCATTTGATTTATGATCTTGTGAATTTAATCTCTCTTTTCAAAATCTTGAACACATTTTCTTCAAATCTTTTTTTTTTTTGCTCTAATTCTTCTTTGATTTAATAGCTTAATTGATGTTAATTAGCATATTTAATAGTCTACAAATGATAATATAGTTTATTGCAATAAAATAAAATAAAAAAATTCTGGAAAATTACATGAAGAACACGTATGATGTTGCATGAACAAAAGCATATTTTGATCCATTTTTAGCCAAATTTCATTTTGGTGTTTTGTTTTTAGCATCTTTTCCATTTTGGCCCTTAAGTTTAAATCCTGTTTTTTTTTATTCCTTTTAATTTCAGCATATCTCTTTTAATTTTATTTAAACTAACCATTTAATTTGTGAAATTTATTTTATGCATCTTTATTTTATGCAATTTATTTTTCAGCACCTAACTTACTAATATTTATTTTTAAGTCCTTTAACTTTAATTTCTCTTTTAATAATTAGTTTTGTCTTTATTTATATTATTCAATTGAGAGGAATTAAAAGAAAAAAAAATGCTTTGTTTAATTTCTAATATTTATATTTTCGTAATTAATCTAAATATGGAGCAGATCTGATATTTATTTATACCTTTTCATTTGTTTCAATAATTTACTTTTATCTTTTTAATTATTTGTTATTTCATTTTTTTTAATTTTCATAAATTAAAATTCCAAAACAAAAAAAAAGAAATATAAATCGTCACTCTTAATTTTTCTTGATAATTATAACGTCAATTTACCAGTACTCATATTCACCAGTCCCTGTGGAGATGATAACCTTTTATGCTACAGGACAAAACCGTTGAAACTTGCGGTGTAGTAAGCGTGCAACAAAATCGCGAACAGCAGTATCGATAAAAAAAATTTTCATCTGTATTACCGACATAATATCTCATTCTATTGGTAAACTTTGCTAATAAAATTTTTGTTGAAAATGCCAATAGAAAATTTTTTCTCAGCATTTTACCACAGAATATTATTTTCGTCGATATTTTCATTACCGACGAATATAACTAAAAAATTTTCTGTTGATAATCCGTTGGTAAATCTGATTACCGACAAAAAAATAAGGATTATCGATAGATATTTTCATCGGTAATCCGGTATATTCTTGTAGTGTCATTTTAATCTTGAGTGAATAAAAAATTAAACATTTATCTTATAAACAAATATAAATAAAAAATAAAAATATTTATTTTATTTTTAATTATTTCAAACAACAAAATTTAAATAAATAATAATTATTTCACTATTTAATTTTTTTTAGATACATGAATTATATTAATAGAATAATTTTTTTTTTCAAAATAAAAGCATTTTATTTACATTTTAGCAATTCTTAAGAATTTTATAATGTAAAAGAGAAATAAATGAGAGAAGTATATTAATACTAGTATACTTAAGTAATATTCAATAAATTTGAAAATTAAATATTGAAATTTAAATGTTGAATTTAATTATTCAATAAAAAGTAATGTATTTTTTTTTTAAATTATGAAAATGTTTAAAACTTTACTAACTTATCATATTTAGTGCAAATTCTAAATTTAGAATTGCGACTTACCATTTTAAGTGATATTGTATGAAACACTTAATTTGTTTTATCCTTTATAATTTCTCTATTATGCATATGAAGCTACTAGTTGAATCTTGAATGTGTTTAAATGCAAATCATTTATATACCTTTATTATTCGTATGAATTAAACTAGTAGTTGAATATTTAATGTGTTTAATTAAATGCAAATAATTTATACATTATACAGTACTTAAACTAAGAGAATGTCTTTGCATGACTTGCAAACTCATCAATTTTGTAACTTAATTTCAATTGAATTCAAATTAATTAATATCAATTTTTATAAATTAATTAATAAAAAAATTCATTTGTCAAACAATTGGTCATGATCTATTCTTAAATATAATAGTAAAATATTAAATAATATATAATATTGAGTAAATAAAATTAAATAATTTTAAAATAAAATTCTAATGCAGTCATATAATTTTAAATTAAATTAATCATATAATTTGAAATTAATTTTTTTAGAATATATACAAATAAATGCGCAGTACAATAGAATATATACACTCATTCATATGTGTATATATATATGTGTGTGTGTGTGTATAAAAAATAAGAATAAATATAATATATTTCTACTAATAATAAATTATCTAGTAACATGAGTATGTGTTTAACAAATGATAACAATTTTTTTTTTTTCAGATTTTCTATTGTCATTTTAGTTCTTTTCTAATAATATAATTTTTGAAAAACATACACATACTTCTGTGATATAAATTTATTGTATAGATAATATATTAATTTTAACAGTATATTAAGCTATTTTATGTAATTTATTTGTGATTAATTAGAATAATAAATAAATAAATAAAAATTTCAATAACAATTATTGAATATAATATTATAATATTAGGTCTCAAATGTACAATTAGTACTATGAAATTTTTGTAGCAATTCATTATTGGGATCACTCAAGGTGGGTAATTGGTACGTTCATTGCATTATTATCTCAAAGATTTATCAAATTCACTGGCCATAGCCGACTCGTAGTCGTCCGGATCCATTAATCATTTTATTTCAAAATTCAAATGGGAGAAAATAGAAATGACGAACACAGCAAGAAAATTTTCCTACACTTACTAAAAATTTGAATTCTAATCTTGGATAATTCTGAGTTCTGACCAATTTTCACTTGGATTATCCCAATTCTGCCTGAATTTGATCAATTTTTTTTGTCAAAAATATACATATAATTTTTTTTTTGTTGAAATGAATTGAAAAAAAAATGAAATTTAATATATAATATATAAAAATTTAACTGTGGAGATTACCTCATTTCTTATATATGTATATATATAATGTATATTTTCTAATGAACAATTCCTTTACATAATAAAAAAAAGAATATTCCCAATAATTTTTTTTTGCAAGATATAAATTTTATACCATAAAAGGAAAATATTTTTATAATGCGATAGTTGTTTTTTGATATATTGTTTTAATTTAATTTAAAATTGTTTAAGTTAAAATTATATAAAAACAATATTCAAATAATAAAATGAGAAAGTAAAAATTATTTTTTTCTTTGATAAGATATCCTGAGTTTGAACTTTGATTTGGCATCGGAAACATATAATTTTGAATTTTAACCTAACTTTGGTTTTAAAATGAGCATCAAATTTTAAGCATTATATATCAGAAAAATGCTAATGAAAAGAGGAGGAAAAACTAAAAAAAGAAAAAAGAACAATTCAAAGAATAAGAGAAATGTTATGTTTCTCAAACATAATCTTCCTCTGAATTCTCAAACATGTTATGTTTCTTTTGTGTATGGAACTTCACGTGATCTCATCACTTCTACTCAATTTCTTATGTCTTTTTCTCTTCTTCTTTCTACCAATTCGGTTCCTAACTTTTGTTTTTTTCCTTCTTCTTTCTACGAAATTTACTTCCCCGCAAAAAATTTATATGCTCTTTATATTGATAAAGAAATTTCATCAATTTTGTGATACTAATTAAATATGTAATTCTGGTTAAATTTTGGTCAAAATTTATAAAATAATTTCGTACTAAATAAAAGATTTTATAATCAAAATCATAAGAGCACAAAGGGAAGAAAAGGGCAGTCTTTTTCTCTAAGTAATATTAGATAAAGCTCTAATTAAACATTTTAAAATACTTGTTAATTTCATTTTTATTGTAAAAATCAAAGAATATTTTAAAAGAAAACTATGTCATATTGATTACTTATAACACTTTCCTTAATTAATATCGAAACATACTTCATTGGATTAGTAAAAAAAAGAGAGAGACGTGAGTTTGTGCGCAAGAGAATTGGATCAAAAATTCAAATTTAGTGCAAATTGGTGGATAAATTTCTCCCAAACCAATTATAGAAATCAAATCACATCTGGGTTATTGTTGTTTGCATCAGCTGAAACAAGGCAATTCGTTATGGCTTCCTCATTATCATCCCTGCTATGAATACCAAGAATTGTTGCCATTTTTAAATGGCATGAGATGAAAATGCAAACCAAGGTTAATTATTAGTTATATAAGCAGAACTTTTTCATTTCTTTAACATCTTAATTACTAGTTAAGCTTTGAATTGTTGTTGTTGACTACTTAGCTTGTAAGTGTCAGTAATTATATGGTCAAGTGAGGATTTAGAAAATGATAGTGTAGTTTCTTGCCTCCTTCCTGCCATTTCACTTTCATTACATGTTATGACTAATTTCCTTTTTTTTTTAGCTAAATACATTTCTGGCCCCCTCCAACTTGGAAGCTTTTGCCACTTAGCCTCCTATAGTCTTTGAGAAACCATTTGATCCCTTCAACTCGTTGGTTTCTATAACAACTGACTCCTTGATGCTGAGATGATATATCACGTGCAATTACCGTCTACATCATGCGTGAAGAGACTAAATGAAATTACATTATTTTCATCAGATGAATTTTAATGCCGTTTTAAGTTATAAGCCCACCTCTCTTGCTACTTAATTTCAAAATCTTTAATTTACCTCTCTGTATCTTCCCCATATTAGTAGTAAATTTCTCCTCCTCCAATAGCATCACGATCAAATAACACTTCTCTTTGGTCCAAAAACAACTCAGCACAAAGTGATATTATGATTCTAGAATGCTACTATGGAGAATCAGTTGCATTGAAAATTTTGATGACTAAAACTAATCCTGGAAGAAGATTCTTCGGCTGCAACAAATATGGGGTATGTTTATAAATTAAGAATGGAAACTATAATTTGTGTTTTGGTTAGGAAATTTGTTGATTCTTTGCATTCATTGGAGGCAGATTGAAGGGATGCAACCTTATCGGTATTTTGTCTGATACGAGCCAGAACATCCAGATAACTTGAGAAGGCCAGTTGCAAGGTTGATGAGGAAGCTGAAGGAGGTTGAATCCGAGAGTGATAATACAAAGGCCACTGCAAATCGCTTGAAGATAGTTGTGTGTTTGGTTTTTATGATTGTTGCTATGTTGCGTTGAACAGTGCATATTATTATGGGTTTTGGGATGTAGTATGTAATGCATTTTGTTTGGGTATTTTGTTGTTTTTTTGTCGGTTATAGTAGTTTTGTAAGCTGCAGCATATAACATAGAGGACAGTGCAGCTCGAAATGACATTTTATTTTTTGATTTTTTTTGGGGAATTGCAATGGGGAACTTGTAATTGTTTGTCTAACTTGTAATTTGCAATTGTTTGCCTAACTTGTAACCAACCTATTCGGAATTAAACTATCAATTATTTTGTTTAATTCTTCTTATCTCTTAATTGAATTGTGAAAGAATATGATTGAATATTTACTGAAAATTGGCTAAAGAAAACTGAGCATAGAATTACTACAATTTAATGTGTGCAATTGAAGTTATAACAACAAAAAATATGCAGAATATGCAAATTTGACTCAATTGGCCTTCATTCACAATATGCAATTCTCAGTTTATAACCCTAATCATTCACAAGCTGCATTTCTTACTTCATTTCATATTTATTCACAATCTACAAAAACAAAACATAATTCAATATCTAATCCATAAGCAATTCATGCATAATAATTCATAATCTGCAGATTTACAAAACTCAAAATATGCCAAAAGGATAATGCATTAAGTAGATTTTTTGTTCTTGTCACAAAATAGATATAATTCCAAAACAATATTGTCATAAACAATCTAACAACACAACCATAAATATGTTTAATATTCAGATTGTCACTATCAATCTAAGTATTCTTAGTGCATAATGCACCAACAAAATTACAAAATCAAAAATATAAATAGGAACTAATTCATCACTCCTTTGCCCTTGGCCCTTGCTGCTGCTTTTGCTACTTGCCTCCTTTGCAATCTAGTAGTATTTCTTTATTGCTAAAGTTGCATGGATATTATTGCATCTTTTCCTTTAAATTTCAACCCATATACTTTGAAGACAATATCACCAGTAACTTCAGCAGATCTCTTGATCCATGAACCAAGGATTATCTTGCTAATTAGATTCCTAGTTAGTGTTGGACTATATATTTAAACAATTTCCCTTCTCATTGCAAGACTTTCATTTGGTTTCTTGAATAATTTGGAAAAGGTCATACAAATGATAAAAATGACTGGTATAAAACTTGCCTTGATTGGATTTTGAGCACCTCTACATAGAAAGCTATATGCAAGACATGAGAAAATAAATTGAAAAATGGAGCTAACCAAGCTAAAAACATCAATAAAACTATATGGGTTGTTGTAATATGAAGATATCCCTTGCCTCCTGGAAGCAATGTTCTGTTTTTGTCCCTTATATACAAGCTCTGCTATGCAAATAAACATAGCTACCAAAGACACCAGCAAAGCAACTAGTGCATAGTGAGGCTTTTTTGGTGAGGCAATTTGTTCCAAAGTCACCAGTAGAATCTCCAACACAATGTATGTAACTGTGATGCCCCATTCAAAAATAACCTATTTAAAAGGAAAATGAAAAAAAAAAGAGAGAGAGAGAGAGATTTAGTGAATGAGCATCTCTTTGAATCTAGAATTGCTACTAACTAATAGTAATTTGACAAAGTGCTTATAAATATAGAAATAAAGTTTCTGACCTTAACAACTAATTTTTAAAATTGGCGTCGAATTTATATGAATGAACTTAAAATGGTATCATTGTCAAATTAATACGATGACCTAATTAATATAAAAATGTGCTCTGCGAAAATATTTAACATACCTTAACATATCTTGTAAAAATTGAGCATTGGAAAAGACTTCTAGAGATTGAAAAAGCTAAATCATGAATGATAATATCTCTTGTTTCAAGATTATGAAAGTAGTTATCTATTTCTTCTTTTTTCTCACTTTCTCTAGCCCGAACTAGACCTTCTTCGATCCATTTATGAACTAATTTCTTCTTTACAAACTCATAATCCTCAGGAGATTTAATACCAAGTGCAAGACATTGCCTTAAATGAAACAGAAGATCAATATGACTTAACTTTAGAATCATAAAAATGTCATAATTGCAACAAACTTCTTCCATATTATTTGATATTCTCAGCCATTTATCAACATCTTTCTCAGAGCACAAAAGCTCCCCAAGCATTTTTGCAATTAAAGGCAAACCTTTACACTTTCTCACAATTTCTCTACCAATAATTCCCAATTCCAAGTAATTTCCATTGCAATAATCATCATTAAAAGCATGTTTAGCAAATAAAGACCAACACAAATCATCACTTAATTCACCAAGAAAATAAGAATGAACAGACCCAACAGCTGATGCTACATTTTGATTTCTAGTTGTGACAATAATTTTACTTCCTTGTGCTCCAACTGATTCTAGTTCCTTTAATAAGAAATTCCACTCAGATTCATTATCATTCCAAACATCATCTAAAACAAGCAAAAACTTTTTCCCCATTAATCTTTTCTTTAACTCAAGTAAAACCTCTGTTTTGAAATCACTTTTCTTTATTGAAATTTCTTCAAGAATATCTTTAGCTACCTCAAGAACATCAAATTTGGCAGCAGCACATTCCCATGCTTTGATATCAAACCAGTTCTGTACTCTAATGTCATTATAAACAAGTTTAGTGAAAAGGGTTTTACCAATTCCCCCTATACCCACTATCGAAATCACTTCTAACCCATTTGAATCAATAGACAGTAGCTTCTTTATTATGGCTTCTTTATCATCATTTCGACCATAAATAGAAGACTCGTCCACCAACGAAGTTTTACCCATTTGTAAGAACTGTGAGAGTGAAAGATTGAATTGATTAGAAAAGCAAAAGAAGAAGAAGAAGATCAGATTGAGAAATTGGATTAAAAGGACTTATTTTCTGTGGTTGTTTCTTGTTTCGTTTCGAGAGATTTGAAAAAAAAAACCTGAATTTTCTTTGGTGGCTTGACTTGTCTTGTTGCCTGGAAAATGTAACGATGGATGCTGGACCGTCACTCGCACGTAAAAGAAAATTCAAGGATACTACATTATAATATTTTTTTGCCCTTGGTTTTTCTAGTGAAAAATATTGTTTTTTCTAGTTCCAAAAATTAATTTACTAAAAAAATTGAAATTAGCGAAAAATATTTTTTTTCTAAATTTCAGTAAATTAATCTAAAACTTAAAAAAAATGAAATTAGTGTAGAAAATTATTGCAATCTAACACTTTGAATTTCAGTTTATTGGAATTGATCAACTAAACACCCTCTTATTTAATTTTTTTTCTCTCCACAAGAACACATAAAAGTTTGTATTTTTTAATTTCAACTGTTTTTGGATATTTCAAGACTAATTTTTACCCGACTTTTATATGATTTTATTTTATTTTTAAAACATTATCTAAATAAAATATTTCTTATTTATTATCTACTGAAATAAAACTTTTTTATTCTAACTTTTATTTAATATGTAAATTAAATTCACTATTTATTAAAATAAATTTTAATATCATTAATTTTAATTTGGTATTTCTGTGAATTTATAATATGTATATTAAAAATATAGATAAAAAAATAAAAGTAAAAAAAAAATTGAATTTTTAATAATTTAAAAGGCCAAAGTCGCTTGCCGTAGCTTCGCACTCCGATCAATAGGGCTCCTGATGCTAAATTAAACAAGGATTAATTACACATTATATGGAAATTTTTTTTCCGTTTTCAAATATACCGTACGCGCACAATTTTTTCCATTTTTATTTTTTGATTTTTTTGATTTTTTATAATTTTTATTTTTTTAATTTATTAATATTTATATTTTTTATTTAAAAAATTAATATCATATTTTTAATACACAAACAAAAAAAAATAAACATATATATAATATATATACAACATATACAAAATAGACACTAAACAATATAAATTACATCTACAATACATCTACAACACATCAACAATACATATATAATAAATATACAACACATCTACATAATATTTTTAATATTTATTTAATTTTATTTATTTAAATTTTTTATTCTACCAACATCCACATAACATTTACAAAATATTAACATGATATTTAATAATTTTTTTTATAAAATATACACAACTTAAATAATAAATATACAAAATACACATAATATTTATAACACATCTATAATATCTACAATACATCTACTATATATCTACATAACGAAATTATATGTATGTTTTTAATTTTTTCATGTGTATAATATATAAAATTTTATTTAAAAATAAATTTAATAATTTTTATTAATATATATTTATATATTTTATTTTATTTTTATTTTTTCAAGTGTTACCTTTTTTATGATTAAAAATAATTTTTTTTTGTTATGAAAAATTATGATTTTTGTATGATAAAAAAGAATTTAAAATATTAATTTTTATTATTTTATTAGAATATTTTTTATTTAATATTGAAGTTTTAAAAAAATTTAAGTAAAATATTGATTATAGTGATAAAAGAGGTATTTTTGAAAAAAAATTATTTTATTGGGAAATTGAGCATTTTTTAAAATTTTAAATTAATTTTTTATAAAAGTGTAAATATTTTTAGTTTTTGTAATATTTTTATAATAAAGTTATTTTTTAGGATAGTTGTGTAAACATCCTATTAAACAACCACTTATATATCTCAAATTATAATCGGAATTAATTTTTTTAATTAAAGATTTTATTTGTTAAACTCATATTCCACTTTTAATTAATGATTACAAGAAATATAATAGACTTATAGTTAAAAAAGTAAATCAACTAAAATAATTTAAGTTAATTTATGTAATTAAACCTAACTTATTGTAAGCATAATATATCTTATATAACCTGAATTATTACCTATCAAAGAGTGATCATTAAATGTAAGATTTTATTTTTAGATGGCTCAGACAATAACTACTAAAATACTTTATAAGAAATTATTGTGTGTATTGAAAAAATAATATGCTAAAATATACTTTAATATTTTCAAGTGAACTCTTTAATTTCTCCAATGATAAAATATAAAAAATAGATCAATATTTAATTGATTTGTCATTCCAAATAAAATAGCTAAAATTAACATATATGAGTTATTGTCTTTAGAGGATTTCCTTGGCTTTGCCTGCCTGCCTTCTATTGCTATTGGTGTTTTCTAATCCTACTAAAGATGAGTCTGTAGATCCCATAAGTTTGTGGACTTTGCACTGATTTGGCTCTATTTTTTTGGTATTTAAATCATCTTTCATCAATTTCTTACATTATTCATTGCTGTGATTTTAATTACGTTTCTTTGTTTTTGCCACCTTGAGATGAATATATGGCACCTCATATCCTCATTTATCTCTTTGGTGATCTTACAGTTATATTAGATCTCTTTTGAAATAATTTTTGCATCTTGTTTGTAACTAATTTGCATCTTGTTTGTAACTAAGTGTTAAAAATCTTCCAATTTAGATTGTATGAAATTTTTTATTCTATAGATCTCATCAGTTTATGGACTTTGCAGGTAAATTGACTCCACTTTTCTAATATTTCAAATAATCTTTTACTAGTTTTCGATAGATAAATAAATATATGGCACCTTAAATCCTCTTTTGTCTCTTTGGCAATCTTATTGTTGCCAGTCTTTCCAAATATATTAGATCTCTTTTGGAATTGTTTTTGTATTTAGTTTGTTTCTAGATATTTAGTTTATTTATAATAAAAAAAAATTGATAGATACCTCAAAATTCAAACAACATGATTATTGATTCAAACAATAACTAATAAATGTCATGAAATATCATTAACAAGTACATATAAAAAGAAGAGACATTGAGGAAAAATATGGGATTGATATATTGGAAATTTTTATTTTTATTAATGGATGTATTTCTTCATATGTGTATGTACTAAATAAATGAATATATTTTCAAAAATTTCAATTGAAAACATTTAATTATATTTTTTAAAAATATTAATACTTACTTTTAATGGCGAAAATTAATACAAATGAGATTCATGTAATATATAATAAAAATTTATTTATTTATATAATTATATTTATCTATTTAAATTTTTTATTAATATGTAAATCTATCAAGGTCCAGAACATAAAAAACACATACTCTCTAAATAATTTTCACTATTTACTCTATATAATATTATAATATGAACTAAATATATACACTGGAAGTAATTAAGACAAAAAGAAAATAATTTTTATTTTAAAAAATCATTTATAAATATGCTTGAATTAAATATAGAGATTATTGTGAATATGTAGCTCATAATTAGTTTGAATTTGGAATTTTGTTTATTTTATTATTTTGAATTCTTTTGGAATTTAGTTAAAAAATTTATAAAATTTAACTAAAATATAATTAGTTATATAATTAAAAACCTAAAACTCTAAATAAATTTCTATTTATATTAATATCAAACATTTTAAATTGAATTTATGTCAAACAAACTCCTAATAATTTTTCATTTATACTAAAATTTAGATAATGCCACCCCCTAAAATCTTAGGTTAATACTCAATAATTTTCATATTTTAGTATGAACAACAGTATTTGTATTCTCTTATTCACTTATTTTAGTTTACACAAAGACTTTTTATTCTTATTTTCATTTTCCATAAGAGTAGATAAACTTTTTATTTAAAAATTACAAAATGAAGATAGTGATAATAAAGAAATTATAAAAAAAAGATAGTGATGAAAGTGATAACAATAATTAATTAATATTATTTGGGATGCCCACTTCATATTTACATTATTTATATTGTAATTCTCTTATTATAATATTTTTTCAATTTGTTGGCAGCCCCTTATTACCATTACTATTAGCATTAGCATAATCTAATGAAATGGGCTATGAAAAATGATTTCTAATTCGCAATATTGGTTCCGATATTTTTTATTTTATTAAAAATATAATTTAATGCAATAGTATTATAATAAATAATTGAGAAAATTATTAGAAACACAATGAAACACTCATTCTCAAGCAAATTGATAGGCTCATTTCTTATTTTATAAAGATTAAAAAAATAATTATTTTTATTAAAAACATAAATTTATATATAATTTTCTTATTATACCCTTATTTTAGTATGAGATGTATTCAATAAGTAATATTAAATAAGAAAATTGTAAAATTTTAATATATTAATTAACTTTTAAAATAATAATGAATTATAATTTGAAATATACAAAAAAAAATAAGTCTATTAATATGAGATAGAAAAAATATAAGAAATAAGTAGTTGGCCACTAAATTTTGCTAATTCTTCCTCTCTCTCTTTTAAGAGATTTTGACATGCTAAAAATCAAATATATAAATGTAGATTGCAAATTCTACAAGCATAAGCAATGCCCTAAAAAAATTATAAGCAATATCCTAAAAAATTTAGGATTTTGATCTATATTTTAAAATTTGATTTGCATTTTAGAAATATAATACGTACTCCGAATGCTAAATTATTACCAATGTTCAAATTATTTCTTAAACTAAATAAATAGTTAAATAGAGCAAAATATTAGAGCTACATGATATAAAAAAAAAACTTATTTCTTTTAATAAAATTTACAAGATTTTTATAAGACAATAGAAAGGTTCAGATTGTGACAAAGAAATTGAATAATAATGGTATTTGGAAGACCAAGACGTATAAATAAAAAAAATTCGTATTCTGTCAAAATAAAATAATCGACACATATATTAATATTTAGAAAAAAAAAAGAATAATTAATTATGTAAAAAGAAAATCTTAATTTTGAAGTGGGTGCTAAATTGCTAGTCAATCAGAAGCAAGCGAGTGGTGGCGAGACCAATGCCACATAAACATGAATAAGCGTCGAAGATATTTCATAGAGAAGTGACACATGGCTCACTAACCTGCACGATTGGTGTTCCTCAATTTTTGCTTCAAATTCATGGATTGGTTTTTAATAGATCCCGCCCCATTTCAACTGGACCACTACCATTTTTTCATCTTCAACACAGCACCAGAAGCAACAAAGTTCTGCTCTTTTTTGCCTTTTGCCCCCACCCTTTTTTTTTCTTCTCAAGAACAATGGCATCTCAATCTCTGTTTTGCAACTTAATTAACCCTTCAATTCCAGTTTTTTCAAGAACCCATTTTTCTTTTCCAATATTTAGCAGTTCTTCAGTGGAATTATCGACTTTTTCACACTGTAGCTTCCACTGCAGAAACAAGAAGAGTGACCAAAACAAGAAATTAACACAAGTGAAAGCTGTAATTACAGAATCACCTGCTGTAGCTGAACCATATGGGATAAAGTCAGAACAAAAGAAACTGAGGATTCTTGTTGCTGGTGGTGGGATTGGAGGATTGGTTTTTGCATTAGCAGCTAAGAGGAAGGGGTTTGAGGTGTTGGTTTTTGAGAAGGATATGAGTGCAATAAGAGGAGAAGGGCAATATAGGGGTCCTATTCAGATACAAAGTAATGCATTAGCAGCTTTAGAAGCTATTGATTTAGAAGTTGCTGAAGAGGTTATGGAAGCTGGGTGTATAACTGGCGACAGGATTAATGGCCTTGTTGATGGGATTTCTGGTACTTGGTATGTTGTTCTTGAATTCTTCTACTCTTTTCATATTTATACACCAATTTTTTAAACATTTATATTATATATTTTTTTAATTTGAGTTCATTTATATTAGTATCTGGGTATGTGGCCGTATAAGGTTTATGATTGCGTTAATGGGTATGAGAAACTTCTATTATTAAAATTTTTGAAGAATGGTACTATGGTAGTTATTGATGGTGTATAAGTCAACAGAATTTGCCCAAATTATTTGATCGTCATTGTTGTAATTATTTTGTTAGTTCTATTTGAAGCTACGGCCATGGATATGGTATACAGAAATAGCTTTTGCTGCTTCAAAGGCAATCAACTATTAGATGAAGGTTTTAATTTGATTTATGTAGTTTTGGATCTCTAGAGTGATATCTAACGCCTGTGATGCTGTGAGGTCATTACCAAGGCAAGGTACAAAGGTCTTGGATGATTTGTGAATTGGGACAAAGGATGGTCCATGCATGAAACAAGGAGAAGCTATTTAGGGCGTGACAATCAGAAAGTTTGGCTAGTTGGTGTTGGAGATTAGCAATATTTAGAATTGTAGCTTACAACATGGTTTTCAAGGTGGTAACAATACCATCATTTGCTTCTATTTATGTAACCAACCAAAATCAGATAATTGGTCTTTTCTGTTGGTTCAAAAAAAAAACTGATAAGTTAATGATAGCCAAGTTGATTATTACTCCTTCCCAGATTACATTAAGAAAACTGGTATGATCTAATTATCAAAACAAAACAAAATTTAGAATATATATATGTATGTATGCATATGCTGCCTTGCCTGGACAATTGTTAGTCCCCAGTGATATTAAACGATATGTAGTTGGTTATCAGGTACGTCAAGTTTGATACCTTCACCCCTGCAGCGGAACGAGGGCTTCCAGTCACCAGAGTTATTAGTCGAATGACTTTGCAGCAAATCCTAGTTCGTGCAGTTGGAGAAGATGTGATTATGAATGCAAGTAATGTGGTTGGTTTTGAGGATGATGGGAATCAGGTAATATGTGCTGCTGATTGGGTGAAAATTCTCTTTTTTCTTTCTTTTCTAAAATCATCTTCCCACAGAGAATTCACACAAGACAAAGATTTT
Source organism: Garcia nutans (assembly GCA_947685225.1). Classification (NCBI taxonomy): domain Eukaryota; kingdom Viridiplantae; phylum Streptophyta; class Magnoliopsida; order Malpighiales; family Euphorbiaceae; genus Garcia; species Garcia nutans. Next base: position 3,582,275 of record CANTUV010000059.1, on the reverse strand, counting down.
TGCTAAATTTGTTTCTCACGGAAATCTATTTCATTCATTGGTTTTGTTACTTGATGGTCTTTTGTCAACTTCAATTATGACATTTATTCACCTGTATTTTTGCAATTTACAAGTTTAGGTCACCGTGATGCTTGAGGATGGACAGCATTTTGAAGGTGATCTCCTAGTTGGTGCTGATGGAATATGGTCAAAGGTATGACTGTCAATATCTTTTGAATGATCTCAACAAATGCGTGTGAAACTTTTGTTGCTAGTAAACAGCCTATCATGTTTACTTCCAAATCTTGTATTAATGTTTGATCTTGTTTATAGGTTAGGAAGAACTTATTTGGGCAAACGGAAGCCACATACTCAGGCTACACTTGTTATACTGGCATTGCAGATTTTGTGCCTGTTGATATTGAGACTGTTGGGTATGCTCCATTTCATTATGCTGCAAACTTTCTCTACTGTCGCTAAACATCTTTATCCTATAACTTGCCTTGTTGAAACTCGATGTATTCTGTTTTTGTTAATCAGACTAAATTGTGATTAGAAGCTGACACTGAAACTTTCCTTCTGAAGGTATCGAGTATTTTTGGGTCATAAACAATACTTTGTTTCTTCAGATGTGGGTGCTGGAAAGATGCAGTGGTATGCATTTCACAATGAACCACCTGGTGGTGTGGACATCCTCAGTGGTAGATGCCCTTCAACTGCTCTTACTTCATTTTATTCTCTCTAAATGGACATTCTATGAAATATATGTGAGGTCCAGAAGTGTCTTAGCGCGTGTTTGAGTTTTATGTTATGTAATAGTTTTGTGATCTTGAAACGACAATGCTTTTATGAAATAGAAGTAATTACAAAATAACTCCTATTGATGATGCAAAATACAATTTTCCAACTAATTCAAGCAATTAACAGAGAAGTGTTACAACTGAAAAGGATAAAAGTGAATATATGATTGGGATGGCAACCAAGTCATGAACAAGGATACTTGTGCATTAATGTTCAGTCAGATGCAGACACACTTATTCTTGATATTCATTATCAAATGTTAAAACACATTATAGAAAAGGAGGAATCTGTAATTACATTGATATGGACTCCTCAATAATGGTTGGCAAGGATTAAAATGGTATTGACAAATTGCTTTACTATTTTCTAATATTTCAAACTCTCGTCCTTTTTGCAGGTAAAAAGGAAAGGCTGCTGAAAATATTTGAGGGTTGGTGTGATAATGTTATTGATTTGATACTTGCCACAGAAGAAGAAGCCATTCTTCGGCGTGACATATATGACAGGGCGCCAATTTTTACATGGGGAAGGGGTCGTGTGACCTTGCTAGGGGATTCAGTCCATGCAATGCAGCCAAATATGGGTCAAGGGGGCTGCATGGCCATTGAGGTATACCTTGCTCTCTCTGTGTTTTTTTTTCACCCTTTCTTCATCATCCTTAATGTTGTCAAACATTTGGAATTTGGAGTTTTCGATATTGTGGTTTTCTTCTACATGTAAGAATTGGTCATATCTTGTAATTTCACCCTTCTTCATCCTCATTAATGTTATCAAACATTTGGAATTTGGAGTTTTCTATATTATGGTTTTCTTCTAAATGTAAAAATTGTTCATATCTTGTAATAAACATTCACCTGCCCCTGTTTACACATCCTCTTGGATTCAAATTATTTATTATTAGATAAATGAATGATAGCATAGCCCTTGATAAAAATTATGGTCATATGGCCAGAGAAAAATCACCAAATGAATATGCTATATTTCACTATGACAGGATGGTTATCAACTTGCTTTGGAGATTGAAAAGGCTTGGAAACAAAGCATTGAATCAGGAACCCCAGTTGATGTTATATCGTCTCTAAAGAGGTAAAGTAAAAAACTCTTGTCAAATGATCTAGAAGAACATTAATTCTATTGGTTGTTACCATTGCTGATGTCATAAATTGAGTGATGCTTGAAATGAAATCATCCACTGTTATTTAACTATGGGGTATCCCACAATTAAATCTCCTGTCAAGGCAGCTTTGTTGTCTCAACTTGAATGAAAGTTGACCTTATGTAGTAACCAAAAGAACAATCCACTTAAAGCATTAGTATATTCTGCTTAGCTACACGAGGTACTGGTGACAGTAGTAAGCATACTGCTGATTCTTCTTGTTCTAGTGCAAACATTGGAAAGGATTTATCCGTTCTTAAAATTTGATCATTTAGAGGGAATTGGCCATTCATATCTAGATGTTTTGCACTTCAAAAATGTATTTGCTAATTTTGTAAAATTTGTCTACTTTTCTCTTGACTATATAAAGCATTTATGTGAGCAAGATACTGATTTATGTTGGGTAAAGCAATGTAAATTCACATATCTCTGGAAAGAGCTATTTTCTTTAATCATTCTATAGCTCTTTTCCTTGATACAATATGGCATTTGACTCTCTTCACTTCAAATTCTAGCTGGCCTAGAGTTTGTAGAATTTATAATTTACTTTTTTACTTTGTGTCTAGTATTCTTAATTGATTAATGCTTCCAAATTTTTCTTTCCAGCTATGAGAGAGCTAGAATACTTCGAGTTGCCATCATCCATGGAATGGCAAGAATGGCTGCAATTATGGCTTCAACTTACAAGGCTTATTTGGGTGTAGGCCTTGGTCCATTGTCGGTAGGCATCTCTATTAATTTGACATATTAACACTAAAAAGTGGGAATAAAAATAACAGAGCAGTTGGTATTTCAGGCATAATCATGGTAGCTTACTTTTTTACATGGATTTCAGTTCCTGACAAAGTATCGGATACCGCATCCTGGAAGAGTTGGTGGGAGATTTTTTATCGACATAGCAATGCCTTTAATGCTCAGTTGGGTGTTAGGTGGTAATAGGTTAGATCTTGAGAACCATTTTTCCTCCTGCTTAGTAGTTTTCATCTAGAATAATTCTGTTACACTTGATTTTATAGAAATTCTCATGTTTGTATCCTATTATCAAAAAATTTATATGTGAATTCAATATATTTTTTTATATGCAGAAGCTTAATTATGCCGTATTAGAAATGGCATGTAAAAATATAGAGTTTTGAATCTCTCCTGTTTTTTCATTTGATTGTGAATAACGGAGAGTTTACTAGGTACTTCTTTCTTTCCTAGACTGTTAAAATTTAATGCATTTATCTAATGAGATGAAAGGCAACTTCTAGATGCTAGAGAATAAAGTATGATACCTACAGTTATTCTATGGAAACATTTACACATTGTAAATAAATTCATAAGATTATCATCGATACAGATATAAACCTCATAATTGTACCTTCTTCTGTATCAATCTCTTGTTTTTCTTTTGCAGTTCAAAACTTGAAGGAAGATCTCCATCTTGCAGACTCTCAGACAAAGTAATATGTTGCTTTGGTGACATTGTCTACATTTTTTAATGTTGCCTAATTGTATTTTACCTTGAAAACTACAAGATTTCGATATTTTCTGGAACCTAATATGTGATTGAAAATTTCTTCAGGCCAGTGACCAATTACGGACATGGTTTGAAAATGATGATGCACTAGAGCGTGCTCTTGATGGGGAGTATGTGCTGTGTTCCTTATAATTGTAAATGTCTTTCTGTTTTAGAAATTCAAACTATGCATATGTTAAAACTACTTGTTTTATAGGTGGTTTCTTTTGCCTTGTGGAAATGAGGGTGTTACTTCAGAACCAATCTGTTTAAGCAAGAATGAGAACACACCCTGTGTAGTTGGGTATGTTCCGTTTGATTACTTTGCATGATGAGTTATATTTACAGTGTAAACCAGTTCAATATTTTTATGCTATTATATACTATATGACACTTACTTAAATGTCTTATTTTAATCCCAGGAATGTATCACATGAAGATTTTCCTGGAAGATCAATAGTGATACCCTCACCGCAGGTAATGTTGGCTAACGGATCTTTTAACCTATTTAATTTCTTCACCTTGGAATAAATATAATTATGGTACGAAAGTTCAAGGAGTTTCATTCTTTTATCTTTTTGTTCCCAATCACAGGTCTCTGAAATGCATGCTCGCATCTGCTACAAAGATGGTGCTTTTTACCTAATCGATTTGATGAGCAAACATGGCACCTTTATCACAGAGTAAGTTATGGGAATTAAGATACTTATTTCTGTATTAAATCATTGATATATATGTAAGGAATTCTTCACTAAGATTATACTCTCTTTACATTTCAGTGATGCTGGAAGGTGGTATAGGATCTCTCCAAATTTTCCTACCCGGTTTCATCCATCAGACATGATCGAGTTTGGTTCTAATGAGAAGGTGATAAAAATAATCCTACACTGAAGTGTAGTTCTTGAGCTGCAGATGGCTTTTCTTTTGAATTTGAATTTGGACTTTTACGCTAGTATCTGACACAGCAACCTTAGAAACTCTTAGCATTATATCTTCTTACCATTGCCTTCTAATAGCATTATTTATAATGTTTTCTGAAATGAGTTTGAGAATTGAAAAGAACCTGCTTCAATCTTCCATGTGCAGGCAAAATTTCGAGTGAAGGTAATGAGATCCCCACTGAAGATTGAAGAGAAGGGAAGAACTGAAATTCTTCAATCATTATGATGATTAGCAAGTCATATTTTTCCAAGAAACTGAGGAACTGTACAGCATTTATTTGAAGCAATGGAGCATTGTAAATTTGCTGCATTTTATGGAATCAAAGATCTGCAAGTAGTACAGATCATTATACAAGAAGACTTGCAAACACTTGATGTAACTTGCAAATATTTAAAAGTTTAATACAGGATTGTTAAGGAAAAACCGTGCCTTTTTCCTCTCTCTTCTCCTCTTTTTAATTGTTTTTTCACTGGATACATACTGCACATAATCTGATTTGTGCAGGTCTTTACATGCAAGTCTAGTTCGATCACTGCTCGAACTAGGCCTCATAATAATTAATGGATAAAAAGAAATTAACAAAGGAAATAAATAAAAGGATATATTCAATCAGAAAATAGATATATTGAAAAAATTTGATTTGGAATGTAATTTTCATAGATGTTGGCTTAAACAAGTTTGATACTTTAATGGGTTTGCCATGCGGGTTTCCAAATGGTCCAGGGATTTTCGTTCCGATAAAGATAGTTTCATAATTCTTGCATGGATATCTTTTGACGGTTTGCCCATACATCTTTTCGAGAAAGCGGCACTTTTTTCCATTGCTAAATTGATAGGCCCTCCCCTCAAAGTTGATGCTGCCACTGCTACCCTCACTCGGCCTTCTGTTGCTCGAGTCTTTGTTGAATTAGATTTATCAAAAGAGCTTCCCTCCAAAATTTGGATTGATGATGATGGTATCTGTTTCTTTCAATCGGTTTCATATGAAGGATTGCCTGCTTTTTGTTCTCATTATCATAAGATGGGTCACGATTTATCTAGTTGTCAATTTTCGGTTATTCTACCATCTTCATATGATCCTGAGATTTCTGGAAAAAAGAATCTTGAGAAGGTTTGGGTTCCCAAATCTAAATCTGATGGGATAAAGGTTAATGAATATGTTGTTGCCCCTGTTAATAAGGACAATGTTTCGATTCATGATGTTGATTCAGGTAATGATTTGGTGACTGGTAAAGATTCTGCTGGTGTTGCTCGTGTTACAGGGAGAGCCGGTTTGGTTGACGGTAACTCCGATCCTGCTTCTAATAAGGTTTCTCTGGTCGATAAAGAAGCTGCTTCTAATCAAGATTCTTTATTTGATAAAGATTCTACTCCTGTTCTTATTCATGGGCCTTTAAATGATAAGGATTCAACTCCTGCTTCTAAACAACAACCTACCTATGGTCCTGATAATTTGATTGTATCCCATTCTAGGAATGTTGAAATCGCTCCTGAAGATAAATTAATTAATTCTAATGCTGACACTGTGTCATATAATTCAGAACCAGAGCATGCTCCTGTAGAGGAAGAGGATCCTGATTAGCATAATTCAAATAGTGACTTACCAACAGTAGCTTTGCCAACAGAGGAATTGCGCGTGTCAAAACGCATTCTTAATAGAAAGTTACAGCTGGTTTTAGACACTTCAAGAGGAGGTGATTCTGATCATGGCTTTACTGTGGTCCAGCGTAAAAAAGTTGGTAAACATAAGCAAACACAAGCTTCGAAAGCTGTAAAACAAGGTAAACATTCTTTAACTTCTTCTTCTGCATCTCAATAATGAATGTTCTTCAGTGGAATTTGTGGGGTGTTAATTCTTCTTTCTCTAGTTTGTTTAAGCTTTGTCGTGATCACAAAATCTTCCTTCTTGTTCTTATTGAACCTATGGTCAGTAACACTAGAAGTTTATATCTGGCTTTGAAGCTTGGTTTCAATAATGTTGAATGCTCTTTAGACAATAAGATTTTGTTCCTTTGGAACGACCAGTATGTGCACTTTTCGGCTTTTCGAGATAATCCTCAAGTTTTCTCATGCTTGGTTCAATTTCACTCACTTTCTTTAGAGTTTACATATTCTGCATTCTATGGCAATCATTCCAGATCAGCACGACAACTTCTTTGGGATAATTTGAATAAACTCTCTGATTCCATTACTGGTCCTTGGATGGTAGGGGGTGATTTCAATGTCATTAAAGCGCCATCAGAGTATAAGGGTAATGCTGAAATTTGTTTGGGCAGTATTCAGGATTTTGTTAGTTGTTCGGATGATTGTGGTCTCATCGATATTCCCTTTAAAGGCAGTGAATTTACCTGGACTGGTGTTCGGTCTTCAGGCAGGGTTTGGGAACGCTTGGATCGTATCATGGCAACTGCATCTTTTTTTTTTATCTTTTTACAGATTTCAGCATTCGTCATCTGGGCAAATCCTCATCGGATCACTCACCATTGTTATTGAATTGTTTGAATTCTAATTTGCAAGCCCCTAAAAGCTTTAAATTTTTGCACATGTGGACATCTCACGATTCTTTCTTACCAATGGTTCGGGCTAGCTGGGAATCTACTTTTTTCGGTGGAGGTATGAAAGGATTATTTATGAAGCTTAAACTTCTTAAGAGTTCTATCAGGGACTGGAATGCCAGAACTTTTGGTAATATTTTTTAAGGTACTGAGACAGCTGAGCGGGAGGCTGAGGAGGCGGAACAACTTTTTCTCACTGACCCATCTACTTTAAACAGAACTGATTGGCAAAGGAAACAGGCTGTTCTCCTTCAGAAATACAATTGCAAGAGTCTTTTTGGAAGCAAAAGGCGCGAATTAAATGGCTATCTGAGGGGGAAATAATACCAAGTTTTTTCATCAATATGTTAAAATTTCAAGGAAGCTTCATCGGGTTTCCACCATTAAAAATTCTGCAGGTGATTGGATTTCCGATCAAGCGGCTATTGGTGCTGAATCTATGTCTTTTTTCGAGAATCTTTTCAAAGAGGATGGATCTGGTTCCTTTGAATCTCTCATTGAGATAATTCCCAGGCTTGTTACGGATGCTCAAAATATCATTCTTGACCGAATCCCAGATGATGTTGAAATAAAAGAGGCTGTTTGGCAACTTGATCCTCATAGTGCTCCGGGGCCTGATGGTTTTGACGGTATGTTCTTCAGACATTGTTGGGATATTATAGCTTGGGATGTTAGTAGCGCGGTGAAGAAATTTTTCCTTGGGTTGCCTATTCCTCAATCTTTCAGTGCTGCTCAAATTATCATTTTGCCTAAAGTTCAGAATCCTTCAGAGTTCAGTCAATTCCGCCCAATTTGTCTTGCTACTTTCATAAGCAAGGTTTGTACTCGGATTATTGCTAATAGAATGGCTCCGATACTCTCTGTTATTGTCTCTCAGGAGCAGGCTGGTTTCCTCAATGGTCGTTCTATTCACGAGCAAATCCTTTTAGCTAATGAACTGGTTCATGATTTGGACAAGGAAACAAGGGGCCATAACCTTGCAATCAAACTTGACATGGCTAAAGCCTTTGACAGAGTTTCCTAGCGTTTCCTAGAGTCTATTCTTCTCAAGTTTGGTTTTTCCTCTAAGATTGTCGGTTTGATTATGTCTGATCTTAAAGCTACTCGGTTATCAGTTATGGTGAATGGAATTAACTTCGGATTTTTTGCTCCTAGTTGGGGTGTTAAGCAAGGTGATCCACTGTCACCTTATTTATTCATTTTAGCAGCGGAATGTTTTTCTCGAGGGCTCAACAAGCTCATTGCTGATGGAAAAATTATACCATATAAGACTGTCAGAGGATGTCAAGTAATATCTCATCTTGCCTTTGCAGATGACTTACTAATTTTTCTGAATGGTGATGTTAAAAGTGTCAAGCAATTTCGAACCTTTCTCAATGCGTATCAGCTAGGTTCGGGTCAGGCAATTAGTTTTAGGAAGTGTTCTTTCTTTTGCTCTAACAAAGCTAGCCATGGTTTCATAGACAAGATGACTCAGATTCTTGATATCAAATGGCATTCGCTTCCTTTCATGTATTTGGGGGCTCCCATTTATCGTGGGATAAATCATTCATCTTACTGCCAATACTTGTTGCAAAAAGTGGATACTAAGCTTAATGGTTGGACTAAGAAGTTGTTATCCAGTAGTGGACGTCTTCTGCTTATAAAGCATGTTTTGAGCTCCATTCCAATTCATACCTTAGGAGCTATGCAATTGCCTAAGAAGATTATATATGCTTTAGAACAAAAATTTGTTTCCTTTTTCTGGCATGCAGGTGTTGACAGGCGTTATCATTGGGCCAAGTTTGATAAATTCTGTTACCTTACTTCTGAAGGAGGTATGGGTATTCGATCTATTGATACTTTACAGAAAACTTATTCTGTTAAGCTTTGGTGGACATATCAAACTGGAGCTTCTCTTTGGGCAAAGATCCTAAGAAAGAAATATGGCAGAAATGGTCAAATGAAATTCTTACAAACTGACTCTTCCACTTGGAAGAGAATTTGTACTATATCGCCGGTAGCTTCTTCAATTTTTCAACGACAAGAGGATGGTGAGTGGCCCAAAACCTTTGTCTTGGCTGATGTTTATGATGTTGTGCGGAACAGGAAGAGTGAATTGCCTTCATTTCGTATGTCCTGTAGTGCTTCAATTCCCAAAAGGTATTCTATTTTAGTGTGGCTTTTTTGGCATAATGCTTTACCTTTACCTGAATGTCTCCAAAAGATGGGTATTCAAATGGCTACTTGTTGTCCTTTTGTCTTTCGGGTCCTGCGTCATCAGCTCACATGTTTTATTTATGTGATGAGGTAAAAGGCATCTGGCTATATTTCAAGAACTCCTTTCAATTTAATGCTTCTTTTCAGAGTTCTATTAAGCAGGAATTCATGATATGGTGGACTCAATTCTTGCCTAACTCCTCAGCTGGCAAAATCACGGCTCTCATTCTCCAGGTGATTCTCTATCATATATGGTTATCTTACTGTAAGCTTACTTGGGGAGGCGAAGATATTTATTTTCCCAGTATTATTCAAGCCATTCGCGCCGCAATTTTTAGTTGGGGTATAGCTTACCCATTGTCAAAATTTGTCAAGCCTTTACAATTATTTCAGGAGCTCCTACCCGATAATTATGGTAAAGGTAAGTTGAGACCTTCCTTGGTTTTTTGGCGTAAGCCATCAGCTTCCTGGTTTAAATTGAACGTTGATGCGTCGGTGACGATTCACAAGGCAGCTGGTGGGGCTATTGTGAGGGATAGCAGCGGATCTTTTGTTTCGGCAATTAATTTCTTCTTGCAGCATTTCAGCCCAAATAATGCAGAACTTCAGGCGATTTTTATTGGTGTGCAATGGTGTATTCAAAATCATTTCTTGCTGTTGAAAATTGAAACTGATTCAGCCTGGGTTCTTCAATAAATTGTAGCTGTTCAAGGTCCTCTTGCGTCTTTTATGGCTGTTAAAATTAAGCATTTTATTGACAGCACCAAATCTACTATCTCACATACTTTTCGTGAAGGCAACCAAGCTGCCAACTACCTTGCCATGGATTGTAGAATGCGTATGCGATCTTCTGTTTTCTTGTCCTTTGATTCTTTGCCTAATTTTCTTAAGTGTATTATTAATTCAGATAATATGGGATTGTCATATATCTGGTTCAAATAATTGCTTTTTTGCCCCTTTTTTCTATAAGGGCTTTGTATTAAATTTTGTATGGTCTTCCTTTCCTTTTGTTTTTATTAATAAAATTCGCGGTGGTACCGTCCACCTTTACTAAATATATATATATATATATATTACTTCTGCTTCTGCTGCTTTTATTTCCTGGCGTAATTTTTTAAGTATTTCACACCATACTCGAATTCGAAAAAGAAAGAAGCCATTTTATCTTTGTAAGCCCTTAATATATATGCTTTTTTTAAAAAAAAATTTACTCTATGCATTTTACTATTTTTTTAAAATCTCATGTTTTGATAATTTTGATATATTAAATATATATTAAATGTATACCTCTAAAAGATATATTTTAGAAATTAAAAATTGGATTTGAGTATTTTTAAAAGAAAAAAAAATAAAATTGAGTATTCTGAAAATAATCTTATTTTTTAAGTATTTCTGAAGAAATTCTTTTCTTCTTTTTTTTTTTCTTTACTTTCCTGATGTGGGGTGTGTTTCCAATTCTAATAGATATCTCTAGATTAACAAGCCATATATAATTAAATAAATAGCAATCTATAAAGTATTGATATCTTAAATAGAGTGAAGTATCGGACAAGTATTCATACTTATTTTATTATTTTATTATTTTTTGGACATGAAAATAGAATATAACAGGACATATTTTAAGATATTAAAATATATTTTGATATAAATTTTATTTACATGATATTAGTAAATCATTAATTATGTAATTAGCTTTGTTTTTTTGTCACAAAAAAATTATTTCTTTGTTATATTTATATTTATATTTAAATAAACTAATATATATTTATTTTGAGGATATGTTTATCTCTTATTATATTTTTATAATTTAATATATATATAATTATATTGATGTATAAATGAATTAATATACATTGGTTTTAAACATTTTTTTATAATTTAAAATATATAAATATACAAATATATGCATATTTGTATAAACATATCTCACTCGTTTCATGTTTTTATTTTAAAAATTACTGTGTCAGTATATTTATATCGTATCATATTTGTATCCACGCTCGGTAGAGCGATATTAAGAAAGAAAAAACAGTTGATGAAAAAGGACAGTTAGTATCCTCTTCTAGTTTTAGGCTTTGCCTATGATGCATATGGCTTAATAAGAACTTGCACAATTGATAAATGATATGTTCAGCTTCATGCATGGATTGGTTTATAAATTATATATATATATATATATATATATATATGATCCATCTTCTGTCTTTTTTTTGTTCTATTCTTTCTTTGTTTGTCCAAGAACAATGGCATCACCATCTTTGTATATTTGCCACTTAATTAACCCTTCAATTCCAGCTCTTTTCAATAACCCGATTTTCATTTTCATATTTAATAACTCTTGCTCAAGTGGAATTTTCATCTCTTGCACATTGTAGCTTTCACTTCAAAACACACGAGTGACTCCAAGAAAAAGATGTGTTAAATAATGGCTCATAACCAAATATATAATAATTTATATTCAAAAATTTCGTAAAGAAAAAGTAATTTTACTTTAATGACCATAAGAGTAGTAGTAGTAGTAGTAGTACTACTACTACTACTACTACTAATAATAATAATAATAATAATTTGACCAACAGATCATATTAAATTCACTGCTCAATGCTCAAAATAATAATAACAACAAAATAATAAAATTTTACAATGGAATTAACTTTGGGTGAGTATTACAACTATGGGACCAATAGATCACATGCTAGAAATAAACATAGATGTCCTGAATGCACATGGAAAGGAACCATTTGTTAGCAAAAGAAGATGCTGAAGTAGAAACAGAAAAAAAAAAATACAGGATTCAGAAAATCAAAATGAAGGTCAAGATTTTCGGCTCAAGCTTTGAATATCCAAACCTTAACCAATTTTCAACCCAAACCCATAAAAATGATAAAGCATAGCAGCAATAATTGAGCAATTCTCTGAAAATTTTTCCTTTTGTTTTCCTGAAGAGAGACGGGACCAAGATTATAAGGCAACACATGCTATACAGCACCATTGATAAAAATTTCAGGCTCCATTAACTCCAAGAGTGTAGCACACCAAGTCACAATATAACAGTAAGTGCATCTTCCCTAGATCTATAATCAGCGGCGGAACGACCATAGGGTCGTGGGGGGTCACACGACCCCCCCTCACCGGCAGCCAGACGTGGAGGATACTGCTTGCCGGCCTGCCTCCGTGGAAACTCAGCCCCCGCTGAGTTTCAGTTGAAATTGCAGCGAGGGGTAGACGAACCCCTCGCTGTAATTTTAATATTTTTTTTATAAATTAGTCCCTGGCGAAACGGGGACTAATTTTTTTTATAAATAAACCCCTGGCGAAACGGCGCCGTTTCGCCAGGGGTTTTAAAAAAAAATAAATAAACCGGCCCAAGCGAAACGACGCCGTTTCGCTTGGGCCGGTTCAAAAAATAAAAAGACATTCTTCTTCTTCAGTCTTCTGTTCTGCCGCCCCCTCTCCCTGTCTCAACTCCCTCTCCCTGTCTTAGCCCACTGCCAGCAGCACCACAGCCAGCCGCACCGCAGCACCACCGACCGCCACACCGCAGCACCGCCGACCCCCCTCGGTAAATTTCTGGTTCTGCCGCTGTCTAAAATTGATTCTTCGTCTAAAAATAACTATAATACTCTGTTTTTATAAATATAATTAAATTAAGAGATATATACTGGCACTATCACTATAGTCCAAACCACCCTCCTCCAGCGGCGGAACGACCATGGGGTCGTGGGGGGTCACATGACCCCCCCTCACCGGCAGCCAGACGTGGAGGATACTGCTTGCCGGCCTGCCTCCGTGGAAACTCAGCCCCCGCTGAGTTTCAATTGAAATTGCAGCGAGGGGTAGACGAACCCCTCGCTGCAATTTTAATATTTTTTTTATAAATTAGTCCCTGGCGAAATGGCGTCGTTTCGCCAAGGACTAATTTTTTTTATAAATAAACCCCTGGCGAAACGGCGCCGTTTCGCCAGGGGTTTTAAAAAAAATAAATAAACCGGCCCAAGCGAAACGACGCCGTTTCGCTTGGGCCGGTTCAAAAAATAAAAAGACCTTCTTCTTCTTCAGTCTTCTGTTCTGCCGCCCCCTCTCCCTGTCTCAGCTCCCTCTCCCTGTCTTAGCCCACTGCCAGCAGCACCACAGCCAGCCGCACCGCAGCACCGCCGACCGCCACACCGCAGCACCGCCGACCCCCCCTCGGTAAATTTCTGGTTCCGCCGCTGCCCTTCTCCTCATATCAAAGAGTGGTCATTAATTTTTTTTTTTTTTTGACAATCTCCTAACTTGAGATTTTGAATCACACATTTTTGCTCTTTTTAATTTATATATCACATTAAAAACATATACACCAAGTGATACTATATATATATACACATATATACAAAACAAACAAACTCTACTTTCCCATTTTTTGTGACACTTCTAAGGACACGATAGGACACCACCATCACCCTTTCCCAATTCCCATCACCACATATATAAATTTTAATAAAATAAAATTTCTAATTAATACTTATTATCTTTCCCATTTTATCATGTAGGTATTATATACACTACATATAATTAGAGCTTTCATGAACGAATAATTTGAAAAAAAAATTGAAATCTTTCTTTTTTGTATGGCAATTATTATGATATTGTTAAAAAAAATAAAATATATATATTAATAGGAGAAAAAAATAGATACACTTACTGATTTATTGCTCTAATTTCATTTTTCATTATGGTTCTGAAATCAGTTTATTACACATTTATCAAAATTAAATTAGATTAATTTTCTTGATAAGTTGATGGTCAGTATTTTTTTTTAAAATTTACAATGAGCACAAGCAGGACTTAAAATTAATTTTTATTCAAATTGAAATACATATTTACCAATAAATATAAAACAATAAATATATATATTTTTATAGTCAAAATTTAATAAATTTTTTTATCTTATATTTATAATATTTATAAAGTTTTTTATCAAATTTCCAAAAAAAATTATAATATTTCAAATTTATCAGTTCAAAAAAAATATAAAATTAACCAGAATTTTTATAATCAACTTATAAATTTACCAATTTTATATAGTATATATATTTTTTATTATGAATTTTTTATAAGTTTATTATACATGTGATAATTTCTATAAGTTTATTTTTATATTATTATAAATTAATTATATACTTTTGTAAGATGATTAAAAAAATTTAATAAAAAAGTAAAAATTTTGAAATAGGAAAAATTTTCCTATATTTACAATGTGGTCCCAAAATGCTGTCTTCGGATCCGGAGACACAAGTGATGCTAAGAAGGGGGTGAGCCCATGCCCATATTAAAAGTCCAAGTGGAAAGATCCATTTTAACATGTTATAATATTATACTATCTCCGTTTTATTAATATAAAAAAAAATAAAATGGACACAAAAATTAAAAAAAATTTATTTTTTTCATCTCTATTTACTTAAATACCTCTAAAAAAAATATCTCTCAAATTAAATTTTTAAGACAATGATATAAATAGTATTTTGTCTCATTCCACTCACCAAAATTTACCTAAAATGACATATTTTTTATATAAAAGATACACTAAAAAAAAATTTTCTCTATATTAATAAAACAGATGGAGTACTATATATCACATATGTTGTCTGGATATATATATATATCATATTAATATTAATATTAATACTATAATATATTTACACTGGCCAAAAAGAATTAATATAATATATTTTATTGCATGGAGTAGACGTAAAAAGTTCGTTGGTTAAGGGGGATGGAGGGGCACGTGATGAATGTGAAGTGACGGTGAGAATAACACGTGACAAGTAACTGCCCACGTCAGGTGATGGCGGTGATGGTGGCGGTGGTGGTGGCAGTGACCGTTAGTATCATTAATTGCCAGTGCTTGGGATGCTTGCCATACTTCTTTTTTCTTTTTTACTAGTCTTGAAGTTGAAATGATTTGATTTAAATTATTTTTTTGGGGGGTCAATTCTAAGACTAATTATTGATTATTAAAAATATAATTTCTCCATGCGGGAAAGAATCTGTACAAAAAAACTTGTTGACTAATGATCTCACAATCCAATTATACAATGATTTCGTCATGAAAAATCAAATTGGGTTCTTAAAAAGTTTTTAATTTTTGTTTCATACCAATATATATTACCCTGTAGCTCCCCACCGAGCATATTTGAAATCAATATATATGGTAATGTTATATTAGGTATTTAAATTTAAAATATATATGTAATTGTTTTTAGTTAATTAAAGTTAGTTTTGTGGATTGATAAAAAGTTATATATGTAAAATTTACTCTTAAGTCAATTACAATTAATATTATCTCATCATTAAAAATATGTTTTAAATAATCAATTTTAAGAATTTTTTTATTTATTTTCTTCTATCTTTCTCTTTTTTTAAGCCTTTTTTTTAATACAAAAACACTGCAAATTTTTCTTCAATACATTTCTTTATCTTTTATTTATCTCTTTCTTGGTGTGATTTCAATAGGATATATAAACTCTATTTGTATAAATTTCTCAATTTTTTATTTCTAAATCTATAATATCATTAAATTTATTTATTTTTTGTTTATATATATAGAGATATATAATTTTACATATAAAATTACAATTGCATTATTCTGTGTTATTGATCATGTTGGAGATTGAAATTTTTAAGATTTTAATTTGTTTTTTTTTTTAATTTTTTCATTCATTTATATTATTAGTGGATGAAATTAAAATATATTAAAAAATTTATTGTTTTTGGAATGAAACATTTGTAAGCATTATAACTAATAAAAAATTTATAAATACAGACCCAATAAAAAGAAAGCCTCCATTAAGCTTAAATTATGCATCCGACTCTTCTATTTGTGGACTATAATAAAAATGAACTTTTAATAAAAATATAAAAAAAATTTAAATTTTCTATATTCATAAATTATTTATCAAAATTTTAGAATTTATAAATTATTTATCAAAATATCATATTTTCATTAATTTATAATAAGTTTATTCTGAGTTTATAATGAGTTTATAAATTTTATATAATTTATAATGAGTTTATTGCATGTTTATTACGAGTTTATAATAAAATAACTAAAACATATTTAATAAAAAAATAAAAATTTTAAAAAATATGATGAAAGGTGTCATTTTTTTTAAATTAAATATATATAAAAAAAATTTGAATACTCAATACTTAAAATTTTAAATTTTATCAATTTTATTTTTTTTAATTTGAATTTTGTTTTCATTTTTTAATGTTTTCAAACAATCATTTTAAAATGACTTCCGTTAACAAGTGCCATAGGGCTACTTGTTAAACAACATTTAATGCTTTCAGTTATAATATATTTTTTTGTTAAACAAAATAAATAACCTTAATTGTATTAATTTTTTCCTTTTCCACGTTCTGAAGCAACATTTTTTTATAATATTTTTTGTTAAGCAAAACTAATAGTCTTAATTGATTATTTCTTTTCCATATCATTAAATATTAAAAATTACAAAATTTCAACAAAATTAAAAATGAACATAATAATTAGCTTAAATATTAAAATCAAAATAATTCGCTTGCATTATTATTAAATTTCAAAGATAATTAAGTTTTTTGCTTTTTATAGTCTTAATTGATTTTTTAAATAATTTTTATTATTTATTGTTTACAATAAAGGATAAATCTATTTCTCTTTGAAATTACAATAATAATAGATATATAAAAAAATCTTAATTTACATTTTTAATTGAATAATACATTTCAATTTTATTTGAATTTGAATTTCTCTTGCTTGCAGGATAAACAGAGGAGTGAAGAAAAAAATTTATAAAATATTATCATTTTTTAATTTTTTAATTTTTATTTTCTGAACGAAACTTATAAATTTTTAAAAAATTAAAAATTAATATTCACATTTATTTTTAATTTTAGTATATTAATATAATGTACTTTAAGATAATTGAAGTTAGTTTACAAAATAATTATGAACCTTAATCTTAGAAAGTTAATGCTTTAAATTTAAAAGGAAAATTAATTTTGTCAAATTTATAAGCATTAGTTATTTATTATTCTAATAATAAAATTAATTAATTAAATCAATAAAATTTTCCCATTTAATGATCCTTAATAAGTATTTGTATTCCCTATATAATGTAATTAATGACCACATTAATAGAAATTTATTAATTATGTTATTTTTTAAGTAAGGGTAATAAAGTCATTTTAAGTCATATAATAGTTTAGTTTGTACATTTTGGACAATATAATTTGGACAAATACTTTTATCCTAAAATTTATATATTTAAAACTTATTTGTCAGGTTAATTCAATGTTCCCAGGATCAAATTTTGATATTTTTCTGTCAAAACTCGCTTCTCCATTGGATGCCAATTCATGGGTCAATCAAAGGAATTGGAATGGCACAAATTTGGGATTAGTGGTAAAAAAAAAAAAAGATTGAATGCCATTGATCTACACAACAAAGTGGCTTTAAGCACAATGAATTTGCAATGAACTTCTTTGTTGAACCCAAAGGGAAAAAAATTAAAATAAAATTGAAACATATGCTTAGTAGAGAATTCCAATCCCAAAGCAAAATGAAATAATGACATTCAATCTAATCCACTGAATGAAGCCTTCTGGAAAAAAAAAATAAATCAATCAATTTTAATTCCAATTATTACGTAACAATAATTTATATTTTTTTTTTTTTGCCCCAAAACCCAAATTTCTATGCATACATATGTATATTAATATTGCCTCTCACCAAAAAAAAAAATGCCTCGTACCGTACGATTAAACTTGTGGACCAACGATAAGATGCTTCCCCAAATTATTACAAAATGAGAATTGACAAACAAAAAAAAAATCAAAAACCCAATACTGCTGCTCGGTACCTTCTCATCATCTCCCTCTCTCCTTTTTTTTTTTTTCTGTTTTTTGATAAATTTTCTTTTAATTATTTTGCATATATTATTTCAAAAGTTATAGGAATTTTTTTTAATATGAATGCAGAAACGATTTTAAATTTGTTATTTAAAAAATATATATAACTATCGTTAAATTTTATTTTTTATGTTATAGCTTATAATACTTGAAAATTTTAATAGATTAAGTAAATAATTTTTTTTTTGTAAAATTTTAGAAGGATAAAAAATGAAAATCATAGGGTAATGTTAAGGTGTGAAAATTGTGGAAAATCCAACTCCTAACCATCCCATCTCAATGTACGGTGAAAACGTTCTCAGAAAGGACTGAAGGACGACCCCACAATCACATTCAATTCACAAGTACAACTCACCTTTCCAATTTTGCCCATAATATTCCCCTCAAAATTACTCCATTTTGCCATACAATTTATTCACATTCCAAATTTGGATGTGGTTTCAAATCCACTTTCCCACTCATCACCTAACTTAAACTCAGAAATTTAAAAAAACAAAAAAAAATGAAAGAAGGAAAGAAAGAATCTTAGAAGAAGAAGAAGAAGAAGAAAACAAACAAACACCTCGTTGTTCTCTCTTAAAAGCCAAACGGTGTAAAAGGTTTCCCCTGTCAGGTTTCCTCTGCAAACCCATCCGATCTCTTTTTCTCAAATTCCAATAACCATCTCAACTTTATTTATTTTTATTACTAATTTTATAAATTTTTGTTTTATTTTTATTTTTATTTTTTGAGAAAAATGGACCAATAATTCCTCTCTTTATCAAAAGAAGATAAATTTACTCTCATTTTCACTGGTTCAATGACGTCTTAATCAATCAACGTCACTGCGATTTAACTTTCCTTTCCTTTCCCCAGAAAATTGAAAGCAAAAGCTGAACCCAAAGATTTGACAGAAAAAAAAACAAAAAACGACACTTTCCTGGATTTAAACGACGCCGTTCGCATATATCCTTCGCCTTCAAATTGATAAATACGTTGCCCAAGCCCAAACATAAAATCCAAAAAACAAGGGACCCAACAACGGCTCTCTTTATTCAAACAGACGCACACGTGCGCTGGTACTTAATTTAAAATGCTGAGCCAGTTAAGCTCGATCATAATTATTTTTTATTAATATACAAACAAATAAAATACCAATAACATGAGCTGTAACCATATACTTTTCACAATAAATTGGACTAAACATTATAATTAATAATAATCACAAAACATTATAAATAAATTACTGATAATCTCAAATTTAGAAATTCAAATTTATAAAAAACAATAATAATCAATAAAAAAATAAAAGAGAAAATAGCTATAATACCTCATTAAATTATTTATACATATGAACAGTAATGTAAATTTCGAACTCTTTTTCATATATTTTCTTCTTTTTTAAGTTCTTTATACGTTTGTTTCGTCGTACAACGCCTTCCCCCATATATTTCCAATTTTCACTATTCAAAAAAAGGAAAATCCCAACCCCGAGGCTTTTATATGGGAAAAAAAAGAAAAAGAATCTCGATGCTGGCTTATGACCGAGAAACCGATTCAGCCAATTTCCCGATTTTCTCAACTAGCTCAGGTGACAGTTTCTTAGCCAGTTTCCTTTCCTTCTCCGGTCGAAAATCGAACCCTAATGCATCCGAAACTTCTTCGGAGCTCCACCCGGCTTTTCGAAGTGAATCTGAGAACCGATCAGCTTTCAAAAGCAGAGCGTCAAGGACTGCTTGATTGTCCAACAAAACCATCTCGCCTTCGAAGAAACCCGATGCTGACACGTGGACCATCTCGCTTATGTCTGTTTCGCTCCACCCGCCTTCTCTTAAAACCGACCCGATTTGCTCTACGTACTCCTCTACCCATTTAGGCATCTCGGATCTCGGTATATCAAAAAACCGCTCCGGAGACGATGACTCCGACGAGGACGACTCTGAGTTTCGCCTCCTTCGGTCTATGGCTGCGTCGCTCCAGAACTCGACCCATCTCGGAGTTCTAGCTCCGGTTGCTATACCCGTGTCCAAGCTTCTACGCGAATAATTAGTGGAAGACCCAGCCGATTTCTCACTGACGGATCTCTGTTTCTCTAGAAGTATGGGGTCCGTCTCGGAGCTCCGGAAGAGAGACTCTCGGTCGAAAAAATCAGATAGATCCAAACCGCAACAGAAGATCCGATTCTCGTCGACGAAAAAAATAGGATTGCCAGCCAGAGAAGGGTGACAAGGAATGTAACAATGGTTGAAAATTGGAATTAGAAGTGGAGCTCTCTTCAGAGCATTTCTCGCTACTCTCAATGCCTTCTCCGGGTCGGATGGTCTCGGGCCCCATGACTTGGACCAAAGAGTGTTGCGTGCGATTTGAAAGGAAATAGCAGCAATAGGAAGATCAAGCGAAGCACGAAGATGAAGCCGGGCACCGGCAGACCTCCAGTCTGGAAAACCAGGACCAACGGGCAAACCAGATGAAAGTACGGCTCGAAGATCGGGAGGAAAAGCAAAGCCAAATTCAGCCTCAGCACGTGCAAACTCAGCGTCAGATAGACCCGACTGAACTTGGATACCAGAGCTACGCAAATGGGTTATAACTTTATCAGCAAGAGAAGTAAACGAAACTAGACCATTACGAACAGGAAGAGAAGTAGCAGTTGAAGGAGCAGCAGCACGAGCAGAGAGACGGCGTAAACCAGCTATATGAGCCGGATTAAGACCGGTCATCCTCCGGTCGACGTCGACCATTGTAATTGGGAAAAAACCTGCAAGAGTTGTTATTGTTCTGTTCTCGAAAAGGCTAAAAAAAAGAGAGAAACAGAGAAACAGAAGCTTTAGGCGTAGGCTTTGACTGTAATATTGGCTTTGATTATTAAAGAGGAAGGAAGAAGTGAAAATGGAGAAAAGTGAAGGCAGCTGTTGTGATGTTGGTTTAGGAGAAAGAGAAAGAGAAAGATTTAGAGAAAAAAGAAAAGGTCGATATTTATAGGTGCAAAAGAGTGGAACCCACTTGTGAGATTTTGGTACGTTGTGAGTAGCTATTGTGCCACGAATTTCCAAAAATAACGTTGTGAGTTTTAAATCATAATTACGTGTTGAACGTTAAATAATTACAGAGTGAAGTGTAGGAGTGAAGAGTGTGGAACAACGGCTCCTTAAAGTGGAAAAAAGTGTGGGTAATTGGGTGGTGATTATGTTGGGAGGAGCTTTTTATCTCTTAATGTTACTTTTAACGGCAAATTTAGCATTGGATTTCTTTGGGTATGAAAATATCATTACTTTCTTTTGTTTTATTTATAAATTTATGATTATCCCCTCACTTAAAATTTTGATCTCGATAAATATTTTTTGCATAATATAATGATAATACATTTATATTCCAATCTATTTTTCTCATATGAAAATAATAATAATAATAATAATCCCAATTATACAGATTTCTTTTAATTAGTTTTTATTACTTCATTTATTCATTAATAACAATCCTCGATTTATAAATTATTTTTTTAAAAAAAATTCTTTTTTCAAGTTAAATTTATTAACATGTTTTTAAATATATATCATTTAATATGCTTGTAATCGAGTTGGGTTACTTTGAAACAATTAATACTATTATTGACTGTAATAAAGGTTAAAATGATAATAAAAAAAGTATATATATATATATAAATAAACTATTCTTTCTTTGACAAGCAGTATTATTTTAACTCTCTAAAATATAGAACGCAAACTCCTTGTAACAAGTTGCAAATTATAGTGATTAATTGCTAATTTTTAATTTATTATTAATAAAATACTATTTTCTCTTTTTTTTAGATAAAAAAAATACTATTTTCTCTGTTCATATTCAGTGTCGCTTTAGAAAAAAAAATATTCCACTTTTAAGTATAACTTTAATAAATTTTAAAATATTATTAATTAAAAAATTATAAATTTGCCCTTAATTAATAAAGAAAAAATGCTTGAAAATTATATAATTATGTAAATTATTATGAATTTTTTAATAAAATTAATAATTATTTTAATTTGTGTAATTTATTTTTAATTAAAGTGAAATGGAGGGAGTAATTGTGTAGAATGATATAGGATTTTGGAGTATACTATTAGTTAAATTATAGAACACTAATATCTAAGAAATTATTATACTAATCAAACAACATAAGAGCTCTATTCCTTGAGAATTGAAAATTGTATTTTTAGAAAGTGAAAATTTCATATTGATTAAGGCATATGATTTGATTTTTAGATTCACCCCTTTTTCTCATAAAATATTTTGTAATTTGCACATAAATATTATGTATTTTCTTTGGCCAATATTCCATCATTAAATAGCCAACTTGCCCATATTTCACATGAATACTTGAGAAGAAATTCCAAATAATATTGTAATAAAATAAAAATATAATAAAATTCTAAAATTAATACTTAAAAATAATATAATTAACTATTAATATAATTTTAAGAACTTTTGATAAATATGCTTTTGCTTGCGGTATGAACAATCTGTGGCCCATACGAAATCATACATTTTTGTTGACAGACAGGTAAGATAAAGCGAAGCACACAATCATAATAGCACCTAGATGTATGCAAACGCTAATCACAATTTTTTATTTATTTTATTATTTTCATTTATTTATTTTATTTTAAATTACAATTTATTTATTATTTTAATAAATTAATTTATATGTAAAATCTATAATGCACATATTTAATTTTTTTTATTAAAAATATTTAATAAATATATTTTATATTAAAATAAGATATAATAGAAAAAAAAATATAATTTTATGTTTTTAATAAAAATAATTAAATTTTTTTAATTACTGTAAAATGTAAAGCGTATTTATTAATTTAGAATACAAAAGTATCTATTCATTTATTTCCGTTATTATAAAAAAGTTAGAATGATTGGATATCAACATAATAAGATTAATTAATTAATATCATTTTATAGTTAAAAGTATGGGTTGCTAGTTTAAGTTTCATATTTGATTTTTTTTTTTGTAGTTAAAAAAAATAATTAATTTATATTAAAAAAAAAGGAATTGCTTTATAGTCCGGTTTTCGGTGCCCAACTGCGCTTTATTGTCATTAATTACGATAATAAAAGTTTATTCATCACATTCGCTTTTTCAGTATTTGTAGTTCTCTCTTTTCTTTGAGAGGGAAAATTAATGATTAAATAATCTAATGAAGGATTATCAACTTAATGGGCCCAAGCAAATAATGGTTACCATTTTTTTTGCTAACACATGGCTAACTCCAATTGGATGATTTTCAAGATTTATTTTTTCACACTATTATGATTGTTTATGGAATTATGGTCAATTTCTCAAAATTAATTTATTTTTTTAAATTACTTTCGTATTTGAATAATATGTATATATATATATTCAAATAAATATAGAGGTTATTTAATACTCTCCCTATTTTGTTTATTATTTAATGTAATCGTATTAAAATTAAAAAAAAATTATTAAATAGTGTCAATAATAAAAAATAAATAACTATAGGCGAGTAAATTATTTTTTTTTTATAAAATGTTGTACAGTCAAATTTACATTTAAGATAAAATAATAATGAATAAAGGTAATGTGAAAATATATATATATATATATGTCTTCATTTTTTTTAATTACAGATAAAACAAAATAAATAAATTTTCTGGAAAGATACAAATAAAAAAATGAAAAATGTGATTTAAGAAAATGACAAAAAGAAATTAGCTTAAATGAAATGATTCCTAAGGCACTAGTTAAATTAGCTTAGTAAACAATATTTTTCTTCTTCTTTTTTTTTGCTTATTAAACTTTCTTTATAATTTTAAAAATATATAATTTTCAAGGGAATTCTTAAAATAAAATATTTTTTATTTTACATAAAAAGGGAAATTTTAAATTAGGTGATGCTCAAATTAAAAAAAAAATGCCAAACTTACAATATGATTATTATTATTTTTTTTAATAAAGGTGGACGACATCACCGTAAATTTTATTAATAAAAATAAAAGTATGAAAAACCCATATAAATAGTTCGAACACTATCCTTAAAGTAAAAAGGCTAAAAGAACATTGAAGAAAAATAAATATATTAATATCTAATATATGAAAAATCTACTCGGTCAGTTATATATATACTAATTAATTTTGCGCAATAGAGATGCATGTGATGGGAAATGTACTTTCAATTTAATTAAGAAACGATAAAAATTTGAACTAATTTTTGTAAAAGTAATCCTCGTCGTAATTATTTTTATCCACCAAGCATGTGAATACATTGATTTTCCGTTTGTTGTCGAAATCAGAAAAGCCTTTTGATTTAATTTTTATAAATGTATAGTTAATTGACTCACGAGCTGCCCGATCTAATAAGCTTCAAAATAATCTTTCCCAAAAGTGAATATGGTTGAGACATTGCAACAGCACTATCTTTTCTATTAAATTAAATATATGTTCTCTTTAATCCTAAAACATTAAATTTTTTAATAATTAATCTAATTTTTATCACAATTTAAATTCATAATCTCATAATTTAGTAAATAATTTAATATCATATAAATGACAACAAGTCAACTTTTACATAAAAGAAAATTATGTTTCTTATCAGTTTTTTCAAAAAAAAAATTTATTATTTTACAAAAATACATAATAAAATTATGATAATGTAATACTACTATACAGAAATAATAATGCATATAATAAACTAATGACGAATTTAATATATTTTATATGAAACTAATAAGTCTATGAACTAATTATTTTTTTTAAACAGAAGAAAGCGTAATTGTTTAATTTAAAAACCAGTATCAGCGATAGACGACTGGATGCATGGAAGTTAAATCAAACAACCCGTTATTTTATTAAAATAATTAAATTATTGATAGCGTATATAAGGGCCCATACAATCATAAAGCAAAACGCTTCTTAAAAAACTTGGCAAAAAAATAAATGAATGAAACAAACAGTTAGTATTGTGCAAGCGAGCATATAGAGCAAAATAATGGGCGAGCTGATTTCCTTCTCGGTAGATGTGATGAAGTGAAAATGAAGAGGCAATGAAGATGTCTTTTGTTTTCCCAAGAAGCGAAGCAGGATAAACAGGTTGGGAAGAAGAGAGGATATCCACTAGTGCTTTAGAATTGATTTCCACCTGGAGATTTGTAAACCCAACAGTCATGCACCATCGAAGCCTATGAACTAATTAATAAATTTTGATAATTTAATAATATTTTTATTAATAAATTTATAATATTATGAGTTTTTTATAATATATATTTTCTCTTTATTTTAATGATATTAAAGTTTTCATGATAGAAAAAAAATTAATTAATTAAAAAAATTAAAAGTTGACTTTAATTAATTAAAAAAATTAAAAAACAAAACTTTAATGGAAAGATTAAAAATGCCACCAGCAATTAGAATATATAGTTGAAGAATGAATGTGTACGGATGGATGGATAAGGAGAGGCGAAGGTAGAGAAGCATCGACTCCGTAATGTTCGGAAATGAGGCAACGGCCGGCTGTTGAAACACATATATGAACGTCTTACGTCTCTTTTATATATCACATTGGATTCAGTCCTTTGTATCCGTTTACCTGCTTATGTGTCAACTTCCTATTGGTTTTAAAGATTGCTTAACCTTTTCTTTCTTTTTAATTGTTTGATTCATCAATGCCATATACTTAGAACATCATTATCATGTTTTTTAGTTGAGTTTAATTATCCTTAAACTTTCTAGCTACGCTTCCTTTTTTTTTTTTCTTGAATAATTAAAATTTTTATTTGTATATTAATCAAATTTTTTTATGATATTGATAAGCAAGAAGAATTATTAAGTTAATTATATAAAAAATAAGCAGATAAATATCAATAAATAAGTAGAATTATTTGTACAATTACTTAAAATTAATAAATAAACAATTTTAATTTTAAAATATATAGTGAATTATAATTAATTTTTAAATATTTTTATAGTTTAAAAATTACAGTACTTAATTTTTAATTGTATCAACATCAACTATGTGTTAGATTTAGGAATAGATTATATATATAAGAAGAAGATTAGGAATAGATTTTAAAAGTAGAACATTTAAGATTAAAAATAAATAAATAAAGAAGCGAACATGTGAGGCTGCCCTTGATTTTCGTTCACTGATTTACATGTTCACTCATTTAAATGATCTAATTTGAGTTTTATGGGCTTAATCATCATTTGGTCTTTAAATAACTAAAGATGGAATTGGTCAAGCTTTTTTTTTTTTTATTTATTATTTTTGACCAAGTTGTTTCTCTTTTCATTTTTATCCTTGAAGTCGTGCAGGTAATTTTGACCAATTTTTATTATAATATTAAAATTTTTTATTACATTAATAAAGACAATTTATATATAATAAAATTAATTTAAAATCACCATTCGATCCTTTATTTAAGTACTTTTTTAAAAATTAAGTATGATTAAGTTGAGATGTATAATTAAATTAAAGTAGAAAATAAGTAAATACCTATTAGTCATTTTAATTTATAAGCATATATATATGAGAGAGAGAGAGAGAATCTACTTAATTACTATGGAAGTAACTTAATCACTACTCAGTTAATAATACCCTTTCAATATATGTATATATGAAAAATTCCAAGCGCAAATGTGACTTTCAGGAATGCATATCAAACCGTACCGGAAAAATTAATTTAGTACGCATTATTTTGTTATTATTATTATTTTTAATCTTAGATCTGAAACGGAACTAAAGTATATTATACAATGTGGAAAATAGAGTGCTAGTTATTCGTCCTCTTTCCTTACAAAAATAGAGATGGATTTTACAGGAAATTAAGAAGAAAAGCAAGTTGTTCCTATGCTTGCCATCCATTTAGCTGTTGTTTGAATGTTAGAGTTGCTTACTTTCAAAATCGGATCTATAGTGGTAGAGTGACTTTTTTTTTTTTTTTTGAGCCTGAGAGTGACTTTGAATTATTAAAAAAAATTTATTATTTTTAATTACTCTTATTGAATTTATTTATTGGAAGTCCTTTTTTGATTAAAAATTGATTTTTTATTAAAAATTATTTTTCTTATTCTACTATTTTCTCCGTTTTATAAAGGTACGCTCACTTTACTTTTTAAGTTATCTTAAATTATAATCTACTTACTATTTTAATAAATAATTTATCATGTAAATTTGTTTATAATATTTCTATTTAATATTACTTATTAAATATATCACATATTAAAATATTAATATTGATAGACAACATGAGAAACAAACAAGAAAGGAAAAAATGATGGTTAGCAGTCTTGGCTGTCCCCAAAGCTCCAAGATATTATATATATGTAGTTCACTTAGGTTACAAGTATAAGCCCTATGTATTTACAAAGTTACCCCTATTTACATGGTTCACATCCCCCCTCAAACTGATGTGGGAACAACATTAGTTTGCTAACAAGAAAATCATGTCGAGCTTTAGTCATAGTCTTGGTGAAGAGATCGGCAAGTTGAAGCCTTGAGGAAATGTGAGGCAAGGAAATGAGGCCAACATTGAGCTGATCACAAATAAAATGATAATCAACTTCTATATGCTTTGTGCGTTCATGAAACACAGGGTTGGTTCCAATCCGAATTGCATTAATATTATCTGCATAAAGTGGTATAGGACTAGGAATGCAAACACCAAGATCCTTAAAGAGTCGTTGTAACCAAACAATCTCACTGCATGTAGAAGACATAGCACTATATTCTGCTTCGGTAGAGGATTTGGATACTGTTGGTTGTTTCTTACATTTCCAAGAAATGAGAGAATCACCAAGAAATACACTCCAACCTGTAGTAGAACGCCTCGTATCAGGGCACCCAGCCCAATCGGCATCAGCATAGGCACGAAGTTGAAGAGAAGAAGCTGATGAAAATAAGATACCCCTGGATACTGTACTTCGAAGATATCGAATAATTCGATGAACTGCTGTGAGATGAAGTTGACACGGTGAAGATACAAACTGACTAACAACTTGAACCGCATGAGAGATATCAGGTCTAGTTGTGGTAAGATAAATGAGGCTACCAACCAACTGTCGATACAGAGTAGGGTCTGAAAGAGTGGTACCTGCAGTCTTAGAATATTTCACATTGAGCTCCATTGGAGTATCAACCTGTTTATCATCTGTAAGATTTGCAAGCTGAATGAGATCCTGAGTATACTTTCTTTGATTAACAAAGTAACCATGAGAATAATGTTGGATTTCTAAGCCAAGAAAGTAGGTGACAAGTCCAAGATCCTTCATTTTAAAAGATTGCTCAAGTAAACATTTCAATTGTTGAACACCAATTGCATCATCACCAGTAATAAGAATGTCATCAACATAGAGAAGAAGAAATGTCAAACCTCGAGCATGGGACCCAATAAACAATGACGAATCATGACCACTCTGTATGAACCCTGCATTGATCATAACATCACGAAATCGAGCAAACCAAGCTCTCGGAGCTTTTTTCAAACCATACAGAGACTTTTTTAATTTACACACAAGATTCCCATCAGAAGAGTAACCTGGAGGAGGTTTCATAAAAATTGTCTCTGTCAAAGTACCATGTAAGAATGCGTTTTGAACATCCATTTGAAAGATTGGCCATTGACGTATAGCAGATAATGCAAGAACTGCTCGCACCGTAGTCATCCAAATGACTGGAGCAAATGTTTCATTATAATCAATTCCATATTCTTGAGTATACCCTTGAGCAACCAAACGGGCTTTATACCTATCAAGACTCT
This sequence comes from Garcia nutans, assembly GCA_947685225.1. NCBI lineage: Eukaryota > Viridiplantae > Streptophyta > Magnoliopsida > Malpighiales > Euphorbiaceae > Garcia > Garcia nutans. The sequence continues at coordinate 3,553,468 of CANTUV010000059.1, read as the reverse complement.
CATCTAACTTTAATTTGACACTGTAGACCCATTTGCTACCAATAACTATAGCATTTTTAGGAAGAGAGGTCATTTTCCAAGTATCATTCTCAATTAAAGCTTGGATTTCAGCATCCATAGCCTCTTGCCAACATGTTTGCTCAGCAGCCTGCTTATAAGTCCTAGGAATTTGCACAGTTTTAAGAACAGTAGATAAAGCACTATATGGTGAATCAGCAAATCGGGAAGGTGGATGTGAAGGCCGTGTAGAACGGCGTATAGGATAAGTTATCATATCAGTACTAGGTAAAACAGGTAAAGGTTCTGAAGAAACACTCACATGTGGTATGGAGGCATCGGATGTAGAACTGTCATCTGAGGAGAGAGGAGAAGGCGAATTGGATGTGTCATTGCTATCTGAAACTGAACTAGAAAAGCCTGAATCAAAATCATGTAAAGTAATAGAAGAAGTGGCATTGGAAGCAATAGAACCAAAAAACGGAATTGATTCAAAGAAAATAACATTCCTGGAAATTCTAATTCTACGAAGAGTATGATCATAACATAGAAAACCCTTATGATGAGGACTATAACCCAAAAAAACGCATTTGGCAGCTTGACAGGAGAACTTAGTACGCTCATGAGGAGGCAAATGAACAAAACATGTACACCCAAAAACATGAAGATTGGAGTAATCCGGTGGACGTTTATAAAGAACCTCAAAAGGAGAAATATGATTCAAAACTGAAGTAGGGAGACGATTAATGAGATAAGCAGCTGTAGTAGCAGCTTCAACCCAAAATGAAATGGAACACAAGATTCACTTAAGAGTGTTCTAACAACAGCAAGAATATGACGATTCTTTCTCTCTGAAACACCATTTTGTTGAGGTGTTCCGAGACATGAGTATTGACTTAAAATCCCACGAGTATCCAAGTAACTCTTAAAATCACCATCAATATATTCACCCCCTGAATCAGATCGAAGAATTTTTATATTTTTGGAGAATTGTGTGGCAACCATAGCTCTAAAAATTCTGAAATAAGGAAAAACCTCATATTTTTTTCTTAGAAAATATATCCATGTATGACGGGTATAATCATCAATAAAAAGCAGAAAATATCGAAAACCCATACAAGAAGTACAAGGAGCAGGCCCCCAAACATCTGTATGCACAATATCGAAAGAAGCAACAGCAGTACTAGTTCTAGATGCAAAAGGCATAACACTACTTTTATGTAGAGAACATATAGAACAAGATTTTACAACTGAAGAAAGAGACTGAAATTTTGTATTCAATAATCCAGAACGAAATAACAAATCAGTTTTCTCAGAATTCGGGTGACCAAGACGTTTATGCCACAAATGCCATACATTATTAAAGTCATTGCTAGATGAATTTAAAGCAGAAAAACAATGGGAAGAATTTCCAGAATTTGAAACAGGTTGTTGTGTATCCAATGTGAACAAACGGCCCATCCTACGCCCCTTCCCTCTCACCTCCCCAGTGTGCAGGTCCTGAATAATACATCCATTACGGGAAAAGGAAACAACAGTATCATCAGTATCATCAATTAATTGTCCAACAGATACAAGATTTGCAGTAAGTTTAGGAACAAGCTGAACATTTGGCAAAGGTAAGGTAGAAGTGGAAGATAGAGTTAAAGAAAAATCTTTGGTACCCACAATATCAAGTTTATCACCATTAGCAGCAAGAATTTTATTCATTCCAGTAAAAGGCTTGAACGACATATCTTGAGGATAAGAACCTATCATATGATTGGTGCAAGCTGAATCTATAATCCAAGGCAAGGAATTAGGGAATAAATTCTTACTGGATATTCCAATAGCAGAAAATGAGGATGAAATAGCGGTGGACACAGTGCTCTCTAAAAGTCTTTTCACATCAACAGGGAGCATGGCGGAGGAAGCAGTTACATGCTCACTCTGCTCAGTTGAAGATGTATGATATGCCCGTGGAGTGTTTGATCTTCCCCTTGATTTTTTCACAGGGCAATCAGGAACAATATGTCCTTGTGCTTTACAGTAAATACATAAATTCTTCTTCCGGCAATGAGAAACCACATGACCATATTCTTTACATTCATGGCACTGAACCTTCGACCAATCTCGCTGAACTTGTCTATTTTTAGTTCGATTAGCAACAAATACTAAATCCTGCCCCTGTTTATTTTCCAAAGAAGCTTGAGTATGCAAACGAGTTTCTTCTCTCAATAACTCATTCAGAACGGAATCCATATCAGGAAGTGTTGCTCGATTCAAAATATTAGCTCTAAGACTTTCAAAATCCGGCCGAAGTTTCATGAGAAATTGCATAACTTTCCTTTCATCACACAAAGTTTGTAAACTCTGAACACAACAATCATTTTGTACATTTAACATACTAGCAACCTCAAGATCAGTCCATAAAGACAAGAACCCAGCATAATATTCATGAATATTTTTATCTCCCTGAGAGAATTGAAAAATCTCATGATCAATTTGGAACTTAAGTGCAAAATTGCTTTGTTGGTATACCTTAGCAAGAGTATCCCACATCCTCTTTGCAGAGCTCGAGCCTCTTAGAGATGAACCAATATTGACAGCCACTGAACTCAGGATCCAAGAGATAATCCGTGCATCATTAGTTTGCCATTCTGTAGATTCTTTTTCAGCAGCAGTAGGTTTGGTAATTGAGCCATCAATATGACCCCAAAGACCCTTTCCTTGAACAAAATATTGGAAGTGGAACCTCCAAATAGGATAATTACTACCATCAAATTTAACAGCAAGAATTTCCCCTTTATCAAATGCCATTTGAAGAAATAGAAGAAACGGGAAAAGAAAGGAAACGGACTGCAGAACTTCAAGTTCCAAATCAGAATTGGAAACAGAAGAGAAAGAAAAAACAATGTAGAGATGCAATTGGTTAAGCAAAATCGATAATGACGTAATCCCGCTCTGATACCATGATAGACAATATGAGAAACAAACAAGAAAGGAAGAAATGATGGTTAGCCGTCTTGGCTATCCCCAAAGCTCCAAGATAGTATATATATGTAGTTCACTTAGGTTACAAGTATAAGCCCTATGTATTTACAAAGATACCCCTATTTACATGGTTCACAAATATAATAGAAAAAAAATATATATATTTATATTTCTAATAAAAATAATTAGTATTTTTTTTAATATTTGTAAAATGATAACTAAGCATATTTTTTTGGAATGAATGGGGTATTATTTAGTAAGAATCATTTCTAGAAAAAATGAAATGGACTTATTTTGTTTCAAACTTGTGTAACTTATAATTCTATGATTGTATGGGGTTTTTGGCAGCTACAGATCCAATATATTAGCCGAGGAGGGCCTTTTTTAATATATATATATATATATATATTATGTTTTTTTTAAATAAATGGATTTTGGCCCCTCTAGTTTTAAAGATTTTAAATGTAATCCAATAAAAAATAAATTGAAATAAAAAAAAAAAAACAAAAATAATGTAATAAATATTTTATAGTGAAGGTTACATCTAACAATTACAATCATAGTATTGACAAATCCTTTTATTTTGTTTTTTCAGTTTTCCTTTCATTTCCTTCTATCGTTTCTTTTCTTTCATTTTTTTAAATTTTTTTTATCAAATTTGAATATATAAATTCTTTAATAAAATAAGATTTTTGGACATTAAAGACGATTGATAAAAATTAAAGTGTTTATATAAGTGAGTTACTTTCATTTATTTTCAATTTTCTTTTAAAAAATATTAGTTTTTTAATGTATTCAAACCTAAATTTTTCTTAGTTTTATTTGTAGAATTAAATTCTAATAAAGATAAAATTTTTTCTTAAAATTCATTATATTATCAAAATTCCTATTTAAAACTCTAAATTTTTAATATTAAGTTTTTGAATAATTTGTTCATTTTTATTGTATTTTTACTATGCATATCTAACAATTGTAATTAATTATTTGAACATGAGTTTTTATTCAATTATAGTGATTTTGCAAAACTGGCTTATATTTTTGAATAAAAATAGAAGTGGATTAATTGTAGTATAAACTTCATATTTATGTTATTTTTTACACTGAATGAGTAATAAAAATAATAATAATTTAAAATTTATTTTGTCAAAAATTAAATTTTATCTTGTCGGTGAAATTTTTAATGAAATTTAAAAGAATTTTTATTATAAAAATTTATTAAAATTTTTATATTGTTAATATATATTTTGGCCTCTCTCATTCTATTATTCTGCGTCCGCCCTTGGCCAGGTTTTTGGATTAATAATTTTGCGTGTACTCTTTAATTTGTTTTTTTACCTTTCACTTCTTTAGTGAATTTTGTTATTTTTTGTCCATAGATATAAAATTACGTGAACCATGATAATTTTTTTCTTTTTTAATTTTTATTATATTATTTATTTTGTTAATCGTATCTAATTAATCTATATAAATATTTTCATTTACCAACAAATGAAACAAGAGCTTAATAAGAGGTCTTTGTTGTGGAATTTTTGTGTTAATGCATTTGAAAAAACCCATTGAAAGCGAATTAATAGTGCATTTGGTTGTATAAAATTTTTTGAATAGTTGACTAAATAATCATATTTGATTAATAATATTATATTTGTTTGCAAATGATTTATGTAAAATAAAATATTGGCCCCACTAAATTTTACTAACCAGTTAATAAAATATTTTATTTGGAAATATAAAAAATATTTTATTAAAAAAGTGGATTAAGGAGTCTATATGTCAAAAGATAATCATACTCTTAATTTAAGATATATGATAAAAACAAAAAAGAGATGTTATAAGGATAGTTTATGTATTGTTTAAACTTTTCCTGTAAAGTTTGGTTGCAATCACATGAGTTAATATTTTTTTCAATCTATTTTTTCAATATTTATTACATCTTTCAAATTTTCCTAGTAAAATACAATATCTATAATTTAATTTTTTTTAGTAATTTATCAAATGCATTATAAGTGTAAATAAGGTTGAGAGTTTGATGAAATTAAGGAAGAAATGGATAAAAAATCATGAAGTTTTTTTTTATCAGAAAAGAGAGATTATATTAAAAGGGAACCCTAATAACAAGTTAAACTCAAACAAGATGAGGAGAGTCCTATAGAGCAAAAAACTCACACTTAAAATGCTAGAAGCTGACCAATCAATTACATTGTAGAAGAGTTCCTTGGAATAAACTAAAACATTAAAAATCTCAGGCCAAATGAAACAAGAAGATAGCCTATAGAGATTTCGATACCAAACAGACTGCTTAGTGCCCTTACTAAGTAGGTGCGCACTGGCCAACATAGAGCTAGCCCGAAAGTCTAAGAGGAGCCATGGATACTTAACATGAAGAGACTCTGAATTGAATAAACTGAGAATAATCGAACATTAAAACATGGAGGAACTAGCCAACCCTGAATATAGGTCACCCCATATACTGAAATTCTTTGGGGGATGTCACCTAGCAAACTAGAATATGAAACTATATCACAATGTTGAACAGATTAAGTGACTTCTACTTTCATACTATGAGCTTTCAAAAAAATTATCAGACAATAACCGTCGGAATAAGGATCTTTGTTCATCTGCAAAATAGTTCCTTGAGAAATAAGAGCCCCTCAAGTGGTCCCTAGATATGAACATCGAAAAACAATAGGTTCTCTAATTACAACAACAAAAACAAGTAAATCCATAAAAAAATATAATCATAACAATGATTGAAGCTAAAACTAGAGAGTAAAGCCCAAGCTCTCCTGAAAGGAAAACCATCACAACACCTAAGTTAGACAAACGGGAACAATAGTCAGTAATATTTAATTTCTAAAAATAAAATGAAGTAATTAAAAAAATTAAATATCAACACGTTAAAAATAGGGTTGACAATGAATAAGATACCCACAAAAATTATCTTATTTAAATTTAATATCGTTTAATTTTTAAACTGCTTGGATCTATTTAAATTCGATTATAGTTATACTCGTATACATCCTAAATCTATTTAATATTATCCATTTATTATCCGAACCTGTTTAATTATCCATTTGAATATAAAATTTTAAAAATATTATAAAATTTAAAATATAAATTATAATTTTTTTTAATTAAATAATTATAAATAAAAATTTAATATTGATAAAATTTTATTAAAAATAATTTTATACCACATAATTTTATAATTAAAATAAAATATAATAAATATATAATTAAAATTTTAATAAAATATAATTAATATATAATTAGGTTCGGATAATAGATATCTAAAATACTATTTATATTTACTTAAATTTATCTTATAAATTATTAATATTTTATAAAAATAAATTAAAATGAATTAAATATTTAAAAATATTCGATTTATTATTATCTATGGTTAGAAAGTCACAGACAGTCGATTAATTAATAAGAAAGTTATTATATCACAAAGTCTGGAAAGTCGCAATTGATTAGAATTTGCAGGGACTTTACGACTAATCATTCTAACAAATATCGCCACAAAATCACCAACCCATAAATCAAAAGCTACAATAGTCTATGAAAGGACAATCATGCTCTTGCTAATGTGAATACTGAATAAAATGGTTGGTTCGTATAGTTTATGAATAATATATGAGATGAAATGTATTCTGTTTCATAAAATTTGTAACTATAATTAAATTAATGTAATGTGAAAGATTTTGATTTATTAAAAATTATATTGAATTTGGTTCAGATCGAATTAAATTTTATATCAATTGTATATTTGAATTTGCATTTTGTTAACACACTTATTTTAATTTTTAAAAAATTATAATATATATATGAAATTAATAAAAGAAAGAATAAGTTAAGAAAAGAAATTAATATTAATTTTTATAACCATTAAAATAAAAATAAAAATAATAAAATATTAATAAATTATATATATATGTTAACCCTACTTTGTTCATTTACTATTTTGTACAGCTTACTATTACATTTGCTTAAATATTATAAAGGGTATTTTGGACTTTTGCACAGTGTATATAAGATATTATTAAATGAAATAACAATATCTCTTAACAATTATTAAGTATTTTAATGAATTATTCAATTAATAGTTATTTTTATATTATTATACTTTTATAACATATTTTATATATATTTAATATTTTGGAATGATTTAAAATTTTATTAAATCATAAACTAAATTTAAATTTTAGTTCGCTATTTTTTTTAAATCATGACCAATCTCATATACTTACAAATTATGATTTTTTGATCAATTGATTTAGATGGATTGATGGATTAAATTGGTTAAACATTTTTTTTTTTGGGTACTCCTCTAATGTGGAGTTAAATGGGTACCTAGTCCTTAGCTATATGTCCAATTTGTAGGCAAGGTGGAGGCACATTTTGATAAAGAAAATGACTAATCAAAGTGGTCCGCGTAGACATATTGGGCAATATCACTTTGCTTTGTCTTCCTCAATCCTACATTATTATGTTCCCTAATCACTGATTAGTCAAGCCCATCATCAATCTACCCTCTTAATTTGTTGAAATTTTTATGAATTGTTATTTTCATAATAATTAATTTGTCATCTGATTAAAGAAAAATCATGCACACACACACACACGTGTGCTCTATGGATCGGTTGAGTAAATTTTTTTAACAATTATATTGGCAGAAAATATATGTAACTCTTTTTTTTCATAATTTTTGTTGGTTTAATTAATCAATTCCTCATAGTTTAATGATTCAAATCGTTGATATTGGATCCGTATAGAAGCAAACCACAAGGAAATTTAAAAAAAAAAAAACAAGAAGAGAGAATTATCTTATCTACTACCATATTTATTTTTGTGATAACTTAATTTCATATATATATAATAATAAAAATATATTGGCATGCATAAATTGCTAAATAGTAGCATCATTATGACGCACTGAATAGAGAAATGGAGGAAAGAAAAATAAATCCAAGTAAAATAAATTTTATAACTAACAAAAGGGTGGAAAAGTGATGATGATAATAGTAAAAATATATCAAATCTACATATAGTATAGGGGGGACAATTAGTAAAAAATTATGAAGTCATTTTGCAAGGCAACATTCGATAAACCCTGCTTATATATGAATTATGAAGTCAATATAAAATTAAAGATGACATATAAGATATATTAACCATGGACCGAGCCATTGTAAATATAATAAAATATGCAAATATGTTAAAGGAACAAAAATAAGTGCGTTAAGCTAGGCTTTATTAGAATCATAGCTAAGTAAAAGTCTAATTAATTAATTAGAGTATTTTTGTTTATATATATAGATATTAAAAAAAGCTAGATGGATGGTGGGGCTTTATTCTTTGAAAAGTTCACATCATAATAAAGAGATGTAAATTAATTAATGAACAAGTCGTATAAGAAGAGTTTTGATGGTGAAAATGGTCAAGAATGAGACAATATTGAGTGCAATAAATGGTCCCCTGTGAGCCAAACCAAAAGCTACAAGTCAAAAAATGGTTGTGTGACTATACAACCAATTGGACCCTCTTCAATGGGTTTGTATTTGGAATAGTAGGCATTGTGTTTGTGGTGTCCTGTTTTAAGTACCAGTGGCCACTATTTCTCAACCCTCCCATTCTGTTCCCCTATTATTAGCAACCTAATCTCTCTACCCATTATTTTTTTGCCGATTAATTTGAATTCGCTTTGAACAAACTTATTAAAAGGTAAGTACTCATATTAATAATTTGCATTCGAGGCCTCTGTTTAAAAAAAAAAAATCTCTACCATCTTATCTCACCCTATTTAAAAAAATAAAAAACCTTTACTATCTCGCTCCGCCTCTTGATGCACACATATATATAGTACTTCCATTTTAATGTCTTAATTATTAACTGCTAAATAATTTATTTTTATCACCAAATGCTAACTCAAATTGGCTGAGATAATTAAAATTGTGAGGCAGTAATGCATCGGAATGGATCGAGACAATAATTAACGAGAGGAATTATTTCCAAGTGTTCAATAATTCAATGGATTTTGTCAGATTTGTGGGGTTACTTTGGACCAACTAGCAGTTTATAGAATGGTCCTAAGTCTTAACCCATTTCTGAACCAAAACAAGCTTAGAAAAAGAAAATCAATGAATTGATTTGAATACAAAGTTAATGCATGTGCCAATGCTTTGGGCAAGTAATCAATTGTTAGTCACCAGAAAATTTCTTTTATATTCATTAGTGTGTATGGATCAGTAGCCAAAAGTCCCACTATATTAATTAGGACTCTCAACTTCTTATTGATCACAAGTGTAGTTTCTTACTTGTATATTTCTGAACCTTATATATATTACAATATATATCTTTAAATTTAACTAATTATTATTTTCTATTTTCAATCTTCAATTTTTAAATATATAGAAAATAAAAATTTTGATTCAATGTTCTTTCATTCATTATATAATAAATTTCATCGATCGATTTGATAAGAATTTTATTAGATGAAGAGAGTTATTACATGTTATTTAACTCGCAATATTTTTCAGTTTATTTGATCTTTTATTATATTGATTAATTAAAAAATATATACACATTTCATATTGGTCTATAAATGTTATTCTAGTTATATATATGCATGGCCCTTAATTTATGGAGTTTAGTGGAATAGGCATATATTACATCAATGCTTTGTCTATCGACCTACAATCTAATAATGGCTCAATGCTATATATGTATCTAGAGTGGCAACATTAATTATATGGCTACGATTTTTTAAAAATTAATTTTGGGAGAAATTTAATTTCAAAAAATTTTCAATTTTAAAAACGACTCAGTATTATTGAATTACAAAATTCATTTAATTATTTATTTTTCTCATATATGCATCCATTTCTAGATTGTAAATGATTCAATAAGTATGTTTTTGATGTATGTGAGAATTGTAGGTACTTGTTGGATAGAAGTAAATTGATGATTTAATTATTGATAGTCTGTTTTTAATTATAGAGATTGTAACAATTAGTATTGTTCATTAATATTAAAATTTTCTGTTAAAAGTAAAATACATTGTTATTTCCTTGTTTCTTTATTTTTATTGCCATAGCATTTCTGCCCCTTCAATTTTTATTTTAATTTAGGATTAATGATCTTTTTTGTATTAGCGTAACATCACAAATCCACAATGATAATATATAAAGAGAGTTTTGATTCCATATTTTAACCTAAAGATGATCTTCACAAAAGAGAGGACCAAAGAGATTTGAAATGGTAAGAGGTGATTATGATGATATAATAGAATATTATTGAGTAATTAATTTAATTAAGAAATGCATGCTACAAGAATAAAATCATTTATATGTAGGGCAAGGATTTTTAACCTTTATATTTTTCTCTTATTTAATTATAATTTCTTGGGTTAAAGATTAATAAATCTCTAATCCCTTTTAAGAAATCCAAGAAATCATACACCATACCATGTGCTTTAAGAACCTAATCATAATAATTTTCATTAATTATATATATATATATAATTTAACTTATAATAAAACAAGTGCGTTTAGTAGCTATAGTCTTTGTTGGAATCATGGGTGGATAAAGCCTAGATCAAGTGGATTTAATAAGAAATTAATAAATTAATTGAGATTCATTGCTTTTATTGTTTAAGAAATAACGAATTAATTAAAGCCAAATATAACATTAAATTAACTAGTTAAAAGTTTTTGAAGAAATAACTAATTGATGGGTGTTTTACTTTCTATAAAGATTATATTTTTTTTTTATATAAAGGCGGACGGCACCGCCAAAGAATTTTATTTAATGCGAATAAAAGGTAAACCAATACATTCAGTTTTCACCAAACCTTTTATAAGAGAAGGTAGGGAAGCAAAAGTGCGGAAACAAAAATTACATGCATTAAGCCTACTCAAGTTAGCTAAATTATGAGAAACTTGGTTTGCCTCTCGATAAATATGTGAAAGTGATGATCCAGTGTGAAGCATAAATTGACGAATAAAGTGAAGCTTCCAATCAGATGTTTGAACATGTCCTGTGTGAACCAGAGAAACAACCTCTTGTGAATCCATTTCAATCTCAACTTCACTGCCAAAAACATTTGAAAACCAGAAAACTGCCACATATAATGCTTGTAGTTCAGCTTGCCAAGGACTGCCAGCTTCAAGAAGGAACCCGTGGCCAGTGACAAAATCACCATTCTTGTCTCTTATAACAAACCCGCCAGCTGCCTTTCGTGTGGTAAATGAACCATCAACGTTCATTTTGAAGCGGGCTCTAAAGGGCTTTACCCATTTGACCAGGACTGGTCTCCGCTGCAAAGTGCCAAAACCAGCAGGCATAAGGTCTTTTAGAGCATCAGGGAGCTGCCCGCTTAGTTTAGGTGATGAGTTGGCAACTCCCCAATTGAAGATGAAGGTTTCAACCTGTTGTTGTAAAATGCCTATCCAGAAGCTGCCATCTCCCCACATTTTCGAACAATATACCTTCCATACATGCCATAAAATGACCTGGGGAATGAAGCGACGAAGAATGCCAACGATGTTTTGCTTACTGGTCATCCACCAAGCTATCAGTTGTTGACGAAGAGAACTATGAGATGGTCTAAGCTCAGTGAAAAAATATTCATAGTATTCCCAAATCTTCTGGACATGACAACATAGCAGGAAAATGTGATCAAAAGATTCAGCTGCGTTGTAGCACAAAGGACAAACAGAAGGACCCGAAATACCAAATTTCTGCAAGTTTTCATGCATAGGAAGGGCATTGTTAAGCACTCTCCAGGTGAAAAAAGAGATGTGTTTCGGAATTTTAGTGTGCCAAATTGAAGCATAAGATAATCTAGTCCCTCTTTTGGCTCGAACATAATTATAAACTGTTGCAAAAGAGAATTTTACTTGCAAATTCTGGGCTTCATAGTCATAGTCAGGCACAACAGATTTGAAGAATTGCAGGGCAGTAGGATGTATCTTACAGATCCTCTTCCAAATACAAGAATCGATAATTTTGAAAGTCATATTCCCATCTCTGTAATAACGGTGCATCATGTAGTTAGACCACAAGGAACACCGCTGCATGAGCAGCCACCAAAGCTTAATAGAAAAGACTTGCTGATAGTGTCTCAAAGATTGAAATCCGACTCCGCCTTCCTCCACAGGTCTACACATCTCAGCAAATCTGATCCAGTGCCGTTTGTCAACATGATCTGAGCTCTGACCCCATAAAAACCGAGACATAATTCCTTCCAAAATACGAATAACAGCAGTGGGTAAAGCCATTGCAGCCATGACATACAACGGAATGGTCAATAACACATGTTTGATGAGGGTAATTCGACCACCCACAGTGAGAAGCTTTTTGGACCATCCTGAGAGCCTATCATTGAATTTTTTAATGAGGTCCTTGCAATACAACAGACGATTGATGCCCCGATAAATTGGAGCCCCTAAGTAGGTAAAAGGGAAGTCTTTCTTCTTAATCGAGAAAGCAGTCTCTAGACTTTTAATCTTTACAGCAGGCATCTTCTTAGGACAATAAAAAGCACTTTTATTGAAGTTAATTTTTTGCCCAGAGGCCTGTTGATATTGTCGTAGGAAGGACATGAGCTTTTGAATGCTTTTTAAATCACCCCGAGTGAAAATAATCAAGTCATCCGCAAAACTAAGATGTGTAATTATGGGGCAGCCCCGAGCCACATGATATGGTAAAATTTGACCATTATGCACTAAATAGTTGTACCCTCTGGAAAAAGCTTCTGCTATCAAAACAAAAAGATATGGCGAAAGTGGGTCTCCTTGCTTAACACCACGGGAAGGTGCGAAAAAACCATATGAAACACCATTCACACAAATAGATAGTCTCGATGATGTCAAATTCGACATAATTAAGGTCACAAATTTATCCGAAAAGCCAAACTTTGTAAGCAATGCCCTTAAAAAAGGCCAAGACACTCTGTCGAAAGCTTTTGCCATGTCAAGTTTCAAAGCTATATTATCACTCCTGGCTTTGCGGTCAATGTCATGAATGAGTTCATTCGTAAGTAAAATCTGGGAGTGAATAGAACGCCCAGCCATAAAACCAGTTTGCTCCGGCGAGATAAGAGAATCCAGAATAGGCACAAGTCTGGAGGTGAGAATTCTGGTACAGACCTTACTGACAAAATTATTCAAACATATAGGTCTAAAATCAGAGAAGGTGGTCGGATTATTGGTTTTGGGCAAGAGAATTATTTGCGAGCTGCTAAAGGATTGCGGAATGGGGAGACCCAAGAAAAATTCCTTAACCGCGCTGCACACATCCCATTTAACAATATCCCAACAGGCTCTGAAAAAAGATCCATCAAACCCATCTGGTCCCGGGGCGCTAGAAGGGTCTAGAAGCCAAACAGAGTTCTTAATTTCCTCATCAGATGGGATGACCATAAGATCTCTATTTTGACAATTAGTCACAAGACAGGGAATTTGATCAAGCATAGCAGTGAACCTGGTGGCATCAGTGTCATCACTAAAGAGAGCAGTGAAGTGTCGGACTGCTTCATTACCTATATCATCCTGTTGCACTAACCAAGACTCATCAGAAGCTTTAATTCTATTAATTCTGTGATAAACCCTGGCAACTTTTACATATTGGTGATAAAAGTATGTATTAGCATCTCCGTCCTTGATCCATTTAAGCCTTGCTTTTTGTTGCCAAAAAATGTCTTGCAGTTTCAGCTTCTGTATTAAAAGAGCCTGTGATCTTTTAAAGGCTGCCCTATTGGATGCAGAATTATTCGAAATCAATGCCTCCTCCGCCTGAACAACCTGCTGTTCGGCTTCCTTAATACTATCAAAGATGTTACCAAAGACATTTTTGTTCCATACTTTGATAGCTTTTTTGAGATCAGAAAGTTTCATATGTAAGCTTTTCATTCCTCCCCCATAAAACTGTTTTCCCCATTGCTCACGTACAAAAGGAATGAAAGAACTATGCTCAAGCCACATCCTTTGAAACTTGAAAGGTTTAGGAGCATTAAACTCAACTTTAGCACAGTGCAGGTAAAGGGGTTTATGATCAGATGTTGTAGTATAAAGATTATATAATATAATATAAGATTATAGATTTTTAATTAACTAATTCTATAGTTTTATGCACGAGTTTAATTTAATAATTTTTATATTATTTTTAAAAGAAAAAATTACGCTCATGGTAACTAAATTTTTTAATTTTTTAATTTTTATATCTCATTTATTCTTTGCTACTTTAGTATCTCAATTTTAATAAATACTATCAGATAAGTTATTTGAATCATTTAATTTACATCGACTTGTTGATTAGTCATAAATAAAATGTCATGTTAGATTTAATAACTTAATAGGGTTAATTGTATAAATAGTCCCTAAATTTTCATAACTTTCCCATAAAAATTTTTAAATTTCAACTTATCAATTAAAAATCACTCAACTTTTGATATTACACTAATTAAATTCTCGAACTTCAATTTGTCAATTAAAAATTTCTTTATTTTTAATATTGTATCAATTAAATCCCTAAATCTAATTTTCAATCACCAAAAATTAAAATGAGAGAACGAAACAGAGAGAATGGAGAAAATAAAATAAGAAGAGCTTTGATTTAAATTTAATTTTTTAAAAATCAACACAGAAATTTTAAATCTTACGATAGGGTTTGAATTGAGAAAAATAAATTATGAATATTGAAAGATTAATGAAATAGAGATGAAGATAGTTAAATGAATTTGAATTATAATTAATAAATAGATAATATAATTTTTTTTTTACTGTTATCTAACATATGTGATTTAAATTATTTATCTTTTTATCTTTTATTTTATTTTATTCACATATTGCCAGCGTATTTATTAAGTCATTTTTAGTGGTAAAAAAAATCAGATTTAGAGATTTAAAGGTATAATATTAAAAATTAAAAAAATTTTAATTGATAAATTAAAGTTGAGGGATTTAATTCAACAAGTTGGTGGTAAGAGAAAAATATCTGAAATAACTCATTTGACAATGTTTATTAATATTGAAACATTAAATTGATAAAAAGAATTGAAACATTAAAGTAGAAAATATACAAAAAGAAAGATATAATCTCTTTTTTTTTTTAAATCACTCGGATAATTTCAAATGGGATAATTAGAATTGAAATATCCACACATCACTCCTTTGATGAATTCATTTTGTCCATAAGTAACACGTCATCTTTGATGAAATTATGTGAGGGAGGTCATCGTAACACTACCCACTACCAAAAATTAAAAAGTAAGATGAAAGCTTGAAAGTGGAAAAACGTCCCCTCGTGTGATGGTCACATATTTTTCATATTAATATATATATATATATATATATGATTCTTTTTTGCTATATAAACCTGAATCTCTATGTATTTCCAACTAAAGGCACAAATTAGATTGATTGATAGATGACTGATGAGATCAGTGGGAATATATATAAAAGTTAGGTTTTAGAAGCTTTGTTTTATGGCATTTTATTACTTTATAACTTGATGTACACGAATTTTAAAAAGTTGGATTCTTCTTCTATACTTTAATTCATTTCAATTCCTTTAAATGAACATAAAGTTATATATATATATATGATAATGCACAAGTGTGGTTTGTTTCAATTACTCATCAAATGTGAAAAAAGAAGAAGAAGAAGAAGAAAAGCTTATTAGATATTGCAAGTTTTATCATAATTAATGAATAAATGTGTGTCACTTGCCTATTTTATAAAAATGACTCAACAAATAGGTTGACTTGCTACAAAGGCAGAGCGAGTATGGTCCAAGCCAAGCCCTACATAAATGTTCTCAGCTCCAATCAGGTAATGCTATGATTATGATCAACGGACCTACAAACTTTATATACAACAAAATTTTGGATATAAAAAATGGCTAAATTTTCTAAAAATTTGATCTATCAATATGCAATTTTTATCACTAATTAAAATTAGCAATTTGATCTATAGTCAGACCTACACGTAAATGTTTTTCATTTGAATTAATTATTAAAGTTGATTAAATCATAAAAGATTACCTATTATCATATTTTTCTAAAAAAAATTACTTTTTTATATAAAATTTTTTAAACATTTTATAAAAGTATATAATAAATTTATTATAATTTAATAATAAAATTATAAAAATTATAATGTATATAATAAGGTCGTAATAAACTATGTATATACTAAATAAAGCTGATAAATTTGTAAATTGATAAAAAAAAGTTTTAATAAATTTAATCATATCAATTTTATTTAGTATATTCCTGCAAGATGAGACTATTGGATTTTCAAGATAATTTTCTAGGTTTTTTTTTATAAAAGTAATTTTGTTTAGTATATTCTTACAAGATGAGATTATTGGATTTCCAAGATAATTTTCTGGGTTTTTTTAAAATAAAATTATGAGAAAAATTTTATTGAAACTTAGAAAAATATGATAAAATTATTAGGCTGCAAAAGATAATTAAAATCATTATATTCCCCAATCCTTTGTGCTTTGGGGAGACAAATGTATCCAAGGAAATAAATGGATTTGATCATATAACTTTATTATTATACATCTTTAGTCGGTGATATAAGATCGACATAAAGTTTCCACTACTTTGAAACGCAATTGCCTTTAATCTAATGTACCAGAGTTAATATCTGCCTAATGTAGGAAGCTCCTAGTAATATAAATATATAAATATATATATATATATATATATATATTCTCTTTTGAAAATAACCAAGCTAGTCTACATCTATTCTTACCAACATTAGAAAATACATAAAGCAGATTACTGTTGTCCTCGCCAAACTTGAGCACTATTTTTAGCATTAATGCCATTACTGTTTTTTCCCAAATATATGCGTCAAAATTTTTATAATTAAAACATGCAGCATTTACTCCAAAAATGTATATTCTTTAATTGAACAAATAGTGTAAGTCAAATTGACTGCTGGAATTCAATGTGTAATCAATTAAACAAAAAAGCCTAATCGTGGTCTAAATACACTAAAACACGTTTCAAACCATATGAAATACCCAAATTTTAATTCATTTCAAAATGAGAAAATTTTGACTAAACTGTCTCATACTTCTAATGTAGGATCCAAATCTCATGCCCTGCGATTAGGAGAGTAACATTTATAGTTTAGTACATACATGTGTTGTAAACTGTCTACATGACCATGCATGTACAAACATCATAGCTGATATTAAATTATTATCCAAAATTCAATGTCCAATCAAACCATTTTCCTATAATATATTGAAAAAAATGAAATTTGTAATCATGCTTCAATCTTATATACTAAGAAAAGTTATTATTGATACGTTTCCCCACCTTCCATTTCTTAGCAAAACAGATTGCTCCCAGAAATTAAAATACACCAAAGTGATCACAAGCGCCAAACTAATACAATTGCAGACTGCAATGTCAAACTCGATATATATTTGTATTCTTCAATTGCATTATGCATAATATACAGGAATGGTCATCGCAATTAAGCAAAAAAAAATTATTATAGAAGACAGATGAGAAATGGACTCGTACAACTTCCATAGTCTTTGATTAACACCTGACTATTAAATACTTAATGATCAAGTGCCACTTCCCACTGGTACTTTTTCTAAGACAACGTGATGCATAAACATAAATATAGATTTCATGATGGCAGCTATCTACGAGTGCCTTGAATGACTTCTAACCCTGCAAAGTCAAATTCTAGATTAGACTCCGAAGATCTGTATCAACCAAAAGCATGGAAAAATAATGCAACCTTACAACCTTGGTGAGCGGGAATAAGAGCGAGAGGGAGAAAAGGAATGGGAGCAGGATCGAGAGCAAGATCGGGAATGGGATCTTGAATGAGAGCGAGAGCGGTATCTTCTAGAACTCCGGCTCCTGCTTGGACTTCTGCTGCGCCGGTATCTTCTCAATAAAAATCACATAATTAGATGAGTAAACGAATCTGTGACGAGTTATTTTCTTTTTTTTTTTTTTTCTTTTTGTTGTCTTGGTGGTGGTTTTAATGCTTCAGAATTGAAGGGTTCTGGTGTAAGAGCTAGGAAATGTGTACTAATCATCTTTTTAAGTGTAAGATGGCTAATTTCACCTTAGCTAAAAACCACAGAGCATTGGTTGTCGTCAACTGAAGAAACATTAATTTTAAAGAAATTTTATTATGACTGGCTTTACATGGATAATAAGAATAGCAAAGACCAACCCACTATTGCCTATTACTAAAGCAGGATAAAAGAATGGTAATAATAACTTGACCTTAAGAGAACGTAGAATACCCAAAGCAATACAGAGTTTTGATATCTAAATTTTGAATCACATAATTGCTAGACATAGTGTGCAAAATATTCATTGAAATATTACAAAACAATATGCCAAGTAATACTATTATTCTTGCATGCCATGTGTACTATTAATTGCAAAAACTTGGCAAATACCTGGGAGGAGATCGACTATAGCTCCTGCTTCGGCTACGGTGCCTATAACGGCTTAGTCTATTTGTTTCAGCGAGCTTTTCTAATCTATGACGTTCCTGTTCTCGTTTCTTTGCTATTTCAGCAGCAGTATCTTTTTTAACTACAAAAGAATAAACCATAATATTAAGAAAATAGTAACTCAAGAGGAATAGAGGAACAATAGAGTGCCCATCTCCTTCCTCTTCCTCATTTTCCCCCTCCCCAAATAAGAAAATGAAGAAGAAAAGAAGGATGAGGAAGAATGATAAAGAGCAAATTGGAGACAGGAGAGAGAAAGTAAATCAATTAGTAAAGATATCAAGAGCATTTTCTAAGTCCTATTATTGACATTATCCAAACAGGGTATGGAAGTAAAGATGACTAGTTGAACTAACTACAGGAGTTTGTATTCTATATTATACTTTGTTTGTTTAACTGCTTGCTCATGATCCTTTTAAGTCTCTCCTGAGGAGTTTCTTTTTTCTCCCCTGGCTGCTGCTTCAAGTGCCCTGGCCCACAAGAAGAACTTGCCTTGGTCAACTTTGCTAAAGCTGAAGATGTGCTGAGGAAAAGGGACATCATTACAGTGTCAATTATAATTACATTAAGGTAAAATAAAAAAAAAAGAGTGAGCAACAAACAGAAAGCCCAATACCTATACCATATCCATTAATTAAGCTCTATATAACTCTGATATGCGGGAACAGCAAGAATATCAATATAGACATTATCACAAACCTTACAGCAGGTTTCACTGCTTTGGTGCTCTTCTCCTTATCAAGGGATACACCAGATGCAGGATCAACATGCAATGCCTCAAGTATGTGACCAGAAGATGGCCTGCAGAACAACACAAGCATTAAACATCATCCCAATGCCTGCATACAACTTGGAAGCAATTATTTTTAAATCCATTTCAGGGAAAAAAATAGCTTCAGAAGGGAAGCCTCCTTCCCTCTCCATCTTGGCACTTATGAAGAAGGTAACCCTAGGCTTGATCTATTTAAAACCACAAAAGTTTTCTTCAGGTAACAAAATGGGTAAGCTGCAGCAGTGTAAAGACTGTCCAATCTATCTTTGCAAGAATTAAAGGTCGAGTGCTCCGACCGGCTCAACATATCAGCTTGGGACTGAGGAGATGATGGTGGAGAATATCCTTCAAGCTTCTGTTCATCCGTGTCACCTGATCCCCCAAATTCAGTGATGTACTCTATTTTAGGAGTCCTTGGCTTGCTACGATGAACTTCATCAGAATGCCCTCCACGAGCATATCGCCTTGAATGTGATGGTGAGTATGAACGTGATCTTGATCTTAACATGAAAATATATAAAATATCAGAAGTGCATCTAGAACAGGTTCTCTCATGAGGAGAAAAAAGATGGAAAAATTAAAAGAAAGCACAAAAAGCCAACTAAAGACCCAGCCTACCGTCTAGAACGTGAATAAGCTTCATAAATCGGACTTCTTCTAGGCTCCCTGCATGATAAAAGGAAGCACATCAATACCATACACATAATAAATGAACATTTTTATCATTTTCTGACAAGGTCTGTTGAATTATGAATAAAAGATAGTAGTATTTCTACCGGTAGGGATCATGATGGAGCACTCGAGTCCCTGTTATCCGAGCAGCCTCTCTCTCTCTTTCCCTTTCTATCTGAGAAGCTTTTCTCCTCTCCTTGCGACTCAGCTTCCTCTGAATATGTAATCCTCATATTATTATCTGCCAGCAATATGAGAAAATAAATCCAAAAGACACTGAGCAAACTTACTATTGCCGGATCTCCTTTGATTATTTCCTTTTGCCTTCTCTCTTCCTCCTTTGCCTTTTTATCCATATAAACAAGCCACCCATACCGTTTTACACCAAAGTCTTTTGCTATCATATCCATTCCTTTGTCATTGCTATCATCACTGTTAAAATCCTCATCATCTTCATCTTCTTCTTCATTATCATCACCATCTGAAAATTGAGATTCATCTTTTCCATCACCATCATAAGAGAATCCGACTTGTGAGTATGAACCCTTGCTTGAAGGAGCCTGTGTCAGCTTAGTACTGGATTTTGCATTTTAAAGAGCAGAAGAAAAGTAAGAAAGAAACAAAGAGATGAAACATCAGATAATTGGTGAAGCTAATTAAACAAAGGTGAGGTGGTAAATTCGACAAATATCAGTAATCCATAATACTGAACTCCAACAAGTTTCAATAAACCGGACAGCCCTCAACCATGAACATTCATGTTTCACACGGCAAAGCAAACCAAAATGACGCATTGTACAAACTATAGCACAAAACTTCTCATCAACTTAGAAATGCAAGAATTAATTACAGATTTGTCGAAAAGTAACATTCACCTTAAAACGAATTAGGACGCACAACACTATTCAGAGTTTAGTTTTTAAGTTATAACCCTAACATAAGAGAAACTTAACCCATTGTATGACGAAATAGAAATGAATATATCAACTCAAACACAGAGAAGGGGCTGGGACAAACCTGTCTGAAGTAAATGGAACAGTAATCTTCGCTTCCATCTCTTGAGTTACATGTTGCAAGCCATCTTCATCAGTGACTGTTAATGTTTAAAAATGTGAAAGTGAGAACCTTCATCATAAGTAACAGTTACCTGTAAATCTAAGCTTGTAAAAAAGAGTGATAAAAAAGGAAATCTATTGAAATCTAATACAATTATCTCCAAATGTGAATAATCTTAATTAAGACTTGGATGGTTTTTGTATAAGTAAAAGATAATGAAGAAAACAAGCTAAGATATGATATGAGAATGGAACACGTAATCAGAAAATAAAAAAAGTACCGACATCCTTTACGTCGATGCTTAATTAAATCCCGATAACGCTCAAAATTAACAAACTCTTCGAGTTCTTCTTCTTCTTCTGATTTTTCTGGGACCCGAAACGGTCTTGACCCAGACTCTCGAATAAAATCAAGCAAGGCACGGCCATCAAATCTATTCAATAATGGAACAAACATTCCTCAACTTTAAGAGCAATAGCAAAAAGAACTAAGCATACAACCAGAGTGTGAAAGAGAGAGAGAGAGAGAGAGAAAACCTGTCAATTAGAACATCCTGTTTTCCATTCCAAGGAATCCTGAGAATTTTTTACAAGATTAGTTATGTTCAAATTTTTATAACAGAGTATCAAATTCAATCCAATTACCTATAAATTCAAAATTCAAAGATTCAATTTTATTGATTTACAGGAAATTTTCTTTTTTTAAGAACATGAGGGTTTTGAGTAGTAAAGAGTAACATACAGGCCTTGCTGATCTTGAGTGGCTTGATAAAGACCGTCGTCGCGGTAGGTACGGCAACGAGAGCCGATGACCTGAATAGATTGCTGAGGATCGCCTCTTCTCTTAGCCAAATACACAGCTCGTCTCTGCGCTCTCTTTCGAGCCGCGTCCATCATGTCATGTACCTTTCTCTCGGATCTTCTCGCTTCGTGCCACATCTTTTTCTCTCACAAATCCAAACTCTAACCCTAACTTTCCACACCGATAAGCTTTCTCCACCGATCCTAAACAGGAAATTGCTACTGTTGGCTCTGTATTTCTTCTGTTCTTCGCTCGCAGCACAAAACGCTTGGCCTCGAGCTCTTAAAGGGTATATTTTAGATCTGAGCCGTCCACTGATTTTCTCTACAGTGTGATGGGCGGCCTAGATACGAATAGCCCCTGTATTTGTAGACTTCGCGCCAGAAACGACGACGTTTGATAATGTTGATAAAAGTTTCTCTTTTCCCTGCTGTTCAAGCGCAAGGAAAATTTTCCCTTCTCGTATGTAAAATATGGAGGAATGTTTTCCGTCATTTCAAAGTCTTCCACCATGTATAAAATGAATGATTTTAAATTATAAAATTTATTTATAAATAAATTTAGAACTCATTTTGAAATAAATTTTTATTTTTGGAATAGTGTAATTTAAATGAATAATTTAATTAAATTCTATATAATTAATTAGAATACATTTTAAATTTTAAATTTATTTATTTTTTTAAATATACTCTTATTATAATACTATTATATTTAAAACATTTACTCAAATAATATCAAAAGAAATTTCTCTTTTAAATTAATTGCTATAAATTAATAATAATATATTTTTTGATTAGAAAATTATTATATATAAATCTTTTATTTTTTTAATATTAAAAAATATTTTTTAGTTTATATAATTTTAATTAATTGAAACTATTATAATTTTATTTTTAATAATTTGTATTCAAAATGATGAATTTTTTTAACATAATTTTAGATGAAAATATTTAGATTTAAAAATTTTTATTTATTAGACTATATTTATATTTATAGAAATATTTTTTTGTTTTAAAAATTAATTTTATAAAAGAGTTTTTATATATAATGAGTAATTTTTAAAATTTTAAATATTTATTAAAAATAAAAATATAATAAAATATTAAAATAAAAATTTAATTATTGATAAAGCTAAAAAGATAAATATACAAATTAAATATTTGGCTTTAAAAAATTAAAAATCAATAATATAATTATATTAAAAATTAATTTTAAAATAGAAAAAATAATAAATTTTATGAAATTGACACAATAAAAAAGAAAAAAAATTAAGAGAGTACTGTGAAAAAAAGAAGTATATGTTTATTGAGGGTAATTTTATAAAAAAAAAATAAGTTCATTAATTTATAAAATTTATTTGTAAATTTTATCTATTTTAATAGAATTTAATTTACACAAATTAAATTTTATAAATTTAAATTAATAAAATTAAAATAAGTAAAATATTTTATTTTAAATAAGTAATTTTTAAAATTAAAATAAATTTTATAAAAGTTATTTATTTTAAACGGGGTACAAGTGAAATTAGAGTCCAAATACTTATAAATTGCTTTTAATAAAAATGGGTTCCCGTAACAAAATTTGGTCCACTTTAACAAAATTTCTTTTACTGAACCATGTCGTTTCTGTTGACATTCTTTGCGTTGCAGGCTTTACAGTGAAAAGTATGGATTAATCTGTCTCATTTTCCATGTGCTTGAAGTATTTCCACAAAACCACAAAGTAATGACCGAATACAAAACCTTTTTTTTTTTTATCAAAAAAGGAAAATACAAAACCTGGCCAAAGTCATCTGGAGGACCATCACCATAAAATTAAAATGACTAGAGGGCATAGGTTTTGGAGTTTAGAATAAGAAAACTCTTTTTCGTTCTTTTTTTTTGTTTGTTTTTTTGCAGGAGAAAACAATGGATTGTCTTTCTGCCTCGTCATTTACCTCTCTTTTGTCACTATTACTGCGAGATAGAATAGCAATTTCCGTAGTCTCTGCTGGTATGGCTGTTGATTCTAACAGTCTCGTCTTCATTGATGTTGAGAAAACTACAGCAGAGATGGCTGTTGACAGCTTTTGTCCCTTGAGTTTTAATTTCTCAGTGAATCTCAAGCATTCACCTAGGAACTCAAGTCGAGTAGATTTAACTGATATGCCTAGCAAATATTCTCGGAGTTTTGCTTGTAACTTGCGTGATCACTTGTTTAACTTCCAAGGTGGAAGACTTATGTATTTTTTATTTATTTTTCATTTACTTTTTCCAAGTTTGACTGTAAACATTTGCAGACCCAGATCCAGATGAGTATCTTCTCCTACCAAACATCAGCAGGATTATAGAGTTGAAGGAAATGTTATTTGAGCATGAATCTCGAAAGGAAAGGCAAAGGGGAATTAGGCGAAGAAGACAGCTCAAAAAAGGTTTTCTCATGTTCTTGATTATGTGCTTGATCAATTGTTTTTCTTCATCATTATTTGCTAAATTCAGCCTACTTGAAAATTCGTGATATTTTAACAGCTCGTAAACATGGGTTCAACTAAGGAGTACGATCGATTGTCAAAGCCCCACATTGAAGTGCAACAATTAAAGATTGGCCTACAAGTTCGATCAATTCTCAAGAATCCTAAGGAAGTAAGTCGTCGTCGACAGCAATTCATTAAGTTTGCTCTTGATGTCTTTGTAGCAGCTGTGGATCCTCAATAGTACAAAAGGAGTTGTAAAATAGTTACCTTCAATGGTTCTTATGATGCTTTGCTTAAGGAGGTTGCTCTCAAGGTTAGATCATGTTTAGTAGTACATAAAAGAAAAGGAAAATTCTATTAACATTTTGTGTTTGTCTTAGAATTTTGATGCAGCTGTTGGTGATATAGTAATAAGATCAAAAGGGTTTCAACTTGTAGATTTCTCACAGCCATAAGCTGGTGCCGTTCTTGTGATGGTAGTCACAACTAAAACAAATAAATCAGTGACATGGTTGTTCTTGAGCACCTTCTCCCGTGGGATGCGGTTTATGATAGAAGCCACGATTTTGTTCACCGGTTTTGTTGTCTGGTTTATTGAATGTTCAAACCGTAGTGAGAATGGTGATTCACTTGCCAGAAAAATCGGAACTGTTTTGTCATACTTGTTTACAACACTCTATACATGGCAAAGTGAGAGAGTTCAGCCACAGAAATGTCTACATTATTTTATTTTTATGATTTAGTGGCTGATTTAGTGAAATGGAAATTGTGGCAATGTTTTCAGTGGCTAATTATTATTGATTCACTTCCTTAAATCATATAGACTTCAATTTGCAGGACAGGCACCCAATAGCCGCTTATCCCAGTTTTTGCTAGTCCCATGGTCATTGCTGATGCTAATTGTTGCCTCAACTTTTATCGCAAGCTTCAGTTCTATGCAGACCAATTCACATTTTAAGCCATCTAAAGTGGATGTTAATACGCTCAGGATAACAGATGCTGTTGTTGGTTGTGATGGAAGTTCCTTTATCATCCATTATTTGGTAAAGGCTTTGGGGTTCAAATCAAAGAATATCAGAAGCATAGCTTCAATTGATGATTATGCAGAGGCTCTACAAAGTGGGAAAGTTAAAGCTGCTTTTTATTTTGAAACCTTATGCCAAAGTTTTTATAGCAAAATACTGCAAAGGCTTCATGATTACTGGACCCAACTATGAGCTAGGCGGTTTTGGCTTCGTAATCTCATTCACACTGCTCCCTTTTTATTTTTCAATTTATTTTACACATATTTTAAGTCTAACAAAGTCATTCCTGTATAAAGCTCTCTCCATTGTCTTCTTTTTATTTTTCAGGTGTTTCTAAAGGGTTCTGCTTTAGCATCAGACATATCACAGGCAATTTTAAGATTAAAGGAGAGTGGAAAGTTGCAGCTAATAGAGGAAAAAATGATGTCCTCCATCGCTTGCTCAACTTCTCAATCTGATGCCAATGTAAACCAAACTTTAGGACCAGAAACCTTTCTAGCTTTTTTCATTATCTTAGGTGGTGCTTCTGCAATTGCATTTTCGATTAAAATCTCTTTCATCGATTAAGACGGCACTGGGAGAGAATGACTGATATTCAGGCTGCATTAATGGGAAGAGGACTTTGGATGTGGTTGACAACCCTCTTCACTCAAAATAAAACAAGAAATGAACTTCAATTAGAAAGGTAAAGCTAAATTCCTGAAACAGAAGGCTAACTAGCATGAAAGGAGATTAGCTATAAAGTTTACTGGTAACAAACTGCAGTATGTGTATGTACCTTATATTGTTGAAATGTGCAGAATAAAAGTACATTTTATCCTTAAATCTCATGCATACTAATTCCAACATCAAGAGCGTACTTGATTATATGCAGTGCATCAAAGTTAGATGAGCTTGCTTTAATTGATGTGCTACTCTCTGATGATGATATTGTTGTGCATGTTTTAAATTTAGACACTGACTACAAGCCAATTTGCCATCCGTGCTCATGACACTTCCATTGGCTTGGAAGAGCTTCACGGTGAGCTGAGCTATTCGTGAAAGAGTTTAGGCTTGTTAAGTTATACACTTTGTTCTATATTTTGTACAGTTTACTACCATTTGAAAAATGATAATAATTTTAAAGATGGCCAATCTTTATTTTAATAAATTATTAATGATAAATTTAACATATTACTTAATATATAATATCAACACAATAAATAATTTTTAAAGACTAACAAACATAAAATTTTAATTTTAACCATAATCCCAATTTTTTTCAAAATGACATCACACTTTCAGAACTTTCAAGGAAAATTCAAAACCTGGTCAACGCCAACTGGAGGAAAATGTTATTCTAAGATTAAGAGGGCCATCAACATAAAATTGAAATAACTGGAGAGCACAGCAGGTTTTGGAGTTCAGAATAAGCAAACTGTTTTTGGCATTTCTTTTTTTGCAGGAGAAAACAATGGATTGTGTTTCTGCCTTGTCCTTTACCATTTTTTTTAAACTATTACTACAAGATGAAATTGCAATTTCTGTAGTCTCTGCTGGTGTGGCTGTGGATTCCATCAAGCTTTCACCTAGGAACTCAAATCTAGTAGATTTTGCTCTTATACTTTATAAAAATCAACAACTGGGGTTTATAGATTGAGAGAAAATTTAAGAGAGAAAGATGAAAAATACTGTGTTTATTGAATGAATGTTCTGGAATTAGATTATACATCATCACATGCCTTATATACAAGATATTCAATGACTATAGTACCCTCCTACTAAAACTAATAGAAAAGATAACCCTAATATACTATATATATATATAAATAATTACACATTATCAGCATATAATAATACATAATTTATTAGACCCCCTCAAGGTGGAGATTGATGAAGCAATTTCATCTTGGTGAACAAATCTGCAAGCTGAAGTTTAGAAGAAATATGAGCAGTGAAAATAAAACCTTCTTGCAGCTTGTTATGAACAATATGATAGTCTATATCTAAATGTTTAATCCTCTCATGAAAACCTGGATTGACAATAATGTGTAAAGCTGCTTGGTTATCACAATGCAATAAAATATGCAATAAAATTGGCAAGCTAAAATCTTTGAGCAGATAAGTAAGAAATTGAAGATCACAAATAGTGGCTGCCATACCTATGTATTCAGCCTCAGCTGAAGATTTAGCTACAGTAACTTGCTTCTTAATTTTTCAAGAAATCAAACAAGAGCCCAGAAAAATACATAAACCAGAAATAAATTTTCGAGTCAAAGCACATGTTCCCAATCAGCATCATAAAAAGCCCTTAAAGACAAATTGGAATGAACAAGAAAAAACAGCCTTGAAGAAGGAGTATTTTTAAGATATCTCACAATATGTAAGGCTGCATCCCAAGGAGAATGCCTAAGAGTATTCATGGACTGGCTCAGCTGCTGTGTAGAGAAAGAAATGTCAGGTCTGCTAAGGTTCAAGTATAGTAATCTACCTATTAATCTCCTAAACTTATCTGGTTTAGGAAAAAACTAGTAGACTTATCAATTAACCTTAAGCCATGAGGCAAGGGAGTCTTGGCAGGTCTACATCCAGATAAGCCAGTGTCTGATACAATATCCAGAATATATTTCCTCTGGTTAATTACATACCTTATTTGTTCTATAAATTTACAAATCCAAAAAATACTTAGCATAGCCTAAGTTTTTTATAGTGAAAACATCATCTAAATCTTTCTTAAAGGACAAGATAACAACTTTATCATTGCTAGTAATGAGTATATCATCAACATAGAGAATAAGGGCCAAAAACACAAAACCAGTAGACTTAGTGAACAAACAGTGATCATTTGGGGATTGGACAAAGCCAAATTTCTATAGTGTAGCTTTAAATTAGAGGTTCTATTGTCTAGAAGCTTGTTTGAGGTCATAAAGGGACCTCTTAAGCTTACACACTTTATTTTCACGAGTGACTTTATAACCAGCAGGTAAAACCATATAAATTTCCTCATTCAATTTAGCTACTTGTGAAAAACTATCATGATAATCCACTCCTGTAAGCTGATTATAACCTTTGGCAACTAACCAAGCCTTGTATTTGTCTACAGTGTCATTAGATTTATATTTTATCTTATAAACACATTTACAGCTAATGGAAACTTTACCTGCAGGAAAATCAGTAATCTGCCAAGTATTATTTTGTTCCAGAGCAATTATTTCTTTTTGTATAGCCTCAATCCAATAAGTAGTAGAAGAAATATTTTTATATGAAAACTGAGACTCATGAAAAAAAACATCTCCAGATATTATGATAGAATGAGATTGTAAGTCATAAAGGTTATAGGCTTTTTTACCAGAAATATATCTAATGAAAATACACTTGCAAGATTTGGATTTAAATTTGTCTTTATTAGGTTTAGTATTAGTATAGTAATAGAGACAACTAAAAACTTTCAAGTGGGAATAGCTAGGTAGTTCATTATATAACAGTTCTTAAGGTGTTTTCCAATTAAGCATAGGAGTAGGGAATTTATTGATAATATGAGTAGTAGTAAGAATGGAATCACCCCCAAAAATGTTTAGGCAAGTTAACCTCAAACATTAAAGCCCTAGATACTTCCAATAGATGTCTATGTTTCCTTTCAACTACTCATTTTGTTGAGGAGTGTAAGGTATTATTTTTTGATGAATGATGCCAAGATTATAAAATTATTGTTGATATTCAGAATTAAAAAATTATGTACTATTATCAGTTCGAATTATCTTAACAGATCTAGAAAACTGAGTTGTAGCATAAGAAATAAAGTGTTTAATATGAACAAAGACTTATGACTTATGCTTGAGTAAAAAAGTCCAAATAGCTCGGCTAAAATCATCAACTGTGGTAAGGACATACTGTGCTTTTGCTAAAGAAGTAGTAGCATAAGAACCCCAAAGATCCAGATGAGTACGATTAAATGAATGTTGAGTTTGTGACACATTATCTAGAAAAGGTACTCTATGTTATTTAGATAAAAGACAAACAAAACACACAAAAAAAGAAGATGAAGAATCGAAAATTTGAATTGGTAAATGTTTAATTTTTTCATTAGAAGGAAAAAATATATTTGACGCTAGACATATATAGATTAAATTTAAAATTGAATTTGAAATCTCTCGTAGTATGTTGTGCCCTTAAACTTATTATAAAAGAAAAGAGATATAAATATTTGGATAATTATAGCATACCCAAATATAAAGGAGGAAAATTGTTCAACAAAACATTAGAAATATTTATTACAACAAAAATCATGAAAGCCATGCTTAATCCACCAATAAGGTTCTGCCTGCTATGACAAATTACTAGTGCTTGAATTGTGAAGGATCATAAAGAGCACTAACTTGATGTTTTAATAAGTTAGATTAACGATTGATTGTTGATGTTATCTTCCTTGTGTACCAAATACATTAAAAATAAATAAATATATACTCCATTTCAATAACTTCATTATATTTATTATTTAACCATACTTTGATGTGATGATTGAGTTTTTTTATAAAAAAAAAAGAGTCAATTTTTAATTGCAAAAATCATACTGGAAAAATGACATATGGTCTTATTATAACAAAATAAAAATTAAGTGATTTCATTTTACTAATATAAATTAAATAATTGCGCTAGTTGCTGTTTAGTGAATGTGAAAGAAATTAATCCTTATCCATATATATGTCATACTGCTTTCCTTTGAACAATTATTTATAGACACTTGTAGCCAAATTTATTTAATTAAGACCCTTTAAAAAATTGAATTTTTCATATAACAATATTATCACAATCACAGAAGTAAAAAATGATTTTGCTCTTGCATTTTGATTGCTATGACAGGATTATGAAAACAATAAACATAAATCAAATTTTAAAATTTTAAAAAAAAATTATCTCACGAAAATGATGGCTAAGAAATTTCAACAATTTTTATTGGTTTATAATAAATTTATTTTCATATAAAATTTATTTGAACTTTATTACTTATTATACCTTTTCTTGAACATTAATTTGAAACTATGAATGCCTCATGACAAAATGCTTACAAAAGTTTCATTATAATTAATTTTTCCTTTTAACGTCAATGATGATATGGCATGGGATTAATTTTGATGATGACTCATATGATATAGAATTTTTTAGAAGGTAGATTTATTAATATATTATAAATTAAGAAGAAATCTAATGATCGATTTGCAATGCATAAAATGATTACTATTAGTAAAGTGGCCAATTAATTTCTTTTTTTTATTAGCCATTTTTATTATTTTATTTATTCCACTAATTGGGTTCTTCCGATTAATGTGCACTATGCAATGAGAAAAAAAAACTCTAATTTATTGCATTTTAAGCATGATTTTTTTTAATTTACGAATCACTTTATTTCAATATAAATAATTTAATTTTATTAAATTAAAAAAATAAAATAATACTCAAAAATTTATTTGTTTATCAACTTAAATAGTGTCATGGCAAATTAAAAATGATGAAATAAATAAAAGTGTAT
This sequence comes from Garcia nutans, assembly GCA_947685225.1. NCBI lineage: Eukaryota > Viridiplantae > Streptophyta > Magnoliopsida > Malpighiales > Euphorbiaceae > Garcia > Garcia nutans. The sequence continues at coordinate 3,522,701 of CANTUV010000059.1, read as the reverse complement.
ATGTTTTGGTTAAAAGAAAAAAAAAATGAAGCCTTCTAACTCAAATTAGACTAATCTATGTGGCCATAATAATTCAGGTAAATGTAGAATATATTAAATTATTTCATATATATTGACTTTACAACACAAAATAACTTAAGTTATTTTGCTTAGATTATATTTCTAGTTATAAACTCATTACATTTTCTTATAATCATTAGATGTTGGATGGTTTAATAGTGATCAAAGTTTAACTATATAATAGGGTAGCTTTTTAAATACCAATATGATCAATTAATTTCAATATTAATGTAATTAACATAATATTATTGGGAGTAAAGGGTACACAATCTTTTTACTAAAAAAGAAGAAGAAAAAAACTATAATTATCTGAATATATTTTCACCTAATATATAAAAATTGTCTTGCAAATTAGTTGATTCAATTCCAAATCGTTTGTCCTTGGTTGAAGTTTGGATAAGCTTTACCCCATCAATCGCGCAGCGAGAAACCATTCTCAAATCTCAGTCTCAAGTTATAGAAATTTTTATTAATGTCAGCAATTTTGATTTTTATTGAGCAAGTTGCTATTATACAATCCATTTCCTTGACGGAAAGTCGCCGCCATCTCCAATTTCATAATTAATTAATTAACCTCTGATCCAAGTAATTAATTTTTTTATTCTATATATATATATATATATATATCAATGCTTAAAATTAATTTTTTTAATATTTAATTATTTAAAATTATTTTGTAACTAAATTTAAAATTATTTATAATAATAAGTTAAAATTTTAATTTAAAATTTATGTTATATACAATAAATTATCAGATTTTTAAATATATTTATAATTTGAAAAACTATATACTCATTTTTTAAAAAGATTTAGTAATTAATTTTCAATTTTATTAAATAACACCTTAATTTTAATTATAATATAAAAACATATATTGAAGTGAAAAGAAAAAAATTAATAATATTGTAAATACATATAAGGCAAAAAAATATTCTAAAAATAAAGTGAGAAGCAAACTCATGACTGAGTCTACTACTACTACTACTATTATTATTATTACTCTTTTATTTTTTTCTGAATTAAATTGATAAATATATTTTTTTATTTTATCAAAATTAAAAAAAATTAGTTATTTTTATTAAAAATATAAATTTACATATACCTTTTATATTATATTTTTATTTTTATTTTGATATAAGATATATTCATAGTTTGATAAAAAAATTTATTTAATAATTAAATAATAAAAAATATATAAATTTATTTATTTATTTATTAAAATAATAAATAAATTATAATTTAAAATAAAAAAAATATATCAATCAATTGAGTACGGAAAGAGTATTATTTCGTATGAACTAAAAAACGATAATAATGGAGCTAAGCAAGCATCCATAAGCATATGTGCCGCAGCCACAAAGAGAAATTAATATTGGCGTTATTAAAGACCCACTCCACTACTCATCAATTGAAAGCGACACCGTAGCATGACTAATTATTTGTGCATTTATTTTTTTAATAAATTTTTTAATGTAATATCATAAATAATTTTTTATTTATTAATATTAAATTCACCTGTTCAATTCAGTTAAAAATAAAATATTCACTCATTAGTCATTATAAATAAAAACAAATTAAAAATCCCAAAATGCATAAAATTTTTGGAGTACAAAATTCATAGATACTAATGAATTTTTAGTTTTTCAATGGTATTATTATTTTTAACGTTGAAATTGCACTTTCAATTCAAATCCAATTTGAAAAAGAAAATCAAAAACAAAAACTAAATTGATATGCTCTCAAGTTGGGCAATGGGCAGTAAGAATAGAAGAACAGCAAGTGTTCTCCGTTATTGGTTTTCCTAAATTAGTTAGATGCTTTTTGGGGTTGATAATCATAAAATAAAAAATAAAAAATCCTTGGTTATTTTGAAAATTAAACTTTTAGGAACTTTGAAACAAATTATTTTTTGATGATATGGTGAAAAACATAAACACATATGCTATATAATTGATGATTAATTTCACTGTTTTGTAATCTTTATTTATTTTTAAAAAAAAATACAAATCTGTTATATTAGATTTTTTTATATTTTTATTTTATTGAAGTATTTATTTTTTAATTCTGAAGTTACTATTTTCTCCATGAGATTAGTTTAGAATATTTCAATGTGAATGATGGAATAGATATTCATAGTTGCGTTACTAAAGTATTTTTTTTTATATTAATTATACGTAGACGAGAGAAACATTTAAAATTTAAACTTAATATTTAAATGAGAACAACACACATTTTTAGCAGTTAAATTTTTTTAAATATATAAAAGTCAAACTCATTTATATAAATAATCATTTTTTAAATTGAGGTCAAAATTAAATATGATTTTTATAATTAGTAAAATTTTATATTTTATTTATTATGATCCAAATAATTTATTTTCATGAATGAGAATTTTCTTTTTCATCTTAAAACAAGATCAATGGTTAATTAAATTAATTAACTAAGTCAATTGAAATTTTAGCTTTTATCACTCAACTTAATTATACTTATTAACCATTGCTAATGTTTGTCCATTGAAAATATATAAGCTCATCACATCACTAAATTTCCCAATTTTATATGTGTGGAGGAAAGTCTTTGGAATCCTTCCTAAATAATTTTGATTATTAATTATAAAATATTTAAGAAATTCGCCAGTTTGAATTACTTCTCCAATTAAAATTTCATAAGAAGTTGTACGTCTTCTTCTTCTATTTTGTCTGCAGCCATCGTTCATGGTCTTTCATTTTTTTCTCATGGGGTTGGCCTTGCTTGAATCCATTGAACTGGAGTCTACTTCTATAGGATTGAAGAATAAGTTATACAACTTCATTTGGTATTTGATTATTATAAATAAAATCTTCATTTGGAAAATGCTATGTCCTTTTTTGCATCAATTATTTTCATTTGGAAAATAATTTCATCAATTTCGATTTTTCTTTACATAATTATTTAGTGCATTGCATTCATTAAAATATAGTATTTGGGTCTATTGATTCGAATGAAGATTCACTTGACTTTAAATTATGTATGATCAGTATGCGTATTTGACCATATACTGTTAATTGCATAGTAATATTACCATTTTGTGTTTTATATTTTGTTTCATATATTACTCTTTTCTTTTTTAGTATGTACTAAAATTTAACTAGTTCAAATTGCTTGTAGTTAATTTTTTGAACATAATTATATATATATATAATATGTAAAAAATATTAAAGTATTCTTTTTAAGTCACAGATAACATGTTAAAATTACATAATCCTATAATAAGAGATATAAAATATATATACTAAAAAGTTGTATAATTATATTTAATATTTTAATTGTTTAATTTTTCAATGAATTTTATAATTCTTTAAAATTTTGAAGTTTATTTGCTACCTTGACTTTTTCAAATATATATATATATCGAAAGTGGACGGCACCACCTATATTTTATTAAATGAAAATCATAAAAATATCAATATATGAGAGTTTGAGATAATAAAATTGAAGTCTTGAAAACAACCAAAAACTCAGAAGCTAAAAAACTATTCATATCTCAGATATGAAACTCCTAGAGTCTCCAAAGCAACAACACTTTTGATCATGTTGAGCAAAGTAACAAAGAAAATAAAAATAACAGAAGTCGAGTTGAGTCTGCTATGGGCAGCAAAGAGATGAGCCGCAAGATTGGTTTCTCTGTAAACATGCTTCAAAGAAAAAGAGTATATATATATATATGACCAATTATAAGAATTATTATAAAACAAACTGAAAATTTTATATTAAACAATACAAAATTTATATTGTGTTGTTTTTTTATGAATTAGCATTAAATACACCAATAGTACAGTATTATTATAGGTATGAAAGAAATAGGAAATAAAAAATTTTATTTTAATTATTTATTAATGCATTTTTCAATAAAATGTTATATTTTTCACGATATATTTTTGCAGTAATAAGACCATTACTATATATTATTTTAAAAAAGAAAATGAGTGATGCAATTATAATAATTATAGAAGTTGTCATAAAAATTATAAAAGAAATTATTAGATTTACATGTAAATTTAAATTATATATATTTAAAAATATAATTCTCTCAACTAATTTTGCAATTTGACTATCATTTTTATAAATTGAATGATATTGAAATGCATATGAAAAACTCTAAATATCAAGTCATCAAAATAATAGTTTTGATTAGAAAATTTATATTAGTTTAACAATATGTATCATATTGAAAAATTCATATTTTATACTATCGCATATTGCATCATATGAAAATTATGTGTAATATTATATACTCGAGAAAATTTTAACTTGTTTTTTCTTATTCATAAGTATCCATCTCCCCCTCCTTTTTATGTATTTTATTATGTATTGTTTTAATTCATATTTGATGTATGATATCACAATAAAATGTAAATATGAAATTATATAAATACAAATACATTTTGCACACATATTATTGAGATTATATAAATTAACTTATACATAATTACATAAAAATAATTAAACTAATTTAAAATTTTTAATATTTCAACTTTCAATTATTGAAAAATAATTTTTCAATAAATAAGTAAAAAAAATGACATTTTGTAAATTAAACTCAAATATTTAATTCAGTAACAACAAATCAACAACAATTAAATTAATCAAATGAAAATAAAATTGGCACAGGGTTGGAATCGAGCCGAATCGAACTTTAAAAATTTCAATCTTAGCTAGTCATAAAATAGTTGAGTTCGAACTCAAACTCGAACTGAGCCCAAATCGAGGCCGAGCTTGTGTCGAGCAAACTCATATATCATGTATTTCGAACTTGATTTAAATAAGTTTAACGAACTTATTTCAGTTTTATTTTTCATTAATTTTTTTTTACATTTTTATAGAAAATATACTCAAATTACTATTTTTATGAAAGATTAATAATATGATTATATATTAACGAAAATAAAATATTGTATTACTATAATTTTATATTTTAGGAAATTCACCTAAAATATATCATTCCTTAAAGAGTTAATATTTTTTAGACCATTTTCTCATTAATTGGACTTAAAAAGACTAAAATACCCTTATACCTAATAAAGTAAAAGCAAGTTTGAAGCACCGTCTTATTCATGTCCTAACTGCGAAGAAAAAAAAAACCAACTCACATCATCTCTCTGGCTCTTTCATTTTGCTGCCTCTTCCTTTGCAAAACAAGAATCTGCTGCCTTTAGATCGACAAAAGAAAGCTTCGTCATAATATCTCTTATTATACCAAGTAGGTTTTTATTTATTTTATCTATTCAAATCTCTTAAATAAATATCCGGTATTAGATTATCGTAATTGTAAAATTATAAATTTTCTAGGTGAGAATATGATTTATGTTGTTGCGTTTATCTAATTTTTTCATATCTGATCAGCTCACCTTCATTTCTTTTTCGAGTTGACTTTGGTTTTCATAATTGGCAGTTGAAAAAGTTCAATAAAATGTTATATAATTGACGAGTTTTTGTAGAAATAATCTTGTATAATAATGGACTATGTTAGAGCATCTTAGTAGGTAGTTTATGGGTAGTTATGGATAGTTATGTACATCGATTTTTAATCTAAATCTACAGATCACATATTATATCATAACTATCTCTAACTTGCCCTAACCATCATCAGTTTGCTTTTATCTGCCTTCAAAAATTATCCATTACACTTTCTCTGATATCATGTACACTTTGGTCTGCAGTTGAAAGTCATCTCATTCATTTTAATTTTTTAAGAAAAAATGCACAAATTCTGCCTTAATTACCCCTAATTTATCCTAATAATCATCAATTTGCTCCCAACTGGCTTTAAAAAATATCAACAGCACTTTCCCTGACAATCTGCGCACTTTGGTTTGTAATTGAAAGTCATCTCATTTATTTGATTTTTTAGGGAAAAAAAATGCACGAATTTTGCCCTAACGACCCCTAATTTACCATAACTATCATCAGTTTTCTCCCAGCAGCCTTCAAAAATTAACCATTACACTTCTCCTGACAACCTGCATACTTCGGTCTATAATTAAAAGCTGTCTCACTCATTTTGATTTTTTAGAAAAAAAAATACACAGATTCTACCCTAACTACACATAATTTGCTCTAACCATCATCAGTTTGCTCCCAACTGGTTTCAAAAATTATCATCACACTTTTTTTTGACAACATGCATACTTTGGTTTGCAATTGAAAATCATCTCGTTTATTTTAATTTTTTAGGAAAAAAGTACACAGATTCTATTCTAATTACCCTTAACTTGTCCTAACTATTATTAGTTTGCTCCCAGCTACCTTTAAAAATTATCCATGACACTTTCCTTGACAACATGAATGCTTTGGTATGCAATTAAAAGTTGTCTAGTTCATTTTATTTTTTTAGGAAAAAAAGTACACAGATTATTTTCTAACTCTCCCTAACCATCATCAGTTAGCTCCTGCTGGCTTCAAAAATTATCCATGACACTTTTCCTGATAACATGCACACTTTGGTCTGCAATTGAAAGTCAACTCGTTTATTTTAATTTTTTAGGAAAAAAATGCACAGATTCAGCCATAACTACCCCCAACTTGCCATAACCATCATTAGTTTGCTTCCAACTTACTTTAAAAATTATCCATCACACTTCTCTTGACAACATGCACACTTTGATTTGCAATTGAAAGTCATTTCGTTCATTTTGATTTATTATGAAAAAAAGTGCACATATGCTTTTCTAACTATCCCTAACTTGTCATAACCATCATTAGTTTGTTCTTAGCTACCTTCAAAAATTATTAATCACATTTTTTCTGACAACCTGCATACTTCGGTTGGCAATTGAAAGCTGTCTCTTTCATTTTAAATTTTTAGGGAAAAAAGTGTACAGATTCTTCTCTAACTACCCTTAACTTGTCCTAACCACCATTAGTTTACACCTATCTACCTTCAAAAATTATTCATCATACTTCTCCTAACAACCTGTAACATTGGTCTGCAATTGAAAGTCATCTCGTTCATTTTGATATTTTAGGAAAAAAAAAGTGTACAGATTCTATCCTAATTATCCCTAACTATAATCAGTTTGCTGTCAGCTACCTAAAAAATTTATCCTTACACTTAACTTGCCATAACCATCTACTAATTACATTTTGTCGAATGTTATGATGAATGAAGAAATTTCTAATTTGATTTATTTTTGTTCGTGTTTGCAGGTTTTGAATGAAATTCAAAGTTCAGTTACATCTCAGAATAATGTAGTTATCCCCATCCGCTATGGTGAAACATTCGATGTCAACAACTCAAAATATGTTAGGGGGGTCTTTTGAATTCATTGTATGGACGAAAAAAGACTGATTTCAATGATCTGAAGACTGCTGTAATAGATGTAATTAATGTGAGTTAGTGAAAATTAGGGGGAGTTATGCTAGTTAACACTAACACTATAACTACCCATAACTCAATATAACATCACTTAGATAAAAGATGCACCTTGAGAACAATCAACAGACAAACATAAAGCTGTGCTTTAAAAAGCGAAAACCCTAAACTACAATAACACATTTCAAAATAACAGCTAATGCATTTCATAAAAGCATCGACTTTGAAACATTCATCTACTCTCATATACAATATAACACTTCGCATTCAATATTTTTTCATTTTTCAAATTGAAAAAACCCTAGAATACATACCTATTGTGAGTACTTTGATGAACTCTGATGAAACTTTGAGGAATGTCTGCAATCGAATAAAGTTTGGACAACTACGATGAGAGAGCAACGAAGAGAACGACGGTGAGACAATGAGTGAATGACGGTGAGAGAGAGAGAGAGAGAGAGAGAGATTAGCGCTGACAGAGCGTGATGTCAACGGATGTAGTCAGTTTTGCAAATTTGAAATGAAAGATGATGATTCAGTTATGGTGCAATGTGTATTATACGGGTATTTTAGTATTTTTAAGTTCATTTAATAAGAGGAAGGTTTAAAAAATATTAACTCTTTAAGAAAGAATATATTTTAGGTGAATTTTCTATATTTTATTATAAATTAATAAGTTATTTTATATTATTTAATTTATTTATCATATATATTATATATTAATAAATTATATAAATTAAATTAGTCAAAAAATTAATATATTCATATACATAATTATATATATATAAATTAAATTATATATTTTTAATTTAATATAATAAACAAGCTAACTTACGAGTATAACTCATGAGCTTTTTAAATGAGCTAGCTTGCGAGATAATAAGCTGAGTTTTTTAAATTGAGCTTAATTCATTTAATAAATGAACAGTTTAAGCTCGAGTCTGAATAAATTTTATCAAACCGAGACTCTTGAGCTCAACTCATTTATAATCCTATGACATCGTTTAAATTTTTTTTGTTTGAAATTAAAATAACTAAAATTTCACTCTCCAAATAGAACTAATAAGTAACATTGTTACAACAAATAACCATTTTAATAACAAGGTCTATATGGTAATACTAGTTAAAATTAATAGCAATATCATTCCTAATATATGAAACATTATTAATTATAATTTTTAATATCAAACATTAAATCTAATATAATTTATTATATACATATTGTTCAATGGAAAAATCAATCCCTAATTCTTTGAAACTTTTTCCCTGAATTTTCCGAACAACCAAACATAAGAAAAGTTAATCATTTGTAAGAATTTTTTTTTTTTTGAACTGAAGTTTGTAAGAAACAAAAATAGAACAATAAATAGATATTAATGTTAATGTTATGAGAAAATAAAAAATAAATAAATAAATAAACAGAAATAACAGCAAATTTTAAAACTTGTAAAGAAAGGAAACGACAGCTCATCATGACATAGACCAACCAAAACAAAGTATCAACTAGGCCCCGCAATGCACCACCTCACCACCATAAAATGCACCATATGCGCATTATTCCTCTCTCCAACTACAATAAATTAATTTATTTAACATTTTCTTTAGCCATAGCGCTCTCCAACCCACCGGGCGAGGTCCTCCGACCTCCGCCGCACTCCCCTACTTACGGGGCTGTGCCGCAGACGATGTCTCTCCGCGAGTCCCATCCGCCACCTCTCCCTTCACCGCAGCCGCCGCCGCCGCCGCCTCCATCCCAACTGCTATCATCTTCGCTGTACAAACAGCACTCATGGTCGCCGGATATTTACAGGGACGAGGCATGGCTTAAGCGGAAAGGAAATAGCAAGAATCGGAGAAGGAAAAGTGTTACAGATGAAGATCTTGATGAACTCAAAGCTTGTATCGAGTTAGGTTTTGGATTTGACTCGCCGGACATGGATCAACGCTTATCTGATACTTTACCTGCTCTGGGACTTTATTATGCTGTTAACAAGCATTATTATGAAACGGTTTCGAAGTCTGTCACAGCGACGACTTCGTCTTCGTCGATGGCGTCAGATTGTGATTCACCGTCTCCTCTGGGCAGCCCCCACACCATCTTCGGCCCAGGTAATATATATAATAAAGCATTAGTTTGAATTTCAATCTCAGATTTGTGTCTGATTTTTATTATTTTTCTTTTGTTTTGTTTGTTTGGTGGGAAAATTGGATGCAGGTGATAATCCACAAACGGTGAAAACAAGGTTAAGGCAGTGGGCACAGGTGGTTGCTTGTTCGGTGCGGCAATGTTCAAGTTCAAGCTAAGCTAAGCTAGATAGTTGATGATGATGGTCTATGAGCTTAATCAGGGTTAAATTGGAACTAAACTAGAATTATCAAAGTAACCAAACATCAGGATTCAACTGTTTGATATGTGATAACGATTCCCTTTCACTGAATATTGTTTGGTTGCAGATTTAAAAACAAAAGAAAAACAAAAAGGAAATCATGAAGAAGAAGAGAAGAAAACAGAAGAGAAAGGGAAGGGAATATTTTGAAAATTAAAATCTTCACCATTAAAAGGGCAAAGAAAAAAAGTTAGTTACTTTGGATTGAATCTTCTCTTCCTTTTTTTTTTAAATGTTTATCGCTAGTTTGGTTTTTGCTTGTTCTTGTTTTATATTGTTAATTAATTTCTGTCATGCGGTAAATGGTTAATTATAATTGGGGTTTTTATATGTTTGTGTGAGTGAATATTAAGGTTAAAAGAAGCTAAATTAACAAATGGCATAATTAAAGATTGATATTTCTGTTTATGAGAGAATGAGAATCATTAATGGATGCAGGTTGTTTAATTTCTTTCTGGTGATGGGTAACAATCGTTTTCTTCACTCAAAGGCAAAGGCATGTCATCTATATTTGATTATTGAAAAAAAAAAAAGCCTAATTAACTAGTAATTTAATTAAGTTGGTCCACACACCTTAATTAGGAATCAAATCCAAATCCAAATTAATAATTATGTATAGAAACATTTTATTTCTATTTAAATTTAAATTATTTAAAATAATAAAACAAAATTTAAATTATTTAGAGACCAAAGAAAAAAATTAAAATCTTATTCTTGGATTTGGTTTTGAACAAAATCAGAACCAGTGAAAAAGATGAACAAAGAAGAATGAATTAAGTGAAAATTTTCATTTTAACTGTACAGAAAAGAAATTGAGTGAAACTATTTTTATAGAGCTACAGCTTTGACTTTTTCTACTTGTAACTATCCAACTCATCATAAATCTGTTACGACACACTAAACTAACACTAATAAGAATAAATTAGTTTTCCAGCTCAGGTATCCAACTTCTAGAACCATCAACATGCTCGTGCTTTATTAGCAGCGCACTTTTCATCCCTTCCTCAAGTTGTAGGCCGGTGAGGATCAAACAGACCCAACTTGGACAATAACAACTGAAACTGAGGTGCCGAAAGAGACTTAGTGAACAAGTCTGCTAGTTGTTTTGAAGATGGAATGTGAAGAGTATTAATGAAGCCATGTTTATAGTTGTCCCGAGCCAAATGATAATCTATTTCCAAGTGTTTAATACGCTCATGAAATATTGGATTTGCAGTGATATGCAATGTAGCTTGATTATCGCACTAAGCTGAGATTCGTTGAGGAATCTTTACTTGAAGATCTTTTAAGACATAGGCTATCCACTGCAATTCTCAAATAGCAAATGCAAGGCTACGATATTTAGCCTTTGTTGATGAATGAGAGACAGTGGATTGTTTTTTAGTTTTTCAGGATATTAAAGCATTTCCAAGAAAAATACAATACCTTGTTATAGATTTCCTTGTGTCCTTGCAATATGCCCAATTCGAATCATAATAGCCTACAAGTTTTATGGGGTCGTTAGCAGGAAAATACAAGCCTTTAGAAGGAGACCCTTTTAGATACTTTCAATAAATGTAATGCAGCCGGCCAATGGGAAGTAGAAGGAGCTGGAACAAATTGACTTAGCTACTGAGTTGCATAGCTTATATCTGGCCTAGTAAAACTGAGATATAAAAGGCGACCAATAAATCTTCTATAGTCTTATGGGTTAGCAAGTTTTGTTCCATCGTCCTCTGCCAACTTAATTCCTTTGATCATTGGTGTGTTTGCTGGCTTAGCACCCATTAAACCAACATCTTTTATCAAATCCAAAGTATATTTGCGTTAGATTCACAAAAGTACCATCTTTAGATCTAGAAACTTCTAACTCCAAAAAATACTTTGCAGGCCCAATATCTTTTATAGTGAACTCAGCATGAAGAAAATCTTTAACTTGACTAACTGTTGCCTCTGAGTAACTTATTACTAGTATGTCATCAACATACACTAGTAAAATGATCAAACAATTGCTATCCTTTTGCACAAACAAGTAATTATCATGAGCACTTTGTTTAAAACCAAACAACTGCAACTTCTGTGTAGGTTCTATGTTCCACTGTCGTGAGGCTTGTTTCAGTCCATAGAGGGACTTTTTTAACTTGCAAACCTGCCCTTTCTTAACTTTATCATAGCCTTCAGGTGGAGTCGTATACACATCTTCAATTAAACTACCATGCAAAAATGCATTATTCACATCTAGCTGATGTAATGGCCAACAATTAGAGGCTGTAATGGCAAGAAGAATTCTTACCGTTACTATTTTGGCAACTGGACTGAAGCTATCCATGTAGTCAACACCTTCAACTTGTTTGTAGCCCTTTGCTACAAGTCTGGGTTTGAAGCGTTCTACTGTGCCATTTGGATTCAACTTCACTTTGAAAACCCACCTACATCCAGTTGGCCTTTTATCCTTTGGCAAATCAACAACATCCTATGTTTGGTTGTCTTCTAGAGCCTGTAATTCTCGATTCATATTCTGCACCCACTCAACACACTATTTTGCCTGATTGTAGGAAGTTGGTTCTGGAATTCTAGACACATTAGCTAAGAAATCTATGTGTACACAAGTCAAAAATGCAGGTTTGACAAAAGGAAAGGCTTGAGGCGTGTGTGGTGATGTGTGAGTTGCATTTGAAACATAATCTTGTAACCAATTTGGTTTTGCTTTAACTCTTGTGCTTTTCCATATTGTGGCTGCTGGTTGTAAAGATGTAGTTTGGGTTGTTGGCTGCTAATTTGAAGTATGGGAGGAAAAAGGATTAAAATTGTGTAAATGAGTATTTTATGTATTTGCCACCATCTGTGAATTAGAGTCTAATAATTGTTGAGAGGAAAAGATTGGTAAAGATGGGATTGTGGATGGAAAAAGTAAATTTGGAGATGGTGTTAGATTTGTGCTGTCATTTTGAGTAACAGTAGTTTGAGGGCTAGAAGAATGGATTGGTGTAGAAAAGTAAAAAAAAAAAAACATTTGTATTTGGTAAAGGTACATAAGTCTTATTTGACTGAGTAGTTGAAGTAAAAGGGAAAACTCCATGAAAAACATCTCTTGACATCAAAACGAGATGAGTCTCCAAATCATAGACTTTATAGGCCTTGTAGCCTTGAGAATAACAATTAATACACACTTTCGTGCCCTTGCATCAAATTTGGACTTTTTAGGCTTAACATTTGTAACAAAACATAATGAACCAAAAACTCTTAGGTTACTATAATCAGGTTGCTTATGAAACAATAACTCGTGAGGGGATTTCCAAGAAAGTGTTGCTGAAGGCAACTTATTAATGAGATAGGTTGCAGTAAGTACTGCATCACCCCAAAATTGGAGAGGAAGCTTACACTGAAATAAAAGTGCTTTGGCCACCTGAATTAAATGTTTATGTTTGCGTTCTACCACACCATTTTGCTGAGGTGTGTAGACATAAGATTTTTGGTGCAAAATTCCAAACTCTTCAAATATCTTTCTGCACTCAAGTCTAAGAAACTCACTCCCGTTGTCTGTTCTTACATTCTTAACTGAGACATGAAATTGATTCTGAATCATTTTGATAAAACACTTTCAAAATATGAACATCTTGGGCTTTATGTTGCTTCAAATAGGTCCAGGTGGGTTTAGTCCAATCATCTACAATTGTTAAAACATATCTTGCTCCAGAAATAGAACAGATTTTATAGGGTCCCCATATATCAATATGTAGCAACTCAAAAGCATTTGTTGTTTTAATATGACTATCAGGAAAATGTGCTCTTATTTGTTTGGCTAAAAGGCAAATGGAATAAAGTGTATTATTATTTATAGCAACAGGTACATGAGTAATGACATTAGAAGATGGGTGTCCCAACCTCATGTGCCAAAGAGAATTGCCTTCACATTCAATACCATCTCTAGAAGCATTATTATAGATAGAAACATGTTTAACAACTGGTAATTCAACATGATCATTGTTTTTACAAAAGAAATCAACGGTCTTATTCTAAAATGAGGTTTGGTCTAACAGATAAAGGCCTTTGATAGCCTTTCCCACTGCAATCGCCTTGTTACTTTCCTGGCCTTGCTAAACACAGTGTGTAGGATAGAAGATGAAGGCTAAGTTTCTAGAAGCAGATGCTTTATTTATTAAGAATAATTTGTATTTAAAATTTGGAGTGTATAGCACATCTGTCCGCACAAGTTTAGGGTGCAGAGGTACTTCTCCAGATTGATGAACAAGAGTAACAGTACTATCAGGTAGGTAGACTTTTTTAGGTTTGTCAAGTGTGTAGGTTGTAACAAATGCATGTAAACCTGCACACATAAGACTCGAAGCACCTGTGTCTATAATCCAAAAACCAGGCAACATACAATCAAGAAAACTTAGTGCAAAGTGAGAAACATTACCAGCAAAATCTCCAAAATGAATTGCATTGACGTGTTGTGTCAAGTCTCCAAAATTTGCTGCATTAACATGTCGACCATCTTCTTTTGCCACATTCTTTTCTCTCATCAGCTTCTTAAACTCTTGCTATATAATCTCTTATAAGCAACTCATATCCAGCTTTGGAGCAGCTAGTTGCTCAGGTGTCTAATCAATAGGTGTATCAGCAACATTAGCATATGAAGAATTATTATATACATAGCCATTTGATCGAGTTCTGTACTTCTGCTTGTACCAGTCTAGAAAACCATTCTTCTTAAAACAATTCTCTATAGTGTGTCCTCCATTATTACAGTATGAGCAAAACTTATCATTTCTCCTCCCTTGATTCCTGAAATTGCCAAATTTCCTTGACTGAGTTATGATTCTTGCTAGCATCGTATTTCCTTCTAGATTATCACCAAAAGAAGCTTGTACCTATCTCTGCCTCTCTACTCTCCTAACTATACCATAAACCTCGTTAAGACTAGGTAAAGGATCCATCATAACAATTTGATTCTTAATTTAATCATAAGAATTATTCAGTCCCATCAAGAACTATATAAATTTGTTTGAGAGATTGATTTTTTACAAATTGGTGACTGCTCCACAAGCACAATTGCAAGTACACTATAGTATTGGTTCAAGACAGTCAAGTTCATCCCACAGCTTCTGAAGCTTGTTAAAATACACCACCAGTGTATCATTGCCTTGACTAATTGAAGCAATTTCTCTTTTGATGCCATTTGATTCTGCATACCTTTACTGAATTTCATCCTAGAAATCCTTAGAAGAAGTAGTGTACATAAAGGATTCACCTATTTCTTTTGAGATTGCATTCAATATCCAAGAAATGACCATTGAATTAGGTCTGCTCCACTCATCAAATGATTCATCCTTGTAATTAATTTGGCTTAGCAAAAGTGCTATCAATAAAACCTAATTTGTTTTTGGCCTTGAGCGCAATCTTAACAGATCTACTCCACAACATGTAATTTTTTCCATTGAAAGGATTAGAAACTAATTGCATACTAGGAGAATCTGAATGATGCACACACAAGTGATTATTCTTCGAACTGTGTTTCTCTAATGTCTGTGTAGTACCACGTTCCTGAACATTCGCCATTTTCACTCTTCACGTTTCTGTTTTCTAATCCTAAACTGAGCTAAACATTTTCTAGCAATATTTTTTTTAATAAACTACCATACGTAGCTTTTATAAACTTTTTTATTTCACTTGCTGGAGTTTATTATATAAGAGATCTTATGACAAAGATTCTAATTTTTTCTATTAGTATTAGATGAAATGATTAAGATTTCTTTTTCAGTTTGAATCTAACGGAGTATTTTTAAAATTTAAGAGAAAGCGTTTTATGCATTTAATAAAATGATAAATGTATATTAAATTAATTTTAAATTTTAGATTATCTATAAGATGTAAAATGATTAAAAGAATATATCAATAAAAAATAAATTTTTTATTTTTTAAAAATAATATAAATAATTAAAAATTAATTATTCAACATATATTAAGCCCTACATGAGATTAAAAATACAAATTCCAACTCTTGGTCTCCTAAAAAATTTCCAATATATCTACATATGCAAAAAGGCTGGAGATATAAATATAAAGTCAAAAGTTGCAAGCAACTAAATTTGCATTATTAAGTGATGGAGATGGAACTTACTAGAAGCTTGTGTAGAAGAGTAAGAACTAACAGTGGTTTGCAATTTAGAAATTCAGGATTTGAAATGTGCATTGTCTGTACCAAACTGAAACATTATCAGTTGACTTCAAATTTGAAAAGCAGCATCCACAGGTTAAAAAGTGCAATTGATAATATTATTATGCATGCCTACAACGACTACTGGCTTCAACTCCCACCACTAAACTTGGTGCAAAATCCCATATCACCCCCACATATATATATATATATATACACATACCAAAATATTCTTTCATATCATTTTTAAGTATTTACAGGACATACCACCATGCACATTGATAAAAAAAATTATTTTAATTTGATATGATGTCTTGAGTTTAGCTTTTAAATATATAATTATATTAAAATTTAATAAAAAAAATTTATTATCCTTATAATTTTATTTAAATACTTGAATATTAAATTAAAGACTCCTTAATATATAATACTATCAGTGAAATCTCTGATCACGTTATGAATTTGTAATATTAATAGTTTTCTAAATATATTTTTTTAAAAACTAATTGGAATCCAAATTAAATTTTTAACAATTAATATTTTTATAAATTTTTATATTTTTATTAAAAATATTTTAATCATTTTAATCAATTTATAATATATACATAATAAACTTATAATAGTTAAACTATATAAATTTAAAAACTCAAAATAAATTTATAATAAACTATATAAATTTGATATTTTAATAAATTAATTATAAATTTTTATAAATCTAAATATTTTTTGTTGAGATTATAAATTTGAATATATTTTTAAAAATTTGATAAATTTAATTTTTTTTTATTTTTTCTTACATCTTTTCCTTGCCTATCCTACGAAATGAATTCCAGCATTGATGTGGGCTTTAATTATGACCTTGAGAGTACAATCATTCAGCCCAATCAACAAAGCCGGGTACTCATGTTTCATTTCACATACTAAGCATTGATTTATTTTTGAAATTTTTAAAAATACCCTAAAAATAAAGTTATTTACAAAAATATCCACCATTCTTGCTCTCTTTCAAAAATACTCATTTTTTAACTTTTAATTTTTAAAAATATCTCTTTTCAAATATATATTTTTTTCATATATTTAATATACTAATAATATATCTACTTTTAAAGTATATATTTAATATATTAAAAATATACAAAAAAGTAGAATATTTAAAAAAATTAAAAACAGTACTATAAAGTACATAACTCTTTAATTTAAAAGAAATTACATAAAATTTTAAAATTTTAAAAATATTACTTATATTTTTTTTACAATTTTACGGATTGGGATTTATATTAGTGTTGTTTTTTATTTTTACTACATATATTTAACATGTGCTATATTTCCACAAAAATAAAATTATTTGCACAAAATTTTATATTTTTTTACTTTTTAAATTTTTTCTATAAATTTCCTTTTGTTTTATTCATTCGGCTAATACCTTAATTATGGAGTAATTAAAATTTTCATTAGTAATAATGAAATATTTGATTGCATTATAATCCTAAAAAAATTGATAAAATAATCCTCTTTGATCAATAATACTATATTTATTTATAAATAATTCATGTAAAATAAAAATATTAGCTTACTAAACTTTACCCGTTAATTAATAAAATATTTTACTTAGTAAAGTAAAAAAATTATTTTACTTAAAAAAATAATTGTTGGGTCATGTATCAAAAAATAATTATACTCTTGTTTTAAAATATGATAAAATAAGAAAAAAATATTATAAGAATAGTTTAGATATTGCTCAATTTTTTTAATAAAGTTGAATTATAATCAAATAAGTTAATATTATTTCCAATCCACTCTTTCAAATATTTTGTTATATCATCTATATATAATAATTTAATTTTTTCGGTAAAATATAATTTATTTAGATAGATGATTGTTGGGTCTTATATTAAAAAATAATTATATTTCCGTTTTAAGATATGATAAAATAAGAAAGAAATATTATAAGAGTAATTTAGATATTGTTTAAATTTTCTTAGTAAAGTTGAATTATAATTAAATAAGTTAATATTTTTTTAAATTTACTCTTTTAATATTTTTTTTACATAATCTAAATATGATAATATAATTTTTTATGATTAAATATAATATCAGTAATATATTTTTATAAAATATATTTTTAATAATTAATTTTTTTTAGTAATGTACTAAATGACCCATAGAAGCCAAAATTAATGAACACGTTATTTATAAGAAAACATTAAGATTCTTTGTTAAAGGACGAGGAAGGAGGAGCGAGAGTTTCAATTTAATCAGCTAATACTCGACCACTTAATTGCAACAAAAGAATAAAGTGGTGGTTAATTTAGTCAATAAAAAGTTTTGTTTGGATTACTGAAATTATGATTTCATAATGTATGATGTATTACTATAAGTAATGTTAATTATATTTAGAAAGATGATACGATATGGACAGATAAAATTTTTATTTAATTTAATAATATTTTGTAAACTTTTAGAAGATCTTATGAAAATAAAAAATATTATAAAGATGTAGTTAATATTTAAAAAAATAACTGATGGTATTTTAAAAAAATAAAATTTTAAAACGATGGAAAATTATTAAATTTATAGTTTAAAAAACTTATTAAAAATTTATTATTTTCAAACTATAGAATTACTATAATAAACTATATTATAAAAATAGAAATCGAATAAATAATAAATTAAATAATACAATAACTTATGAAATCCTAGCTAATCATCATCTAAATATAGTATAAAAGATAATGATATCATTTTTAAAATAATTTGTTTTTAAATTTTACTTTGAATTATATATTTTTTAAATTGAATAAAAAGAAATTCTAAAGTTCAAATCTAATAATCAATAACATTTTAATTAGAATCTGATTGAATTCATAAATTTTATATTTATTTCTGTTAAATTTAATAATGATTTTATGTTTATTTCTCTTAATTAACTAAATTTCTCTCATAATTGATGGAGGAAAATTAATAACTATCTCTGAACATTAAAACTTAATTTAGTGATAAGTACATTTTTTTGGACAATTTATGATTAATTTTTCCCTCCCTTCTTATAATACTTAAAACACATTAATAACTATCTCATGATTTAAAATTTCTTTTAAAAAGTGTATATAATAAAGGTATTGATTTAAAAAAATAAAAATTTTAATTTATAATTTATATTTTAAATAAAATTAGTATTTAGTCTAGACCGGATAAAAGTAAAAATATATGGGAGAATTTAAAAATAAAGGCTTAATAACTAATTAGAACCAGAATAACATCGAAATTAACGGAAAGCTTACTAATTAACTATATGAAAAATATTTAACAAAAAAGATTAATTATTTAAGTTTTTTTTTTAATTCAATCAATAATTATAATTTTTTTCATTAATTTGTGCATATCCTCAAATTAAGAACATATTTTTTTATGCTTAATCAATAATTATATATTTAAGAATAATTTTTCTATCTAATGAGTCTGAAAAGGGAATGTGAAAAGCAAATTCAATTTTATCAATCAATCAAGCCAACATTTGAGATTTAAATGTTGACTAATTTAACAATTAAATTCTTTAATTTATTTTTAAAATTATTAATTAACTGCGATTTAACCAATATATTACCCACAGAAATCCCACCATGGATTTAATAAAGAAAACCATATATAGATACAGTCAAATATTAAATGCATTCGGCTACAAAGTAGAAATGTTAAAGAAGTTATTCAGAAAACTACATAAAATAAAGTTTATTTGACCGTAGAAAAATTAGTTTGACCGTAGACTTTTCTCTCAATTTGCCTGCTCTGTCTCCACTTCCAGACAATATTATCCATTTAGATTTATTAATGTTCTAATTCAGAAAATTCTTTTCTCGACCATTTCATAGTGTTATGAATGCTAAATTACTCGGCAGTTTCAAAATTTTGCTAAAGATGATAGATAAATAGCATTAAATTAGCCTTTTTTTAATGTTAGTATAAACGAGATAATCGATATTAAATTTATTATTTTAAAAAATAATTTATTATCAAATTATTTCTCAATTTGTCAAATTAGCCTATTCATAGATCATATTTTCGATTTAATTCACGAATTTTAACTTTAATTATTTATAATATTAAATATTTTATTTAAAAAATAATTAAAATTTTATATTTCTAGACTTCATTAATGTAATAAAATTGAATCAAATTTAGATCAAATGAGTCTTATTTAAATGGGTTGTTTTCATATTTAAGATATGGTTAAAAGAAAAAAATAATTATAATAATAAAATAACAAATCTCATACATCTTAATTTGCAATATTAATTATATATATATATATATATAAAAGCAAATCCCATATAATTAGCATCCATTTTTCTATAAAAAAAAATCCATTTAATACACATGGATAAATGAAGGATTCAGAGAGTATTTAGCATTCCTATATTGAAATCGATCACACCCCAACCCACAAAGTAAAGAAATTAAATAAATGAATTTAATTTGAGATTAAGATTGAGAGGAAATTTCTATTATATAAATTGATATATTAATTTTCCATGATGAAGGCTGTTTCTATGAGATTCAGAACACGTGTAGAAATTATATATTAATTTTATTATATAATTTCTTTATGGATGGCTAAATGGAGTTCATGCATGATCTTTCTTCCACTTACCCACTATCTTCTTCTTCTTCTTCTTCTTTTCCTTTTTATATTTATGGAAAAGGGATGGTAGAAAATGACTTCTATCAACTTATCTACAAAAAATGATCAATCAGGAATTCAATGGATTATATTTAATAGAGTCCATTTAAATTTTTTATAAATTTTAATTTTAATTTTTTGTAAAATTATAAAAATAAACATAATAATAAATTATAAATATTCAATCATTTAAAATGTCTAATTATTCAGATAAATTTGGAAAACTGTGTGTGAATGTTAAAAAAAATTAACTTTTTTATATTAGTAATTTAATGTATGAATAAATAACAACACGAAAAGTAACTACGAATTTTCTTATATTTATCTTTTTAATTTCCTTTGGCCTTTAGTCAAAGGAAAGGTTAGATTTAATCGTCTTTAAATATATTCCTTGTTTTTATTTATTTTTAAAAGTATTAAAAAGATATTTTTAGAATACAAATACTTTCTTGTTTTAAGTTCAGAGACCTTATTCAAAGAAAGTGGATATCTTTTATAATTTCATTTATTTGTTTATTGCAAATAGCTAGACTGCTTGCTGAATAATGTTATAAACATGACAATGTTTTATCTATATAGTAATATGAAATAATTCTCCTATTATTTTTTTTATGATCGGGAACAACTACTCAGCGGGATCAGGGCCGTCTTGGACATTTTAGGGGCCCCGAGCAGAATTTAAGATATGGGCCCCTAATTTTAATAAATGCAACTTGTATTAAATGCAATGTGTCGGGGGTGGGCCCTTAATTAGGATTTCAAAATTAATTTAGTTCTTGAATTAATTTAGTTTGCATTTTACCCTTAATTAGGCCCTTAACTTGTGCCCTTAATTACTTTAAAATTTTTTAAACTTAATTTTACCCTTAATTTTAAAATTAGTTCTTGAATTAATATAGTTTACATTTTACCCTTAATTTAGTTTGATAAAGGAATTAATTTAGTTTGCCTTTTACCCTTAATTAGGCCTTTAATTTTAATGGCTTGTCTTGGGGGCCCTGAGCAACTGCTCATGGTGCTTCCCCAAGAGACGGGCCTGAGCGGGATCATCACCCCCTTCAGGATCAGTTCGATCCACCAAGTAGCTTAGATTCGACGGAAACTAATCTTGCAGCCTACCAACTAAGGTTCTTCATTTTATTTCGGACTTATGAAAGAGATCTATACAAAATATATTCAGTGTCTGAAGAGCATTAAAAGTATTATTACGAACCGTGATTCAAATTGATGATCTTGTTAGCGTACATACCTATACTTTACCAATTCTTCCATAATTATATTGAATATTTGGCCAACGGCTTTGACAAACTTACCTATATAAATATAAATAGTTTGATTTAATCAAATTATTTAAGAAAAAAATTTAATAAATATTCAAGATTTTTGACTTTAGTTTTTTACATATGTCCTCTAGGAAAGTTAGAAACTTAATTAATAGTATTATTTGGTAATTCAAAACTTCCAAAAACCAGAAAAATACACATCAACACCATTTTCTTTCTGCATGCTCAGTCAGACTTTGACAAAATAGAATGTTAAAGGAAATACATTTTTGGATTATCATAATTAAAGTCAATAAGACCGGTGAAATAAATTCCAAAATTTTCTGCCATTCCTTTCACGTTACTAGAAAAAATTCTACTAATATACACTATCCTCATTAATGAAAATTAATAATTTGGCAGTAATTGGGATTTTATTTATGAAAAAATTTAGTTATCTGCGCTTCTGGGACTTAAGACATTAGATATTTTATTTTGAATTTTTTTTTTCATTATTGGCAAATAATTCTAACCATGTACATGTGAAGTTAAAGAAAAGGGGGAAACAGAACTTCGAAGATAGTTTTATTTGTAAGTGGTAGTTGATGACTTATTAAAGTTTGGTATATTTTGTTTTCTTATATATAATTCGTTGCACTCTTCTTGGAAAAATTATACTTAATTCGATGATTGCGTAAGAAGAAAAGAGGGAAATATAGTGTCAATATGCAAAAAATTAATAATTATGTGAGTAATTAAATATTTGTTTTGTAATACTCCCTCCGTGAATTTTTTTTTCATTCGTTTCAAATTATAACTTATTTATTATTTTAATAAAATAGATAATATATTAAATTTTTATAATATACAAATAATTAAATTTTTTTTAATTTTTATGATATGAGAAATAAGTTTATCAATTTGAAATTGAGACTATATAAAAAATTAGATTTTTAATGTATTATATAATACAACATTATATATAATTATATATAAATGAGAATGGTGCAAGTATATGTCTTGCTATATTTGTTGTTTTAATGTTGAAGTAGATTGTTAAACAAGTTTAGATGAAGTTAATTGCAACTTTAACTTCCAAATTTAGGAACTTAATTATGCTTGCATATGAAGGTCAATATAGACTTTGGGTAATTACTAATTAGCGACTACTTTAATCTCAACTAACCTGAATTAATACATTTGTCTACAAACGATGAATAGCTATCTATACCTTTTATTATTTTTTAAAGCAATACAAAATGAAAAATAATTAAACCTTACTTTTGAAGTAATGATCAAAACAGCCAAATAGGACACACTCAAATTATTTTTGCTAACAACATAATTCAAAAAATCAATTTTAACCTCAATGTCAATCATCTATATTGTATAATAATTGTATATAAAATTTTTCGTTTTCTTTAATTTTAATTGTTAAAAGAAGAAGAAAGGGAATATAATATTTCTTCATTATTGAAATTGCTTAACTCATGCATTAACAAATAAATTAATTTATAAAAAATAAATATTTAATTATTATATTATTAGCCCAATAAAAATGGTTTCAATATTTATCATTAATTAAAATTTATTTTAATAATTTTATTTCTTATTAGAATTGAAATTGATATATGTAATAATTTGAACAATTTCAATATTTTAAGAATATAATATGAGATATCTCTCATATCAAATTAAGTACAAATATACAAAGTGATTGATATAAAAATGGAGTCCCTAATTTTAACAATTAACTTTTAAAATTGATAGTCTTAAATATATATTAAAATTTTAATATAATATCAGAGCATAATTTTTTTTTTTGGAAGGACAAAATGAAACTGATTTCATTATGCAAACAAGTTGGTACATAAAAGGATCTCATCCCAGAACCGCAAGCTGGAAAATCTAAAAGAGTTTCGAGCCAAATTATGAGCCATACAGTTATGCTGTCTTCTAATCCAACGAATAGCAAAATCTGGTCCACTAGCTAAAATGTTCTTGCAATCACTAACTATTAAATCAAAGGAAGAGAAATCAGTATCAGAAGAAAGAAGTGCAGAGACCAATTGTTGGGAATCTGTAAATATGCAGCCAGAAGAATGTAAATTTGCAGCTGGCCAGGAGAGAGCAGATCGTAGTGCAGTAGCTTCAACAGTCTTCGAGTCCATCAAGCCTTGTATAGTACCTGATATTGCTTTGATTAAAACTCCTTCATTATCTTCGAAAATTATACCAAATTCGGCAGCTTGAATGTCTTGGAAAATGGCACCATCGCAGAAAGCTTTCCCCTCAATAGCATCATCATATTCGACCCGGTGCTGTCTGATATCCGTCGCTCTGTCAGTAGACCGACCGTCTGCACATACACTTTGCCTCCATTCTTGCAGCAGAGACCTCGTCCGTAACTTAAACTCAGGGACAGTCCAGGGAATGCCTCTCCAAATGGCATCGTTCCTAGTCTACCAGAGGTGCCATGAGACCACCGTAGCTTTTTCAACTTTTGTTGTGATTGATGTCTGAAGTATCTACAAAAAGGAAGCTTTAAAAATTCTATTATTAAAATTATATTAGAGCATAATTGATTCTTATGATAATTGGTGCTTTCAAATTTATATTAATTACTTTATGCATTTGTACTTAATAAAAAAATGTATATAGGTTATTAAAATAAAAATTTATAGAGATTATTTAATTAATTGTTAAGTCATGTGAGTGCATGAAAAGTGCTACAAATTAAAGAAAAAAGAATTTATATTTATAGTTGTGCAACTATGAGATCATATAATTGATGAATGATGAATTAGTATCTTGAATACTTTTAATTCTATAATTATTATCCTTAGTTATTGTTATTATTATTATTATTATTATACATATATATATATATATTATAATCAGTGCTTATGCGAACTCGACCTTGTGAATCCATTGCAATGTAATTTTTTATTTTTATTTTTGAACTGATCCATTGCAATGTAATTCCACTCATAACAATCGAAGACCATCCAAATTTAATTTAAATTTCTACAATTTACGATAGGCCCAATATTAAGAACTGTCCAATGATTTTTTGTTTTGGATAAAAATCTAATTTAACTACTTGTCTACTTCACATGTATTTTTCTTTTGTTACAATTTTATAAATTTTGATTTGAGACTTTTATTTTTATATGATTACATACATAGTGTAACATAATATGTAAAAATTATTAGATATTGCACTGAAAAGTAAGTGCAATTAATTACGTCTAATTTGATTATTTTCCTAAAAATCTATTTAGCATTATTATTTCAAAATGATTGATAAAATTATCATTTCACAGTATTCATTTGAATTTAGCATGTTCTACTGATAGAATTCTTCTTCTTTTTTTTTTGTTTGAAAAAAATCCAAAAATATCTAATGCCTCTCAAATAATAACAATTAAAATAATAAATAACAGAGAAAACAACAATATTTCATTGGAAATATTTGTGAATTATATATATATATGTATGTATATTTCACCGTGTTTCAATTGAATTGATTTTTTTATGGGAAAAAAGAAAAGAATAGTTTGACTACGTAATTTCTATATATATTTTTGGAGGGGCATTTTGTCAAAGTGATTAGACCCCACAACGTGTGACCCATACGAAAAATAACAGATAATAACACACATTTAATTTTAACCAATATATAATAAACAAATGCTATTTAAGACGGAAAGTGGCTGCCTTTGTTTAAAAAAACAAAAGTTAAGAAACTTTCTTCTTATTATCAAAAAAGAAAAAAAAATTCTTTTTTTTAAGGGAAGGAAAAAAAATTGTTAGGTGTAGTTAGAAAGATGAAAGAATGAACAATTCCTCAACCATCCAATTTCTTCTTCAATCTTCGGGCTTCTATTAAAAAATATAAAAACAATAATGTAATAATAAACACCGTATTTATTATAAATTAATAAATATGTCTTTATTTTATAAAATTTTTAAAAAAATAATTATTTTTATTAAAAATATAAATTTATATATATTTTTATAATTTTTTTATTTTAATATGAAATATATTCTTATCCGTCTAAAATTAATAAACACATATTATATTTGACAAGAATTAAAAAATATTTTTTTATTAAAATATAAATTTTTATATATTTTATCATAATATCTTTATTTTAATATGAAATATTATTATTAAATATTTATAACAAATAATAAATATAGATATAATAGAAATTTAATACATTAATTAATTTATTAAAAAGAAAAAGTGAAATATAATTTGGAAAAAAATAAAAAATATATCTTTATTAATATAGAATAGGAGAAAAATTGGCAATTATTTAATTTTTAATTCAAATTAAATAATATTTAAAAATTAAATTTAATAAATCTATTTTTTTTATATAAATCATTTTTAGTCACTTTTTTTTATCAAATTTTAATATAGTTATATATCTAAAAATTTAAATTTAAAATTTATAATTAAGTTAGTTTAGTCTCTTTATCAATTGGGACATATATATATATATTTGGATAAAAAAATTTAAAATTTAATAAAGATTTTTTGTCCATAAAAGATAATAAATTAAATAATAAAAATAAAGAAAATGCCACGTATCTTTAGAAATGTAATAGAAACTTCCCTAAGAAACGACCAAGAAAACGCCAATTCCCATTACTCTTTCTTTTATTATGTATAAAAATTTCTCTTTTCCTCTTTTTTTCTCACTCCATTTTCTTGAAGAAATTTAGAGAAGTTAAAAAAGCATGTTGTTTTTTTCTCAAAAGAAAAAAAGCGTGTTGTTTTTGTCTCTCTCTTTCTTTCTTATCACTTTGGCTTGATCAAGAGAAACAAAAGTGTCTGTTCAAAAAAAAATAGTGGGCTTTTATAATCTATTTAATATATATATATTTTTCAATTTTCTTTTCTAGTGCTGTTTCTGAAAATTTCTAGAACCCCCATATCATAACTCGGTTTCTCTCTCTTTATTTCCTTCTTTATAAAGTCCCGAACACGAAACGAGATGAAAGAATTAGTTGCCTCTGGGAATCGTAAATGAAGTTATGGTCTTGGGTTTATGGGTTTTAATTAAAATCGCCATAGAATTCATCTTATCAACAAACAACATCCATGGAAACAGATAGGCAGAAACTCTCTCATACTAATCTTGTTTGTTCTAAATTATCTTTCCTTTCTGGGTTTTATTGTTGGGGTTGGGAATTCTTGACTGCTCTCTTGCTTTTTAGTTGCTCCGTTTAAACGATATCTGTTAGTAGTATAAATAGTATTGCAGTTTTATTGAATTTAGATTTGATCTTAGTTTTTTTCAGATTTTGGTTTAATTTGGTTCTTGGAAATTGGAGTTGGGTGGGTTGGGTTGTTGAAGGATAAATCGGGAAATTTAAAAAAATGGCGCAGAGGTCTGTTCCGGCGCCGTTTTTGACGAAAACTTATCAGTTGGTGGATGATCCAAGCACTGATGATGTGATTTCTTGGAATGAAAGTGGCTCAACTTTTATCGTCTGGAAAACTGCTGATTTTGCTAAAGATTTGCTTCCTAATTACTTCAAGCACAACAATTTCTCTAGCTTTGTTCGCCAACTCAACACTTACGTAAGTTCAATTTTTTTTTCTCCTTTACATTAATTTCTTGATTCTTTACCACTGCTTGTTTTCTTGATTCTTGATGCTTTTGAGGCTTTCTGTATCTGTTCTTGTTTGTTTGTTTGTTTCTTATGTTGACTTATTCTTCAAAACATTTTTAAATATAAATAAATTTGTTTTGGTTTGTGTAGTGGGTAGTGAATAGTGATGTTTAGTTTTTAAATCCGAGGAACATTGTCAATCGACTCTTTGATTTTCCCGGTAACCAAACAATATTAATATTGAGGCCAAAAAATAGAATTTTGACTAGCTCGAAACGTTTCTTGAATTCAATTTGTTGGTGGTTAGGCGATCAACAGTAATAATAGGAAAAAAAGAACTCACCGGTGATTGGTTATTTAAAAGTGTGTGATGTCGATTTTACCCTGTGTTTCCACTTGTTAATTGATATTAGGTGAGGGATATAGTTGGCTTTTGAGCTCTTTATTTCTTGGAAGTTTGCATGTTGAGAAAACCTCTATGTACCAATGTCAGTGGATACTGGATACAGCTTTGTGAATTGCAGATGGGTCCCTGTGAATCATTTAACAAAGCTTTATTTTTTATTTATTATCTTATTAAATACATAAATACAATAACAATAATTTTCATATCAATTTTAGCTAAAAGTCACTTGTATCTAATTTATTTATTTTCCTAAAACGCATAGGTATTTATGTTGAATTAAATTAGTGGTTGAATGAGTATTAAGAAATTATAATATTCTGTGTGTGGAAGAAATGGATGTTGAATATATTTGAATTGTGCAAATAAAACTTAATTTTGATATATTTAGATGTAAAAATCATCAAGAGATTTTATTCAAAATTAAATTAATTTCTTTTTTTAAAAATAAAAAATAAAAAATTCAATTGCGTACAAATTGAGAAACTTCTAGTTAGACCAATTCCGCATTCGAAAAATAATCTCTTTCTCAGCTCTTTGTTTGGCGGCGCAGATTTTCAAACCTAACCTAAACATGTGTGCGCCACGTGTTTCTTCCTAATCTTGGCCCCAACAACTCACCCGATTTACTTTCCACCCTTTTTTTTTAACTCACCGCCGATTTTATTGTTTTGCAGGGCTTTCGAAAGATCGTGCCCGACAAATGGGAATTCGCCAACGAGAATTTTCGTCGAGGGCAGAAGGAGCTTCTTTCCGAAATCCGACGCCGCAAGACAGTGACTCCAACACCGACCCAAAGTCCTGCCTCCGGAAATGCTGGCGAAAGAGCAACTCCCTCACCATCGAACTCTGGCGAGGATCTCGGATCTACCTCAACGACGTCCCCCGATTCTAAGAATCCAGGATCAGTAGAGACGGCGGCAACCATGGCGACAACAACGCAATTCGCCGATTTATCTGACGAGAACGAGAAATTGAAGAAGAACAATGAAATGCTTAGCTCAGAGCTCGCACAAGCTAAGAAACAGTGCGACGAGCTGATTGCTTTCTTGACTGATTTTGTGAACGTAGGGCCCGATCAGATCAATCGCATCATGCGGCGAGGAAACAACTGTGGATCCAGCCTTGATGGATTGGTTAATGGGGCCAACAGTGAGGTTGATGATCAGGATAATGATGAAAATGGAAACAAAGATGATGATGAGGATGGTGATGGTGATGGTGGTGGCGATGAAGTGGAGAGTTTCAAACTTTTTGGGGTTATGTTGAAATGTAATAAGAAAAAGAGGGGTCGTGATGAAAATATAGGTTTTACTGGGCCCCATGCGAAGGAAATTAAGATTTGCAACTAATAGGAGTCTAGGAGGTGGAGGTGTGCATGGTAAAGAACCATGCGCGTGCGGGCACTGTGTTTAGGGAATATATAATAATAAACGAATAATAAGGTTGCTGCTGTGTTGGGTGAAGATCTGAGGATAAAAAGGTCTTTTAGCCCTTCTTTTTATTTGTTTTCAAATTTCGAGTAGAAAAATACTTCCATGCTTCTGTAAAACATGCACACTGGATATATTTTGGGAATAACTTTTTATGTGGTTAAATGTGTTATTATTATGCATGTTGTTTTTATTTTTATTTTTATTATAAATATCAACATTTTCTCAGGCATGAATAAATTTTGAATTAATTTTTTGGATTTTTTGTTGGAAATATCAACAAAATTATATTTCAGCACAAGATGTTTGCAGGGATCTTTTTGTGTGAATATATACAAGTATATATGTATATAAGGTTAATTATATATATATAAAGTCAGTTAGAAAGTTATTTTTTTTTTGAACTAAATTATAAGGTTACTATGTCAAACGTATATGATTGTTGTTGTCTATTAGTATATTTAGAAATTGATTATAAATTCCACATTAATTCATATTAATCAATATTTTTTTTATCTTCTTAACTTACACTTTTGTCAGGCCCGTCTCTTGGGGAAGCACCATGAGCAGTTGCTCAGGACTCCCAAGGCAAGCCATCAAAATTAAGGGCCTAATTAAGAGTAAAAGGCAAACTAAATTAATTCCTTTATCAAACTAAATTAAGGATAAAATGTAAACTATATTAATTCAAGAACTAATTTTAAAATTAAGGGTAAAATTAAGTTTAAAAAATTTTAAAGTAATTAAGGGTATAAATTAAGGGCCTAATTAAGGGTAAAATGCAAACTAAATTAATTCAAGAACTAAATTAATTTTGAAATCCTAATTAAGGGCCCACCCCCGATACATTGCATTTAATACAAGTTGCATTTATTAAAATTAGGGGTCCATATCTTAAATTCTGCTCGGGACCCCTAAAATGTCCAAGACGACCCTGACTTTTGTAGTCTTTATTTTAGTTTAAAATGCCTATAAGTATATTAGAGGTTTAATATATTAATTAACTTATTAAATGATAGTATATAATTTAGAAAAAATAAATAAAATGTTTGTTTGGGGGTATGTTTTATATCGTTTTTCAAAATTATCAAAAGATAATATTTAATTAATTTAATTAAAAATGATACTAATATAGATTATATATATATATTACAATATACTAGAAACATTTAATAAAACGTATAATTAAAATCTATAAAAAGTATGGACGCAATTTTAAAGTTACTAAAAATTATATAATATGTTCCTAGCTATTTGTTAAATAGTGATTATAAATTATAATTCTTTTATGTTGTTTTAATTAGTTTTTTTTTTCAGTCTGTTAAAAAAAAATAGTATTTTTTTTAAGTTAGCATTCAATAGTTTAGAATGATACACTTTAAACGGAGTAAAGTGTTGATATTCGACACTTTTTCAACATCGATATTTATTCAATATTTATCCGATACATAACGAATACTTCTCATATATATATATTTTTATTATTATTTTGTGGATACTTACTTTATATATTTTTATACGTATCTTATTTTTTATTTTTTTTATAAGTTAGAACATGTATAGGACAGGGTAAAAATATATTTTATAATATTTTTAAAAATATTTTAAGATATATTTTATCGTAAAATTTTATTTATATAATATTAATAAATTATTAACTAAATAATTATAATTAATTTTAACTATAAAACTTTTTTTATTATAAAAAAATTTATTTTTTTTCTTTACATAATTATATCTAAATATAAATAAACTAATATATATTTATTTTGAATATTTATTTTTCTTTCCTTATATTTTTATAACTTAATATATATATGTATGTATGTGTATATAATTATATTAATATATAAGTGAACTATTATATATTTATTTTTAATATATATTTATCTTTTATTATATTATATATATAAATATATCTCATCCATATTATATTTTTATTTTTTAAAAATTATTATATTAATATATTTATATCATATTATATCTATATTCTGTATTTATATCCGTGATTCACAGATAGTATGTTTTAAAATTATTGAAATGAACTTTTAAAAAGTTCATTGTAGAGTTTTATTAATCGTTGTTAATAGGTCTATTTTTCATTCTATTATTGATTATTGTAAATTTTTTTAAAATAAAAATATAATATTTTTTATGAATTAAAAGATAAGCCAATATGATTTCTTATTATTTTACCAAAATATCAACTTTTAAACGTGGAATTTTTTTTTTTCACGCATTGTTCTTTGTCAATACTTTTGAGATAGAGGGGCGGTGTGTGTAATTTTGAAACAAAGAGGCATTGTTTCAGAAAATTTGGAAACTAATCAGTAATCACAGCCAATTGTTGATTAACAAGAATTTATCATTTCCTTTTTTTGTGGGTAAAATCATTTTCTTCTTATTGCTGCAAAACATAAATAAAAGATGAAAATATAAAAAATGTTATACGAGAAAAATTTTAATTTTAATTTTTAGATTTCTGAAAAACAAGAAAGGGATAAAAAGCATACAATTTCTCAAAAAAAAAAAAAGCCTAAAAACAAAATTGTGGCTGTGGCTAAAGAAATATAGATTCAAATACAATCAATAATCCATGGCTGTTAGCTTCTGCCAAATTTTACACTTTCCATCTCTTCCTAAGCTTCCTTCTTCATTTAAATCGTCAAGAACTAATAAATTCCGTGCCGCTTCAGCATCATTGGAAATGGAGTTCCACAATCAGGCACGTTCTAAATACTTGGAGTTCCCTTTTGTATCGATCCCGCACAGAGATCTGATGGTTGATGTTGTATCCACTGTAGAGAATCGCCTGGACTCGCAACTCCTCCCTTGTACTCTTCCCCTTGATTTACAACATTTGCAAAACGACAGTGGATCCGCTCAAGCCACGCTTTACGTTAGATCCGGCAACCAGTCCTCCGCCGTATGTGAACCACTTTCTCTCCTTTTCGGTTCTATTATTTAAAAAAATTAAATTACTCTTAGTATTATTTTGATTAATTTAGTTCAGATCATTGAGATTTATAAACGAAGTAAATTGGCCAAATCGAATTTATTTAATAATTTATTAATTTAACCTAATTTAAATTTATTTAATCTTTAGTTTGAAATGAGTAAATAAATTTACCTGAATTTTTATGTTGAATTTATTCAGTATTTTAGATGATATTGCCAGGTTGATTTTATATTGGGAAGTTGGTTACGTTGCGAGCTGCCAACTGGTGGAGCAATGAACATAACAAGCCTTTCCGCTTATTTAAACCTTTCAACTGATGCACCAAACTTCATAGTTGAGCTCATCCAAAGTAGTCCAACAACACTAGTATTCATTCTTGATTTGCCTCCTCGAAAAGACCTTATTTTTTATCCAGACTATCTCCAAACTTTCTATGAAAACTCTCAAATAGAAACTAGTAGGCTAATGCTGCAAAGACTCCCAGATGTTCAGCTCTCTGTCTCTCCATCACTTTATCTTCGTAGCCTTCTCTCACCTACAGCAATAACGATTCGCATAGAAACTGATAGTGCAGACCGTGTTGAGGAGATTATAAAAGAACATTTAAGTCCTGTTGCCAAGGAAGTTGTCGGGTTTTGGTTGGATAATTGTGCTTGTGGATTAGGGAGAGAAGTGAATATTGAAGAGGAGGAAAGGGCTTATTTGAAGAAAAGGGATGAGCTTATTAGAAAGAAAACTATTGAGATTGATTTGGGATCTAGTTTTGCAAGGTTGTTTGGGCAAGAACTTA
Source organism: Garcia nutans (assembly GCA_947685225.1). Lineage (NCBI taxonomy): Eukaryota > Viridiplantae > Streptophyta > Magnoliopsida > Malpighiales > Euphorbiaceae > Garcia > Garcia nutans. The sequence continues at coordinate 3,489,608 of CANTUV010000059.1, read as the reverse complement.
GTGATAGAGTTTGGGGAGTTATAAGGAATGTTTATAATGTCTGAGCTTTATAAAGGTAATACATTTCTTTTCTTTATATCCATTACTCTGTCACAATTGGGCTATAATGGCTTTTCGTTTGGGTTCCTTGGATGATTACATATATTATCTTAGGGAAATATTGTTAAATATATTTTCAGTTGAGACATAATTTTGGAGTTGAAAGTCTGTTAAAAATAAATAAATTTCATTACTACTACTATTGATTTATTTAGTCTATTTGTCTGGTTCTTGATTAGTTTGTTGCATTAGCAATTATGTAAATATATTTAATATTATGACGATAGGATGATGTATAAGCTATGTAACCATTCAAATCATAGTTTCAGTCACTATCAATATAAATTTATAAATTCTCTTTGAATTTTAGTTTTGTTATTGCTATTAGTTAAAATATTGGAAAGAACCTTATTCTGTGCTGCAAATCATTTTATATTTGAATTATATTTTTTTAGATGGGTATTGAATGAATTTTAAGTTTATAAGGAATGTCATAAGCAATTTCTTTTTATTTAGAAGGCAAATAATTGATAAAGCTACCATGTAAGTTTTGTCCATTTCCAAGACTGAATTGTTGCAAATTGAAATTCTAGTTGGATTGTAATCGAAAAAATTGTAATTTTTCTTTGCAAATGTTTTTATTTAATGTATAGATTAGATGAGATCGATATTAATTTGAATCTATGTCGAAATTAATCGGAATCTAAGTAGATAAAAAAATAAATGAATAGACTCCTATATTCCAATATCTAACTTGTTAAGTGAGCTGAGATGGACAAACCTATAGAAACCATAAATATCAGAGTGATAGCTTGATTTGTGGTAGCGGTTAGAATTATTAATGGCCGTCAGCCTCTCCAAGAGTTACGATCTCCACTCTCCTTTCCTTTTATTTCTTCTTCACCTTCATTATTCAAATCTTCATCATCAAGAACCAAACCGTCTGCTGCTGCATCAGCATCTTCATTGGAACTGAAGCTATCATAGCTGTGCAAATTCCTCAAGTACCCTTTTGTGAGTAATTTCCTCCATCTGTCTTCGAATTTCCTTCTTTTTGCTTATTTGATGTTTATATATATATATATATATATATATATTTGGTGTAACTCATTCTTTCGGAATATTATTGGGTAGGACCACAAAGATGGTAAAGCTTTTCCTACTGAATTTTAATAATGATTTATAAATCTGAACCTTTTCCAGCTCGTGCTATTAACTGCTGGATTCGGCTTCGACAATTAATCTAAAGATTGTAGGCCCAACGTAGTTTTGAGATGATTTCTAGTTCATCAGGATGGCTTCAATTCATTGAGATTGCTTAGCATTTGATCTTGTCGATGCTGTTAGTAATTGGTTGCTGGAGGAACTGACATATTTCAGTATTTAGTTTACAAGAAAATTCTAAAACTGCATGCATTTTCCAGAAATCTTATGGCGTTGGATATATGCCTTGCAATTCTGATATCTGAAGCCATTTTATTAATTCTGTAGTTATTACTTGTTGGTTATGTGCCTTGCAAAATGTCTTCCTGTCTAATGCTTCTTGTTCTATTTGGCAGGTTGCTTTCACGTTAGGAAATTGTCTACAAGCTACTGATAAGGATGAAGCTCATAACTGAATTTTGTTGTAACTGCAGTTTGGTATTATGTAGATATTAGCTGTATATTTCTTCTTATTTTTGTAATTCAGTTTCTATCTCTTCGCAGCTGTTATCTTTAGCTGTTGTCATTGTATCTTATATATATGTTTTGGATTTAATGAATAGTATGTGTGTGACTTTCTCATCATTATTCTTCATGGTATCAGAGCTCTCTAATCCTAAAATTTTTCTTCTTTTTCCTACCTATTTTTGCTGCTGAAATCCATGACGAGTAATCAAGTTACCATTCCTAGTACACAACAGCCAGATCAGCCTCTCACTGTCATCAACATTACCAATGCTATCAAACTCACCTCTACCAATTACTTATCATGGAAGCTTCAAATGGAAGCTTACTAATTGGATATGATATGTACAAATTCATTGATGGATCTTATCCTGCTCCTTTACCTACAATCACAGCTAACAGCAAAACAATCCCCAATCCAGCATATCTCACATGGTTTCGGCAAGATAAACTGATTTTTGGTGCTCTTGTTGGTTCTATTACTCAAACCCTTGTTCCTTTGATCAATCAATCTAAAACTTCAACCGAAGCTTGGCAAGTTTTAGCCAATACCTATGCAAAACCCACCCGTGGACACATCAAACAAATCAAACAACAACTCAAACATATCAGCAAGGGCACACGATCTATTACTGATTATATGTTGTTCATCAAAGCACGAGCTGATGAACTAGCTGCCCTTGGAAAACCCATGGGTCCTGAAGATCTCATTGAAACAATTCTTGATGGACTTGATAAGGAATATAAATCCATCATCGAGGTTGTCAATGGGCGTGATACACCAATCTCTTTCGATGAACTTCATGAGAAACTCATCAACAAAGAGCTTTCTCTGCGCACTCAAAATACAGATTCCTCAACTTTTCCAGCCACAGCCAACCTGACTCAGTCCAGAAATTATCATCAACGCCAACCTCCACGAACCCAAACCTGGTTCTCTTCGTCTTCCCCTTCTTTCAACCACACAAATTCAACCAGCAACTCCAATCGCCCTCCACCACGACCGTACCTTGGTAAATGTTAGTGGTGTGGTACCAAAGGACATACTGTCATGCAATGCTCAGAATTTAAGAAAATTTTACCAGCATCCCAACAGTTGAGAACCTCTCAAGCACCTCCATGGCAACCACAGGCTCATACAACCACAGTTAATAGCTCTTCAAATCAGAATTGGCTTCTAGACAGTGGTGCTTCTCATCATGTCACTGCTGACATTGCAAATCTCTCTCTCCATAGTCCGTATGATGGTCCTGATGATATTGTAATTGGTGACGGAACAGGACTGCCAATTACACATACTGGTTCTCATTCACTTGTCACTCCTACACATAAATTTACTTTAAACAATGTTTTATGTGTACCGCAAATCCAACGAAACTTAATTTCTATTTCTCAATTTTGCCGCACCAATAACACATCTATTGAATTCTTACCTGATTTTTTTTTTGTGAAGGATCTCCGTGTGGGGAAAGTTCTTCAACGAGGTCGAAGTAATGCTGGTGTGTATGAGTGGTCGGCATCATCTACCCAAGCTGCTCCAATTTTAGCTTTCTCCAGTGTCAAAACTACATCCTCGGTGTGGCATCACCGGCTAGGTCATCCTTCTGCTCCAATTTATCAACATATTGTTTCTACTTTTCATTTAGAAGTCATTCGTTCACCGTCTTTTATTGAATTTTGTAATTCTTATCTGCGTAATAAAAGTCATAAACTACCATTCTCTTTTTCAGCTCTCGTTAGTTCAAATCCTTTAGAAATCATTTTTTCAAATCTTCTACTGTCTCCATTTATATCCTGGTATATGTCGATGATTTGGTAATTACTGGTAATAACTCCACCGTTATTCAACAATTTATTGTCACGCTTGGTCAACGTTTCTCATTGAAGGATCTTGGCAACTTGCATTATTTTCTTGGGGTCGAAGTGTTGCCACATCCCAATAGGTTATTTCTTTTTCAAAGACAATATATTAAGGATCTTCTGCTACGGACTAATATGGCAGAAGCTAAATCTGTCTCTACTCCCCTTGCAGCTGATACACAACTCACTCTCATGTCTGGTGCATGTCTCTCTGATCCGACTGAGTTTCGTGTTGTTATTGGGAGTCTACAATATTTGTCTCTAACACGACCTGATGTTGCTTTTGCTGTCAACAAATTGTCTCAGTATATGCACAAGCCTACTAGTGAACATTGGGCTGCTACGAAACGACTACTTCATTATCTATGTGGCACTATGGACTTTGGCATACTTCATCGTCAACCATCTCTCTCCCTTCATGCATTTTCAGATGCCGACTGGGCGAATAACAAAAATGTTTATACCTCCACTGGTGCCTACATTATCTATCTTGGTCGCTCTCCAATTTCATCGAGCTCCAAAAAGCAACGTACCGTAGCACGGTCCTCTACTGAGGCTGAATATAGATCAGTGGCCACTACCTCAGCTGAACTTCGTTGGGTCTGTTTGTTGCTTACTGAGTTAGGGATCACTCTATCTCAAATTCCAGTTATCTACTGTGATAATATCGGTGCCATGAACTTATGTTCCAATTCTATCTTTCATTCTCGCATGAAACACGTTGCTCTGGACTTTCATTTCATTCGTGAACAAGTACAACAAGGTACGTTACGTGTTTCTCATGTGTCTTCCACTGACCAACTTGCATATGCACTCACAAAACCTTTACCACGTACTCAGTTTCACACTCTCAGGCTCAAGATTCGCATGTCCTCTCGGCCATCCATCTTGCGGGGGCATGATAAGGATAAAGCTCATAACTAAATTGTGTTGTAACTGCAGTTTAGTATTATGTAGATATTAGCTGTATATATCTTCTTATTTTTGTAATTCAGTTTCTATCTCTTCGGAGCTGTTATCTTTAGCTGTAGTCATTGTATCTTATATATATGTTTTGGATTTAATGAATAGTATGTGTGTGACTTTCTCATTATTATTCTTCAGCTACCAACTGGTGCAGCTTCACAACAATAATGATTCAGAAACTTCCTACGAAAACATGAAGTTGGATGCACGCAAGCAAATGATTCAGAAGCTCCCAGAGGTTCAATCTAAAAATTAAAAACCTTAAATGCGAACAAACATTTGGTTCAATGGCCTTGATAGTCCACTACAGGGCTTGATAATTTACTTGGCTGGTTGCCCGTATTGTTTGTGGGTCTTGCTTGCCTTATCGGTCGATGTCCAAGGTTTCATAACGTAATTAAGTTCATTAGTTAAAAGTCATAATGTCTAATAGCGATAATTGCTGTTCCATTTTTTGCTTAATTAACAAAATTAAAGGAAGGCAAGAGGAAACTGGAAATGGAGGATTGAATTTTTTAGGCAAATCACCTGTATATGCATATATTTTCAACACTTGTGTATCTCATTTGACTAGAAAAAAAAACTAGAGAAATTATATGCATATATTTTCAACACTTTTTTTATCAATTAAATATATAAATTCTTTAAATTATATCAATTTTAATATTTGATTATACTTGAGTAAAATCCGTGACTGGATGCAATTAGATAAAGAACATTCTTGTATTAATTAATACAAAATAAACAAATATAATTTTATTCTCATATTTAAGAGGAATAAAATTATTTTTTTAACCATTACTGAAATAGAAAATTCGGTCTTTAGCCAAAAATTAAGTGGGAAATTGAAAATTTATATACGTGATTGTGTAAATAAAAGTCATAATTATATATCTATCATGCAAAAAACAAAAAACAAAATAGATCTTGACTTTAAAAATTTTGATCATTAACTGAGTGCTATCTAATTAAACAAAAAAATTAATTGAAATAATTTCTAAGTACATATATTTAATTGTTAAATATAAATAAAATAAAATAATTAACAATGCATCAAGACTAATTAATAGCAATAAATATATTTTACTAAAAAACCAGGCCTAATTAAATTGAAAAACTACAATTTAGTTATTCATTAATTGTGAATAATTAGTTGTTCAATTACTAATTAAAAAATAATTTATATATTTTAATGCTATATATTACTAATAAAAAGCAAAATATATAAAAAATCACATTTTATAAAATTCAATTTGATTTTAAAAAAAAAAAAATTGGGTATTAATGACTCCTACGACACTCCCATAAATTTTTTTCTTGTTTGGGAGTAGAGATTGGAAGGACAGAAATGCTAATTTCACTATAAAGCAGAGGCATATAGGGGCCCACTGATGACTACATCGATGATACAGCAGTAGCCACCTTGATTTCGACACGTAGCCAAGAACAGATAGATCTGATGATGGCATAAATTAAACTGACAAATATCCCCCAAACCTTTTAATTAAAACTGATATATTTTCTATCAGACACGTGGGTATTCTCCACGTGGATGTGTCGTCTTCGTAGATTTATCTCTGGTGCGGATTCAATTTGAAATATGATTTTTTTATAAATATTTTATTTTCTTAAATTATTTATAATTTTAAAAATTATTTTTATGATTTTAAATTTATTATTATTTAAATAACTAAACTTATTTAAAAATATAACAAATAATTCATTTATAATTTAATATTCCTTCAACAAAACATGTTTCTCGCGGAATGATTAATTTTATTGTACTATAAGTATTACTGAAAAATATTAAACACATTCAAATCGTTTGTAAAAAAAAAAGGTATAACGGTAAGTGGATATTTTTTGCATAAATTTAGATTTGATTATTTCCTCTTTAAATTATAATACTAATTAAAAAAACATTAAAAACATCCGAAGAATTCTATTGTAATTTTGATGTATTTTTATATTTAAATGAATTTTATTTATTATCAAATTTAAAAAATTTAAAACACAGCTATGTTTGTAACTTATTTTATTGTCCATTATAATTGGGAATATTATCATATTGTCAAAAGACTTACTATGCCAAAATTCCCAAGCTAATAAGCAAGTAATGGACACGAATTAAATAAAAAATTATATATAACATCTGAAATTTTACCTTAGCCGATTAATTTTTTGGTAAACAATTTTGATTTGAATTTTCTTACTTAATATTAAAATATATTTATTTATTTAAAATGAATAGTGAGCTTGCATTTTGGAAGGATTTAATTAATTTAAATTCCTCCCAAAAGAAACAAAAATAAAAATAAAAATAAAAAGTGGAGTGTGGCGAAAGAGAATTCAGAGATGTGGCAGTCGAAACCTGAAAAACCACGCAAAAACGTAACTCATTACAGCTATGTTATTTTTGGCTGTTGACTCAATAATCAGATTCTTGGGGGTTCCAGAGCTCCTTTTTAAGGACACCTGTTACTTAAGGAAATCATTTCTGTGACGTAACCTGCACAATTTGTTAGCCTCAAATTAATCAAACACTAATTTTAATTAATTTACTTTTTTTTTAATTGAAACTTTTATCATTCAAAAACAAATTATAAGAAAAAAAAATAAAAGAAATGGATCAACTATAAATTTTGGTAATCAAATAATCCTTGCACTCAACTTATGATTCGTATTTAAATTCGTATTACAAATACATCAATTATAAAACTGATAACGGAATTATCCTATATACTCAATTTCATATTTCAAAAAAAATTACATCAAAAAAATATATAGTTCTATTCAGTTGGATTTTGAAATGGAAATTTTCAATATATATATATATATATATAGATGTATATTTTCGTCTTTTCCTTTTTATTATGATTTAACTGCTAAGTTAAACTTTTAAACTCTTAATTAATAAATTTCACACATAAGATATCAACTCATTATTATAGCATATTGTCTTCCATATAAACACGCCCAGTTTCGCATTTCTCGTTGAGTTTACACACTTAGCTGGCCTATACTGTATTAGAGAGAAAGAGATGGCAATGGTTCTTCTGTATAGTTTTTGCTGTGCTCTTATAGTATTGATGACTATACTTACACTCAAAAGAAGACTACAAGAGAAGAAGAAGAAGAAGAAAAGAACAAACTTTCCACCAGGTTCAATGGGGTGGCCATATATTTCAGAAACTCTACAACTATACTCTCAAAACCCTGATATCTTCTTCTTAACTAGGCAAAAAAGGTTCCTTTAATATCCCACTTTTTTTCTCTTTCTGCAATCTTTGCTTATTACTTACTTATAACAATGATTATTCAATTTTGTTATTTGTTTAAGGTATGGAGAGATATTCAAGAGTCGGATTCTTGGGTGTCCTTGTGTAATGGTGGCTAGCCCAGAGGCAATCAAGTTTGTATTGGTGACACAAGCACACAAGTTCAAGCCAACATACCCACCTAGCAAAGAGAAATTAATTGGGCCATCTGCAATCTTTTTCCATGAAGGGATTTACCATTCTCAATTGAGAAAACTAGTACAAGTTTCTTTATCCCTTCATGTGCTAAACATTTGGTCCTTCGTATTGAAGCTATTGCTATCTCTACCTTGGATTCTTTGTCTATTATTCCTTATGTTATTAACACTTTCCATGAAATGAAGAAGGTTAGTATACTTTTTTTTTATCACTAGTTAATTAATAGTGTCATTAATTATTAATAATTACTTTTTTTATATATTTTTAATATGTTCGGAAAAAAGAAGAAATTGATTCTAAATTTATTTATTGTTAAAAAAATATAGAACAACTAATTACTTCTTTTTCATATGATAGATATGATAGGTATGAGTTTATATAAATATGTATATTAACATATATAGAAATGATTAATTTATAATCTGTATTTTAGTACATGGAGATATAACTTATCATGATAAATATGTATATTTTTCTAAGTAATAAATTAAAGATTGATGTTTTCTTTTTTCACAAATTACTAATTAATAATGTCATTAATTATTTTTTTTATTAAAAATCATTCAGAATCTAAATTTATTATTCAAATAAATATGCATTTAGTATTAGTTTTTATTTAGTTGTTCAATAGTTAATTTCCGGGAAACATGATAATATACATGTGAGTTTATATAGAAATATATATTAATATATATAGGAATGATTAGTTTATAAGTACGTATTTTATTTTTTTTAATTAGATTAGATTATGAACAAAGAAAATATTCTGTTTTATTTTTTTAAAATAATAATAATAATGATAGTCAACAGCTAGCATAGTTATGACAAGTTTCAATCACTACCACATCAGAAAACTCTTTTATTCACATAAATTGGATATCAGTCACAGAACACTTACTATAAATTAACTGTCATAAAAAATTTTAAAAAATAAATAAACAAATAAAACTATAAAATCCTTCTATTTTATTTTAATTATTTTCCAAGTGTGAGTTGTATACTATTGTTTCTTACTATTAATGTACCCATATATCCAATTTTTATTAATGCAGTTCACTTTTGATGTTGCTGTTTTATCCATCTTTGGCAACTTGGACACTTATTATAGAGAAAAACTGAAGATTAATTATTATATTCTTGACAAAGGTTACAATTCTTTCCCAACAAATCTACCTGGACTTTTATAGACTAAATCACTTATGGTAAGTTCACAATTCATTCATTAATTAATGTCGCTAACAATTTTCATTTTCTTTATTATTTTTTGAAATTAGTAAGGTGTAGCTTGTTAGCAAGAAGTGTATATTGTTCCCGTTTAGACTTTAAGTTTGAGTTCTACTTGTCTCTCCTTCCCCATATTAATAAAAAATAATTATTATTATTTTTCCAGATTTCTTGATTTTGAGGATGACTTCTGAATTATTGAACTAAAAACTCATTGATTGCAATTCTTGATTTTCAGGCAAGAAAAAGGCTAAGCCAGATTCTTGGCCAGATTATAAAGGAAAGGAAGGAAAAAGAATTAATTCAGAAAGATTTTTTGGGTTATTTATTGGATTTGAAAGATGAAAAAGGTCAAGTTTTGTTATCTGATGATCAAATTACTGATAATATTATTGGTGTTCTATTTGCTGCTCAGGACACCACAGCTAGTCTCTTAACTTGGATTCTTAAGTATATTCATGATGATTCAAAACTTCTACAAGCCATTAAGGTTTGATTATTTAATTTACTATGTTAATTATTTATATTCTTTTTTTTGGGAAATTAATAATATATAATTATATTTTCTTACTATGTAATAATTAATTAATTAAGTTGATTATTTCAGATAGAGCAGACAGCCATTTATGAATCAAATGGAAGAGGAAAAAATCCATTAACATGGTCTCAAACTAGAAATATGTCCATTACAAATAGGGTATGAATTGTGTATATATATATATAATGAACAATTTCGATCACAAATTAATAATCTTAATAATTAATTCTAATTTTTATTATAATTTATTGATTCGAGCCTTTGAAAATGATTAGCTATTTAAAATTAAGTATGATAATCGCAAATTTTCAGGTTATAATGGAGAGCTTGAGGATGGCCAGTGTTATATCTTTCACCTTTAGAGAAGCTGTTGAAGATGTTGAATATAACGGTGCATATTCTAATTAGCAAAGAGTAAATATAATTTGAGCTAATTATAGTGTTTTGATGAATGCAATTAAATTAATTATAACCCCACCAAAAAAATAATAAGATGGAATTTTCCATTTGAAGAAAGTATCCAAATCAAAATATAAATTTTTCATAATTGTTATACTCTAAATTTTCAAATCTTTGCCAGTGCCAAACATTCAATTATATATATATATATATTTCTTGGTTTCAAGAGTTCAACACTTTCATGTGCTCTTGCCCAACTCTCGCGTACTAATTATCAAATTGCAAATAAATATAAAGGTTTTCATCAATTAATTAATTATCAAAATAAAATTAACTAATGATGTATAATAATTATATATATAATAATAATAATCTTCCTGTGAAGAAATTATTAATTATATAATATGGTTCAACAGGATACTTAATTCCAAGAGGATGGAAGGTACTTCCTTTGTTTCGAAGCATTCATCACAATCCTGATTTCTTCAGTGATCCTCATCTATTTAATCCTTCAAGATTTGAGGTTTAATTATATCTTTGTTATATTTTCTATATACATATATAAATATATATTTGTTGATATCATTTTTTTTAAATTAAAGACTTTGTTGTTTTGCATTCAGGTTGGACCAAAACCCAATGCGTTCATGCCTTTTGGAAATGGTGTTCATGCATGTCCTGGAAATGAATTTGCCAAGCTTGAAATTCTTATTCCCATCCATCATCTAGTCACCAGATACAGGTATATATATATATATATATATATATTGGCATCTCATTTATTTTTTAAGTCAGGTTCTTCAACTATTTGAGGTATCTTCACCTATGGCACACCCGTGATAATCCCAATTAAAGGCTAATAGTATTTTCTTCGGCACTTTAAGGAAAAAAATATATAATATTATTAATTGATAATTGTTGGTGCAGGTGTCAAGTCGTAGGGTCTGCAAGTGGCGTTGACTATGATCCATTTCCAGTGCCTAAGCAAGGCCTTCCTTCTATGTTTTGGAAAGAACTTGCCACCATAGATGGCCAGCACCCAGCAGGCAGCTAGCTAGCTTCAAACATTAATTTTCATGCTTATTTCCTCCATTTAATGTGTCCTTACTTTCCTACAAATTAATAATAATATTTGATATATTTTGGGTTCTAATAACATATTCTTAAATCATCTTATGCTTTTTATTGGGAATTAAATTTCTTTTCTTTTGATTCTGATGGATATTGATGATGATCATCTTCTTTTATCACCACAAATTTATTCATGAATTTTCTTGATGAATTGTCACTTGTGGGTGATATTGAAATGTCGATGGAAGACACAAGACAAATGCAATTAATTTATCGAAATGATCCATCAATTCTTAATTCCTTGACTCAAGGAGATTACTCGTTTCTTGGTATTTCATTTCAAGTCTTAGAGTTATATTATTCTTATAAATACTTACAAATTTAAAATTACAATAAATGAAATATATAATTTAAATTATATATCATATGAATGGATATATATAAATTATCATACAAAAATGATGCAGTTTGGTCTTGATTTCTTCTTTTTTTTTTGTTATTATAACTTAAATCAATGTATACGATAAATAATTAAAATAATTTTTGTGTAAATTATGATAGCTAAACATATTATAGAAGCATAATAATAATTTATAATCTAAATAAATTAAAATTTTAATTTTAGTCATAATAATTATTACAATTTACAATTTAACTAAATTTTTACTTAAATCACTTATCATTAATGAAGAATTTTGGTATGAAAATTTATTTTCAATTATTATCATTTAAATAAATTTATAACCTAACACATAAAACAACCATATCACGACTATTACAATTTAAACCATTAAATTATATAGTGCAATAATTAATTTATGTCCTATGTGTTACATTCCATCAAAATTGACAGAATCTAATGAAATTAGTTTTAAATTTAATTATGAATTTCATCGTTTGAAGCAGCTATAAAGTAAAATGCATATATACGCAATTACTTATAATATTGTAATAAATAGACAAATTCATTTTAGATAAAATATCTTTAGACTATGTGTCCTATTAATTAAAGTTTTTTTTTTTGCTTAATTTTTATTTCTTTTAAATCAGTATGAAAAAAGTTGATTTTATTTTGTTGATACGTAATAAAATCCAAATAACCAACAACATTAATTATAATAAAGGACATTTGATGTAGATATAAATATAATACTCCATTTCTTTTATTTCATTTCTCTTTTTTAATTTCCTTTTTCATGTATAAACGTTTTTCTTGACTTGGTTCAAGTGTTTAGTCAATTTTATGATATATTAGATATTTATTATTTTTCCTTCTCACAAAACAAAGAATAAACTCTGTTCTTAACTATTTTAATTATTGGTTGCTATATACTTATTCCATTGAAACCGTGGCTTTCATAAAAAAAATTATCTTTTTCAAATTACCACTTTATATAATTAAAAAAATTAATTAATTTTTTTCAATTATATATTATCATTAATGACTTAATTAATGAAATAATATTATAGTATTAATAAATTAATAGATAATATTTTAGTTTATTTAAAATAATTTTATATAATATTTAGAGAATTTAATGATTTTTAAATATGTGTGTATAAGTTGAAAATGATGATTTTAACTGAACGGAGGGAGTATATATTTTATCTGACTAATTCTCAAAAACAAAAAGAAAAAACTCATATTCATATTAACAAATACAAATGCATTTATTATTTAATTGGTAACTCCCAATCAGTAACTCATTACCATATTTTAATTGCTTGTACATTTAAACACAAACCGTTTCATTTGATAATTAGTTTTTTTAGGAATGATTAAATAGAAACGAGAAAAAAATGAATTTATGGCTAATAAACTTTTTTCTGTTACCTATTAATGATTATTATAATAATAACTTCAGAAAATTACAAGAATTTGTAAATAGTATACAAAAGTTTTGTATTGTTAATTTTAATATTTTTTTACTTTTTCTTTTTAGTTAGAGTAATGTAATAAAATAAATAAACTTCTAATTTATTTGATACCAACTAAAAAAATATTTTAATATATTAAACATATTTGATTGTAAATATTTTTATAATTGATAAATATCATAATTTTTAATATTATGTGTATTTGTAAATATAAGATAGTCTCCTATATATTAATTTTATTAATATACAAAATTTTCTTTTATTTAAAATAATATAAAATATCACTGTAGCTACAGGTGCTTGTAATATTTTAAAAAAGAAAATAATAAGAAAAATTATACTCATCTTTTAATTTTTGTAAAACTTTTACAAATTTTTCTAGGCATTTTAATCATTTTTTAAAAGTGTACAATAAAAATAAATTTATTATATATAATAATAAATTCATAATAAAATATAAGAATAAGATAAATTTTTAACCTAATTACAAAATCTAATAAATTTAAAAATATTTAAAAATTTTATTGAATTTAATATTTTTAATTTTTGGGACAGATTTGTGAATAACCCAAAATAATATCAAGGAAGAATTACACTGTATACTATAATTTAAGTTTCATTGTCAATTTTAATACCCCTAATTTTTGTTCACTTTTAAACTTTTATTTTTAAAATTTTAACCTTGGTTATATTTTTTTTTTATAAAAATACGTTGTCACTGATAGACTTATGTCGTTGTTGAACTTATGTTGAATGTGTTGCATTTGTTTTATGGGGAAATGAGTATTTGTGGGCTTATATTATTAATGGAGCATTTTTTTATTTTTAAATATTTGTATGTATAAATCTTTTTTTAATATAATTATATTATTATAGAAATAGAATATATAATTATTATAGAGTATTATTATCATTATTTTTTATTATTATAGAAATATTGTTAATATAGAGTATATTATTATTTTATTTAAATATTTTATTTAGAAATAATTTATTTAAAATATATTTTAAAATAAATTTATTAAATTTTAAACTATTCTTATTGATCATTTTATTATTTTTTATTAATTTAATTTAATTACTATATTTTTATTTTTATTTTTTTGGATTTGAGTATAATAATTGAAAATTTTTTTGTTCTTCTAATATAACATATTTTACATGTTCGATAAAATACTTTAAAAAATAATTTTTTTTTTTGTAATTTTTCAGTTTTACATTATATGTCGATATATGTTGGTATATGTTGATATATATTGGCATATGTTATATATTTTTTAATAGTATATATTGATATATTTTATATATGTCGATATATGTTAAATTTTAAAAGAATAAAATGTTATATACTTAGTTATATATTATATAAGTTATATATAATAATATATGCATGTTAAATTTTAAAAGAACTAAAGTATAAAAGTGATATATATTTAGCTTATATATCGATATATGTTGCAAAAGAATAACAGTACATGTTACATATATATAAATATATATTACATATATTTTAACTAAAAAATAATAGCATATATGAGTATATGTCGTTATATGTTACATATAAGTAACTAACTATATGTAGGTATATGTGGGCATATATTATATATATTTTAACTAAAATATACGTAACATATACCTATATATATCTACATATATCATTCTTCAATTAAAGTATATGTAATATATATCCATATATACCATTCTTCAATTAAAGTATATGTAGCATATACCTAGTCAATTTCATTAGAAAATGATTTAATATTCATGAATCCCAAATTTTGAGAGCTCAATGTCACCAAAATAAAATTTAGGAGTTTAATGTCAATAAATTACCAAGTTCATGAACTCCAAAATGTGTGTGTTTTTTTTTAATAAAATGGCTGGTATTATTATTAAAAGTTAATTAAAGCCATTACAAAATTAGGGAGCACATCCAACCACTCCCCAATATAATCAGCATTACGAGACGCCTGTGCAAGATTATGGGCAGCCTCGTTACAACTACGTAAAATATGAGAAAAAGAATATTGGATAGAAACAAAAGACAAGTCTAGAAAGATACTCTTCAAAATGTCTGCAAAAACTGAAATTTCAGCAGTTGAACCATCTTGCAAAGTTCTCATAACCTGGAGATTGTCTTCTTCGTAAACCACATGGGACCATCCATTCAAACGGGTCCAACTTAGAGCTTCTTTCATAGCAATGGCCTCAGCTTCTCTAGGATTAAGAATGCTTGGAACCCGCAAAATTTTGGCAGCAAGAACTCTACCATTTCAGTCTCGAGCTAACATACCAACACCAGAAATTCTGTCATCAACTTTTGTTGCAGCATCAAAATTAAATTTAATCCAAGGAGATGCAGGTTTTTGCCAATAAGAAAGAGAAGAGGAAGACGAGGCTTCAGGACGAGAATTAGCAGCCTTCCAATCTTGCATATACCTCCAAGACTTCAACCAAACTGACAATGGCGAGACCCATTGTTGCCTCCAAACCGCATTATTGCAACAATTCCACAAGTTCCAACATATACAGCACGCAAGCCCCAGGTCACCATCGACGGAGAGGTTAGCCATATCAATAGATATGCTATCTTCTTCCATAAAAAAATGAAAGAAAAAGCAAAGAAAAGCAAAGAAAAGAAGTTCTGAATCAACCTACAATGAGGCGACGAGAAAACCCTTCTCATGAAAGAGAAGACACCAATTGACCCTACCGTAACTCCAAAATGTGTTTTTTCAAAATGTTACATATACTTTAACTAAATAATAATATATTTGGATACATATAGGTATATGTTGCATATACTTTAACTAAATAATGATTTTTGTAGGTATATGTTATATATATATTTAATTAAAGTATGATATATATGGATATATCGTATATAATACATATATTTTAATTGAAAAATAATAATATATGTGAGTATATGTCGGTATATGTGTATATATATTGATATATAACTATCTTTATATTTTTATTTATATGTGGGTATCTATTACATATAACTAGATATATCGAAAAGAATAATAATATATGTTAGTATATGTTATATATAATTAGATATATATAGATATATATTGCAAAAAAAAATAATAATATATATTACATATATGTGAGTATATATCAATATATGTTATATATATTTTAATTAAAGTATAACGATATATACAAATATATATCGATATATATTACATATAAAATATTATTTTTATAATTTATAAGTTTTGTGTATTTTGAAAGTCCAAATTTACAGCATTTTTGAAAAAAAAATTGTGTAAAAGTATTTTTATAAATTTTTATAGTATTTTTGAAAATAAACTTTTTAAATTATTTTTGCAATTTTCCAAAAAAAAATTTAAGCATACTCAAGATAAGCCCAAACAAATCTAGATGTACAACCAATATTTGCTCGATTATATAAAATATGAAAAAACTTTACTGTAAACTCGTTATAATAATTAAGCTAAAAAAAGAAAACCTCAGCATAATAATATAAAAAATAATATGAAAAATTCCAGTATGAATAAATCCATTATTAATAGAAAAAAAAAACATTTTATTTGCATTTTATAATATTTTACCGAAAATTTTGTTGAATTTATTTTCCTGGAAGTTATGCCAAAATTTTGATAATTTTGACTAATTTAGAATGTGATTTAAATATTAACTATAATAATTATATTTATAATTAATTATGCATTAGTTCTAAATAATATTTTTAATCTCGAAATAATTATAATTATAATTATAATTATAATATACGTTTGTATAGAAAATATGCAAAAATATATTGCAATTTTAATATTTAAATTCCAACACAAAATGGTATATTTTGTGATTTCTACTTATACAAAGGTCGCATCACGTATTTTTGTAAATATAAAATTGAAGTTCTGTAATTTTTTTTTTTGAGAAAATAATACTTTATATTATATTTTTAAAAATTTTTATTTTTTTGCTAAAAGTATTTTAGTTATTTTATTATAAATTGTGAAAAATTTATAAACTCGTTATAAACTCATTATAAATTAATTATAAATTAATTATAAACTTATTGTAAATTCTCTGTAAATTAATAAAAATTTGATATTTTGATAAATATTTTATAAATTTTGATATTTTAATAAATATTTTATAAATATGGTATATTTAAAATTATTTTTAATTATTTTTATATTTTTGTCAAAAGCTTTTTTTTTTGTACAGTATATTTAAAAACTGAATTTGTTTTTTAAGTTAATTTTGTAAAAAGCCCTAATATCAAACGCCAAGTGAACTTGGAGAAATGGATCTTGAGCCTAAAATTATATTCTACCAAAACGGATAGTTATAAAACTACCTAAAAATTAAAATAGTTTTCAAATTTATTGCAACTAAATTTTTTTTTTTTTTTAATTTTACGATGGATATATGTTTTATTTGCAATTTTACGGCAAACAATCATGTTGGCAGAGCAAAATAATTTTACACAAGTCTTTACTCAGAAAGTCAATAAATACCGATAGTCCTTTATTAAGGCTTCCATTAGCTTGTCATCTGCCTTATGATCCCCACTCTATAATAATAATAATAATAATAAATTAACATTTAACAAAATGGCGAATGTGAATGAGAAAATTGAACAAAAATAAAATAATTTTAATTATCATTTCCTTAAAATTGTGGGTTCATTTATTTATTTTTTGTGATTTTTATTTATTTTTATTTTTTATATATTTATTTTTTATTTATTTTTTAGTCTATTTATTTTTTTCATATTGTTTATATTATTTACACTGTTTATTTTTTTAACAAGTTTTGAATTAAACTTTTTAAAATATGAAATTAAAAATATGTATATTAAATTTTCACTAAAAATTTAATACTCTTATTTTTTTAAATTTAATATTTTTATACTCATATTCTTTTAAAATTTTACCCGTAAATATCATTATATGTAACATATATCGATATATAACTAAACATATATCGTTTTTACACTTTTATTCTTTTAAATTTTTAACACAAATATATCGTCATATGTAACATTATCGACATATAAATTAAATATATAATATATACTCTCATACTTTTAAATTTTACAAGTATATATTATTATATGTAATATATATCGATACATAACTACACATGCATCATTTTTATATTATTATTCTTTTAAATTTTAATTAGTATATATTTGTTATATGTAACATATACCGATATATAACTAAGTATATCATTTTTATACTCTTATTCTTTTAAATTTTAATAAGTATGTGTTGTTATAACGTATCCCGATATATAACTAAATATATATTACTTTTATATATTTATTTATTTTTTAAATTTAATAAATAAATATTGTTACATGTAACATATATCGATATATAACTAAAAATATAATAAATTTATACTCTAATTCTTTTAAAATTTAATACGCATATATTATTAAATGTGACATATATCTGTATATAACTAAATATTTATCATTTTTATGCTGTTATTATTTTAAATTTTAATAAGTATACATTATTATATATAGCATATACATATATATAACTAAACATATATCATTTTATAGAATTATTTTTTTAAATTTTAACAAATGTATGTTATTTTATCTAATATCTACCGATATATAACTAAATATATATCACTTTTATACTCTTATTTTTTTTAAATTTAACATGTATATGTTGTTATATGTAACATATACCAACATATAACTAAATATATATCACTTTTATATACTTATTTTTTTTAAATTGTAACAAGTATATATTGTCATATGTAATATATGTCAATATATAATTAAATATATATTATTTTTATACTATTATTATTTTAAAATTTAATATGTATATATTTTTATGTGTAACATATACCGGCATATAATTAAACATATAACATTTTTATATTTTTTATTCTTTTAAATTTTAACAAGTGTATGTTGTTATATGTAATATATATTGACGTATAACTAAATATATATCACTTCTATACTCATATTCTTTTAAAATTTAATACATACATATTATTACATCTGATATATATCTACGTATAACTAAATACATATCATTTATATTCTTATTCTTTTAAATTTTTAATACATATAAATTATTATATGTAATATATACCAATATATATTTAAATATATAATAATTTTATACTCTTATTCTTTTAAAATTTAATAAATATATATTGTTATATCGAATATATACCTGCATATAACTAAATATTTCACTTTTATACTCTTATTCTTTTAAAATTTAACATACATATGTTGTTATATGTAACATATACCGACATATAACTAAATATATCACTTTTTATACTATTTATTCTCTTAAAATTTAACACGTACATGTTATTATTTATAATATATACCAACACATAATTAAACATATATAACTTTTATATTTTTATTCTTTAAAAAAAATTAACATATATATGTTGTTACATGTAACATATACTAACATAAAATTAAACATATATCACTTTTATACTATTATTTTTTTAAATTTTAGCAATTATATATTGTTATATATAACATATATATATTTTACTAAATATATATAATTTTTATATTCTTATTATTTTAAAAGTTACATATATTTTGTTATAGGTAGCATATACCAACGTATAACTAAACTTATATCGCTTTTATATTCTTATTTTTTTTATTTTTAATATGTATATATTGTTATATGTAACATATACCTACATACAACTAAATATATACTAATTTTATACTTATATGCCTTTAAAATTTAACATGTATATATTATTATATGTAATATATACTAACATATAATTAAACATATATTATTTTTATACTATTAATCTTTTAAATTTTAACAAGTATATATGAATATATGTTATATACTAACATATAGCTAAATGTATAATTAATAAAAAGAAATATTAAAAAATTTTAAATAATCTAAACTATTTAGTTAACACATTTTCTATAGAATATATATGTTATTTAACCTTAATTAGTATAATTAATTAATTAGTAGGTAACTACGAAATTATAAAAATCACTTCACTTTCACTCAAATCTAAATATTTTAATTTTAAAAATGACTTCAATATTATTAATTGTAATTAAAAAAATAAATATAAAATTTTTATTGAAATTATAATGAAATATAATTTTATTTGTTTTCATTTTCATTTATTTTTATTTTTTAATAAGGTATTATCTAAAATAATTAATATTAATTAGTGTTATGAATATAAATAAAAAAAATATAAATATAAATAACCAAGACAAAGACAAGGAAAAGTAATTAAGAAAGGATATTTATATTTAAAATTTTAGTTCAAGCAAAAAGAAAAAAAGGCATGTATTAAGAAATCCTACAAAATTGAGCAAAAACATGCTAAGAGTAATTTTGTTATATTTTTTAAAAGGCATGTATTTAAAATATGTAAAAAATATACCCATAAAAGTATGAAAAAAATGACATCCTTCACCATATTTTTTAAAATTTTTATTTTTTTACTAAAGATATTTTAATCATTTTATTATAAGTTCGTAAAAATTTATTATAAATTGTGTAAAATTTATAAATTTCATGATAAACTCATTATAAATTATTTGTAAACTAATAAAAATGGTATTTTGATAAATATTTTATAAATATAGTAAATTTAAAATTATTTTTAATTTTTTTTATATTTTGAAAGAGATAGAAAATTGGGAAAATGAAAGCAATGGAATACCACATTATTTTTGTAAATAAAAATTTTAAATAAAGGTAAAAATGATAAAATGAAAGATTAAAAATAAAAAATAAAATAAAAACAGTGTAAATGAAAATGAAACTAAAAAAATGGTGTATGACGTCATTTTGTCAAATTTTTTTTAAAGATCAGAAGCCCAATACATTTCCTACAGTTCAGAGCAACCCCGGCCCAGGCCATAAACAGTCTTCACATTGCGAGAAGACGATCATTGTAATCTCTACGGAGTTGATTTTTAGCTTTCTTGTTGAAGATTTTTCCCAAGCGCGTAATAGCAATTTTATCTCATCATTTGAAACTCTCCAATGGTAACCTCTGTTTATTTTATGTTTTTATTTTATTTTATTTTCGACGTTCAATTTCTGTTCGATTTTGCTAATTTCTATTTGTTTCTTTCAAATCAGATCTATTGTTTTTGGTCATTATAGAGATTAATTTAAAATTAGAAGTCTGATTTCTTTATTGATTTAGTAGTTTGTTATTAGCCCTGTTTGCATAGAAAATTATTGAATTTTCATTTCTTGGACTATTTTTTTGCTATATTCTTTACTATTCAAGAATTGGCACACCAGTTTTTCAAATTCAAGAATTGGATAATTATAATTTCTTGAATATTTCTTTGAATTACGTTTTGAGGAATCTTTTTTTCATGAAAACTTTATTTTACTTCAACAGACAGGTCTTTACAGAGGGGTATCTAGGAAAGAAAAACCTAGAGGACGTCATCATGGGTTAAGTCAACAGAAGAAGCAAGAAATTAGAGAAGCATTTGAGCTATTTGATACTGATGGCTCAGGTTCTTAAAATATTTATTGTTGTTTTGCATTTATTATGCATATAATTTTCTTATTTATATGTTAAGACTGTGTGTTGTCCAGGAACTATTGATGCTAAAGAGCTTAATGTTGCCATGAGGTATGATTTTTCTCCTCACTTTTGATGAGATTTTCCTAGTTTTGAGCTATGAAAAATGCTGGAACTAACATGGATTTGCTGGAACTAACATGGATTATCTTATAACAGGGCACTCGGTTTTGAAATGACCGAAGAGGTACCTTTTATGTCTTAGCATATGAACATTTTGTTATCTTTATTTCTCATTTTATATTTTCAGTGCTCTTTACCCCAGAATGGGCTTGCAAATGAATTATAGCTTATTAAACAGCACATTCTGGAACAATTTTTTTTTCTTGTTAAACAGCATATTATAGCATATTATTTTTTTCTTGCATCATATTGTCTTCAGCATTCACATTGGTGAAGGTATTTGCATTATGATGCATGAGTAAGTTGCTTTTACTATCTTTCTCAAATAAACGTCGTCAGCATTATTTTAGCGTTGAACTTTCACGTTACTTGGCTAGGATGAATGTATTGGGCCAATAGTCTCAAGTTTTTTCTGCATTTGGTTTCTTGTTAGTTATCTCTATTTTTAAGTATTTATCCATCTATTATTGTGGCCAATCAAGCAAGGCAAGAACAAATTAGGTGCATTAGTGCTGGTATTGTTGAATGAATTATTGATTTTGTTAAGTAGGTAATTGCTTTAATCTCACGTCTATGTAACGTCTAGCACAAAACCCTACCAAAAGTTATTATTAATCATTTTTTTCTTCATAACTTTTCCCCTTCTCTGGCTCATGAATTGTAAACAAACTAGACATGGTTAAATGTATATCATGAACCCAAGAAACCCTCCCAAAGTTATTTGATTGGCTGAGCCTTGTTTCTTATCCTTTTACTCTTGTCATTACTCATAAGTCATAAATAACCTTCTCTAGGGTCTTGTCTATTTCTTGTGCCCTTTTTGTTAGTCAGGAGCAGGTTCCGGTAGGATATCTTTACTTGATTACTGTTTGTTTTAACATGGATAAGAAACAAGAAAGTGCCAGCTGATTTATGTTCTTTTCAACTTGTGAGCCATCATAGTTTCTTCATTCTAAAAGCAGCTTACATATTGCTTAAATGTTCCGTTGCAGCAAATTAATCAAATGATCGCAGATGTGGATAAGGATGGTAGTGGTGCAATTGATTATGATGAATTTGAGCATATGATGACAGCCAAGATTGGAGAAAGGGACACTAAGGAGGAGCTTATGAAAGCTTTCCGCATCATTGACCAAGATAACAATGTGAGGTTTTTGTTAATTTGTCCATTATTTTGTTTCTTTTTGTTGATGGTTTTCTCTTTTTATTCACTTGATTTAGGGCAAGATATCTGTAGATGACATTAAGAGAATAGCCAAGGAGCTGGGTGAGAGCTTCACTGACAGAGACATTCGGGAGATGGTTGAGGAAGCTGACCGAGATCGTAAGTTAGCCTGCTTATATTTTCAATGCATTTGCAGAACTATTAATTGTTTTTAGGTTAAAATATCTAATTAATTCATTATCTTGTGAATTTTATGACTATTTCACTTTTCTGTAGTTGGTATCATTCCTTTTCTCAATTGCATGCCTCTATTAAATTTTTGTCAAACATGAACTAGAATGCTTTCTGTTTTCTGAAATTATGTTTCTAGTTCCCCAAATATTAAGCTTGATCTGGAAGCTTACTGATTTTCTGATAACAGAATTTATTAGTATCGAGAATGAGGAGAATAAATTATTCCTTTGTCTTAGTTCTTCTACACAGTATCTTTTAGCACAGTTTGAGATGTTTAATCACTGAAATTTGCATTTTGGAAGTCAATTTCTGAACGTGGTGGTTGAAATGATGGAATGTGTATCCTGCTTTCATAACTATGGAAGCACCTTGTTTTTTGATCTGCATCATTAAGGTTTGCTATACTGCTTGTTGAAACTGACAGCCAGAGCCAGAAAGCAACACGTCATGTAATAACAATAATAAAATTTACTTGCCTATTAGTTGTCTGTAATATCACTAATAAAACTTAAATTGTGAAAGTTTTGAGATACTCTTTGTGCAACTTACCTGGCTATTAGGGATGTGATGATTTGTTGAAATGTACAGATGATGGAGAAGTAAGCGTGGAGGAGTTCATCAGGATGATGAAGAGGACAGCTTATGGATACTAGAAATCGAATGACTTTCTGCACAGCCCCATTCTGTACGAGGGTTGGTTCAGGCCTATGCTGCAGCTGTAGTATATGTGTAGAAATAAAACTTATATATATATTTTTAGAAAATGATCGTTGTGGTTTAAGATGATATATGGTTTGCTATTAGTTTTTAGTACTCGAGATAAACTGTAGCTTATTTATGTCGTTTAATCTAAATTTATTTCTTTTTTTTTTTACCATAAGAGAACTATATATACACTTAGATTGGATTTGAATTTCTCTTCTCTACTAATTAGAAAATAAAAAAAAAAATCAAATAATGTATCTAACGTACTTAATAGCAAACTCAACTTCGCACTATTCAGGAATTCGCTATATGGTTCAATTAATTATCAAGACTTAGATATTTAGTCTTTTTAGTATTTTATAAATAAATTTAATTGCTTTTAACAAATCATAATGATTTGAAAAAAAAAAATTGGCTTTCTCAAAATTGTGTTTATACTTCATCGGTTCTAAATTAATAAATATATATTTTTATTTATTTTAAATTATAATTTATTTATTATTTTAATAAAATTAATTAATGCATTAAATTTTTACTGTATTTATATTTATTATTAGTTATTAAAAATATTTAATAAATATATTTCATACTAAAGAGTACAATAAAAAAATATATAAAAAATTACCTTTTTAATAAAAATAATTAATTTTTTTTAATTAGAGAGTAAAAAATGGATTTAAGTCTAACTCGCAAAAGACGTAATTGCCACTAAATTATACATTAACATGCCACGTCACTCTTTTTTAGCTAAAAAAAAATTTAGAAACTATATTCTTTTTTTTTTTTCTTTACTTTGAGCGTTTTAACTTATGTCAGAAAATAGAAAGTATTAGTAAAAGCAGATAACAAAAGGATTAGAAAATCATTACAATAAAATGTTGCAATTCTTAATCTTTCTTACATCTAACTTATTTTTTTCAATTTCTTCTAATTCAATAAAATTTATTAAAAAATGTTCAAAAATTGGAGAAAAATATATAATATAATAGTGAACTAAAAAGAATTGATTATCATCATTCCAAATTATTTAAAAAAAATCTTTATTTTTTATTTCACGGAACTCATTTATGAATTTATTGTATTAATTATTATGCACAGCACAATTAAAAGCAATGTATGAGTAATTGGATTATAATTTCACTTGTAGTTTCTACAAGTACTTACTCTAACTTCACACTCGGTTTACTCTAAATTCACACGCCGAAATGAACATCTGCAATAATGGTGACTGGTGAGAAATACAGAGCTCTGAATATAAGCCACCAATGGTTTTACATATACTCCCTCGTTGCTCCCTTCTAAATCTCCCGTCGGTCATTTGTCGATTTTGCACCATTCTCCCATCTTCCACACACAAACCACCGCCAGCCATTAACCACCAATCATTCAAACCAAAAACCATTCATTTCTTCAATTTGTTACCCTTTTGTAGAACTACCAATCACCTCAAGTCTCTCAAGTCCCTTCTCATTGTCTGTGGTCTCATTCAACACAGGGAGTTGCTACGAGAGCTTTTAAAGTCTTGCTTTCATTTGGGAGCTGTCGATATAGCTCTCGCTACCTTCAATACTATCAGAAATCCTAGTGTTTCTCTGCAAAATTTGGTTATTAGGGGTTTTAGTAATTATGGATTGCATGAAAATGTCTTGTCTTTGTTTTTATATTGTCGGAATTTAAATTGCCCATCTAATGATTTTACGTTTCCTTTCGTGATCAAGGCTTGTTCAGCTCTTGGTGCTTTTGGCTTGGGAAAAGAGATTCATTGTTTTGTTTTGAGAACTGGGTATGAACAAAATGTTGTTATCCAAACTGCTTTTATTGATCTTTATGCAAAGAATGGCTATCTGCGGACTGCACGTGTGCTGATCGATAGAATTCCGCAACCAGACTTGGTTTCTTGGAATGCTTTTCTAGCTGGTTATTCTTTTCATGGGTATGATGAGGAAGCTTTTGAGGTTTTCAAGCATGTCTTTTTGGTGGGCTTAAAGTTTAAGCCTAATTTTAGTACTCTGGCTAGTGTAATTCCAATATGTACCCGTTCAGGATGTTTGAATCTTGGAAGATCTCTCCATGGTTTTGCTGTCAAATCTGGGTTTCTTGTGAATGATTTTCTAGTGCCTGCTTTAATTTCAATGTATGCTAATGAAATGCATTTGTCTGCTGCTAGAAAATTGTTTGGTCTTGTGCTGGAAAAGAACGTTGCTGTTTGGAATGCTATGATTTCAGCTTACATGACAAACTCGATGCCTTTTGAAGCATTTTGGATATTTCAAGAAATGCACCATGCTTGTGTGCAGCCTAACTCAGTCACTTTTGTGTCGATTATTCCTTCATGTGAAATAGTTGGCAGTATTTGGCTTGGTGAATCCTTTCATGCTTGTGTTATAAAACATGGCTCAGAAAATCACACTTCTGTGTTAACGGCACTTGTGTCCATGTATGCCAAACTTGGGGATGTCAATAAAGCCATATTTCTTTTTGATGGGATGCCTAAGAGAAACTTCTTATCATGGAATGCTATGGTTTCTGGATATGTGTGCAATGGGTTGTGGGATGCAAGTTTGGCGGCGTTTTGCGAAATGCAATTGTGTGGATTCGTTCCAGATGTGGTGTCTATAATTAGTGTCCTTTACGCATGCTCCAAATTGGAGGCGGTTTTGCTTGGCAAGTCTGCCCACGCATTTAGCATTAGAAACGGAATCAACTCAAACCTTAATGTGTCAAATGCACTCCTGGCATTTTATTTTGATTGTAGCCATTGTGCCTCTTCTTTTAAGTTGTTTCAAACAATGGACACCCGAGATACTGTTTCCTGGAACACTTTGATATCTAGATGTGTACATAGTGGGGAAAAGGCAGTGGAACTTCTTCATCAACTGCAGAGAGAGGGCTTGGCATTGGATTTGGTCACCCTGATAAGCATTCTACCTATGTACTATGGCAGTGAAAATTTGGGTCAAGGGATGACTCTTCATGGTTATGCTATAAAACATGGTTTTGCCTCTGACATTTCCTTAGCCAATGCACTTATTAGCATGTATTGTAAATGTGGAGATTTAGATGCAGGGAGATTGCTTTTTGAAGTTATGCTCAAAAGGTGTGTAGTGTCTTGGAATTCTCTGATTGGCAGCTATAAATGTTACAACCTCCATGATGAGGTTTTGATCATTTTTAAACGAATGGTAAAGGAGGATCAGAGGCCAAATTCTGTAACTTTGTTAAATTTATTGCCTATATGTTGCAGCCAACTGCAGGGTAAGTCTATTCATGCTTTTGCAATTAGAGTGGGAATTTTACAAGAAATTCCCCTTCTTACGTCTCTGATATTCATGTATGCTAGATTTGCAAAGGTGAACTTTTGTCATTTACTATTTAAAATGAGTGAAAAGAGAGATATATCTTTGTGGAATGCCATTCTTTCTGTGCATATCCAAACAAAGAATGCTGAAAAAGCAGTTGCCCTATTCTGTGATTTGCTTCGAATGGGCTTACAACCTGACAGTATAACAATTCTAAGTTTAATTTCTGCATATGCTCAGCTCAATAGCCTAAAACTCGCTGATTCTGTAATGGCCTATGTGGTACATAAAGGATTAGAAAAATATGTGATGATCAACAATGCCCTTATAGATTTATATGCAAGATGCGGAAATATTTTAGCTGCTAGAAAGATATTTGAGAGCTTGCTTGAAAAGGATGCTGTCACTTGGAGTGTGATGATTAATGCATATGGTATGCACGGGAATGGTGAAACTGCCCTTGAACTTTTCTCAGAGATGCAATTGTCAGGGTTAAGACCTGACGACATAACTTTTTTGAGTATTTTATCAGCTTGCGGCCATGCTGGTTTAGTTGAGCAAGCTTGGATGGTCTTGTGTTCAATGATAAAACAGGGGGTATCACCAAAGATTGAGCACTATGCCAGCATAGTGGACCTACTTGGGAGAAGAGGTGACTTGAAGGAGGCTTACAGCATTGTTAAAAAGCTACCATGTAAGCCTTCAGATAGCCAACTCGAATCGCTATTGGGTGCGTGTAAAATCCATGGCAATGTTGAACTTGGGGAGAAAATCAGTAAAATGATCTTTGGAATAGACCCAGAAAATTCAGGATCGTATGTGATGCTATCCAATATATATGCAGAAGCAGGACAATGGATGGATGCCAAGAGAGCGAGGTCTAGAATTGAAGAAAGACGATTAAGAAAGGTTCCTGGTTTTAGTTTTCTCGCTGTAGACCTCGCTCTCTCTGGTTTTAGTTTACAGCATTGTTAAAAAGCTACCATTTACAGTTGAAGTGGTTTCCAGTAAATTGAATAATATAATTTATTCATTATATATATATATCAATGTATATTGAAACGAAGCTCTCGCCTTGCTTCGAGTTTATACATATTTTTTTTATAAAATAATTTTAATAATTTAGTTATATAAAAAAATATTTAAAATATATTACAATAATTAAAAATAAAATTAAAAAATAAATAAAATATATAATAAATAAAAATAATATTTAAAAATTTATAAAATAATTATAATATTTACTTATTTATACTTAATAAATAATATTTTATAATAATTATATTAATATTTTATTTATTTACATTCAATTAATAATATTGTATTCTTAATTTATTTTTCTCATCCTTTAAAAAAATATTAATCTCCTTTTATATTATTTTTAAAAAACTATAATAAATATATCATCCAAGAAATACAAGAGCGTTACTAAGAATGTAAAATAATTTAATGAAGTAAAATAATTAAGTTTATCTTTAATGAAATTTTTTTTGACAAAAGGAATTAACATTTAATTAATATAAAAAAAGATGTCAAAATAGAAAAGTATAAATAATTATCTATTTTTTATTTTAAACTCTATCCTATTTCGTGAATAAAATGCATATTTTTTTAACATCAAATTTTAAAAATTAACTAATAAAAATATATTTATTAATTTAAAAAATTAAAGTATTTTTAAAATATATATATTTTTATTTATTATTGTAAGTTAATTAAATATTAAAAAAATAATGTTTAATATATATTTATTGACAAAGTAGTAGAAGCAAATAAATTAATAAAAATGTTAAGGAAGTGAGGAGGAGAGGGTGAGAATGTAGTAACCTCTCAAAAGAGTTGAAATGGGTTCTTCTACTTAAAATTTTGTTTTGTGGAAATTCAACTTTTAAATTATATATATCGAAAATGGAAGCTTCCACATGTTTTTTTTTTTTTGATTTATTACTGCATAGGACACGTAACCTTATGTTTGACTTCTCATTTTGAACTTACTAGTTTAATTTTCAATTGTCTCCGCTCGTCCAACTCTAAATTTTGTTATATTTTTTAATTTAATTAAAATATTATTACTAGTTAAAAAAAGTTATTGCTATTTGAATATTATTATAAATATATAAATAAAAATATCTTTTGTATTGAATTTATTATTAATTTATTTATTCAATGATTTAATTATTATGAATTGATGAATTTATTTTTAATAATTATGAAAAAATAAATTTATAAAAAAAATATAAAATCATAATTATTAAAATATTATAGTTTTATCGTAGCTAATTAATTGCATATTTATATTTCTTTATTTTATTTATGATGTAAAATTTTGTAACAAGTATCATTACAAATAATATAATGATTTTCATTATTTACATTCAAATAAAAAGATTTAAGTATGAAAACTTTTAGTAATAAACATCATTTTGCTTATAATTCATTATTTACACTTAAATATTAAAAAAATGTTAAATTATTGTCATTTTTTCTAAATATATTACCATAAAACATCAATATAAATTATAAAATGATTTTCATTATTTACACTTAAATATTAAAAAAATGTGTGAAATTATTGTTATTTTTTCTAAATATATTACCATAAAACATCAGTATAAATTATAAAATGATTTTCATTATTTAGATTTTAATAAGAAAATACTAAGCATCATAAAATGCATTAATTAAAACACTCAGATACGGGTAGAACTCATTTAATAAAAACATAGCAAAAATCAAATTTTGCATTTATTGAGTGGATTTTTTTCCCCTTAAGGTATTTCGCATGATGTTGCACAAAGTGATGTTAAAATAAAATAAAATTCAAAACTCTTTTTAAGTAATAATTATAACAAATTTTATTATAAATATAGTCAGAATTCCAAAAAGTCATGGACGTAAGAATTTTAAGTAATGAATTAAATCAAAAAAATTTGAAATATTTAAAGTTCCATAACGTTAGACGTGATAAGTTAAAAGTATGAGAAATTTAATTGAATTTCAAATTTTGTAGTAATCTAATTCAAATATCATTGTATCTCCAAGAATTAAAACGGAGAAGAAAAGAGAAGATAATGAAAGGAGAAACCCAAGTTCATCATATCATAATCAGTAGTAATCATCCGCAGGATCGTTACTAATTTCAATATTACCAATTTCCAAGAAATTACAATTTAGGTTTGTGAAGCCAACAAATAGAGAACAAAAAAATGATAGGACAAAAACCTACAACTAATACACAACTTGCCATAGCAGCAGCACCAAGCCAAACAGTAGTAGACTAGACCTGTTCTGTTCTCAAAAACCCAAACTCGACATCCATAATAGACATGATCAGCCAGCTCTGCCAAATTCCTCTAAAAGACATGCATGGCATATCAAATTCATAGAGTCCATTAATATTCAAATCTGATCCACTCCCCACGCCAAAAATTTATCGAGAAACAAAAAACAAAATTTTCACTGGAACGATGCTTCAGCCTTCAGTCCCAGTGCTTCAACTTTATATCCATGTTACTCATTTTCTATTTCTCTTCATGATGTGGTTGATGCCCACTTGAACTCTGTTTAGCTACATAAATCTGTTTCATCTTTGAAGAAGGAAAGCTCTTTTCAGCACCCAAGGATTGATTCCTTCCTTGGTAACCCATCCTTCGATGAGGCCACTCGCCCCCAGAACCATTCTTCTGAGAAAGTCCGCCTCCTCTTTGATAATTATACCCAGACGAATTACTGTAATGCTGGGCAGACGTACTCCTGTGAAGGGAAGGCTGTGCCTTAAAAGCAGAACTTGTATTCTGGCTGCTGCTGCTCCCACTGCCGCTCAGCAGAGAATCTGTCTTGCCAGCATCTGGAATAGCGCTAGCAGATGGGCTCTTACAAACAATGCTGTGTGTTGAAGCACTAGCACTTGTGGAACTAGATGAGTCTACCAACCCAAGTTCATCAGGCAACCGTGTGACAGTTGAATCAGTAGCTGTGGGGAAGTTCTGGTTGTCTGAGGGTGTGGTCATTCGAGATTCTGGGAACCTGTTAGTTAATTGTTGATCAACTGTTGCCCCATGGTTAAACTGAGAAGGCAATGCACCTTCTGCCTGTTGCTGCAATGGCATAGACACCGGAACAGATTGAAGAGGTGATGCAGGAATATGTGACCATCGAGCTTGGACTGACATGTCAGGAGAGGACTGGACATGACAATTATAATAAAACCGCTAATGTCAGAATTAACTATTTCATCAACATCAAAAACACATTTCATAAAAAAGGTAACATCATCAGCATTTGAAGAATAGCAATCAACAAATCCTTGATCTAAACCTCTAAAATTTTAATGAACCGTGCATGCCTTGACACATTCCTGCTAGTATATTATGCAAAACCCAAAATATAGAACATCTTCCTTGTATTAGAAAATAGAGGAATTGTAAAAGTCCACTAACTAGCTTTGTCATATATTTCTTTGAACATTATGATCCGTTGCAAGTGGGCTTACATGTGAATGCATAGTCCTTATATGTAACCATTTCCTAACATATCCTTGTCATATTTCACATCTCTAGCACATGTAACATTTTCCCTTTGTTTTTTTGAAAAGAGAGTAGCCATCAATTTGGCAGCCACCATAAATTTTCAAACCACGAATCAAAACTTTTACCTGGAAAGGTGAAACATCAAACATGGCTAAAGGAGATGCCATCGGCAAGAGAGGTGACCCAGAAGCAAGATGTCGGATGGGAGTTGGCATGTTGGTGGGATTGCATTGTGCAGAAAGCATATTCAAGCTATTCATGTCCCCTTCACCAACCCCCATGGGAGAAGATGCAGGGTTGTGCTTCCAATCAGGTTGCTTCCCAGATGGGATGTAGGTGGTGCCCATGAAACTCAAGCCAACTTGTCCAAACTGTCCAACTGGTGCAAAATGATTATACACAACCATGTGTGGTGGACCTTGAACCCCTGGGATGCTTCCAGGAGGGCTGATAAAAGGGCCCGTGAAACCTGCTGGACGGCCATAGAATGAATCTACACCAGAATGGTGTTGCCAGGTCCCAAGTGGACCTGAAACTGATGCATTACTCTTCTGGGGCTGTGATTGAGCAGATGCAGACTCATCATGTGGCCCAAAAGCAAAGATAGGACCTCCCAACATTGGATTCATCTCATAGAAAGGAAAATGGGATGCAGGAGCTCCGGGAACATGAGAAAGCATCTGGCTAGAAGAATTCTGTGGACTTGGTAAAGGTGACCACAAAGAGATTGGTGGTGTATCGACAGAAAGGTCAGCTGGAAGAGCAACACTTAGAGAATCTTCGGCTCTTGATTGACTGGACAACTGTTGATCACCGGATACACCTGTCAAAGATTATGCTTGCATAAGAGTGACATCATATTAAAAAATCCATTGGGAAACAGAAGGGCAATATTCCCTACAAAGGTTGCATTGAAAAACAGCTACCTGCTGTTATACCATCTATATCTGCACCACCAAAATTTTTGGAATCTGAAGAAGAAACAGCACCCGTATCCAATCCATTCCCAACAATCTCATCACTACTTATGGCAGCAACAGCAATGGCTGAGGCAGCAGCTTCAGCTTCAGCTTCACAATCTACTAAATGAACACAAGATTCATCTGAATGTTTCCCTTTTTCAAAGAAAAGCGAGCAATCATTGTCAGCTGCAGAGAGATTGTGTGAAATTTGAATGTCTGACCGACAAGGACCTAGAGGGCCAATTCCATGGGAAACAGTACGACTGCTTGAAGGAAGTATTGTTGGAGATGTAACAGCACCTGATGATAAAAAAAGTAAATACTTCAGTAAGAGAGCCAATAAGAATTCTAAGAATATAAACAGGTTAGCAGGAAGGAATATTCCCACCAAATTGAATTTTCTCCCCTGCAAGCAATGAATTGATTGGGCTTGCAGCAGAAGAAAATGACTTGTCCTTAGTCAAGATAGATGATGATGGCAAGTGGGACTCGCTAACTGATTTGGAAGGATCTCCAACAGAAGAATGTGAATCAAACTGTACAGGTGTCATAGCATCGTCAAGCTGAGTCTGTGTTAGGGCCATAACCTACAAGTTAAAAATAACCAGTTTCTCATTACTCAAAAATCTTATAAACCAAATGATGCAAAAATATGAGAGACGGAATATGATTCGAAAGAAAACCATATCAATGAGCTTGAAGTTGTGTCATTATAACTAAGCTACGCTGAGAAGACTTGCAAGAATTAAAAAAACATTTATCAGCTTTCTTCTGCTGAATAGTTAGGTCATTTCTGCAGTTTATTAGCCACGTAAAATAGCAGACTGGACAACAAATTCATAGAAGTCAGCCCACAAGAAGTTTGAAGACAATGCACAAGGATTAGTTGAAAATGACATCAGATTATCAAAATATATTATGGAAGTATAGTTTTCTAAGACCAGTAAATCTCCCCAGCAATGTATAAGTTATTGCATCATACATCAGAACAATTCACAAAGAATTTACATCACCTTGCAAATAAAAAGAAAATAAGACAGCAGAAGCTCAACAAGACAGGCACACCCAAACAACAAAAGATGATCAAGCAGTCTAAAAATTAGCAGCGGGCGTTGAAGTTTATCCCCATTGGAGAGTAGAGAGAGAAGCTGGGAAGATAAATTGTATAGTGAATTACACTGGGCCCACAAAACCCACTCTCCCCAAATGGGGAAGAATGACGAGAAAACACAACTGTATCAAATTACTTCCTCACCCCTCTTAATGCAAAAAAGCAACCCAATATGCAAGGGAAAAATGAGGCTAAAACATTTTGAGAATTGACAAAATCTACTTTGATTGTCTAAGCACATGTTAGCAATTTTATTTCTACAATTTGCCGCAAGCAAAATGACAAAATGTATCTACCATGTTTCTATTAAGCTTATTACAAATCTGCAATTTTAACAATACATTCATTTTAAATTGCAGCAAGGATAGAAATATTATATTAATCCATCCCAGAGAAGAAACTTTTTGTTCTCCGCACTTTCTCCCCCACCATTTTCGCTGAATCCAAACAAAAAGGGAGAAAGGTATAATCTGTTCCTCTCACTTTCTATATCCCCATTTTCTCCCTTCCCACCTTTTCCTCTATACTAGCTTTCCAAACAAAGTGAAGTAAGAAAGCCAATACCAAAAACACTCTAGAACCTCTTGACATTTACACCATACCAGTATCAACAGCCTCAATGTAGGAAGATTGCTCTATTCACAGGCCAAACAATAGAAACAACTTCTTTGCAATGCAAAATGAAGCTGCATATTTCACACTCCATGAAGCCATAAAAGAGAAAACATTAGGCACAAGGTCGCACTTTGTATTTAACCAGCACAAGCACTGTATTGATAAGAAAGTGAGAAGGGGCACTTGAAAGTGAGAAAAAAATTTGATTTACCTCACATCTACTTAAGTTTAAAATTGTTGAGGAAATGGAAGAAAGAATTGATGGAGAATTTTTTCCCCCTCAATCCCTCTGGCACAGTTAGATTTTGAAGAGAAACCTTAAAAGTACGACATCTAAACAAAAGATCCAACCTTTTAACTAAAATCTTGCTTCTCATAACTTTTCCCCACAGTGATATAAAACCCTCCCCTCCCCGCCTGCTAGCCTGATTCAGACTGAATAAATAAAAAAGAATGCTCATTGAAGCAAACATCAAATAATAACAACAAATAGAGAATCATTGGCAAAATCAGAAGACAAAAAAGTTGAATTGAAACAAGAATTGCAGTGCCCCAAGAACACAACATGGATTAAACAACAATAAGAATTCCACAAAAAAGAAACACAGCTAACAATGATTTAACACGGTTAAAGAAGTCCTGGCAATAAGTAATGGCCAAAATCTCGTTTGTGCTTCCTTTACTGCAAAATGCACCAGATGAACATAATTGCCAAAATGTCAGCAAGAAAATTTACATACCTGTTGATTAATACTTGAATTACCCCAAGAGCTCAATGATGCCTGGGCATTATCAAGAACCTTATTATTAGTCTCAAACATTAAGCCTGTGGCAAGATTCTTACCCCCACTGGATACAACAGGTAGGGAGCCTGTTTGGAAGGACCTGTGAGACAAAAAAAGATAATGAGATTCAACAAACTATATATTTAATTTTGGCTTATAAGAAGTCTTAGAACGTGTTTTTACTTGATCGTCTGAGATCTTATATAAGCTTCAGCATCAGTTTTCACAGCAGGGGTGCCAATTGGAGCCAGTGGTTGGGACACTAAAGGGGTATTAAATCCTGCAGATACTTCAACATTTGCCAATCCATGTCCCTCAGTCCCAACAAAATCAGTGTGTGTGCTCTTTGATGATGCTTCTGCGCCAACGGATATAGAAATTTTATTTGAGTTGGAAGAAGCAATGGCACTTTGTGAGGTAGATCGAAGTTTTCTAGGCATCTGGCACCAACAAAATAATTTAATTTAAGAGAAGTATTATTTACAATGCAAAAGTGACAACTGATTCAAGAAGTAAGAGCAACAGAACCTTTGAGACCCGAGACTTTGCCTTGATTTCTTTCTCTCTTTGTTCACGACGATCATTCAGCATTTGCCTCTTTGATCTCACCTCAATAAAATCATCATCATCACTAGGAGCTTCTATGCCAGGTTGCTCAAAAACACGCACAATTCCACTTTGCAGAGGTGCATCAACATCCTCCCCAGAGTGTGAAATGCTCTGATTCTTTCTCAAAGATTCATTTCCAGTTCCCCTATCAACCTTACTTCCTGAATCAACCTCCCGTGAACCAACTAGTGATGAATTCAAGCCTTCAAATTCAAATGTCAGTTTTGGTTGTCTATTTGACAAGACCACCCTCCTGGTGACATTTCTTGCTCCAGAACCCCTACCATTGTTATTAAACTTATCATCCATCCCATATGGGCTAGATGAAACACGCCCAGCAGACTGCCTCTTATCAGCACTTTCCCGAACCCGAAATTCAGTTCGTTGACGTCTAGGTCTCTGAAATCCACTGGAATCTTGGCGAGAATTTTCAGGAGCCTGCAATGTTGATTTTGAGCCAGAATTTTTCACAGCAAAGAAATATCTTTTCCCTCTCCCTCCTGATGTTAGGCCCCGATTCTTTGAGGTGCCTGTATCTTTTTCTTTAGAAACCGTTTGAGATGTTGTTACCCCAGTTTGACGCTGGCCTTCCAATTCTTTAGTGGGTAGAACTTTGAAATTTTTTGCAAATGAATCTTCAGCTCGAAATCCTGATTCAGCCCTAGAATTGCTATCATTAATGTGAGAAAGCTCTCCTGGGCCATGCTGCATTTTTACAATGTTATCAGAACTTTCTCTGGGTGGCAAAGAATTTCCCTCCTTTGGAGCTATACCGTCAGATACATCTAAAGTCTGTGGGAGAATGCCTGGTTGGTTATCCATTGAAACAGACAAAAAATCATTTTTCATTAGATTAAAAGCAGAAGTTTCTTGACCAAGTTGAATAGGCAGGGGACTTCCCACATTCTGATTCAATGGAAAATTACTTGAAGCATTGGGCTGAACAAAGGACATTGATTGCGGTGCCAATGGCACTACCCCCTGTGAAATAGGAGATGTATACCTTAGTTGACCAAATTGGAAGAGAGGAGGCTGTGATGGGTGCATGTGAGCGAGGGATGGGCCAACTGGTGCATGAAGATGAAGTGGCATCTGTATAGAACCAATCTGTATAGCTGGAACTGGTGATGGTATCAAAGAAGGACCAGAGAACAGCCCAAATTGGAGTTTAACAGGTACCTCAGGCTGACCAAGAACAGGTGTACCACTGGACATGACAGTCAGACCTGATGAAGATGGAACTTGGGGCTGAGTGGACAGGGCAGAACTACTGGAAGCATCCACATGATCCATAAGTTCAGAAGATGTTTGAGAAGAATTTTTAGGTTGAATTACCAAATCTTGCATTGCCTTCTCAGTTTCCTGGAAGATTCTGGAAGTATTATCAACAATAGAACCATCCACAGGTCGATGGGTTTGTCCATCACTGCACATCGCATTGAAGGATCCTTGTTCTTCTGCAGATATTTGCTGAATCACAAATTTGGTGTCTTCATTCCTTGAACTTCCTTCAAACTCATCATTTGGCATCCCAACTTCTACACCCTCATTGAACCCAAGGACCAAGTTGTCCATCATGTCAGGTGAACCTTTCTCCTCTAACAGATTAACATTTTCATCCTCTCCATCATGCACTTCATCCTCTTCATCATAACCGTCTTCATCTTCATCATATTCTTCTTGTTCCTGCAATTGTTGATCATTCTCAATAGTCCATTCATCATCACCAGTAGAGACAACACTTGAGCCACTCATCAAATTCTTTTTCTCAGCTTCTAAAGGTAACATTGCAGATTCATTCCCTTGCTCCAATGGGGCAATGTCTTTGCCTTCACAACCAGATAATGCAGGTGAATCTGCAGATTCATCCAAGTCATCATGAGAGAGATGAACTGGAGAGTCAGGGGGACTGGAAACAGAGAGTGAGGACTGTGAATCACATCCTGCTATATTCCTATCCAGTTTGTGTGTTTCATTATCAGCACGCCCTTGCTGGGTATCAATTCTTTCAGCAAGTCCAATGTTCTCTTGGCAGCTGCTATCATACCTTGTTTGCGCACAATATTCATTTCTTGCAACATGATTGTACTGCATCTCACTTTCTGGAAAATTTGAGGGACCTGGACGGTCATTCTCAGCTCTATATGGATTTCTGAGCATTGAATTCACAAAAGGAGGGGGTAGAACACGAGGCTGCCTCATGGAATAGCGTGACCTCCCAAAGGAATAGAGCCCATCTGCCTCTGGATTTTGATACATTCTTTCAGGATATGGAGCATATGGATTGCCACAAGAACAACCATGCCCCCAACCAGCATCACTAAACCTCTCAGTGATGTTATCATGAAATTCAGATTCAACCTCTACATTTCTACCATAATGATCTCCATCCCCTGAAATGTTACACCTCTGACTCTTAAATTGACTATAATCATCCATAAGAGTGTCAGGAACCCCTCCTTTATGATAAGTCCTGGAGAGGATGAATCCAGGTCCCCCATAAAACTCTTTTCTAGAAAAAGTTCTTCCTCCAACAGGTGTATCCCTCATGGGACTACGATGACCATTCTCCTGGTCTTGTGGAAGATAAGTTGAGTTGTTCCCAGTTTCAAATACATCCCTCTTCCATGAATTCACAGCTTTACCTCTGTCCAGAAGGGCAGAAGAGCCATCTCTAGGAAAGTGAGGCCTAGACCCCATCTCAAATGGTCTATTCATTCCTGATGAATCAGAAGATGCTGAGGATGTGATCCTCTCTACCATCCTCTCACTATCTTCCCAATCAGCCACATCTGCAACCTTGGAAACATCGTTTTCTGTCACCATCCCTGACATTTTCTCATCTGAAACACCAGAAGAATTAGTATTAACACTCTTTGCTGATTCCGCATGCCGCTTCGCAATCCTTTCCTCCAAATCTAAAAGCTTCTGCTTAGCTGCCTGCTTCCTCCTATCCTCTTCCAAAAGAATTCTTCGTTTCTCCTCCTCTCTAGCTATCCTTTGATCTTCAGCTCTCCGTACAGATTCCAGTCTCTCTTGTTCAGCTCTTCGCATGGCCTCCAGTCTCTCTTCTTCCAACCTCCTCTGGTGTTCTTCTTGTTCCCTAGCCAGCCGCATCCTCTCCTCCTCTTCTCTTTGAGCTAGCTCCATAGCTCTTTCATGTTCTTCCATTATCCGCTGCCGCTCCTGTTCCTGCATCTTCTGAACTCTCTCAAGTTCAGCCTCAAAAGATTCCCGAACAGGGTCATGAAAATCAGCCTGCTTAAGCACATCCTTCTTCTTCTTAAATAGCCCAACAAGACCCCCAGAAAAGGGATCTCGCCCATCAAAACCAGTAGCCCCAAAGTCCTTGATGAAGGGGTCCTCTGCATAAGGCTTTTCACTCTTGGAGAATGGGCGCTTCTCCCTACCAAAATTCAGTATGGGATCATTAATTGAAAGCCCTTTACCACCCAAAGAAAATGATGATTTGGATACTGAGCTATTCTGGTATGCATCACCTCTGTATCTGTTGTTTTGTTCACTAACATACCGCTCTCGAGTGTTCCATTCAGGCCCTCGACTTCCAAAAGAATCTGTCTTATTATTCCAAGGTTGCCTTCCTCCTTGTCCATAACCCAAATCTCTTCTTCCACCATCATCCTGAGCATTGTCTCTAAAGGGTGATGGGATGTACTTATTCTCCTTAGCTGCTTCTCTGTTCAGACTAGATGGCCTCATACCAATAACATTTTTTTCATTCCCAGTCTCTTGGACAGCAAATCCATCCTTTGAAAGAGGTGAAGAAGCTGTCCATGAGTTTCCTTCCCGTCCTTCTCTACTGAACATTCTCACCTCTCTCCCGTAAGTATCCACTTTTGTGACTTCACTGGAAGAAATATTTCCAGTTTCACTGTCACGTTGACCCCTCCTATCTAAAAGAGTATGTCCTGGTTTCTGTGGCAAAATACTAGGCCTTGGGAAATCAAAATCCATGTCCAAGTATGCTTCACTTTTGGAAAAGCCACGATCCCTCCCTCGATCTGTCAAACCATGCCCTGTGTCACGCTCATCATCTGCCCAATCTGACCTAGGATTCAACCGAACTAAAGGTAGCAGTCCCAGAAAGTAATCTTCCTGCTTTCGGTCTTTCTCAAGCATGGAAGCACCATGCAAACCACGAGTTTCAGCACCATTTTGTTGCAATCCATTGTTAATGTAATTCCTCATCTGCAATTGTGGGCGCATATCAACAAGTGCACTCAATTGAGAACCATTCATCTGCTCATTAGCCAACTCCTCACCCGGTATTTGCTTCCCTTTCTGATTCAAACCATCCATCTGCTTCTTTTCAGGACCAGAAATAGCTGGCATACTAGCCTGCAATGAAGGGAAATCCTCACCCCTCAAAACTGTTGCTTTTTCTATGACTGGATAACCCCGGGAAGGAACAGTATTTGCAGACACAGCTGACCGAGCAGAAGGTGGTGTATATACACTGGTACCATTACCCTTACTGACCCCATTAACAACACCAAGCAATCCCTGATCAGCACCATGATTATTATTACCAATAGCATCATCAATTGTATGATCACCACTTACACCAAACCCATCTTTATCCTGTATAGCAATTGCAGCAGGCTTAGTCCAGCCCATACCTGAAGAACTAGGGCGAGGTCCATTCCCCATTCCACTTCCGGCAGGTCCTCCACCTGATCCCAACGAATCAAATCGCTCATGCTCCTTCCGCAGCGATGGCAGATTCAAGGGGGGTGGAACAGAAAGTTTCGGCCCAGCAGCTTTCTGTGAGCTACGAGGCCGCGAAAGCACCACCATCCCTCCACCTCCTCCAACTCCACCAGGGCGGGTACGGCTTGACCCATATGAGCTTGAATGATGCTGATTATTATGATGATGCTGGTGATGCTGCTGCTGGCCATAAGACTTATTAAGATTCACAGACACAAACTTGTTCCCGACACCGGGATTGGCCATCTCAGGGTCCCACCCAGAATATCAACCCGTTTGGCCGCTTCGGATTCCCGCCCACGCATCAAATAAACCCAGAAGCCTCTAACCCTATAATTTCCCCTTTTTCAACAACTAATTATTCCTTTCTATATCGTTAACAGATCTAACCGTAAATCAAGATCACACAAATCACACCCTATATAGCACAGACTCCCTCTAACCCTGATCAAGCCAAAAAGAAACATATAATTGATGAAATATATATATGTATAATCTCAAATAAATATTATTAAATCACATAATGTTTTTACAAATGCATTTCTGTATGTTCTTCAGTTTTAGCTTTCAGGTAGAGACAGATCAAGATGAGATTTAGGATATGTAGCATACCACCGGAGGGGCGTATGATAAAGACGGCGATGATAACGTGAGCCGCGGAGAAAGGAGTACGATAGAATCGCCGAAGAGAAGCCCTACTGAAACCAGAGCGAGAGACAGAAGAAGTAGAGCACGAGGGCAAAATAAGATGCTTCGTTATTTTCTTGTTTTTTCCCCGCTAATTTATGTTATTTATATTTGTTACCTAGTAATTCCTTGTCTTTTTTGTATAATTGCCGACTTAAATGAAAAGTTTTCAGTTATGCCCTCCCATGATCCTTGCTTATGCTTTTGGTTTTATCGTACGTACGGACATGTATCGGCGATAGATAGAGCTAACCACGGTTCCGTCCAATTTAAATATGTAAAAAATTTGAAAGAAATTTTAAAAAAAAATGAGATCTATAAGTGTTTTATATATATAAATTTTCATATTATATTGTTGTATGATTTTTAAAACAATTTGATTCAAAAAATTCAGTACTTTGAGTGCCAAATTTCATTAAACAAATTTATTTAAATAAAATTTTATCAACTAAAATTTTTATATATAGTAAAAATATATTTTAAAAAGATAAAAAAATTAATTTATAAAATATTAAAATATTAAAATTTTTAAACTAGTAATTAAATTTATTAATTTTCTTGAAAAAAATATATAAATTCACTATGTAGACGGAGGGGGCATAAGGGGTCTATTATCTCCCTTTAGTTTTTATATACATATACACATTTATACATATATATGTATATATATTTATATTTTTTTTACTAAAATATATATATATATATACTTAAAATTAATAATATTTATGTATAAAAATTAAGTTATATTATAATATATATTTAGATAATATATAGTATTTATATATATTTATGTGTGTAAGCATATTTATTTTTCTTTAAAATTAATTTTTAAATATAATTATTTTAAAATTTAAAACTAATTTTTAATTTATTATTTTAATAATGTTATTGAGTATTATAATTTTTTATAATTATTGTTTAATTTATAAGTTTTAGTTTATTGTTTTGATTATTATATATGCTAGTTATTTTGAAATTTTATTATGAATTGAAATTTAAGTTTTGATGATTAGTTTAATTATTTTGAGATTTGATCATGATATAAATTAAAATTTTAAAATTTTGTAATTAGGCTAATTATTTTGTAATTTGATGATGAATTGAGTTTAAAGTTATGTGATTAAGTTAATTATTTTGTAAAAAATATTGGCTAAATAACTATAAAGTTCCTAAAATTTTGCATATTACATTAGTCATTTTTTGTATTTTCAGCATCTAATTTTTACATCCCTCTATTTTTAAAAATTAAATTGTTTAGTAATTATGTTATTATTTTTTTTCTAAAAATATTAGTCAACTACTTTGATATTATAAAATAATTTTTTTGTTCTTCCTTTATATATATTTTCCTTTGTTATTTATTAAGTCATGCTTATTTTTAATTTTATTTATATTTTTTGCACATAATTTATTTTAATTTTATAAATATTATTAAAAAATAATTTTTAAAAATATGAATAATATCTTTTATTATTTTATAGACAATCCATATATATCATTTATTTTAATTTTACAAACATTACTAAAAAATAATTTAAAATAATACGAATAATGTCTTTTATTATTTTTCAGACTATCTATATATAAAATAAAATTAAACATGAAAAAACTTAATAAATAACAAAGATAAATATATATAAAGAAACTGCAAAAAAGTTATTTTATAATATCAAAGTAGTTGACTAATGATTTTAGAATTAAAATATCAACAAAATGATTAAATAATTTAATTTTTGAAAATAGAGAAATACAAAAAATTAG
Organism: Garcia nutans; assembly: GCA_947685225.1. Classification (NCBI taxonomy): domain Eukaryota; kingdom Viridiplantae; phylum Streptophyta; class Magnoliopsida; order Malpighiales; family Euphorbiaceae; genus Garcia; species Garcia nutans. The sequence continues at coordinate 3,446,575 of CANTUV010000059.1, read as the reverse complement.
ATGTTGAAAATATATGGACTGACTAGTATAATATATAAAATCTCAGAAACTTTATAATTATTTAGCCAAAAATATTCTATCATATATATTTATTAAAAAATAATTAATTTAAATAATTTCTTTAAAATATCTCAAAAAATATAAATATTATTTAAAAATAATATATATTATGTAATTTCTAAAAGTAAAATTTAAATATTGAAATAAAAATAATAAAAATTTTAATTTTAATATTTAATTATTATGAAAATAAAATTTAATATAAGTATTAATATCAAATATTTACATTAGTTTTTTAGTATGAAAATAAAATTGAATATAAATTCATTTATAATTTTTTTTACTTGAAAATTTTGTCTTTTCTTCATCTCAGTTTTTATTGCGTCACTGAATTCACATGTAGTTAAATATTAATAGAAAAATATGATGTTTCTTATACAAATTAAAATTTTAAATTTAATTTTTAACTTGTATATATTATGTATATTTATCCACGAATTTTTTTTAATAGTATTATCTATATGTTTTTGGCTTTTAAAAATCAAGCAACAGTAGAAAATATTTTAATAGTAAATAACTACTATTTCTTATTATTTAGTGAGTATGTAATAATTTTAATTATATTTCATAAATTATATATAATTAATATTAATTAAATTATTTTTAACACACTAATCTTTGAAGGTTATTTTATGGACTCTGTCCTTTAATTAATAAAATTAAATTAAAAAGATATAAAAATAGGTTATTATTTTGATTATTTAGTGCAGAATGATTCTCGATATGGGCATATTTTAAGATCCATAATTATTCCATATTATAATATTTAGTATAAATTAATTCATAAAAAAAATTTAAAAGCCAATTAAACTTTTTAATTCTTAATATATTCAGGTTGGTTATTTGGATTGATTCGAAAAATCTCAAATATTAGTGTTTAGCTCTAGCAAGAGATATATAAGTGGGCCTTGGGGCACAATTACACATCAACTACATTACTACTAATTATGTTTCTTTCTTTGTTTTATTTATATATTTTTCCCTTCAATTTACGATTTAACCGATTAGTAAAAATATTCAATTTTTTTTACTTAATTTTCTCTACTTAAATACAAATTTTTCATCAACTATATTATTATATCATATTTTTTCCCATAATATGCATGTATTATCATTTGAACATTGATTCCAACGGTCATTTATGGGTCTAAACCTCTTTGGAAAGCTCCCCCAACGAGCTTTTTTTTCACATCTATTTTGGCTAGTATAGTTGCTGGAAGATAAATTTGGAACTCTTGAATTATTGTCAAAGAGGTATGAGCAACTCATTGGTTGGCTCCCACCCCACCCGATGAGGATTGGTTCAAACTTAACACTAATGAAGCTTAGAAGAGTGGTTTGGGATTTGCTTATTCAGGTAGTTTTATTTGAGATTCTATAGACTGAAGGATTTGTGATGAGCATTGGGACCTGTTCAATCACTAAGGCGCAGTTATGGGGGGCTTATTAGGAGTTAGTTATGACATGGAAAATGGGAATTAGCATTTTGAATGTAGAGATGGACAGTCAATTTATTGTCCAACTATTTTGGAGAAATAAAGTTAGAAATTGTGGCTACTCCTCATTAGTATTTAACAATAGGAATGTAAAGTGGTCGGATTAGTTAGATTTTAACGGTCAGATTGATTAGTTGAAAAAATATATCTTTAAAAATTAATTATCATGAATCGGTTCAATCAGATTTAGTCGAATTCATCCGAGTCTATTAATAAACATACGAGCTGAAATCGACTAATTCAATTGACTTTAACCGCTATAATTGATTGAGTTGCGGTCGAATTAATCTAATTTAGATAATTTTATTCATTTCTATTTAATATTCAGCACATCTTCAATCGAAACTCGTGTTTGAAAGTTAATCGCATATAAAAGAGGCTAATAGTGCTACGGATTATTTAGCATCATATGTTGTTAAATTTGCGTTTAGTGTTCATATCTTACAGAGCATGCCAAATGGGCTGAAGATTTTCTTGGAGCGTGATTAAGATAGTGTGAGCTAGTTAATAACATATAAAAAGAGGCTAATGGTACTGCAAATTATTTAGCATCATATGCTGTTGTATTTGCTTCGAGTGTTCATATCTTACAGGGCATGCGAGGGGCGGAACCACAGGAGGATCAGTGGGGTCGGCTGACCCCTCCCCTAGCCCTTTAATATATATATAATTTTTTTATTATATATTATATATAATTTTATAAAATAATATTATATATATAATTAATAATTTATATTCATTTAATATATCTTAAAATTATATATAATTATATAAAATTAAAATTACATATATATAAAATTATACCCTTTTTATAAAATTATATACTTTTAATATATTATTTTCAATTATAAATATATATATAATAATATTTTTTAATATTTTTTAAATATTAATTTTTAATTTTAATAAAATTCTATAAATAAATTATTAGATTTAAGAATTAAATAAAAATATATGTAAAAAAATTAATAAATTTTTAGAATTTAATAAATAATAAAAAAATTTTTAATAGAAATTTATAATAAAAAATTTAAAATTTTATTATAATATTAAATATTTAATTTTATCTCTAGTTCGTCTGTAATCCTCTTATTCGGTTTCTAATAAAAAATTATTCCTCATTCGCTCGATTTCTGATTTCGCCACATGCCAAATGGGTGAAAGTTTTCTTGGAGCATGATTAAGATGGCATGAGTTACCCCCAAAATGGTGACGATAAATCCTTAAGGTTTTACCTTCTTCTTATAATAATAATAATAATAATAATAAGATTTTCAAGTCATTTAGTGTTGGATATATATATGGATTATTTTTATATCATAAAATTTTTTGTGTATACATGTTTGTAAACTTTTCCTCTTAAGCAACGTGCTAAAAAATGAATATATAATAAATTATTTTATTAATTAATTTTTTCACATAATTGTATTGCTTTAAAAACTTATTTTATTAATTATTTTTCACGTCAGTGTATTTCTTAACAAAAATTGAATTGAAACAAAAATAGGATAAAAACCTGCAACAATTACTTGCTGGCGAATTATTAAGAATAATCTGGTAAAAAATTAATTAAGAAAAAGCTTTTACAAATTAAAAAAGGCACAAAAATGTAAAACGTTAAAAAAAAATTACTGCACACATGTGTTCAATTGAAACGACGCCGCTTAAATAAATTAAAATGACAATTAAGAATGAAGCGAGAGTTCCATGTATCTGCTGGAAAGAGATGGCAGCAATGGAAGCAATTGAAGCCGCTTCTCCTCCTCCACATTTCAGGCATCCAATTCTTTATTTTCTTTTATTTTTTTTTAATTTACTTTGATTTTTTCCTTTTATTATTTAAAAATTATTTTTTATATTTTTCAGCTGCAGTCAACAACGCCATTTCTATGTCGCCGTTGACAGACTCCAGTTCAAAATGGTTAAATTTCGATACAAATATTTCAATATTTCACTTATTTTCTTTCCTTTAATTTGATTAGTTTAAATAGAAATTGAGTTTCACTGAACGCACCTAATTTGAAGGAGACTTTGGTGGACTTATTGGGGGTGGCCGGACGCCGCTCTGGACTGCCGATGGTGGTATGCTGTAGCTCTCGGGATGAGCTCGACGCAGTCTGCTCCTCCGTCTCCAACCTCCCTTACATTTCTCTTGCTCCTCTGGTACTATATAAGTATACTGAATTTAGGGTTTGTTTTTATTCATTTTGGTTGGGACATGTTTTTCTATTCAGTTAGAGTACTGCTTTCAGGATCTTTACACTTGTAGAAATATGATCTTCCAATTTCAGGGTTGAATAATTTACTTTCTTGAATGAGCAACTTGTGTTAGAGGATATGATAATTTTATGTTTTAGCACTTTGAATATTATGGGCTTTGATGTGTGTTTCAAGTCTATTGTTCTTGAGATAGTTAATTTGGAGATCATGTGTCATCAATGTATGTAAATATCACTGTCCTTGCATTGTAATTGCTTGATAATACAGCTTCCGAATGTTGTTACTCATGCCAGTATAGTGACCTAGCTGAATCAGAACGAGCCTTAGTATTGGACCAATTCAGGCAAGCAACAACAAGATGGAACCAGAATATCACTGCTCAGTCACACTCAGAAGATGATAGTGGAATTGGAAAAGAAGAGGATAAATCTCATATGATAGTTGTGACAGATGCATGCCTCCCAATTCTTACTTCAGGGGAGTCGCCCATTTTTGCCCGTGTTCTGATTAATTATGAGTTACCAATGAAGAAGGTGATCGCCTATTTTTTCTGTAGGACTCAAATTGTTCTGCCATTAACTGCATAATCTACTGCTTTACTTTCTGAACCAACACCCCCCCCCCCCCCCCCCCCCCCCCCCCCACAGACAAAAAAGGATTTCATACTTGCATTAAGTACTTGCTAGGTTATATTTGTAAAGTTTTGGGCCAACTTAATATTGCCTTGTAGAAAATAGTTTTAAATTGGGCCTTAAGCCCTAATTTGCACTAATTCTTCCTAAGTAATTGCTATTATAAACTACTATACTTGGATTTCTTCAACTTGTGATCTTCATATTCAACGTCTTCAACTCAATTTTATGAGTTTAGCAATTTAGATTTGGTTGGACGTCTGATTATATTCTTTGTTTGAGTAGATAATCATAAATACAAATTTCAATTTTCCCATTGGCATGATGCCTTCAGAGGCCTTTTTCAGGTCTGTATTAAGATATTGATAGGTTTATCTGTATTCAATCATTTTTTAAAGAGAACACGTCTGTCTAATTGGATGGAATGTGACATACCATGTATTTCTCTGATCCAATTAACAATCTGGAAGAATCCTGAGTATGTGGAGAGATCTATTCTGTTATACTTGGCCCATATCTTGTGGTTTTAGATCTCTCTCTCTAATCTCGTTTTGGGGTCAGGGGTTGGGTACTAGTTTTTGGTTGAGCCCAGCTCTGGGTCCAACAGATCCCAACAACCACTGAAAAAAGGCTCCCAAATCCTTCAAAGAACTGTCTAGCAATGGATATGAAGCTCAATGGATAGATGCTTTAAAGAACTTTCTAGCAAATCAATTGATTAATTTGCTTCCCTGTAGGAGTGGCATTAAAGGACATTCAGTTTCACCGAGACTTTCATTTTCTGAACTTTTTTTTCATGCGTTTTCTTGCATTTTCTTTATTATTTATTCAATTTGTTTCATGTCATTGTTTGGCATGCTTGCAGGAAACATATGCAAGACGCATGGCTAGTTGTTTGGCACCAGGTTTTTCTCTCAATCTATAATATATATACTTTTTTACTTATCTAATATGAGTTATGCAAATCATCATATCTCTATCTGAACTTTTGCAGATGGGATTGTTATCAATATGGTTGTTGGGGGAGAAGTGGTGACTCTTAAAAGTGTTGAAGAGAGCAGCAGCCTTGTCATAGCTGAAATGCCTATAAATGTATGTTTGTTCTTTCTTAATCCGTGTTTATGAGTTGCAAAATATCAGGGTGACGTAGCATTTAACTTGTGAATCTAAAGTCCCTATTAATTACACTTTTAGGCAAGGAGTTAGCCTTTTTTTTCTATTGTTATTGTTATTATTTCCTTTTTTGTCAAACTTATTATTATTTGAAGTGTTTTATGCCTGGGCTATTTTTCCCCTCTTTTTTTTCCATAAAGTAATAAGCTTTCATATGCATTGATTCTTGATATGTGAATAACACGAATGTTCTTATGCTGCAGATTTCAGAGATTTTATGAAGATGGTTTGTTTTCTGCAACGCCTGCAGAGCAAAATAAGACTTGACTTCTTATATACTTTCCAACTGTTTAAGTCCTCGTGTATGATTCAGATTCTCTGTGAGTAGTTGCAAAAACATTGAAAATTTTTGTCAGCCTGAATTTTCATGATAATCTGCTTGTTTTATCTGTCTTCCCTAGGAAAAATCATGTTCTATATGGTAACTTACAAGAGGGAAAAATAAAAAGCAAAATTTGGTTGTTAGCAGCTTTGAATTTGGTAGTCAAATCAGCTTTCAATTTAGTTGTAAAATGGGCAATTTTCATATTTAATAAGATTCATTTCTAGGAGGTGCTGATTAGGATACATATTTCATTTCTTGCAGGTCAAATGCAATGGAAATATCTTGTGCTTGATTTGTTGTAAAGAAATTCAATCATAATAATAATGTCATTAGAAGAACAAAATCAATTGAAAATCGTAGTCAAAATAGCATGTTTCTTACACTTGGCTCCATTTTTTATTCTGGAAACTATTTCCTGGTGTTACCAAAAGGAAATTTATACGATTTCCAGTATTATATACTCTCTCCGTATCATTTACATAGAAAAAGTAAAATGGACATGAAAATTAAGGAAATTTCACTTTTTTCATCTCTATTTACTTAAATACCCTTTAAAAAAAATCCCTCAAAACCTACTTTTAAGACAAGGGTATAAATGGTATTTTGTCTCATTTCACTCTCTAAAATTTACCTAAAATGACATATTTTTTATATAAAAGATACACCAAAAAAGAAAATTTTTTCTATATAAATAATACGGAGGGAGTATATAGTTAAGAGTCTTTTTAGCTAGGCTGTGAATGGCTATTATACAAGTGTTGACGTGAGCCCCTGTGCTGGGGCTCGGCTCCCCAAACTGGACTCTGAGCTGCATCATGCAGGCCAGCTCATATACTTTGTTGAGATCAATGGTGCTGCTGTCTTAGCAACCGAAGTGAGCCGAGGAGGAGTGACAGCCAGTGCTACTAATTGGTATCAGTTGGATTCATGTTCCTGGATACCCAAAATTCTGTCATTGTTGCAGTACAATTTTGCAGTTGAAGTTTCAGAAGGAAAGTTATTCTCTGTTAGAATTCAAAGATTTAATCTTGTTTGATTTTTGTGGTGGATTTTTTGGTTGAAATTCATGGCTATTTCAGGATGCCAGAAATTTGATCTGACCCACTAACACGTTTTGCCGTACTGTGAAACGTTTAATGTTAGTGTAGAGGAGGACAACCCTTCGTAGGTCCAGCTCGATAAAATGTTTAGCCTTAGTTGGCAAGTCTTGCTTTAAGACCTAACTAATGGCCCACCTGGCCTAGCTCGATTACATAATTCTGGGTTAACCGAGCGTTTCTAAACCAGATAATATAAAACTATTTCTTTTGCATAATAAATAGCGTGTTTAATTAGAACAAGTCTTCCTTTATTTGCATTTATAATTTACTAGAAATGAATGTGACATTCTAATATTTAAAAACTTTTATTTAATATTAAAATTAATTACAAAACTTTTATTTTAAAATGAATTTCACATATTCTAATATTGAATAACATTTGAAATGGTATTTCTTTTTTCGAGAAAACAACTTAAAAATCTTAATCATACGGCACTTGATAAGTGGATAGTCTATCCCCAAATGGAGAAGACACTACCATAGTTGTCAGGCATGATAAAATTTGACAAAAATAAACAAAATTAGCTGTAATCAAATCAATGAAATCATTGCTAAATACATTTTGGGAAATGAATATATGGCATGAATGTTCAAACCCCAAAATTGAGAGAGAGTAATTAAAAAGAAAAAGAAAAGCTGCGGGAATTTGAATGCTAATGGGGAAAATTATACTCTTCACAAGATTTTTTAAATTTTTTATATATTTTATCATAGAACTTTTAATCATTTTATAAAAATATAAAATAAACTCATCATAAAATTATAAAAATTATTATATATTTAATAAATTTAAAAATACTGATAAATTATATATATATTTTTGATAATTTTCCAAAAAACTCAAACAAATAAAATGATTGAGACTAGCAGTGGGTCCGTAGCATTAATATATATATATACATACATATATATATATATATATGTGTGTGTGTGTGTGTGTTTGAAATTTTAGCTGGGGCATCAAGTCATGTGAAATCTTCTCATAGTCTCATGCGATGTCAGCCCATTTTGAGCAAAAGAAAACTTTCTTAAGTTTAGTTAATTTAAATTAAAAATGGGCAAAATAATTTTCCCCTCCCTTTGTTAATAGAGTATTTTATTAGAGGAAGACCATGTCTAATAGAAGGGAAGAAAGGAGATAGAATTGAGCATTGTCCTGTTAAATATTTAAGGAGAAGTTGTATATGTATTGTATATGAGATTCACCTATGTCTGTATTTATGAATTTAAATAAATTTTTTATCTGTATTTATAGAGTCAGTATACTCTATTTTTTACTCTGATCTTGCATATGATATGTCTTTATATCTTATATTTTTAGAGATTTAAATATCAAAACCCTCTGACTTAATATATATTCTATTAATTATAAGAAAAGATATGAAACATTATATCATATAATATAATATTGTGATTGTGTATGGTGCTATTTGTCCTTGTCCCTTTTTTTATTAATAATTATTATATATCCACCTGAGTGAGAAGATTAAATATTGGTCCTGTTGGGAAAATCGCTATTTTCCCGCCCCTCGGACCGTCTTTAAGCAGGAATAAATAAGAAAATAAAATAACAATTGAGAAATTAAAGAGAATAAAACACAATGATTTAACGTGGAAAACTCCCGAATGGAGAAAAACCACGGCCGTTGCCTAACGACAACCAAGAAAAATATTCACTATGCGGTAAATTTTTACAACCACAACTACAAAATATTTTTCTACCCGATACCCACAAACACCCCAAATATTTATACTCCAAGGAACTCTAAGAGACTAACTCCAAATCCCTAATATAAAACACATTTGTTGTGTTTTGGTACATTTCAACAACTAAACAATGATTTCCTTATATAGGAAATTGTTGCTCAACAATTTCTATTCTTTCCCGATGTGGGAAAGAATTTATTAAATTTTATATTATATTTTTTTTCTTTTGTCAAAACTTACGGCCAACAATCTCCACCTTGACAAAAAAAAAAAACACAACATTGTCTGCTACCGACAATCATAATTCTTATCGTCAAGAATTATCATACTCCACCATAAAAGAGTATCGCCACTTGAAATTATTTCGCCAACTCCAAGAATTTTCCATCGGCCATGTCGAATCCCGCTAATAGTTTATGGTGCAACCCTCCTGTTGACTTTTCCGAGAGTTCATTAGCCATCGACATCATTTTTCCACCACATGCTTTGCATCAATTGTCAACCAATGTCGCACGCTTTTCTGTGGACCAGCTACCAATAATCCGTCCTCTTCCATGGCATCTCAACGGGTAGCAATCATGCCATGAGGACACACTTCTCTCAACTACAGAGAAAATTCATCATCTCCTTCGCCACATGAGATCACATTGGCAGCAACAACGTTAGAGCTTCTAGCCGAATCAGCTCCACCGTTCGGGCAATCTTTCCCCACGTGTCCAGTTTGACCACACCCCCAGCAGACAACTTTCCTCTTTCCGGAGCCTTTATTCTTTTTCCTGATACCGACAGATAAAGCTGAATTCTCATAAGATTTATTTTCCATTTCATTCAGTCTTCTCTCCTCAGTAATGAGCTTACTAACCACATCCGCATACACCACTTCCTTACTGCCATATTTCAGAACAGGCTTCATGTGCTCATATGTTGAAGGAAGTGACAGGATGAGCCGGAGAGCTTTATCTTCATCTTCGGTTTTCACTCCAAGAGTTTCCAATTCAGAGATGATACCGTTGAGGATACTCAGGTGATCGGACAGCTTTGTACCTTCCGCCATTTTCAACGTATGAAATTGCTCCTTCAAATATAACCTGTTGGATATATTTTTTCCCTGATACAATTCTTCCAGTTTCTCCCACAGCTCCTTTGTCGTGGACAATCCAAGCACATTAGCAAGAACATTTTTTGCTAGACACATGCGAATTTGACTTGCCGCCTTGATATCCAGCTCCTCCCATTCTTCGTTGTTAACACAGCAGAGAAGGAAGAATTCTCTTTGTATATTTGCTCAAAGGTTACAAGGTTACATGAATATATATATACAAGTAAAGGCTCTAAAGTGGGGAACAAGTCTCCTATATTTACTCCTAAAAACACTCTCCTAAAAACACTCCTAATATTAAGGAACTTTGCTTTATTCTGTACCAAATATATCTAACACTCCCCCTCAAGTTAGAGCATATATGTCGAGCATGCCTAACTTGTTACAAAAGTAGCTAACCCGAGACCCATTTAAAGCTTTTGTAAAGATGTCACCAAGTTGTTCTCCCGTCTTGACATATTCTGTAGAGATGATGCCTTGTTGTATCTTTTCTCGGATAAAGTGACAGTCGATCTCAATATGTTTGGTTCGTTCATGAAATACTGGGTTAGAAGCAATATGAATAGCCGCCTTGTTATCACACCACAACTTTGCTGAGGATGTTTTGAAACCTATTTCCTCTAGGAGCTGACGAATCCAAATAACTTCACAAGTAGATTGTGCCATAGCACGGTACTCGGATTCAGCGCTGGAGCGAGACACCACTTTTTGTTTCTTGCTTTTCCAAGATACTAGGTTTCCTCCCACAAACACACAATATCCTGTAGTTGACCTTCTATCAACTTTCGAACCTGCCCAATCTGCATCAGAGAAACACTCAACATCCAAATGACCATGATTGCTGTAGAGAATGCCTCTCCCAGGAGCACTCTTCAAGTAACATAAAATTTGTCCCAACGTTTCCCAATGTGCAATAGTTGGAGCAGACATGAATTGACTCATGATACTAACTGAGTAAGCAATATCTGGTCGTGTTACAGTAAGATAGTTCAATTTGCCAATCAGCCGCCTATACATCTCAGGGTCAGAAAATAATTCCCCATCAGTTGTTAGCTGGACATTAGGTGTCATTGGAGCACTACATGGTTTTGCACCTAATTTACCAGTGTCTTTCAGAAGGTCAAGAACATACTTTCTTTGAGATAAGAATATACCCCGCTTACACCTAGATACTTCAATGCCCAGAAAGTACTTCAAGAGACCCAAATCCTTTGTTTGGAATTGGGATTGGAGAAATAGTTTAAGTGATGAAATGCCAGCTGAGTCACTCCCCGTAATGACAATATCATCAACATACACTACAAGTAGAATTACTCCAGCACTCGACTTTTTGAAAAACACTGAGTGATCACACATACTCTTTGTCATGCCAAAAGTTTGTACTACTTCGCAGAACCTCCCAAACCAAGCCCGAGGACTTTGTTTTAAACCATATAGAGATTTGCGAAGCCTACATACTTTACCATTCTCCCCCTGAGCAACAAAGCCAGGCGGTTGCTCTAAATAGACCTCTTCTTGAAGATCACCATGAAGAAAAGCATTTTTAACATCAAGCTGGTGCAAGGGCCAATCATGACGGGCTGCTAAAGAGATAAACAAACGAACAGAAGATAATTTTGCCACAGGAGAGAATGTATCAGAATAATCAATACCATACACTTGAGCATACCCCTTTGCAACTAAGCGAGCCTTAAGACGAGCCACAGAACCGTCTGGTTTAACTTTAACAGAGAAAATCCACTTACACCCAATAGTCTTCTTCCCTGCAGGAAGGGTTACAAGATCCCAAGTACCATTTGCTTCCAAGGCGGCCATTTCCTCTGCCATTGCTGCTTGCCAACCAGGATGAGATAAAGCTTGGGTAACAGTTTTGGGGGTAGATACTGAATCCAGATTACTCACAAAACACCGAGACAAGGAAGACAAATGGTCATAACTCACAAATGAGGAAATGGGATGAGTACATGAACGTTTACCTTTTCTAATAGCAACAGGAAGGTCAAGATCAGACTGTGGAAGAACTGAAGGAGCTTCCAACGAGGCGACAGGTGGAGGATGTGAGTCAGTAATGGCCAATCTTCTGGAGTATACCTGGTCAAAACGAGGGCGAGAGAGAGGTGGTATAGGAATAGGAACCGGTTCATTATTAGTGGACTCTGGAATATGAGTAGGATCGGTAGTGGAATCAGGACTCCTATGAATAACATAAATTAAAAGATCATCTTCCTCCCCCTGACTGGCATATGTAGATGGTGAGGGAAAAAATGGAGTTTTCTCAAAGAAGGTAACATCCACAGAGACAAGATATCGGTTCAATTCGGGAGAAAAACAACGGTACCCCTTTTGTTGTCGAGAATACCCAAGAAAGACACACCGAAGAGATTTGGGATCCAATTTGGTAACATGTGGACAGACATCACGCACAAAGCAAGTGCACCCGAAGATACGAGGACTAATAGGAAACAACGCTCTGGAGGGAAACAAGACACTGTATGGAGTTATACCCTTGAGAACAGCGGAAGGCATTCGGTTGATCAAAAAACAAGCTGTAGAAACGGCATCAGCCCAAAAACGTTTAGGTACCTTCATTTGAAAAAGGAGTGCACGAGAAACCTCAAGGAGATGTCTATTTTTCCTTTCGGCGACCCCATTTTGAGAGGGTGTATCAACACAAGAAGTTTGATGAACAATACCGTTCTGAGACATATAGGACTGAAATGAACTAGACATGTATTCTTTTGCGTTATCACTGTGCAGGATACGAATAGTCCTATTAAATTGAGTTTTAATTTCAGCACAAAAGGAGCAAAAAATCGAAAACAACTCAGAACGATTTTTCATTAAAAATAACCAAGTACACCGAGAGTGATCATCCACAAAAGTAACAAAGTACATAAAACCAGCTTGGGAAGTGACCGGACAAGGACCCCAAACATCAGAATGTACTTTCTCAAAAGGGAACTCAGCCCGGTTAATCACTCGAGGAATTAAATGTGAACGATGATGTTTCGCAAACTGACATGACTCACAATCTAAACTAGACAAAGACTGAAATTGTGGATACAACTTTTTTAAGGAAGACAATGAGGGGTGACCAAGGCGACAATGAACTTCTGAAGGAGACAGGGAACCATTACACACCAACGAAGTGGAAATTTGATCATCAAGAAGATAAAGGCCATTCGACTTGTGTCCTCTACCAATAATCCGCCTCGTCAAAAGATCCTGAAACACAACATTGACAGGAAAAAATGTAACACAACAATTTAATGTTTCAGTAATTGTGCTAACCGACAACAAATTAAATGAAAACTTAGGTATACACAAGACTTTTGACAACGGAAGAGATGGAGTTGGGTTGGCAGTACCAATACCAATAGCACAAGTTTTAGATCCATCGGCTAAAGTAACATAACGATGAATATCAGGTTTCTTTAACGAAGATAAGAGACTCGGGTTACCTGTCATGTGGTCTGTGCAACCAGAATCAATGACCCAACCTGGTGTGCTAGAGATACCTGATTTAGCAGCAGCAGCAACGGAAGAGTCCACAGTCTTGGAAGCGCAATATTTAGAGAGCTCAGCAAATTCTGCTGCAGATATTGTCACAGTATCTGAAGAGCTGGATGCACATTCTTGACTAGCCATATTGGCTCGAGACTGCTTGTTTAACAGCTTCTTACAGAAACGTTTAGTATGGCCTGGTTCATGACAGTAGTAACATATAACATTTGAGTCCCGATGACCAGTACTCCCACGATTATTCCCCCCTTTACCCTGATTTCCATACTGGCCGGAATCTCGACTCACGAGAGCACTAGGAGCGGATGTCATTACATTTGAACCTTCACTTCGGAGCACTCGAGAAAATGTTTCCCTCAAATTAGGAACTTCACTACCAGAGAGAATTTGGGACTTAGCTGTTTCAAATGCTGGAGATAAACCTGCAAGAAAACACATGACACCCATCTGCTCTCGTTGACTCTGTTGGACTTTAATGTCTGGACTAAAAGGCATTAAGACATTAAGGTCCTCAATAATCCTTTTTACCTCCCCAAAATACACTGTAAGAGGCTTGTCCCTTTGCTCAGCTCGATATAATGCCACACAAGTATCATACATACGGTTCAAATTTCCTTTACCCGAGTATAAAAATTCGAGATACTCCATTAAGTCTTTGACAAACTCACAATGACCAATCAAACCAACCACATCACGACCAATACAGTTTTGTATTTGCAAAAATAATCGGGCATCTTCTCTTACCCAAAGTTTTCTAGCATCACCTTGTGGGGGATCATCCGTCAGGTGGTCATCCTTATCTACACTTCTCAAATAAATTTTAATAGTCTTATGCCATTCTAGGAAATTGTTTTCATTCAACTGGTGTTCTGTGATCTTATTAACTACTGGAAGCACATCAATAATTTTCTTATCATCCATGACGAAATGCACCACAAGTTAAATGCAACAACAAATCCAAAATAATACCCAAAGAGTATTACCAAAAACAATTCCACAAGACCAGAATTTCAACAAATCCAACGGAATCAGCAGCTAAAAAAAAAAAAATGCAGAAAAACAGAAGACTAGGAACCTGATTACTGTTCACTGATTACTGTTCACAGGTCTGAATACTGTTCACTGAGTACTGTTCACAGGTCGGAAATCACCAGAATGCCAGAACCGACCACCGGGATGGGCAGCTGGGTCCACTGCGACGCCGGAAAACAAAAAACCGTTCGCCGGAAATGCAGCCACGCGCTCCCACGCGCCGGCGCGTGAAACTGCCTGAAATGCTTCTGACGGCGCGTGACAGCCACTCGCCGGTAGGATGGCCGCCGGACTTCGGGTACCGGCCGATACGACCCCTGTGCTACTTTTGAAGGTGGAGGTGAGAACTAAAAATGGTCCTAGGTGTATGACCTAGACCACAAACCAAACTGCCCCAAAGAGAACCCTAAATTTTCCAGCCCCTCACTGCAGGAAGCTCACACAGAAATTTTCCAGCCCCTAAATTTGCTCTGATACCATGTTAACACAGCAGAGAAGGAAGAATTCTCTTTGTATATTTGCTCAAAGGTTACAAGGTTACATGAATATATATATACAAGTAAAGGCTCTAAAGTGGGGAACAAGTCTCCTATATTTACTCCTAAAAACACTCTCCTAAAAACACTCCTAATATTAAGGAACTTTGCTTTATTCTGTACCAAATATATCTAACATTCGTCACTAATCTTGGATTTTTCTGAGTCTCCACTACCACTGCCTTTTCCTGAATTTCTTCCGCTGACTGGTTTACCCTGCAAAACCTTATGTAGTCCAGACTGTATCAACACGTCTTTGACTTGCACTTGCCACAGTGCAAAATTCATTCTCCCATCAAATTTCTCAATCTCGCATCTCATTGCCGACATGCTTACTTTGTGCTTAATAAAGGACCAGAAATAAATATTACACCAGGTAAATTCCCAGGTAAGAGGAGGAGTCACAATAGTCTCACTTAAAATCCACTTGCCTTAGACTAAATTCGTGTTGTTTGACAGAATTTACCTCGACATGTAATTATTTATCTCACCACCAATACTCAAGCACACCAAAGCAAAACGGCTCCACCTTTTCCAAAGCTCCACCAGCTCCAAAGGCTCGACCAGCTTAAAAACAAAAATAATTTTTAACAAAAATCTTTTCTGATGTGGAAGATCAGACCAAGCTGCAATCACAGAGCATACTAAGATTTTTGACAAAAATTATAACACCTAAGCTCTGATACCACTTGTTGGGAAAATCGCTATTTTCCCGCCCCTCGGACCGTCTTTAAGCAGGAATAAATAAGAAAATAAAATAACAATTGAGAAATTAAAGAGAATAAAACACAATGATTTAACGTGGAAAACTCCCGAATGGAGAAAAACCACGGCCGTTGCCTAACGACAACCAAGAAAAATATTCACTATGCGGTAAATTTTTACAACCACAACTACAAAATATTTTTCTACCCGATACCCACAAACACCCCAAATATTTATACTCCAAGGAACTCTAAGAGACTAACTCCAAATCCCTAATATAAAACACATTTGTTGTGTTTTGGTACATTTCAACAACTAAACAATGATTTCCTTATATAGGAAATTGTTGCTCAACAATTTCTATTCTTTCCCGATGTGGGAAAGAATTTATTAAATTTTATATTATATTTTTTTTCTTTTGTCAAAACTTACGGCCAACAGGTCCTGTATATAATATCTAGGAGTTTCTAATTTTCAATCTTCCTAAAATTTATAAATTTATATTTGATCTGCTTTAAATTAATAAATACACTTTTTATTTTATAAATTTTTTTTAAAAAATTAATTTTTAAATATAAATTTATATTTATTTTTTATTACATCTTTATTTTAATGTAATATATACTTTTTAAATATTTTTAATTAGTAACATTAAACATGAGTATAATAGATATTTAACATACTAATTAAATATAAACATAATAGATATTTAACATATTATTTATTAAAATAATAAATAATTATAATTTAAGACATATTAAAAAAATTTATTTATTAATTTTAAAAAAGAAAGTAAAAAAATAATTAGATCATATATAACATCTCCTATTTAAAAAAAAAAAAAAAGAGCATTGGTTTTAGGCAACCTCAGGAGTTTTTTTTTTTATATTTTTATTGAGCAACCTCAGAAGTTTATAATCTAATAATTAGCAAAAGTATTTTTCAAAAGGAATATGTAGTTTAGTGGTAAATTGGCAATCCCTACCAAATTTTAACATCTACTAGGTAATGATGCCATTCGCAGCAATGATTGCTGAGATAATTGGAAAAGAAGAAGAAGAAGAAGAAGAAGAAAATATTAGAAATTACAAAGATATTTTTAGGACTTGTATTTTTTTCTTTAAAAAAAAACATTTGGAGCTTATCTTAAAACAATAGGCACTTTATTGGATCATTCGTCATTGCTTGAAAACACTATGCTGCCATGGACAAAATGACAGATTTATCATTGATTCAAAACAACTTTTTGCCCCAAAAAAAATATAATAAAAACAGCTTTGATTTTACTCAAATTTTGACACAGTTTGGTATTCGCATTCACAAATCACAACTCAATTTCTTTTTGAAAAAATTATATTATATGCTATTTTTTTATTTCTTAAAAAAATTCTGTAATTTTTATATATTTTTGACATATTCAATCTTTGTTTAAAATTAAAAAGTAGGTATTTTTGAATATATATATATATATATTAACATATTTTGAAGAAATTCCTTTCTCTTTTTAATAGCCTTATGGTACATTTGATATTGTTGTTGAGAAAAATATTTTATTAAAAATATTAATTAAAAGTATTTAGTTTATTAATGAATTTAATATTTTAATTACAAAAATTTTAAAACAAATAAAAAACACTTAAAATTATTTTTTTCTTAACTAGAAAAACAGCTTCAACCCTAACATTAGTGAGACTCTCTATAGTCTAGCATATATAGTCATCTTTTTGGCATTATTAATAATAATATTCCAATTAATAAAATTTAAATCAATAAAAAAAAATAATTTTACTCATACTTGATCGCCACTGCCTTACTTGTCAATTTAATTTTTCACTTAACTTTATATCTTATATATACTTATAGGCGGAGAATGAGTTGTTAGGCTAAATTAGTATCTAAGACCGAGCTTTGGTTAGCTCTATCTGAGCTATTCACGTCACTTGAGACTGAAACCTTGAGTTGTGAAATGTATCATACATAAACTGAACATAAAAGTTTGGTATTGTTGTGGTCTCTGACATAGTTATTGTACAATCCTAACACATCTTACATATCCCCTAATAATGCCGAAAAATTCATTAACAATATCTAACAAAACTAATAATGTGGTTACAAATGAAATCTATGGGCACGAACATAAAGGTAATTTTCGCATGAAATCTAAATGCGAAAAGAAAAGGAAAGATTGCGTTTGGCAATGAAGTGGAAAGCAACTCCTGAATACTGAATAATTGGTCAAAAATTCTGGTGGGGTTAGTCAAAGCCAAGCGTGTGGTGTTGCGGTTGAAAAGCACAAAAAATACTCTAATTTGCACTTTGCTTCTTCTTTTTTTCTACCTTTCATTATAATTTTATGCTACACCCAATCCAACAATTACCCACAGATCCAAGAAAAATGAAAAAAAAAAATACATTGCAGCTTTAGCTGTCTCTGAAGAACTGTAAATGTATGGTGAAGATGGAAGCTAGGAGAAAGATGATGAAGGGAGGCAATCGTTTGATTAAGGTTTCACAAATTAGAAACCTAATTTGTGCTACTGACTACTTATGATTGATCGGGCTCAGAGATGTTGATAGGCCTATCTTCAGCTTATTGATAAAATAAGCTCAGCAAGCTCAAAGGCTGATGTGTATAATGCTATTAGAGTTAGTTACAATTTAGCTTCTAGAATTCTGTATTGTAGCTTCTAGAATTCTGTATTGAATACTATAAATATTTGTATTTTCGTTTACATTTTTTAATTGAATAAAATAAAATCATTTTCTCACCATAAACTTCTTCATGGTATCAGAGCCAAACACAATTTACTAGATCTATAATGGCAGAAAATAATGATGCCTATAGATTAACAAATTCATATCATAATACTACTAATCTCATCAACATACAGTTGAATGAGAAAAATTATTTACCATGGAATAGATCCATGGTCATAGCTCTTACAGCAAGAGACAAAGCTGGCTTCATTGATGGTGAAGAAGCAATGCCTGCAGCTAACTCTCAAATGTACAAAAAATGGAAGAAGGTTGATAGTGCTGTTCAATCATGGATTCTGAATTCAATAAGACCAGATCTGGCAGAAGGCTTCTTGTATCAAGCTAGTGCGAAGGACCTGTGGGAAGAAATTAAAACCAGATTTGGTGAGAGCAATTGACCACTTCTCTATCAAATCAGAAAGGAGATCAATACAATTACTCAGGTAAATATTCCAGTCACTACATATTATAACAAACTGAAGAAACTGTGGGATGAGGTTAGATGTCTCAAGCCATTACCTAAGTGCAATTGTGGTGCATTAGGAAGATGTACATGTGGGATGAATGAAGCTATGAAAAACCTAGAAAATGAGGAAAGATTGATGCAATTTTTGCTAGGTTTGAATGATACTTATGATACTGTTAAGAATCAGATTTTGTTAATGGATCCGTTCCCTAATATAAATAAAGCTTATTCTATGGTTCTAACTGTTGAGAAACAAAGGGAAGTGCAAGTTATGAATGCAGAAGGACAGGAGAATGCAGCTGCTATGTATACGCAGAGATCTTCAAATGGACAGAGGAATAGCAACAAAAGCAACACAAAGAAGAGTGAGAGGTATTGCTCACACTGTAAGTGCAATGGACACACAAGGGAAACCTGTTTTAAATTAACAGGATACCCGGATTGGTATTGGGACTTGAAGAAAAAGAAGGTACAGAATCAGGCCAATATTGCAGCTGCAGGAGAAACACCACTAATGGATGTGCAGAAACAGAATGATGGAGAACATGAAGATAATGTGATGCTGAATACTGCTTGTTTTGCAGGTAATTTACATAGTGATTGTCATTTTGAGCATGAAAAAATAGAAATCAGTATATGGATTATTGACACAGGAGCAACACATCACATAACATGCCATAAACACCTATTTAGCCAACTGCACAAATTACCAAAAGAAAAACCTGTAGACTTACCAGATGGTACAACTAAAAGTATAACACACATTGGTACTGTTAAATTGCATGACAACCTAATCTTAAGAAATGTGTTATATGTCCCAACCTTTACCTGTAACCTGATAAGTGGTACTACCCTAGCCAAACAGAATAATATATCCATACAAACCTTACCCGATCATTGTGTCTTGCAGGATATACAGACTAAGGAGGTCTTAGCTTATGTGAAGGAGCAAGGAAATTTATATCTACTAAATAAAAAATCATTTGTAAAACCAGAAAAAGCAAACAATGTATTACTGTGTGATGAACACAGCAGCAGTATAGACTATATTTGGCATGTAAGGTTGGGCCATATTTTAGAACCAAGGCAAAAACATGTATCTAGTATTCCATATATGAGTAAAAACATTGTTTGCAATATTTGTCCTATTTCAAAACAACAAAGAAAACCATTTTTCACAAACCAAAAGACATCTCCTAAACTTTTTGACCTAGTTTTTATGGATCTTTGGGGACCATATTCTGTTAGATCTATAACAGGAGCATATTATATGCTCACAATTGTTGATGATAACACTAGATACACTTGGGTCCACATGTTGTCAAATAAAACACAAACCTACCAAGCCATTAAACATTACCTAAACCTTGTAGAAACACAATTTAGTACCAAAGTAAAGCAAGTAAGGACAGATAATGGTACTGAATTTGTAAACCAAAATATCAAACAACTTTTTTCAGAAAAGGGGATTGTACATCAACTTGCATGTCCTTACTCCCCCCAACAAAATGGGAGGGTTGAAAGGAAACATAAAGAAATTTTAAATGTTGCAAGGGCCCTAATGTTCCAAGCAAAATTCCCTAAACACTTCTGGTCAGAAGCTTTGCTCACTGCTGTCTACTTATTAAACAGAGTTCCCTCAGAAGTTCTATCCTGGAAATCACCCTATTCTATACTGCATAACAAAGAACCTGATTTATCCCATTTAAAAGCAGTTGGATGTCTTTGTTTTGGTTCTAATTTGTCCCCTAACAGAACTAAATTTGATCCTAGATCTCATCCTTGCATTCTGTTAGGCTATGCAAGTCAACATAAAGGCTACAGAGTATATAACCTGAATGACAAAGTCATCCAAATTTCAAGGGACATACATTTCAAAGAACATGTATTCCCTTTTCATTTTACCAAGCCAGAAATTTCATACCAGTTTTTCTTTCCCACATGCACTCAAACAGATAACCAAACCATAACACCAAATAATAACATCATACCACCACAACAAACAGACCATGACAGTGAGCAAAGTGAAAACGTGCAAGAAGATGTTGTAGAAACAGAAATTTTACCTGACTCAGAAGAGCTAAGAAGAAGCAGTAGGCAGAGAAGGGCACCCAATTGGATGTCAGATTATGTAATACCTCCTAGGGCCAGTCTGTGTATTCCTGCAAACATAAACAGTAACCACATATCAAACACAAAACCTAAACACCAAACTTTACATGAATACCTTACATTTCATGCTAATGTGTCAAAAATTCATGAACCAATTTCTTATTTTCATGCTCAAAAAGATAAAAACTGGGTGGATGCTATGCAACAAGAAATACAGGCCCTAGAGGCTAATAACACTTGGCAATTGGTTGATTTACCTAAGGATAAGAGACCTATAGGCTCAAAATGGGTCTATAGGATTAAATACAAGGCTGATGGGAGCGTGGATATATTTAAGGCTAGGTTAGTGGCCAAAGGTTATAATCAGCAGCTGGGGCTTGATTATACAGAAAGTTTTTCCCCAGTCGCTAAGTTGGTAACAGTTAGGGTGCTATTGACTTTGGTTGCTACTAATAATTGGTTGTTACATCAGTTAGACATCAATAATGCCTACTTACATGGGCATATTGATGAGGAGGTTTATATGTTACCTCCACAGGGGTACACAAAAGCTAAAGAAGGGCAAGTTTGTAAGCTTACTAAGTCCCTTTATGGACTTAAACAAGCTGGGCGGCAGTGGAACATAGAATTCACACACAGCTTGGTTGAATATGGCTTTCAACAATCTGAAAGTGACTATTGTTTGTTTGTTAAAGGTGCAGGTGAAGATTTCATTATCCTTGTGATGTATGTGGATGATGTATTGATCACAAGTCCTAATTACTCACAGATTCAGGCTGTAAAGGACTACTTACAAAATAAGTACACAATTAAAGACCTTGGGGAAGCAAAATACTTCCTGGGTCTTGAGATAACTAAGACTGACAAAGGGTTATTTCTGTCACAGCAGAAATTTATTCAGGACATGGTACAGGACATGGGACTGCAAGATGCAAAACCAGTTTCAACTCCTTTGACACAGGGTTTGAAATTGGAACCAGAAATGGGTCAACCACTGCAGGAACCAAATCAGTATAGAAGATTAATTGGGAGGTTGCTCTATCTTAACTTTAGCAGGCCTGATATAACCTACTCTGTCCAGCAACTCTCCCAATATATGCAGACACCTCATGCAGGACACTTACATGCAGCACTGCATTTGCTCAGATATTTACACAACACAATAGACACAGTTTTATATTTCCCTAGAAAGCATGAGTCTTTTACCTTAAAGGCATTCTGTGATGCCGATTGGGGTGCTTGCCACACCACCCGTCGATCTATCTCCGGCTATTGTATTTACCTTGGTGAATCCCTCATTTCTTGGAAAACAAAAAAGCATAGCATAGTCAGCCGTTCTTCAGCAGAGGCTGAATATAGAAGTATGGCGAATACAACTTGTGAGTTGTTATGGTTGAAAAATTTACTTGCAGATTTTAAGATACAGATTCAGAAAGGAGTACCTTTGTTTTGTGACAATAGAGCAGCGGTTCATATCTCTGAAAATCCAGTCTTCCACGAACGTACTAAGCACGTGGATCTGGATTGCCATGTTGTCAGACATCAGGTCCAGAATGGTTTCCTTCGCACCGCTCACGTTCCTTCCACCGAACAAGTCGCTGATATTTTCACCAAGGTTCTGTCTCAACCCGCGTTTCTTCGTTTGAAGGTCAAACTTGGGCTGTGTTTGCACCCACGCACCAGTTTGAGGAGGGGGTGAAGAACTGTAAATGTATGGTGAAGATGGAAGCTAGGAGAAAGATGATGAAGAGAGGCAATCGTTTGATTAAGGTTTCACAAATTAGAAACCTAATTTGTGCTACTGACTACTTATGATTGATCGGGCTCAGAGATGTTGATAGGCCTATCTTCAGCTTATTGATAAAATAAGCTCAGCAAGCCCAAAGGCTGATGTGTATAATGCTATTAGAGTTAGTTACAATTTAGCTTCTAGAATTCTGTATTGTAGCTTCTAGAATTCTGTATTGAATACTATAAATATTTGTATTTTCGTTTACATTTTTGAATTGAATAAAATAAAATCATTTTCTTACCATAAACTTCTTCAGTCTCTATTATGTGTTCTCATCTATTTAATTTTGCATGCCTTGCCAATGCCATGTGGCAACTGCGTCACAGACTTGCTTGCCCATTGTTACAGGTTATTGCTAGAAAAAAAAATTTGCACTATTATGAGTTAATTTTAAGAGAAATTACATCTTTTATCAACATTTTTTAAATTTTTTTCAGCATTTTTTTAATTGTTTTATAAAAATATATGATAAACCTATGACATTATGTGTATAATAAACTAATAATAAATTTTATATATACTATATGAATCTAATAAATTTATAAATTAATAAAAATTTTGATCAATTTGAAAATACCGATAGATTTTATAATCTTTTGATTTTTTCTAATAATTTTATAAAAAATCTTAATTTTAAATGAAAAATTATTTGTCGAAAGCATTATTTAGTGATTATAAATAAAAAAATAAAATTAATATATATATATATATATATATTGATAAATTTAAATAAAAAATTTATAATTATAAAATTATAAAATAAAAAAAATATAACTATATCATTATATCATAATAGTTTCATAAATTTGTTTTTCAAAGAAAGAACTAGTTGATATAAAAATAATAACAATACAATTGAGATTGTTTTAAAAAAAGAAAAGAAAAAACCATTTTTAGATGTTCTTCAAATGAACATATTAAACTCACTGTAGAATTAATATTTTTTTTATCAGAAATATGAGAATTTCATTAATAGTTAAGCTAAAAGTACAACGAACATAAACAAAAGGAATAAAACAATGAAAAACAGAATAACAAAGAAAAATATAACAGAAAAACTAAAAAAAAACATAACAGAAAATCTAAAAACATCAACATAACAATGAAAAACAGAACAAAGAGAAACAAAACAAATAACCATACTAAAATAGATAAACAAAACAAAGGAAGAACCCATGCAACCTTCCCAACAAAGGGTAGAACTTCAATCTTTTCCTTGCAGCAAAGCCCAAATAATTCAGTATAGAATAACCCTCCACAGAGCGACCATAAATAACAAGAGAAAGGCCGAAAACAGAGAAAAAAAAGCAGATCTAATAACTTGTTAGTCCTCCATAAACGGAGGAACAACATATTAGAGAGAGCACCACTGCCACCCCATACATTCTCATGTATTGAAGCAACTAAGGGAAAAAAGAAGACCTAAGGTCCTACACTGGGGCCAAGGAAGGAAAATACCCTAAGCCATATTCGACAAGAGTGAGTTTTGTCGGAGCTCCTGAGAAAGCTTCAACCTGAAACTCAACAATCAGCAAGATGGAAAGAATAAGAACTAAAGACCAGCTACCAGTGAAATAGAGAAAAACAAAAAACTGGAACAAATATATATTTGGGTCTAAAAAAGAGATATTGAAACTTTCAAACCTATATTTGAAAGAAAACCCCCAATAAAAAGCTTCGGAGAGCCTAAGAACAAAGAAACCAGAGGTGTTTTATTCATAGAGTTTCGGTTGCTGGAAACTCTCAGCAGCAAATAAAAGAAAAAAAGAAGAGAAAGAAAAAAAGTAAAAGTAGAGAACTACAAAGCCAAAGGACGACAGATTTAGGGCTACCGTCGACATGAGCACCGACGATAACCCTAGATCTAGGGCTTAAACTGACTTACGGTGGGATAGTTCTATTCCAGGAAGAAGTTTCTTCACAACATAGGTTTTTTAATGTAAAATTAATAATTTTTTACTATAGTTTAAACGATAATGTCAAATAAAACGAAAGTAGTACTTGGTACAGTACTAGCAGAGTTCCCCACGCTGATCATATCATCCAAACTAAGGACTATGGGCCTACTAAATATTTAACAAGGGACCCATAAAAGCTAAAGATTCTTTTATTTTTAGTTTTGGAGGTGGGGCATAGTGGGGCCACGAAAATACAGAGACGAAGGCTGATTTAGGCATTGCTGTGATCTTTTAGATGACATGCATGTGTTGACAGCTTTCTTTGGCATTTGGAGGAGCTGCCAGCAACTGTTCTCAAAATTTTTCTAGTGAATGCTTCTTTCAATTTTCTTCATTGCCAAAAATGCAAAAGGGAAAAAAAATTTAGCATGTATATAAACTAATAAGAGACTGTTTTAACTAAATAAAAATTTCTAATTGGAATGTTGACTATACAATTATATTAAAACTCAATAAAATAAAATTTACTGTTTTATAGTTCTATACAACTCCACACCAAAAAATTAATTTAAAAAAATATAAATAAATAAATAAAATTACATAAATAGAAAAGCTAAAAAAAGAATTAAAGAGTGCTTTTGAGTGTTTTTTTTATATAATCATTCAGTATCTTATATAACTTAACAACTTAAAAATTATAGACTAGCATGCTTATTAATGAGATAAAGTACTTGCTCTCAACTTTTTGAGTAGTTTTCCATACTTTATTTGGTTACTAATTTGTATTAGGGAAATGAAATTTATTTTAATGAAGGAAATAGATAGAAAAAAAAAGAAATTAAATTTATTTTAATGTGTTTGATAAGCATAATTGAATAATAAGAAAAATGAGATTTTTTTATAATTTAAATAAATAAATAAATCTATAAGATATATTTTTATAATTTTATAATTATCCATTAAACCAAGATAAAAATAAAATAAGAACAAGATAAAAATAAAATAAGAACATAAATAATATTTTATATAATACAGTATTTTTTTATTTTTTTTTATTTCTCACTATTTAAGTGAAAAATTATTTTTATCATTTAAGGAGAATTATTTTTCTAATAACATTATATTTCCTTCCTCAATTAAACATCCAAACAATAAAAACTAATAAAAATTCTATTTTTTTTACTTTTTTTTCTCTTCAATTTCATTAAAACAAACAATATATGTTAGTGTCCCGACGAACCCCTTGAAAAAAAAGACGAACCAGCCGCATGGCCACCTCTCCTCCTTATCCTCCCTACACTCGTCCATTCCTCTTCTTTATCTCCAAACCCTAACTAATCTTTAGTCATACTCAGAGAGAGAAAACGAAAAATAACAAAAGTAGACTTCTAGAGAAAGAGAGAGAGAGAGACTACAGTGAGCTCTCTCTCTTTCTCTCTCTCTCTCTCTATATATATCTTTCTGTGTTCACATTTTGCATAAAAATGTATATCGTATATATAATCTGAAAGAATGAGCTTGGAAGAAAAGAATGTTTACAAAAACCCCACTAGAAATCTTGAATATAGTACCTGCTTTTCCTTTCCTTTCCTTTTCTTTTCTTTCTTTCTTTCTTTCCTTTTTAAGCTGTAATATACGCTGAAGCTGCTGAAGAGCTAAATCTTGATCTTGATCTTCTTTTAAAATGAATGATCAAGAAAGTTCAGTTTCTGTTCCTCTGTTGACAAGTTATTCCCCTGGAAAATCAAGTTCCAAGGCTCTGCTATCGGATAAACAAAGTTTTCTTGAATGCCAATATCAAGAATGGTGGCCTGCCCTTTCACAGGTTTGTTTCTTCTACTGTCTTCTATGGTTTTTGCACTTGTTTTTACCCTTTTTGGTATAAAAGAAAGTTAATTATTTAATTAATTCTCTCTGTCTTTTGTTCTTTTTGTTCTTTCAGGCTGTTGATGAGATCAAGCAGCTTTACACCATAGCCTTTCCTATGATCATTACAGGGCTTCTCATCTATGGCAAGTCTGCTATATCAATGTTCTTCATGGGCAAACTAGGGAAAGAAACATTAGCTGGAGGGTCTCTTTCCATTGGCATAGCAAACATCTCCGGTTACTCTGTTATTTCTGGTCTTGCTATGGGCATGGAAGCTATTTCGTCTCAAGCCTGTGGAGCAAAACAATGGCCTCTTATGAGCCAAACCCTTCAACGAACAATCGCAATTCTCACCTTAGCTTGCTTACCTATTTCAATTTTATGGTTAAACGTTGAGCCTCTTCTTATATTATTTGGCCAAGACCCGGAAATCTCATCAATTGCTTCTACTTATTTAGCATTCTCTCTTCCTGATCTAATTCTTCAATCTTTTATCAAACCACTTAAAATCTACCTAAGAACTCAAAATATAACCCATCCTTTAATGCTAAGTGCAGCTTTTGCACTAATTTTACATGCCCCCATTAACCATATTCTTGTCTACCAATTCAGTCTTGGAATGCAAGGCATTGCTGTGGCAGTAACTATAACAGACTTAAATCTTCTTGTTTCTCTTCTGCTTTATCTTTGCTTCTCTGGTATTTGTCGTGAATCTTGGCAAGGCTGGTCGCTGAAATGCTTCAATGAGTGGAAACAAATTCTGGGGTTAGCAATTCCGAGTTGCATCTCTGTTTGCTTAGAATGGTGGTGGTACGATAAATTTTCTCCACAGATAAAGCAATATTGTCGTTGACAGCTTCTGCAATGCCGGTGGTTGGGCTTTGTGAGTTAGGGAATTGCCCACAAACCACAGGCTGTGGGGTGCTCAGAGGCAGTGCTAGGCCAACTGTTGGTGCAAATATAAATTTGGGCTCTTTTATGGTATTGGATTGCCTATTGCAATACTAATGGGCTTTGTAATGGATTTGGGCTTGTTATGACTTTGGTTGGGCTTGTTATCAGCCCAAATTGTTTGTGCTATTATCATGGTGGCAGTTTGTTGAGGACAGATTGGCAAATGGAAGCAAATAGAGCAAAAGAGCTTATTTCTGATTGGGATGGGAAAGAAGAAGAAGCAAAAGAGAGTAAAACAAAAACATTTTAAGAAATAATTTAATATAATAAGATTAAAAATCAACTTTATGATTGGTTAGTTCTTTTTATATATGTTTCTTTTACTTTTTTTTTATAATCTTCAATTTTCCCTTTCTAAGTAAGTTTTACATATTTTAATTTTTGTATCACCAAGTTTTGTACAAGCTCACATTCGGCTTTTTGGTTTGGTGTAATATTTTACAATTATGAACAAAATATTCATTTGTAATTTTGAAATTAAACCCTCCTTCTTGCTTAATTAATGTGAAATCTTTAATAAATAACCAATGTTAATAGTAATAATACTCTGTTTAAATTGATAAATCCTTTTTTTTCCATTTGAACTAAATTATATTTTATTTATAATTTTAATAAATTAATATGCTAATTTTTTATTATAGTCATATATAAATTATTTATTAAAATTATTCAGTGAGTATAAAAAATTATATGCATATATTTTTGAAAGAAAACATATTAATAATATTATTAAAGATAAGCAAACAAAACATGAACAAGAAAGCTAGTAAGAGAATAAAAAAAATTATATATTTTTATTAAATAATATTTTTTTATGAAATAAAAAATATGTATATTTATTGAGAAGGGGATTTATTTTTCCTCAATTTCTTGGTTACCAAACAAAAATATCGGCATTACAAGAAAATTAATTTGATTAGGAATATTATTCTAAAAAAAAGATTAGGATTATCCATAGCTCCTTCGAGCAGACGACGTGCAATTCAATAAATTGTGTTCGATACTTTAGGCATTAGGCTATGACAAGTGGGGCAATGAAATCGAGGACACGTGTAATGGCATAAAGGAAACAAGCGCGTTCAAGGATGAGCTTTACAAATCTTTCACCACCTCCTTCAAATCCAAAACTTATTTCAATAAACAATACTATATTTTAATTTAAAAAATAAAAATATAATAAAATCATATATAAAGAAATACCAAAACAAGAAATTAGAGTAAATTTCTTATAATTTTCAATCATATTATATAGACATAGTAGGGTATTATAATTTTGTCACAAATCGAGTTAATTTTATATTTTTCAATAAATCCAATTATCGGAATATATATTAATAGAACAAATTTATAATAAAAAAAATTTAAATTCTGAAACTTTTTAAAAAATATTAGAGACCATAATAAGTTTTATTAAAGAAAAGACTCCCTAAATAGTTTTACCAAAAGAAAACTCACTAAATAAATATAAAGAGAATGAGAAACAATAAAAATCAAATGTCAACAAAAACACAAATATAAAATAAAATATTTGTGTTTACCAAATATAAAATTTTTTAAATAAAAATAAATGATTCTATATTTTGTGTTTATCAAATATTTATGAGTGATTCTAATAATAATTAAAAAAAAAAAAAAGAGTTGAGGGAAGGTGGGTAGGGCTATATAGAAACCACTACAAATTTGAAAGAAATTCGAAAATTTTACATGACGGGACTTGAGCATTTTGCCCTAATAACGGAGTATCTTTGCTTTGCCAAATGCTTTTCCTTTGTTTCATGGCCTCTATGGACTATGGCTCTAAATTCATTGATTGATTGTGAAATTAGCATAGAATTCTACTTGTCAACTTGTGTTAAAGTGGGCATAGCATAAAATAAAACAAAAGTCGGTGCCATATTAACATCTCTTAAAACAATAATAAATATTCTAATTTTTATTAAGGTATATTTTATTTTCATTAAAATTCATTAAAATTATTTATAAAAAAATAATTGATAAGAAAACTACATATACACATTATATAAAATAATTATAAAAAAAATTAATAAAAATAAAATATCTCTTTATAAAATATAAAATATTTATTTATATTATTGTTTAAAGAATACCAATCAATATATTTTAATAAAAAATGATATAATTATTTTTTTTAAATCATTCTTTTAAAGTATAGTAGAATAAGATCACAAAAATAATAAAGTTTTCTCTGTCTATTTTTAACAAAATATATATTAGTACTCTAAATCAAAATCTATAATTAAACTAAAAAAATTTCTTATCAATTGACTTAGACGCTGGTTGATAAAATGGCATAATTAATGATGAAAACAACCACCACCTTTGGATCCCAAAATCACAACCACTTGGTTTTGTAATTCATGGTACAGAATACCTATCCTATTCTTCCGTGTTAAATGATATAATGTTAATTATAAAGTTTCTTATATATAAATGAGTGAGTTATGCTTTCTTGAATCCACCAACAAATCAATTACAAATTAAACCATTTAATTCTTCTATTCACCAATTCTCAAGAAAGTAAAATCAATAATGTCTTCCAAAAATATGACTTTTCTTAGTTTCCATGGCCTTTCAAGAAAGCCTTCTTCAATAAAACCAACCAATTCAAGAATTCACAAATTCGAAAAACAAACCTCATCAACATCACCACCACCACCACCAGAACCAAAATCTTTCCAACCAAACGAAGAAGAAATGAAATGGGTTTTTTCAAAATTTGACACTAACAAAGATGGCAAGATTTCAAGGCAAGAGTACAAGTCAGCGATGAGAGCTATGGGGAAAAAAGGGATGAATGAAGCTGAAATGGCAAAGGCATTTGAAGCTACTGATAGTGATGGAGATGGGTTTATAGATTTTAAAGAGTTTATGGAAATGATGAATAATGCTGGCGAAGGAGTTAAAAGTAATGATATTCGAAGTGCTTTTCAAGCTTTTGATTTGGATGGGAATGGGAAAATTAGTGCAGAGGAATTAATGCAAGTGTTGAAGATGATGGGAGAGAGGTCTAGTTTGGATGCTTGTAGAAAAATGATTCGAGAAGTGGATAGTGATGGTGATGGTTTTATTGATATTAATGAATTTATGAACATGATGACGAAAACCATGAAATTCTCTAATAATTAGAGGATTTTTCTCATCAACCTTCGGAATTTGGTTGTGAATTGAAATTTAAAATTTAAAATTTATAGTTTTATATATATTGTCGTCTCTCCTTATAAAGCTCTTTTGCAAGGCTTTTCTTCATAATACAAAAAGAAGCTATTTATTGCCTTATAAAAGTTAATAGATTGGCAGTTTTTTTAATTTCTTATTCTTTGGTGATTGAAAATCATATCTTACATTTTTTTTATCCCATATAGCTAGCTATATCTATGTGCTTGAATAGTTTTACTAACAAGTTGATGTTATTGAATTGAAAGAATTGTAACTAGAAATAATTTCTAATGAGAAGGAATAAAAGTTATCCATTGTTTTATAGTTTAATCAGTAATAATTGAAAAATATTAATTCAAGACTGCAAAAGTATTAATGCATAAAGACTTGGTAGCTGGATGAACAAATCAGATACAAGAAATGCAGAAATTAATGCATAAATAATTGTGTCCAAAGGCAAACAATTGGGTCGAAGTTCTCTACTTGAGTATATGATCATCTGCTCATTCTACCACAGACACTGGGGGTAACTGTGATCCCTCGGCTTTGTCTATCCATGTTTGCCTGCCACCCTTCACATTCAACACCCACCACCCCTCATTAATTATATAATAATAAAATTAAAACACAAATTTATTAATTACTCAAAAATCAAAATCTCAATTTATTTTTAAGAAAAAATATGCTTCTGATTGGCTAATAATTAATTGAAAAATATATCTATTTAAATAGAAGAAGATTAAATTAATTATACTTACCAATGCCCATATCAAAACCGCGATTTTTGAACTCTCTATATTCTTGACAAAGTGCACAAGGCTCACAAAAGAAGTGAACCAATCAATCCACACATGGTGCCTCCTCCAAGTCATATTGGCCTCTCATTCTTGACCTATAAAAACATGAATACAATCATGGTACTCCTATTAAACCCAACAGCACACAGTAAACTACACCACTTGCTGCACAAGCTGCACCATAAATAATCAAACGACATCGTTTCAATCAATCGAACTATAGTTGGTAAAACTATAGATATTTAAAGCCATACATATTGAACCCTTGTTGACTAACTCAGCAATCTGTCCAAAGGTGACACATGGACAAATGCAAGTAACAAAACAATTTACTGGGTCATCGCAACAGTGGCAAAGGGCGGTAGTGGAAGAGATATATGGAGGATGGGTGGTATTGGAGTGGATGTAATTCATGGGATAGCCAGCTTGTGATGATTGTGAAGGATACTTTATATCGTTTTTATGATACGAAGGATGCATTGTTATGATATGATATGAATTATTATGTGAAAGAAAGGAATTTATGAAGAAGATGCCTTGCAGTAGTAGTTTAATAAGAAGTTGCAAATCTTGAGATAGCTTAATTAGGCTAGTTTCATTCTTCGAAATTGCTTCAAGTTCCAAAATTGAGCTGGCATCAGCTTTTACTATATTAAATTTTGGGCAATGGGAATTTGGTTTTCTTTTGATTTATTCTCTTAAATTTATTTGTGTTTGGTCTGTTAACACTTCACACTCATGTATATTTTATATCTATTTTTATTATATATAATTTAATTCCAACTCAATAAAATTTAATTATTTTTTTTGAACCTCATATCATTCGTTGAATCAAATGAGCAACAAGAAAGCTAGGACAGTCAATCCAAACTTTAAAACGTTCATACTGAACGGAGGCTCGAGCTAACAAATGAGTACTCACATTCGAGTTCCTACGAACCCAAAAAATACCGATATCCGGTCTAGACTCTAAAATAGATTTACAATCCAAAATAAGTAAACCAAACTCAGACAAATCATTAGCAGAAGAAGTCAAAGATTGCACCGGTCGAAGGGAATCCGAAAACACACAACCAGGACCAAGAAAAGCATCCTTAGCGTAGAGTAAACATTGCCTCATTGCAAGAGCTTCAGCAATAAGAGGATTATGGCCACCCTCCACATAACCCGAGACTGCCAAAGAAAAAGAACCTTCCGCATCTTCAAACACACAGCCAAAACCAAGAAAATTCATGTGGGCAAAAACTGCAGCATCAACAAAGCAGGTCCAGGTTGCCGAAACAAGGGCTATCGACGTTAAAACAAAAGCCAATGATGACGATGCATTAGGGGCACCACCCACACTCTCAACAGCAGCCAAATAAGCCAACAAATAATCAGTAGCCAACCTGAAAGTGGTCCCAGGAGGTTGCAAAATACCAGACAAAAGCATAGAGTTTCGTGCAGCCCAAATTTTCCAAGCATAAGTTGCTGCATAAGCAGCTCGGTCCTTGCTATGATTGGTGAGAATCTGCATAAAAAATTCAATAAAAAAAATATTGGGATTAGGCGAAGAGATACCAGCCAGGCGCCATACATCAATACAATTGGGGCAATGAACCAAGATATGGTCCACCGTTTCCAAATGAGAACAAAAAAAGCACCCCACATCCACTACAACACCCCTAGCCTGAAGCTTTTGTCTAGTAAGGAGAATATCCCGTGAAGCCCTCCACATAAAATCCTTAATCTTTGGGGGAGAATTTGGATCAATAAAATTTAATTATTAACTTTAAATACTATTGCCTTGTATAATTTTGAATATTATATTAACATATTTAAGGGGGTCAAATTTATTATACATATAAGTCAGCTAAAATAATGGTAAAAATGATATTAAAAACGTACTACTTTATAAAAATTTAAATTAGAATGCATTAAAATATAATGATTTGAAAAAATATAAAATAATTTTATATAAGTTTAATTTTTAAAAGAGAGTTATTTATACACGATTTTTTTATTGAGAAGATAAAATTTTAATTAATAATTTATTCTATATGATGGATTAAAATATTTTAAAAATTATTGGTACGTACCTAGAACATATAAGCTTTTGATCCTTTTAATTATAACATTAAACCATTCATTAAATTTTAATTATAACATTAAACCATTCATTCTAAGTTTCCAACCGAATTCTTTTTTTTTTTAAATAATATTAAAAGAAAGTGATAGTTTATTAAAAATCCGACCATGCCCAATTGTAATATGAGTTATGAACATTAGCTTTGATGAGATTTTTACAGTAATTAAATGCACGTGTGGAACAAATACTAGAAGACAGCCTAAAGCCACTTTAATTAATTGGCTGAAGCATTCATTTTTTATTTTACATCCAAAAAATATTCTAATTTGTTTTAATATATTACCACATACATGAAATGATAATAGTTGAAAATTGTAAAATAAAATAATTTTTATTTATTTATATTACAATTATTTTTATATAAAAATATTTTTATAAATAATTATTTTTTCTTTTAAAAATATTATTTTTAAATTTTCCATTTAATAAATATTCACATCCAAAGTATAATATAGTATATCAGAATTATACATATAGTATTTTTTTCATTAAATTCAAAAGAATATACATTTTTAAAAGTTCCTAAAAATTAAAAAATATTTAAAAAATTAAAAATCACATATGAGCCAATTTTTTTTCTATATAAATATTGCATTATCAATTTATTTTCTTTGTAATTTATAATAGTAATGGGCCTAATAGAACCTTGGCCCATGATATTTCACTCTGACTTACAGAAAATTAAAATGTAGAACATACTTTTTAGCTTTTTTTTATTTTAAATATTTTGTATTTTTTATATTTTTTTATCGATATACTAAAAATATACTTAATATATATTTTTAAAAATTGAATATATTTTTAGTATATTAAATATATATTCAAAATATATTTTCAAAAGGAGTATTTTTGAAATTAAAAATTAAAAAAAGGTATTTTTAAAATTAAAAAAAGAAAAATAGATATTTTTAAAAATATTTTTATTTTTTGGGGTATTTTTGAAGAAACTGCTTAGTTATTCTACATATTATGCTAAAGTTGCATTGCGTTTCTTTTGTTCCATAATTTCAAGAATAAAGTTGCAAGAAGTTGAAGAAAAGCAAAAGATGCTCTAAATGAAATGACTGAAGATGCCAATTGAAAATAATAATAATAATAATAATAATAATAATAAATAAAGCTATGGACATGCCAAATATAAAGATTCCAATTCCAATTCTCCACTAAAAATCCCACTTGACCATAACCTCAATCACTCTTCATAAGATCAAATAATGCAAAACTTAACCTGAAATCTTAATTTCCTCTATCAATCATGCAAACCCAGAAAAAGAAAAAGAAGGAAAAAAAAATAAAGTAAAATCTTACAAACCAAATCAATGGCGATTATGTGCTGCTTTGAAATCCAGCCAAGTAGAGAAATGACAGTGGAGGAATTCAAAGCATGGGTTCGCCAATTCGACATGGACCAAGACGGCAAACTAAGCCGTGAAGACATAAAAGAGACACTTAAGAGCATGAAGATGTGGTTTAGTTGGTGGAAGGCTAGCCAAGCTATGAAGGAAGCTGACACTAATTGCAATGGTCAAATTGACAATTCTGAAGAAATTGAGAAACTTGTCAATTTTGCAAAACAGCGTTTGCATATGAAAATTCATCAACCTGTTTATTGGTAATTCATTAATTTTTCAAGATAATTGGTATTTTTTATTTTTTATATGTATTTTTGTGCTCGTGTCAAGCTCTAAATATGAATTTAACACATTCAAAAGCTTTAATATTATGTAAAAACTATATAAAAATATTAAAACAGTAGCCATATAAATGAGATTGGATCATCATCTTACACAAAATTAATTAACATATATTAAAATCTAATCTACATCACTTATATATCATTATCTCTTATTATCTTTTTTTAATGTAAAATTATTTATATTCTTTAATATTATGGTTTATTTTTTTTTCTTTTTTTTTGACAAATATCTTACACTGTATAATAATTAAATTGTTGTTTTATTGTGGACTGTATGATTTTCATTCACTGGTACATAATTTATAATTAGTAGAACAGTGAATTTCCAGCAAATAAACCCAAAATCCCTTTCCCTGAGGCCAACCGTGCAAAGAATTTTGTTATTTTTCATGGACACGTGAAACCTTGAAGAAATAAAAGATTTGTTTTGGAATGATAATTTATTAAAATATGATAATATTTTTTAAATAATGAAAAAAAAATAAAAATAAAATAGAGATTTTGACTGGTCTTTAATTTTCTCTTACCTTGATCCAAGCCATATATATAGGTTCTGGGCATTCACCACGTGGCATTACCCCATTTGGCTACTAAATTTTCTTTACCATGTGGATGACAGCTATAAACCTTTCTTTAAGTACAAGTCAAAATTTGAAGTGCCCAATTCTTCTTCTTCTTTTTATTCTTCTCTCATCATGTTACCCCCACATGTACTACAAATTTCCCCAAATTAAACATTATTATTATTATTATTATTATTATTATTTATGTCTGTTTTCAAGATGCCAATATCAAGTCCCCAACTCTTCAAATTGTCATAATTTCATTTAATTAGCAATTAGATTCCATATTATGGGTCTAAATCAGGATAAGACACCAAATTTAACGTATGAGACTTGCCAACCAATTATTTCTATTTAATTAGATACTCAATATCTCTAATCCACAAATAAAACAAAAATTTAATTGAAATATTAAGGAATTGTTTAGTAGTAGAAACAACTTCAGTTTTTTCAGAATTTTTTTTTTAAAAAAATAGAATTTATTATATAGTCATAAATATTTTCTTATTAAAAAATAGAAAATAATTTTCTATATTCATTAATTAATAATTTAATTTTAAAAAATTATTTTTAGTTGTTTTCTAAATGAAAAATACATTCTTAAAAAATCACTTCAAACTCTTATTTTTTATCTAAAACATGATTAGAGAATGAAAATTAAAAAAAAATAAAAAACAGGAAATAAAAATAGAAAATACTTTTCACAACTAAAGAGCTACTGAGTAGTTAGGGGTTAGATTTCTAAGTACACTTAATACTTCTATATATGAAATGAAAAATAAAAAATAAAAAATAAAAATAAAAAAGTTATGCTGAGGTAAAGACATACATCTGACTGTATGTTCAGTCTTGGCTGTGTGAGTGAGACCCCATTATTTTCATAAGGAAGAAGTTGCAACAGAAAGTGTGTGTACATAGTGATAAGGACATAATTGGCAGCCAATCAGAATCTTTAAATTATCTTCTTTATATAACCCCAAAATAATGGTTAGATTTTTTTTCTTTTTTCATTAGAGGCAATAAACTTCACTATTATAAATTTTTAAGACTTGAGATTAAAGTTTATAAGCCTAATTAACTTTGATTTATATAACCGATCTCAATTAATTTTATATTAATGAGTTTAGCTGTAGATAAATTTGTAAGATTAATTACTAACCAACATTAGAGACAAGCATATTATAGTCACAAATGATGAAGCCAAATATTTTGTAACGGCTTAAGGATGAATCTGAGATGGTTTTGTAACGAATTTTATGATGAATTACAGTCTGTTTTATGGCGTCAAATTGACACCAAAAATTTAAAGGCATCATCTTTGATAAAAAAAATTTGGCATAATGCTGTCAAAATTTTTAAGAAAAATGAAAAAATTCAAATAGTTTCATAATGGGTTTCAGCTTTAGGAAAAGAAAACCCATTGAAATTATTATTATTATTATTATTTGATAAAAGAATGGTTAGAGATTAGTGATTGTTTCTTCTTTGGAACAAAATAAGTAAAGTCCTCTTTCTGGTGCCTGAGGAAAGGTAAGAGTAGGAAGAGAAGAGAGCTCTTCTTCTTCACGTGCCCATGTGATTTCTCTTGCAGTAACCCACCACTACTTGAAAGAAGACATAAATGCCTCATAATTGCCTCTTCCTTGAAATGCCCCCACACTTCCATGAAAAAGTCGACTTCCTTGCTTCCCATTTATAAATATATATATAGTTTTCATTTTTCTTTTATTCACATTAACTTAATATTTTTACACAAATCAAATATATTAATCACAATTTCAAGATATAAATAACATGTAATCTATTACAATTTATATTAAATTTATATTTCACAAAAAATAAGTATCTTATACTGTAAATATAATTTTTTTTATTTAAATATTTCAATTCTAACTATTTTAGGTAAATCAATATCAGTAAAAAAAATTAAAATTACAATACTCTATTTTAAATTGATAAACTTCTTATATTTATTATAAATTATAATCAACTTATTATTTAAGTAAATTAATTAATATATTAAATTTATATTATGTTCATATTTAATGTCACTTATCAAGTATGAATATAAAAAAATATATAATAAAAAAATTTTTGGTCCAAAAAAGTATAATAAAAATTTACATATAAAAAATATATTTCTAATAAAAATAATTATTTTTTAATTATTAGAAAATAAATAATATAATTATCAATTTAAAACGAAGAAAATAATATTTTAATATTTAAATTTATACCAACTTGTTACTCAAATTTAAACTTTCACTACTTACTTCAACTACCAAAAAAGCTTGATAATTAGGCTTCCAAGATTGAAATTTAAAATTTCAATCCCTTAACAAAAGCTTTATAAATAGAGTTGCAATTAATTAATTAATTAATGGATATATTATATAAATATAAATGTGTGCCAATGTGTTAAAGGAAGGATTAATCAGATCAGATCACGTGGTCCCGTTGATGCGTCGGCATCGCCAGCTAATTCACTGCTTATTTACTTACAAGTCAAAGGTTGGTCAAATTAGCCAATGCATGCCACCCCAACCCTTCTGGACTCCTGCCACTGTCACACTACTTCTCCTCTCTTCCCTTCCCTTCTTGGTTCTCAATATTTTTCTTTCTTTCTTTCTTTCTTTCTTTTTTTTTTGAAAAAAAAAAATTAGCTAAAAACAGTAAAAGCATTTACCACTTTTAAAAGCTCAATCACTCATCCTATTAATACAACTCCTGTTGCTTTCTCTGTCTTCTATGGCAACTCTTTATCATTTTCCTTTTTTCCTCTAACCTTGTCACTCCCAATTTTTCACTATCTTTTTATATTTATATTTACTATCTCCTAAAATCATAAAGAATGCTTATCTGTTTATCTGACTCCACATGCATATCCACAATTTTACTTTCTTTTTATGAATCAATCTTATTAATATGAAATTTAATCTCCAAAAGGGCAGTCCAACAATAAATTTTCAAGTTAAATTCCACTAAATGAGATAAGTTAGAATATATTTTTAATATGAAATTTAATCTCCAAAAGAGCAGTCCAACAATAAATTTTCAAGTTAAATTCCACTAAATGAGATAAGTTAGAATATATTTGTCACCGAAATTACAACTGATAATACTACTTTAACTTTTTAAGGTAATTAAAATAACGTTTTCATATATTATTTTTCTTAATAGTAGCAAAAATTACAATCTCAAACACACTCCTATTCCTATTGGGTAAGTTATTATTTGGGTAATGAATAAAAGTTAATTAATTAATTTCCAATTGGTAAAAAGTATTAGTGCTAGCCGTTAGTTTTTCATCTTATACTAAAGGATCTTCCAAAGATTATATTGTATGCCTGCTTTTGACAGAAGAAATTAACATGGATTAATTTTTTTTTTCTATGAGAAACATATGAATCAAGAATCTGTTACATTAATTCCAAGAACCTTCCTGGAAGTACCCTTAGCACTATTTTTAATATAAATAAAATTAATATGTAAATGGATACAAGAGGATTTGGCTCCTAATAAATGTTAATTATACTATCTTGTTCACGGGTTTTCTTGGGTTTTTTGTTTTTTTAATAGAAGATAGAAGCGGAAGAGAGTTTCTTGGTAACTTCACCTACACTTACAAGGAAAACAGTAAAAAAAATACATATAAATATGAGATTCTGACTAAAAAAACTGAGGAATCATTGACTACTAATTCAACATGTCATGACAAAAACATATATCACATCATAGGCATGCCATGCATGCATAAATTCAATTCAAAAGAGACACTCCTACCTAGCTTTCCTCTCTTCCCCTCCCTTAGATATAAATACAAACAGTACTAGGTGGTTGAAACAGTGAATGAGGGTCCCTCCGAGAATTTATTAGGGTTTTCTCAGTTCTTTTAATTCATTCTTATTTTTTTTTCTTTTGCTGTTTTGAAATCCCATGGCATGCTTAGACATGTATAACTCAGATCAGCACAAAGGTCATTGCCCTCCAATGAGCCCTAGAATCTCTTTCTCTAATGATTTTGTTGATTCCCAACATATTATCAAGCAAGAAATTAGGAGTTCATCAAGATCAGAGGCCCCAGTGTCTAGTGACTTTGAATTCTCAGTCACAAACGACTCAATGATGAGTGCTGATGAGCTTTTCTTCAAGGGTAGGCTTTTGCCATTCAAGCATAATGGCAACAGCCACAACCAAATGCAAAGGACTATAAGAGATGAACTTCTTGTCCGTGATGATGATGGTTATGAAGATCATGAAGTTTCACTTAGGCCACCTAAGGGTTCAACAAGGTGGAAAGGCCTTCTGGGTCTCAAAAGAAGCCAAATTGGGTCTAAGAAATTTGATAAGAGTGATGGCTCTGTGGAAAGAGCTGAAGAAAGTAGAAGGCACAATTTTGTTCATCAGGAGGTGCATGTTGGCAAGAGTTCACAGGTTAAGAAAAATAAAAAAGAACTAATTAACTAATTAAATAGCTTTTCTTCTTGTCCTCTTCTAATTTTCATGAATTATAGGTTTAAACTTTTAATTGTCTTTGGCTGGTCTGATTTTTGGGTTTGTGTTTTCTACTGCAGGAGCTCTTAAATGAAGCAGGGTCAAGTCACAGAGATGTGGAGATTGGGATATAGTACTGAGTATTTGTTAGAGTGGGTGGAGTATTTTTTTCAGAAAAGGAAAATGGTGATGATTATTTTCTTCTATTTTTAGCAGAGAATTGGATAAAATTTAGAGCTCTTAATTAATTTGTGAGTTAATTAGTTCTTTTCAAACTTTGCTTAATCTTTTTTTTATTCTGTTTTTTTTGGAGTTCTAATGTCTTTATTATTCCTTTGGATCTCCCAGAAGTAGTTGGTGTTTTTGGCTTCTTTTTTAATTTTTTTTCTCTTGTACAAAATGTTTGCAGTTGAGGAACTCCTTGTATCTTTTTAAGCACTGATTGATAGATCTGTCTTCTCAGTTTTTTTTTATCTTTTCTTCTATTTTCAAAAGTGAGGAAAAAGGGATCTATTCATGTACTGGATTCATCTTTGACTTGGATCTATATTCATGTCGTTATAACTTATTATATTTTGGGAGGTGTAAAATATTCCCTTTTGCTTCTCAATAATTTGAAAGAGAGAGATTCTTCAATTATAAAATGAAAAAAAGAAAAAGATCTTTTTTTGATACGCATATCACTACATGAACAAGTTCCTAAATGCTACAAAGGTTTTACTAAGATTTTGGTTGTAGTTTATTTTCTTTTCTTTTTCTTGTTATACATGTTTCATGTTGGTGTTTGTCAGTAAATTAACATTCAGGACTGGTAAAGTCATAACATACGAATACAATAGCATAATTGTGATCTTACAATAAGAACAAGGAAGGCTGTTCACAAAAAAAATAAAAAATTAAAAAGCACAAGGGTAGAATATTAAAAATCAAGATAGGTTTTGTTTCTTCCATTCATTTTTTTTAATAATTAACTTGACTGTCCAGACGCCAATGTATTAGTTAAATTGCAAACTAATTAATGCCATTAGAAGTATATATGCATATATCTTAACTAAGGACCTAATGGTTCATTAGTTCTATCCAAGTACACAGAAATTAAATTGACATATCACTAAAGAATTTAAGATTCTTTGATTGTAAATGATAAAATATCAGCTTTTTGGGTAAAAAGAGAGGGCCACATGCACATTATCATTCTATTCTTTTGTGATTTTTTTCCTCTAAACTGTCTTCTATCAGTACAAATAATGCAAGTGACTATTATGGTTTTTTTTCCCTTTGTTTCTTCTTATTTTGGCTGCAAATGACCCCTCTTGTGAAGACAAATGACAGTTGTCAATCTATAATTAGTCATGCATCAACTTAAAACAAATTAACTATGTACTGGTGATACACACTTAGATCATTAATTAACTATCTGGATGAACAAAGTAATTGTTCATGAACACAAGCCATTTTATTTCCACCTGCAAATAATAAGTCCCCCGCAAGCAAGGATTTATTATTTTAAGCAAGTTGTTTCTCTATAAATAGCATGTTATAACATCTCACCAACGATTAGTTTAGTGTTTTACTATCCTTGTCTCAACATAGATTGCAATTTTATAGCTGTGGAAGAATCCTATGGATCTGTAAACCAATATTCATAGTTTAATTAATCGGAAGTCTCTTGAAGATTGACTTAATAGAGGGAGATGTAAAAAAGGGTTAATTTTAGTAAGGGATTCATTTGACTAATACTTTTCGCAGGTTGACCACATAATAGCTCCTGCAAATTTTCAGATAATGGTGAAAAATTACAAAGATAAGATAATTTACACATGGAGCCATGCATGGAAACCATTCAAAATGCAAAAGCTAACTAAAAACACCAGTTCAAACCCTCTATACCCAATCGCCCATCCCCCTCTCTCAATGAAAGGAAAGAATTTAAAAAAAAATGAAGAAGAAAAAGCATATGCTATTTTGTAGTGAAAATTAAGAAAAAGAACACAAGCATTGTTGAGCACCAGACAAAGTGAAGGTTTCAAAGAATTTAAAGAATTATCAAGTTGTCGGAAGCTTTATATTCAGGCATACCTTGCAATAATAGCCGTTGTTGGTGAAGTGGGATTCTCCGTGTTGGCATTTGATACACCAAGCAGACATCTGTTGCCACTTTTAGGCCATGCCCTACTGATGCTTCTGGCCATCAGTCAATAATGGAAAAACACACTTCCACTGCATTTTTTACACGATCTGCAATAAAGCCAACATAGACAGACTGGTCAATGAAGCCATGGAATAACCAACTCGAGCCCAATTTTTGCAGTGAAAGTGGAGAATCAGGCTAGCACAAGAAAATTCCTTTCCTTGCCTTATTGTCAAAGGCGTTCGGCCAAACATGCAGCCTCAAATTTGCATGAACCTTGTCGTACAGTGAAAAACTTGTCCTCTGCGCCGTAAAGGTCATTCCTTAAAATGAAAGTGATATTCAAGGTCCCGGTAAATGTCCAACCGTAAAATTAAAGTGATATTCCGGGTATCAGTAGCCTCATGCAACAAATTATACATCCATGAACACACATACACAGAGCACAAATAACATTCCTCTTTAAGCTACAAAACTGTCTAATATCTATAATGTCCAAGAATATTACAGCATCGTCTACAAATTAAATGTTAAATCATTACAGAATGTTACAACAGTGTTCAAAGTATTGATACAAGTCACCATCCTCGAGCAATCATGTCTTTTCAGCCATACAAATCCCAATTCGCCTCCTTTGTTTTTAAGTCGCCGAATAAGATTATGAATATAGCAGGACAAGGCATACCAAAGATAAAATACGTAAACGATACATCACAAAAGATATATTACCACGGGGCAAGAATCTCTTCCCGGAACTTGACCTCATAGCTTTCAGCTTTTGACTTTAGACTCTCAATATCAGCACCAAACTTTTCATTAGCTTCCTTCAATTCCACAAGCTTGGCTTCAAGTTTTCTTATCTCATCTTCTATGTTCGTTCGTTCAGTCCCAGCTTCTACATACCTTCTTGTTTTTGTGGCACCTTCTGAATCAAAGGCAAGGCTTACAAGTTGGCTCAGCCTGGCTCGTAAAAATCCAATATTCATGCCAAAATGTTCGGAGGCTTTCAGGGTCTTGTCCCAAGTATCAAATTCATCCCGGGAAGTGGCAAGGCTGCAAGCTTTTATGGCATCAGCAATATTAACAGTTTCAGAAATGATTCCTGCAATTAACTTAAAATTGATGCCCTTAATAAGATTCTCATGAAGGAAGGCATTCTGGCTGCAGCAGAGCTTGTATTACTTCATTCTAATATCTTCTGATAATTCTGAATCTAGAACTAACCCATCGATCAGAATGTTGAAGTTCTCAAAGCTTTTGACATCTTCGAATTGAATGGCAGGCAAGGATAACTTGAAACCTTCTAGAACTTCTGAACCAACTTCTTCACTGTCATTTTCAGATTGCTCAGCTAGTTGCCCAGTGTTACGAACTGACAATCTTGAACGGGCAGACTTCTTGTGTTTCTTTTGGACAACAACTAATGGAAGTGATCTAGGGCGTTTCCTTTTTGAAATTTTACATGGTATTGCTGCCATTTCTGTATCATCTTTATATTTTCAAAGTTTGACATCCAAAAGCAATATGGATTCATTAACACAAACATAAATAGGACAAAATTGCAAGACAAAGACATCAACTAACTTGCCTGCATCATTTTGTTTTATTTGAGGATCCAAAGTTAGTAGACCTAGAGCGCCATCCACTTCAGTTAAATCGTTTGCCCTTATTATGTAAACCTGCAAAAATACATCAGATACTTGTCATGGACCCAGGACTCGAACGATGGATCTAACTACAAGGAAATATAATATACCACGCACGCACACAATTCCCAAAACATTCTCCCTGTCAAAATAAAACCACATGATAAATTAGCTACCAAACCACATTCAACTAAGGAAAAATCTTCTCCAACTTTGATAAAATTAAGCAAATGCCACTATGGAAGAGAACAATAACAAACATAGTCTTGCAATTATTGTTGTAGTTTATCTAGCTGTAGATTATAATCCACACTTTTATTTATTAGCCCCCAAACATTCATTTTATTTCTATCAAAAATTGATTGGCCTGTCTTATAAATAAGTCTCTGTCAGAGAAATAGTAGTATTCTTATTATTTTCAATTCAGATTTTAAATCAGAGGTTAAACCCTAATTATTTTCTTATTCCAATCATACTTATTACACTGTTCTAGCCTCAATTGTTGAGATCTAACTGCTCTAAACTTTTTTGCAACAATGGTGGAGGTGTCAATATATAAGTTGGGATTTCATGCACTATACTCTTATAAGAGAGACCTATTGTGTCTGCATAGCTCAGGGACCGAGCACATAGAAGCACAATGTAAAGATCTTTAAAACAATAAAACTCAAATAATTCAAAGACTTGGAAGTCAATCAAAGATATTGCTATTGCCACAATGGAAAGAATCAAAATGAACTGTGCAAGATGTATTGCAATAAAGCCAAGTACCTTGGTTCCACCAAATGAAAGGCAAAAGGTATAAACAAAAAATAAAGAAAAATAAATCTGATAGTCTATATCCA
Organism: Garcia nutans; assembly: GCA_947685225.1. Classification (NCBI taxonomy): domain Eukaryota; kingdom Viridiplantae; phylum Streptophyta; class Magnoliopsida; order Malpighiales; family Euphorbiaceae; genus Garcia; species Garcia nutans. The sequence continues at coordinate 3,401,643 of CANTUV010000059.1, read as the reverse complement.
GAATTTTATTCTCGAAATTGCCTGAAAGCTCAAGGGTTTACAATCCTAAGAACATTTAGGGAATAAATCATCATCTTAAATCACTGGAAATAAAAACATGATCACTTGTTAATATGGACTTGATAATTCCATAAATGAAACTAGTTCTGCTAAAAGGCTAAGCTAGAACTTCCAGGTTTCTTCGGGGTACAAATACATGAATTTGCACATGCCTGAGTTCAGGCTCTGACAGGATCCCTCTTTATTTTCTACGTCACATATTTGTCTATTTTCAGGATTAATGGAGTAGGCTTCAGGAAAAATTATTAGTCCAGCCATTGACAACCTGATCTATGCTCAGCTAAACATAAAAAGGGACAGAGGTAAAACCATGGATTAATCCATACAGTTATCTAAGAGCCATTACCCCAGTTTGATAAAACCAGGCAGAAAGAGAACATTAAACTGATTGATCTGGGAAGCGTAGAGATTAGCTGGAGTCAAATATACACTTCCTGTTTCCCAAAACAAAAGGGACAGAGAGTCAAAACCATGGATTAAGCCATACAGCTATCTAATCACAAAGCTGGTCAAACATAGAGATGAGCTAGAGTCGAAAATGTTAGTATATTATTGTAATTAATTGACTATACTGTTATAAGATAGCTGTAAATAACCATCAATTAGGGAACTAATTAAGGCTGTAATTATCAGCCATAATTAGAAGACAAACAGCCATAATTAGACCATCAATTAGGGAGCTAATTAAGGCTGTAATTATCAGCCATAATTAGAAGACAAACAGCCATAATTAAAAGACAAATTAGGCATTAATTAGGGAGCCAATTAAGGCTGTAATTGTCATCCATAATTAGGAGACAATGGGCATCAATTAGGGCTGTAATTTAGGGATTTATTCCCAAATTTGTGAGATACTTCAACCTATTTAAACCCAATCAGCTTGAGGGAATAATCAAGCAAATTTCTATTAAAATTCTATTGAAATTCAGTAAGTTTGTCATGGTATCAGAGCCATAGTTAGGCAATTTTAGAGCTGTTCTTTTATGAGTTTCAGCTTTGTTTTCTTTTGAAGAACATAGTGCAGGTTCTGCTGCCTCTGATTCTGCAGCTTCTGTTTCTGCTGCCTCTGATTCTGCAGCTTCTGTTTCTGCTGCTATTTTTACTTCTGGTTTCTTGTTTAGTTCATATCTTTGATGAACTCTCGGTCATAGAAATTCTGAATTTCTATTTGGAGGTTCTCTTGCTTTAGAAGAGATTCTGGTGGACTTTTTCTATCCTACAACTTTCTGGCTGTAGGATTTTCGTCTTGGTGGGTTTGCTGCTTCTTCTGGTTGAGCTGCTCTTAGTTTTGTTATTATTAATTTTGCATTTCTGGTCTCCTAGTGCTATTCGAGATGGCCACTTTAAACGCAGTTGAGAGTTTTCATGTTCGTTTCACAGGAAAAAATTACTCTTCATGGGAATTTCAGTTCCAGCTCTTTGTTACAGGAAAAGAACTATTGGGCCATATAGATGGAAGTGATCCAGCTCCTAAAGATGATAAGGAGTTGCTTCACTGGAAAGTTAAAGATGCAAGAGTAATGACATGGATTCTGGGATCAGTCGACCCTCTTATTGCTCCTAATCTGAGGTCTTCTAAAACTGCAAAAGCCATGTGGGATTACTTAAAAAAGGTCTACAATCAAGACAATGTTGCACGACGTTTTCAATTGGAGAGTGATATTGCTAATTATTTCCAAGGAAATCTCTCCATTCAAGAATATTATTCTGGTTTTCAGAATTTATGGGCTGAGTTTACTGACACTATTTATGCTAAAATACCTGCAGCATCTCTCTCTGTAATTAAAGAAATTTATGAGCAAAACAAAAGAGATCAATTTTTAATGAAGTTGAGGTCTGAATTTGAGACACTTCGCTCAAATTTAATGAGTCGTGTTCCTTCACCTTCTTTAGATGTTTGTTTTGGCAAATTACTTCGCGAAGAACAGCGTCTTCTCATTCAAAACTCTCTCCAACAAGAAAATACTGTCAAGGTTGCTTTTGCTGCCCAAGGAAGAGGAAAGGGTCGGGATATGAGCAGAATTCAGTGTTATTCCTGCAAAGATTATGGGCATATTGCTGCCAATTGTGGAAAGAAGTTTTGTAATTATTGCAAACAATCAGGACATGTCATAAAGGAATGTCCTACACGGCCTCAAAACCAAAAAGCGAATGCTGCCCCAATTGCAATGAATAATTCCACTCATTTTGCTGCTCCAACAGTTTCTACAACTCCCTCTTCAGCTGTTTAACCTGTGGTTCTTACTCCAGAAATGGTGCAACAAATGATTATTTCAGCCTTCTCTGCCTTAGGACTACAAGGTAAAAATACCTCCCCCTCTCAACTTTGGCTTGTTGATTCTGCTGCCTCAAATCATATGACAAACACATCTAGCATGCTTAACAATGTTCGCAAGTATCATGGTTCAACTGAAATTCAGATTGCAAATGGTAGTACAATACCTATTACTGAGATTGGAGATCTTAAACCATGTTTCAACAATGTTTTTATATCTCCAAAGCTTTCAACTAAGCTTATTTCGGTTGGTCAGTTAGTAGATAACAATTATGATGTGCATTTCTCTCGTAATGGTTGTCTTGTGCAGGATCAGGCATCGGGGACAGTAATCGCGAAGGGGCCTAAAGTTGGGAGACTATTTCCACTTTTATTTTTCATTCCTCGTATTTCTTCATTTTGTACTACTGTTATTAGTAAGAGTGAACTATGGCATAGACGTTTAGGTCATCCTAATCCTGTTATTTTGTCTCATTTATCGAATTCTGGTTTCTTGGGCAATAAAGAACTCTTTGCTAAATTTTCTTTTGATTGTTCCACATGTAAACTCGGTAAAAGCAAAACTCTTCCTTTTCCTTCTAATGGTAGTCGTGCTGTCAAATGTTTTGATATAATTCATAGTGATGTCTGGGGTATTACTCCTGTTATTTCTCATGCTCAGTACAAGTACTTTGTGACATTTATTGATGATTACAGTAGATATACATGGGTATACTTCCTTCATTCTAAATCTGATGTATATTTTGTTTTCAAGACCTTTTTAGCCTATGTTGAGACTCAGTTTTCTACTTGTATTAAAGTATTACGATCTGATTCTGGATGAGAATATGTCTCATGAATTTCAAAATTTTCTACGTGAGAAAGGCATTGTCTCGCAACGTTCATGTCCTTATACACCACAACAAAATGGAGTTGCTGAGCGTAAAAATCGTCATCTTTTGGATGTAACCCGAACTTTGTTAATTGAATCTTCTGTTCCATCCAAGTTTTGGGTTGAAGCCTTATCTACTGCAACTTATCTCATTAAGCGAATGCCTTCTCAGGTATTAAATCTTGACTCCCCATATTTTCGTTTGTATCATCAATATCCTAATTATCATGATTTACACACATTTGGTTGTGTTTGTTTTGTTCATCTACCTTCTCATGAACGTCATAAACTTTCAGCTCAATATATTAAATGTGCATTTATGGGTTATAATTCTTCTCAAAAGAGTTTTCTTTGCTATGATTCAACTTCTAACAAATTTCGTGTTTCTCGAAATGTTATTTTCTTTGAGCATCAATATTTCTTTCCTAATCTTGCTGAGTCTCCTTCTACTTCTCCTATTCTTCCAATTTTTGAGGATTTATCAATTGTTCCTACTCGGTTTAAACCTGGATTTGTGTATGAAAGACGTCAACCAACGGTGCCCCTTCCCGAGACTGATCCATCATCTATGTCTGATTCTCCTGAATCTACTCTTCGTCGATCTACCAGAGTATCTCGACCTCCAAGACGGTATGGCTTTTCTGATCATCCTTCTGGATATTCTGCCACTTTATCTGATATTTCTGTTCCATCTTGTTACTCACAAGCTTCCAAGAATGAATGTTGGCAGAAAGCAATGCAGGACGAACTTCAAGCTCTTCACGACAATCATACATGGAAATTCTTCCTTGCCCTCCAAATGTTAAGCCCATTGGATGTAAATGGGTTTATTCAGTCAAGCTTCGTTCTGACGGAACTTTGGATCGATATAAGGCCCGATTGGTTGCTCTTGGCAATAAGCAAGAGTACGGAGTGGACTATGAGGAGACTTTTGCTCCAGTTGCAAAAATGACTACCGTCCGTACAATTATTGCAGTTGCTGCTTCTCAGGGTTGGCCTCTTCATCAAATGGATGTCAAAAATGCTTTTCTTCATGGTGATCTTAAAGAAGATATTTATATGACACTACCACCAAGTTTGACTTCCTCATCTTCAACACGTGTGTAAGTTAAAAAGATCTTTGTATGGACTCAAACAAGCTCCACGTGCCTGGTTTGACAAGTTTCGATCTACCTTACTTCAGTTCTCATTTGTGCAAAGTAAATATGACTCCTCTTTGTTCCTTCACAGGAGTTCTGCTGGTTTTGTCCTACTCCTTGTTTATGTAGATGACATTATTATCACTGGCACTAATACATCAACAATCCTCAATCTCCAACAATCTCTTCAAACTTCTTTTAAAATAAAGGATCTTGGTCCACTTACATATTTCTTAGGGCTGGAAGTTCACTATGATTCTTCTGGGATATTTTTGCATCAACACAAATATACTACAAATTTGATTACTTCAGCAGGCCTTCAAGATTCATCCCCAGTTGATACTCCTTTGGAATTAAACGTCAAGTATCATAGTCAAGACGGAAATCTTCTTCCTGATCCATCTCTTTATCGGCAATTAGTTGGCAGTTTGAATTATCTGACTATCACAAGGCCCGATATTTCTTTTGCAGTTCAGCAAGTCAGTCAATTCATGAGTACTCCGCGTCACTTACATTTGGTGGCAGTTCGTCGAATCATTCGCTATCTCCTTGGCACATCTTCTCGGGGTTTATTCTTTCCTACTGGCTCTCCCATACGTCTTATTGCTTATAGTGATGCTAATTGGGCCGGTTGTCCAGACACTCGACGCTCTATAACAGGTTGGTGTATGTTTCTTGGCGATTCTTTGATATCTTGGAAAAGTAAGAAACAAGACCGTGTTTCAAAATCTTCTACTGAGTCTGAATATCGGGCTATGTCCGCTGCTTGCTCAGAGATTGTTTGGTTACGTGGGTTACTTGCTGAAATTGGATTTCCTCAGCCTCATTCTACTCCTCTGCATGCTGACAACACTAGTGCCATACAAATTGCTACAAATCCAGTTTTTCATGAACGTACCAAACATATAGAAGTCGACTGTCATTCTATTCGAGAGGCCGTAGATACTGGTGTCATTTCTCTTCCACATGTCTCCACTGCTCTTCAAATTGCTGATGTGTTCACAAAATCTATGACAAGACAGCGTCATCAATTTCTCGTGGGCAAATTGATGCTTCTTGATCGCCCAGCATCAATTTGAGGGGGGATGTTAGTATATTATTGTAATTAATTGACTATACTGTTATAAGATAGTTGTAAATAACCATAAATTAGGGAGCTAATTAAGGCTGTAATTATCAGCCATAATTAGAAGACAAACAGCCATAATTAGACCATCAATTAGGGAGCTAATTAAGGCTGTAATTATCAGCCATAATTAGAAGACAAACAGCCATAATTAGAAGACAAATTAGGCATTAATTAGGGAGCCAATTAAGGCTGTAATTGTCATCCATAATTAGGAGATAATGGGCATCAAATTTGTGAGATACTTCAGCCTATTTAAACCCAATCAGCTTGAGGGAATAATCAAGCAAATTTCTATTAAAATTCTATTGAAATTCAGTAAGTTTGTCAGAAAACACACTCCCATTTTCACACCATGAATAATACATCTACCTCATAGCCAATATTGGTCACACTTTAAATGAAAATTTGCCTTCTACTAGCCTCAACCTGACTAATGGTTTCTTTTCTGGATGATTCTGCTTGACCTATTCTACAGTAATAAGAAATTCTATAACCGAGAGAATCTGTTCATTTGCTTTATATTCAGGTTAAAGCGAATAAGAATGATTGCTACTCTACCTGGTACCTGTAAACAACATGTTCTATGCCCAGCAGAAGGTACAAAGAGGTAAAACCGTAGATTAATTTATGCAGCTATTTAAGAGCCAATAGAACAATATTGAGACAACCAGTCAAAAAAACTTATGGAGAAACCATTCAACCCCAGGCATGACAAAGAGTTTGGCCAGAGTCAAACATATGCTTCCCCCTGCATCCAAGCTAGACATCAAGCGCCTATTCTAGGATCCAAACATAAATAGCCCATCCATCTAATAGCAATCTTCCACATGAAAAATTGGCCTTTATTACTCTCCAAGATTAATAGTTTTTATTGTGGATGTCCTACTTGATCTACTTTGGAAGATTCAAAGCATCTGTAAGCTAAACAATTCACTGAAGTGCTTCACAAAACTTTGACTTGATGAGGTTCCAGTTTCTCCTAATATGACATGTTCTTGGAAAGCAGAACTCAAATTGCATAAAATATTATCCTCAAAACCTTCTGTCTATAATGGATCTGCATAGCTACCCTCTTTATTCATCACTAGAACTAAGTTTTTGCCAATTATGGTAGCCATTAGTGAAAGTAGGAATGTAATTATTTTCTCCTATTCATTTTGTTTTGAGATATGATAAATTCCAAAATTGAAAGTTTATTCCACCGACCAAAATGGCACACTTCTGTCTTTTAAACATTTGTCAATCTCTTCTCAAAAAAGAAATTCATCAGTCTTATCTCCCATGAAATGACATTTACAAGTTATTTCCCATAAGTTCAAGCACAACACCTAAAACATGCTTGCCACCTTAACTGATATTTATTATTCTAACATCAACAGAGATCATCTAGTGTACAAATTATTCTATAGAATCATCTGATTTCTATAGCTGATAAGAAAGTAATTCAAACTATTACCTTAAACTTGCAAGGTTCAATTAATTGAAAGACCAGCACATCTCCCTCAAGCAACTGGTGTGCAACAGAAAACTGCCTCCAACCAGCACTCAATCCAGTCTTATATGCAATGTATTTCATCTTGAATGCTTTCCCAAATTCATCTTCCAATGTGATGGTTGTATCCTCACGTGGCAAGTGTGCTCTACAGAATGGTCCAGGAAGCCCCAATTTATAAAAAAAAACAAATAAGAAATAAATAATGCTAGAACATCTATGCATATGTGTTTCTTTCAATGAGGTTCATTCAGTGAGCTTACCATCCAAAAACAACTACCAACATGTGATCTAACCAAAGATTTCACAAAGCTAGGCAATGCTGATTCTAGATTTGATTGGACCTCCTCTGCTCGAATCATGGCAGATGATTTAACTTCCCCAGAAGCAGAAGCACACAATCTAGCAACTGTACCCTTATTTTGCCCACAGCTTCGGAACAACAAAGGCATAATTGACAAAGTTACAATTTTGAAAACTTAAACAGCTAAAATTGAAAAAAAAAAAAAGGTATTCAAGATTCTTGACTGACCATATGCACTTCCGTGCATGACCTGTCATTGCCTGTTCAAGATACAATGAACTTCTCATTAGTATAATGCTAACAGCATTGAATCAATACCTTCATAGTTAGTTTGAACAGAATCAGAATGACAATAAACAAAGTGGGAAAAAAAAGGAGAGGAACCACGAGGTTGTGCACCTTAAGAGAGGTAACGTCTTGGGGAAAAAAAAAAGAAATAATGCTTAATTAGTTCAGAAACAAAATATATCACGTGACTGGAAAAGATCAGTCATGTAGATGATCAAATGCATAATTTCTAATACTTTACATAGTTACATTGTATATGCTGATTCAGCAAAGACAGGAAGAGTTTAACCAAAGCATAAGACACTTGTTAGAGAAAGTAGCTACAACCCATTGGAATAGCAAAATAAAAAACATTTGCTATGCACTATGAATTATTGTTCGAGTCATACATTATTAGGTCATTTTGGTTTCAGCAAGAATAGCAATTCAAAGTTTTGAAATATTTTTAAGACCTTATGATGCTTTATGTCTCGCAGAGCACTAAAGGGACCTCAAAAATGCTTGTCAGACACTGCTAAAGCATCTTAGAGCACAAAAACTACAGCTCCGCCTGTCAATCGATAACACCTGGCTTCGGGGCAAGTAAATGAAGATGGAGAAGAAGAACTTTACATGCTTAATTTTCAAATCTGTATGCCGTCTCTTGACCTTAAGACGCTTTTCAGTTTTTCCAGACCCTGATCCTGAATCAAAACCAAAACCAAAAACCATAAACAATCAGGAATCGAAAAGGCATATTGAAACCAGAAAAAAACCCGACAATGCGTTTGATGCATTTAAACTTGGCAGTCCTAGACGGAAACACAGGGTTATTACAGAAACAGAATTAACCTCATCGCGTTGCAATTCCAGTGAACTAAAACACGAGATCTAAACTCTCATTTTCCTATTATTTTCTCCAAACATTTTCCAGGAAACCAAACAGAGAGAAAAAGAGATACCGAAAAGGAAGAGGCAAGAGGTCTGGGCCAAGGACTAAATGGAGAGAGAGCCAATTGAGCCAAGGCTACGTCCTCTTCTGAAACAGATTTGTGGTTCCCGTCATTCAACGGTGGCGTTCTGGTCAAATTTACATCTTCCGCTTCCATCTTGACCACTTCTGCCATGATTTTGCTATGCCAATTTGTCTCCAAGCAAACCTGAGAGCTCGAAATTGGAAAAAAAAATGAAAATGAAAAAAGCCAAGCCCTGGAAAGAAAGCTAGAAAGCAGAGAAAGACCAAGCACGACCCTTCTTCAGGCTTTAGTAAATTTTACAGTACAGCACAGTAATACAAGTATCACTATTTTTTAACAAATAGAGACCAAAGTGATGCCGTTTTGATATGCTCATTTTGAGCTTCTATTGGCCTATTAGGCTGTCTTTTTTCTTTTTGGAATTATACAACGGCAATTCCCTATTTTTAAATATGTAATGTAATTTATGAAAATGGGATTTAACATAAAAAATATTCATTTACAAGAGTTTAATATTTTTTAGACTTTAATAATTTTAAATAGACCCTTTTTATCACAACATTCTTAATCTTAAAAAAAATTATATTTTTTTCTCTCTCACCTTTCTGTTTCTCTTATTTTTTTTCCTTTCTTTCATCTCATTTTCTCTCTCATTTTTTTCTCATTTTTTTTTCTTCTTTGATCATGGATCTAACTCAAATTTTATAAGAAAATAGATTAGTTTTAATTGATCTCTATTTTTCTATAATTTTTTCTTATCTTTTTCTTTCATTTACCATGGATTAAAACTTCTTCAATATAAAATTTCAGTAAATTTTTTTTTCTTTTAAACTTAAGTTTTGTAAGAAAATGAGAGATTTTAAAAATTGAATATATGTATGTTTAAATATTTTTAAGAAAATGGCTGATTTAATTTTTTTATATGATTAATTTTGTTTTATTTCTCCATAAGTTTGAATCTCCTCATTTATTTAGTCTCTCATTTTAATTTTCTGAATTCATGAAAAATTGAATAGAGTATTATAAATTTTATACGAAGCAATATTATACATTTTTAGAGATTAGTATGAATTATTAGTAGGTTGTTAGGAATTATTAGGGTCTGACATGGGCTGTAATGAGTTAAAAGGGTTATAATACGGTGTTATGGACTTTGAGTGAAATAATATTATATAGTGTTGGAGAATAATATAGGGTGTTAGGGGCTATTAGCAACAGAGAATGGGTTGTTAGGGGGTTGATAGGGGCTATTAAAGACTGGTAGGGGCTGATAGAGGGTTGTTAGGGGCTATTAGAGACTGTTAGGGGCTACTAAGGACTGTTAACAATCCCTAACAGCCCCTAGCAGAAAAATATTTTATATATTATGTATTGAAACTGTAAAATATATTATAACAGTACCTAACAAACTCTAATAACTCTTAGCAGCCCCTAATATACTCTAACAATCCCTAACAAGCTTTCTATCATGACAACTAACAGACTCTAACAACCCCCTAATATAATATAACAACCTCTAACATACTCTAACGACCTATCATAACAACATATATTAATCTCGAATACACATTATAGCTTATAGCATCCCTTCTAATGGTTCTCTAACAAACTCTTAAAAACCCCAACAGCCTCTACTAGTCTCTAATTGCCTTTAATATTATCTAACAATCTCTAATATATCCTAACATCCCTTCTACTAACAACCTATAATATCCCCTAACATTCTCTAATAACCCCTCCCCTAATAATCCCTAATAACTCCAATCGGCCTCTAATAGCCCCCTATCATCTCCTAATATCCCCTAACATCCTATAACAACCTCCTAGCATTCTTTATTAGCATCTAATAGCTCGTATTAGCCCCCTAATATCCCCTCTTCTATAGCTAAAGGCCTTAACACCCCCATACACTCCCATACACCGCATACAGCCTGAAACACAACATATCATAACATTGAATTACATCCCTTAACAACCCATTACAATCCCTATAAGGCCCTAGTAGCCCCTAACAACATATTAACAGCTCATACTATCCTCCAACAATACACAATATTGCAACACATAAAATTTATAACACTTTATTCAACTTTTCATGAATCAATATATTAAAATGGAAGAATAAACAGGGGAGTAGATTTAAACTTATGAAGAAATAAAAAAAAATAATCATATAAAACATTTAAAAAATATATGCATTCAATTTTTAAAATCTCTCATTTCCTAACAAAATTTAAGTTTAAAGGAAAAAAAATTAAAGAAACAAAAATGAACTTACTAAAATATTATATTGGAGAAGTTTCAATACATGGTGAATGAGATAAAAGAGATGTTAAAGTTAGAGATAAATAGAGTTTTGAATTTTTGGATCAAAGAAAAAATAATGGAAGAAGAAATATTATATTGGAGAAGCTTCAATACATGGTGAATGAGAGAAAATTGGATTTAAAGTTAAAGATGAATCTTATTTTGGATTTTACGATCAAAGAAAAAAAATTGGAGGAGAACGACGATGGGAGAAAATAAGAAGAAAGAGAAAAGGAAAAAAGAGAGAGAGAAAAAAGATAAAAGTTTTTTTAAGGTTAAGGGTATTATGGTAAAAGAGATTATATTTAAGATTAATAGAGTCTAAAATATATTGACATATTTTATAGGACTGTAATTGAGCCGAGCCGAGCCGAGCCGAGTCTAGCTTTGAAAAGCTCAAGCTCGGCTCGTTATAAAATAGTCAAGTTCAAACTTAAACTCAAATCGAGTCCGAACTGAGCCCGAGCTTGTATCGAGCCAGCTCATATATCATATATCTCGAGGTTGAATTCGAGTTTGATTTAAATAAGTTTAACGAATTAAATGAACTTGTTTCAGTTTTTATTTTTTATTCATCTTTTTCTACATTTTCATAAAAAATATACTAAAACTAATATTTTTATGAAAGATAAATAACATACTTATATATTAACAAAAATAAAATATTATATTACTACAATGTTATATTTTACTATAAATTATTAATCTATTTAATATTATATATTTTTAATTTATTTATCACATATATCATATATTAATAAATTATATGAAATAAATTAGTCAAAAAATTAATATATTCACATACATAGTTTAATATATATAAATTAAAATATATATTCTAATTAAATATACTAAACGAGTTAACTTACGAGCTTGACTCACGAGCTTTTTAAATGAATCAGTTCGCGAGTTAACGAGCTAAATATTTTTTAATTTAAGCTTATACGAGCTTTTACCGAGTCGAGCTCGAATAGCTTGACTCATTTACAACTCTACTCTTTTACATGAGTATTTTCTATGTTAAATCCCTATTAAAATTCTCATTGTAAATTTGTAACAGACTACATATAATAAATCTATATACAAAAAAAAAATCTACATAGATTTTTTCAAAAAAAAAAAAACTCAAAAAATAAAATTATTTTTAAAAATATTCATTTTATGTTTTTTTTTTTAAATTACTACTTTCTATCTTTCAATTTTAAAAATACCTATTTTAAAAATATATATTTAATATTATATCAATTACATTAAACATTTTTTAACAATTAAGTTTAGGCTGAATGGCAAAAATATTATTATTTCTATCTAAATATTAAATTTGAGTTTTAAGTGTTATTTCTCCCACATATAATTAATAATAAAATACATTAAATATTTTATGATTTAATATATATTTGATATATTAAAATAGTGAAGTATTTTTTAAAAAATTAAAAAATAACATATAATATAATTTTCCTATTTCTTTATCCGTATTGTTATTTGAAATATGGAATGGATTAAATATTCTAATTGACTTCAATGGGTACCTATTACTTTATGATTCTAGCAATAAGAAATGAAATTTTGATTTTTTTTATTGTTAGAGAAAATTAAATATTTATTAATTGATAAAATAGAATACTATAAAATCATGAGATTTTATAATATTGTGACATTTTTTCAAACTAATATTAAAAAAAATGGATCACATTTGTCTAATTGACCACAACTAAAAATATTTTTTTTCAATTTCTCTTATAATTTCTCTACAAAAATCAAAATGGAAACCTGCAGTACAAAGTTTATATAAGTTTTTTGCTTGGACTAATTTTCAAAAAATACTTAAATTTTACAACGATTTTCAATTATATCACATTTTTTTTGACAATTTGATACTTAATTTTTTTTTCAATTTTATATTTTAACCAGTGAATACTTGTGACTGAAACTTGTGCTGAAATATTAGTTCGTATTTATTTTTTATTTCAATTTAATTCTTAATGAAAGTTAAAAATTATTAACACACGTTAACAATTATTAACTGATATAAAAAATATTAACGCTCGTTAACATAAAAAATTTAAAGAAATAATAATAATAATAATAATAATAATATACAAAGAATATCTAACTAGAGATTCTAAGAATTCAAATATATAATTGCTATCACTAAAATTTTCATATCTCATTACCTCTAATATTTAAAAATCTTAAAGACTCGCCAATTCTACTTTGAATTTTAGCAATTATAATCTTTTTTTTCCTATGGCGATAAAATATTCATTGAAAGACAATAAAAGCCAAAGAGTTGCCATTCAAATACAATACAAGAATATTGCTATATATATATATTATATGAAAAATTATACAAAAGTGTTTAAATCGGCAAAAAAAAAATCCTAAAAAAGTTTGCTTCTTTTGTTCCGACCATTATATATATATATATATATGTGTGTGTATATGTATATACAAAAAAAGAGCGAATATTTGACATAGTTGTCGACAACTTATTCCCATCTAAACATGAAGCTACTTACGATAAATCTTTATGCGGCAACTGAAAAAGCTATCAGCCTACCGCCCACATCTTTAATTTAACTTCAATCACAAGTCAAATTGCAGATAATCCATGGTCTATACAACACTTTTACAAACAAATCATATTTGACAATAGGTTTTCCTTATTTGGGACAAACTTGGTTTATCTTGGAAAAATAATGGGAATTAAAATAAAAATGGGTGTCTAAATCATCTATTATTAACTTTAAATCAACCAATTCCAATTTCTTTCTATCACAAATTATCAGTTAATAACTTTTCATCCTCAATTCAGAAAGATTCTTATTTGCTTCAATTACATTAGATATATTTGACGTCCATTAATTGAGCATGGCCCCATTAACATCATAATTGCAATTGAAGTTGAATTTTATTTAATTAGCCTTATGGACGATGGCATTTTATGACGCATATCACTTGTTTATTCTAATATGGAAAAAGCTAAATTAATGCTCATCAATATAACTTGACGCACGGTGTGTTTAATTTGATGCTCGTAATTTATATCGTATTATTTTTTAAAAAATGGGTATTAAAAAATTTAACGCCCGTTAACAATTGTTAATGGGTGTTAATTTTTAATGTATGTTAAGAATTAAATCAAAATTTTTTTAAAAATACAAACTGCCACGTCACCATGAATTTCGGTTACAGAGTATCCAACCAGTTAAAAAATAAAATTAAAAAATATTAAGTATCAATTTGCAAAGTTTAAGTATTTTTAAAAATTAGTCCTTTTTTTTCGAACAAAATTTTGCATCCTTGTTAAATTTTCTTTTTCTTTTTTCCCAGAATGTAAAGTTTTTTAAAAATGTACTAAGCTATAATGAATTATAACTCATAAAATAAATAAATAAAACAAAGTTTTTTTTTATTAGTATGAGGAGGGGAAATTAATTTTAAGTAAATTGTCTGAAAAATATGTATTTTAGTTAAATTATATTTCAATATGTTAAATAAAGTACACATTATATATTTCACCATAAGAGCACATATGAATTATCGACAAAAATTATCAACTGAAAAATATTTATTATACTTATAGGCATCATGTCCCTTTGGTGGCTTTAGGCGAGCCACCAACACTGTTAGAGAGGGTCTCAACAACTAGTTTATCCTTGCCTTCCTTTTTTTTGTGGTTTCTTTAAAAATGTCCTAAAAATAAAAATATTTTTAAAAATATTATTTTTTTTAAAATTTAAAAATATCATTTTGTTAATTTTTAATTTTAAAAATATTCCTTTTGGAGATATATTTTGAGTATATATTTAATATACTAAATGTATATTTAATTTTTAATTAGATATATTTTTAATATATCAAAAATATATAAAAATATAAAGTATTTTAAAAAAATAAAAAATATGAATTTTCTCTTTTTTTTTTTTCCTGTAATTTCTACTGATTGGTAATGGTGGGAGATGAGGAAGGGCTCTCTGAGATACAAGTCAAACCTAGCTTCTCTTTGCTTAAGATCCAACTATAGGGTTCAAAGGGTTTTTATCAGATGAGCCCAAGCCCACTATTTTTTCTTGGGGCTTAAAAGACGAAACAAAATATCATCCGACTTTTCCACTTTAGACTTTTTCGAATGGGAAGTGGATCAATTAAATTTTGTTAGATTTCTCTTCCAATGATGAATAGAAATTAATTCTGTTTTTTTTATAAAAATATAAAAAAAAAATTAAATTTTTTTTAAATTTATTATATTTATAAAATATTTATCAAAATATAATTTATAAAATATTTATCAAAATATTAAATTTTTATTAGATTACGAACAATTTATAATGAGTTTATAATGAGTTTATTATAAATAAATAAATTTTATATAGTTTACAATGAGTTTATAATAAAATAACTAAAATATTTTTAATAAAAAAATAAAAATTTTATAAAATAGGATGAAAAGTGTAATTTTTTTAATTAATTTAATGTAAGTAGCAGAGTCACTACTGGGCTAATTGCTTGTTGAGAGTTTTGAAGTTGGCCCAAAAAGACTTGAGATGACTAGTCCATCTCTTTTTCTTAGCCAGACAAGTTTGCGTTTGGAGGACAACAATATGGGTCCTCAATAGCTTTAATCTTCAGACCAACATCTTCTTTATTTAATATCTTTTGCAGCCATTTAGATTTAGGCGCTGAGAGCATCACCAATGGGGAGGAATTTGGGTTCCACCAATAAGCCACGTACGCAAAAAGTAGAATTCAAACAAATATAGGACTTGGTCCTCCAATGGGGTCAAGTCCCACAACAAATATTTTTATTTTATTTTTAAATGAATAACATTGCAGCCAGGGGCGAAACCAGGACACCGACGAAGAGGGGGTAAAATTTTCAAGCAAAAAAAAATACATATGAATTTATATTCAATTTTATTTTCATATTAAAAAATTAATACAAATAATTAGTATTAATATTTGTATTCAATTTTATTTTTATATTAAATAATAAACTATTGAAATTTTTATTATTTTTATTTCAATATCTAAATTTTATTTTCAAAAATTACATAATATATATTATTTTTTAAATAATATTTATATATATTTTGAGATATTTTTAAAAAATATTTAAACTAATTATTTAAACTAAATATTATAAATTATATATATACATATACATATATATATATGTATATGTATATAGGAACCAAGGGGGCCATAGACCCCATGCCCCTCCCCCCCCCCCCCCCCCCCCCCATGATTGCAGCTCTTCATTCACTTAAAAAAAATTGTCAGATGAGATGTGGGACTTGTCCCACAAGTCTCACTTTGGGACTGGGACCAAAATGAGTCCCGCACTACGAGTGCTCTGAAGACTCCTCAGCAACCCTTTCAATTTTCTTTCCATGTTTGTAACCATTAACCCTAATAACACATCTCCTTGTATGACACCTAGCACCGAAGGACATGCCCCACTCTTACCCAAACAAATGAGTTTCTAGGACTCTTCACCTGCCCAGTTCTCACAGAAAATAGGAGCCAATAACAGAAAAATATTTTTGTTTACCTGTTAGCAATCTCAAAGCCTTTAGGAATTTTCCAAACTTTGTGAAGACTGTTTTAATTGAACCTGCATTATAAGGTTTAGAAGAGAAGATCTTTCTTACTAAAATGGTTTTGTCCAGTTCTGATGAATGTTTGAGGTCGAATTTAAGGTCAATGGTTATGTCTGCATATGTCAAATAGTCAATTTTGGTGATTAATGCTTCAATGTGGACTCCATGTGAGGGAAAAGAGGAATTAAGAAAGAACAAAGAGGTTGATAGAGGTGGATAAATAATAGGGACAAAAGAAGCGATACTTAGCAACATGAAATAAAGAGGATCATGACGAATTGATCAATAAATAAGACTAGTATTGATAAATTGGCCTAAGATAGTTAAGAAGTAAAAGCAGAAGAGAACCACCAAGATGAAAAGCTCTACTTGAGAGATAAGAGCTTTGCATGCTGAACTAGTTCAATTTACGAGTATATTTTATATCCACTTTTATTAATTAAAGTTTATATTTTTATTTTATATAATAATATCAAAGATTATATATGTATATATTTATATACATATATAATCATAATGATATATCTAGAAAATATGAAAAGTAGTTTATTATAAAATAAAAAAATAAAATACAACATGTATGTTGTATAAAAAAATGTTATAGTTGATTGGATTTATGAAATAAGATATATACTTCAGCAGCAAATAAATATTGTATAATAAATAGAGCAACTAAAAAAACTTATTAAATAAAAAATTAAATTGAAACTAATCAAATCAAACTAAAAATTATAGTTAACTAAACCAATAATTTATATTTATATTTTTAATTTTTAATTTTTTCAGCTTTCCTTGATGAAAACTGTTTGATTCTATCAATCGAACCGAATATTTAACCATATATAAATAATTTTTAAATTTATAATTATATTATAATTTATATATATTAACAATAAATTATATATATACGCATAAATTATAAATTATATATGTTAAATTATTATGGTGGATTACATTTGAATTTAAAATTTGTACTTTGTACTTTAATTGTGTATTTATGTTAATATTTATTATTGCAATGATTTATATTTGATTTTTTATTAAATATGCATAAAATGTTAAATTTTATTTTTATTTTTATTTTTATGTATATAATATAATGGTTAAAAATAAAAAATAAAGGTTAATTATTTATTTTATGTAATTAACCAATAAATAATTAATCATTTATTTATGGTTTAGTTTAGGTTTATAATTTTTATAAACTAAAACTGAAGAACAGATTTTTTTTTTATCCTCACAATTCAGTTAATCAAAGCATAAGCATCTCTATATATAAATATTATATAAGTTATCAAAAAAAAATTCTATAAAGCAATTCAAATAAACATTTAAATAAATAAATAAATAAATAAATGAAAATTCTGAGAACTGCAAAGCCTCATTAGCTTTTAACAATTTATAACTAATAATTTAAGGTAATGTTTATTTAATATTAAACTGGTGTTTAATCAATTAATACTGTCAATTAGCCGGAAAATTCAGTTCATTTTAATAAATTCAGATAAATTTGGCAGAATTAATTTAAATTATATTGAATTCCGGAAAATCCTGATACGATGCCGTATGAATGAACGAGGAGAGGCCAAAGGGCCCACTTTAAATTGGGTCCACTTAATCAATGGATAATGACGGGCTGAGGAAACTTTCAACTGAACTTATTTTTTTCTTCCAGAAGCAGGCAAAATTATTTGATAAACGGTGCCGTGTGATTCAAGGTGTTTGACTGTTTGTTTTTGGTCAAAAGATTAAAGCCTTCATTGACTTTGATGAAAAATTTCTTAATTAAATCATTATAAGAAATACTTTATGCAATCCATTTTGCCGTCTAAAATGACATAATTAGAATGCATAATTTCAATTTCCAAACGTCTTTTGCTTTTAAAAAAAAAATCTAAACTTTTTTGTATTCTTTTTAACTTTTAACCACTTTTTTGGAATAATTGAATAATCAAATTTAAAAAATTCGAACTTTAAAAGTTTTTTTACCTAAAATATTATTTTATAAAATAAAAAAATTAATTTTAATTTCAATATTATCATTGAGATTCATCCTTTTATATATATATTTTTTAAAAATAATACATAGTATGATTGAATAATGAAATAAAATGGCATTTTAACAACAAGAAAGAATAAAAATATAAAAATAATATTTTAATTCATCTAAATTATTTTAATAATTACTAAAAATTAAAAATAACTATTATTATCGAATTATGTAATATAATGAGCAATGATGTATTTAGAAATTTTGGCATTTTTATATTTAATCTTTTTCCAGATGTTTGTTTTTAAATTTTTATAAACAATTCGATAACTAAGCACTAAAATTGACTGATGCCAATTCAAAGTCTTCAGTAATATGATTTCTTACTTCAGAATATGACTACAATCGTAGAAATGGTTAAATTAAAAATATCATATTTACATTATCATTCTCACTTATGACTGCAATTGTAGAAATGGTTAAATTATAAATTTTATATCTACATTATCATTCTCACTTAATTACAACTTAATTATTGTAGGTTCAAAAAAACACTTACAATTAATTTGTTATTAAACAAGTGTGAACCATCACATCATTGATGCATTTAATGCTATGAGCTTATTTTAAAAAAATTATTATATAAAAAAATATTAATTTCAAATTATTATAAATTTGTAAAGTATTAAAATTTGATTATTTTGTATAAATATTATAATATAGTATATAAAAAATAATTTTGAAATTTATCTATGGTTTTAATTTTATTATTAAATTAAAATTTGATTGACTCCAAATTTCAAATATGAAAATATCAATTTTTAGTCATCAATATTTTAAAAAAATTACAAGAAAAGAATTTCTTATTTTATAGAATAATAGTTAATTTTTTTATAACATTCTTGAAAAATATTATTAACTTTTGAAGGGTGAAGAAAAATTTTTATTTCTAAACACAATTTAAAGAAAAAAAAGCAACTCATTTTTAATCTTAAACATTTTAATTTCTTTCTAAACCCTCCAAAACTTGAATATTATTATATTAAAAAAAAGAAAATAAATTTTGCCAAATGTTACTCTTTGCTGCACACAAATATTGGCAAATTTTATATTATTATTATTATTATTCTAATATATGCGCAAAAAATAATTCTCATTATAATAATATTATATATACCATTATTAATTTGACCAGAGAGCTGGTAAAGGATCCATGGCCAGAGCTTAATCTTTTTCCCCATGTCTACGCCACAACAGAAGCTCTCTTTAGTCAAAGGCTATTATCTTGTGAATCAGCCTATGATAATTCGCTACAACCCCATAAGTCTGATCGTCGAATTAAAAACCTGGATACAAGGTGGCAATATAATACGTCACTGATGGCTGCATACACCCTGGAGTTGAAAAAAACAGCAAAATCATTTTGTTTCTGTCTGGCATCTGACCATTGATATCTGGTTAGGTTTGTACTTTTATTCTCTTTTTTTGCCACTTTCTTGCAGCAGACCCTTTCTTTTTCCTCTTTCTCTGCGCCGGTAATATCATATTTGTTGTAACTTTGTGTGTTCTGTTTTGTACCTTTTGGCTTTGGGGTGTTTGTATCTGATTGGCTGTTCAAGCTATAGAAAGTTTCAATCTTTCTCAAGTTTCTTTCCTGTTTCTATGGTATTCTGTTATGGCCATGTCAAACAATCTCCATGGTTGTTTCTTGAGAATCATCTATGTGGTTCTTGTCTTTTGTTCTGCCTTATTCTTGGGTGCTCTTAAAGGTGAGTCTTTTAATTGTTTTTGCACATTTCTGGAGTACTTACTTACATGGGTTCTTTTTTTTTTTTTTTTCTTCTTGTGAAAATTTATATGTGAATTTTGATGATGGGCTTTTGGTTTTGCTATTGAATTTTGCAGCTGTGTTAGTTGGTCCTATTGCTGCTTCAATACTAATAGGAGGGAATGTTGGGGTGATTTTGTTGCTGTTTCCTCTTCACGTTGTCTGGACTGTCTACGCCCTTGTAAAGTAACTTCAATGGAAACTTCTCTTTTCAATTTTTGTTTTCTGGATATTCTGTATTACTTTAACTTTCTTCTTTTTAACTTGTATCTTCCTAAAATAGTCAATTTTACTTGATATGGCAATGTTTGGTGTCTGCAGGACTAATAAGTTTGATGCACCACTGAAAGCTGCCATTTTGATTACTTTACCTGTTTTATTTGGTTTATGGTTGGGTTTAAGCATAGCCGTGAGTGTTCTTGTGGGACTGGGTTATGGCTTCTTTACTCCTTGGGTTTCCACTTTTGAGGCCTTTAGATATAACACTGAATCCAAGAAATTCCACCACTGTATTGTGGTAAGTTTTCCAATTTATCTCTATTACTTGATTTCTAATTCTTATCTTGTTTAGTCCCACGATTTGATCATATGAAAGTGAAACTTCATATTTATGGAACATTATAGGATGGAACCTGGGGAACTATTAAAGGAAGCTGTACTGTAGTTATAGATTTTGCAGATATTTGCTATCATTCTTTCCTGCTATACATGAAGGAGCTGCGTGATTGCCCTGCATCAAATGAGCAACGAACTCTTAGGTAACTCTAGTATTTTCACTGTTATATTGCTTTTCTAATTGCTTTTGCAATAATATATTTTCAATGTGCAATAATAGTATTTTTACTGTTATATGGCTCTTCTAAAGGACTGGTAGGGAAAAACAACAATTCTATTTTAACAATTCTATCATTTGAGTCTGAAAAGTTTGTTTTACTGTTTAGAAATATTCTGATATCAGGCCATATATAGAAGAGCAGATTAGAAATTTTCATTTTGCTATTGTGGAGAGTTCATTCTTTGATGTTGTCTGGTAGGTTAATTCATGTGCCTGGATCTATCATTGCTGGGCTGATGGGGCTAATAGTGGATATTCCTCTTTTCACTGCAATTGCTATAATTAAGAGTCCATATATGTTGTTCAAGGGCTGGTTCAGATTGATTCATGATCTCGTTAGTCGAGAAGGTCCATTTCTTGAAACAGCTTGCATTCCCATTGCTGGCTTGACAATCCTTCTGTGGCCACTTATTGTTGTTGGGAGCATACTAGCGAGCATTATCTCGAGCATCTTCATTGGATTGTATGCATCAGTTATAGTGTATCAGGTGGGTTTATAGCTGAGCACAAATTTAATTGCCGGTTATCACCTGGGAACTCATTCTTTAGCATTTTTGTGGATGCAGGAAAAATCTTTCCGGAAAGGCATAGCTTATGTGATTGCAATGGTTGCTGAATTTGATGAGTATACAAATGATGGGCTCTACCTGAGAGAGGGGACCTTCCTTCCAAAGTAATCCTTTTCTCTCTTCTTCTCAAATGTGTGGATCTTTAGTCCTTAAAAACAATGATTATTTTGCAATTTTGATTTTTAACTATCAAAATCACATTGCTCACAGCCAGGCCCCGCTATCGAAAGAAAAAGGCCTCCAACTCTTCTGAGCTTTCTGTTGGAAGAAATCATGGAAAATTGGGTTCTAGCTCTGGCATGGCAGAAGCTTCGTCTGCAATGTTTGTGCCAAGCTTGGCTCCTTCAAGATCTGTTAGGGAGGTAATTCATGAAGTGAAAATGGTTCAGGTACGTACTGTCCTGTTCTTTGAACTGATCTTTTTGATTGTTGGAATTTTTTATTTTCCTGCAATTATTTATGCTTATAGGTACTTCGATTATGCAACCTTTGGTAGACTGGTAAAATTGTTTTAACATGATTCCGCTGTATGCTACTGGTTTTTTGGAGGGATATGCAGCAGTAATGATGCAATACAAACTAATACCCTAAGTTCTATACTGTGTAAGATGAATGCATGGAATACGATACATCTATTGATCCGATTTGAAAGGCCTCTCGAAAGGCATAACTAATATGAATATATGAAACTAAGTCATATTACTCAATAGGATAAAACTTTGGCTGTGCCAAAATCCAGATACAAACAGTAATATGCATCTATTGCAAACATAGCCATTTCACTATTGTTGTTGGCTAAAAAATAATGTTGGTATATTGAGTGGGTCATAACTGCTATACCAAGCTATAATAGTCAATTCCCAATTCAAAACTGAGGCATGTTTATCAGGTTTTGTGTAAAATTTACTAGTCAAAATTTGTGCTTGTTCTTTTTTTTTAGATGTGTAAAAATGTTGGTGATGTTTCTCAATGCAACAGATTTGGGGAAATATTATGAGATCATGTGAAATAAGAGGCAAGGAGCTTTTGGATGCTGGTGCATTATCGCTTTCTGATCTTAATGACTGTCTGAAGGCCAAGAGTGCCAGTGAAGGGGCCATTGTTGGTGTTGGCTTACCTTGTTATTCGTTGCTGCATACTCTCCTTATCTCTATCAAATCTGGTTCAGATGGTTTTCTGCTGGTTGATGGTGTTGAAATAACCCATCTCAACAGACCAAATGACAGATTACTTGACTGGTTTTTTCACCCTCTGATGGTTGTAAAGGAACAAATTAGAGTCATCAAATTGGAAGAAGGCGAAGAAAGGTTCTTACAGAAAGTAGTTCTCTTTGGAAATGATACACAACGGATAGAGGCTTGGGATAATGGCAGTTTAATACCTGAAGAGGCTCTCAGGGCTGCTCAAATACAGGGCCTCAGTAGAAGGTAAGAAACTTTTCCAGCACCCCACAATCTAAGTCAAGAACTGAATTTGCTTCTATGTTTATGCATATTTTTCATTTCAATATCTATTCAATTGTTAGAAAAACCCATAAATATAAACAAAGACTTAACCTGTTTTAATTTTCAATTGCTTCCATTGATTGTCAATAACTTGGGGGACTTTGCAAATTCTTTTCGAAAAAATCTGTTTAACCCGTGTTGTATTGGTAAGATATGCACACCATTATGCTGAAACATACATGAATTCTTTTATGTTTATCTGTAAAATATAATTGATTAGACCATGCAATTTTTTGTCAACCTTTCTTCTTTCTGTTCTGAATACTCTCAGAAAAACCAGAGCTACTATTCAATGTCCTGATGACAAATGTGCCAATAACAGGATGTTAGGAATGGTGAGAAGTGTATCAAAACTTCCTACTTACAGAAGGAGATTTCGCCAAATCGTGAAGTTATTAGTATCATATGCTACAGAGAAGGAGGGTGCTGTTAGATCAAATTCCATAAGATCAGTTGCTAGCATTGAGGATGCAGTGTGAAGTTTCAGTCTTTATTGCCTTTCTGGTTTGTATGAAGAGCTCATAGTTATGAATTGCTATAGAACTATGTGTTGTTAACATTTAGAGAGAAGATGCGCCATTAAAGGAATTATTAAGTTGCATGTGATTGATTATCTTCGTAGTTAAAGTTGTGTTCTTGAATTCTTTATTTTCAGTTTCTTTGTTGGCATCTGGTTTGCCATGTCCATGTGCTGCAATACCCAAATGCACATTTTGGCTCTTTTTGTTAAATTAACTTGCTTTATTTTTTGCTTTGGCTGTTCAGATTGTAAATAAAATTTTAAAAAGGCAAAAAATATATATATATATATATAATAGTAATAAAAAAATGAAGCAATGTAAATTTACCAAGTGAAGCCTTAATAATCCATTATTTGCTGTCAGAGAGCAGCATTCTGCCAATTGTAGATGAAAGAAAGCTGAAATTTCCTACAGGGAGACGGAAATGAAATGAAAATTAGAGTCTGTTTTGTTAAGTGTTTGCCTTTGGCAGCTAAATGTTAGCAGGTTTTGTTTTTCGGGTGTGACTGTTTTTTAGTTTTTGTTTTTGAAGAAAAACATCATTTCTGAAATAGAATTATTTTATTATATGATTAATGTATTTAATCTAAAAAGTTATTTCTTAAAATTATAATTTAATGTTGATACTTGTAAGAAATCTATGATTTTTTTAAAAAGTATCATATGATTATATAATAAAATAGAATTATTTCTATTAAAATTATTTTATTACATGGTTATATGTTTGTGTTGGTCCTACTAGCATCACCTTAACTCCACATTAGTATGATATTGTTTGCTTTGGGCATGAGCAAGCACGGATTTATTTTTGGACACCTCCCAAAAGGTCTCATACTAATGGAGTTCAAGTGGACACTTATATGCAAGGTGAGCTTCTTTCATATTTCCAATGTGGGATTTGGTTTGTTATCCCAACAATCCTCCTCTTGAACCAAGACCACATACCATGCGCTGAAATATCTTGTACCGCAGTTATCATCTAACGGGACACGCCGTCTGACCTCCGGCAATCAGGAAGATTTTCGACACAAGGCATCATTAGAGGACAGATCCTCAATCGCGAGATCATACCGAGAGCCTCCCACACAATACAGTTCACTTTTCAGCTTATCTGAGCCTGGCTCTGATACCAATTGTTGATTCTGCTAGCGTCACCTTAACTCCACATTAGTATGATATTGTCCGCTTTGGGCTTGGGCCCGCACGGATTTATTTTTGGATACCTCCCAAAAGACTTCATACTAATAGAATTCAAGTGAACATTTATATGCAAGATGAGCTTTTTTCGTATTTTCAATGTGGAATTTGGTTTGTTATCCCAACAGTATCTCTTATTCTATAACATTTTAAAGTGGGGTGAAATGTCAAGTTTTATTGTGTTTATAAAGAGAATAACAATGCAGTTGACTGTCTCGTCTTCCATTTTTTCCGATGATTATAATAAGTTTCTTTGTTTGTTTCTTTTGGAATTTAAAAAAAAAATCTTTTGAGTAAGTTTGTTTCTTTTGTAATAAAAAAATTAAAAAAAAATCATTTTTCAATTTGTTGATAGGATTGGCTTGGGTTTGAAACTCTGAATACATCAGAAAAGTATACTATCCTTTGAAAACAGTTGGCTTTGCAGTTTGGCCTTTTTTTTTTCTCTGTTTAATTAATTATTAAAGTCTAAAGAAGTTCAAATGTCAAATTCTAGAGATGGTGGAGAGCACATAAACAGGAAAAAATGGACCGTTTGTTGAGCAGCAGCACCATTTGTAAGAAGCTGTGACGCCACCCGTAGCCAGCCTGCCTATCTTTGCCTTTTTTTTCCCCTTCTTTTTTCAAAAAAAAAAAAATCAAAATGTGTTTATTACTTACATCATTTATATATTTATTATTAAACTATATTAAAAATAAATTTATTTTTCAAGTCGTTGATATATTTATTATTATTTTCACATTGCATATATACTTAAATTATATTTTGATTATATTATATATTATTCATTTTTAACGTATAATGAATATCTTTTAAAAAACTATATATGATTTGATATATTACAATTATTATTTATTTTATATCATTTTACTTCAAATAATTAGTATTGTTCATGATGAATAACTATTATCCATTACAAAATAAATTATGTATAATTCAGTTTTTGCAATTTTTTTTAATTTTAAATAATATAAACATTGTTTAATTCAAATTAAAAATATTTCAGAATATTTTCACGGAATTTTTAAATTAAGTATCCATATTCTGAAACAAATTTTATGGATTGGGTATTTTGAAGCTTTAGCTAGGGGGTGATCTTACTGCTATCGTATGTATAAATAATTAATTTAGTTAAATATAAATAAATATTTTCATGCTACTATCACTTAATTTATAAATAAAATATTAATAATTATATGAGGTTATCAAATTTATAATAATATATATATTATTACTAATTAAGATATAAAAAATATAATTTTTTTAAATATTTTAAAATAAAATAAGTATTTAATATGTTCAGATAATATCAAATATGAATAGGAAAAATTTCCCTTATATCCTACTTGATATCATCCCCACTTTGGAATATCTTAGTCCTTATTGGTGCAATTATTCATGAATATTATAATGACTAAACTGCGACTTCTATAGTGAAAAATCTTAATCAAATTATTCTTAAAAAAATAATTGTAATTAACATGCTTAAAATAATTATATTTTTCTACGGTTAATTGTCACTCTAAAAACAAAAGTAATCAAGTCAATTCTTTCATTTTTTTTTTCTCTTCATTGCTTCATTCACAATTATTTTGTTTAAATTATAATCATGTTGATTAATGGCATAATTCAATGGAAATTAAGTGAGAAAAAGTTGCAAGTAAGGTTTATTATTATTCTACTTTCTGTTTTCTCTTAAACACATTAATTTCAAAGGATATATATATATATATTATTGTGATTTTAACAAATTTTGTTTTATATTTTTCTTACACCGTTTACCATTTTCATTTTTCCAATCCCTTGTCACTATATATCAGACTATCATCATCGCTACCACTCCAAATGCATGGTGGTGGTGGTGATCGTCAACCAACCTCCTCCATCGTCACCATAACCGCTATATATGTATATACATTTTTCTTCTTGCTGCCACTTTCATCCTCATTCTCATCACTGCCATCATCATCACCTTTGCTACCGTTACATTAATGGTGGCCCTCATTAACACTAAAACCATGATCTTTCAGCCTACACTTCATCCTCTATACGTAATGGTGCATAAGTACAAAATTAATTAGTGCCAAAATTAGAACTGATTGATTTATGAGAAATGATAAGTACAAATTGTTCAACAATCTCTCTCCCGTTAGTTGTTAAAAAATATTTATTAAGAAATATATTATAATAAATATTTTTTAACTAATGAAAGAAAAATTATTGAATAATTACTTTATAAAATAACTGTAATTTATTTTTCTCTTGATTTATAATTTCAATATTGTAATTGTAATTGAATTACTTAATAATCGATACTTTATAATTAATCACAGCCATAATTAAATATAAGCAACCCATAGCTGACTATAGCAATTGAACTAAACATAACAATAAAATCTTAATAATTTATATTGGAAAAATTATACTCTATAGCATATTTTTTAATTTTTTTAAAAAATATTTTATATTTTTAGTATACTTTTGATATATTAAATATATACTCAATGTAAAATTTTAAAAATTAAATATACCTTTAATATATTAAATGTATACTAAAAATATAAAAAAGGATATTTTTAAAATTAAAAATTTTAAAAAGGGTATTTTTGAAATTGAAATTAAAAAAGGATATTTTTAAAAATATTTTTATTTTTTAGGGTATTTTTGAAAAAAACCCTTAATTAATTGCATCCCCTAAATATTAACAACTCATAGCTGACTATAAAAATTGAATTAAACAACCCGCAGCTGACTATAACAAAATAATCTCACAATTTCGATATGATAAAAGGTAAAAACAACGAACGATGATTGAAATTTTATTTTATTAAAGTAATATTAATTAAATAAACATGAATTTGATTACTTTCAATTTTTCATTTGCATTATCTTCAATAATTTTATACTCAATAATTTCTTTCCCTAGTTAAGGTGGCCACACACCCAAACAATAATTCTGGAACCGAAAAAAGCAAACCGTAAAATTTTAATTGGCTTGAACGACAAACTTTTAAGAGGGAATATATAATAATCATTAAATTTTGATTATTTTATAAGTAGTTAAGAAAATTTTCTGTGAATATAATATATAAATATATATATTGAAATTTATTTTTTTATTTAAGAATTATTAGTTTGATTCAGATCAATTAAAAATATTTTAAATGAACAAATAATTAAAAAATACAAACAATTACGAAATTAAAATTTTTAAATTTTGTTTACCGAGATTGTTAAAATTGATCCGACATAACATCCAAACCCATAAAATTTTAACCTCAAATTAAAAAATAAAAATAAAAAATTTAAATATTTACGTGGGAGATTTTTTTTAAGTGACCAAGTTATTTTTATGAATTGCCCGCACCTTCAGGATAAGATCGGCTTTAAATTTCTCAACACGTGTCCGTGCGCTTGCCTGTCTCCTATCCCCACCAAATTCCACCATTTACCCATCTCTGATCTCTCCCTTTTCTGAAATAATTCTGATTTTGTATGAATTTTGTTATCAAAAAATAATATTTTTTCGTTATATTTTAAAGTATTACGTAAAAAAAATTATTTTATTTTAAATATTATTTTTAAAAATTTAAGAAAATATTAATTAAATTTTTTTAATATTATTTTTTATTAATTAATGAAAGGAAAAATACATTGAAAAAAAAATAAAAAATAATATTTAGATAAATTATAATAAAATTTTTATAAAATTTATAATTATTAATTATTTTTTTGGTATTATTTTTATAGGACGATTGAAATGAAATTGAGGGGAGTAATAATAAGAGAAAAAAAATGATATTCCGCTCCTTAATAAATGAAGATGTATCCAACAAAATCCAAAATAGAGAAAAATACAGTTTTCCATAGGAAATTGACGAGCCAATAAAAAAGATTCCTGATTTTTCTCTCGAAGAGAAAAAAGGAAGCTACTGCAGATAAAATTGAAACTGGTGATTACGTACCAGATACCAGTAATCAAAGTGAATAAAAATTTTGACTGACAAACAGACAGAATTAAATAAATAAAAATAGATAAATTTTTAGACATATTATATAACAAATTATAAGGTTCGAAAGCTAACTTTCGTTATTCAACTGTTTGCTCTTCATCAGGTGGATTTTTAAGCAATTTTCGTTTTGCAGAAAGAAGCTTTCTAAACTAGTAAAAAGAACAAACAGAAGCTAAAAATTCTAATTACTGATAGAGAAGGAAAGAGAACTGTACATCATTAAGCCAAGAATTATGAGTAGGAGAAATAAAAAGCTAAAGAAATGACCAAGAGAAACAGCTAGCTCTTGCTCGAAATTTAAATTTAGAAGCAATAGTACCTAAAGTAGTGGTGATAAAATTATCAGAGATAAAACTGATGAGAAATACAAAGCCATTGTTTTTTTTTTTTTTTTAAATTTCATGGCTTTAATCGCACCCACTCGTACCGTCCTGGCAATGGCTCGTCCTTGATAATATCAAAATTATACCTAGCCATCAGAAGAAAAGGAAAAAAAATTTGAATGTCATTCCACTTTTAGATTCTCGGTTATGGCGGTTCATTTTCTCACTAAACAGACAGATTATTCAAAATTGATGGTAGAATAATGACAAATGAACATGCATGATATAGTTTGAATTCTGTTTTGTATAATTTAACTTTAGTTTCCTTACTTGTCTGCAAATTGTTTTTGGATATTTTTCTCGGCTTCTGCGAAGAATTCATCGAGTTCGGATTCCGTTGGCATTTTCTGAATCTCTGATCTGCGGCGAGTATTCGCCTCCGATGATAATGGTCTGGCCGTGGAATCCAGTTCGTCTGATGATTCAGGTCGAAGCTGACTTGACGGCGTGGTCTCTCTTCTGCTGCGAGCAAAGAACATGAAAATTAAGACTACTAGCCAGTGTAGAAATAGTTAAAATAATAAATAGTAAGGCAAGCACAGAAAGAAAATTTTAAAACGGAAGAAGAATTAAATGGATCGATGATGGTTTGAATTTCGAAAACGAAGAGACGTGTGAGTTAACAATTGAAAATTTAAAATTAAAAAAAAATAATAAGTAAAACCTTTCTCTACAGCTATAATGCACTGACGTTTCAACTTCAACGCTCCCATCCTGCAAAAGTTTTTTTTAAAAAAAAATCAAAATTCAGAGAACCAAATAATAATAGAAATTAAAGAAAACAATTAAAGCGGGACAAACCGAAAATTCAAGAGGAATTCATAAATTCAGAATTCGAATTTCACCTCCAGATCTGAAAATTTATTTTTAATTCTCTCATGATCATGACTTGATCCATTACTCGAACAACAAGAAGCCGAAGCGTGATCCGAGCTAATACTAGAACATCTATTCTGCATAACAGTGCGGTTACCGGCATTAACTTCCGGTGAGACAGAAACTGAATTCTCAGGAGCACTATTATTAATCATAACGCGTCTTCTGGTTCTAGTAGTAGTATTGCTTGTTAGTTCAATATACGATGTAGACATAATTAATTCTTCATTATTCTTAACTTTCCTTTTTCTCGGAGCAGTAGTAGAAGCAGCAACAGCGGCGGCGGCGGATGCTAAAGCCAAAGCTCTAGCTCTAGTACGAACTCCAACCTGAGCCATTTCCATCATCGAAATCTCCGCAATTTCTCTTCAACAGTAGTACTGTTCCTGACCTTCTCTTCTCTCTCTGTCTTGTTTGTTTGTGCTTTGTATTGATGATGATGGTGATGATAGGAGAGAGGAGTTTTAACGGGGAGGATTGTGCTTTTTGTGAAGGCAAACAAGAGGAGAGAGAGAGAGAAAGAGAGAGGCTAAAAGGACAAGTGAATCGCTAAATCGCAGCTATTTCTGTTGCGTGGTGAGGATGCTATTGGTGGTCCACGAGTTTCCAAGTTAACAGTGACGGTGGAATAAACCGTTACGGGAATATTGACGGCGCCGTTACGAGAATGCCCTGAATTTCAGGCAAATAGTTGAATGCCACGTGGACATTAGGACACGTTATTAACGGAAGTTTTAACAGTCCACCAGTAATGATTGTATCTTAAGGTGAAAATTTTTAGATGGGTCCGTACGGTGTAAGTTAGAAACCGTTTCAGCGAATGGTGTGTTTGTTTAGAGGAAATGTTAATTAAGAAGGAAAGAAAGGAGAAGGAGAGAGAGGGAGTTTTTTTCTTTTCAGAAAAACAAAAACAATTGCACACACAGAAAATAATAATCGAGTATATAAAAATAATGATCAAATATATGAACAAAAATGATTTAAGAAAGGATAGATAACCAGTTTTTTTCTTGTTTTTTGTTTGGTAACGGAGAAAGATAAAGAAGAAAAATGAATTTTATTTTTTCTACATTGACTAAAAAATTAATAAGATATTTAAATTTTTATTTACAAATTAAGGATAAATTTGCAATTGTATAAAATATTTTCTTTTTCCTCCACCTTTCATCCTTTTAGGATATGATAAAAACTATGAGCCCCATATAAACGAAGAATTAAATGTCATTTTTTTTTCTTTTACTGTTTTTCACCAATCAATTTTTTTTGTAAAACAAAATTAATTATTTGATTTTCCATCACTTTTCCTTCATCTTTTCCATCCGTACGTTTACTTTTCCTTCAAGCCAAGCATAGACTGAGTTTATGGAAATGACCATTTGGCGTAAAGCGTAATTGTCAAGTTCCTATATATTAAATTAATGACTAAATAATTATAAAATTTTTAAAATTTTACATATTATATTAATTAATTTTTATATTTTTAATATTTAATATTTTTATTTTTAAAAATTAAATTATTTAATTTTTTATTAATATTTTTATCCTAAAAATATTAGTCAACTATTTTAATATTATAAAATAAATTCTTTACTCTTACTTTATATATATTTTTCTTTGATATTTATTAAGTTATACTTATTTTTAATTTTATTTATATTTTTTTGCATATAATTTATTTTAATTTTATAAATATTATTAAAAAATAATTTTAAACAATACGAATAATATATTTTATTATTTTGCAGGCAATTCATATATATCATTTATTTTAATTTTATAGATATTACTAAAAAAATAATTTTAAATAATATGAATAATATTTTTTATTATTTTACAGATAATCTATATATAAAATAAAATTAAACATGAAATAAATTTAATAAATAATAAAAATAAATATATATAAAGGAAGTGCAAAAAATTATTTTATAATATCAAAGTATTTGACTAATGATTTTAAAATAAAAATATTGATAAAATGACTAAACAGTTTAATTTTTAAAAATACAGGGATGCAAAAATTAGATTTTGAAAATATAGAAACTGACTAGTTCAATATGTAAAATTTTAAAAACTTCATAATTATTTAGACTAAATTAAATTCAGATACAATTACTTATTGGCCCTTCAATTTATTGGTGAGAAACAAAAATGGCATGTGGTTGGCTTTTTGGATTGGTAATATGGAAAAATTAATTGTCTAATCTAGTTTTGATTTTTTTGAATTATAATTAGTAATTATAATATTTAATAAATAATTATTAATTTGAGATATTGTTAATCTCCCCAATTGCAATTTAAGACGTTTAATCTCATGATTATGTATTAGGTGTTGCACGTGTTTGTACTCAAATTTGATGTTTTTAACAAGAGATGGTAATGATTAACTTCTGAATTTTATATTATGAAATTTTTAATGTTTTTTTAATTATTATTAGATGGCGTAAACAGTTAGTTGTCTGAACTTTAATTTTACGTTTAAGTTTAATAATTCCTAGCACAAATGTAGAATAAACATTTTTTCTATAAAAGTCATCAAACAAAGAAAGTCTACAAAATCGAATTAAGAAACTCTATTAGGAGTATTTTCTTAATAAAGAGGGAGGAAATTGAATAACTTGACTTAAACCAATGACTAAAATACCAAGGGAATATTCAAAGGTTTGGAATTTTCATATTGGAATATTAAGTGTTTATTTGATGTTATATCAACGAGCACATTTATAGAGAGAGGCCAATTAGTTTTTGTTTGCCCAATCTGTAGCAATTGGAATAAATAGTATATGGGGTTCACAAAATAAAGGATTTGATTAGGAGAAATTGGGAGATTGAAATCTACAGAGAGGTTAGTCAGCTCACAAACTACCTTGCTTCTGTTGCCAGGAATTCCTCGATTGGAGTCCATGATTTACTGGACATTACTTACTCAACAAAGGTAGATAGATGTATGAGTCTTTGAGCACCTCTTCACTTTTGTAATAAAAAAAATAAAGACAATTCGAAATAATTAATATTGCTATAATTTCTAAATTTACTTTCTTTTTATTTTTTGCTTAATTTTTAAAGAATAATATGAATTATATATTATTTCAAAAAATATGAATTATATTTATATCAATGTGAAAATACAAAATATAAAACTTATTTTTTTTTAAATATATACTAGAACAGTAAAGTAGTTTATATATATATATATATATATTTCAATTGCTTTGATAAAGTATATATTAAAATTGATTAATTGATAAAAAGTGTGTTTTGCTTGTCGACTACGCATAAATTTTTTTTTTGTATTTTAAAATAAATATTTATATGTGTATTTAAATAATAAGTTTAAAATAAATAAATAAGAAAATTGTAAATATAATAAAAAACAAAATAGAAGAACAAAGTACATTTATATATTGATGAGTTGACTTATGTATCCTTATTAACTAAACTATAGAAATTTTTTAATGTTTTTTTTTCCTTCAAGGATGGAGACTAATATATGATATCATCATCATCGTATACATATAAACATTAATAAAGATATATGAAAATATATTTAATTTAAAATATATAAACCATGCTTGAAAGAAGCAAGCAAAGGAAGAGACATGGCATACATGGCCATTTAATTTTATAATTATATATAAATGTATATAATTATAAATATGCATATAATTATAATTATATAAATTATATATTTATATATAAATTATTGAAATTTTTATATATAAATATATATAATTTATATATATGTTATTGGTTTTTTTGTATTATGTATGTTTTTTTTAATTAGTGGATATTTAGAATTTTGTAATTAGGTATTTAGATTAATATTAAAATTTTATAATTTGATTATGAATTGAATAAAATTAATGCTCTCATTTAAAATAATAATTTAAAATAATAATTTAATAAAATTATTTAAATAAATTAATATATTTGAGAATTAAAATAAAAAAAAATATGTAAAAAAATTAATAAAAATATAAATTTTACTATAATATTAAATATTTAATTTTTATCTTTTATCTTTTATTCACCTGTAATTTTTTTTTTTAATTTTATCCCCTTTATTCAAGCTCTGATTTCGTAATAGTATATATAACAAAAGGACTAGCAAAGGAAGAAATATATGGATGATTCTGTTCAATATATATATATATATATATACACAAATAGATGATACATATGCATATACATATTTAATTAGATGCCCAATACAAATAATATATATAAAGATAAAGAAATAAAGTTTTTTTTATAAGAAAAAATATAAGTTAAATAATTAAATAGAGGTTGCGCTGGCTAGTTTGTCTGGTATCATCACACGTGGGCTCGATTTATTTGGATGGTCCAAATAGTCAGGCAATATGTACCACTGCCATTAACGTTTTGCCATTCGTAATCTTTGATATTAATTGTTATGTATGCCTCGAGCTGAGTTTATATATATCAACTCAATATTTTGATAACAAAAAAATTTCAATATAATAAAAAATATGTAAAATCAGAAAAGATATTGATATGATTTTAATTAAATTCTTTTATTATTCATTAATTTATAAATATAAATTCAATTTATGATTTGAATTGTTGTTAAAAATTTGATATGAATGAAATTATAGAATAAAAGGATATTAATTTTCTCTTTTTAACTTATTTTCTTGTACAATTAAGGAATTATCCGATAATTAGGCATAGTATATAGACCTTTTTATTTAAATAAAAAGCTTAAAAATAAATAAAAATATTAAAATTAAAATATATATTATAAATAATTATTAATGTGCAATATGATGATCAGAAGCACATTTTACTCCTCCTTCGATATTGAGTTCAAATCTTAGATATCTTTCACTCCATATATAATTAATAACAAAATTTTAAAAAAATGAATGAAGTATTTCATCTATATATGAGTTCACCAATTTAAGAAAAAAAGAAAATACTCAATTTAAGAAAAAAAAATACGTGAAATATAAATCTAGATTTTTGTTACCAATAATGACCAGATAATAATGACTAGATAAAAATCTAACATATCTATATAAATCAGCATAATAATAAAAAAATCTCAAAATAAGAAAAAAGGATCATCTTTAGGCCCAACACGAGGTGGAGGAACATAATAGCCAGCCTCGCAAATCGTTTCTCCCCTTCTTGAGATAGTCAAATTCAGAAAAGAATTGCGACCTCTCCAATTGTTATCCCCACTATCACTAGTGAATTCACAAGTTGATGATGAGATCGAGAATAATTTTTTCTTTATGATTTCAAAATTTGCAAATATAATTCATTTTTATTAACATTTAAAAAAATTGCCAAGCAATTAATTTGTCATATTTTGAATTTATGCATATTTTTTTTATTGATTTAGACAAATGAAAATGGAAATATGATTTCTGACAAATATTTGAAGGATTTAGCCCAAGGTCCATTACCAACTGTTAAAAAGGGTCAAACTATAGTAAAAATTCATTTGATTTATACGGTCTATTAATAGATATTGTAGATGTTGAATATCCGGCATTACCAATTGAAAGGGTAATATTATTTAAATGTGACTGGTATGACTCCATAAATGGTACAAAAATTCATCCAGTATATAATTTAGTGAAAGTGAACAGAATGAGGACATATGCTAAATATGAACCGTTCATACTCGCTAGTCAAGTTGTCCAAGTGAATTATATTCCTTTTCCTAGCATAAAGCGTGACACGTCTGATTGGTTGGCGATTTGCAAAATAAAAGCAATATCATGGATTGATCTACCCGAACAGAATACCAATAAACTGGAGATTGATACTGCATTTCAAGAAGATAGTTCTGAAAATGTACAGTTGGTTGATAGGACAAATGAGGGTGATCCAGGTCCTTTAAGTGATTCAACTGGAGAACTCGTGGATATTGATGCTATGG
The DNA here is from genome assembly GCA_947685225.1 of Garcia nutans. Taxonomy (NCBI): domain Eukaryota; kingdom Viridiplantae; phylum Streptophyta; class Magnoliopsida; order Malpighiales; family Euphorbiaceae; genus Garcia; species Garcia nutans. Next base: position 3,365,587 of record CANTUV010000059.1, on the reverse strand, counting down.
ATGTAGAATCTGAATCGGATAAATTATTACTGAACTCTGAATCCGAATCATCCCAATCAGATGACAACGATGAATCTAACAATAAGTAATAGTAATTAAGTTATAGCTTTTATTGAAAATTTATTTCTATATTTATTATTTTATTCATATTAATTATACTGATAGTTTTTTTAAATATGTATCGCAAACCTAGAATAGGATCGTTCATACTCGCTAGTCAAGTTGTCCAAGTGAATTATATTCCTTTTCCTAGCATAAAGCGTGACACGTCTGATTGGTTGGCGATTTGCAAAATAAAAGCAATATCATGGATTGATCTACCCGAACAGAATACCAATAAACTGGAGATTGATACTGCATTTCAAGAAGATAGTTCTGAAAATGTACAGTTGGTTGATAGGACAAATGAGGGTGATCCAGGTCCTTTAAGTGATTCAACTAGAGAACTCGTGGATATTGATGCTATGGATGTATAATCTGAATCGGATAAATTATTACTGAACTCTGAATCTGAATCATCCCAATCAGATGACAACGATGAATCTAACAATAAGTAATAGTAATTAAGTTATAGCTTTTATTGAAAATTTATTTCTATATTTATTATTTTATTCATATTAATTATACTGATAGTTTTTTTAAATATGTATCGCAAACCTAGAATAGGATTGGATCTATCGGAGTGTAGCGGTCGATGCAGTGGAGGTCGAAGTTCTAGTAGTACAGGCCAACCACGTCTATAGTTTGTGCGATGTCCCAGATGATATATTTGTTGAGGATTCTTAGATTGACGCGGCTACAGATGATATGCTTAGAGAGGATCATGCTTTTACTTCTCACTGGGGCCAGACAGAGAATCCTACTACTTCTCTCCTGGTCACTATAGATGCCCCCATTAGTGATGCCAGTACTGCAGTATTAGATGCAGGTAGTGATGGTAGAATGTAATATTTGACTGTTCGGGAGTCAGAGTAAGTATTTTTAATTTTTTACATTACTTATGTTAAATTATAAAGTTTAATTAGTTTATATTTAAATAAATGTGTAATGTTTCTTTAATTTTACAGTTACATGATAGATTTAATTGGGCCTTTCACTAGACGTATTCAGAAAGTCATGACACAAAAGATGGATCCCCCAGGAGTTTCTTGGAAGGCCGTCTCTCCGGAGATGAAGAACTTTTGGTTCGAAGAGTTTAAGGTCAAAAAGAAATTTAAAATTTAATATTTAATATAAATATACAAGTTAAAAATTTACATTTAAATTATACTAATTATCTTAGTTTTTTTTACAGAAATATTTTTACTGGGATCAGGCTGTTGATAGCCTTGTCCGGATTGCCTTCATGAAGAAGACAGTTATTCGCTATAGCAATATGCTGAGTGAGGTGAAGGCTGCGGGAAAGCATCATTCATTTATTGATGATCAATTATGGGCAAACCTACTGGCCCGGTAGAGCTCTCCCGATGGGCAGACATGTTCTGTCGTTTCTTCTCGTAATAGGATGTCCAGTATTGTGGATGGTGTAGGTCCATCCACACATACGAGAGGCAGCCGATTATATCATGATCATGTCCGTACACTCGTAAATATATTCATATTTTTTTAACATATTTTAATTTATAATATTTTTATGTTATTAAACTAACTTTTTTTTTCTTTAAATAGGAGTCTGTCATAGGTCGGCCGCCGAACTGTTATGAGTTGTTTGTGCATACGTATATCCGGGTTCAAGACAGACATTCATTTATGGATCGTCAATCGCATGATGTAAATGTAAGAAATTTTATAATTTTTTAAATATTATAAAACTTAAATTTAAAATATAGAATTAATAATCTTTTTATATTATATAGAATCGTTTCATTGCTTCTCGGGATGAGGCCTCTCAGTCCAACATTCTTGTTAACGATGATAACTTATTTAGATCTGCTGTGGGCGGAGAGAAGAATAAGAAGATGTATGGACTTGACTTACAGTATATAAGCACAACTTCTTCTTCTTCTTCTTCTAGTAGTTCATTTGCCTTACGGGAGGAGATCGAGCATTTAAAAGAGCAGTTGGTGAAGTATGATCGGACTGTTCAACAACAGATCCAGGAACATGTGCAGATGGAGGTGGAGACGCAGGTTCAATCTCGAATTCAGGAGCATATGCAAACCGGGGTGCAGAGGTTGGTCCAGCAGCAGTTTAATGAGTTTATGTCCAACTTCATGAGAGTAACCTTCGATCCATCACGGCGCTTTTCGCCTGATAGTTCTCCTCGCCTCCACTTTCACCACCTCCTGCTGTTTGAATTTAGATTTTTTTTTGTATATGTACAAAAATATTTTAATTTCATATAGTTATATACAATTTATTATTTTTATGTTCATATTTTTTATATTTGAATATTTATTACATATAATATTTTTTAAAATATTAATTTATTTTTATATTTTTATTCTTATTAATAAAAAATTTATAAATACATTTATATATTATAAAATATAAAAATATTTTTAAAATTTTAAAAATAATTTATTTTTTATCGACAAATTATATTTTCTGTCGGTAATTTACGTTCTTCAAAATTATTGACAAAATAAGAATTCTGTCGGTAATACCAACAAAAAATTTTATATCGGTAATACCGACAGAACTTCTATTATGTCAATATTATAGAGAGAATTTTCTATCTGTAATTTTTTGTCAGTACCTACGAAAATAATTGTATCGGTAAATATTGCCAGCTACTTTTCTGTCAAAAATTACCGATAAATTTTTTAAGTCTGTAATTTACCAATAGATTTTTATTTTTGTAGGCTTTTTAATTACCGTCAAAAGATCTAACGATAGATTTTTTTTTTCTGTAATATGTCAATAATAGTAATTATCAATAAAAAAAATCATGATTATCGATGAAAAAATTTACCAGTAATCCGCTGTATTCTTGTAGTGGTATATATATGCGTACAAAAGTATTTCTTCTTTTAGTTTTTATCTCTCTTGCTAACCTTTGCAGAAACATTATTCCATTATGATATATATATATATATATATATATATTATATACTTTTTGCTAAGCATGGTAAAAAATTTTCAAGAAAGTTAAAATTTATTGCCTTATAATTTGCAGAAAAGAGGTAAAACAGTATAAAATATGCAGTACAATAACTATTTCTAACCCTTAACATAATTTATAAATGTATAGGAAAAAAAGATTACATTTACCAGTAAAATCAAAGGGACCATTCATCAGATGTACTTCCAGATTTTTTTTTCTTTCTTATTTTTTTTTCTCTCTGTTTGAAGGGGTCCACATATAGCTAAGCCAAGTACAAATATGTCTGATGCTGTTTTAATTTCTTATGGTCGCATGCAAATTGTAATAATATATGTAAATAATAATCATAAGCAAACTGCAATATTTTACTTCTTTAATTTATTTCAGAAGTATATATGTTTTGTCAGGTTAGCTCAATTATGCTAAAATTAAAACAATATATATAGTATATGATTGTAATTGTTTTTATATATATTATATTTTGTAAAATTGATGGTTTATTAACTAATTATTTTTTTTATTCAAGTACGTTTATACTTATTTATATAGTACTTCAAGTACACAGCAGTATCATCATTTGTTTATAGTTTTCTTGAGAATAATGAGGACAATTGCAGGTGAACATTCTCTGTCTAAATAATTATGAATTTGACATTGCAAATAACAATTGAATTTTTATTATTACAATTTACAAAGTTTTTATAAAAGTGTTTAACTAAAAACATAGAAAGAGTTTAGGAAAATTTGGTTTAAAAATATTACTTCCACTTTTCAAATTGATGGATATCATTTTATTTCACAATAATTTAAAAAAATATTATTTTTTTTACATATTTTTTTTCTTATTATATTTTTATTTTAATATAAAATATATTTATTAAATATTTTTAATTAATAATATTAAATATGAGTATAATAGAGATTTAATATATTAATTTATTAAAATGATAACTGATTTATAATTTGAGATAAATAAAAAATATATCTATCAATTTGCGACTAATTTACAATTAAAATATAAAAATGTGAAAATTACAATTAATATACATCATCGTAAATGATAATTAAGTTATTAATTAATTTATTTAATTTTGGATAAATTACCTATTCATGGAATCATTGCGTTTTAAAATTTAAAAAAAAAGATTTTTGAAAAAAAAATCAGTTTCCCTCCAATAAAAATTTAATTTGAAGACATGTAAATTGCAATTTTCAATATAATGCTCTCCTTTAGGAACCTTTGAGTATTTTCAAAAGCACATATTTCTCAGTTTCCCATTCTTTGTTTTATCTCCTCATAATCTTTTTGGGTAGACAAAAGTATAAATTGCTTTTTCATTAAATGATAGCAAATGGATTCAAACCATAATTATAAAGACAAAGACATCCAAATATACATGGGTATACTTACAATTATGGAAATAAGTAGATTGTACAGAGCTGCCCAAGTGGATAAGAGATTATAATTAATTAATTAATTAATTAATCAAAATATTATATATATATATATATACTTACTTTGTTTCAAATTAATAAGTATATTTTTTTATCTCATAAAAAATTAATAAAAATTAATTATTTTAGTTAAAAATATATAATTTTTCTATTATATCTTTATTTCATTTGAGATATATTTATTAAATATTTTAATAATTAATGTTAAACTTGAATATAATAAAAGTTTAATATGTTAAATGATAATTAAATTATAATATAAAATGAAATGAAAAAATATACATTTATTAATTCAGAACAAAGTACTATATATATGAATTATTTAATTTATTTTTAAATCCTAAATATATAATCCCTAATAATTAACCCAAAACATGAAGCATATATACAAGTGAATGTTGGATGTTTGGCTCAAATTAAAGTTTGCCCAAGATTATGAGTTTATGACCCTCATTATGACTTTTTTATTTTTATTATTATTTTAATTTTTTTAAAAAAATTAAAGTTGAAAAATAAAATTATAAAAGTAAGATTCCTTTGAAGTAGTAATATATAATAAGATAATAAAAAAAGCGCATAGACAAGAGCACATGGATCTTAGCCAAAGAGCGGGCACGGAAAACTAGAATAAATTTCACCGACTTCTCTCTGACTCACATTTTATAATAATTAAAAAAATAAATAATATTTTAAATAAATATAAATAACACTAAATTAATTAAATTAATTCAAATTAAAAGTATTTTTATATTAATTAAAATAATTATTTTTTAAATATAATTAATATATAAATATTTTTAATTTAAATTAATTTAATTTAATATACAAAGTAATTTTAAATAAATAAATAATTTATTTGGGGCAGCCACCACCCATCACAAAAAGATACTGTCTATTACCCCCACTCTTCTATGCTTATACATAAGATTTTTCAACTTTAATCTGAAAGTGCTTTTCCCATTTTATATGTAACTTTAGTTGAATTTGTTCATAAATAATTGCAAAAGCTGGTTTGCATGATTAGACTGACCTCTTCAAAGATTCTCAGTTAATGATACTGTTATTTTCAAATTGTTATTTTATTTTTTTCGTCTTATCATTTTGGGTTTTTCAATGGACTAACAGTAATTTTGTTTGCTTTTTTCATTTTAATCAAATTGCATAATTTAGCTTAAAATTTTGATGTTAAAAAAATAAATAATTGATTAAGGTTACAGAAAATTAAATTACTCTCTCCATTTTAAATTAATAAATTAAATATTTTATATTTCATAAAAATTTAAAAAATTAGTTATTTTTATCAAAAATATAAATTTATATATATATTTTTTTTCGTATTGTATATTTACTTTAATATAAGATGTATTTAATAACTATTTTTAATAAATAACATTAAGTATGAATATAATTAAAATTTAATTCATTAATTTATTAAAATAATAAATAAATTATAATTTAAAATGAATAAAAAAATAAAAATGTGTCTATCAATTTAGTTGGAGAAAGTATAAATTATCTTTTTATAATTAATTTTATTGAATGTGATTATGTTGAACATGATGATAGATGATATTTAAATTAATTATATAATATAAAGTGTATATATATGTATGTAAACATAAAAAAAAGGAATTAGAAGAAATTAAAATGAACTACACTCTTCAAGAAATGAAACTAATCAAGTCAAAAACTATTGAATGGTGGTGGATCCAAGAGGAATATAATTTAATTAAAAGAAGAGGATGCAAGTTAGGCTATAATTGTACACTTTACAGCCCATGTTTAATTCACAAACTAAAAAGGGCTAAATTACTTTAAGTTTTGTTATCTCTTTATGATACTATAAACAGTACAAAGATGAAATTCAAGATCAATTGCCAAAAGAAATGAAAAAAAAAAGCGAAAATTTTTAAAATTTTCAAAAAAAATTTTAAAAAGTAAAATGAGGAATCTTTTTTAGATTGAAGTAAAATGAAATCAATGGGAAGAAAAAATTAAAAATTGAGGCCATGAATTAAAAGCTTTAAGTCTAAGACATGTTTTCTATGATAATTGCTTAAATGGTCTTATCAATCCAAAAGCAAACCCTTTTTCTTTCTATTTCAGCTTTGTTTCGACATTTTTTTGGGACCCTCTCTTCTCTCCTTTTAAAAATGTGACTTTTGCGGGTTATTATGTCTTTTTATTTTTTATTTTTGCTTCTTTTCAAAGTCATCATATGAAAAAATAAATTGAAAAAAAAGCATAAAGAAATAAATTAAGAAAAAATTGTACATTTCATTTCATATATGGAATGATGCATGCCGATTGTCTATAATTTCATGGAAATTCAATTAGTAATTTATGTGAAAAAATTACTCTCTCTCTCTCTCTCTTTTAAATGGATGAGCATTCTTTTATTTATTTATTTATTTTAAATTATAATTTATTTATTATATATTTTAATAAATTAGTTAACATGTTAAATTTTTATAGGGTTGCTTGTTAAAAATATTTAATGAATATATATCTTATTAAAATAAATATATAATAAAGAAATATACGTAAATTTATATTAAATAAATAATTACTTTTTTAAAATTAGTATAAAATTTAAAATATATTTATTAATTAAGAATGGAGCTTAGAAAAATAAATAAATAAATAAAAGAGCATGGATTTTATAATGAAAGCTTGAAGCCAATATTGTTAGCTTATTCATTAACGTTTAAGAAAATGCCATTTGTGATTTATGAAGAGGATATGAAATGGCAATTCGGATTAGTAAAAATGAGGGTCATATGTCCCTTAATTTGGACATTTGGGAATATTGGAGGGATCGATTTTGACAAAAATGACTATTGAAAAAATTGCCAATGTTACACATAAGAAACAAAGATTAGAGACTTAGACATATAATAAATTGCATATATATGAAAAGGCTTTTTGTATGCAATTTCAATTTGGGTATTATGAGCAAAAGAAATGGGTCATCTTCCGTGGACCTATTAGGAGTGAATTAGAAGCAAATTGATGATAATGTTCCTTACAAAGATAGGGTCCGTGGCAGCTACATTTTAAAAAAGTATGTGAGGGATCCCTCACCTTCTTTTTATATATAAATTACATGTACGTGAGAAAAATATTTAAAAAAATTGAATTTGAGACATAAGGGGGGAGCAATATAAGCTCCTAACTATCATATTATACCTTGGTAGTTGATCGATCCCCACTTGATTTTCATTTTTATTCTCAAATTTATTATATATATATATATATATATATATATATATATATAGCTACCAGTTGAAACCTAACTAACTCATATTTTGTTTTTATTTTTTACATCAATCAAATTTTTGTGGGTATAAGTTCACATGTAATTGTTGTTTTCTAAAAAAATTACATATGAGTTTTAGTGTGTGTGTGTATATATATTGCAAATTTCATTGATTAAAATTATTTAATGTATAGAGCTAACATTCATTTTCTTTATGGTGCATGGTAAAATTTTTAAAGTTAAAATAGTCCAGAAGGTAGTATATTAAAAATATATAAAAATTACTATTGAACGTGTAGATCAATTAGTAAATTATTATTATAGCTTAATCTTAATCAAGGGTATCGAGTTTAAATCTATGGGTATGAAGTAAAGATGATTAATACTATAAAAAAAAAAGATAACAATGTAATTTTCTCAAAATAAAATTGAAACACTTACTAGAGGAAATATAAAAAGCGCTTAAATTTAGCTAAAATGTGTTGCTAGATTTCAAATTCCCATTTAGTTAACTAAATAAGCCCTTAACTGATTATAGCTGATCCTATTTGCATGCAGTAAGTTAAATTAATAATAATGTTAATTGTTATATTATTTAGTTGATTAATAATCTAATTATCGAGTATACGTCTTTTATATATTTAAATTAAATAATAATAATTTTATAAGAAAATAATTGACATATACTAAAAAATTAATTTAAGATCATGGCTTTGAATTTGAATCCAGTCTCCATGCATGAAAATGGGAAAATGAAAGGAAATTAAAGGTGGCATTTTATATCTAAAATTTTAGAAGATTGTGCAAGAAATACACTTTATATCTAAAATTTTAAATTCCTTATCCACATACACTCATATATAAAGAAATATTTTTGTAGGAGAAAAAGCAAAAATTCAATTGTGACAATTTTAATCCACTTCGGGGGCTATATAAAACCCAAAGAAATAAACTCATTATTAGGGTGATACCTAGCTAGAACATACATATAAATTATTATATATGCAAAAGAGACATACTCAAGTCAATTAGATTTTAATTAATAATTAAAAAATCTATCAATTTAAAAAATATAAAGAAATATAAAGAAATAAACAAATAAATAAAAAGAAAAATTCCCAAAAAAAAAAAAGAAAAAAATCAATAGATGACGATGATAGAAGATGCAACATGGGGAAGAGTTATTGAGCATGATGAGAAGAACATGCTCCAAGTTTCAAGCTTTAACCCAATTAGGTTTTTCTGATCAATTGTGGTCCATGAATTTAAATAAAAATATAAATAAAATATAAATATAACATATAAAAAAATTATATATTTTCCCAAAAAGCCAAAAAAAAAAGGCAAAAAAAGTCAATAGAGAAGATGATAGAAGATGCAAAATAGGGAAAGGATCATTATCTAAACCCATTAGGGCCATGTGCCCTTTTATAAAAAGCCTCTTTCACAGTCACATTGTGGCACTCTACAGTTTTGTGGTCCTTATGAAGGGCTAAGTACTGTGGAAAGTGGTCCCTTTGCGTCCTTAGCAAAATCAACCCCAACACCTACCAGCTTTTTAAGCTCTGATCCAAACAATTAGAAGAAGAAAAATAAAAAATATATATTGGCTTTTATTAATTTCTAATTTTTCCAAACCTTAATTTTTGACATTTGTCACTCTGTAGCTTCATTTTTGTCTTGGATTCTTTAGATCATTTTTCTATCTATAGTGACTGTTAGTTTTCCTTTGTTTTTCACGCATTTGGAGCTATTATATTTATATTTCTTCTACACAACCCAAATGCCAAATTCTTCTGCTATTGTCATTCGTTATTTTCTTTTTTTCCCTTCTTTTTTTAGTATAAATATAAGAGAATCAATCATAAATATATTGCCTAAGAAAATGTACACTTATCATTTGACTGTATATCAATACAAAAGCATTAGATTCTATCATTGAGTCCGTAAATTAGTTGGTAAGAAACTATTCTAGGTTAATCAGAAATTTTAAGTTCGAGCCTTGAATATACAATTGCATTAAAACTCGATAAAGATAATTTTATCATTTTATGATCCTATTTTGCTTGACTTTAAAAGGATGCCTTATTAAAAAAAAAGATTTTGAAAAGACCTGTAAAGCCTTGACTTATTGAAATTTTTTTTACTGTCATTGGATTTTAATTTACTACCTATGGTAAGAGGCACTTTCACTGTATGTTATTTAGTATTTACCATTACTGCCAAAGCTTTTGTTACTTTGTAATATATATAATACATGTTAGCAATTCATTTTAGAGTACTTTATACAATTGTGTTCCTGTACAATTTTTTGAGGGGAAAAATGACTACTATTTCTTATCTACTTCTCAAGAGATGTTTAAAAGTAGTTTTAAGTGATTTTATTTTTTATATTATAATTGAAGAGGGAATTGTTGTTAATGTGATTACGATGGTAAAAAAAAATTATGAACTACATCATATGGTAGAAAAACTTATGGCATATGTTATTGCTTCACAATAAAAATTCATTATTGGTAGGTAATATTGTTAAAATTGAAATAATAGTCGGTTTTATTAGATAATAAGAAAGTAAGTATTCCAAGAGTAACTTAATATTTTCTAATAGAAAAATAGTAATTAAGTATTTCAATACTTATGGTTTTGAACAACAACAACAAAATACTACGGACTGGATGCATATATATCAATTAATAAAAATTAAATAAAATTAGTTAATTTTTTATTATCAATTTATTATTAATTAAGTATATATACACTCAATCTATGTTAGAATTTTTCCTAATAATAATATAGTCCAAGTCTCAACCTATCCAATTTAAACAAAAGCTTATAATAACTTTCTTTGTAAAATATTTTTATATCTAAAAAAATTATATTGTAAAATTAATATTAATACCACTTCTAATATTAAATTAATAGTAAAAGTTTAAATATATTGTAAAATGCATTTAAACTTGTTAGCAATGAACATTAAATCAATCTCATTTTTATTCACACAAATAAATTTTTATTAATTCCAAAATTTTTCATAACTATTTATTTTATTATTATATGTTCTAGAATCGTTTTTATTTATTTGCTATAAAGAAGATTTGCTGAATTCAAATTTATTTCAAATTATTCTATTAAATTATAATAAAATTGTATTTCTTATATTATGTAATGTTAATTTAATTATTTTCTTTTTCATGTTAGATCAATCCCGGTTGAATTTTTAACCTGAGGTAATTTATTTTCACCAATTTAAGGAGTCTCTAATAATTGTAATTGCGATTTTGTTTTATGAAATTTTAACCCTTTTGCAAGAAAAAGAAAAAAACTGTAAATTATGAGGGAATTTCGATACAATTACTAACTCTATCAACTGAACATGCATCTAAATCATTATGTTAGAACAAAATGGGAAAAAATTAAAAAAGAAATTATTGTTTTTCTTTGTAATTAATTTGCACCAAGTTTTAATTATTACTAATTATTGAAGAAATTTGAGGCTAAGCATACACAAAATAGGTAATAAAGCACCCGATAATTCTGGGACCTTATTATCAGCATTTAAATCACTGACCATTTCATTATAGCATCAGCCCACCTTACTCAATTTTTTTTTTAAATGAGAAAGGAATATTAATTTGAATCTTTTATTTCAATTTTTAAAGAGATATTATAATCGGTAATTAATTACACTATATGATCAACAACATTTCGTTTTTCATTAATTTGAGGGTATAAAATAAAACTATATACTTGAAAAAATCTCCTTATGATTCTCATTCTTTTCCTTGTTTTATATTTATTAATCATTTTAAAAAGTTAAAAAATTAAAAGTAATTCATATTCAAAATTCGAAATCAAGATCTTTCATTGAGAAAAAAGAGATGCTATTCCCTCTCTTTTTTTCGAGCTCGGCACCCGAGCTCCTTATCCGGTTATCCCTATGGCCGGATTCTCAGTAGTACATAGATTTTGATTTCGGACACTCTCAGTCCCACCGTGCTTTAGATGTTCAGCAGACAATACACCCATAAATTACGCTGACACATATCAGACTTTGTCTCCCACGTCAACTATAAATAGGAGTTATCCCCTACAGGTAAAGAAATTTCAATCACATTATCTCTGACTCTCTCTCTCTATATATATGTCTCTTTCTCTCCCTTATTCAGAGCGATCGACCTCTGACTTAGGAATTAGAGTCTCCCTCCGAGGAGCCCGGTCCCCCTTTCTCTCTTATCTTGCAGGTAGGAGAGCCACAACAGTAGCTGTACCCGAGCTACAGGAGCTAGGACCCCCTGAGAATTAGCCGGTCATCATTAGTATGGTAAGCATGGACAGACTATTCCTTAGTAAGAGCAATGAACCCTCAAGTACATCTTATAGCTCTTGCAAGAATAACACTCTGATTGTGCCCTGATTTAACATTTCATATTATAACACTCGCGCACTAAACACTCATGACGTGCTCTTACGCCAAACTCTCACAGCACTCGCTCACATTATCAAATTAAACATACGCGACTCACCGTGTCTTGTGCATCAAGCCTTACAGTGCCTTAGATGCACAACAATTTTTAACACTTTAATCGTGCATATTTCAGCACTCTGGTCGCGCACTGAGCTTACATCACTTTAATCGTGCATCTTACAGAGCACTGATCGCGCGCTAAGCTCTTAGCTCCTTACAGCGCCCTGGTCGCGCAATGTGTTCTTAGCTCCTTTACCATACCATAGCTCATCGGCCGAGCAATCAATTACAATTTTTCATGCCATTATGTATGCATTGACACATCTAACTAAACGAACTTAACCGAACTCATTATGAGCAAATGAGCTAATAACAGTTATGAAATCAACTAAAATCGAGTAATATAAGAAGCCTTTCATTTATAATACCGAATTGTTTAGCATCTTCTCTTGCATTTTTCTTATTTTATTTACAATATTATACTGTTTAATGTTTTATCATTCACCAATTTGCTTATAGCACCTGCGCGTACCTTTTATTATAGCCCCTTGTGGAGGGTTGAGCTTCAATGCTCTAACCGAGCATCAATGCTCTCAAGTGCGCTACAATTTGTATTCATCTTTACAATTCTGTAAGTTTGGGGGCTCATGTAATATCACTTTGTATGGTTCCCGAGCCCTACTTATCTGATTCTTTATTATTGTAAAAGAGGCATATGTCTTAATGTACATAGTTAGGCGCTTTGCCAGCCCTCTGAAATTCAGTCCAAGAGACTACTTGACATAAATATCCAAGTAATAAAGGAAGGCACTGACACCCCCTGATATTCGAGGAAGGGCATTCCCAAGAGTTGAAATAGAGCCGAAGGGAATTCCCTATGATCACACTAATAACACGGACAAATGTCTTGCACCGTGAAGAAACCAAGAATCTAGTCGAGTGCAGAGCTTGAGCAAATTGGCTGAGCTCTCAAGCCGATAGTCACCAAAATACTCTTGTTCGGTCGAGCATTGAACATAGCACTCCTTTAATTAAGTGCTCACTCTTTTTAATTTTTAATTTTATAGTTTGCTTGGTTGCTCAGCATGTGACTGTTCACTCACCTGTGCCCCATGCAGGTCAAGTAAAATTGTTCCTAGGGCGTACTTTTATAGGATGCTCAGGTGCATCTTGTGCTTGAGCAGATTGAATAGATGTCATAAACATGTTAACATCACACATCACAAGCTCGGTTGACGACCAAGCCAAGTATGAAATTCATATAGCATATCATACAACGAATCAATCAAATGCAAGTATTGAATTCTAGATAAAAAAAAGACTTTTCATTAATTAGAAAATAGTTCATTACATTAAGAGCCTGGTTTTGACAATTTGCTAATAGACCGATCAAGATAAGCACCCTACAATTAAAAGAAATTTTCACAACTCTTAGACCTCGTCGTCCTAAACCTCATCTTCCTGGTCCAAATCCTCCTCCTCCTCATCTTCTTCATCATCTTCTGCCTCTTTCTCAGCAACTAGCTCATCGATGTCTAACTCCATCAACTAGGACAAGTCCATGTCTGGCTTTTCTTTCTTCAGATTGTCGGACACAACTTTCTAATAGGCATAGACACTCTGAGAGTAATGCCTAACGCTCCTCGCGGACTTAACAATCAATCCTTAACGAGTGGCCTCCAGAGTGTTCTCTGCCAGGTGTAGCTTGACATCCTTAGATTTTAAAGCTTTTGTTGCTAAGTGAAGCTCTTCATTTTTGGCACTCAGAGCTTTTTTGGCCGATCTGAGCTACTCATTATTCTTTCTTAGAGATTTTTGCACTTATTTTAGCTCCTCATCCTTTGCTTTCAAGGATTTCTTTAGCTCTCATCTCTTTGCAACCTCCTCATCATAGTTCCTCGTCGTTTGAGCAAAGTTGGCCGATAGGCCCTCTACCTGATCTTTGATGGTATGCGCGAGCTAGGCAACTTGGAGACAAATCCACTACAGTCTTTTCCTCTCGAGTAGAACTGGTCCCAGTAGCTCGCTTGCTCGATTGCTCGCGAGCCATCCTAGCCTTCTTTTGAGCCTCTCTTCTTGCCTACTTCTCGGCCAGGAGTTTGAGTTCTCTACTCGCTGATACTGAGCCTCTCTTTGTTCAACCGAACCACAAGTTAACCAAACACTTAACATATTAATCCTAAGTAAAAAAACTAAGTGTTAAAGCATAGAGCATACATGTCTCGTCTTTTGGCCAAATTTCTTTTGGAGCCCTCCCAAGGGGAAAGTACTCCCTTATTAGTGTTACGATATTTCTCTTCTCTCTCAAAATGTCTCACTCCACTATCTCAAATACAGCGAGCTCGTTCTCGTCTAGCCTCCTCCTAGTCACCTATTTGCCGCTAGAATTGACCCGCCAAATATTTTGGCAGCCGAATCCCTAGCTATTCTCCAGAATGAAAAATTGATCATTTCATGCCTTTACTGAGTCAGGCTTTTTTGCAAACATACCAAGCCCAGACTGACATTGCAAATACATAAAATCTTCATCTGCTTTCGAAAGTATCTTGAGCATGCTGAAAGCACTCAGCACTCGAGAAGTAGGCACAATCCCGAGCATCCCACATAATAACTCAAAGCTCGTGATTTTTCACCATGAATTTGGACTGAGCTGACCGGGGAGATCTTATAGCAGTTCAGAAAGGGCAGAGGGAAGGGGCGCAGAGAAAACCACACCCCAACCTCAGATTCTCTTCATAGATCATTAATTGGTGTTCTAGCGAGGTGTCGTAGGCTCAAACATTCTCTTCTGGGACAAGCATCTTGTATTCCTCTGGTATTTGGTACTTCTGTCAGATTCCTGCTAGGTCTACCTCTGTTAGTGTGGATTTGATATCTCTTACCCGAGCTTTGTCAGAGCTCAGGTGCACTCCCTGGGCCTCAACTACTTCTTCTTCCTCTTCATCCACCAGTTGAAGACATCTTCTTATCTGGGGCCTAGTTTTTGCACGAGTTTCCTCCCCTAGTACACTCGGAGAGCCTACCTCTCCTCCTTCCTCTGACACAACTGAGCTGATAACTGCTCGTACCATTTTGATACTAGATTTTTAAATACAAAACTTAAAAACATAAACTTAATACTAACCTCAAAAACTGAGCTCTCAAGCTATGAAACTTTGCACTAGTCATACAAACCAAGCTTCTCTCTTCTGTGTTGTGTACCGAATGTTGTTTCACTACTCTATATTTATAGAGTCCACTTCGGCTATGTGAACCAATGTCCCTCTTTAATGCCGCAGATGTTATGTCTTTTCAGTTTTCGCCCAACCGTCACCTCACCATTGCATGACATGTGTCCTTTAGGAATCTTCATAAAATCCTTGGCATAAATGTCATGACTTCTCCGAAGAGTATACTTTTGAATTCTTCTCAATTTCTCTGTACTACCCATGCTAGACCCTCGTTTCTCTGTACTACCAGTGCTAGCCCTCGGTTTCGGGCTTCGTCTTTAAACTCCTTGAGCTCATCTTTATGCTCTTTCATCTCTACTTTGGGTCTCTCAGTTTTTTTGTAGACTCTCATCGAGCTTAACTTCTCTATTACTAGTCTTAGTTTGACATGAATGTCAAATGAACAATGGAGGACTAGTGATAATACCCCCACTTACATAGCTCTCTTTCCAAGCTCCATACTTAAGTATTGTATATTGTGATACAATATCTATTTCATGATTCAACACATACACTTTCTACCAAGCTCATATGTATGACTTGAGGGTGGACTACTGATGCTATCCCTCCTTTTTTCGAGCTCGGCACCCGAGCTTCTTACCCGGTTATTCTTATGGTCGGGCTCTTAGCAGTACACAGACCTCGGTTCCTGGCACTCTCAATCTTACCGAGCTCTAAATGTCCGACAAATAACATACCCGCAAATTATGTTGACACATATTAGACTTTATCTCCCCACTTTCTCCCCACTTTCGCCCCACGTCAACTATAAAGAGGAGTTAACCCCCCACAGGTAAAGAGATTTCGATCTCATTCTCTCTAACTCTCTCTCTTTTTATATCTCTTTCACTCTTTTATTCAAAGCGACCGATCTCTGACTTAGGTATTGGAGTCTCCCCTCGAAGAGCTCAGTCTCCTCTTCTCTCTTGTCTTGCAGGTAGAAGAGCCATAGTAGTAGCAGTACCTGAGCCCGAACTGCAGGAGCTAGGATCCCTTAAAGATTAGCCCATCTTCACCTATAATTCAAGATCATTTTTTATGTTTACTAATTGTTTTTATAATAATATGTTATATTATTTTAAAATTGTATTAGTAATAGTCTATATATATATATATTTTTTATTAAAGTAATTTTCATCTTACCTTTTATTTTAAAGTAAAAACTAGTTCAGAAATAATTGTACTGCAATTACAAATTATATATAATAAAAATATATCAAAATTTTGATAAGAAAATTAATTTCGATTCAAATCCAAAATGATTTTGTCAAGTTTTCATTCTCAATATTGATTTTGGTTAATTTTTTTAATATAAATTTAAAAAATTTAATCTTAAAAGATAAATGTTAAAATTGGAGAGTTTTTTCCTAACTTAATTTCATTCGTAATCTCTAAACTTATGCTATTATAATGTTAATATTCTTAAATTTCAATTTGTAACTTTAAAATTCTTAAACTTATGAAATTGTAACATTTTGGTACCATTGTTAGTTTTATCCATCTTCACTAATAGAAAGTTGATATGGCACCAAATCAGGTCCTATCTCACTAATAAAAAGATGATATGACGCCACTTCAACATTCTATCTAATGTTAATTAAAATAAAAAAATATATATTAAAGGTGTTAGGATTTGAATCTTATATCTTTTATACTTTTAAGTCATTTTTTATTATTAAGCTACACTAACAATAATATCATTAAAATTTTATTTATATTTTATTTAACTATAACTGTTAATGTAATTTATAAAATTAATTAATAAAATAATTTTTAATTTTGATTAATAAAATAATTTATAAAATTAATTAATAAAATAGTTTATAATATATATTATTAGTATAATTTAATAAATTATAAATTATATAGATATTATTAGTATAATTTAATAATTTATAATTTATAAATTATTTTATTTAATATATGTTATTAATACACTGCATATTTATATATATTTATATAAAAATTATTAATAAATATAATAATTATTATTATCATTTTTAATATATTAATAATATATATCATCAATTGTTTTATTAATTATTGTTATAAATTATTTTATTCGTTAATGTTATAAATTATATTAACAATTGTAGTTAAATAAAATATAAAGAAAATTTAATAGCATTATTGTTAGTATAGTTTAATAGTAAAAAATGACTTAAAAATATAAAAAAATTTGTGGTTCAAATTTTAGTTTTTTTTTTTCATTTAATTAATATTTTATAAAATGTTGATATGGTGGTGCCATATCAATTTTTCATTAGCCAAGATGGATAAAAAACTAATAAAATGACTACTATATTATAATTTTATAAGTTAAAGAATTTTAAAATTATAAATTAAAGTTTAAAAATATTAATATTATAATAGTATAAATTCAGGAAATATAAATAAAATTAAACCGTTTTTTCCTATATTATCTAGTATATATTCTTATTTTAATATCAATGGACAGTTCTAGTACGAAAAATTGAGAACTCATTGGTTGCTTGTATTACTTGTGTTTGTACAGAAACTGCAACTGAACTAGCAGTAGTAATAAACAACTTGAAGTCGTGGAATTATCTCTGATGTTCTGATAGATATGTGTAGAATCTATAAAATATCCAATTGTGAGCACATTTTAATTATTATATATAATTTATATTTATTTTTTAATAAATAAAATTTCAAAAAAAATAATTTAATATCAGTATTAAATGCTCATTAGCTTAGAGTTTCTGTGCCCATTACTATTTATAATTATTTATTATATGAAAGAGTCGTACATTTTCAAAAAATATATATATAACAATAATTCTAATTGGTACCCATGCGTAAAAAATTTGTATTTAATAAATGTCCATTTAATTGGCATAATAATAACTTCTATATGATTTTTCTCTAAAAAAAATAACTTCTATATGATTTTAAATAAAGATTTATACACATTCAAATATGAGATTTTAATTTTTTTATTATTTTCAAATTTTCTTTTTCTTTTTGAAAAATAGAATGTAAATATATTAGTACATTTTTTTTATTAATTACATATTAGAATAGGAAACACTTAAATTAGAATTTAAAATCTAAATGAGAATAATGAATACTTTTGACTATCAAATTATACTTTGGTGTTTAACATATTAGTATATTAAAACATAATTTATTGATAAATATATTTTCTCCGGTGAAGACAATATACTCACAATTAATTCTTCCTTCTCGGACACTAAAAAAAAAAGAGAAAATTTTAAACAGGGTATAATTAGATTATAGACATATTCTTGATTACTTTAGAAAATCAAGATTCTGGTAATCATATTTATATATTAATTTTAATAATGAGTTGAATCAAAATATGTTTAGATTATTAAACTAAAGAAGAATATGTTGGGAATATATATCTAGAGAGAGAGATTACAACAAAGAGAATTACATAACGTAGGCAAAAAAAAAAAACTAAATTAATATTATGATTATTAAACTAAAGCTATAATTATTTAATTTAGTTTTTTTTTTTTTGCCTACGTTATGTAATTCTCTTTGTTGTAATCTCTCTCTCTAGATATATATTCCCAACATATCCACAAATAAATAAATACAAAGTTTCTACTTTTTAACTTCCTTTCATTCTGAGCGATTAAAAATGAAACAGTCAATCGTTGTCATATTTCATACAATACACACACACACACACACACATATATATATTCATGTTTTCCCTTTTAATGGAAATTCAACTGTTCCATCACTCACATAATATATACTAGCTGATAAGGACTAAGGAGCAACTAGTTTTTAATAATAAAACATATTTATTTCCTTAATTATTTAATGTTTATAAGACCATAATGCCTCGATCTCAAAATAAAATATTTCTATTTAGATTTTTATTTGAAGGATTTTTTTAAAAATATAAGAAAAATAAGATTAATTTAATATTATTTCAATTAATATTCATAAATTTTTTATTAGAGTTAGATTATTAATAATTTAAATATCAAATATTTAATTCCAAGAAACGGGCCTATGTCTTGAATTAGACAACTTATCAATTATACATATGTACACATTGAAAAACTTGATCAATTCAATTGCCCATAATAATAATATAATAAGAAATTTATGTGTCTAAAAGAAAGAAATTTTAATATAATTAATTCATTAGAATAATTAAAATGTTAAGTAATAGAATTCAAATCTCATTGATATTAAATTCTTTCTCCCGATGCTAAAAAATATAATTATTTTCTCATTTACCTTTATATAGAAAGAATCATATTTAATTTAAATAAAAATATTTTAGACTTTTAATCATATATCATTACATAAATGAATTAAAAATTTCAAAATCCTTACATTTTAATTTAATTAATTTTTTTTTCAAAATGATAAAAATCAAAATTTATTATATATAGTTATAACTTTAAACATGATAATATAGATTTCATGATTTTAATAAGTAGTGTATATATCTATATTCTTAAATTTTTTTAAAATATTCTATTTTTTTCAATAATATATAATTTTTAATAATAAAAAAAATAATAAAATGAATAACGTGTGTTTTTATAGGAGGTTGGGATAAGAAAAAAAAAGGGGGTTACATTCCATAGATAACAATTCAAACTATATATTAAGATACTGAGGGAGAAAAAAAATATTAATTAATTAGATTCAAGTTAAGATATATAAAAATAACACAAATAATTTTATTGCCTTCTATAATCACTAATTAAATTAAAAAACTAATTTATATAAAAGTATTTAATTTTTCAGTCAACGAACTTTGTCGTGACTTGCACCATATTAGTTGAGAAGTGAGAACTTGAAATTGACAAATTTTTTAATGAGAAAGTGTAATTCTATATTTTATAAATATAACTCAGCTTTTTTCTTATGTACTAATTACTTAATATGCAAAATGCTGAGACTGAAAAAAAAAAAGTAAAAGAAGAAGAAGAAGAAGAAGAAGAAGAAGAAAGGGATGTGTGAGGCCCACTATCTGACTGCCCTGACCCGAAAGTATCTCCACAGCATTGGATTCCAAAATTTGTCCTTTTGTAGGAGTGGTCGCCAGAAAACGACTTGTCGTCCTAGCATCACGGGAGTGACGGGTCTCAATCCCATTATATATTATTATATATTAAATTATTATTAAGTTTATCCTTAAAATTTTATCTAATTAATGAAATACAATATCAGATTATAAAAAATGTATATTATTATAATTGATTTTTTATTTAATTAATGAAGAAAATCAATTAAATTTAATTACAATACAATAAAATTATTGAAGCTGAGAGTTTGAAATTAATTACTGTAGAATTTTTATATAGATTGAGGACAATCATATTTCAAAAGTTAACCATTAATACCAAAGAATTTATTTTTATATTATAAATTTAATATTTTTCTAACTTTTACCTCAAGTGGCAATTAAATAATTTTCTTTTATTTATATCTCAAATTATTATTATTTTTTATTTCGTTTCAAGTGTTGCTTTAGTAAAAAAAATTTATATTTTAATTCAAATGTCTTTTTTAAATTCAAGGTAATATTATTTATAACGTTTTAAATTTATGATTATTTACTATATCTTCCTGATTTTAATAATTAATGATGAGAACATTTTTAAAAAATAATAATTAGATAAATTATTATAATTTTTTTATAAAATTTATAATAATTAATAATTATATTGGTATATATATATACTCTATTCTTGCATGATATTTAAAATAAAATAAAGTACTTGATAAACAAAAAATAAGTCATATCTTTTTTTTTTCAAGCTCAGACACTTGGGCATAATAGCCAATACATGTTTCTGATTCCGAATTGATTATTAGCTTTAATATCATATTGAATTTTAGTATAAAATTAAAAAAAAATGATTTTAAAAACTAGTTATTAAGATGAAGATTCATTTCTACATTAACATGTGACGATTTTTCTAACACATTATCAATACTTCTCACGTTTCATCTTGAGGGTACGTAATTAAATAGTAAAGGCATGCTTGTATGATATAATAACTCTCGTTGAGCTATGCAAATGCTTTCATTCTCTAGGGTTTTTGCTTGTCTTGTGCATGGCATATAAGGTTTACGATTTTGAGTTTGATAATGAATTTTTGAGACAAAACTTGCAGTGAAAAAATTTTAAAAAATATATATTCCTCGCAGCTTTATTTTTCTTTTCAACACATATGCATATATGAATGCCAAAACAAAGTTTTTTTGTTCACATAATCCCACATATATATAAAAACATATATAATATATAATTTTAATATCAGAAATCAGAATATTATTATTCACTTTGAATGTTTGTGTACCTAACTTATATAATATAATATAAAAATAGGTTAGAATGTTAGTTAGATGTGTTTAAAGGAAAAAAAAAACATTTGAAATTTTACATGGAAAGCTGATTATTTTTTTCTTTTTTATCATACAAAAAGCAAAAGCAAAAAGTCTTAGAAATTTTTTTTAACAAGGAATAAAAAGTATAGAATTTTACCATGGACAGTAAAAAAAAAAGCTGAATATTCCTAAAACATAAAGTTGATTGTGTGAATTACAATGTCATCGACCCATATATTCTGGAGAGATTTCTGTTGGTGAGTGAAAAGACAAAATAAATAAATAAATAAATATGATCAGTACGTAAAAAAAAACTGGTGCAAGGTGAAATTTTAGGTGAAAAATTGACTTGGCTTTAGTCTGTATAAAGTGGAAAAAAAAAAACTTAGCTCTGAGTATGAATCATGGCCTACTTATGAACATTTATAAAGTGAATAATATCAACTACATCTGAGAAGGAAAAACAAAATGTAAAACTGAATCAAAATTAAATAAGATTCAGTTAATCATTCTATCGATTTCAACTTTTACAGTCTTCTTGGTCTATGAATATTATACACTTATAATAGCATTGTTTCGTCCAGCTAAATTTACAGTTTTTTACTAATAAAATATTTAAATTTGATTTCAATTATTATTTTATTGAGACAAAAATAAGATTAATTAATCTATATTACTATATTTCTTTAACTTGAAAAATATACGATCAACTGAAAATGAAAATAAGAAACAATGTGATGTTTGTTTCTTTAATTTAAATTAAACAGTTATTGAATTAAAAATAAATAAACCAGCTATACAATAAGACACGATCTAATAGTAATAGTAAGTACATGTTTTTCGGAATAATATATTTGGAATCCATTTTTCCCTTATTATTATATCAATAATAATAGAGATTTTGACAAAATATAAGAAAAATTAAAAATAATTTTAAATTTATCATATTTATAAAATATTTACTAAAATATCAGAATTTATAAAATATTTATCAAAATACTAAATTTTTATTAGTTTATAAAGAGTTTATAATGACTTTACAACGAGTTTATAATGAGTTTATAAATTTTACACAGTTTATAATAAATTTATTACGAGTTTATAATAAAATAATTAAAATGCCTTTAATAAAAAAATAATTTTTTAAAAAATACACTATAGTGTCATTTTTCAATAATAATAAACCTGAAAATTAGTTGGGCCATAGAAGTTGGGCCAGAGAAGTTAGGCTAGAGCTTGGCTCGTGGCACTAGTTATTACATTATGTCGCTTAATCAAAGCCTGTCTCCGATGGCATTATTAGTTTTTTATAGAATTTTTTTTTGTGAAATGTCATTTTAAATGTTCTAAAAATCGTAAAAATATTATTTTTAAATTAAACTGAAATTATATTCCAAGTACATCTCTAAGTAGATATTTTTTAAATTAAAAATTGAAAGCAATATTTTTGAAAATAAATTTTTAAAAGAATGATATTTTTGAAAATATTTTCACTTTTTAAAGATATTTTTATACAAATCCCTTTATTATTACTATTATTATACAAGTGCTTATGGGAGTGGAGGACACCTGTAAGTCCAACTCAAAATTTAAAGCAATATGCATTTTTAGCTATTAAGCTATAATTAGTAGTTTATTACTATTATTATTATTAGAGAATGAAACTCAAAACTCAAATTTAAATTCATTATCTAATTGAGAGACATTAAACTATACTGCAAGATATGATTACTAGTTATGAACCATGCATGACTATTTTAATTGATTAGTTATTCATAAAGTGCAATTTAAGTTAACTTTTAATTTATTGAAAAGATAGCAAAAAAGTTTGAATTTTTGCAGTAATTTTATTTTTTGAGGAATTTTAAAATGAATGTTTTTGTTTTAACAGGGGAAAAGTCAAATGGATAATGGTTACAATTGGGCTTGAATTTAAAATTTTATTGGGCCAGAATTTGGGCCCATCTAATCAGTTAGGAGAAAAATTGGAGTTTGATAAAAGTTGGCCCAATTGAATAAGACCTAGTGATCTCAACTCGCCACTAGATTAACAGATAGCGAGGGAAGAGATTGAAGATAAACAGAGCAATAATGGTGGGCGGCTCCTCTCTGCAACCAAGGCTTCTCTCTTCTTTCCTTGGAGATTGCTTTATTCAATCTAAACGGCCTCTCTCTAAGCTCTTTCACTATAAGCCAGGTTTCTTTTTCTCTTTTATTCTTCTTTTGTTAGTAGTTTATTATTTTCAATAAATGGTTTGTTATATTTAACCAGGTTCTTACGAATTTGTTTAATCAAATGATAGTGGGTTGTTAAAGCAATTATTTTCTCCTATTTTATAGGAATTAGTGGCCAGAGTTATTAGATAAATTTGTCATGTTTCCAACTGTGTATTGCCTATTTAAAGGCTATTTTCTATCAGTTAAAGTAGTGTGGTTTTTACATTTTCCTTTTCCCTTTATCTATCTACTGCTACTTCTTATCATCTTTATGATTATATCAGAATTTTGAATTTTGTGTTTCAAGTTCATATGCAGTATCTTTCTGTTGGGACTCAACCTGAAATTTTTGTATCTGATTAAATTATTCAATACCCTGTTGGAATTTTTGATACTATATGATCTTTTTAATGCGGCTAATTTGGGTTTTTGATTTTATGCCTGTTTACGTATTTAATTGTGTGAAGATGAATATCACTTATCTATCTCGTTAATTGGAAAAGATGAGAATTTTAGAGACCTTTCTCATTGTATGGGATTGTCCCATTTCACATTTGTTAAGAGTATTTGGTTTCCAAATGTATGCAAGAACTTACGGTTTGGACTTGGTCAAAACATTCATTTTCACCAATCCATTAACTTCGGTCAACCTGGTTTTTCTGTTGATTCTTGTCTGTTTTGTGTCTTCAACTTGTGCTGTAGGATGTTGAATTATCCAATTTGCCTAAAAAACTTCCTTAGCCAAAAGAATGTGTTGAATTAAGCTTTTGTTAGCTACATGTGGAATGAGAGAATGTCATTGGGTTGAGGCAAATTTGTCCTGTTCAATTGGATCGGTATAGAGTTTGTTGCTCGTTAGTAGCAATACAGTGCCATTTTTGTATAATATAATGCTTAAAGGGCTTTTGTTGGAGGTGGAGATGGTTCACATGTTATAGTTTTAGAGAAGGTGTATAGGGTGTTTACAGGATGGGGGGGTTTAAGGTTTTGATATTTTTGTAGACAAAAGCTGATTGTCATGTTCAATAAAAAACTTTTAGGCTTGCAATTGGAAGGTCACATTTTTTAGATCTGAAAGTAGCCACTCTTGTAAAACTTTTGAATGGTAAGATTGTTTGTGGGAATCCCTTTGGTAAAATTCTATTGTATTTGTATAAATGCTTATGAATGTCAAGCATTAGTGCTATTTTTAACTTGGATTTCCAGTGAATATAATTTGGATTTCCAGTGACTTTAATTCGTGAGGCTGCTCTGCTTATTTGCCTATGGAATGGAACAGTATCAGCTTCTCATTTTTCCTAACCGTAATAGGTTCTTGCATCTTTGTTTGGCTAATTTGTAGACTTGTCATTGTTGGATGTTGAAATCACAGCTAAGGTTGAATTGGTAACTCTTATTAGTTTTTAATGATAGGAATAAAGAAAAAGCAGTAAAAGTTGTAAATTGTTTTCATTTTGGCTTAGACTGAGGATTGAAACTTCTGACAAGGATTCATAGAGAAAATATCTAAATGATAGTATGTAGCCAGTTTCATGGTCTTCTTCTAGTCAATTGCTACATGTTATGCTTTTCAGTCTCACCAAAGAAGTGAAGCAGCCTTTGGCTATGTAGTTTCAGTTTCTTGAATGCATGTCTTGATATAATAATGTTCTACTAGGGTAAATACTTGTTTTTCTTTGGAGATTTGGTATTCAAGAGCTACTCCTAGGTTCCTTATCATTCGTTGGGATGCTATTTCTGGATCATACTTGTTTGTACATGCTATGTTGTCTCTAACGTGTGATACCATTTCTGCTGAAGAAGTTTTTTAAGATCTACTAAATATCAATATTATATCTTTATGAAATCTACTATAAATTTGTGGACTGACATTGCTTGCAGCTTTTGGCTATTAGTTCTATAATATAATAGTTGCAATGATTTTTTCTTTTAAACAGGAAGTAGACATGTTTCATTGCAATTATCCAAAGGGCTTTCTGGGTTAACTGATTTTCTGTTCAATAGAAGGTATGCTATGCAGGATTATATTTGCACTTGTTGCTGTTTAATGCGCAAACTCACCCAAAACATGCCATCTCTCATTTTTCTCATTTTCCCATTTTTCCTCTCTCATTGTGATGGAAAGTCTTTTATATATTGGTATACTGCATTTTCTTACATGGATTATGCAATGTGGTTTTCTATAAATTTTGGAGCCCCCGTGTTCAAATAAGCATGGATGCTTATGTTTGTACACACGTCTCAGAAGAAGAAAATATTATAATCAATTTAATTTACTGAACTTATAGATTGGTGGGCTGTCATTGTATATTGCGTTAATATTGGCCTGTTTTCTTGAGTTGTGTTCATGGTCATTGTGCTGACATTTTGCATATATTTGAGGGTGTTGATTGGACCTGATGGAAGAACAATAATGTGCATTACTTTTGCTATGTGGACACTTAAACAGACATATAGACATGTATAGAATCTTATGCAGACACATACATCTAGGTGTCTTTGACAGATTCACTATTGAAATGCGTAGAACTGAAGACGATGTGCCTAACAACAAACGTAAACGTTTAAGACCTGGGAAAGTATCTCCTTGTCGACCTGTCCCAGATCACATAGCAAGACCACTTTATGTTAAATCTTTTCAACCACCTGGAATTGCAAGTGGACTGGAAATGCATGATGAGAAGGGGATAGAATGCATGAGAGCTTCAGGAAGGCTTGCAGCACAGGTTCTTGAATATGCTGGGACATTAGTTAAGGTAGCGTGGTAATTCTTTTCACTTTTCAAAAGGGTAGAACATTGTTAGGCTTGTCATGCCAGAAAGATACTTCGGCAGATAAATATCTCTTGTAGAGAGTACTTGCTGCCTCTTGCACTCTTCCCACTCCCCACCAAGTGGCCAAGCTTTTTTGTTTCATGTATCCCATATTTTTATATTTTATTTCTATTTTCTGTAGGAGTTGGATTGGCATACTAGGCAAAGAATTCTGAAGTTTGTACTTTTTAAGCAAATATGGATTCTCACATGAATATTCAAAGTACTTTTACTTTACTAATAAAGCTTTGCAATTAGTTTTGATTCAATAAGCAGGGTAGTTAGATAGAAATTGTGCATTATGCTGAATAAAGACTGTTCAGTTTATTCAATCTCCTGATTGTTGCTTTTGTTGGCAGCCAGGCATAAAGACGGATGAAATTGATGAAGCAGTTCACCGGATGATAATTGATAATGGAGCATATCCCTCACCTCTTGGCTATGGTGGGTTTCCTAAGAGCGTCTGCACATCAGTGAATGAGTGCATTTGCCATGGAATACCAGATTCCCGTGCTCTTGAGGTCCTTTTTGTTTACTTAATTTTTCTTCATCCTTTGTAGCTAGCACCTTCTTGAATGTTTAAACATTACTTGCATTCATTTTCAGGATGGCGACATTATCAATATTGATGTTACAGTGTATCTAAATGTAAGCATCATTCTATATTTGTGTACTAGTTAAGATAGAAGAGTGCTTAGATATTTGTATAATTTTAATAAGTTTTCCCATTTCAATTGAGCTCTTGATGCAACTAAATTGATTATATTCAGTTAACTGTTTTTGACATCAGGGTTATCATGGTGATACATCAGCAACTTTCTTTTGTGGAGAGGTTGATGAAGAAGCTAGCAACCTAGTTCAGGTAACTTATGGCACGGTAAATTTAGTAGATTCCACTTCTTATTTTGAAGTGATACGTTATAAATGCCAGCTTCTTTACTACTTCAGTTTATTAGTTTGGAATTAAAAATATTAGCTGTCATTAGATAGTTGCACGTGCATCTTACCCATTTTCACTATGATTATTTCCCTGTCTACTTCTAACTCACCAAAATTATGGGAAAAAAAAGTAGGGGGAAGGGGCAGAGGTAAATGCATGATCTACAGTTGACATAAAATTTTCCAGTTTGGATGAACATCATTACTTTGCAGATGTAAGTAAGTTGTACTGTAATGTGCTAGGAGGAGACTACGATCTTAATTGTAAAGCTCATTTAAAGCATGTATCAACCTTTATCAACTTGGGGATATAATGTAGTCGATATTCCATCCATAATTTGAGTGTGATTCCCTAGGTAGTTGATTAAATTAAGAGTGAAATGATTGATAATTTGAGTGCGAGTCCACAATCTTAGCATATTTTGACATGATATTCATGTGCCCCATAGGTGTAATTTGGCTCACCATCCTAAAGTAATCTAATATTTGTGTGCCTTTTTCTTTGTGCAACTATTTTTTTTCTTATGTCCATTATTTTGTGTTGCACAGAATAATAGAAACCTCAATTGATGTTTCAAATGATAAATATGATTTCAATATATACTTACAAGTCCTAGGCCAAATAGTTTTAATATGGTAATATGCCTAACTTGGTTGATGAGATTGAAAACATTACCATTTTTTATCGGTATATGTTAATCACAACTGCTTGCTTATTGCTTTCACTGTTAAATTCTTGAGAAGTAGTCTCTTGTGAAGAACACTTGTTTCTTTGTTTCAGTCACATGCTTGTGAGAATGTTCATTGTTTTTTTTTTCTTTAATAGGTAACCAAGGAGTGCCTTTATAAAGCAATATCTATATGTGCACCAGGCGTAGAGTACAAGAAAATTGGCCAAATAATACAGTACGGCATCTTCTTTAGTAGTCTTTTTTCTATTCTGACATTTTATTCATTGTTCTTGCTACAGAAAGATGTGGCAGGTGATGAATCAATCTTTGAATTAGATTTGATTTGCATTTTAGTTTCCTTCATTTTAGCTTTCTCCTATGCTCACTTGTTGCATCATATAAAGTACTTGTGTTGGCTATTGATTAATATTTAATCAATTCTCTGACTTGACAATTTGAAAAGTAAATATCCAGTAACTTCTCAAGTAGCATGGGAAGTCTCCCAAAAGTTCTTGAGATTTACAAAATTCTTGTTGCACCAACTCTAGTAAAGAGAACATTAGCATTTTTTATTTGATATATGTAATGTACACAAGAGTACATGCGTTTTATACTTATTCAAATTTCTTGTCTTGATCTGATACTCATTTATCATTAATGTTTTCTTTCCAAGTGGCCATGCAGATAAATATCGTTATGGTGTTGTCCAGCAGTTTGTTGGCCATGGCATTGGACGTGTTTTCCATGCTGATCCAGTTATTTTACACTTCAGTAATTGTC
Organism: Garcia nutans; assembly: GCA_947685225.1. Taxonomy (NCBI): domain Eukaryota; kingdom Viridiplantae; phylum Streptophyta; class Magnoliopsida; order Malpighiales; family Euphorbiaceae; genus Garcia; species Garcia nutans. The sequence goes on along the minus strand of CANTUV010000059.1, from coordinate 3,336,379 downwards.
CTGAGCTTGACAATCTGTTGTATATGTTGTTTGCTTTTTGTTCTATGATATATTTTGATGATATCTGGATCCTGCTTTTATCATCCTGCCAGAAATATATCTGTAAAGATTTCTGATTAGATGGGAACTGTGCCTGAATAAGTTAATGGTGAAATTGCATCAGGCTGAACATATGAGTTGTCTTTGAATTGTTTGGAGACTTGTTCACAACGATGATAAAAGGCAGAGAACTACTATAATATAGTTTGATCAATTAGCATTGCTTACATTTTCTTGAAAGCTGGCATAAAAGTCAAGCTGTGAATAACCTAGCTGCTGCCTTTCCATTATATAAAGTTGCACATAATTAGAATTTATTGAGTTCGAATATTTTTATTTTCACGTAATCATGAAACTACGTAGCATGTGCTCTCAGATCCACGTAGTGTAACTACACTGAGAAATGGGAATGAAATGGCTCAACAGTTCTCTTTTTCTTAATCATATGGCCCTCTTAATCATGCCTTGTCAAAATAACAATACTGATGGTTGTATCTTTTCAGGAAACAATGATGGTGGAGGCATGGTGTTGAATCAAACTTTCACTATTGGTACGTATGCATAAGGTTTGCCTCAGGATTTTTATAGTTGACATTTACTGTTTTCTTTGGGGGGAAAAGCTAGTCAAGCAAAAAGAAAGGGGGGAGATTTGGAGGGGTTTTTATTCTTTGATTCAGGATTTAATTTAGCTGAAATTGCTTCTCAGATCTCACAAAAAATCAGGAAGTGAGGTGGCAATGAATTTACTTGAATTTCAGTTTACTTTTGTCTATCTGATTCTGTCTAGCAGCATAATTATTTATGATTTTTTCTTCTCGCAGCGACTCGGATGAGATAATAATCTGAGGGGTAATTTGACTTTAATTTTGAATAATACATGATTAATTCTCACTCCAGTAAACTTGCACACACATATGGAGCAATTACACAAATCACTGGGAAATATTTTTACTTCCTTCGCATTGATAACTCTAGTTGTTGGACTCATGTTTAATTACATAATTTCTTTCACTTGAGCTTTAATTACTAAAATCATATTGTCACTCTTCATTTTCACATACGCATGATAAATCTGTGCAGAGCCAATGCTGACAATCGGTAGCATTAATCCAATAATGTGGAACGATAACTGGACAGTTGTTACAGAAGATGGAAGCCTATCAGCTCAGTTTGAGCATACCATTCTAATAACTAAAGATGGGGCTGAGATACTGACGCAATGTTAAAAGTTTATTTACAGGCTACAACTGCTATCCATTCATTTTGCAGATTTACATCAGCTAGATGTGATTAAATTTGCCAAAATTTTGCAGCAGGTGAGGAAATCTTTTCTCTATCATTGATTTGTTTCTGGGATGCTGATAAACCCTGCATTGCAAGTTGTATCTTAATCATGACTTTTGGCTGAATGGCCTCCTGCCAAAAACATGAATTTGCGTACCATAACTGTGAGCAGGCCAAGTGGATACCCCCTTTTCTTTTTTGTTAAAATTCATTGTTACAGAAAAATCATTTCTGGTAAATGAATATTGTTTCATTTCCCTTTTCTTGGACGAAATATACATGCTTTAAAGTTTTCTGCAGATCTCTGATGCGCCCTCTAGCTGCTTGTCAAACTGCTCTGTTTAAGACTGGTAGTTAGTAGAACTAGATTGAGTTGGAAATTGGATTGAATCGGTTGTTTCTATCGTGAATATTTTTTTTTTAAAATTGATATATTAAGTAAATATTTCAATCAAATATCATTATAATCTTATGTGATTAATAAGTCGAGGGATAAATATATACTAAAAAAATATTTATTATAAAATTTATTCCGACAAAGTTATCCATAAAAATAAGTATATTATTTTTTAGCATACTATATGATGGTGTCGTGAACGTCTGATTATTGCAACAGATGGTTAAATATTTTATTTTGCTTACAGTTTGTAAAAGTTTTTTTTTTTTATTTATCTTTTTTTCATTTCTCAATCAAAGAGAATTTCTATTTGTACTTTTTCTTGCTTTATTTCTGTTTACACCAAGAAGAGAGATAAGCTAGGTAGACATTTTTTACTTTCCTAGCATGATTTTCGATGGCTTCTGACTAATATTTATCGAAGCTATTCCTTTTATCCATTAGTATTATTATGAAAATATATAACCATATAAATCTTTATCTATTCCTTTTATCTTTGAGATGTCTAATCTGCATGTTCTGTAATTTTGTGATTGTTTGGTTCGTTAATGTCCCAACTTCCATGGTACATATTTAAATGAGTGGGAATATTTACACCTCATAAAAATAAAAAATATATTTTAATATATTCTTAAGCAAAATTAAGTTAAAGGGTATATTGAATTACAATGTTTTTAATTTTAATATTTGTATTTACATTTCACCTATTTAAGTTATTATATTGACTTCCATCTTAAACGTTAAAAATGCTTCAATCTATTTCAATTGTATCATTTTTCTCATTTCTAACTTTCAAATAACTTTTGCCCTTCCAAACTAATTATTCTACTCACTTTTTTATTGTTTAATGTTAAAATATGAAAAAAAAGACATATATATTATGAGTCTGCTGAAAAACTTAAGATAAATATTTAGTAGTTTTAAATTATATAAATAAGATTAAATGATTCTATTATCGAGATAGTTTGATCAAGTGTAATTTAACAATTAAATATATTCAGCTGCATATTATTAAATATTTTAAATTATTCATTAAATTGTGATTAAACATAAATAAATCCTTAAATTTGGTTTAATGAAATTAATTTAAATCTCGGGTATAATTTGTTGAACATATTTTATTGTTCTATTAGCAATGGTAAAATATTATTTTTGTGCAATTTTACGTCGCTAAACAAAAATTGTATTTCATTACTATCTTACCAAATAAAATAATAGAATATTCATTGAGCAACTGTGGTTGAATATTTTTTTTCCTTTTGTTGTTGAATTTTTGAGAGATGTGAGTTTCTTCTTTTGCTTATTTGAAATTTTGAGAGATAAGTTAATGAGTGAAAACTTTTGAGAGAGAGAGGTTTGGGCGGGGTATATAAATAAAAAATTGGATATAATACCATAGAGGATAACATGATTTTTTTTAATGGAGTGTAATAATAAAAATTAAATTTTAAATTTTATAATAGAAGTATATTAATATTTTTTGCCCCTGCCGTATTTAAAATTGTAATATTTTAAAGTACAAGACAAATATTCGATATATCTATCAATTTAAATACTAAATTACCCAACTATATATTGATTTCGATATATAGCATTATAATTGAATAAATATTGTAACTACAGTATTTGAAAAAAAAAACCCACCAATTTTTCTAATTGGAATAACTTGCACGATAGTTTCTCCAATTGATTGAAACTTTGGAAGAATTATAGAAACAGGGCAATTGGTGCAATTAATTAGGGCAATTTCTTTACTAGCAAAAGCAGAATAATATGTTATCTTAATACAATACTATTTTCCACGGAAATTAATTTCCTAGAATATTAATTTCTTATAGTTACGTGAAAGTATTAAGAACACACAAAAAAAGATGAAAACAAAGTTTAAATTTCCTAGAAAGTTAATTTCTTAATACTATTTTACACACAAATTAATTTCCTAGAAAGCTAAATTTTTTAGAAACAAGACAATGAAAGATGAAAAGAATATGTTACTAAAAAGAAGTGATTAGAAACTAGGAATTCAACAACATTTTTGGAATATGCTTCCTTTTTTTATTTATAGTTAATATAAAGTAATTAGTAACTTAATTAAAATGTTAAATTAGATTGAAAAATATATTATTGGTATTTAAATTTTAAATTTTTAAAATTTTTAATTTTAATATTTTAATTTTTTTCTACCAATTCAATATTTCAATTTTAATGAATATTTGCAAATGAATTATTTTAATTATTATTGAAATAGTAATAATTATAATAATTTATTTATAAGTATTTATTAAAAATAAAACACTAAATCATAAAAAAAATAAAAATATTAAAAAATTCATGGATCTAATTTTGCTATTAGATTTACGTATACAACAATTATTAGTGAAGTATGAAGATAAGAAGAGAAAAATATTAAGTTTTAGCAATAATAATAGTAATTTTGTTATTCTTAGGTATGTTCGGTCCATCCATGTTTTTAGATTTCAAAAAAGTTTTTTTACTGCTCTCTCCATTTTATTTTAAATATCATTACACAGAGATAAAAAAAATTAGTTATTATAAATTTTTTAAAAATTCTATTGTAATTTATTTATATTTTTTTCTATCTTTCTCGCACATTTATTCTTTTTTATTAATTAATAAAAATAATATTAAAATTTTTTAATTAAACTCTTTTAAAAAATTTCTTATACAGCACTTGAAATGAAAAGAAGGGAATATAAAATTAACTCCAATTACATTCAACATCTTAATTGTCTATTTTTATTTCACTTATTTAATGTTCTAAGAGAAATAAAATAATTTATTGCTAATATGACTGTACATAGATAGTGACACCAATTTATTTATGTATTTATTAATTGGGCAACAATTAGATTTTTGTAATCAAAGCCTAATTATAGAGTTGTAATTGAAGTTCAATATAATGGTATTAAATTAAACTCATTTAGCAAGCATTTTCTTTAGTTGTACTATTTACGTTTGGTAATATACACTCTGTAAACTAAGTCTTTTCCTTTTCCTTTTTCTATTAGCGTTACCTTGAGACTTATCCATGGTAATTAATTAGTTCATAACTTGAAACAACTGGAAAATGACATTTTAAAACCTCTCTATTTCATTTCATTTTCACATTAAATCCACACACACACACGTTTATATATATATATATCAATCTATAGTGATATTGAACTATTGTATTTTTAGTATTAAAGGGAAATTTATTGAGCTATTTTTTTAGTAAAAAAACAACTAAAATAAAAAATAGATGAAAAAAAGGGCATAAAAGCTTCTATCAAATAAGAATATGACGTTTGATTTTAATAAAATTTTAAGGATTTAATGTTATACCAAATTCAATGTACACATAGGTTTAATGCTAAAAATAAATAAAGTAAAAGAGACTCAAGATACATTTTTTCATATATTAAAAAATATATAGTTAACGATAACTTATTCTCTTGTTAATATTAATTATAACAAAAATATAAAGATTGAATTTCACCAAATTAAGAAACATAAATTTAATAGTAAAAGTAGATAAAATACCTGGACTTTAGATGCTTTTTTCTTAATTAAGTAAAAGTCATTAAGTAATAATACTATTTTAGAAAGTTCATTACGACACTATCAGCCTTATACCCTCCTCTATATATATGTTATATGGCGAATACTTCCATAGCTAAACAAACATGAAATTAACTATGAAAAATTCACTTACACTCAGTGATGAAATCAACCCATCACTCTACGGTGAAAAAATTACAGTTCTAAGCATTGATGGGGGTGGCATTCGAGGCATTATTCCTGGAACAATCTTAGCTTTTTTAGAATCAAAACTACAAGTATACATAAACATATATACACATGAATAAATTAATTTTATTAGTTAATTGTTAATAAATGTGTTCAGTAATTTATAATTAATTTGTTTTTGCAGGAATTAGATGGAGAAGGTGTTCGAATTGCAGATTACTTTGATGTAATTGCAGGAACTAGCACAGGAGGTTTAATAGCTGCCATGTTAAGTGCTCCTGATGAAAACAAGCGCCCTTTATTCATGGCAAAAGAAATTGTTCCATTCTATCTAAAGCATTCTCCTAAAATATTTCCTCAGACTTAGTAAGCATATATACATACATGCATATTAATTTTTTTTCTCAATTTCTTGATTATCATTTTATAATTAGAGTTGTGTATCAGTCAAATTCAGTCAAGGTTTAGACCGACTGAATCTGTCCAAGTATTAAAAGTATCAAATTGAACTCGACTAAAACTAAGTATTTTCGATTTATCCGCATTTTTTAAGGTTAGAGATGATTCGGTAGGATGAATATATTAAAGAAAACCACCTTGTTATATATGTATATATATAACTTTATCTTACTGTTAGATTCGGATTAAAATGGAAAAAATAATCCCAATTTATCCTACAAATAATACCCGAATCTATTTCAAGAATCCAACTGATTTTGGCTAGTTTTTCATTCTGAATGAATCGAATTCACTTCAAAAATGTTCGAATTGGTCGGATTTAGTATGTTCAAAAACTCTGCATAGTCCTATTATAACTAATATAGTTAATTGTTTTTTTTAGTGGAATTATTATGAGAATAAATGCTTTACTGGGGCCAAAGTACGATGGCAAGTACTTACATAAGCTGCTTCGTAAGATGCTTGGAGGTCGAAAATTACATGAGACAGTAACCCGTGTGGTTATACCGACATTTGATATCCAATTACTTCAACCAGTAATCTTCTCTACCTTTGAGGTGTAAAAATTTTTTCTTATAACAACTTGGTTTTGAGCTTAATTATATGATTAATTATTAATAAGATGTTTTTATTTGATAATATATATTATTTATATGAAGGCAGAAATTGATGCTTCTGAGGATGCTTTATTATCTGATATTTGTATCAGTACTGCCTCAGCTCCAACTTATTTTCCAGCTTATCACTTTAAAACTAAAGACTCTCAAGGAAATGATAGAGAATTTCACCTTGTTGATGGAGGCATGGCAGCAAATAATCCTGTAAGAGACTATAATTAATGAATGCTTAATTTATCTAATGATATTTTTTTATTAATTAGGTTATTGAATATTGCTGTATAATAATAATAATAATAATAATAATAATAAACTACTAGGGTTAGCCCAGTGGCCACCTGATGTTACTTTTCACGAAGAGGTCAGGGGTTCGATCATATAAAAACGATTTCTGAGAGTCAAGCTTTTAAATAATAATAATAATAATAATAATAATAATAATAATAATAATAATAATAATAATAATAATAATAATAATAATAATCGTTTGAGAGATAGAACTAGCAGAAATTAATGGTTTAAATAATTTTTAATTAAAACATCTAATTGGAAGAAAAAATTATCAGAATATCGTATTTTATCATATTAATCCAAATTTATAATTTTTATAAATTAAACCATGAAATTAATTTTTTAACATCAATTTTATTCAACATAGATTATATAGTTGTCGTTGCTGAATAGAATTAGCATTAAAAATTAACGCATGCCACTTTAGCATGTATATATCCCACTTGACCTCCCATTGTCAGGGCCGGTTAACACTATGTGCAACAAATTCAATAGCACATGGCCTCAAAAAATTACGGGGGCTCAATAATATAAATTCAAACATGTTTATGCTTCCAATTTTTTTTTCTCTTTCTTGTCTTAATTAAAAAAAAATCGCACAATTTTCATTAAATAAGCAGCTCAATCATCTTAACAAAAAAAAAAAAAATTGCAGCGCCTCTTCAGTCCTCACCTTTCTTTGCTTTCAGTTTTTCATCCACCAAGAAGTAACTTTTTTGAGTTCTTCAATTTTCAATTTAAACAAAGTAAACAAAGTAATAAATTTTTAATGCTTTATTTTGTAAAAATATTTTGAGATACTTGATTATTAAAATTGTGATTTTCATATTAGGGGCCTAAATTTTAATGTAAAAACAGGGCCTCTTAAATGTTTAAGACGGCCCTGCCCATTGTCAACATGTCTCATATGTTCGGCAACATGATTAGTCTGTATTAAATAGAATTAACGTCAAAAAATTAATTTTAGTATTCAATTGACAAAAATTATAAGCATAAATTAAATTGACAAAACACGACATTTTAAAGATTTTTCTAACGATTAAGTATAATTTGAAATAATATAAGGCATTGCTGGCTATGAAGCCGACTGGAAAAGTCTTCACCGGAGACGCAGATTCACTGCCAGCACAGGCACTACACTATGGAAAGTATATAGTGATTTCATTAGGCACAGGAACTTCAAAGGTGGAGAAAAAATACAATGCAAAAATGGCAGCAAAATGGGGAATCCTTGGCTGGCTTTACAGAGAAGGTCATTGTCCTTTAGTTGATGCCTTTACTTATGCTAGTGGAGATATGGTTGATCTTCACATGTCCTTGATTTTCAAATCCATTGCATGCCAGCAAAACTACCTTCGAATCCAGGTAACTGAAAAGATTTTTTTTTTAAATCTCTTTAAGTAACATTTTTGAATAAAAAAAATCTCTTTTTTTTTTAAAAAAAAAGTTACACCCTATGCCATCATTTTATTTTTTTTTAAAAAATCATATAATTTTTATACATTTTTAATATACTAAATATACATTAGATATATAATTCTGAAAATTTATATACTAAATGTATACTTCTAAAAGTAAAATACTTTCATAATTGAAAGTAAAAAAAAAATGATATTTTTTTGAAAAAAAGGATATATTTGAAAATATTTCAATTTTTTGGATTATGTAGATATAATATATAATAGAATTATATAAGTTGTATTAATTAATATATATTAGAGAAAATGACACCCTTTACTGTATTTTTATAAATTTTTACTTTTTTATCAGGTGTATTTTAATCGTTTTATTATAAACTCATTATCAATTATATAAAATTTATAAACACATTATAAATTTATTGTAAAATTTAAAAACTCATTGTAAATTAATAAAAATTTGATATTTTGGTAAATATTTTATAAATTCTGATATTTTAGTACACTTTTTTATAAATATGGTAAATTTAAAATTATTTTTAATTATTTTTATATTTTTATCAAAAGCTCTGTATATTATGTGTTACATCGAAAAAAATTATCTTACACGATACAATTTATATATATATATATATTCAAAATTAAAATATTAGTGCATTATAGTTTTTAGTTTCTAATCTCATAGTCATATATTATGATTTAGGAGGAAGGAACATTATATTATATGACTCTATTTATATGAAACATGAGGTTGAAACTATTCTATATATAAAAAATCGTTTAATTGTTTGCTCTTGAATAGAAGAATATATTGATATTATTTATTTTGAAATCTGTATAATTAATCTTAAAATACATTCTAATAATTTTTAATATAATATTATTTTTTATCAAATTTAAAGTTCAAAAAACATAATATTGAAAATTTTAAATGAATAATTTTAATTATATGCGAATAATTATATATATATAGGATGACACATTGAGTGGGGACACATCTTCATCAGATAAAGCAACAGAGAAAAATTTAGAGGAGCTAGTGAAGATTGGAGAGAGACTATTGAAGAAACCAGTTTCAAGAATTGATTTAGATAGTGGAATTTTTGAACCAGTTGAAAATGGAGGCACTAATGAAGAAGCTCTCTCCAGGTTTGCAAAGTTGCTTTCAGAAGAAAGGAAACTTCGCAGGCAGAAATTTAATCATTCGATTCAGATCAATTCAAATAATTAACACAAAATTGCAATATATTCTAACTAATTAAATTTATTGCGATATATATAGATTCAAGTTTGAATTCTCTATTCAATTCTTAAAAGAAAAATAAAAGTAGAAAAAGAAAAACATTAATTCTTTGCCAAATTGGTTAATAAAATGAATATCTGTACTAGCTAATACTGTGTTATATTTGCAAAAGCATAATAAAGTGAATGTAGAAAAGTTTTTAATAAAAATTATTCTCACTATTTCAAATTGATAAATACATTGTCTTTTTTCATTTATCCCAAATTATAGTCTTTTATTATTTTTATAAATTAATTAATATTTAACTCTCTATTTATATCTATATTTAATGTTACATACTGAAAATATTTAATAAATATTTCTCATACTAAAATAGAAATATAATAAAAAAATACATATAAATTTAAAAATAAATAATTTTTTTAAATTTCTAAGAAATAAAAAATTGTGTATATTAAATTATTCAGGACAAAAATAATAAAAAAATACTTCAATTTTCAATTTTTTTTCTCAAGCCAAATTAAATTAGAAGGTATTAAATGGTGAGTATAAGAATAATTGCAACATTATGATTTTTAATAATTTTTTTTAAAGATATAAATATATTTTTTCTCAAATAGAATTATATTAAATTAAATAGTCTCGATTCCTATTTATTTATTCATTATATAATTTTCATAGTAATTATTATATGTAATTATCATATTCTTCTTAATATTAAATTATAAAATGGCCCTTTTAGTCATTCTATAGAAATATTATTGTGCGTCAAATTGACAATATATAAAGACTTGCACGTCAAGGTTCCAATTTATTGAAAGAATATGAATATTTTGTTAGCACAAAGAGAATGATTTCTTGACCAATAAGGATGTGTTTTGTTATATTAAAAAATGAAATAAAAATAAATAATGAATGTCTTAAATTTTTATAAACAATTTATTTTAAAGTAGTTCTTTTTAAATAATAAATAAAATTTATTAACTCTCATAAGAAATACATTTAGAAATTATATATCATACAATATAAATTTAAATTATTCAAGGATGAAATAATATCATGAAAAATATTTTAAATTAATTATAAATTTATAATATTCAAAGTTTTTTTTTAAAAAGCGTATTCAAAGTTTTTCTTAGAGAACCAAGTATTATTTTTAGCGAACCGAACTTCGTTTATATGTGTTTCACATTTCTCTTTTAATATTGGGAATAAGGGTTTAAAATATTTAATATTATCTTTAGATTAAAACACCAATTTTCACATTTTAAGCATAATGTAATTATTTATAGTAATTTCATAATTGCGTGAATGCATTTGAAACAAGAAGAAAATTAGATGAAATTAGGAATATTAATTACGTACTAAAAACTGATTAAAAAATAAAACTTTGTGGAATGCTTTTGTTTTGGCCGTACTATAAATATACTTGTGGCTTTATAAAAGTAACTAAAGCTTAACTAAAATGTTACTTAAAGCGTAAGAAGAAAACTATACGTGGAATGTTTCTGCCACACAAACAAAGTGTTGAATCAAATAGGACCATAATTAGCAATGAGTACGGATCGGACTTGATCAAATTTAATTAAAAAATTAAACCTAACAAGCCCATTATTTACTTAAAAGCTGCACTCGAGATTAACCGAATGGCTAGAAATTTCAATCGACCCGCACTGCTTTGAATTTGGCTAGATTAAATGGATTAACTCGGATTGGGCCATAAAATAAACTAAAAAAAAATATAAAAATTAAAGAGAAAATTATATTCTATAATATATTTTTTAATTTTTTTAAATACTCTATATTTTTAATATATTTTTGATATATTAAATGTAAACTCAATATATATTTTAAAAATTGAATAGATCCCTAATATACTAAATACATATCAAAAATATATCTCTAAAAAATATTTTTAAAATTAAAAGTTAAAAAAAATATTTTTAAAATTAAAATTAAAAAAAAAAGATATTTTTAAAAATATTTTTATTTTTAGAGTATTTTTGAAAAAAAATTAAACTACAACAATAAAATTTTAATCCGTACAAATAAAAATTATTTTTTTTCATACAAAATCAAAAATTTTTTACCCAACCTTGGAACAAAAACATGTAACCAACAAACTCTATTAGATCTATAAAAACCCAAAAAAAAAAATCAAATTTTTTTATCAAATCATAACTCACAGGCATATAAACACCCCATAATAAAACTTTATTCATATACATATATATATATATATTTAAATAATATATATATATAAATTATTATATAATTATATATAAATGTATGTAATTATAAATATATAAAATTATAATTATGTAAAATATATATTTATATATATATTATTAAATAATTATACATAAATATATATAATTATAATTATGTAAATTATATATTTATATATATAAATTATTAAATAATTATTCATAAATATATATAATTATAATTATATAAATTATATATTTATATATATGTTATTGGCTTTTTTATATTATGTATTTTTTTAATTGGTGGATATTTAAAATTTTATGATTAGATATTTAGATTAATACTAAAATTTTACAATTTAAATATGAATTGAATAAAATTAATGTTCTCATTTAAAATAGTAATTTAAAATTTTAATTTAATAAAATTATTTAAATAAATTAATAGATTAAAAATTAAAATAAAAAATATGTTAAAATTTAATAAAAATATAAATTTTACTATAATATTAAATATTTAATTTTAATCTTTCATTTGCCTATATTTTTTTTAAAAAAATTTTATACCTCTTTATTTAAGTCTTAATTTCACCACTGTACATATTTATCGCAAACTCATAAATTAAAATATTCATTTTCATAAATAAAAATCAGAAACATAAACTAAAACAACAAAACAAAACTAAATATACAAAGTATGAAATAAAGAATCAGTAAAAAAAATATTTTTAAAAATAAATCTAAAAAATATTTTACTAATTACTCAATCATAGTATCAACTACCAAACCAAACAACAAAATAACAAGCACATATATCATACACTGAAAAGTGAAAACAACATCAAGAAAAATAAACAAACATAATAGACAAAGAAGAGATAACATAGAGATGCCGAGAAGGAGAAAGAGTTAGATTGACAAATCAGAGAATGATAAGAGTTATCAAGTAAGCAGAAAGAAAATAGAGAGAACTTACGAAGAGGAGGAGCGAACCGGAGGTTGGAGTTGAAAGAGAAAACTCTAGAAACTGAGTTGAGAGGAGAGACAGAAAGAGTATGAGATGAGAGAGAAAATAAGAAATCAAATGAGAAATGAAAAATGGGTGTCTGGTAAAATGTGTGACTGGAGTTGAAAAATTGAAAAACTCAAACTTTTAAATTTTTTATACAAATAGTTTTCTTCTTATGCAAATATATTTGTAATTCAACATTTTTCTTTAAAAATATCTAAAAAATAAAAAAAAATTAAAAATATTTATTTTAATTTTAAAGGTATCCTTTTCAGAAATATACATTAAATATATTAAATGTACACTCCACTTTCGGATGGAACATATTAAAAACATATTAAAAGAGTGATATTTTAATAAAAAAAAATTAAAAAAGTAATGTAGAATATAGTTTTTATTTCCTTTTTGGGTTTACGGTTTTAATAATTGCAAATCCATGGGTTCTTTTCTAAACCATTTATTTTTGCCCATAACATGTGCATATTTCGACTTACATTGCAGGTAATTATAATAATAACGGGATTGATAGGTTATTGGAAAAATTTATTACTAAAAGATATATTTTATAAACATATATTATTAGATTTTTATTTTATTAAAAAATATTATATTATTATATTTAAAAGATATAATAAAATATTAAGAAAGTTGATTAAAAAAATATTAACGTATTTAATTATAACTCAATTTTATTAAAAAAATATGAATAATATCTAAAATATTTTTATAATTGAGTCATATATAGAATTAGACAGTTAAAATATGAATATGATTGTCTTTTAATATGAATATTTTAATCTTTTTTTTAATAATTTTTTATCATTTTAAATAAAATATTTTACCAACTGATTAATAAAGTTTAATGAGATCAATATTTATTTTATATAAATTATTTATAAATAAATATAATATTTTTAATCAAAAAATAATATATATTCAACTTTTCTAAAGCAAGGGTACAATCAAAACCAAACACATTATAAATCAATTAGCATAATAAGGTTCCTAATTATATCCATAAAATTTACAAAACTAAAATTATAAACATATTACAAAATTAAATTTATAAAAACACTATGTAAACAAAATATTTTAAATTTATATTTGATCTATTTTTAATATATATTGGATATATATTGAATATATATTTTAATAAATTAAGAATATTTTATGTAATTTTGTCATTGTATTACTTATATTAATTTATTTTAGATTAATTTATTTTTTAATATTAAAAAATAAGATAACTTTGTTACAATAATAATCCATTTTGAAGCTATTAATAAACTGTGGTAATTAACAATTATCCATTCCAGCTTTAGATTCTTATCCAAATATTAAAATTTAAAGTATAATTGAAATGTAATATGTCTACGTCATCACTTGTGATATTCTTCACCTCCCCCAGGGGTTGCCCTTTTGGCTAAGATCGACAAAACGATGCCGTTCCAACCTTAGACAATAAGCTCAAATTCTTACACGTCAGCAACCGTGGTGAAAATTAATTATACGAGCTGTAACTTTAAGAAAACCTGGTTTGCAAAGGTTACGTAATTAGCTGACACCTGGCACTTATATAATCCTCAACTGAAATTACCATTTCATATGATTTTTTTAACCTCACATCGCCGCCTTTCTTGCTTTCAACATGGAAGAAAATCCTTGAAAAAACTTCCAAAATTTTCTTTCTTGAAAAATCAATCTCTCAAAAATTTTCTCGAGAAAACGAAAGAAAGATGGACTCGACGCCTGTGAACTGGGAAGCTCTTGACTCGCTTATCATTGATTTTGTGAAATCAGAGAATTTGATCGAAGATTCATCCTCTTCATCATCGCCATTATCTTCTCCTTCTCCTTCCTCTTCTATCTCTTCTTCATCTTACCATTCGAGAATGATTATTCGCCAGATCAGACGGTGTTTGGAGTCCGGTGACATTGACTCCGCCATCGATCTTCTCCGGACTCGTGCTTCTTTTATCCTTGATGACCATAGGCTTCTGTTTCGGTTGGAGAAACAGGTTTGTTTCCGTTGTTATTTACTTGAATGTGTAGTTTTTAGAAAATGCAATATAATTTTCTATGTTTGTTTGATAAAATCGGAGTTTTGTTTGCAACAACTCATTTTTAAGCGTTTACTTCACTTTCTCCTAATTTTAATTTGAGATTTTCATCTGTTCTTTGGTGAAGAAATTTATTGAGCTATTGAGGATAGGGACTGAAGAGGCTAGAGATTCTGCAATTGAATGCATAAGGACCGCTCTTGCTCCTTGTGCTCTTGATGCCTATCCGGTACTTGTGTTCCTATCCCCTGCGTTCCTAGCTTGCCCTGGTCCTATAGTCCTTGCAAGTTTCTTTTATCTCTTTGATTAGACCTTGTTTTTTTTGAATTTATGCAAGTTCTGGAACTAATGTGAATCCAATGTCCAGATGTTGAACTTTTTTATTATTATTATTTTTAATATTGCACGATGACTCTTTAACTCAGTCTAGTTATCTTTTTCGCGTAAGAGTTGAGATGCCTTCTTGTTGTCTCTACAGCTTTAGCCAGTGTTTTCATAGTATATAACCAATCTCTTGAGATGCTGAATTAAATCTGCCACTTTAGAATTGACAGGGAGCATCAATAGAGGTTCACCATTTGCAATTTGTATGATATGCATTAGGTGTGCAATTTTTGAACTAACATTTAAATGTACGAGAGAAACCTGCATATGGCATGGCCTGAACTTAGCACAACAAGACATAATTAATTAATGATTGTTCTGAGTCAACTTGGAAATATTTAGATGGTTTATACATAGACAAATACTAATCCAAATTGCATCCCCTATGAATCCACGTCAAAAAGATGTATTTTTTGTATGGAGAACCCTGCTACTTCTATCTTGATGGTTAATTACCAGTTCCTTTTTTTATGCTGTCTCACACGTTGATAAATAAATTATCAATAACCTCATAGTGGAAGAAAATTATTTGAAGATTTGTTGTGTGTGAATCTGAAGTGATGTTGTCCAGTTGATTCTGTCTAAATTATGTATTTAAGTAGACAGATTCTTTTGAAGACTGAATTGTATTGCCATTCATATCCTATCATGGGAATTTTTATGGCTATTATTTTTATATTTTCAATCTGGGAATATGATAATAGAATTACGCTTGCTAAGTCTATTTGGTGTCATATAAAAATAATGACCATTTCCCTAGCATGTGGTGCAAACAGATACCAGGTTTTCTTTTAGTCATTTATGGGATCTAACAGATGTTTCTGTACTCTCTTTAAGGAAGCATATGAGGAATTCAAGCATGTTCTTCTCGCCCTCATATATGCCAAAGATGACCAGAGTTCTCCTGTGGCAAATGAGGTGGGCTCTATTATTGATATTTTTTCATACTCGTATGTACTTATTTAGATTTTCTTATCCGCTATGCTTGTCTAAGTTGGCAAACAATTAGAAAATGAAGAAAAAGGTCTGACATCCTATTAACTCTAGGATTGTGAGTGTTGTTTCTTAATGAGTGAATGATCTGAATCAAGTTTACATTTTGTGTATATGAATATGGTACAAGGGCCATGACAGAGCATATATTTTTTGTGCGTTCAGGTCCTTAAAGTTGAATTCTGTAGTAATGCAATGGACTATCTAGAATGAGTCTTTTTTCTATGTGATTTAAATGATGTCAAGTTGTCAATTCCAATTAGATCAATTCATCCTGCTAGTTGTACGCAAATCCTTCTTCGGTAAAGTTGATGCATTTAGCCATCATACTAGCAAAGAATTTTAATGTGGATGGTGGAATTTGTGTTGCTATCTTGGAGGTTTCTGGCTTATTGATGATCTGTAGGTTTGAGGAAGAGCTTATGTGTTTTTTTTAACTCAGGATTTTGGTAGAAATTTTGTGGGAAATTGCAGACCCTCCAGTGACAACAGATACTTGTATAAATACAGGGATAATATCATTTTCTATTCCTCTTTTATTGAAATATCAGTGTGTAAATAAAGCTGAAGTAGGTTGTGTAAATAAAGCTGAAGCAAGTTATTTTTTATGTATCATATTTCCTATAAGAACATTGATGTTAGATGTAAAGCATTTTGGTGGATCATGGATGTATAATCTGGCATGCTGTATATGTTTCAGTGGTCTGAGAGGAGGAGGTTTGAAATTGCCGGATTGATGTCTACTGTCCTAAGAGCTCATTTGCATGCTTATGATCCACTCTTTTCAATGACATTGAGATATTTGATAAGGTTGGTCTTGCACTTTAGCTTTTTGTTAGTTATCTTTTATGCGTGTGTTCGCTAATGCATGCTGCATGCCAACTATGATTGTTTTCAATGTTGTTTCATATTGTTCAGCATACATAAAGGTTTTTGCTTTCGTCAAGGAGTCTCGTCACCCATTTCAGACCTTACTGAAAGGTTGCTTCTTGAAGAATGTGATCCTCCTGCTGTGCCACAAGAGAGTTTGTATGAGGCACCTCCATTTGATGAGGTGAGGCTCTTAAAATTTAGGCCTTATAGATAATACTTCAAGATTCCTCGAGTTGGTGTCTCATTGGCTGATGCATGAAATTGTAAGAGACACCTTATTTCATGTTCATGCCATCACTGGTCCAGAAACTGATTTGTGTCCAATCTATTTTAATTTTTTTAAATTTTATTTTCTGTATTCCATGTAAAAATTCAGGTGGATATACAAGCTCTTGCACATGCTGTGGAGCTGACAAGACAAGGGGCTGTTGATAGCTTGAGATTTGCTAAGGGAGATTTATTCCAGGCATTCCAGGTGGGTTATTAGTTCCCATAAACATATGATTAAAAAATCATTTCATCTTATTTTAAGTTTCTTATTTTATCGTTGTTACTTCACACTACATTAAAGCATTAAGCAAATCTGCACTTGGACTATTACACAAGCAACTAGCAAATGTATTGGCTTCATTATATAGATTTTGAATTTAGTTTTGGTTTTCTGTTTGAACTTTGAACTTAACCTTATCCTTTTGGGGATGATTATTAGTACGAGGCTTTTTGATGTGAATAATGTATAATCATAATGGGAACTTTAAGTGTTTAAAAAAAATTAATTTAGAATTTGATCCTGCAACCTCTGATAAAACTTTATACTGAACAAAACAGGAATCTTTGTTTATGTTTTAATAATCAGTATATTCTTTCTCGTCAGATTTATGGTTGATTACTTGTATGTTTTCTGCACTTTTGTGTGCATGCAAAGAAGCCATCCAGAGATTTTATTTCGTTTTATTTTATTTTGAATGGTTTGATCTTATGAGCTTTCTTCTTGTTCTTCATGTGCTTTTCTGGGATAGAATGAGTTATGCCGGATGAAATTGGATGTCTCTATGCTCGATGAACTCGTTCGCGAGTATTGTGTTTATAGGGGCATTGTAGATTCTGGTCTAGCAGCCCCTTCTGGTGATTCTCAAACTTCTATCTTATGTCTTGTTTCGTTTATTATATTTTGTCTTTGTCTTAAGCTTATCAACTTTCTATGTCTCCATCTTTCTTAGGAATGCAAGCCCCTTCTGACCCTTTAAAAGCTAGTCAACCAGAGACTGGCTATTGTTCATCGAGGAACTGTTCTCTTGAAGTGGATCAGACTACTAGTACGCTTTCAGATGCTGAAATTTACACAAGCAACACTCATATGGATGCTTCTCCTGGAAATAATGTGGATATGAATAGCGCACAAGGAACTGATGCTGAGTTAAGATATGCTTGTGAATTAACCAGCAATTGTGAAGATTGTAGCACCAGTATAACACATCAAACTGGAGTTTCAAAAGTTCTACAAAGCAGCAGAAACTATTCTACTGGAGAGAGGTGCAAACGGAAGCGATGGAGGGGTAGGCAAGATGACCAAAATTATATTTCTGGAGGTCTTTCCAATGGATGCATGAAGCAAGATTTTAAGGCTACTGCAACCTGCACAAATGGAAGGGAACAACAGGTATCTTGGTAATTGTTGTGTTCTCTTGTTATAAAGTCTTTTTTTAATGGAATATTTTCTGCAGGGTTTGGAAAATAATTCCATATTGGACCTCTGCAGTAGGGAGGATAAATATGAGATTGTGCTAGGGATGAAGGAATTGGCAAGTAGAGGAATGGCTGCAGAGGTTGTGGAAGAAATTAATGCTTTAGATCCACACTTCTTTGTGCAATATCCTATGTTGCTTTTCCAATTGAAGCAGGTGCAAATGGATCTTTTATTCATTGTTGAAGTTATCATCAATATATGGACAGTGACTTTTTTTACAGGTTGCTCTTCTAACCTTTTTGCTGGCTGTAGGTTGAATTTCTTAAGCTTGTTAATTCTGGTGATAATTCAAGTGCCCTGAAGGTTGCATGCTCACATTTAGGGCCGTTAGCTGCAACTGATGGTACTCTGCTGAAGCCCTTGAAGGAGACACTGTTGGCATTGCTCCGACCTAGCGAAGATGCACTGGGAAAAGGCTTGCCTTTACATTCTCTTGCAACTTCACTCCAGGTATATTATGACTTCATGGGTGATTAAGTAACAAGTCATTGTCAATGTTGTCTTCAAATAAGTTGTGTATTAGAACTGGTTATGGTTGTTCCCCCATTGGAAGCTTTATGGTCAATGGTGAATTATAGTTGGAAGCCTTGGGGTCAACATGCCCAACACATTAAACTAAATGATGATGCATAGTTCTATATACATACTTCTTTCAATATACCAATGGAGATATTTGAATGGATACACTTGTCACATATGCCGATGTCCAAACTGAGCTGTAAGCACTGACACTAATTTGAGGTCTAAAGTGGTTCTCCCAATCATTTTTTCAATAGCCATGTCATGGCTCATCATGTGTAAACTTTATTTTAGGATTTTGACCTTTCTTGTGTGGATAATTGGATACGGATATGTATTATGCTTTCATTATGGCTCAATGTCCTTTTGCAGTATTCTATGAGTAATTATTCTATCACACTTACTCATTTTTAGCTGTTAGCATCTTGAAAAGCATAGGCATGCACAAGTGTAATAAGAGAAAGCTTTGAACATCCCTTGCCTGGGAAAGATGACTAATGAAGTTGTATTGACTACAAATGCTGAAGTTTATACATCCTAGATGGATGAAAGATATTCTGTTCAAAATCTGTGTCGAAGCCAAATTTTACTTTTGTTTGACATCTAGGACTTGAAGCTGACTCTTAAAATTTTTTTCACCTTAATTCCTCCCCCTTCCCCCCACCCTTTTTTTTTTGTGTGTTATGGCAACTCGGCAAAAAGCTGACTGCTTGAGTTGAAACTGATTATGAACTGGTGGTAACTTCAGCATCTTTCTATGTTGGGGTACAAATACAAGCATAAATTTGTTCCTACCTCAGCTCTATGTTATAGTTGATTGGGTATAATATGCATATGCATTAATGAAACAGTTTTAATGCCTTGGACAGGTAGCGATTGGTAGAAGGCTTAGTATTGAAGAACCACAGCTTATGAAGATAATGAGAGCAATGCTTTATACTCACAATGAGTGGTTTAAACTTCAAATGTGTAAAGATGGCTTCGAAAGTCTTCTGAGAATTGATTCCTTGAAGGAAGTTAACTCTCCCATGCTTTCTGCTTGTTCCATGTCAAAGTCAAATGCTGACAGCTGCACCCAGGGATCCTCCCAAGTTACAGTATCTTCAAGCACCAGATTGTCTGAAGATGGCAGCAGTCCAACTCAAGTGTCATCTAGAGATGTTGTCTGCGATGAAAATGCAATACTCAAAGTTATGGTAAGTTATGTATATATATCTTGCTGTGCTGCTGTGTTTATCACCTCTTTTTTTTTTCTCCTTAGTCTGCTCAGGCAGGATTTATTCCAGAAAAATAAAATGTAGTAGTCATTCCCTGCTAACAAAGCTTAGCAACCAAACAAATTAAAAAGTTATCTATGAATTAGAGAAACAACTATAAATTTTATCTAATACTTGAAGTGCTATGAGAGTCATTTAGGACTTAATTATTATATTGAAAACAACCCAAAATATTTCAGCTATAATCTTCAAATATAGTCCTAAAAATTCTTTATGCATGAACAACCCAGTTCTAGCATTCCGTATGTGATGCAAATATTCATTTCAGGCTAACTTTGTAATGACAACATGCCAATGAAGGCATATATGTTACAGTTTCGTTACGGCCTGTTTTATCTGTTTATGAGTGAATTTCTTTTTCCTCTTTGATATGACACTCATCTAAGGCAATCTGTTCTATTATTAGGAAAACCCTCTCTTTTAGGATTCCAATCGTGCTTAATGCATAAGCGTGAATTGAATTTTGAGAAATGTTCTGTCTCAACTACTCTAATTTGGCTGCTCTAAATAGTTAAGCATAATAAGTGCCTATTGTTTTCCAAATCTCCCCTCGATAAATGAAGTCCTTGGCTTTAGGCTTGTGTACTGTGGCTTTACTTTTCGATCTGTGCTCGCGTATTCTGTCGGATGACTGCTGTTTGATTTATATCCCTTTTTTTTAATTAACTTATTTTATGATTGGTGCAGGAATTTCTTGCATTGCCGAGGCCTGATGCCATCCATCTTCTCTTACAATACGATGGAAATGCTGAAACAGTCATTCAGCAAATATTTGCTTAGTTTGAAATCTAAAACTGTACAATAACACATTTATTATTTTTGTTTCTCTATTCATTTCGTAGAACATTATTTTATTCAAATTGTACCATATTCTGTAGATATATAGAACACAATAATTTACAGAGGGAGGGAGTTCCCTGGTCCCTTTTACATAAGAGTACAAACTTACTTTTATTGGTTCAAAACCATAGGTAAAGAGGATTGATTGTTAACAATAATGGGGACATGGTAAAATTTTTATCCTAAATATGAATATTTGTTTTCCAATCTGCACGGATTAATTACATGAAACTTCTAAGGATTATTTTTTTATTTCGAACCACTAGTGTGTGGTGATCTTGATTCGCGAAGCCTTTTTTCATCTGAAAGTTGTTTTGCAAGACTGCATTCATTTGAAATTTTGGTGATTAGAAGTGTTATGAAACAGCCTACACACCAAGAGGATAAGTATGACCAAAGAAGCAAGAATCAAATTGAGAAGACTTTCAATCCAATTTTGTCTCGAGGATCTATAACTAGATCACGAGCCAAGAAGATTAAGAAGGAATCTAAGGCTTGAAAACAAGATCAAATAAAGTTAATTACAATTTAATTCAAGTCCAACTTTAAAATAGGCTTATTAAGTTGTTTTAGATTTTAGCCTTTTTAATTGAGTAAAATTAAATATGCTTGTATTTTTTGTCTTAATGAGCTGTTTAAAATATGTTAATTTAAAAAAGCCTATTAGTTTTATTGCTTTGATAATAAGCTGTCCAAATTTGTTTATATTAAGGCCCATAAGTTGAGTTTGTCTATTTTAGTTTATGAGTTTTTAGGTCTTGTAAAGGCTATATAAAGGCCTAAAACGAATTTTAATTCAGATTATTGATGAATTAAACAAAAAAGTTATTTGCTTATATCTTTTTTTTCTTGAGTAGAATACATATTAAGAAATATTCAAGTGGACTGATCATCTTCTTGTGGAGTGTTTCAAATATGGAATTTAGAAACAAGTTATCTTTATTCTAGATCTTTGATCATCTTTCTAAGCAATCTGAATTCTAGCATTTCTTAGGGATTGATATTGAATTGTTATTGGGGTTCTCAAGTTAATGTTGTGGGGTCTATAATAATCAAAGGGGTTCTCAGGCTTATTCTTGGAGGTTCTGTATCATTTGGTATCAGAGTTGGTTTGGCTCTAGATCAAGTTTTATCCTTAACAAATTTGTGTTTTTGATTCTGAATTCTTGTTTTCTTTTGTTCTTCTAAGTTTATCTCTTATTATTGTTGTGTTTCCTTTGTTTTTTCCTCATTTGAATTATTATTGTCTATTCGAATTCTGATTTTGTTTGTTGGGTTAATTTGAATTCTTTTCATCAATTAAAAAGCTTGCACATCTAATTTAATGCTTGTGGTTATAAAAAAATTCGTCAAAAAAAATAAAAAAAAAGATTAAAATCTTGCTGTTTAGAAGAGAAAAAGAAATACAAATTTGAAAAAAAATTCTAGAAATAAAAAACAGAAATAAAATTTGAAATTGTGGCTTTAGATCTTCCTAATCAGATTTGAACTATAGTTGACTACATTTATTGTGTGATTATTATAGTTATTAATTATTAATTAATAACTTTTGGGGCTGTTTCTTAAAAAAAATAACATTCTAAATTTGACCTACATTTATTGTGTCATTATTATAGTTATTAATCATTATTAATAACTTTTGGGACTGTTTCTTAAAAAAAATTACCTTCTAAATTGTCCTAATCAAATCCGTGTCATTTTTTTTCATACGTCATTTGCTTTTTAATGAGTTGTCATATTTTTTTTTACTTCTAGCATATTAAATTTCTTGTTTTAGCCAATTTACTTCAAACTTATTTTGAAAATTTTAGATTTAGAAATTCTGCATAAATCAGGCTATTTGAATTGTTCTAAAAGTGTGATTCACCTAAGAACGTAAAAGAAATTAGCTAAAGTAGTGTGAGAAAAGCCGTGAGCAAAATAAATAAATTGAGTGAAACACGAGTGACTACCCCATCTTTTGAGCATAAACACGTAAGGGAGTGTTGTGAGGTCTTTATATTATTTTTTTTCTTTGTTATTTTCTAATCTTTTATTGCAGCAATGTCTGACCAAGGTGAAGGTAGTGGAGTTATACAAGTTGATGCGGCTAGATTGTGTGAGGCTCAACAAGCTGAATTTACATGTTTATACTGCATTATGGAGAACATAACAGAAACATTAGAGCATGTGAATTTGAGGTTGCAAGCTGTTGAAAGAGCCACACCGGAGCGCAATGAAAGGCAAAGAGATGGTAGAAATCAAATACCTCAACTTGATAATTTGGATGATGAATACGAGTTTGAGGATGATAATGCAACTCTAGTTGGAGGAGTTCTACTTAGAGAAGGAGGTAGAGGAGGTCGCAGTGCTAGTAAAGGTAGAGGAAGGATGTATGATAATGCATTTTATAGTAGAAATCGTGGTGATGATGACTTTGTAGATAGGAACTTGGGAAGCATTAAATTGAAAATTCCTAATTTTTGAGGTAAATTAGATCCGAAGGCTTATTTGCAATGGGAAAAACAGGTTGAACTTATCTTTGATTGCCATCAATTTAGTGAAGAAAAGAAAGTCAAGCTTGCTATTACTCAATTTTCAGTTTATGCTATAGCTTGGTGGGACCAATTGGTGACTAATAGAAGAAGGAATTTGGAGTATCCCATTGAGGCTTGGCGTAATCTTAAGTCTATCATGAGAAAAAGATTTGTGCCTAGACATTTTTATAGAGAACTTGTGCAAAGACTTCAGGTTCTTAAACAAGGTAGTAGGAGTGTTGATGATTACTACAAAGAGATGGAAATGATCATGACTAGAGATAATATAGATGAAGATATGGAGACTACTATAGCACGTTTCTTGCCTGGTTTGAACAAGGAAATAACGGATCGAGTTGATTTGCAGCCTTATGTGGAGTTAGAAGATATGGTACATATTGCCATCAAGATGGAAAAACAACTCCAAGGAAGAGAAGCAGCACGGTATGTTTCCAAACCTTATTCTAATCCAAATTCTTCTTGGAATAGGGATGGAAGGCGTGATTTTAAGGGTGGAAATAAGGTTGTTCATGATGGTGGAAAGGCGAAGGCAGAATCGATTTTTAAAGACAAATCCAAAGTCGAAGAGCCTAAGCAGAAAAATAGAGATATTAAATATTGGAAGTGCCAAGGTGTAGGTCATATCAGCAAAGAATGTCCAAATAAGAGGGTTATGGCCTTGAGAAATGGTGAGATAGTGACTGATGAAGAAGAAGGCAACAATGACGGTGATGATGGTGAGATGCCAGAATTGGAGGATTGTAGCGATGGGAGCATTGAGGAGCCAATTAGAGGTGATTTACTAGTTACTAGGCGTGCTCTTAACACACAATTGAAGGAGGATAGCCATGAGGAGCAATGAGATAATTTATTCCTTACAAGATGCCATGTTCAAGGAAAGGCATGTAGTGTGATTGTGGATTGTGAAAGCTGCACCAATGTTGTGAGTACACTCTTGGTTGATAGATTGAGGCTGTCTACTACATCACACCCACGACCCTATAAACTTCAGTGGCTTAATGATTGTGGTGAGGTTAAGGTAAATAGGCAATCTATCATTTCCTTTTCCATTGGTAAATATCAGGATGAAGTGTTGTGCGATGTGGTTCCAATGCATGCTGGAGATATTCTACTTAGTAGACCATGGCAATATGACTAAAGAGCTATGCATGATGAGTACCTCAATAGGTATTCATTCACAAAGGATGGGTGAAAGACCATTCTAACACCACTTTTCTCAAAAGAAGTGTATGAAGACCAATGTAAAATGGAAATGATGAGACTTGAGGCTGTAAAGAAAGAAAAGGAGAATGCAAATAAAATGAGTGAAAATAAACAGAGTGCAAATAAAAAGAAAGAGGGAAAAGAAAAAGGAAAGCAAATTCAGTCTATTGAAAAAAAAAGAAAAGAATGTGAGTTTGATAGTTAGGACAAGTGAGGTTAAACATACTTTTTACAACAATCAGCCTATACTTGTACTTTTGTACAAAGGAGCTTATTAGGCCACCAATGATCTTAACCCATCTTTGCCTAGTGTGTTTGTTGATCTTTTGCAGGAATTTGAAGATTTGTTTCCAGAAGAGATGCCTAATGGTTTTCTACCAATTAGAGGCATAAAACACCAAATTGACTTCATTCCTGGAGCTTCCATACCCAATAGACCAACATATAGAACTAATTCCATCGAGATAAAGGAGATACAAAAATAAATGGAGGAATTGCTAGCTAAGGGATATGTGAGGGAAAGTCTTAGTCCTTGCTCAGTTCCTATTATTCTTGTGCCAAAGAAGGATGGAACATGGAGGATGTGTGTGGATTGCAGAGACATCAATAAAATCACTGTAAAATATCGTCATCCTATTCCTAGATTAGATGATATGCTTGATGAGTTATATGGATCTTGTTTATTCACTAAAATTAATTTGAAATTTGGTTATTATCAAATTCGAATGAATATGGGTGATGAGTGAAAATTAACATTTAAGACTAAATATGGATTGTATGAATGGCTTGTTATGCCATTTGGTCTTACTAATGCACCTAGCACATTCATGAGATTGATGAATCATGTGTTGCGTGAGTACTTGGGTAAATTTGCCATTGTTTATTTTGATGATATTCTTATTTACTCTAAGTGCTTGGATGATCATGTTATGCATGTACGTCTTGTATTAGACATTCTTAGGCGTGAAAAGTTGTATGCTAACCTTAAGAAGTGTAGTTTTTGCATGGATAAGGTTAAGTTTCTTGGTTTTATGGTGTCTAGTTAAGGTATAGAGGTTGATGAGAAAAAGGTAAGGGCTATTAAAGATTGGCTGAGACCTAAGAATGCTAGTGAGATGAGGAGCTTTCATGGACTTACTGATTTCTATAGGAGATTTATTAGAGATTTCAGCACTATAGCTGCACCTTTGAATGAGTTAGTTAAGAAAAATGTTGGATTTGTTTGGGGTGATGCACAAGAGCATGCATTTAATGAACTTAAGGATAAATTGTGTGATGCACCTTTGCTTGCTTTGCCTAACTTTGATAAAACTTTTGAAATTGAATGTGATGCTAGTGGCATAGGAATTGGAGCTGTTTTGATGCAGGATCAAAGGCCACTAATGTATTTTAGTGAAAAGTTAAGTGGGGCAGCCTTGAAGTATCCAACATATGATAAGGAGTTATATGTTTTGGTTTGAGCTTTGCATACATGACAACATTATTTGCGGCCTAAAGAGTTGGTGATACATACTGACCATGAAAGTTTAAAATATTTGAAGGGTCAAGATAAGTTGAATCGTAGGCATGCCAAATGGGTGGAATTCATAAAAATGTTCCCATATGTGATTAAATTGAAACAAGATAAAGAGAATGTGGTTGTTGATGCATTGTCATAAAGGTATACTTTGCTTAATTCTCTTAGTGCTAAATTGTTGGGTTTTGAGCATATTAAGGAGTTATATCTTAATGATAAGGATTTTGGTGATATATATGTATCTTGTGGTAATGTGATTGTTTCAAATGATTTTTACTTGTTTGATGGTTTCTTGTTTAAGAAAAATAGATTGTGTATTACTAAGTGTTCTATGAGAGAATTGTTGATTAAGGAAGCATATGAAGGAGGCTTGATGGGTCATTTTGGGGTAAATAAAACCTATGATATGCTGATAGAACATTTATGAAACATGATGTGCATAAGATTTGTGAGCATTGCATAACATGTAGAGAGGCTAAGTCTAGGTTGAAATCGCATGGTTTATATACACCATTACCTGTTCCTAGTGAACCTTGGATTGATTTTTCTATGGATTTCGTGCTTGGATTACCTAAAACTAGGAAAGGTCATGATAGTATTTTTGTTGTGGTTGATAGATTTAGTAAAATGGCTCATTTTATACCATATTATAAAACTGATGATGCTAAATTGATTGCAAATTTATTCTTCAAAGAGGTTGTGCGTTTGCATGGCATACCTAAGAGCATTGTATTTGATAGAGATGTAAAGTTTTTGAGTCATTTTTGGCGTGTTTTGTGAAAAAAATTAGGAACTAAGCTGTTATTCTCAACTACTTGCCATCCTCAAACTGATGGTCAAATTGAAGTAGTTAATCGAACTTTGATTACTTTGCTTAGGGCAATTATAGAAGAGAATATTAGGATGTGAAAGGATTGTTTACCATTTGTGGAGTTTGCTTATAATAGGGTAGTACATAGCACTACTAATTGTTCTCCATTTGAAATCGTTTATGGTTTTAATCCACTTACTCCTATTGATTTATTGTCATTGCCACCTAACAAATTTGTGAGTGTTAATGCTAATTCAAAGGAAGATTTAGTGAAAAAGTTACATAAGCAGGTTAAGGAAATGATTGAAAAGCAAAATGCTAAAGTTGCTTCATGATTGAATAAAGGAAGGAAGCCAATGAATTTTTAGCCTGGTGATTGGGTTTCCATACATTTTCGCAAAGAAAGGTTTTCACACTAAAAGAAGTCCAAATTTTCACAAAGAAAGGTTTTCACACTAAAAGAAGTCCAAGTTAAACCCAAGAGGAGATGATCCTTTTCAAATACTTGAAAGAATTAATGACAATGCTTATAAAGTGGATTTGCCAGGTGAGTACAATATAAGTGCTTCATTTAATGTGGCTGATTTGAGTCATTTTGATGTAGGTGATGCTTTAGATTCGAGGACAAATCCTTTTGAAGAGAGGGGAAATGTTATGGAATAGCCCACACACCAAGAGGATGAGCATGACCAAAGAAGCAAGGATCAAATTGAGGAGATTTTCAATCCAATTATTCTGCCTGGAGGACCTATAACTAGATCATGAGCCAAGAAGATTCAGCAAGCGTTAATTTGTAATCTACAAGATTTGATGAATTTGGCTTGTAATGGCCTACAAGGGATCCAAGGCTTGGAAACAAGATCAAATAAAATTAATTAGAACTTAATTCAAGTCCAACTTCAAAATGGGCTTACTTAAGTTGTTTTTAGATCTTAGCCTTTTTAATTGAGTAAAATTAAATATGTTTGTATTTTTTGTCTTAATGGGCTATTTAAAACATGTTAATTTAAAAAAGCTTATTAGTTTTATTGCTTTGATAATGGGATGTCCAAACTTATTTTCGTTAAGGCCCATAAGTTGAGTTTGTCTATTTTAATTTATGAGTTTAAAAGTCTTGTAAAGGTAAAGGCCTAAAACGAATTTCAATTCAGATTATTAATGAATTATAACCAAAAGGTTATTTGCTTATATCTTTGTGTTCTTGAGTAGAATACATGCTAAGAAACATTCAAGTGGACTGATCATCTTCTTGTGGAGTGTTTCAAATATGAAATTTAGAAACAAGTTTCCTTTATTCTATATCTTTGATCATCTTTCTAAGTAATCTAAATTCTAGCCTTTCTTAGGGGTTGAGATTGAATTGTTATTGGGATTTTCAAGTTAATATTGTGGGGGTCCATAATAATCAAAAGAGTTCTCATGCTTATTCTTGGAGGTTCCGTATCAAGAAGTTTAATTATGTATTGGTTATTTATAAATAAATGGCGTATAAAAGGCAAAATGTCCATAAACCTTTGGAGTGCTTCTTCATTAATGCCAGCATTTTCAACTGGTTCGTAGAGTCCGGCCTCCAAATTTACACGTGAAATTGGACTCTTTAACATATTTTCTCCAACTTTCACTAAATTTTCTAAGTTTTCCTTGGTTGATAAATCGGTAGAGGACAGATCGCCTTTCAGTTGATCATTCTGATTTCATAATCCAAAATAATGAATATATTGTTAGGTTAGAGAATAAGGCAAAAGAATAGATCATAAAATTCTTGGCAAATGATTAAAAAAAATTAATTACACGCTTCTTTCTTGTACAAAAAAATTTAGGCCAATGTATTTCGCTTCAATTAGTATAATGTTAAATGATATTAAACATATATATTTATTAAATTTACGTCAACTTAGAACTGAAATAGAATAAGAGAAATTTGAACTGAACTATTTCAGTACCATTAAGTTAGATGATTTCGATACCACTAAATTAAAAGATTATTAGGGTTATAAGAAAATATACAAGTAAAGAAATTAAATATTAAATAGATTAATATAAAAGATTAAATTAAACTTTATATGGAAAGTTGAATAAATGTAACATACATTAAACAAATAGTTATGATATTGAAATCATATTCTGGAAAGTTTTTTAATTGTAGAAACATACATCAATTCGAAGGTAGTTATTTTCATAATTAAGGGCTTCAAAAACCACAGAATTATGATAATCAACCATATCTGCTCTAGCTTTGCTATAACAATCAATTAAAGAAGTAGAACCTTTATAATATAACCAACTTATAACACCCCATTTGGAAGCTACTTGAGCATTATACTTTCCTTCATCAGTTTTTGATCTTGTCCCCAAAGATATCACAAGAAAACTATCATAATATGTTGGCTTGAAAGGGGAAAAATCTAGGTTCTTCTTCATTGCCTGTTTGCTTACTTCGCTAATGGCAACTAAAGTCTGTAAGAACAAAAAATTATTAATCTTTAATTAATTTCCTAACCTTTAATTTATCTGTTTTGGAGACTTTCTTTTATTCAGTTTCTTACTGGGTTACTAGCAGCCAATCCACCATCAACAAGATTAAATTCCTGAACATTTCCATCTGAATCTTGATTCTTGAAAGAATAAGCCGGAAGAAAAGTTGGAGCTGCAGACGTAGCTATTCAGATGTCTGAGAGTTTTGCATCAAGAATCGGCTGCGCTGTCACCTGCATATACATGTATACAAATACATACATACATACATATATATATATGTAAGGAATTTTAATATTTTTTCAAGGTTGGTAAATCTATATTAAAAAAGAACATATACTAATGGAATGACATTAAATGAAGAGAAGATGGTGGGCTGGAGTTTCTTGGTCTCAAAAGTTAGAATAACCAAATTTGTCAAGGTGTGGTGTAATTTCAAGTCCTTTAATTCACTTTTTAGTAGATTGTGAAGATATTTCCCATCATACTTTGGTCCAGATATAGCTTTCAATGGATTTACAATCCAAGCCAGACATTCCCTGCATTTCAATATGATAAATGCTTAGTTAATTAAGTTCCTCAAATAATTAAACATTATATATATACATATAATTAATGTTTGTCGTTTAAATAATTACTGGGTTTGTGGGAAAATTTTAGGGCTGTATTGAAGATAAAAAGGAACAATATCTTTGGCAGCATATAGAGGATGTTTGTCTTCATTTGGTGCAGTTAACATCGCAGCTATAAGACCACCTGTAATATCCCAAACTGTACCCTAAAATTTTTAGAATGATTATTGATGAATTTGGATTAAATGATATAAAGTATATATTTATGTTTAAGTAGTAAGTGAGGAGAAGAGAAGTGTGTATATGTTGCTTATATAGAGATATATATAACATATACAAGTCAAATTTTTAGTTGGTCAAATGAGAAGTTATTGGTTATTTTATAAAATGGAAATTTAATTAAATTAAGTGGAAGTGGATATTTATATATTTTATTATTAAAATTGCTTGGTTGAGATTTAAAGAGAAGATTGAGTGGTTATTATGTTGACTTTGCTCTTCTTTCTTCATCTTCATCATCTTCTTCTTCTTTCCTTGTTTGGCCGACAATCACTATAGCAAGAGAGGAAAGAGAGATTTTACTCATCCAAACTCAAGATTGAAGGGTGTTTCAAGTGATCAAGTTAGAATTTTAAGGGTTTTCATCACTTTTGGTAAGTTTTCCACTTGATTCCTTGGTTTTCTTTTAAGTTTGTGTTTTCAGTTTGGTGTTTGATTGTTGATAGTATGTGTATATTTGATTGCGGTGTATTTGAGAGTGTTTGGTTTAATTGATTGTGCTTTTAGGGTTGGATTAGAGAAAGAGTTAAGTTTGATGAAAGAGCAAGTGTTGTGTTTTGGGTATGAGATGAGTTATGATGATGACTTTGATTGGTGTTTGATGTATGTATTGAGTGGTTTTGGTGTTTTTGCAAGTTTATTATAGTTTATTGATGTGTTTGGTTAAGTTTGTTTGGAGTGGATGATGGTGAAAGTAAAAGATTTGTTGGATGTGGTGTTGTTGGTGTCAGAATTAGGATTTTTGGCCTGACTCGCCCATAAACACGGCCAAGCCTTTAGGCATGTCAATGGTTCTATTTTCTGGATAGGTGACACGACCAATGACACGCCCATGTCACTGAGCGTGTCACAGCTTCTGTGTTGTAGTAGCATTGACACGGCCAGTGACACGCCCATGTCACTGAGCGTGTTATTGCTACTGTGATGTTGGAGGATTGACACGTCCAGTGACACGCCCATATCACTGAGCTTGTCAAAGCCTTTGTGTTGTGAGTTTAGGGCACGGTCAGGGACACGCCCGTGTTTTTGAGCGTGTCATGGATAAAGTTTGCCCTAGTTGGCACTTATCCATATTATCTCATGTGTATCTCTAAGTGAGTGTGTATGATCACTTTTGGATTAGGTTTTGAAGAGATTGAGTTGCCCTAATCCAAGTGTTGGAGGATTCTTGGAAGAGGAAGTGTTTAGATTAGTATGAGTTGCTCTTAAGGTAAGTATAAACCTTACATGGTTGCATACATTTACATGACTTTGGGACTTAACACATTTGGTTGTAAATGTGTTAAGTAATCAATTACATTATTGATACATTTGATTAATGTTATGAATTGCATAATGTGAAAGATATAATGATCATTCAAAATGTATGTTAAATGTAATTGAGTAATGTATTGTATAAGAAAAGAAATGTGGAAAAATGTGATATTGAAATGAAATAAAAGAATGAGAAAAATGAGAAAAGATTATAAACTAAGATAATGAGCCTAGTTTGATTATGAGAAATGAAATAAAAAATGAATTGTGAAAGAGATTGATAATGAAATAAATGAATTAATTGTGTGCCTAGTATGTTATTCAATTTTCAGAGTTCTGGGTTTGGCGGCATACCTATGAATCACTGGGCAGGTGAAAAGACCGGGTCGTAAGCCGAGTCCAGCTGAAAAATGTGAAATGTGATGTTTTTGAGGTGAAAAGACCGGGTCGTAAGCCTCAAAAGCTGTAACAGTCTAGCCGGGTTGAGGATCAAGATACTGGAGCCCTAGGGTCTAGCCGGATTGAGGTCCAAGAGACTGGGTCTGTTACATTATCAATGGATATATATATATATATATCGTCTACGGGCTTGATGAATCTGATTATGGACCAAAGTAGTAACTCTGAACTTTGAATAGCATATTAGATCCTTTTTGGGCCCATGCTTGTCTTTGCTTAAATATGAATCATAAATGATGAAACAATTGAATAATATAATGAAATGTAATGTTATGAAAAATGATGTTCTTGTGAATGGTTTATAATATTGGAAAGTATGACATTTGCATTACATTAAAGCATATTGTTATTGTGGTTTGTACCACTAAGTTGTTGGCTTAGCGCGATTATGGTTCATCGCGTAGGTGATAGGGTAGAACCGGAGAGTTCAGCTAGACCGAGTTGAGTCGAGGCTTGTGAAGTGTTGATAGTGGACTTCAAGATCAGACATGAATTGACAAAGATGTATAAACTTTATATTTTGTATATATTGATATTTATGTGTATATATGTATATACCGCTATATTTTTCGCTGCTTAATAAATAAATGTTTTACCTATTATGTTTTATAATACAACTTAAATGTTTTAAGTTTTCTCATATTATTGCTAGAAGGAAATATTGGTTTGGTTTAAAATAAACCGTGACACTCCTGTATCTGATATACGTATATTACAGATGTGGTTACATGTAGTGTACATATATGGGGTATAGGGGTGTTACAACTATTTTGGTATCAGAGCCTAGGTTTGAGATTCTCAACCTAGGTGAATTGTAAGAAAAAGAAAAATCTTGATTTTAAAACATGGTTTTTAAATAAGATACATACTTTGGCACTAACAGTCTCTGATCTTTGATGAGGCATATTCTGCTGTGTTTGCAGATATAGGTAGTGATGACGTCTCACTCACATCAGTCAATAGAAGGTAGTGCTGAGAGTGTAGCTCCTGAAGAGGGTAGAGATGGAGCTAGGGATGAGAGAGCTGGAGAGGCACCTGCTCCTGTGCCAGAGAGACCAGCTGCTAATGAGATTCCGCCGGTTTGGTTATGGCATGTGGTAGAATTGTTGAGACAAGCTCCAGTGCAGCAGCAGCCACCGCAACCACAGCCACAAGTGCCGATAAGGCATTATGATAAATTGAGGAATTTTGGGGCTGAGGATTTCTTTGGTACAACAGATCCTGCAGTGGCTGAGCAGTGGCTTGATAGAGTTCAGAGAATATTTATCCAGTTGCAAGCCACTCCTGAAGAGAAGTTCGATTATGTTAGATTCCTTTTGCAGAAAGATGTTTATGATTGGTGGAAGACGGTTCCCCATGCTATGGATGATCCACCAACTTTGTCTTATGGTGATTTTCTGCTGGAGTTTGAGCAGAAGTATACTCCGAGGGAGTATAAGGATGCCAAGAAGATGGAATTTTTGAGTCTGAGACAGGAGAACCAGACAGTGACAGAGTATGAAATTGAGTATATACGGTTGAGTCATTATGCTGGTGGGATTATTTTAGATGAGATTGACCGGTGCAGGAGATTTGAGGAGGGATTGAGGCACTCTATTATGTGTATTGTTGCTGGTTCTCAGTACCAAGATTTTTCTCAATTGGTTGCAGCAGCTAGAAGTGTTGAGAAAGCACAGGGTATTGCAGCAGCTGCTACTGAAGAGGAGACGAGAGTTAGGAGACCCCAGTTTGAGGCAGGGTCTTCATCTATGAAGAGAGGTTGAGGAAGTTTTGTTCCGAGGATCAGTAGGAGCCAAAGACAGTCTGATAGGTCAGTTTAGTATCAGAGGCAGAGACCGAGACCTACAGTTTCTGTAGCTAGTGCTCCGACTCCAGTGGTTCAGAGGTCTACTCCACCTACATGTGTCCATTGTGGTAGGATACATGGGGGTGTTTATTGGAAGATTGGTGGATCAGCTGTATGTTTCAGATGTGGATCTCCTGACCATTTCATTAGAGATTATCCTGAGCTACAGGAGTATAGGCAGACAGATTCTGCAGTTTCTCGACCTAGTGTCAGCAGAGGAGGTCGAGGGGGCAGAGGTGTTAGTAGAGGTGGTCGACCCAGGATTAGTTAGAGAGGAGATTCTACATTCGGAGGCAGTAGGCCAGATGAGGCTGGGCCATCTCAGCGAGTGTATGTGATGCAGAGGCAGCCAGATGCTTCAGCAGTCATTGCGGGTATATTTTCTTTATTTGACATTTCAGTTCTTGCTTTGATTGATCCAGAATCTACTCATTCATATATAAGTGCATCCATCTTGCCTGTGACTGAATTACATTCTGAGTCCCTAGGATTTGATGTCTTGGTGATAAATCCTTTAGGACATAGTGTGGTTGTGATTAAGGTGCACCGAGGTAGTCCAGTTGTTGTGCAAGGTGAGGAGTTTTTAGGTGATTTGATTGAAATGCCTTTTAAGGAGTATGATTTAATCTTAGGCATGGATTGGTTGTCTAAGCATGGAGCTGTGGTAGACTGTCAAAAGAAGTGTGTTACCCTGAGAACCAGTAATGGTAGAAGTGTGATGGTATCTAGTGAGCAGAGACATCTTGCATCCTTATTTGTTTCAGCAGTTATAGCTAGGAAGTTGATTCGAAAAGGGTGTAATGCTTATCTTGCTCATGTTGTAGATACTAGAGTAGTGGGTTCTCAACTTGATAGTATACCAACAGTTGTTGAATTCCCAGATATTTTTCCTAAAGAGTTGTCAGGGTTACCCCCTGAGAGAGAGGTTGAGTTTGGTATTGAATTGTTCCCTATCAAATGGCACCTGTTGAGTTGAGAGAGTTGAAGATGTAGTTGCAGGAGTTATTAGATAAAGGGTTTATTCGCCCTAGTGTGTCTCCGTGGGGAGCATCAGTTTTGTTTGTAAAGAAGAAGGATGGTATTTTGAGGTTGTGCATTGATTATAGACAGTTGAACAAGGTGACTATCAGGAATAAGTACCCTTTGCCTAGGATAGATAATCTCTTTGATCAGTTGAAGGGAGCAGCAGTGTTTTCCAAGATTGATTTTAGATCAGGGTACCATCAGTTGAGAGTCAGAGTTGAAGATGTTCCTAAGACAGCTTTCCATACAAGGTATGAGCATTATGAGTTTTTAGTGATGCCTTTTGGATTAACGAATGCACCAGCAGCTTTTATGGATTTGATGAATAAAGTGTTTAGACCCTATATAGATTAGTTTGTGGTGGTCTTTATTGATGATATT
The DNA here is from genome assembly GCA_947685225.1 of Garcia nutans. Taxonomy (NCBI): domain Eukaryota; kingdom Viridiplantae; phylum Streptophyta; class Magnoliopsida; order Malpighiales; family Euphorbiaceae; genus Garcia; species Garcia nutans. Next base: position 3,300,613 of record CANTUV010000059.1, on the reverse strand, counting down.
TTGGTGTATTTGCATAATGAAGAGGATCATGATAAGCACTTGCGGATAGTATTACAGACCTTGAGAGAAAAGCAATTGTATGCTAAGTTGTCGAAGTGTGAGTTTTGGCTTGATCAAGTGACTTTTCTGGGTCATGTGGTGTCAGCAGATGGTATAAGAATTGATCCGAGTAAATTTGAGACCATTTTGAATTAGAGTCCACCAAAGTCAGGGACTAAAGTTAGAAGTTTTCTGGGTTTGGCAGGCTATTATTGACGGTTTGTGAAGGGTTTTTCTTTGATAGCTTTAGTCGGAAGTGTCAAGCAAACTTTTTTTTGCAGTGTCAAGCAAGCTTTGAGCAGTTGAAGGAGATGTTGACTCAAGCTCCTATTCTTACCTTGCCTGTGGAAGATAAACTATATGTGATTTAAAGTGATGCATCACACAATGGTTTAAGTTGTGTTTTGATACAAGAGGGTAGAGTCACAGCTTATACTTCTCGGCAGTTGAAGCCGCATGAGCTGAATTACCCGATGCATGATTTGATGTTGGCAGCTATAGTGTTTGCTTTGAAGATTTGGCGACACTACTTGTATGGGGAGAAGTGTTTCATCTATACAGATCACAAGAGTTTGAAATACTTGGGTGTTCAGAGAGAGCTAAATCTTCGGCAGAGACGGTGGTTAGAGTTGATTAAAGACTACGATTGTTTGATTGATTATCATCCTAGTAAGGCAAATGTTGTTACTGTTGAGTCGGAAGTCTTTGGCAGGTTTGACTGCTTATTCGCTCTCGTTGCTTATTGAGTTGAGAGTATTGCATGCTAGTTTTGAATCATGTGATGATGGTGCGTTGTTGGCTCAGTTGCAGTTGAGACCGGTGTTGTTAGATCAGATTAAAGAGGCTCAATTGGCCGATGAGAAAATTCAAAAAGTTATGTAGGAATGCCAAAAATGAGAGAGCCGAGATTTTCTTGTGAACGATGATGGTAGCCTTTGGTTCAAGGATAGATTGTGTGTTCCTGATGATGCAAGATTGAGAAAGACTATTTTGGAAGAAGCACATCAATCGACTTTTGCTATGCACCCTGGGAGTACTAAGATGTATCATGATTTGAAGCAACATCATTGGTGGTCAGGTATGAAAAGGGACATAGCAGAGTTTGTATCCAAGTGTCTCACTTGTCAGAGAGTAAAGGCCGAGCACCAAGTTCCAACAGGGTTGCTCTAACCTTTATCAGTGCCTGAATGGAAATGGGAGTGAGTGACAATGAATTTTGTGGCTTGTTTACCATTAACTCAGAAGAAGCGAGATGCAATTTGGGTGATTGTTGATCGATTGACGAAGACAACTCATTTTCTTCCAGTTAGAATGGACTATTCTCTGGAAAAGTTGGCTGAACTGTATATCAGTGAGATGGTGAGGTTGCATGGAGTCTCAATTTTTTTGGTGTCTGATCGAGATCCCCGGTTCAATTCAAGATTTTGGAAGAGTTTGTATAGTACTTTGGGTTCTCGATTGCACTTTAGCACTGCTTTTCATCCTCAGACAAATGGGCAGTCAAAGAGAGTGATACATATTTTAGAGGACATGTTGAGAAGCTGTGTCATTGAATTCTCTAGAAGTTGGGATAGATTTTTACCATTGATGAAATTTGCTTACAACAACAGTCATCAATCCAGTATTAGAATGGCACCATATGAGGCATTGTATGGTAGAAGATATAGAATGCCTCTATGTTGGAATGAAGTTGGAGAAGGTAAATTGGTTGGTCCCGATTTTATTAAAGAAACGGAAGAGAAAATGAAGATAATTCGGGATCAGTTGAAAGCAGCTTCAGATCGACAGAAATCCTATTCAGATTTGAAGATGAGAGACATAGAGTTTGATGTTGGAGATAAAGTATTTCTGAAAGTGTCTCCTTGGAAGAATATTTTGAGATTTGGCCGAAAAATGAAGTTGAGTCCTTATTTTATTGGACCTTATGAGGTATTGGAGAGAGTTGGACCAGTTGCTTATCGACTTACTTTGCCACCTGATTTGAATAGAATTCACAATGTCTTTTATGTCTCTATGCTGCGGAGGTACAGATCAGAACCATCTCTTATCCTGTCAGTTGAATCTATTGATGTGAGTCCAGATTTGTCTTATGAAGAAGAATCAGTTGCTATTTTGGCACATGAAGTGAAAGAGTTGAGAAATAAAAAAGTACCACTTGTAAAGGTTCTTTGGAAGAATCATGCAAAGGAAGAGGTAACTTGGGAGAGTGAGCAAGTGATGCGAGACCAGTAACCCCAGCTGTTTCAGAATTGAGATTAGGTAATTTCGAGGATGAAATTTATTTATAGAGGGAGAGAATTGTAATATCCCAAACTATACCCTAAAATTTTTAGAATGATTATTGTTGAAATTGGATTAAATGATATAAAGTATAAATTTATGTTTAAGTAGTAAGTGAGGAGAAGAGAAGTGTGTATATGTTATATATATAGAGATATATATAACATATACAAGTCAAATTATTAGTTGGTCAAATGAGAAGTTACTGGTTATTTTATAAAATGAAAATTTAATTAAATTAAGTGAAAGTGGATATTTATATATTTTATTATTAAAATTGCTTGGTTGAGATTTAAAGAGAAGATTGAGTGGTTATTATATTGACTTTGCTCTTCTTTCTTCATCTTCTTTCCTTGTTTGGCCGACAATCACCATAGCAAGAGAGGAAAGAGAGATTTTGCTCATCTAAACTCAAGATTGAAGGGTGTTTCAAGTGATCAAGTTGGAATTTTAAGGGTTTTCATCACTTTTGGTAAGTTTTCCACTTGATTCCTTGGTTTTCTTTTAAGTTTGTGTTTTCAATTTGGTGTTTGATTATTGATGGTATGTGTATATTTGATTGTGGTGTATTTGAAAGTGTTTGGTTTAATTGATTGTGCTTTTGGGGTTGGATTGAAGAGAAAGAGTTAGGTTTGGTGAAAGAGCAAGTGTTGTGTTTTGGGTATGAGATGAGTTGTGATGATGACTTTGATTGGTGTTTTTATGTACGTATTGAGTGGTTTTGGTGTTTTTGCAAGTTTATTATAGTTTATTGATATGTTTGGTTAAGTTTGTTTGGAGTGAAAGATGGTGAAAGTAAGAGATTTGTTGGATATGGTGTTGTTAGTGTCGGAATCAGGATTTTTGGCCTGACACGCCCATGAACACGGTCAAGTCTTTGGGCGTGTCAATGGTTCTATTTTCTGGACCAATGATACACCCATGTCACTGAGCGTGTCACAACTTCTGTATTGTAGTATCATTGACACGGCCATTGACACGCCCATGTCACTGAGCGTGTCATAGCTACTGTGATGTTGGAGGATTGACACGTTCAGTGACACGTCCATGTCACTGAGCGTGTCATAGCTTCTGTGTTGAGGGAGGATCGACACGACCAGTGACACGCCCCTGTCACTGAGCATGTCAAAGCCTCTGTATTGTGAGTTTAGGGCACGGTCAGGGACATGCCCGTATTGTTGAGCGTGTCATGGGTAGAGTTTGCCCTAGTTGGTTCTTATCCATATTATCTCACGTGTATCTCTAAGTGAGTGTGTATGATCACTTTTGTATTAGGTTTTGAAGAGATTGAGTTGCCCTAATCCAAGTGTTGGAGGATTCTTGGAAGAGGAAGTGTTTAGATTAGTGTGAGTTGCTCTTGAGGTAGGTACAAACCTTACATGGTTGCATACATTTACATGACTTTGGGACTTAACACATTTGGTTGTAAATGTGTTAAGTAATCTATTACATTATTGATACATTTGATTAATGTTATGAATTGCATAATGTGAAAGATATGATGATCATTCAAAATGTATGTTAAATGCAATTGAGTAATGTATTGTATAAGAAAAGAAATGTGAAAAAATGTGATACTGAAATGAAATAGAAGAATGAGAAAAATGAGAAAAGATTATAAACTAAGGCAATGAGCCTAGTTTGATTATGAGAAATGAAATGAAAAATGAATTGTGAAAGCGATTGATAATGAAATAAATGAATTAATTGTGTGCCTAGTATGTTATTCAATTTTCAGAGCTCTGAATTTGGCGGCATGCCTATGAATCACTGGGCAGGTGAAAAGACCAGGTCGTAAGCCTCAAAAGCTGTAACAGTCTAGCCGGGTTGAGGATCAAGATATTGGGGCCCTAGGGTCTAGCCGGGTTAAGGTCCAAGAGACTGGGTCTGTTACATTATTCATGGATATATATATATATATATCACCTACGGGCTTGATGAATGTGATTATGGACCAAAGTAGTAACTCTGAACTTTGAATAGCATATTAAATCCTTTTTGGGCCCATGCTTGTCTTTGCTTAAATATGAATCATAAATGATGAAATAATTGAATAATATAATGAAATGTAATGTTATGAAAAATGATGTTCTTGTGAATGTTTTATAATATTGGAAAGTATGACATTTGCATTACATTAAAGCATATTGTTATTGTGGTTTGTACCACTAAGTCGTTGGCTTAGCGCGATTGTGGTTCATCGCGCAGGTGACAGGGTAGAACCGGAGAGTTCAGCTAGACCGAGTTGAGGTTAGACTTGTGAAGTGTTGATAGTGGACTTCAAGATCAGAGACGAACAGAAAAACATGTATAAACTTTATATTTTGTATATATTGATATTTATATGTATATATGTATATACCGCTATATTTTTCGCTGCTTAATAAATAAATGTTTTACCTATTATGTTTTATAATACAACTTAAATGTTTTAAGTTTTTTCATATTATTGCTAAAAGGAAATAGTGGTTTGGTTTAAAATAAATCGTGACACTCCTGTATCTGATATACGTATATTATAGATGTGATTGCATGTAGTGTACGTATATGGGTTATAGGGGTGTTACACCACCTGTACTAATTCCTGAAACTACATCAAAATAATCTGATATGCATGCATCTTCACCATCAACCTCCTACACATAACCTATATAATTAAAAATAAGTTTTAAAATTCTGAAAAACATGCATTTATCATTAAGCTATACTTTTCAATATGATAAACTTCAGAAAAATATACACTCATCGTTAAACTATATGTTTTACGTACCTAGAGTTTAGATTCAAGATAAGCAAGAATAACACTAGGGATGATTACTCTTATACCTCCACCATCAATACTAAGTATAGTAATAAGATTACCATACGCTGGTGGTTGAATTTTTGAACATGTTCTTTTGTTGCTTATCTCCATAACTTAAGCTATTTGAAGAAGCTAAAATCAAAATTATTGAACAAATTAATGAATTAATAAGGTCATAATAATAATTAATCTCTCCAAAGAAACCCTTATATATAAATGTATGAACATTAGATTACGACCAAATCAAAATTTCAGATTAGATTTCCATTTTTTTAAGTACAACACAACTCATTTAAGCTTTTGCTAAAAAGAAAAGGTTTTGTCTCCCTTAAAGGCATTAAAGCGTGGTTTCACGTAATTATAAATATATGGGACCTAATAGCTTATTTTTATTCGTGCAAATGTGCTATGCGGGAGAATAAAAATAATAAAATATAAATAAATATAATAAATTAATAATAATTTATCTATAAATTAATAATAAATTTTATTATAAAAATATAAAATAATATATTTATCTTAATTTTATGATAAATTCATTAAAATAATCTTTTTATTTTATATCTTGATACTTTTACTAATTAGAAATAAAATGTATATAATTTTTTTTAATAAAAATATCATGAATTTTATATAAAAAAAAAGAGAAAAAATAAATAAAAACAAAAATCAAGCAAACCTTTTCAAATAGAGAGAAAAATATGAGCAAGAGGATTTATAATCATAATTAATACTAAAATTATTATTAATATTTATAGTCATATATTTTATTTTTTATTTTTTTAATTTCTAAAAATATATAAATTAATTATTATTATAAACAAATAAATAAATTTATAATTAATTTATTAAGAAGGTTAAGAGTCATATTTTTTAACTTTTAAATTTTGCAGGAAGGTTAAGAGTCATATTTTTTAACTTTTAAATTTTTAAATCTTTAAGAATCATTCAACCAGCAGCGATTTAAAATTAATTTTGCTAACCTGTCGTTGAGGGAGGGAATTGAAGAGGCCAATGCTCTCTCAGCTTTAAAAAGCTAATCATTCAACCAATAAACATAACCAAATAAGCCTTTTTTTTTTTTGACAATTCGATCTTGAAAATAACTATGATTTGAATAGCAACCGCAGAATTAAATATTAATATACATTAAATTGCAAGTAAGAGAAGAATCTCGTATTTCGAAAGAGATGAATTTGATGAAAATTATATATATCGAAAAAATTTAGCTTTTGAAAATGTTAATTTTGATTAGTTTAGGATAATTTGAATTATTTTAATTTACAAAATAAAATAGAGGAATTTACATAATATACGCTTTTTTAACTTTGGATTTCATTTTTATGGTGATAAATTTCATTTTACATTTTGATACTTTGTTTATTTTAATTTTACGGTTAATTTACTATTCTTTTGCATGTATACAGTGGGGCGTATTATTTTTTTTGTTATATACATAACAAAATATTTAGTTAATAATAATAATTAACTAAACATATTTCAATGTTTAGTTAATTTTTTTAATATAAATATTGGATAATAAATTATTATTATTATATTTTAAATTTTTTATTTAATAAAATTTTATTTATTAAATTAATTTTTATTTAATATCTATATATATTATTATTTAATATTATACAACTTGTCATAATTTCTTAATTTCTAAAATTAATTTTTAAATGTATATTAAAAATAATTTCTTTAAATATTAAATTAAATTTCATTAGATAAGTTTCACTTATATATTGTTAATCTCTTCAATTTTCTTTTTCTTTTTTTTTTAATTTTTATTGCATTTTAATTGTTATATATAGTTATAATATATAATTATTATATGTTTAATTATATGTGAGTAAATATTACATATAAGTAGATATATAAATAATAATATATTTGGATATATATTACAAAATAATAGTATACATAGGTATGTGTTACATATAACCATAAATATATGTGTTGATTAAAAAAATAATAGTATAACTATTTTATATATTTAATTATATATAGATATACATTACCTATAATTAGATATACAAAAAAAATATCATTATATATTATATATAACTATAAATATATGTTAATTTTGAAAATAATTGATTGGAGTATTAAGAAATGTATACTTATTATATATTAAAAGTTATATATTTTTTATATCAATAATTTATTTTTATCTTCTAAGATATTATTATTGTTTGTTGACATTATTTTATAAAAGACACTAGATATATGTAGTTATAGTTAGTATATACCTAAATATAATAAGAGATAATAGATGCATACTCATATTTTTTGTTTAAAATAATAGGTATATATAAGTATATGTTACATATACATTCATACACTAAGATATTACAACTGCGTATTGACATTCTTTTTTAAAAGATAATATATATAGTTATATATATATATATGTTATATATATGTAGGTATATGTGAGTATATATTACATATAACTAAATATACGGGGGTAAATATTGCAAAAAAATATAACAATATATATTACATATACATATGTATATATGAATATATATTAGTATATATCGGTATATGTTACATATACTTTAACTAACAATATATATTGGTATATGATATATATATATATTATAACTAAAGAATAATAATATAAGTTGATATATGTTAGTATATGTGGATATATATATTAATATATGTTACATATAACTAGATATATGTTGGTATATATTTTAAAAAATAACAATATATATTACATATAAATATATATATGTGGGTATATATTAGTATATATCGGAATATGTTACATATATTTTAACTAAAGAATAACAATGTATCTAAGGATATGTCGGTATATATAGGTATATGGAGATATATGTCGGTAGATATAATAGTGGGTAAATTTAGCTTATATTTTGCAATGATATTTAAACTTTTGTTGGGTGTTTATACTGATTATGATATGTTTTTTGCATAGAAAATAACTTAAAGAGGAACCAAGGAGAAAACAAATAAAATTGCAAGAACGCTGTTGGAAAAGAACTGTAAAGCGCCTCGGGTGTAATCTTTGGGCAAGGCTTGTACCCAAGAGTATCTGATACTTGAATATTGCATGGGCCAACTGCGAATCATAATTTGTTTAGGATATTTGAGATACAATTTTTGAGCAGAGTTCCAAGTATATTAGGACTTATTTATTTTCTTATTCAGTAGACATTAAAGAGAAATTTTATTAGGAGTTAAATTCTATTTTATTTGTAATTTCTTTTATTTTTATTTTTCTAATTAGGGTAGAAAACTAAATGGGTATTTAAGCCAATCTTTTAGCAGCCCTAAAGGGCTCTCTCTTTTCTCTTCTTCTTCTTCTGGTTACTGTGGACGATTTTGACAGCGGTCATAGATATATTTTTAGTTTTCTTTTCATCAAGCATGTATAACTAAATTCTATTCAGTTAAATAGGTAATCAAGGTTATCAATTTGCCAAAGATTTGTGAGATCTAATCAATTCTTTATTTGTTTTCTTTAAATTCAGTATTCATGTACCTTTTGTGGCTTATTACCAATTATTATTTTGCTAGTTAAATAATAGGACTCATTGCTTAATTGGTTGAATAACATATCGCCACTCAAAACTAAGAATCCATAATTGTTCTTTAGCTTTTGATATTTGTGGCAATTAGACATAGTTCTAAGAATATGCATGATTTAATCTAAATGAATTCCGCGGTAGAATTTATCAATTAGAATTAGGTTCTTCTAAATCTTAAAGCTGTTAGTGAGTTAAATTCTAGAAAGTCGTTCTTATAGGGTTATTCAATAACAATGGTAGTTATAAAGCGTCTCTTAACTAATTTTACAATCTAAGAAAGAATTGGCTAATGCGAGCGTCTCGGTTAGTTAGAACTAATTTACTGAAAAATTAAAGAAGAATTATTTTTTTGTATCAATGACCAAATCTAAGGATTGATACCAAGATTATTCCATTTGACTGAAATTCTTAACGTTGTTATTTTTCAAATTTAATTTGTTGCTGTTTATTTATTTTATTAGTTCTAAATTTCAGATATCAATTTATTTTTAATTTTCAATTATAAACTTTCCCCCTCATTCATTTTAGTTAAGTTTTATTTTATGTTTTCAAAGAAAATTAATTTAAATAATCAATTTTCTGATGATTTGACACCCTATTCATCGCTATTACAATTTTAATTTTGCCTAAGAATAGAATTTTTATTTTTGATGGATTCGACACCCATCAAGATAACTATTTTATATATTTATTTATATGTGGATATATATTACATATAATTAAATATACTAAAAAATAATAATATATGTTAGTATATGTTACCGAAAAGAGTATTATTTATAGGTATATGTAGATATATGTTACATATACTTTAATTAAATAATAATATATGTGGATATGTGGATATATATTATATATACTTTAACTAAAAAAATGATATTTATAGATATATGTGAATATATGTGACATATATTTTAACTAAAAATTGGTATATGTGGATATATATATATATATATATGTTATATATAGTTCAACTAAAAAATAGCATTTGTAAGTATATGTGAGGTATGTGTTATATATATTTTAATTAAAAAAATAGTATTTATAGATATATATAATTATATATTAATGAATTATATAATTATAATAATAATAATCTAAAGCGAATTAATAATCAAGTTGAATAATATAAAATTTTGGTTTATCTAAAGTGTTGATTTCATGATTAAATTTCAAAATAATAAATTTAAAAGTAATAATTAAACTTGAAATTAATAATTATAAGCCAAATGACAATAGCAGAGAATATATATAGGTATATGTTACATATAATTAGATATATAAAAAATAATAATAGTATATGTTAGTATATATTATATATAAATAGATATATATTGGTACATACTGTTAAAAAAATTAATAATAACAATATATGTTACATATATGTGAAAATATGTCGGTATATATTGATATATGTCACTACATGTTACATATACTCTAACTAAAAAATAGCAATATATGTCAGTATATGTGGATGTATATCGATATATGTTATATATAATAGATATATATATATATATATTACGTATATATAGGTATATATCGGTATATGTCAGTACATATTACATATAAAATTATATTTTTATAATTTTATATTAAAAAATATTTTTAAATAATTTTTACAGTATATATTAAAATTATTTTAAAAAATGAATTAAATAAAATATATTAATATAAATAAAAATTTAAAATTTATTTTTAAAATAAGAATATATGTGGATATATATGAGCATTTATTACATATAAGTAAAAATTTAATATAAAAATTTTTAATGTAATATTTTAAAATTTTATTTTTTAAAAAAATAAAAAAAATAAAAAAAGGTCATTGAATAAATAGTCATATTTTTATATTATGAGCACATACTTTAGAAGAAACAACAGTTGCCAATTACGGAACTTAAGCATATATTAACCTAACATAATTTATACTGTTTGTTTTATATATGTTATAAGCTAATGTATTTTTGCAAAAAAAAAAAATTAAATGCAGTATTTTTGAAAATAAATTTTTTTAGAGTAGTTTTGTAAATGTCCCAGTAAAATAATATTTTATAAGTAAACTTGAACATTTGTATTAGAATTAAAATTTTGGACTTTTGACAAAAACATAAAAATAATTAAAAATAATTTCAAATTTATCACATTTATAAAATATTTATTAAAATATCAAAATTTATAAAATATTTACGAAAATATCATATTTTTATTAGTTTACAAACAATTTACAAAGAGTTTATAACCAGTTTATTATAAATTTATAATGAGTTTATAAATTTTACACAGTTTATAATAAGTTTATTATGAATTTATAATAAAATAACTAAAATATCTCTTATAAAAAAATAAAAATTTTAAAAAATATGGGTGTCATTTTTTCTAAATTTTTAGTCAAATGATCATGGGACAAATCCATTCTCATGGGCCGCGCTCCCATTGTTTTAGCAGGATAATTTGTTACTACAAATATTATCAAAAGCTCTAAACTCAATAGCCCATTAACTTTTGATTTGTGAAGCCTAACAGGAGAGAGAAGACAATATCAAATTAAGAATTTACAGAATTAATTTTAAAAAGAAAAATTTATAAAAACATTGAATAGATAAAAATTTACAAAAAAAAATATTATATAAAAATATATGCAAAAACATGGTAAATATTGAGTTATGTCGTAAAAATAAAAATAAAAAATGATTATTTGTTTAAATTTAAAATTTTAAAATTATAAAGAAAATAATGCATATAATATTTAAAAATATAATATTTTTATGTTAATTCCTTTAAAATTAAAACTATAATCTACAAACAAAAGATAGAAAGGAAGTATATATATTGACCATCATATCTGCTCCTTTTAAAAAAACAAAAATTTCATATAATACTCATAATAAAATTGTTTACAGTAATTTCCAATCTCAATCCAGCTATTTAACCAAAAAAAAAAAAACTATAGTAATATAAAATTCTAAATTACTGGTAAATTTGTATGGGTTATATTCTGATATTCATACTGTGTGGTGTGCGATATTAATAAAAGATTCTATATATAATAATACACTTATTAATGCGGGTAAGATTTTTACGCTATTAATTAATAATATTAAATAAATTACATAATAGACTAATTATCTTTTAGAAAAAAATTAAATAATTTTTTATATAAAAAAAAATTATTTTTCCTAGAAATTCCTCCACCTAATTCAAGATTCAAATTAACTCAAAGTAAAGCACTAATTAACAACAATCTTTAAAAATTTACTAATATGGACTGACCCAGTTTTAGAAATTGAAATGAAATTAATGTTATAACAAAGCAATGAATGGCCATGTAGGGTAGAAAACAAACAGAAGGAATCCCCCAAAACACTCCACAATGATCCTTCTCAGTTCTCACTATTCCACTTGATTTTATATATTTATATATATATATATATATATAAAGAAATCTAATCATAATTAATTTTAAAAATTAATTTATTAATTAAATTTATTTTGTAATATAAAATATAATATATAAAAATAAATAAATTAAATATTTGACACCAGTGCCACCAGACAGTATTAAGTGTGGGGTTCAACTTCAAGTTGGGTGACAAAGGCAATGCATTCTTAATCATTTTGTTTATTTATTTATTTATTTACTTTTCTTTTTAGGTTTTTTTGCGCTCACCATGGAACTTCATTTCAATCTTCAACTTTAAGGCATTAACGTTCAAGTCTTTGACATTCTAAAAGTAAATAATAATAATAATAATAATAATAATAATTTATAATTTTGGAGTAATAATTATATATCAAGCTCGAACTTGTAATTGAATAATTATTGTTAAAAAAATAAATATTTAAAGAGACATTTTGAGTTTTTTACATGCTGATTTTGTTAAAATTAATGGATATTGATTTTTTTTAAAAAAATAAGTATAGAAAAATCACAATTTTAAAGCATTCCAATTTAATAAAATATAAAAGAAAAATCAATTTCTCTATCTTGTTTCTTGTTAATTTCAAATTTTATTTATATTTTAATTAATTAATTAATTAATTTTAATAAATAAAATAAGTGATATATGAGAAGTTTCAATTGAGACGATTTCAATGATAAAGACAAATGTTGATTTTGGCATAATTATTAATAATAGTAGAAAAATTATTATAATGCGTTTATTAGATTACTGGAAATATTGCTTACTTAAAATATATTTTATAGAAATATATTATTAGGAAAGATTGTATTATTATATTTAAAAAATGTAATAAAATACTGAAAGAGTAAATTAGAAAAAATATTAATTTATTTGGTCAAAATTTAATTTTTACCGAAAAAGTGTGAGCAATACGTAAACTATCATTATGATATCTCTTTCATATTTTTCTATATTCTAAAGTAAATATATAATTTTTTTAATATTAAATTTTTTAATCTCTATTTTCAGTAAAATATTTTTCTTACTATTCTCTATGTATAATATTTTATCAACTAGTTGGTAAAATTTAGTAAACTTATTATTTTATTTTACATAAATTATTTGTAAAAAAATATAAAATTATTGGTCAAATGAGATTATATAATCAATTTTTTCAGAATTTTGGTGCAACTAAACATATTATTAATGTGTTTTTTGTATACTAATATGAATATATTTTACAAAAGTATAATATTGAGATTATATTTTACTGAAAAATATTATATTATTATATTTAGAAGATATAATAAAATACTGAGAATATAGATTGAAAAAAAATATTAACTTGATTGGCTATAATTTAATTTTACTGAAAAAATTTAAACAATATATAAATTACATTTATAGTGTCTTTTTCTTATTTATTCGAGTCATGCATGAAATTTTATATTTAAAGTAAATGTATGATTATTATGATTGTCTTTTTTTTATATGAGATTCCTCAATCTCTTCCTCAGATGAAATATATTTTTTTTGTTTTGCTCTATGTAAAATATTTTACCAATTTGTTAATAAAATTAATTTTTTTTATCAAAATTAGTTAAATTTAATTGATAATATTTTATTTTATATATTATTTGTAAATAGATATCATATTATCAGTGAAATATAATTATGTAGCCAATTCTGAATTACATTGCAATCAAACACACTACTAATGAAATGAGAGGTTTTTTATTTTTTCTAATTTTTAGTAATTTATAAAAGAAAATTTTGCTGGACTTTAAACCTACTATGTTATCAACATGGACGACCTCATTTACTCTAATATTGAGCAACTTCAGTCAATTATATATTTTTCAGATATTAATTTAATTTAGACTTAGGCATCCAAATATAGAAGTTGAGATAACCTACGATTTGATACATTAATTACAAACTTAGTCTTAGCATATGATACGAAATATTTTTACCTTAGTATATGTAAAATTTTTTATATATGTGATATTCTTTCTCTTAATGAATTTCAAATACATAAAATAATAGAGGAAAAAACTAGATTTATTTGTGATTCCTATAACAATCTGATTTTAGCATACTGAAAATAAATGTTTGATGCACTGTGTACTGATATAATTAAAGCTTCAAAATACAACAAACATATAATATTCCAAAGCAATATGCTGATTTGATTTTTTTTTCCCAATCTTTTAATTGTTTCTTTTATGATTTGTGTTGTTGATTTTGAAATAAGAAAGCCAATAAATGAAAATAAATTTTCATTTTCTAGTAAAATCACCATTTGTTATAAAATATATATATATACATATTATAAGTAAATAATATTATATATATTTCTTTTTTTTCAATTTAGAAGTCAACTAAACGTAAAATAATATTCTATTATAAAACTAAAATTTAACACTTAATATTTCTAAACAGCCTTGCGTATATAAAATGGAGAAAAAGAAAAGCAGAAATGGGTAATTTTTATGGGGATTCCAATCGCTGTCGCTTGTGAAGAAAAGCAACTTTCAAAATTGTTCATTTCCAATTTTAAAACAACTCAAACAGCGCCTCCTGACCGGCAAAGTTAGCATTATTCAAAATGAATGATGGCTGATGGGCATGCCAATGCCCCATATATATATACACACCGGCAAAACCTTTTTTCTATTTTTAGGGCAAACACATGATCATCTTTATAAACGTTACAACCTTTTTAGTTTTCTTCCATTTTTCATGAGTCTTTGATTTAATGTTTTTCTCTTTCCGTCATATTCCAGTTTTTAATTTTCTAGTTTCGCCATTACTTGATTGAAGTAATGGCGAAACTGGAAAATTAAAAACTGGAATATGACGGAAAGAGAAAAGCATTAAATCAAAGGCTCATGAAAAATCGAAGAAAACTAAAAAATAAGTCAATAAAAACTAAAGAATTATCGCCATCATAGAGATTTATCGAGTCCTCTAACCTCCCTTAATTGCGCCTATAGCATGCTCTCATCAACCATCAATGAAGCTCAAAGTTTATTAAGAATAATTCCCTCAATTATTGGAGAAGCTAAACTCTAAAAGGATATGGGAGCTACTCTTAGGCAAATGACCATTTCTCTAAGTTGCTCATAATTAATATCCGATTTAGAAGAAATAAAATTTATACAATTTTGTAAAATTTATTTTAAATTTTAAAAAATAATAAATATTTATTTTAATTTATAAATTTAAATATGATTAAGAAGTCCCATTTAAAATATATGAAATAAAAATAATTCAATCACGAATTTATTCAAAAATATGAAAATATATATTTTAATATCAAACTTCCATTAAAAAAGTGAAACTTCTTTTATTTAGCTGAATTTTAATTATTGTTAATATAGAAAAATTACTATTTATAATTTTCAATTTCCATTACACAGAAAAACCTAAAAAAATATATATTACTCGAAAAAATTTAAAAATTTGACGTCGGTTCTCACAAAGTGGGTCTGGGCAACATAAACCAGTAGGATTTGGAGTGGAGCCCATAAAAAATATTTTTGCAGTATCCCTTAATTTGAAGGGTATATATTAATTACTATGATTTAGGGTGCCTCACGCTTCAGTGGGTTCATGGAAATCTGACACTAAACACCCCTTCAAGGAAAGGGATGGCCACTGGCCCTTATTATTGCCATTTGCGACTACTCAGCTTGCTTTAATTGGGTCTCTTTTGTTTTTATTTATTTTTAAACCAAATAAAATAAAATAAAAATTAGGCATGCTTCGTGGCCTAAAAATTTTTATATGAACTCATCACAAATTAAGTAGGGTGATCTTTACTGGGGCCAGAAGAGATCAAATCCATTGAAAGGGCCCTGTGAGTCCCTCCATTGGCAAATTTTAGTAATAATTTAACATCCTTTATATATATGATAAAAATATGTTTATTTTCAAAAAATAATTTATTATTATATTTGAGTATTAATTTTACTATTTCAAACAAGTTTTATTAATTGAAATTAAATTAATAGTTGTTCTTGTTTTATAAAAAAAATAATCTTTATCGATTAATATCATTCAGATACTTAATTATTGAAGTGATTAATATAGAAAAAAATGGTATCTCTTAACATTAATAGTTGATGAATAAGAATTATAAAATATTTTAAATTAGAATATCAACATTTAATTGAAACTTAAATCAATTGTTGGAACAGCATTTTGTTTTTAATTTAACAACAGCAAAACAAACAAATAAATAAACAAACAAATAAAGTGGTAATAGCATTTGTTTTTCCATTAAAATATAAAACTAGCTCAATCTCCTCTCTTGTTGTGTTTCGTTTATTTTATTTTATTTTTACAAAATTTTCAGTTGAAAATTTGTTTCAGAAAATGAAAATTTAGTTTTACAAAGTTTTTAGTTTTACTTTCACAAAACTGGCTCAGAAACTTATTGATAAATAAAACAATCAATGCGAAATGGATTTCAATGGTATTTTATATTCAAAATTCACTGAAAACTGAAGAAAATTTTGTAAAATAAAATTGGTTGATTGATGTTTGTATAACCTAATAAACTATTAACAAAACCATTAACAATCTTTATATATATATATATATATATATATATTTGTTCCTCTGTCACTGTCAACTACAAAGTCAAACTTTTGCAAAATTAAAAATATCATTTTTGTAACTTTCCCAAGTCTTTTCAATATATTTATGAAACTTTTAATCAAATTATATTGAAGATGCTTATAATAATACTAAAGAGCTATGCATTTAATTTATAGTTTAAATTCAATTAAAAAATATTTATAACGTTTGAGCCTCAATATTTGTATGATTACTATGATAATCCAAAATTTAATTTGGTGATGACATAAAATATGTAATAATAATAATAATAATAATAATAATAATAATAAAGTTAGGTGGCTCGGCATAAATATATATCAAGAGAAAAATTAAAATATAATTCACTATTTAAATTAAAAATTATAAAATTAAAAAAATAATACATAAACTTAAATCCAAATTCATCAATGTGCTCACTACCCTCAAAATAAAATTGAAATTATATCACTCTCAATTGGTTTTTTCTCCCCAACTTATATAATGGACAACACCTAATTGAATGTTTGAAATGAAGTTATAAAATCTATAATATACTAATTTTATTTATAATATTACTCATTATTAATTCTAACTCAATAAAAAATTTTAATTAATTAAAAATAATATTCAAATAATAATTCTATTTTATATAGGAAATAACCATCCAATTCAAACATTTCTTCTATAAAAAATAGTTCTTCCTAACTCCATAAGAATTTTGAGTCGCAATTTTAGTTACTAAAAATATAATTACATGATTTTCATTATTGAATATTATTTTACCTTTTAATGTTTATTAAAAAATATTTAAACAATTACTACTAAGAGTTGACATAATTTGTGATCTTATTATATTAAGAGATAAATATTTAGTTATTAAATTATTCATTTAATAATTAAATGAAAGATAAAAAATACAAGGAAGTCCCTATTTTTTTTTATCACTTTTATAAATTGCAATTTAAGATCCAAAAATTTAAAAATTACATCAATATTCTTATATTGACATATATTATATATTTATCCCAAATTACAACACATTAATTTACTATTTTAATAAATGATTAATATGTTAAATTTTTATTATACTTATATTGAGTATTATTTATTAAAATATTTAATAAATATATCTCATATTAAAATAATAGTATAATAGAAAAATTATATATAAATATATATTTTTAATAAAAATAATTAATTTTTTATTTTTTATAAAATTAAAAGTGTAAACATGGGATAAAAGAATTATTATACTTGTAATTTTAAAAATAATTCAATTGTCATTAATTAATAAATAATAATAATGATAATGATAGCAATAGTGATACTTGAGGAAATAATTGCAAGACTAGGTCCATAGCATATATAATCGAGCAACCTTCTGGAAGAGTGAAGCCTATATATTTATATTAATACAATAAATTACTCATAATACTTGAAATAAATAAAAAGATAAAATGTAATAATTAGTAATAATTATTATCAACTGTGATTAATAAATTTCTAAAGATAAATATTTAAATAATTAAGTACTATCTTTTTAGTCTATGTAGATAAGCTTAAACAAGGGAGTTGGAATAGGTCTGCGTGCTTACGATTTTCTTGTAGTCTTCCAGACCACAAGACCCAAACTAAAATGTCTTTAAAGTCAGCAACTTTTACAAATTAACAATAATCTTAATATTAAATACTTCGAATATTTGATGTTCCTAATTTGATTTTTTTTCCATTTTAACTAAAAATGGATGAAAAAAAATCAATTTTAAGAATAATGAGCGCATTGGTAAATTTAAAAATACTTCAGCTGTTCATGATTTTCATTTCGTATTGAATATTTATATTTCAAAAAAATTTCAATTTTAAAAAATTTAATTTCTTTTAATTAAACTTAAGAATACGTTCATATTATCAAATCTTTTGACATTATCATTATGCATTTCAATTTTTAATTTTTTTTTATTTTTGAATTACAATTTATCTTTAAATTATTATATTTTTTATTAATTATATATAAGAGAGAGAAAGACACGTAAAGTTTGATTTTAAAATATAAATGATACAAGTATATTCTAACCATTTTAAAATATACCTAAATAGTATTATATTTAAAAAAATTATATATTCATAAATAATATAAAAGTGCAAGTTAAAAAATAACCTAAGTCACATGTAATACACATTCAAAATATTTGCTAGTAAATTCTAAAATAGGTTAATTTATTATTACTGCTATATATGATTATTTGGCAATACTAGATTGTCCTCCTCTAATCTAAAATAATAAATTTATATAATATATTTGTAAGGATAATTTATAAAAAAATATCTTGTAATTATAAATATATACTTTAATGACAAAAAAAATAATGTTAAAACAAATAATAATTAAAAAGAAAAATAAACTGAATGAAGATAATATTTTGCAAGATTTTATTTTTCCTAAAAATTTCAACTGGCAAACATCGTAACGTAATCAAATCGAACAAGAACAAAAGTCAAAATATATTTATACAGTGTTTGGGTTCTCTTGGATTTCGAGTTCGACAAATGCTGTATTATTATTTATTAACACTACGGTATATTTCCAAGAAACAGACCACCAAGAAAATAAAAATTACAAAAAAATATTTCTTTCCACTTGTCTTTATAATTCAGTAATTATTTAAAAAATTATTTTTTTATTATATTCAGATTAAATATAATATATTTTTAAATTATTTTTAATAATATTTATAATTATTATAAAAATATATATATTAAATAAAAATATAATAATAAAATAATAATTTTATTTATAATAAATAAATTATAATTTAATAGACTGTAAAACTATAAGACCGAAAAAATACTGTTTTCTAGTTTAAATAGAATTTAATTATTGCTAAAAAAAAATCAGAATTACATCCGTTTTATATCAGGAGTCGAAGTTAGTGTTGAATTCTGATTTCGTATAATAATGAGATATAATGGTTGAAGAAGCCTAGAAATGAAAGAGTGTACCAAGAACAAGAAAAGAGAAGTTGCTAGACGCCTACTGTTTTGGGTTCTTTGAAAATCAATTTGTCTTTGTTTTCCACGCGGCCTTAATCAAAATTAGCTCTTAACTCAGCCAAGTTCTGTTTGGCCTTTTTCTATTGCTTTCCTCTTCTCCATCTGGCCTATTCTGCAAAATGGGGTTCATAGGTAGAACTAGATTTTGAGAGAGAGAGAGAGAGAGAGAGAGCTTTATAGCTCTGTTTTTATTTATACTTTCACTTTACCTTACTGGTTTTTCTCTCAGTTTAGCTCCTGGAAGCTGGAACAAAAGCAATGGCACAATATATCTATTTACTCAACAATGTACTCTCTGGTTCCTTTCTTTTTGTTTCTATTTTGTTTTTTCTTTTGAAAGATTGGAAATTTTTTTGTTTTGTTATCTGGGTATGAGATATTTCTAGCTTCTGTCGTCAAGGATAACACTTTTCTGGTTCTTTTGTTTCTTGTAATTTTTGGAATTCAAAAAGTTCAATTATTTGTTCCATTTTTGTGAGAAATTGATGGGTATTGAAGATTAGGCGAACTGGGTTCGTAGAATTCTATTTGGCATAGCACTTTGTATGTTCTGATCTGGATTTCATAATTGGTTTTTTTATAGTGTTTTGCATTTGTCATTCCTGAGCTTACACTTAGCTTACTGGTTACAAATCCACTGTGTGTGTTTTTCTTTTTAGTAAAGGTCTTGCCTTTTGTGGCCATTTGGATTTTGTTTGAGGTTCTTTAATTTTTATATTTTCTTTGTTCTTCTGTTCCTAGTGGACTCTTTTAACTTGAAACTTCTCTGCATATGTCTAATTTAGTTCAGATTAGGATTTTGGTTTGGGTTTCATTTCAATAATTTCTTTTTCACAAATTTGTTTGGCACTATTTCTCTTATTAGTAACATGTATATTTTCTGTGTTTTGCAGGATACAATAATCATAAAGACTCCTAAAAAATCTCCCATTTTGTTAAGAATGATAGTTTTAGTATTTGCTATGGTCTGTGGTGTTTATATCTGTTCAGTCTGTTTGAAGCAGATAAGCACTCATAGTAAAATTAAAATTGAAGATATTCAAGTTATTGAAAAGCCATCTTTTGATAATGAATCCAAGCAAATGCAAATTTCTATTGTTCATTTCCCACATCCTGAAACTTTTAGCAGGTAATTGATAGTTTCTGCATTTGTTTTTTAACTGGGACTTCACTAAGATTTGCCTAAGTCACTTTTTTTTTTTGGTATACTTTCAGGGCTGAATGTGTGCATAATCCTGTGAGATACTTTGCAATATTGTCAATGCAAAGATCCGGGAGTGGATGGTTTGAGACCTTGTTAAATAGTCATGTCAATGTAAGTTCAAATGGAGAAATATTTTCTGTTTTGGATAGGAGGAGAAATGTTTCTTCAATTATAAAGACTCTAGACAAAGTTTACAATTTGGACTGGTTGAGTAGTGCTTCTAAGAATGAATGTTCAGGAGCTGTTGGCTTCAAGTGGATGCTTAATCAGGTAACTGAAGTGTTCAAATGCGGGCTAATATTTACTTTTTTATTTTAACTTTTCTGCTTGTTGGCAACTAAAAGATTCCTGGCAGTGGAAGTGTTGAGATACTAGAGTTACTATAAAGTTACTGTATATCCTAGTCCAAAAATCAGAACAGGTTTTGGTCTTTTCTTTTTTCTGGATGGTGTATGCAACCCTAAAGACAGTTTCACTTTCAGTATATTAGAAAAGCTTTAGTTTTGGGGATCTGCATAGTAGGTTGCAAAACAGACTTGACAGACGTCTGTTATTTTTTCAGACTCTTAAAAAAGCGTAGTTTGTATTGTTTATTCTAGCCATATTTATGTCCAATGTATCGTGAGTTGCTAGAAGCTTATCATTGATAACAATGAAAGTAACAAGAGTGGCAGTTAGCACAACTGATATAGAGATTTTAGTTTTCTATAGAAGAGTGCTATTCTGTAATGATCCCTGCCCTAACCAAAATGACGCTTCTTTTCTTCTTTTTTCAGCTTTGTATTGGTTTTACAATAAACTACACTGATTTAAACATACATAAGATAGTAGTCAGTTCATTCTTTGAAGGGTTGTCATCTAATTGTATTTTGGCACTGATTTTGATTTGTGGATATCAATTGGTTCACAGTAGGCTGCACTGTGGCTTTGTGAATTCTGTTTCTCTAGTGTTTCTTTTTGACCTAAGTTTCTGTATGATATAATATGGAACATTAATGTGAAGATACACTTGTTCTTTAAACCAATAAAAAATTATGGTCTTTATTGTTCTTAATCCTTTACTTGTCACATTTAGGTAGCATCTGAACAAAAACTTTTGGCATTTTAAGATGGACCAACAGTTTTTCTAGTTTACTCTATCTTGGTTAGCAGTTGTTTGAGGGCACCTTGAGATAACATTGTAACTTTAGGGACAACGATCACTATAAGTTGGTAAAACAGTCTTTCATGGTTAAACAAAAAGGTGTTTTTTTATTTTTTATTTTTTATTTTTTATTTTTCATTTTATTTTTTTAACATTATGATATTAACCACTTAAAGAAGAGGAATTTTCATCGTTACACTTGGCCACACTGTTATATAGGTAAACCTACGGTTACACTTGGCCTCACTTTGCAAAAGCATTCATCTTTGTTCTGTATCTCTTGTTTGAACTTAAATGTGACTTTTTTACTATAAAAGAAGGGAAAAAATTAATGAAAATCATTTGTTCCTAATTAGAAAGGCAGAGTAAGTATAATGAGGATATGAACATTAGGTAGAAGAAGTTTCTCTTTGCAGTCTATTATAGGATTTAAGTAGGTCCTGCCAATTTTAATTTTTCTTCTGCTTGAAAAAGAGGCTAACTGTTAGCCTGTCATGGCTTGTGCAGGGATTAATGGAGCACCATAAAGAAATAGTAGAATACTTCAATAATAGGGGTGTGTCTGCAATTTTTCTGTTCCGAAGAAATCTTCTGCGCCGGATGGTTTCAGTTCTTGCCAATTCCTATGATCGGCATGCTAAGCTACTGAATGGAACCCACAAGTCTCATGTTCATTCAACAGAAGAGGTCAGTGTATCCTTTCCTGCCTTTGACTCTCTCTCATTCTCTTTCTTGCATACACATGAAATTTAAGTTTTAATTGTAATGTTGTAGGCTGAAACCCTTTCAAGATACAAGCCTACAATCAATTCCTTATTACTAATAGCTGATCTAAAAGAGGCAGAGGTAACAGCTGCCAGGGCTTTAGAATACTTCAATAGCACTCGGCACATGATTTTGTATTACGAGGATCTTGTAAAAAACCGCACAGTAAGTTGCTATGATTCTCCTGTGATTCTGAACAATCATAGTTTTCAAGAACCTATTAAATAAGCATATGGAATCATACTCCATAATTTGGGAGCATGATATGTTTTGTTTAATGTGTTTCCACATTCACAGTCCCTATAACTAAATTATTCCTTAAAGTTCCATTTAGTTAAAATATTTCAAAAGCCATTTCAAGCTTATGCTAATTTAACAACATTCATCTTATGCTAATTTAACAACATTCATCTATATGTGCCGTAATTCTGAAACCCCACGTTTTCTTTGGTTGCATGAAATGGCTTCCAAAATAAACCTTTTTTAGTGAATATTATCTACTGTATAAATTGCAAGGTTATGATAGTGCTGCAACTGTTGATAGTGATGTGAATTGCAAGTCTTATTGCACTTTATTCCTACTCAATGCAGATAGTCAAGAATGTTCAAGAATATCTGGGGCTTCCACTAATGCAGTTAACAAGCCGACAAGTCAAAATACATAAAGGTCTATTGTCAGACCATATTGAGAACTGGAATGATGTGAAGAAGACACTAACTGGAACAGAATTTGAAAGTTTCCTTCGGGCCGACTATTGAATTTTGCGAGTCTGCTAACCTGTAGAATGGTGCGTGTGAATACTGCTTCAACTAATTTGTCACAGAGGAGCTGCAATGATAGAAGTCTTATGCATGCAACCTTAAGGCTGCATGTTCTAGACTTGTGAATGGTAACTTCATGCAGCTGAAGGATTTGGATATTGCCTTCAAATGCATCCTTACATAGCTCAGTTTTGGTGCGACAGTAACTAGGTAATGTCCAAGCTGACAAGATAGTGGTTTTCTGATTTTTTCTCATTTAAAAGTTGACCAAGTCAGTTTAGATCTAGCGATGCGCCAGTTAGAAAAACCGAACAATTTAGAGTAGATATAGCTAAGAGAGGCAGAGGTAGGCCTAAACTGACTTGGTCAAAAGTGGTCCAAAATGATCTTATGATGTTACATCTATCAGAAGAGATAACCTTAAATCGTATTGAGTGGAAAAGAAGAATCCATATAGCCGACTCCAATTGACTTGGGATTAAGGTTTTGTTGTTGTTGTTGTAAAAGTTGACTATAAAGTGTTCTTTAATTTCTTGATCATCTTTTGGTTGATCATGTCTTTTGGCTTTGGCCTTTGATTTTCATGATCATCTTCTGGTTGATCATATTTGGAAACCTTGTAAATGGCAGCTAATCAAATTCCAAGCAAATATGAGAAATTGTTTCAGCATTATTGTTCCTCTCCCTTCTTCTGGTTTACTCTCTCTGTATTTTGATCATGGTGATTTTCTCCCTAGCTGCAGTCCATAGATGGAAGGGACTTGAATATCCAAACTTATAAGTTTGAAAATGAACCAGCAAAAAACCTTGTTGAGCATTTTAATGTGCATAGCCAAGTCCCTGATGCTAAAGATAGTCCACGCTATATATCAAGGGGTTGGTGCCCTTGTTGATGAGCCACATTCATCACACCCAATTGCAGGCCATTTGAATGTATTCAGGCCTACTGCCCCAGGTCACAGTCCTGGCGCTGGCTATTGAAAAATTAGATCCAAGCTAAGTTTGTAAATGAGATCCATCGTCCGCTTGAATCCTTAATATAACATAATAAATAAAAAGAGTACTAAATTTGAGGAAGATTGCATATTTAGATACTATATAATATTGTTTAAACATATTTATAATTAGGAGTGTTCAAAAAATTCGTGGCTTAAACAATTCAGCTCGAAAATTATTTAGGGTTGGACTTTGGAATTGAAGGCTAGACCCAAGCTTTGGTTGAGTCGAGCCTCGGGTTATATTTCAAAATTCTCGGGCCGGGTTGAATTTTGATTTTATTTTTTTAAAATAATCTTATAGTAAACATAGGATTGTAAATAAACTAAGCTATCCGAGTTCGGCTTGGGTCTCGGCTTAGTAAAAGTTCGTTCATGTTTGAGCTCGAACTACTTACTTGTTAAATGAGTCAAGCTCAAGCTATGAAAGACTTCTCGTTAGCTTTCGATTTAGCTTATTTAAAAAGTTCGTGAGTTAAGCTCGTAAGTTAGCTCATTTAGTATATTAAATTAAAAAATATATAATTTAATATATATATAGGTGAATATATTAATTTTTTTAATTAATTTAATTTATATAATTTATTAATATATGATATATGTGATAAATAAATTAAATAATACACAATATAAAATAGCTTGGTAATTTATAGTAAAATATAAAATTATAGTAATACAATATTTTATTTTTGTTAATATATAATTATAATGTTAATCTTTCATAAAAATATAATTTTAGCATTTTTTTTAATGAAATTTTAGAAAAAATAAATGAAAAATAAAAACTAAAATAATTTTATTGAGTTCGTTAAATTTATTTAAATCAAACTTGAGTTTAAGCTCGAGATATATGATATATAAGCTGGCTCGATACAAGCTAGGATTCTGCTCGAGTTCGATTCAAGTTCGAATTCGAATTCGAATTCAACTATTTTATAATGAGCCGAGCTTTAGCTTTTCAAATATCGGTTCGGTTCGATTACAACCCTAACTAAACAACTAACTAATTAAGCACATTAGTCCAAAACTAAAATAACTTCAAACTTTATCATAAATAAGTTAAAATTTGATTTTTTAATTTAAAAAAATTATGAAGTTTATATGAATTTTAATTATTAAAATGGCTAGTAGCCACTAAAAAAAATTAAACTAAAATTAAAAATGGTGATACAGTGTGTGAAATTAAAATAATAATTTTCAAAAAAAAAATTATAAGTTGGGCCCGGTTTAGCCCGAATAGGCCTGGCTCGACCGAGCTTGGGGTTGGGCCATGGGCTAGTATATATAGCCCGAGAATTTTTAGGGCCGGGCTATGAGTAGAGATGAAACTCGACCCTGCTCTATCCAAGAATACTCCTATTTATAATCAAGTTGGGAATGAGAATGAACGGAAAATGAGGGAAAGTATTGGAAATGTTAAATGCATTAAGAAATAATGTATTGTAAATATTATTAATTTTAAAAGAATTTTGTGAAATATAATCAAATTTCAAAGAATTGAAAATGTAAAATTTTAAATAGATGTTCAATTATGGCAAATAAGAAATATGAATTTATATATAAATTTTATGAAATTCATTTACATAAAACTACTCCTACATTAATTTTAATTTGCAATGTAAATGTATACAAAATATTCCATTGAAATAATAAATAATAGTATTTTGAAATATATTTAAGAAAATTAATATCAGAGAGACTTTGACTATTTTATAAAAATGTATAATAAAATTACAATAATTAATAGTAAATTTATATACATTATCATATATAATAAACTTATAATAAATTTTGTATATATTATGTGAATTTTGTAAACTTATAAATTGATTAAAATTTTTTTGATATATTTAATAATATTTTTCTAATTTGGTAAATTTATAATATTTTGAATTTCTTTAGCAACAATATCTTTTAGAGAAAATTACATTGTATGTCAATTTTTAACTCATTCTTTTTTTTTTCAAAAAAAATTTCATTGTTTTGGTATATTTTTAATATATCAAATGTATATTAAGTGTATATCTTTGAAAGTGGAGTAAATATTTATATACTAAATATACATTAGATATAGGGATTTAATCTAAAAAATATTTTTTTATAAGAAGTTAATATTTTTTAGACTTTATTAATTTTAAATGAACTCTTTTTGACCCTTAATTTTAGATAAGGATGGTAGTGAGGCGATGAATTCATACCTTCTGTGGGAATTTGCCCGAAACAAGGCATAGATTTTTCAAATTTTTTAATATTACTTCACATAAAGTCAATAATATTACATAATAACCCTAGTAGCCTAGATAGCCCTTATCGGATTTAACAACCTACTAATAATTAGGGTTGTACACGGATCAGGTTAGTTTAAATTTAGACCTTGCCCGCAACCCGTAGCCAAAAAAGTGAGGCTCAAAGCCCAACCAAGTGGCCCGGGCTACTTTGGCCGCTCGAGCCACTTAGACCATATATTTGGGCGGTCCAAAATATTATATATATATTTTTAATTATTAGTATTATAATTTTTATTGAATTGTCTTATATTTTACATATTATTTTAAGTTATTATTTATAAATGTAATTATATATAAATATATATATAATTATTTATAAATGTTAATATAATTATTTAAAAATAATTAATTTCATTTTTTTAAATACCTTAGGCAGGGCCATTGCCTGAGGTGGCATCGGGCTTCACCATCAAGCTCAAAGCCTAGCCCATATTTTTTGAACCCTGCCCAATCCGGTTGGGCCATTTGGGGAGATGAGCCACATGTACAACCCTACTAACAACTCATACTAGTCTCCAATAATACACAATATTTCTTCATATAAAATTCACAACACTCTATTTAAGTTGTCATGAATTTAGAACTTAAAATCAAAGAATAAACAAATGAGGAGATTAAAACTCGTGAAGAAATAAAATAAAATAAACCATTGAACACATTTAAATTGGCTATTTCCTTAAAAATATTTAAAATATAGATGTATTCGTTTTTAAAATCACCTATTTCCTTATAAATCTCAAGTTTAAAAGAAAAAATATATATAATTTACTAAAATTTTATATTAGAGAAACTTGAATGAATGGTGAATGAAAAAAAATAATTGAAGTTACAGAGAAATGGAGTGGAACGCTGGATTTTACAATCAAATGAAAAAAGAGAGAAGAGATGCGATGGAGAAAAGAAGTAAGAGAAAAGGAAAAAAAGAGAGAGAAAACGATAAATGTTTTTTTTAGGGTTAAGGATATTAAGGTAAAAAAGAGCATATTTAATATTAATAGAGTCTAAAATATATTAATTTCTTGTAAAGAGATATTTTATAGGTTAAATCCCTTAGATATATAGCTCCAAAAAAAATTTTGAAAAATGATATTTTTAAAAGTAAAAAAGAAAAGTAAATATTTTTAAAAATAATTTTTTTAGTATTATTTTTGGAGAAATCCTTATATTTTATTGATTTTAGGCCTAATCTTTAAAAATATACTGATAAAATTACACCATATACGCTATTTTAACATTTTTTTATTTTTACTTTTTCTTAAATTTTAATTTTTAAAAATATTACTATTTATTTTTTTCATTTATTTTCCATTTTTTCATGTCAAGACTATCCAACTAATGACATAATAATAATTTTTGAGGTGGATTTGCATAAAAATAATTATTAAAAACTATACTTTTTAAAAAATAAAAATATATAAATGAATATCATATATTAATTATATAAATATTAAATTAAATAATCATAATAAATAATATTTATAAAATTTAAATTTGTTATAAACATAAAATCAACTTAAAATTAAAGCTTAAAATTAATTTTTTTTAACTTAAAATCAAGCAAAATTAGTGATTGATTAGATAATTCTATGCAATTAAACTTTCATTTTTCTTCTATTTCAGACATTTACAAATCACAATTTTTTTCACTATTTTAGTTCTATACATTTTATACACATTCACAATAATTTTTAAATAATATTAACTTGAAAAGATTAAAATAAAATGGAAAAAAGGGCCAATATAATGACCTTAGAAACTAGAAAGTGTCGACGATGTAATATTTTATAAGAACTTGGTTTACAATTTGAAAGTTTAGATTGAAAGGTAAAATAATGATGTAATAATTTTCAAATAAAATTATTGCTCTTATTTATGATAGAAAAAAAAAGAAGAAAAAAATTTTGAACTAAGTTTACTAATCTTATAATTTTAGATAATTTTTAATTTATCATTTAGTTTCACAACTATTAAAATTAGAACTCTTTCAAAATAATTACTTGAAATAAATGATATAATTTTATTATATAATTTTTTAATATACATTCTTATCATGCCACCCTTTTAAAATGTAAAAAGTAAAAATTAAAAACGCTCTACTTGTTAGAAATTAAATTTATATGTAGTTTGATTTAGAAGTGGAACTAGAGGGGGTCATGAGAGATCGTCCTAACCATGGCCATGGTTCGGTTAACAGGAATTGCCGGTTCAGAATCGTCGGTTTTGGTTCATAATTTTTGTGAACCTTAATCTTAACCGGTAAGAGCCGGTTCAGTTACGGTTCAGGCCCTTAAAAATTGGTCCGGTTCCAATTTCGATTTCGATTTGAACCACAGGTTCAAATCAATTTTTTTAAAAAAATATATTTAAAAGAAAATACTATTGTTGATATATAATAATATTTTTTATGAGATTAAACACCACTTATAAATTAATAATATTATTTAAGTTAAATCAAATAATATTATTTATAAATATTTAATATTACAATTAAAGTATAAAGAAAAAATTGAAAAAATGTTTGAACATAATTATTAAAAATCAATTAACTATATAAAATATAAATATTTAATATTACATTTGAAATATTCAATAAATATAAATAATGTGCCATGGACTTGTCAATTTACTTCTTTACTCATCATCCAAAATATTAATATATTATTGTAAAATTTACTCATCATCACTTATATTATAAAATGACTAGAACTTATCATTTTAATATAATAATAATAATAATAATAATAATAATAATAATAATAATAATGATGATATTTTTTAACAATGATAACAATAACGATAACAATTACTAATAATAATAATAACAAAATAATAATAATTAACAAACAATAAATATTACTAGCAATAATAATAAATAATAATAAGAATAAATAATAAATACTAATAAATACTAATAAAATAATAATAATTAACAATAAACACTAATAAATACTAATAAATACTAATAAAATAATAATAATTAACAATAAACACTAATAAATACTAATAATAAAAAAAATAATAATAATTAACAATAAACAATAAATATTACTAACAATAACAATAAATAATAATAACAATAAATAATAAATAATAAATATTACTAATAATAATAAATAACAGTAACAAATAATAATAATAAGAATTTAAGAGAGTAGAAATTAGAAAATTGATGGTTGAAGAATTTAGAGTTAAATTAGATAATTAAAATTTGATTATTGAGAGAAATTGTGTAAAAATTAAAAAATGAATTAAAAAGATAGTGTGTTTATAGATTTTTTGAATTTTTTATTTTCATGAAATATTCTTATTTTTTTTTTAATTTTGCGGTTTTGAACCGGAACCGCTGGTTCGATTCCAGTTCAAATATTTTAGAATCTGAACTGAAACTTTAAATGAAGGTTCTGATTCCTGTTCTGAACCTTTAATTACGGTTCGGTTCATTGAACCGAACCATAATCGCCGGTCCGATTTAACAGTTCAACAAAACCGTGGTCATGCTTAGATCGTCCCACCCCATTCCCTCCCCTCCCTCCAATATATATATATATATATATATATAATTTTGAATAATTTTTGAATATATAATATAATATAATAATATATATAGTTATATACATAATAATTTTATATCCTTTTAAAATATTTTAAAATTATATTTATAAAATTATATACTTTTAAATTTAAATTATATAAAATTAAAAATATATATATAATTACACCATTTTTTATAAAATTATATACTTTTAATATATCCTTTTAAATTATATTTATAATTATATATTAATAATTTTTTAGATATTAATTTTTTAATTTTTAATAAAATCTTATAAATAAATTATTAGATTCAAGAATTAAATGAAAAAATATATAAAAAATTTAATAAAATTTTAGAATTTAATAAATAATATAAAATTTTAATAGAATTTTTTAATAAAAATTTATAACGAAAATCTAAATTTCCCTATAATTTTAAATATTCAATTTTATTTTCAATTCTCCTATAATTATTTTATATAAAAAATTACTTCTCCTTCATCCAGTTTCTAGTTCTGCCATTATATCAATAACAATGAAAAAAGCAAACTTTTTTAGAAAAAAAACTTTTATTTCCATATAATATACACAGACATATAAATAATATATATAATACACATATAACATATATACAATATTTTTTTTTCAGAAGAAAACGTAATTGTTTAATTTAAAAACCAGCACCAGCGATGGACGACTGGATGTATGGTAGTTAAATCAAACAACCCGCTGTTTTATTAAAATAAACAAATTATTGATAGCGTATATATGAGCCCATACAATCAGATAACAAAACGCTTCTTAAAAATCTTGGCAAGGAAATAAATGAATGAAACTAACAGTTGGCATTGTGCAAGCGAGCATAAAGGGCAAAATAATGGGCGGACTGATTTCCTTCTCGGTAGATGTGTTGAAGTGAGAATGAAGAGGCTATGAAGATTTCTTTTGTTTTCCACAGAAGCGAAGCAGGATGAACAGGTTGGGAGGAAGAGAGGATCTCCACTAGTGCTTTAGAATCGGTTTCCACTTGGAGATTTGTAAACCCAGCATTCATGCACCATCGAATAGCCATTTGAAGAGCAAGGGCTTCCGCATTAAGAGCATCAGGAGCTTGAAATACAAAAGACATACCGTGAAGAAAATGACCGATGTGTGATCGGAGAACTGCTCCTCCCGAAGACATATTTGCAGTGAATGAAGCATCTATGTTCAACTTAATAAAGTTTGGAGGCAGCTTTAACCATTGAACCAGCCTTGGTCTTAAACAACCTTTGCCAAATCCTACTGAAAGAAAGCTCTCGAATTCAGGCACAGGTTTAGCAAACTTTGCCTTAGCGTTACCAATGCCCCAACTAAGAATGGCATAGTAGATATAATTATAGAGTTGAGGGAAATAGAAGGCTTCATTGCCCCATGTAACTCGACAGTAGGCAACCCATATTGAGTAGAGAATACAGAGCAAAACAAATCTCGCCAACCTCCCTTTAGTAGATTTAGATGAGAATGACAGCCACCACTTCATAAGCTCGAGCTGGAGAGAGCGTTTTGGATGAATGTTTGGAATCAAATGTGCACCAAAGTACAACCAAATCTTCTGAATACATGGACATAGATAAAATATATGATCAAAGGAGGCTGCCCCATCCATGCAAAAAGGACAAACCGAGGCAATGTGAATTCCAATTTTCTAAAGTCGGCAAGGTAAAGGCAAGGTTCCATTATTAATACGCCATCCAAGGATTGAATACCTTAAAGGAATTGCAGAGTCCCATTGCATACTGCTTGAGAAGGAGAGTTGTTTATGAGGGTGTACAACATTATAGGCCGAAGCCAAGCTAAACATACCTGAGATATGATGTTTCCACGCAACCGGTGTCACTTCAAGCATAAAGTGATATGAATACTCATGGAATGCCTGACAGATTCGCTTCCAAGAAGACGAATCAGCTTGAACATAAGACCAGCTCCCATCTCTGTGATATTTGGCATGCATGTAACGAGACCAAGAGGAGTCATTAACTAAATAAGACCAAAGCAGCTTAACAGAATATGCTCGCTGGAGGGAATGAAAAGATCTTAGTCCTAAACCATTTTCAGAAATAGGTAGACATAATTGATCATATCGAACCCAATGATGCTTTCTAGTAGCCGAGTCCGTGCTTCAAAAGAAATCTGCGAATTTTTTTTTCCAAGGCAAATATGATGGATTTCGGAAAAGATATGGCTCCCAATAGATGAATTGGAATTGAAGTGAGAACATGTTTTATCAAAAGTAAACGACCTCCAGGTGAGAGGAGTTTTTTAGACCAACCTTGAAGTTTATGATCAACTTTAGCCAGAATATCCTGACAGTATGGGGCTCTGTTAATGCCCTGAAAGATTGGAGCTCCAAGATAGGTAAAAGGCAAATGTTTACGCTGAATCCCAAGAACCTCCTCATACTTACGAATCTTGGAAGTTGGGCACCTTTTCGAGTAGAAGAACGAGCTTTTATCAAAATTAATAAACTGTCTAGAAGCAGACTGATATAAGTTCAAAAATCTCTTGAGATTCCTAAGAGTACGAATTTCGCCATTGACAAATAACAATAAATCATCCGCAAAAGCGAGATGAGATACCACAGGGAAATAATGGCGAGTTTTATAAGGAATTATCTTGCCTTGAAAAATATAAGAATTAAGACCTCTCGAGAAGCATTCAGAAGCCAATATAAAAAGAACGGGCGATAAGGGATCACCTTGCTTGATTCCCCGCTGAGGCTTGAAAAATCCGTAATTCACACCATTAACAATAACATATAGGTGAGTGGTTGAAAGATTACCCATAATAATCTCCACAAATCTCGATGAGAAACCAAAATGGAGTAAGACTGCCTTTAAGAAACCCCGGTCAACTCGATCAAAGGCCTTTGCCATGTCCAATTTAATAGCTAAATTATGACCTCGAGTCTTCTTATCAAGATCATGAATCATCTCATTGGCTAAAAGAATCTGCTGATGAATAGAGCAATTTTTCATAAAATCAGCCTGTTCACTGGAAATTAATTTGTGCATGAGAGGAGATATCCTATTAGCAAGAAGTCTTGTACACACTTTGCTAATAAATGTAGCAAGACAAATAGGATGAAATTGAGCAAATCGATCCGGATTTTGCACTTTAGGAATGAGAATGATGCTGGCACTACCAAAAGCTCTCGGGATCGGAATCCCCAAGAAAAATTCCTTAATAGCACTACACACATCCTAGCTTAAAAAATCCCAGCATGCTCTAAAGAAGGTACCGTCAAATCCATCAGGACTTGAAGCGCTAGAGGGGTCAAGTTGCCATACTGCAGATTTAATCTCACCATCAGACGGAATAACTAATAAAGTAGAGTTCTCCTCATCAGATATAACAGGAGTAAGTAAATCCAACAAGGCCGATTCATGATGAATGGAGTCAGAGAAAAATAATTCTTTGAAAAATGAGACTGCTTCATTACCAATATCATTTTGATCGAACAACTGCTGCCCAGAGGAATTAATAATGACTGAGATGCGTTGCCGGACTCTCGCCATTTTCACTGAGTTATGAAAAAAATGGGAATTGGTTTCTCCATCAGTAAGCCATCTGATATGAGCTTTCTATTTCCAAAAAGCTTCTTCTAATTGAAGTTTACGGATAAGATCTGCCTGCTTAGCCTGCCATTCAATTCTATTACTCGAAGAAGGATCAGTCAGAAAAGCCTGCTCTGCCAAATCAGCTTCGGATTCAGCCAAAGATACAGTAGAAAATATATTCCCAAAGGTGTTGCGATTCCACTCAGTTATAACCAGTCGAAGACCTTTTAGTTTACGAAAAAGACTTGCCATACCTCCCCCCGAGAAAGAAGAGGTCCAATATTCTTTGACCAAAGGAAGAAAAGAGACATGCGAAAGCCACATGTGCTGAAACTTAAAAGGCCTAGAAGCTGAAATAGAAGCTTAATTGCATTTTAAAAGAAGAGGAGCATGATCGGAAGTAGTTTTGCCAAGATGCATACAATTAACACCTTCAAAACCATCGAAGAATTTTACATTAGCCATAAACCGATCCAGTCGCTTCCACACACGGCCGTTACTTCTAACACCAGTCCAGGTAAAGCAATTACCAGTAAAAGGAATATCAAATAATCCAGAATCATCACAGCACGAAATAAAGTCTTGCATACCTCCAAGATCAGGCGAGCCATTGCCTTTATATTCTGAAGGCAACTTAATAACATTAAAGTCACCTCCCACAAGCCACGATCCATTAATCTGAGAAGCAATAGCAGATAAACTATTCCAAAGAGGAAATCGAGAGGAGCGTGAATGAAGCCCATAAACTGCAGAAAGAGTAAATTCAAGAGAAGATTGTGGAAACACAACTTGACAAGAAAGCAATTGTTGATCATCCTGGAAATTGGAAACAACAAAGTGAGATTGCTTCCACAATATCCAAATCTTGTTACTTTGAGCATAGAAACCATGAGAAAAACCCAACTGTACCACCATATTATTATTATCATTAGAACTAACCATATGTTCAAGAATAATAATTAAGCCAATAGAGTGAGAGTGACAAAGCTTATGTAATCTAGTAAGAGAAGTAGAAACTCCCCTAACGTTCCAGCTCAAAATATTCATTGATTGGAAGGAGGTGATGCCGCTAGAGATGTTGAAGCTTGAATATCTAAATTTTTTGCCTTTTTACGACGAGAGCTTTTGCGCAAAATTTGAGTGAAACCTTCCCCTTTTGAAGAAATAGAATATTTCAAAGCAGTATCATCTCTAGAAATAAACTTAACACCATGCATTTCTGGTTGAACAATAGAATCCTCCGGATGATCCTCCTCATCAACCTTATTAGTTAACTCAGAATCGGATGCCGAAATATTTGAAGAGACAGCGTCTTCCCTAGAAGAAGTAGGAGCCAAAGGAACCGAATTCAAAATAGTGATGTCATCAAAGAAGGTAACAGTAGAAACTTTAGAGTAAAAAGAGGTATCACCATCAGCGGTTTTGATAACATCCGAACCAGGAGCTTTAATCAAATCAGGAGGTATTTCAGAGTCTGCAATTTCTTTATGTGGAACCGTTATATCCTCTAAAAAATTTAAGGCAGGAGCTTTGTTCAAAACATTGATTCTATCTGAAATTCCAGTATCCACAGGAGGGACCGAAGGAGCTAAAGTTTTTTTAGGAACCCAAATTGTATCTGGTTGTTGCTTGGTTTCTCGGCTAGAAACAGGCAAAGACTGATCAAAATTACCTGCTAAACAATGAGCATTAGCATGACCCAAACGAGAGCAATGGTGGCAAAATTGAGGCAAATTTTCGTACACAACAGATTGGAAAAAGCCAGCTCCTCCATTATCAATCCAGATTCTGTCCGGATTTTCCTATGCTAAATCAATTTCAACGCAAACGCGAGCAACTGAAGGTCTAACAAGGGTAGCTGTAGCAGCATCAATTTTCAACGGCTTCCCAATGAAGCTAACAATCGGATAAAGTGCAAGTTTAGAAAATAAATGAATAGGAAGGCCTTCCAACGTGATCCAAACAGGCACTATAGAATTGTCTATATTTGGCCGAAAGTTAGTAGTCCACTTTGATACTCTCATTGCAAATCCATTGAAGTACCAAACCTGCCGAAGCTAGCAACGAAGGAAATCCTCCTCCAAATCAAAATTGATTAACACCTTATTGGTATTCAATAATCCAAGAGTAAAAGGTCCCTTAAAACCTATAAGATCAAAAGCTTTATGAAGGTTTTTCATATTAAGTCGGCTTGAACCAAAAGATCCAATCAGTGCATATTTAAACGAGCTCGCCAAAGATGAAATTTCCTCGAAAGAGAATGAGATTGCAGGGACTCCTTTATAGTGAGAAGGTTTAGAAGCAGGGAAGGATGAACCAAAATCCACAGAAGAAAAAGACCGATCAATCTCATAGTCGGTTGGCTTTCCATGAGCCAATCCCCACTTGAGTGCCTCCGCGAAAGAGAGACCGGTCGGCCCTGGAGGGGCCGCCGATCGATCGGAAGAAGATGCCGTGTTGGAGAAGAAAAAACCCTTGCAGAGGGTGTAATTAAATTGAACTTTTTTACTAAGCACTAGGTAACGGTATTTCTTTTCATCGAATAGGTTTTGTGCTTCATTGATGAGGCTGTTGTTGCTGTTGCAGTGCTTGTTCGGAGATTCAAATGGCTCTTGGAGCGTCTCCTGTTAAAATGACAACAGAAGCAACAATCCACACAACAGAAGGGCTAAAGATGATGGGACTGTAGATGGGTTCTCTTGAGAGTGTTGTTCCTTTAAAGAGGGAAATTCTTCTTCGCTCTTCCTCGGCTGGAAGACACTTGTTTTTGCAGAGACCCGATCGAGATTTTCCCGTTTCTTGCTTTTCAAGAAGTTAGATTATCTCCAGTGGATTTGCACGGTAGCTGTATTTCTCTTTTTTGTGGTTCTATTCCAGATGTTTTTGCCTGGTTCTGTAACACACACATACCTATTTAACATATATACAATATATATATATATATATATATCTATAATCACATAATATATATAATATAATTAAACAATGTATAATAAATATTTATTTTGTCAATTAAAATTTAACATATTTAGAATATATATATATAATATGCACAAGCATATATACAATATATTTACAATAAATACCGATATACAAATTATATACACAAAACATATGAGTATAATTTGTAAAATTATTTAAAAATAAATTAATAATTTTTATTTAAATATTTTTTATATAATTTTGTAAGTTTTATTTTCTATTTAAAATCAAAAATAAAATTTTACTTTTATAAAAAATTAATATATGTTATTTATTGATAATAAAATTTTACCTTTATATATGTTCAAAATGTAATTTAGAATTTTTATTATTATATACTAATGAAAATTAAAGTAAATATTATTTGAAATTGAAGGTAATTTTGCAAATAAAAAAAATTTTAAAGTAGTTTTGAATTTTTTTTAAGTGTAATATTTTTTAAATTGATTTTTTTAAAAAGTTTAGTTATGTAAAGAGCTTAAATATAATAAGCCAATTGGAAAGGAATTATTCGAAAAAAAAAAAAAACAAAATTTCTACTGCATTTGGGCTGTGGGCTGCAGGCTCATAGTTAAAGAAATGAGCTGCGGACTGTGAGGCCTAAATCCCAGTCAAGTGAACGACGACGTACTGAAACAAAATCTTGCGGTACACACGAGGCGGATTTATGTTATGTCAAGCGGGTTACTTGACCCTTAAAAACTTACAAAAATGTACGTATGTATATATTTATATTTATCAGAAAAAATGTACGTATATTCAAATTATTTATATTATTAATTCTAGCTATTTAAAAAATTAATCTTTATCCATTAAATATTCTCTTTTAAAAAATTACAAGTATTAAAATAAAAAAATTAAAATTATCTAATTGAGACTCTAAGATTCCAATGTTTATATCACGATAGAAAATGTAACAGTTCCAATTCAACTCCTTTTCCTTTTCTAACAGTTTTTTATATTAAAAAATAAAAAATTATCTAGCTGGTAGCGTCATGGGCTAGGAAAAAAAAAATAAAATCATTGTACTTTTTTTTAAAAAATATTATACCCTTCACCAGTTTTTCTTTAGAATTTTATTTAATTTAATTTTTAATGTATAGGTCTTTCGTGAGAAGAAGCACAAAGCATATATGATAGTGATGGTTATATTCAAAGATTGACCCAAAAAAATATATTTAGTTTTTTTTAATGGATAGGCTATTTCGATTATTTTTAACTAGTCTTGGACATGTCACTTATTCAAAGCTCGGATTGAAGATAGTGTCACTCAAATGAATGTATCCCTGATCATCAAAACTCATTAAAAGAATCTCTTTAAGTAATTTAGTTTCTCCGTGACAATATGAATTTAGTCTAAATGAAGTAACTTCCTAAAGAGGAATTATTGATTAGTTAGTTTAATTACTTGCAAAATGTGGCCAGGTTTGGCTTGAGAGGGTGGAAAGTAAAGAATAGAAAAGAAAATAGGAAGAAATTAAAATGTATTTTAACTAAAATATTAACTGGATACACTGAAGGGAAAATGTATTTAAGCCATAATTATATTGACTGCATATGTTTAATTCTCTAATGTTTATTTTCTTTAACATATATTCATGTATCAAATTAATTGCAAGGATAATTAATTTGTTAATATAACGAAGAAACGGATGTTAACCAATATATATATATTTTAATTTTTTAAGCATATAATTAGAAAAACCTCGATATTTGAATTTATTTTCAAATTTAATAACACACTTGATACTACTATATTAAGTTAGTAGTAAAACATGCAATTGTAATCTAATAATCATAATGTATTTTTCAATCAATTTAATAAACACCACAAATTATAAGAAATCTCAATTTAATTTAAAGTTGAATTCAAATATAGAAAGGGAAATAAGGAAAAAAGTTGTATTAATATATAGCACATATCTTAGATGTAATATAACATCCCAATTCTCTTGTTAAAACTTACCTCTTATATTCTTAATTTAACACTCACTCATAAAAAAAATTATAAGGGTTTGTATATATGATATTAAATATATCTATGATTAAAAATAATTATGAGAGTTTGTATTAAAATATCATTGATTTTTTTAGTATAAAATTTTTAGCTCTAAAAATGACTTTAATACGTCTAAATTAAAAGTTTATTGATTTAATTAATTAGTTTTGATATGAAAAAGTGATGTGTTTTAGAAAATATTAAATTAAAATTCATTCTATTTTGCAAATCTAATTATACGTTAGATTGAATTTTGGAAGCATATAGATAAAATTTAGATGAATTTTGTAACTTTCATATTAAATTTAGTCCAATTTTATTTTTTTTATTAATTTATAAAAAATCTCTAATTGATTTTTTTAGAATAAAAAATAAACAAATAATAAATAAATTGGAATAAAATCCCAAAACCTCTCGGAAGGTTCCATGAGAAGGACTAAACCAAAGTAAAAAAAAAAGTAATAAATATTTTCTTAAAAAAATAGGAGTTATGGACGGCAGCAATTAAGTCCACAACCTTTTGTAATTAGGTATTGTACTGTCTTTATTATATGATAATCTAAAAGCAATGAGAAAAGCTAAAAGTTAGATGAATTTTTTTAACTTTCATATTGAATTTAGTCCAATTTTATTAATTTATAAAAAGCGCACGAATTGAATTTTTTTAGAATAAAAAATAAAAAATAATAAACAAATAAATAAATTGGAATAAAATACCAAACCGCTAGAAAGATTCCATGGGATGGAATAAAATAAAAGTACCAAAGTAATAAATATTTTCTTAAAAAAAAAAAAGAGCAGACGGTATATGCAATTGGTATTTGGTAACTCGTTTCTACATGCGCCTGCCCCCATCCTATGCCCAAAGGCCATGTTCTTCCTGATTAGTTCTTTCATTTGTCTCATTTTTAATTGGGATTTATTCAAAAGTACCCTAAAAAAGTAAAAATATTTTCAAAAATATATGTTTGCCTTTTTCTATTTCAAAAATACTCATTTTCAACTTTTAATTTCAAAAAATACTCCTTTTGAGAGATATATATTTTTATATATTTTATATACTAAAAGTACATTCTATTTTTAGATATATATATTGGATATATATTTGGTATATTAAAATTATACCAAAAGAGTAATATATATATATATATATTTAAAAAAAAGTTAAAAATAATGCTATAAAGGGTAATTTTTTTTTTCATTTTAATTATGTTTAATATATCTGTAGCATTATGTATTTGAGGAGTTTGTCACTTTAATCTAAAAGCTAGTTATTAAACTTAGAGAGTCTATTTCTATATTAGTTGGATCACATTCGACATAAATATATAAATTTTAATAAGCTTAATTGATTTTTTTATTGAATTTAATTAGTAATATAATAAGAAATTTTATTTATTCTTGTGAAATCAAAATTTGGTCAATAAGGAGAGATTCAAACTTTTTTTTTTAATTAACTCTCCAAATAAAATGTATTAGATGTTGAAATATAATTAAAATACTACAGAGTAATAGAAAATTTAAAGCATCTTTCAAAGGTCCGTAAATGAAATCTCTGTTCCAACAACATTAATTTTATTTGGCCGCTAAATTCTCTTAGAGTTGTGACTTAACATGCAAAATGCTGCGAGCAGGGCCACACTTTCTGGTTTCTAGTCGGAAAGCAATGCCTTAATGTTTCTTAAACAACTCAATAAAGAGAGAGTATATGGGTGGGACATAGTGGCGGAACACTTTTTGAGGGGGGGCGGGAGAGGGAGGCAAAATTACCAAGAAAAAAAATGCAGATGAATTATGAATAAAATTGAATATTTAATATTATAATAGTTCAACAATTAATTTATATTATTAGATTGACTATACTTAAGAGGTGGTAATTATATTCTACGAGTTTGCATTTTTTAAAAATGTTGCATAATAGTTTCATTTTCAATTTTTACAAAAATTTCCTTTTTCACATAACACATCAAGCAATCAGTCAGAAAATCATTTTCCATTTTATTGCGCAAATCCGTCTTGATAATGTTCATTGTTGAAAAAGCTCTCTCAACAGTAGCAGTTGTAACAGGTAAGACTAAAACTAACTTGACAAGAAGATATACCAAAGGAAACATAATGTCATAACCTGTCTCAACCATTTTCTGAGTAAGAGTTCCAATGTTATTGAGGTCAGAGAAAGTTGTATTCCTTCTTACATCAACAATGTAGGTCTTAAGTTGATCTTCAAGTATCATTCGATCAGTATTGAAGAAATCATTTGGATATAATTCAGCAAGAAGAAGTAATCGAGATCGCTTGAAGTTGGAGAATGAATTTATAGGTGAAAGACAAGTAATGCATAAAAGCAATTCCGAACTTGTTTCTATAAACCGATTTTCCATTTCTTGTGTAATAAAATCAACAACCTAGTATTGAATGAAAGAAAATTAAGTTGTATTATAAATAGTTTTAGTATCATAATACGAAGAAGAATGGTTACCTGATAAAATATTTCTACTCGAAAGTAGTGATAATAAGTAATAGAAATACCAGCACGCTTAGAACGTAGACGACATGAAATATTATCTTCCATATTAGGGACCGTGACATCGTGA
Source organism: Garcia nutans (assembly GCA_947685225.1). Taxonomy (NCBI): domain Eukaryota; kingdom Viridiplantae; phylum Streptophyta; class Magnoliopsida; order Malpighiales; family Euphorbiaceae; genus Garcia; species Garcia nutans. The sequence continues at coordinate 3,258,999 of CANTUV010000059.1, read as the reverse complement.
TCTATACAAAAATCATTAACATTTTGTAATAATTCATCCCATCCATTTTTCCTGAAGTTTTGCAATTGCTGTTTGACCGTTGTAATTAAATATATAGCATTGTCAATGCATTAATCCTTTCGTTGTAAGACTTGAGATAGATCATTTGTCAGTTCTAAAACTGTCTTCATTAAGTAAGTAATGAAAATAAAATCATAACTTTCCATTTTATCAGCCAAGCCCACAGTTGTCCCTTGAGTTCTTTGTTCAGCTCCATCGTCTATTATGTTTTCAAGAACCGCTTTCACTATTGACCACATAGAAAGAAGCCGCACAATTATTTTATAATGAGAACCCCAACGCGTGTCACTAGGTAGAGCCAAACTTGTTTCTTGATGCAATCATCTTCCAGATTGAATATCACCTCTTTCCAAACGTTGAACGATTTCATCATGCTGTTTTTGACAGAGAGCTTCTATCCTTTTACATGAAACTCCAACCATATTCACAATCATTGTAACATATTCAAAAAAATTACTCACATATCTATTTCTCCTCGTTGCTGCTACAAGCACTAATTGGAGTTGATGAACAAAATAATGAATATATCTTACTTGGGGATTTTCATTTAAAATGAGGGTTTTTAACCTATTGAATTCACCTCGCATATTAGAAGCCCCATCATAACCTTGACCTCGAACTCTACTTAGTGATAACCCATGTTTCGCAAAGAAATCTTCAAGTGCACTTTTCAAAGATAAAGCAGATGTATCACTCACATGTACCACTCCAACTAATCGCTCCATCACTTGTCCTAACTTGTTAACATATCTCAATATCACAGCCATTTATTCCTTTACAGAATTATCTCGAGCCTCGTCAATTAATATAGAGTAAAAGTCATCACCAACATCCTCAATAATTGTTAGTGTCATCTCTAAAGCACAAGCGCTCACTATTTATTTTTAGATATGTGGAGAAGTGAGTTGATTATTTCCAGGAGTATTTGAATTAACTACATTTCCAACATCAATATTGCGTTGACTGTACCAATTGAGAAGTTCAAGAAAATTACCTCGGCAAAGTGACTTTTCTGACTCATTATGTCCTCGAAAGGCTAAGCCATTTGCTAAAAGAAAACGTATACAATCAACAACAGCTGTCAAACGTGTCCGATAATGCCTCTCTTGCTCTTGGCTGTGGGAAGATAATACATGAGACACACTCTGTCTTTGATTTTTGAAACCAATATATAGTACTATTGCATTATTGTGTGGACTATTGGAACCACCAACATGGTCATTAAATCTCTTCATGGCCTTTTTCCAATTGCAAAATCCAATTTCTGTGAAGACATTATCTCCTCATTTTGATCCTCTATTCAAACTAAAAAGATAACACCAAAAACAAAATGCTGCATCTTTGGAAATACTGTATTCCAACTACTCAAATTTAGAGTACCAATTCTCTCTAAAACTCCTCATAATTTTTTCAAATTCTGTTTTGAAAAAATTATGGCCACGTGGTTGGCAAGTACCTTTAGCCATATTGTCTTCTAACATCATCCATAATCTCAACATCAAACTCATCAATAGGTTTACGCCTCCTCACTTGCATGACTACTTAATGTAAGGATTGGTGTCGGAATAGGAATATTAGAGGATTCACCATATTCATTCCGCATTCTCTTAGTCTTGATCACAAATCTATCCATATCTATTCAATTTAGAATTAGTTTAACCTAATTTATATTCAGCATTTCAGACGATAACAAGACATTAAATTGCATTTTATATTTAAAACCTAATAACAATTCACAAAACACTAACAAAAATAATTAATTTAACATAATCACAATACATATCATTTTATTAATTTATTATAGTTAATTAAAATTCAAATAAATAACAATCTATATTTATATAGAAAAAAATTATCAATTTTTACCTAAATCCTAATCATCACAAATACACATAACACAAGTAAATTCAATTAATACAACATAATTAATAAATTATATTCTATATTTAATTATAGAATATATTCTATATATAAACATTATAAACTATATTCTATATATAAAAATAAAATCCCTAATTTTTTTACCTAAAACAAAAAAATATCACAAATTCACAAAACACAATAAATATAATCAATTTAACTAATTAATAAACTATATTCTATATTTAAAACCCAATATATAATCTATTTTATATATAAAATAATCTTCAATTCTTTACCTAAAATAAAAATTATCAAATCTCCAATTTTTAACCTAAAAAAATTATCATAAATTCACAAAATACAATAAAATCAATTAATTCAACTAATTAATCTACATTCTATATTTAAAATTAAAACCCAATATATAATCTAAATATAGTTTATATTTAAAAAATAAAATCCTCAATTTTATTAACCTAACATTTACTATTCACAAAATTTAACAAATTAACTAATAAAATTAAAAAAAATTTCTAAAATTTGAAAAACCTGGTTGGTGGTGACTCTGGCTCGGTGCAGGTGCAGCGTCGCCGTCGCCGATGGTCGGACCATCGCCTCTCCCCCTTGTTCTCTATGTTGCCTCCCTTTGCTCTGCTGTCTGTCTGTGCCTCTGTCTGCCTCTCGATCTCTCGGTCTCTCTTTGCTCGAGCCATCAGCATTTCATGCTGCTGACTTTATTTTTTTTAAACTATGTTAAGAGAAATGACGCCATTTCACTTAATAGAATTTAAAAAAAAAAATTAAAGCCCCGAGAGATAAAATGGTAATTTTTCATGAGAGGTTGTAGACAACCTCTCACGCTCGGCTCCCCTGTTTCTTCTTCCCTCGCAGTGGCAGCAAGCATCCTTTGCACTGCCCTTGAGGCTTGAGTTGAGCCCCCCATTCTCTCTGCAACACGGCCACACCCACCACAAGCAGCCTCAGCGATGCAGACCCCCCTTTATATATCGGTATTCAGTTCCGCCAGCGAGGGGGGGTCGTCAGCCCCCACACGACCCCCCCCAGCTCCGCCCCTAGACATAATATATTCCATCCTGTAATTGTAACTTTCCACCATTTTTGGACTTTCTACTTAAAATCTTTGAATAATATGATATATAATTAATATAACATACTCATCAGTCATCATCAATTATAAATAAGCTTTTCAAAAAAAAAATTAAAATTTAAAATAAGCTAACACATAAAAAATTAACTATTTTTTATGGATGCTAACTGTTGGCAGAATATCCTAATGAGCCAAAGCTCTATGTATATATGCCAACTCAAAATATTTTACGTATGAATTTAGTCTAAATGAAGTAACTCCTAAAGAGGAATTATTTTCGAGGGTTTGGATTTTTTAATTACTTGCAAACTGTGGCTAGGTTTTGCTTGAGAGGGTGGAAAGTAAATAATAGAAAAGAAAATAGGAAGAAAAATATATTTTAACTAAAATATTAACTGGATACACTGAAGGGAAAATGTATTTAAGCTATAATTATATTGACTGCATATGTTTAATTCTCTAATGTTTATTAATGATCTATTGGTTTTTTTTTTCCAAATTGAAAAAAAAATATTATGGATGAAATTTTTTAATTTTAACATTGCACATTCCACGTTATGTATTAGAGTAAGATAAATTTGCTTAATAAATTAAATTTTCGTACCAACATGTCATGTATATTAATATAATATCTAGAATAGTTGGGATTCTAATTTCCAAAGCAATGAGAGAGAGAGAGAGAGAGAGAAAGAGAGATTTTGTCTTGGCATGCTAATTATAGTTTAATATATAACACCACTTATGGGAAAGAATCAAGATAACTTCTTTTCTACTTGAATGAATCTATGAAAAGTAATTAAATAAAATTTAGCAAACTAATATCTTAAAATATGCCCCAAGATGTACAAAATTAATCATATATAAACACAATAATTTTTTAATATGGAAAATCCAGATAAAAATTATGAAACCTCTCTTAATCTAATTAAACGAGCTCCACTATCAAAATTAATGTTTACAGCAACTACAAGCTACTACAATAACCCCAAAGTAAAGTATCAACACCAAATCAGTCAAATAATAAGAAATAAACAAGAAAATAAAGAAAAATTACCTAAAATAGCTACTGTTCATGCCAATGGATGAGCTCTGGTTGTTCAAATTTGATATCCATTGTCCAAATTAAAGAATAACATATTTTAAAAGTGCTCATCAAATTTCAGCCAAATCTGACCATAAATGACTGTCTGATTGTCGAAAAAAAGACAAATTGGTCACTGCTGCAAAAATATATGTGAACAGTAAATTTTGAGCTACAAATGCCAAAAATTCAGCCGTCCAAAACTGATCTTTACCGTTCAGAATGAAGAATGATGAGTCCTTTAACTACCGTCCAAATTTTATCTTGATTAGAGTATGTATGATTGTCCGATTGCTAAAAAATTGAGACTGGTATGGTTGACTCCTTTTGCAAAAAAAAAAAAACTCTCTTTATTTTCTTTCCCTTTTCTCTCTTTCTTTTGGTGGTTGACACAAAATTATGTTTCTCTCTTACAACTTAGGGTTATATTAGTATGTATATATGCTAAAACATTAATAGTCTAATGAGCTAAAGAAAATGGGCTCAAACATGGATTTTTCACATAGGAGAGAACCTAAAAAACCCAACAATTCTTTCTTTTCCTGACTATGTGAAGGAGTTTGCCAAACCGGCAACCCTATAATATGTCTCAAACTTTTCTCTTGGTCAAGTCTTTGTGCACATATCAGAACCATTATTATCGGTATGTATCTTCTTAAGTTCAAGCTGTTTAGAATTCAAAACATCTTGAATCCAATGATACCTTATATCTATATGTTTGAATCTACCATAAAAAGTAGGATTTTTATTGAAGCATGAAAAGTAGAATTTTTACTAAGATAAATATCTCTTTTGTATAAAGTCAAGCTCATTCATAAACTTCTTCATCCAAAGCAATTCTTTACATGCTTCAGTTGCTGCAATGAACTTAGCTTCTGTACTAGACAATGCAATGCATTTCTGCAACCTAGATTACCATGCCACAGCTCCCACTGCAAAAGTGATTAGATACCCAAAAGTAGACTTTCTTGAATCTGCATCCCCTGCCAAATCAGAATCTTCATAACTATTGAGAATGGGCTTTCCAGTCCCAAAACATAACTTCAAACTAGCAATGCCACGGAGATATCTCAAAATCCACTTCACAGCATCCCAATGCTCTTTTCCTGGATTAGACAAAAATCTATTAACAATACCAATTGCATGAGCTATGTCTAGCCTAGTGCAAATCATAGCATACATCAAGCTACCTACTACAGATGCATAAGGAACTTTTTATATATAGTCTTTCTCTTGTTCATTAGAAAGAGACTGTTTGACACTCAATTTGAAAGACATAGCAAGAGGTGTACTTACAGGTTTAGCATTAGCCATATTAAACCGTTGTAGTACTTTTTCAATATATTTTTCTTGAGATAGTCATAACTTCTTGCATTTTCTATCACGAATGATTCTCAAGCCAAGAATATGATTTGCTGGCCCTAACTCCTTCATTGCAAAAGACTTGCTCAACTCTTTCTTCAAGCTATCAATTCTGGAAGAACTTGAACCCACAATGAGCGTATCATCAACATATAGCAACTGGAAGTTAAAATCACTATAAAAAAATCTCTGCACAAAAATACAATAATCATAAATAGTCTTCTTGTAGCCTTGTTGAACCATAATTGACTCAAACTTCTTATACCATTTTCTAGGTGTTTGTTTCAGCCCATACAAACTCCTTCTCAGTTTACAGACGTAATTTTCTTTTCCTTTCACCACAAACTTTCAGGTTATTCCATGTAGATTTTATCCTCTAAGTCACCATGACAGAAGGTTGTTTTAACATTCATTTGCTAAACCTCTAAATCAAGAGTAGCAACTAATCCCAAAATAATACGAATTGATGACATCTTGACCACTGGTGAGAAATCTTCTCAAAGTTAACTCTCTTTTTCTAACTGAAGCCCTTGACAACTAATATGACTTTGTATCGTGGAGATGAGGAATTCTCTTCTTGCTTTATTTTATAGATCCAACTATTCTTCAAGGCCTTTTTTATTTTTAGGAAGCTTCACCAATTAAAAGGTGTGATTATCATCTAAAGACTGCATTTCTTCTTTCATAGCTGCAATTTATTTTGCCTTTTGCTCACTCTCAATGACTTCTTCATAGCATTCAGGTTCTTCATTGTCTGTTAAAAGTCTATAATCATTAGCTGAATATCTGGTAGAATGCGTTCAATCTCTGGTAGATCTCCTAAGTGGAACTTTAAGTTCCTCAATATAAGCCTCTTGTGGATCATCAACTATTTCATATTCAGGAGCACCAACCTCATCTGCATTTTGATTGTCATTTTGCACATCACCATGATTTTGAACCTCATATGCATCAAGCATATGAGTTGTAGGAGATCGGTTTAAGCCAATCAAACCACCAATTTGAGGCTTTGATTTCTCTACCTTGTTAATATCTTTAATATTCTGATCTTCTACAAATACTACATCACGACTTCTGACAAGTTTCTTCAGAATTGGATCATAGCATCTGTAACCAAACACATCTTGTTCATAGCCAATGACAATACACTGTCTAGTCTTGACATCTAACTTAGACCTCTCATCTTTGGAAACATGCATAAAGTATTTGCAACCAAAATCTCCTAGGTGGTCATAAGAAACATTCCTACCATACCAGAATCTATTAGGAACATCATTTTCTAATGCAATAGTTAGAGTTAGATTGATCACATATGCAACAATGTATAAAGCTTCACCCTAAAAAGAGTTAGGCAATTTAGCCTTTGAAAGCACACATCTAAGTCTCTCTATCAATGTTCTATTCATCCTTTCTGCCAAACCATTCAACTGAGGAGTCTTAAGAGGTGTCTTTTGATGTCTAATACCACGTTTTCTGTAATATGCATCAAAAGGCGCACAATACTTACCACCATTATCAGTGCGAATACATTTCAACTTCTTTCTAGTTTCTCTCTCAGCAGAAACTTAAAATTCTTTAAATGCACCAAGAACTTGATCTTTTGACTTTAATGTATGAACTCAAAGTTTCCTTGAATGATCATCAATAAAGGTCATAAAGTAAAGTGCACCACCAAATGATTTTTTTTTCAAATGACCATATACATTTGAATGTACCAGCTCAAGCAAATCACTTTTCTTGGAAGGAGAATGATGTTTGCAAAAAATCCTCTTTTGTTTTTCAGCCAAGCAATGAACACACCTATTTAACCTTGCACCTTTCAATCCTGAAAGAAAATTTTTTTTAGCTTGACAATTGAGTCCCTTCTCATTAATATGACTCAACCTCTTGTGCCATAATTTCGAAGAGCTATCACCTTCAACTGTTTTAACAAGATCTGTAGAGATTGAAACTTGCGACCAATATAAACCTGAAGCCTTCTTTCCTCTACCTATAACTAAAGAACCTTTGCTGATTTTACATTTTTCATCATCAAAAGTGTTGCAATAGCCATCATCATCAAGCTTACTAGTATAGATTAAATGCAACCTAATGTCTGGGGCATGTTTAACATTATTCAGCTCTAATTTTGTTCATTTTGGGTCTCTAAACAAATAGTTCTAATGCCTATCACTTTTGATACTCCATCATTACCCATCTTCAAAACTCTAAAATCACCCGGAGTATAAATTGTGAAGAACTCATTCCTTGGTGTAATATGAAAGCATGAACTACTATAAAGAACCCAAGCAGTGTTATCATAGGCTATATTGATCATTTTCTCTTGATAAACTATAGCCAAATCATCATCTAAAGTAGTAGTGGCAACATGATCAATATTGTTGTCATTATCTCTCCTTTCTTGCTTTCCTTTATCTGCCTTATTCTCTTTTTTTCACTTGAAATAATATTTCTTGATATGTCCTGGTTTACCATAATAATGACATTCAAGGTTCTTATACCTTGATTTTGCTTTACTCTTGCTCTTACCTCTATTCTGATATTGACTCATACTTTTACTTCTTCCCGTGTTTTCAGTAACTAAAAGTTCTGACTGTGAACTAAATGTTCCCTGATTTCTTTTTCTCATCTCTTCATTTAAAATATCAGTCTTTGCATATGACATGGTTACACGACTTTCAGAAGCAGAATTAGTCAAAGATACATGAAAGTTTTTCCACGAGTTAGGAAGTGTATTCAACAGCCAAAGTCCAATAACTTCTTCATCAAATTTGACACCCATGCCAAACAATTGATCAAACATATCTTGAAATTCATTCACACGATCAAGTATAGAACGACATTCTCTATATTGCAAGCGTATAACTTGTTTAAGCAAAAATAATTTATTATTACCAGTCTTTGAAGCATACAAAGTTTCAAGCTTTTCCTACAAGGTTTTGACATTTGTTTATTAGTAATATGATTCAACACATTATCTTCTACCCATTGCCGAATAAAATCACAAACTTATAAATGCTTAAATTCTCAATCTTCATTGGATTTAGACTCAGATTTTTGAGAAGCAAATGCAGGTAAGAGTTAGATTGATCACATATGCAACAGTGTATAAAGCTTCACCCTAAAAAGAGTTAGGCAATTTAGGCTTTGAAAGCACACATCTAACTCTCTCTATCAATGTTCTATTCATCCTTTCTGCCAATCCATTCAACTGAGGAGTCTTAAGAGGTGTCTTTTGATGTCTAATACCACATTCTCTGTAATATGCATCAAAAGGCGCACAATACTTACCACCATTATCAGTGTGAATACATTTCAATTTCTTTCCAGTTTCTCTCTCAACAGAAACTTGAAATTCTTTAAATGTACCAAGAACTTGATATTTTAACTTTAATGTATGAACTCAAAGTTTCATTGAATGATCATCAATAAAGGTCATAAAGTAAAGTGCACCACCAAATGACTTTTTCTTTAAAGGACCATATACATCAGAATGTACCAGCTCAAGCAAATCCCTTTTCTTGGAAGGAGAATGATGTTTGCAAAAAATCCTCTTTTGTTTTTCAGCCAAGCAATGAACATACCTGTTTAACCTTGCGCCTTTCAATCCTGAAAGAAAATTCTTTTTAGCTTGACAATTGAGTCCCTTCTCACTAATATGACTCAACCTCTTGTGTCATAATTTTGAAGAGATATCACCTTCAATTGTTTTAACAAGATCTGTAGAGATTGAAACTTGTGACCAATATAAACCCGAAGCCTTATTTCCTCTACCTACAACTAAAGAACCTTTGCTGATTTTACATTTTTCATCATCAAAAGTGTTGCAATAACCATCATCATCAAGCTTACTAGTATAGATTAAATGCAACCTAATGTCTGGGGCATGTTTAACATTATTCAGCTCTAATTTTGTTCATTTTGGGTCTCTAAACAAATAGTTCTAATGCCTATCACTTTTGATACTCCATCATTACCCATCTTCAAAACTTTAAAATCACCCGGAGTATAAATTGTGAAGAACTCATTCCTTGGTGTAATATGAAAGCATGCACTACTATAAAGAACCCAAGCAGTGTTATCATAGGCTATATTGATCATTTCCTCTTGATAAACTATAGCCAAATCATCATCTAAAGTAGTAGTGGCAACATGATCAATATTGTTGTCATTATCTCTCCTTTCTTGCTTTTCTTTATCTGCCTTATTCTCTTTTGTTCACTTGAAATAATATTTCTTGATATATCCTGGTTTACTATAATAATGACATTCCAGGTTCTTATACCTTGATTTTGATTTACTCTTGCTCTTACCTCTATTCTGATATTGACTCATACTTTTACTTCTTCCCTTCTTTTCAGTAACCAAAATTTCTGACTGTGAACTAGATGTTCTCTGATTTCTTCTTCTCATCTCTTCATTCAAAATATCAGTCTTTGCATACGACATGATTACACGACTTTCAGAAGCAGAATTAGTCAAAGATACATGAAAGTTTTTCCACAAGTTAGGAAGTGTATTCAACAGCTAAAGTCCAATAACTTCTTCATCAAATTTGACACCTATGCCAAACAATTGATCAAACATATCTTGAAATTCATTCACATGATCAAGTATAGAACGACATTCTCTATATTGCAAGTGTATAACTTGTTTAAGCAAAAATAACTTATTATTATCAGTCTTTGAAGTATACAAAGTTTCAAGCTTTTCCTACAAGGTATTGACATTTGTTCATTAGTAATATGATTCAACACATTATCTTGTACCCATTGCCAAATAAAATCACATACTTATAAATGCTTAAATTCTCAATTTTCATTGGATTTAGACTCAGATTTTTGAGAAGCAAATGCAGGTAAATGTAATCTTTTCACCACAAGAAGAACCTTCATTTTTTCTTTTCATTTTCAATAATTTGTGCCATCTAAATGAACCGTTTTATTCACATTCACCTCTATCATTCAAATAAGTAAAAAATAAAATCAACCAATGAATTAATAAACTATCTCTATACCACTTTGATGGGCAATAACCAAGATAAGTTCTTCTCTATTTGAATGAATCTATGAGGAGTGACTAAGTAAAATTTAGTAAACTAATATCTTAAAATTTGCCCCAAGATACACCAAATCAATCACACATAAAAAATAATTTTTTAATATGAAAAACCCCTTCAATGTGAAGGATAAAAATTACGGGACCTCTCTTAGTCTAAGTAAAAGAGCTCTACTATCAAAATCAATGTTTACAGCAACTACAAGGTACTACAATAATCCTCAAGTGAAGTATCAACACCAAATTAATCAAATAACAAGAAATAAACAAGAGAATAGAAAAAAATCACATACAATAGCTACTGTTCATGCCAATGGATGAGTTCTACTCTTATTATTGGTAGTTTGATTTAAATAATATTTCTTTTTAGATTATGTTTTGTTTTGTTTCTTAATTTTATATCCTTTTATTTTTAATTGTAGTAGATTTTAAATTTCAGCTTTCAAATAAATAATATATCTTGTTCTACTCTTACTTGGCAAGCTATTTGGTTTGTGATATCTACTTAATCTTTACTTGTCATTCAGTAAATTAATTATTGTTATTTTGAATTTCAACTTGATAATTAAATTCTTTTAGCTAAATTGAAATATTTTTTTTATTATTCTTAATTTAATGTATGGAATGGATAAGGTTGTAATTTTGAGAAATTTTATAAATTAAGAACACTTATTTTAAAAGAATATTTAAAATTATTTTTTTATTATAGTAATTTAAGTGCATTGTGATGTAATAGATTCTTGAATTAGTATGAATCACTAAGGTAATAAATTGTTTAATTTTGTGAAAATATGATGTGAGAATTATGCATAATTAATATAGTTATTATATTAAATATTTTTGTGAGATGAAGCAAAAGACGGACTCATTTTGATATTTAAGGTGAAATGGAGCATAAAATGCATCCTCCATATATATATATATATTAAAAAAAAGAAAGAAAAAAATTAAAAATAATAATGAGATGAAGCATAAAATTCACTCATTAAATATATAATAATATTGGTAAATGTGTAGTTCTTATTGATCCTCAGTTGTTGTTTATAATTGACTACTTAGTGATACTTATCATATTCTTGAATTAATGAAGTTATGATGAATTTTTTTATGCCTATAGTTTGACATGAAAATTTTTGTTAATCACTTAAAGTATAAGTGTGTTTAGTTTGTGAAGTTGTTTAAGGTTATGATTCTTTGAAGTTTAGTGTTTAAGTCAAGAATAAGTGATTATTATTTTTCTTTGATTGATTGTTGAAATTTGATTTAATGATGTTAATTTGCTCAAGAACAAGAAAAGTTCAAGTGTTGGAGAATTTGACAAGTGCAAATTGACATCATATTTTCTATCATATTTAACATGCAATTAACTTGAATTAATCTAATCTAAGCTTATTTTTGTGCTTTATTTTATTATTCTGAAATTAAGCTTAGTTTAAATTAATTTCTTAAAAGTGTGCCTAAACTTATATTTTTAGGTAAAATTGAATTTTCAGAACTTCAAGTAATATTTTGGTGGTTTTAAAATGAAAAATTAGAAAAGTGGTCTTCATAAAGTTGATAGAAGACATCTCAAGCTTTTTAGAGAGTTTTGGTTTGTTAAATTCTAAGTTTGTTTGAGCTTCCAACATAAAAGTCAAAGTTGGGCTTAAATTTGAGAAGCAGAAGTCCAATCCGAGCCACTGACAGTAATTGAGCTATAACTTGAGTGTTTGAACTCCGAATAAGGTAATTCAAAAGCCTGAAAATATCTAATATTCTAGGACTATAATTTTTTTGAATAATTCAATACAAGATAAGGCTTCTATCTGATAGAAAATGGGCTACCAAATTTGAATTTGAATTTTTAAGTGGAAGCTGCGTAGGAATAGGAGTCTGTTTTGAAAGAGTTGGTGAAGACAGCTTGAAAATAAAGTGAACAACAACATGAGAGGTATCTAGAGGCAATTTTTCTACTATACTTTTTCACCTTTCAAGGGGAGCTTCGTTTTTCCACCATTGGAGATCAAAAGGAAGAATAAAATTGAGTTTGAGGACAACTTCATCATCTCAACTAGTCTATTCAACCACCTAGTTTGAATTCTCTATTTTGGTTTATATTTTATTTTATTTTTTGTTATGATTTGAATATTTGGATTATGAATATCATGTTTATTTTCTTAATTTCTATGTTCTTTATGTTTAATCTAGCCATGAGCAACTTCCCATAGTGGGATTAAGTGAATTTAAGATTGTGAATAATAAAAATTAATTAAATTGATTACTTTTCTCTCTTGAAATTGAAGTTTTATTGATTTTGATCTTAGTACTTATGATTTATTGTCCACCAATTGCATGTTCAATTAAAATGGTATGTTGAGTGAAAATTATGTATGGTTTTAGATTAATAAATCAACAACTTAAGAAAATTCTATTTAGAGATAAAAGAATAACTTTAGGACCAATTTAGTTCCTTTGAGCTTGAGAGGTTGTTGAAATTTATTGTTCATGAAAATATAATTAATAAATTACATAAATAATTAATTTTCTTACTTGAGAAAGAGAAAAGTTAATAATTAAGAAATTTGTAACTTTGATTCAAGACTAATTTAAAATAGTTTAAAAAGATGTTTTTATCCATTTGAAATTACCTTAATGAAACCTAATCCTACAAGTTATCTTAATTATTTGAATTTGAATTTGCAGTTTGAATTATCTTAGTTTAATTTCATCTTGAATTTGAATTTTATTTTGAATTTACAATTAAGGATTAAAATTTTAATTTTTAAATATTAAATTAATAAATTAGCTTTTAGATAGTATTTAATTTAAATTTTGATTAGTTAAATTATTTCTTCCCTGTAGGATCGATATTTACTTTCACTCTATTACTTGTACGAACCGTCTATTTGCGGTTTAAAAATCGATACACATAAATCGACCAACACCTCCCATATTACAATAGTCACAATATTGATCTTCTTTCTTCCTTTAACTCTTCTTCTCATATTTGTTCTTTGGCAAAACATCAGTGTGAGATTGTTTAACTGAATTAAAATCTTTAACCATCATAGCACTAGCATCAATAGATCCAGATAACATCAAATTCACTTCTTGTTGCTTTTCAACTCTAAGCACTATGGAATAGGTCTTATTCACACTAGGTAAAAGATCTAATGAGAGTATTTGACTTCAAAGATTATCATAAGATTCATTTAGGCCCATAATAAACTACAACACCTTTTCTTAATCTTCTATTTTAACTAATTATTTGACTTAGACTACATGCATAGCCATTATAATGACATGTAGGAGTAATTCTCAGTCTCTTATATTCATCCCACAGCTTATTCAATTTATTATAATACGTAGTCACAGTATTATTACCTTTTTCAATTGAGCTGATCTCCTTTTTAAATTGATACAACAATAGTCTCTTTAATTTTATTCCACAAATCCTTAGAACTAGGACAGTAAATGAATGAATCAGGTATATCCTTACATATTGAGTTCAATATCTAGGACTTCACCACACAATCAACTTTTCTCCACTTCTTGTATTAAGCAACATCAGTGAATGGTAGAGGTTTCACTGTACCATCCACAAATCCTAATTTATCTTTTACTTCAAGTGATGTATTGATTGAAGTACTCCAAGCCAGATAATTACTTCCAGCTAACAATGTTGTAACAAGAAGCATTCCTAGATGATCAGAATTCAACAAGACAAAAGGATCTACATCTAATTCCTGTGTACGGACTGCAGTTCTTGTATTCTAATCATGTTCCACCACTGGATCTACTGTTTCCTCCATTTGACAAAATTTCCATAATACAAATTGACAGTTTTACAGAAAATAAGAACAAAGAAACTCACAAAAGCTCCTTTAAGTATCAACAATGGCTACTAGATCGAAACACGGCTATGATACCATGAATAAACTTAGGCAGAAAACAGAGTTAACAAAATAAGAGAAGATTTGTGAAAAATGAACTTGATTCTGAGTATAGAAGAAAAAATGTTTTATATACATCAACTAAGCTAACTAACTACTAAGCTTCCTATACAAGCAACTAATTATGTAACTAATTTCCCGCCAATTTGCCCAGCTGGCTTCGGTACATAAATATCTACATACTCCTACACCAATGCTACACTGCGTAGCATGTATATATTTTTATTCTAATGCATTATGGTTATATATATCTATTACTCCATATTTCTTACTGAATCTGAAGCCTTTCAACATTCTTGGCCCAACTTCATCCTTCCTCCCTTCTGCGTATTCGGCCATGACAATACCCTTACCTTCAAAACTTCCTTGTCCTTAAGGACGTACTCAGGAAACTCTAATTTCAAAAAGTCCTCATCCTTCCAAATGGCCTTAGACAAATTCAACCATTGAAGGAAAACTTGTTTGCAACTATTATTGATTTCTCTTGATGCATCTTCTGCCAAAAAGGGCCAATGGTTATACATTGAACTTATCATTTTTATGCAACTTTGGTAATTCAGTGGCTAATTATATATCCTCCTCTATAGCAAGCTCCAAATTTTATTTGAGCAAAGAATTGAATTCTTGTTTTATAATTGATATTTTTTCAAACACTTTTGATGCATAAATTCCTTTGACCAGATTTTTCATTTTCGTTCTTTGCTTTCTCCACCTCTCAAACTTGTTTTCTTCAAGACTTAGACAAAGTTCAAGCTCACCGCACCACTGATGACGAGGTGGACTTTCAGAACTCATTCTTGGATTGCGGTTAGGGTTTTTCTCTAATTGATTTTATCACCTGCAAAACAAGAGATTAGTGGATCAAGCTCCGATGGAATGACTTCGATGCTTAAGTCAGTAATTGATCTATCTCAGTGAAGACAAGTTTTCTTAATTATGAAAATGGTAGATTTACCTATTGAGATCCACTTCTATTTATATTTGGGAAGTAGGGATAGCATCTGAATGTATCAAAGGATTATCCGGATGTATCGATGAATTTTTCGGATATACTGATATTGTAGGTCTGCTGTATCAGAATTTTATCGGCTGAGTCCAATGCTCGGTTGTGCTAAGAGAAGAGAATATCGAACTCACACTCAAAGGCTGAATGATGGCTACATCTCTTCTCTTCAAAAGCTCGGTTCCGTGCTCTGGAACTCTTCTATTATAGAGCTTAGATCCATGCTCTGGAACATGAAAGCTTGGTAATGACCGGGCAGTATCAGTATTGATTCTAACCCAAGCTTAATTGGATAAATTTTTAAAAATAATTGATATTTAATTGATTTTATATAAATGAATTCCAATATTTATATAAAAGCTCATGCACATACAGGTCCATAGATTTTAAAATGAAATATATAATGCTTCGATATCAATAATATAAAAGATTGCAATTTCATCACTAAATTAAATTAAATTCTATCCACGTATAAAATGTGTATTTGGACGGGCAATTAAACTGCATGCATGAATAATTATATGCCATGCGTGTGCCGCCCATGTGTTGGGAGGGGGAGAGAATATGCCATGCGTGTGGGTGGGGAGCTATAAATAGAGATCCCACCGCAAGGTAATCAAATCATCCTCGATATCACCACACAAACCCTAAAACTCCATTCAATGTCACCTATAGCAATGGCAGAAATTAAAGCTTCTTGCAAGATTGTCATTCTTCTCTTATTCATTATTTGCTATGCTAACAAGCCTCTCTTTGGAAGGCAAATTACAATAAGTTCAGTGCAGAAACAGGTAAGTACTGCAAGCAGAAATGATCAGTACAGTACTACAGAAAATAACTATGGTAGTATTCAAAGTTTTGTCTCTGGAGATTCAGCTTCAGTATATGACAAAGATGCTTTACAACCACCAAGAACAGGGAACAGTCCTGGCATCGGCCATTAGTTGGAATTAATTATGTAATTCAACTATATATATATGTCTGATTAGTTAATTATGTGCATGCATCAGAAATATGTGCATATGTTTGTCTCGTATGGTTATTATAAAATAAAATTCTCGATTTTTCTAGTTTATTTCTTCATATTGATCTTTTAATCTCTTCAATTGGGTGGTTTGCAAACTTCAAATGTTTAAGAGAAGACTAGTAAAATGGGTAATGCTGACGATTTCCGACCCACTGCTCCTGGTCATAGCCCGGTAGTTGGCCACTTCATTAACAATTACTTCTTTGTTTTTTTCTTGATTCTAATTCATCTATACATTAAAGTTATTTTTAGTTATATCTCTCTGCCTCATTTTTTTAATTTATTTATTTATATTTATTTAATGTCACTCATTTTCAGTAAATGGCATCTCTTTGTACATTTCTCATATTCAGACACGTATATATATCAAATTAATTACAAGGATAATTAGTTGGTTAATTTGTTAATCGATAATTTTTTTTAATTTTTTAAGCATTGGATAATGAAACGAGAAAGAAAATATAAAAAGGGAAATAAAAAAATATTTGTATTAATTAATATATAAACACTCCAACTCTCTTCCTAATACTTACCTCTTTTAATTAAGCACCACTCATAAAAAATTATAAGAGTTTGTGTGATATTAAATATATGTTTGACTAAAAGAAGTTTGTAATAGTTTCTATTAAAATATAGTTGATTTTATTTTCTTTTTTTTAAATATATAAGACTTTTAGTTCAGGATTCCAATATTGCTAAACTCAAAACTCGTTAGTTTCATTAATAGATTTTTTTTATTAATTATACTTGAACATAGAAAAGACATTTAGAACTCAAACTCGACATTTAAAAGGAAAGCAACGAAAGCTCTTACCATAAAAACAAATAATGTGTTTTAGAAAATATTAAAAAGAAAGCAAATGTTTTTTTTTTAATTTTTTATAGTCCAATATAGTCATTGTCTGAAGCCAAGACCAGAGGTCTAACTCTTTAGGGCCGTAATTAATTTTTATATCACTATATATGTGTGTATTTATGGGTCAAATATATAAATTTACCTACTATACTTGAATAATAAGTCTTTTTATAAAATAGTCTTTTTTTAAAAAAAATACATAATAAATTTCTTTAAAAATATATTTTATATAAGATTTTTTTTTCAAAACGCCCATTTAATAAATTCCAAGATTATAAATTCGATTTCTTATTAACGAGCAAATAAAACATTCAGTTTAATATTAAAATCATTCTGATTTGTAAATTTAATTATATATTGGATTGAATTTTGGGAAGAATATATATCACTAGATGAATTTGGTAAGTGTCATATTAAATTTAGTCCAATTTATTTTTTATTAGTTTATAAAAAAAGTTTTAATTGAAACTTTTTTTAAGAAAACATAGATATATTGGTTTTACTAATTTATCAAAACTTTTAATTCTTATCTTTAGAGATAGGAGTCTTTTATTTTTTTAATAAGAAATTTTGAATACGGACCACTTTTATTAAACTTTTTTTTTCAAAGGGGAAAAACACTTTTTTTGAATAAAGCTAACTCTCGGGGTTAAAAAAATTATTACATGTTGAAATATAATTAAATAGTAGAAAATTTAAATAATTAACCAAGAATCTTCCTAATTCTAATATTCCATTAGAAGGGGTAGTTTGGCCGCTAAAATCTTTGAGGGTTAAGACTTAACATGCAAAAAGGCTGCAAGCAGACCATGCTTTCAGGTTTCTGGTTGGAAAGTAATGGCTTTTTGTTTCTTAAAAAACTCAATTAACATAAGACAGAAGTATATGGTGGGACATATTGATTAAAAAAAAGGTTTATAATGGGACATAGTTTACCAACTTGTTATTGTAAAGTTTTTTTTTTGAATAAATTTCTATGTATTATATGATTAATATAACATAAACTTCATCAATTTTAAAAGAAGCTTTACAAACAAAAAACTTAATTGTTTTTGCTTGTAAATGCTAACTGTTGACAGACTATCCTATGAGCCTATCTATGCCCATATGCCAACTCAAAATATTTTTAAAAAGAAAGCAAACGATCTCCCACTACATGGGGAAATAATACATCGAGTACGAGGCTCTTCTATTTATAAATATTAGTATTACTTGGGTAGGAGAGAGAAATTAATGTGATGTTTCTTTATTATGATTTATTGTTTCTTTGAACAAGTTGCTGATATTCAATTTTTTAACTTTAAAATTTAATTTTTCCATTATTAAAATTTAGAAGATTTGAGAAATATAATGTTTAAAATAATGTTTTGAAAATATAATAATTAATAATTTAAAATTGCACACCAAATAAACATAACCTAATGGTAAGTACATTTCTACTTTAATTTATCTAGGTTAAATTCTCTCTTTTTCCAACGTAATATTTAAAAAATTAATAATTTAAAATTATAACTATATATTACATGTTGAGAGTTAGATTACTCGTAATATTTGACACTTCAATTGCTAACTACAATCTTAATCAGCTTATAATACAATTTTCAAGCAACAGCTAAATTAATTACTTGCACACATGCTCCTGAATATATGTAAATTCATTAAATAATTTGAGATAAATATGTATTTATGAGTTAATAGACAATATTACTTTATATATAGTATAATTAAGTATATTATCTATTGATTATTTTTCTTTGTTAGTAATATTAGTTTAACTCAAATACATATTGTTAAAACTGACAGTTACAGTGTGTGTGTGTGTTTGGTAGCTGAAAGTTTTATACAACATGTAATAATGCTATTAATTCTTAACTTTTAACTGCATGTTAATCTTAATGTTAAAAAATATTATTTTTAGTAGTGCAAGTAAGTAAGAAATTATATAATACAATATGATTCTAACTAGGCATCTTAGTTAAAATATTAAACTAATTAGATAATGATATATAGTGATATTTTTTAAAAAATATATGGAGAGAACTCTTTAATTTTTAACGATAAAATATAAAATATGTTATTATATAAAATATATTATTATTCAATTAGTTTATCACTTTAAATAAAATGTTTATTCGGAATCACCCTTATATTTTATAATTCTTTGAGGAGAGTTGGATTTTAAATTTTTCTGGAACCAACATGATGGTGCATAGCAGTGATATGCATGATACTCGCAGTCTCCCTCTCTATAAATGCCAAAGTGGCTTAAGTGTTTAATTAGCAAGTTGCTTGCTTAACTAGAGTCTCTAGACGCTAGTCTTCTCTCTTGATTTGCCTTTTTTTTAATTTCCTCTCCATATGGCCCGAGAAAAATTATTCTTTGCTTGCATCTTGTTCATGCTTATCTTTTCTCTAGAACTTCAATTTATTGATGGAAGGCACTTGAAGTTCAAAACCTCCAATAAGTTTGAACAAGAAGTATTTCCCACAACTTCTGTTGAGAAGATTATTAATAATGTGCATGGTGATAATGAATCAAATAGAAATGTAATTGCTACTACGGCTACTAGCTTATCTCCACCTACACCTGCAGCCCCAGCTGGTGGTGCAGCTGTTGGCCAGCCTCAGTCACAGTCACCACCCCAAGCTCCAGGCCATAATGTAGATGACTTCAGGCCAACTGCCCCCGGTCATAGCCCTGGTGTTGGGCATAAGCATTAATAATCTATTCAAAATTACCTATGGCAGCTTGTGCTAAATACTAGAGTTATTAACTTCTGACGTTATGCTTCTTTAGGATTTCTGCAAGCATGCATGCATGCATTGATAGTTCTAATTAGCTGGCTTCTATCTTTCTTTGCCAATGAACAAAAAGAGACAAAAAAAAAGGCACAAAATTTGTTCAATTTGAGCTCATCTCTTTCTGTTTGTACATATTGCTTTCAATTTGAGATCAATAAATTAATGAAGTTTCAGTCCACTCAAGTAAATACATCTATGAATGCTATTGTCATTATTTTCAAATTATTTGTCTTCCCTCACTCAAATAAATTATAATGCGTTTTAACTCAAAGTATTATTAAATTTTAGATTGTAAGATAATAAGAATATTTTGTATTTCGTATTTCATAAATTATATATATAACAAATACAGTTCTAATTCAATTTGTCCTGGATTCAAATTTTAAGAAGTGATTAAATATTTTAACCATGTTTTTATATATAACTTTTTTCTAGCTAGTGCGTG
The DNA here is from genome assembly GCA_947685225.1 of Garcia nutans. Taxonomy (NCBI): domain Eukaryota; kingdom Viridiplantae; phylum Streptophyta; class Magnoliopsida; order Malpighiales; family Euphorbiaceae; genus Garcia; species Garcia nutans. The sequence goes on along the minus strand of CANTUV010000059.1, from coordinate 3,238,402 downwards.
CATATACTGTTTAGGTAGCACGCGGGCCGTCATTCTTTGCATTGTCTCATAGATGAATGTGTTAAGTACCTATTAGGGTCAAATTTCAAGTGAAAAAGAGAAAAAAAAATTAAGGAATATCCAAATAAAAAAATTCATAAATATTTTGTTTTAAAATTTTAGTTTATAGTTTGTATCGGATTCACAAGCATGTTCGTCGTTAAGATCCATTGAATGGATCTCTCAAAATAAGTATATTATTTTCAATAAGTGATATTAGAACTAATAACCGTAAAAGATATATATATATATATATACAAAAAAAAAAGATTTTATTAATAAAGATCGCATAACGATAAAACACATTATTTGAACAAAGAATCATCTATTCTTAGGTTATTAGACCTTTTACATACACCCGAGTCTAAAATTTTTATTCTCCTTATGCACCAAATCAACATTGGGAAAATTAGATAAAAAAAAACTAGAAAAATATTTCCAAATATAAGAATTTACATATAACTTAGTCACTCTAGTCAGCAAATGAAGAGCTAAATTAGTAAATCTACTAACCCAATAAAATAATAAGTTATTTATTATACTACTTAAATGAAGACAATCCTGAACAATATAATCAAATTCTGAAATATTACTAGAAGTTGATAGAAGGGCATTATAGAGCTCTAAACATTCCATCTAATATCTCAATGAATATTTTAATTTGCACAAACGTTGTACTTCGGCTCCATTTAATGAGTTCATTGATTACTATGAATTTAGTTCAAGTGAAGTAACTTCCTCAAGAGGAATTACTTTTAAGGATTTGGATTAGTTAGTGCAATTACTTGCAAACTGTGGCTAGGTTTTGTTTGAGAGCGTGAAAAGTAAAGAAAACTAGAAAAGAAAATGGGAAGAAAAATATAATTCAACTAAATTATTGACTGGATACACTGAAAGGAAAATGTATTTTTTATCAAAAAAAAAAAAAGGGAAAATTTATTTGACCTATAATATTGACTATATACATTTTTCTTTTGCTTTAAATTGGGTTTAATTAATGGTATACTTACGTATCTTTTCTTATTGGTAACAATCAGCGGCGGAACGACTATGGGGTCGTGGGGGGTCAGACGACCCCCCTCACCGGCAGCCAGACGTGGAGCACCACTGTTTGCCGGCCCCTGCACTGAAACTCAACCCCCGCTGAGTTTCAGAGCAAATTGCAGCGAGGGGTAGACGAACCCCTCGCTGCAATTTCTTTTTCTTTTTTTTTTAAATTAGTCCCTGGCGAAACGGCGTTGTTTCGCCAGGGACTAATTTTTTTTTTATAAATAAACCCCTGGCGAAACGGCGCCGTTTCGCCAGGGGTTTATTAAAAAAAAAATAAACCGGCCCAAGCGAAACGACGCCGTTTCGCTTGGGCCGGTTCAAAAAAAATAAAGGGTTGCGTTAAAAACGCAGCCCTTCCTTCTTTCTTCTTCTTCATTCACTGCCTCTCCCTGTCTCCCTCTCCCCAACCCACTGCCAGCAGCACCACGCCACCACAGCCACCAGCCGCCGCAACACCGCCGACCGCCGACCACCGCCATCCACGACGACCCCCTCTCGGTAAACTCCTGGTTCCGCCACCGGTAACAATATCTCACATATGTTAGGCTGTTTAATTATAGGTTAAAAATTCAAATATTAATTATTGCTTCGTCCCATTTCTCTAATGCATTGATGATCTATTGCTTTTTTTTCCTAAATTTAAAAAAAAATATTATGAATGAAATTTGAATTTTCACATTCCATATATTCTTTTATTTTTTTAAAACACAAACTCAAATTCCATTAAGTATCATCAAAATATAAAATAATAGGTTAATAATAAACTAGAGGAATTATTCTTTATCAAACTATGTTGAATAAAATAAAAATTGATAGCTCTTATAATAAGATATACGAGGCACTTAATGAGATATGAGCAAACGAATTTGCTTGTTTTTTTAATCAAATTATTGAAATATTTGATTTTTAATAATTTTATATAACTATTTAAATAAAATTTTATATTTTATATACTTTAAAATTATATAATTTTATTTATACCTTATATACGTAATTTTTGATGTACAATTTTTGATACATTAATGAAAATTTATTTTGTATTAAAAAATTATTTAATAAATTAACTTTCCATACCAACATGCCATATTAACTTTTTATTTAATTGCACATATATTATTATAACCAATATAATATCTTGGACCGTTGGGATTCTATCGTTCTAATTTCTAAAGCAACGCGGGAGAGAGATTTTGTCATGGCACGTTAAGTATAGTTTAATAACACCACTAACAATGAACAAAATTAACAATAAATACTTGTGCACTACAGCCTAGCAAATGCTGTCTCTGTGCCTAAACAAGTATTTCTGTTTTAATATATTGACAGATGTTCTAACAAAGTGACAAGATAATATATTATTATTATTATTATTATTATTATTATTATTATTATTATTATTATTATTATTATTATTGTTAATCATAATTGTTTGGAAATAATAAATTGTTAAAGAATCAGTGGGTGGAGGCTCAGTGGGGACTTCCCCAAGTCGAGGAGCCAACCAGAGGCAAGATTCTTTCATTTCTTTTTAATATTTCCAATTTGTAAGGGGCTGCGCTTTGGACCTCATCATTAGTTTTATTTGACTTGACAAGTTTTTGGAAAAATTGTTTATTATAGCTATTTTTTTTTATTTTCAATAACTATGCAAAAAATTTGTTTGATTTTTTTAAATCATAATTATTAACCTTTTGATAATTAAAATGGAATTTTTCTAAAATAATTTTTTTATTTCCAAATAACTAAAGTTTTCAATTAAAATAAATAGTAATATTTATCTTTAATTATCATTAAATATATTAATAGCAGTAGTTAATAATAATTTTATTAAATACTAACCAATAGTAATTAATTATTTATTAGCTAATAATAACTACCAATTATCAATTATAATGCTAATAATTATTACGAATAGCTAAATCAAATAAGAGTTTAGTTAAAATGTCATTAAATTAATTATACTTCTAATTATAAATAATTACATGAGATAAACAGATTCCTAAAAAAATATCAGACAAAGAAAAATGGTAGAGAACAGAGACCTCTATATATAATGGGGTTAGTGGCAATATATTATTTTATATTTAGTGGATTTGACTTGAAATTTCGATTGCTTATATATATATATATAAGATAAATTTTTATTAATATAATTTATATGAGGAAAAACATATTATTGAGATGAAACTACCCAAAACAAACCACTGAAATTTCGATTGCTTGACCATGTTTTATTTTCTGATACACAGTTGCTAAGTGGTGGGATTAGAATTCACTGATTTTAATTTTTTAGGAAGGAAATGAGTGTTTAATACAATAAAATAATCTTCCAAAAAAATAATATAAAATAAAATTCTCTACTTGGGCGGTGGTACTAGTTGTTAACAAGTATAACCAGCTAATAAGTTAAAATCAAGTGCTTAAAGACTAATGATTATAGAAAAATCAAGTGCTTATACAAGTTTAAATCAAAATGGTTTTTCTATTTGGTACTACAAGACAATTAAAATATGTTTTTCAGTTTAAAATTTTAAACCGTCCTTGAAAAATATACATTTTATTAAAAATATTTATTAGAACTTATATATAAAATAAAATTTATTTATTCTAATTATAAAAATTTTGAATTGATGAAATTAACCTCAAAGTTAATACTTTTCTCATCAATATATAACATTATATTTTTCTAAATATCTACGGCAGATGTATAATATATGAAAAAAAATGTCATATTGTTTAAATATATACAAATAAATTGATAAATTAATATATAAATGTACTCTTCATTCTTAACAAGCTTTGTCACCAAGTGCAACTTAATTTTATCGTATTGTATCGTTTAATTGAAATATCTCTTTCTAGATTTATTTTCATTCAATTTCATCATATGATTTCACTTAATAAATAAATTAACTTTAATGATAGTTCTCCCAAATCCATATCAATTTTCAATAAATCCTAATACTAGTTGTTCCAAATGAAATTTTTTTCTCTAATTAACAATAACTTTGATTAAATTTGATAATTATTTTTGAATAACAAAATAATCTCGTTTTATATTTCCAATCAAATAAAAGTCCCATGTTTAAGATTAAAAAAGGAAATAAAATTAATATAGACTCATGAAAAATTTAGCATCCATCCTTATATTATATATGGCACCAAATTAATATTGGCTTATAATATCATAAAAGCTTCAACTTAAAAAAAATGAAATTTGTTGTAAAATTGTTGTGTGATATTTTGAGCATATTCCATATGTACTACTAATTATTGCATGTTCCTAGCAATGATAAAACGATGAACTTTGAGAGGAACATTAGATTTTGGTTTCTTTCCACTCGGATGATATTATTTATTATTATTTAGACTAAAGCACCAACTTATTTGCCTATAATGGAAGATTTTCAAGATTTGCCACTTTATGATTTGTGATAGAAATAACATGAAGTTACCAACTCCTAGGAATATAGAGAGTCAAACCTATAGAATATAATATAAAAGACTATAAAATTAATAAACTAGGGTCAAACTCTTACATTAAATTATATTTAATATATATAACCCAAAAAATAAAAAAGAATAAAAAGCAAAAGTCATATTAGTACTCATCCTTAGTCATAAATTTGTAGTGATTTTTAGTCAATTTCCTGCTTTCATAAGAACCGTCGATCCATCACACTAATTAATTAACTTAATTAACCAATTGGCTTTTCTAAAAGTGGAAATTGTCTAACAAATTATCTTAGGCATAATTTTTCTTCTTGTGTCGGCTTATAGTGTTTCTACTGTTAGATAAAAAAAATAATATATATTTCTATAGCCAACAAATAATATGCAAAAATTAACTACTTAAGGTAATTGGACCTGCGTCGCTATGTGTAGAGGTTAATAGAAGATTTTATGATATGAAAGTGGTGCAGAACAAAAGGCAGAATAGATAATTTTAAAATTTATAAACAAATTTGACAGAAAATTACTCTAATAACATTTTGGCAATTTTGTTCAAATTAGAATTTGAGTATTGTTTGAATCTAATCCTATGAGAAATAGGTTAACAGATTAAATTCATTGTTTTTTTTGCCAAATTTTAATATTTTCGCATTCGGAAATGCATTTTTCATTAATTATTTTTTATAGGAATGTCCAGTTGAGACTAACAAAATTGGCATATAAGTGATGAAGCAGGAACCATTAATCAAAAGAAATATTGGAAAATAAATTGTTTTAAGATTCTGAACCTTATTGAATTGACGTCCGTCCAATCAGTTGGAAACTTAATATTATGAAAGTTTGACTTTATCATATTTCAATGACTTCTAGTTCATTGTGATAGCTTTTCCCTTGATAGTGATGCGCTAAAGAGGAAATAAAAACTTCAAAATTTCGAACCTCTAACACTAATTAACAGTGTTCTCCATAAATTTAAAAAAATTGTGTAAAAATTTCAAAATAGTTTTGTAATGGAAACTAAAAACATTGAGCGATTGACAACTAGAACCCCATTATTATTCCGTCCTTGCACTGAATTATTATTACAAAATCAAATTAAGAGCTTGGAGTGTTTATAATTTCTTTACACAAACCACTGAAAAAGAATCTTTAACTTTCAGAGGCTATAATAATTCAAGCCAATTTAAACAAAGAAAAGAAATATCAAAATATGTTAATATACATACAAGAAACAAATAAATTAGGACAGATGTGTTTCACTTGAATTTGTCGACCAAAAGAGTTATTATAAAGTTTGCATACAAACCATAAACATAAAATACTATGCATAACTAAGTGGAGATTACAGGCAGAATCCCTATGATTTTGGTGGTGGGGAATGCCAACTTTGCCAAGCTATATATATATATATATATATATATATATAGGCTTCATTAGTACTATTACTGTATATATATAATATATACATCTTAAATATATTCTATTTGTCAAAATGATTTGATAAAATTAATTGATCGCCGCCCTAGCCGTATCCTAACAATAAAGCAATATTTCAGCACAATGAAAGGTCATGGATGAAGCTCTTCAAGCTTCCTAATTAGTTTATAATACAAAAAATATAATGATCTTTATAATACTAAAATGTTTTAAAAGTTTAATTATAAATTACTATAAAAATGTAATTGATTTATAAAATAGAATTGAAAAGATAAAAATTTCGACATTTCAAACTATATTCATATGTATTTTAATATTAAATAAATGAGAGTCAAACGAGAATAGAATTAGTGAATAAAAATATATTGAAGTGTAATTATGGCTTAATATACTTGTTTTTATATGCTTGATTTCTCAAGTAATTACATAGTGCCTCATTGCGCAATGCATACTCAATCATCCCACAAGTAATTGTATTATGTATAGTGCGCACTCAATCATCACACAATCTTCTTATATTGCACCCTATGTTGAATACTTTATGCACTTAATCCATCCATTAATTACAACACAAAATCTCACATGAAATTGTGCAGTATTTTATCTTGGAAAAAGTAATATGAAAATTTTTAAGTACTAAATAAGTAAGATTTAGCACAAGCCAATTGATTAATATAAATCATGTTAAATAATTAATTCTCTAGTTTTTTTTCATAAATCTATCGTAAATTTACAATTTTTTTATATATACATATATATCAGAAATTTACTTGAAAGCATACTTTGAGTCTCAAATCTATTAATAGAACAAAATTTTAGTTTGTGGGTTGTCTATTAGACTAAAAGCTATGATAATTGACATAAAACACTACCATGAAAAGTGAATAAATAGAAAGAGCTAACTGATGAGAGGATATGCAAATTTGTAGGGAAGATTAATATTCTCCAAGAAAGTCAATCTTATAGCACACTTTTAAAAGCTCCTATCAGACAAACCACCCATGTTATATTGATGTCCAAGAAAGTCAATATCCCTTTAATCTTAGTCCACGAATTTGGTTTTTTTACATTATTAAATACCAATAGGAATCCTTACATGTACAGTAGCCTAATTTTTGTGTTATAAATACCAATTCAAACTCATAACTTGTCATACCATTCATAGTGTTGGCTCTGAATATCTATTACTAAACTACAGGCTTCTCCTATTAATCTTGTTAATATTTTTTCAACTTCTTTAAGACTTTAACTACTCTTGCAGCTAGCTATGGCAGAAACCTTAACCTTGTATGAATGTGTTTTATTTCTTCTTGCTCTCCAAATTCTTTTGACAGAAGGAAGGCCAATAAAATCAATGAACTCGTTCTTGCACCAAAGCAAGTCAGCTAACAATGTTCAAGAATCTATTGTTGCATCCAACGATGATTTCCAATCAGGAACTCTGGCAGATCAAAACAATGCAATCCAAGTTACTAGCACCAGTGTGGATGATTTCCGACCAACATCTCCTGGATTTAGTCCTAGTGTTGGCCATCCTAAGCAAATAATTACTAGTTCCAGCGTTGAACATTCTATTACAAAAGTCAAAGCTGTTGGCCCTGCAAAACCTGTAGCAGTTGGTCATAATAGTACTGAAGTTGGTCGAAAAACCAACTTGCACCAAAGCAAGTCAAGTGGCTTCGGTACTACTTCTGCTAAAGATGATTTCAGGCCAACAGCTCCTGGTTATAGCCCCGGTGTTGGCCATCCAAAGAAACTAGCCGCAATGGCTAGCCCCAATGTCGTTGAACATTCGGCTAAAGTAGTAAAAGTTGTTCACAGCAGCACTGACATTAATCTTAAAAACAACTTGCACCGAAGCAAGTCAAGTGGCTTCGACGCTACTGCTTCCACTAAAGATGATTTTAGGCCCACAGCTCCTGGTTATAGCCCCGGCGTTGGCCATCCTAAGAAACCAGATGTAATAACAAGCTCCAATGTCGTTGATCATTCTGCTGAAATTGGCCGTACAACCAACTTGCACCAAAGCAAGTCAAGTGGCTTCGATGCTACTGCTTCTGCTACAGATGATTTCAGGCCAACAACTCCTGGTTATAGCCCTGGCGTTGGCCATCCTAAGAAACCAGCTGTAGTGACTAGCTCTGATGTTGTTGAACATTCTGTTACAGGATTTAAGGATGATTACCGACCCACACAACCAGGTCACAGCCCAGGAGTTGGCCATAAAAACAGTGTATATCCAGAGCCAAATCCATAGGCGCATTCAATTAGACTAGTTAATGAACACCAAAGGCACGACTTAATAGTAAGTACATGTTCTTCTGGATGAAAAATTCGTACTTAGATTGGGTGCACATGCAGTTGACCAATAAAAACCTACTACAAAAATAATATTAGAAAATTCATGTAATCTTATTAATCAGGTGCACGTACATATAAATCTTTTCTCTTCTGGATAAGAGACTCATATCCACAACCTAGCAATAAAAAAATTAAAAAAAAAACAAAAGAGGATAGGTAGATGATCCCGTATTCATCTTGGTATGTATAAATCAAGATTAATTGTTCTGTAGTTTCATTCAGATCCAATAGTTGTTGTTGTTGTTGTTCAGACGTTGAATTCGTCTCTAAATTAGTGCTTTTCTGTAATTATATTCCACCTATTTGAAGTAAAAAATAAAGATCTTTGCATTTGCATTTCTCTTTCATTATTTACTTTCATCAACTTTGATTATTTCATGTTTTTCTTAATCTAATGGTTCACCTCAATTTAAATTTGGATTTTTTTTTTATTACTTACTTTTATAGTTCACTCATCTCATGTTTTTTTATTATTTAATGATCCTCTTAGGATTTAAACTTGTTTTAACTTCTTTGTTGATCTGCTTAGAATTTAAACTTGCTATCATTTCTCCGATGATTATCCACTTAGAATTTAAACTTGTAATAATTTTGCAGTTCTGAATATAATTTTATTAGTATCAATAAATCAAAACTTATTTATCGACAAGCTAATTAGCTAGGTTTACGCTCTCAATATAATTTTAAATTTTAATACTATCAAACCAAAACCTAAGTCTTTGCGACGACTAATTACGAATGTGAGGTTAATAATTAAAAAATTAGCAATTATGAATTTAAAGTTAAAATTAAGCTTTAAACATAATAAAATGACAACATCATTACGAAATCTTTGCAAGTGTATATAGATCTGCATTAGACATGCTCAAAGCTATCTAATAAAAATTATTTCTAATACTGCGAATAGAGATAATTTAATTATATTATCTTGCTATTAAATTAAAAAAATTAAGAGGAAATAAAACAAAGAAAGTTAGAGAAATAGTAATAGAATTGAATAAATTAGTAGTGGGCAAATAAAATAAGTTGATGGCACGTATATGTTTCAACCAAATTGAAGCTTTTCTTAAGGTAAAAATCAAGCAAATATATGGAAATTGAAGGAAAATATCAACAAAAAAAAACAACCATAAGGCATATATACTTGAATAATCATATTTTATTAGCATACTTGAATAATTTAATTCATGGTTTTGATCATATATGAAATGAATTAATTAATTAGTAAAGCTAATGATGGCACAAAAAATTGAAAACAATGGTGTTTACATGATAATTTAGTTAATGAATGATTTGCATTATTTTTTTTCCTGTGAAAATTCTTAATTATAAGATATGTCGTCTCAATATATATATATATATATATATATATGTAGACCTCATATGTTTCATTATATAGAACTGCTTTCATTCTAAATTAAATAATTATTTTTATTAAAAATATAAATTTTTATGTATATTTATTATACTCATATTTTAATAAGAAATATATTTATTAAATATTTTTAATAAATAATATAAATATAATAGAAATTGAATATATTAATTAATTTTTTAAAATAATAAGTGAGATATAATTTAAAATAATCGTGCGGCTTTAAACAGAGATGGAAAAGAGAAAAAGGTTCCCCCCATCGGAAGAGCCAATCAAACATTTTTCAGTTTCACAATTTATATATTCTTTAAAAAGAGAATGTGATAGACAAATCCAAAAGATCATACACAGCCACAAATATGGCACATGAATCCCAGAATTTTATTTATTTCTTTTTTTTTTCTTAAACAAATTTAGAAAAACACATCTTTCTATAAATAATGTCACAATAATTTAGTTTTAATTTTTTCTTTTGAAAAAAAAAATCTAGCGTAGAGGTACTTGTAACGAATAAAACTAATAAATATGCAAGGAATCTTGGAATATTTTTGTTTGCTAGAGAGCTTTATTTACTTTTTGCTATCCCACAGAAGTTATATTAAGTTTACCCGAGGGAGACTTCTTTTATTCTAAAAAATTGTTACACTTTATATATATTAATTGAAAAATTCTATCATAAATTCTACCTATACTTTTATTCATGGATCCGATTAATCATAATATATGATTTAAAAATAAAAATTAATTAAATTTTTTTAACATTATAATTTAAATCTCATGTTGTAATTGACTGAGTCCATGAATGAATATATAAATTTGATTATGATAAAATTTTAAATATTAATTTGTCTAATTTTCTATTTAATTCTTTTAAATTTTTAATAAATTTTTTAAAATTAAATTTTTATAAATATAATTTCAAATATTAAAAATTATTTAGTTTTCTATAGATGTGGAAAATAATAAATTAAAAATAGTAAATTAAAAATGTATTTCATGAAAAAAAAATATATATAATTAGTTATTTTTTCTAACCCAACATTTATAGAGTGGGATGAAAGGGATATTCCGAGACCAAGAGCCAACTTTGGCAGAGCCGCACAGAAATAGACTGGAATTTAATGTTCATGAATATGTACGAACACACATGCATGCACAATAGTATTGTCTCTGATTCTCTCAATTAATTGCTCACTTTTTTTTTTAGCTCTTACATAAAAATTAAAATAATAATTAGAGTATTTTATAAATTAAAATATTTGTTATATTTTCTTTTTCAATACCATTATTAAAAAACCTTCTCTATTTATTAATTACCTATTATTCATTATTTTTTTAAAAAAAAATCTAACATTCATAAACAATATTTATTAAAAATATGCAAAAAAGAGAAAGTTTAATAATATTAATGTGATGATATAATAATGTCATTAACTAAATTGAAAAAAATAAATAATTTTTATATTTTATAAAATTACATTTCATTAACTAAATTGAAAAAAATAAATAATTTTTAAATTTTATAAAATGACATTTTAACTATGATAATTTTTTTAAATGATTCTTACATAGGGAGGGAGTCTTTGGCTATATAAATACATTTTTTACTATAATAATATTAATATTATGGAAAATTAACTTTAATTACCTCATAGGCTCGCATAACAAGGCCTTGTGACAATCAATCTTATATTATTCTAAAATTTCTAAAAATGTTCTAAAATTACTAATTATAAAAGAAAAAATAAAAAGAATTATATATTATATTCAATTTAATAATTTTAAAATTATTTAATTGAATAACTTTTGAACTAAACTAACAGCCACAAATTAATAATAAAAAAAGAATTATAAATATCATGTGAAATATGATCCAAAGAGAGTGCATTACAGATTACAAGATCCATAAAAGGAAAAACAATGGCAAGTTGGCATAGAAAAATTTAAGTAGCCGCAAATCCTTGAAAGCTGCTGTGCCTGCCTGGATATCCACTGGAACCCTATATACTGGAGCCGTCTTTAATTACCTTAGATTCCCTTAATTAAACCCAGTTTAGAAGATTAATTAATTATTATCTTTCTGTCTTAGTACTTAATTGTAATTAATTAATTAATTAAGCTGCCAAAAGGGAATCACAAGAGAAGGAGATTGCATACAAATTGAAGAGTCAAAAGTTTTCCCATGTGCTTTCACTACTTATAATACTTCTATATAGCAGTCATTTACAGTTGTGAATTTGGCGATTAATAAATCAATTGATTAATTAAGAAAGATTTCTAGGAGAAGAACCCTAAGACTATACTTTTGACCATATATTAAGAAGTTCTTCATGCAATAACTAGCCAGCAACATGTTTGGACATATAATATATATATATATTGATGCACAAAGGAAAAGGTTTGTTTACTTTAATATGTATAAATGGTTTTTAATCAAGTACTAAGACTATATTTATTTATTTTTCATAAAAAAGCTAAATAAATTATTTTTTTTATTAAGGTTTATTTTGCACACCAAACCATAATTTAGTAGCAATTGCATGTTGTAAAAATTGGATTATTTTTTATCAATAATATATATAGTGTGTGAATAATTATACCAATTAATTATACTAAAAATATTTTTAAAAAAGAGAAGTGGGTCATAATGGACAGGCTTAAATATCAAGTCTTTCCTTAGATAAAATTTTTCAAGGCCTATAATTAATAGCACAAAATACTATCACAACTATACCTAAAATAATTATTAAATAAATAATAAAGAGAACATCAAAATTTAACAAGGTTCGCCCAATTTTACCTACGTTTTCAGACATTACCAAAATAATTTCACTAATATAAAAAATGAATTACAAAAGAAAGAGAGAAGACTTAAGTTTGAAATATCTTTTAAATGAGAGTTAAGAGATTTATATAGGCTTCAAAAATTAGGTTGGTGAAATTAGACACATCCATTTTTTTATTTTAATTTACCTAAATTAGGCACCTTCATTTTTTACTTCTATTTACCTAAGTTAAGCATCTTTAATTTAGACCTAAAAATGGTTAGTGAATTTTCATGATAGATAAATAACCAAAATAATAATTCTCCATCTTGGTTTTTTTTTCTATTCATAATCTGCAAATCTTCTCTCAAAAGAAACTATTATTATAGTGTCTTCAAATGCGTTATGAAACGATCATCTTCAATTTTTTAAAGCATTAATCAAGTTAAAACAATGGTTGAACTTGACAGATGTCACCACTTTTATCAACATATCTACGAAATTGTCAGTGGTTCAAATTTTTTAAAATAATATTTCACCTTTTCTCCAGAATCTCACGTACAAAGTGATATCAAATATTGATGTGCTTCATCCTTAGATAATAAACTTGATTCTTTACTAAATGAATAGCACTTTGATTATCACAATGCGTTTGGATGTATTTTTGTCTAATTCTCAATTCACCAAGCAACTCCTAAAGTCAAATTACTTATTTAACAGCCTTTGATATTGTCATGTACTCTGTTTTCGTAGTGGATTAGGTAACTATTGATTGTAATGTAGACTTTCAACTAACTGGCCCCTTAGCAAATGTAAACACATAATCAGTAATTAATCAACGTTTATTCAAATAACCAGCATAGTCGGAATCACAGTATCCAACTACACGTTGACCATTTTTTTCATCCTGCTCAAATATCAATCCAACATCCACGGTGTTCAGAATATACAGTAGAATCCATTTCACAGCGTGCCAATACTCCTTACTGGGATCATGCATATACCTGCTCACAACTTCAACTGCTTGTGAAATGTCTGCCTTATACACATCATAGCATACATCAAGCTACCAATAATATTTGCATATGGAACCTTAGCATGTACTCTCATTCCACTTCATTTTTAGGAGATGAAGATGAGCTGAGTTTCATATGAGGTGCAAGCGGTGTACTTACAGATTTTGACTTTTTATTCAGGCCAAAACGCTGTAATACCTTCTTCGGATACTGTTTCTGATTCAAACAAAGTTTTTCTCTCTTCCTATCTCTGCATATCTCCATCCCTAAAATTTTCTTGGCTTCACCTAAGTCTTTCATTTCAAACTCCTAATTCAGCCGAGCCTTCAACATCTTAATTTCTTCTAGATTCTTTAAAGCTATCAATATATCATCAACATACAGGAGAAGATATATGAAAGATTCATCTTGTAGCTTGCGTAAATACACAAAGTAATCATATTTGCTTCTTATGTACTTCTATCTCACCATAAAATTATCAAATTGCTTGTACCACTACCTCGGAGATTGTTTCAATCCATGAGTCATATAGATTTTCTCTTCTAAGTATTCATGTAGAAATGCAGTTTTTACATCAAGTTGAAAGAGTTCTAAATCCAATTGTGTTGCCAAAGCCAATAAAATTCTAATGGATCAATGTTTTACAACTGAAGAAAATACTTCATTATAATCAATTTTCTCTATCTGAGCATAGCCTTTAGCCACTAACCTTGCCTTGTAGCGAATATTGTTCTTGCCAAGAAATTCTTTTTTCTTTATATATACCCATTTGCATCCAATTGCCTTCTTTCTCTTTGGTAGATTAGCTAGCTTCCATGTATGATTCTTTCCAAGAGACTGCATTTCATCATTCGTGGCCTTACTCAACTTCTCATTTTCTGAACTTTGGACAGCTTCAATGAAAGTGTTAGGAATGCCATCATTTGCAATTAGAGATGCGTAAGTCACCATATCATCAAATCGAGCAAGTTTGTGAATATCTCGTCGTGACCTATTTATTGCAATAAATTCTTATTGCTATAGAAATTCTTGAGTTAAAACCTCTTCTTCATCAAACTCCACCTCTATAGTAGGAGTATCTGTTGTTGGGTTAATAATTCTTTTTTCAAACTCCATCAACTGTGGAGTACCATTTGTCTGCTGAATAATTTTATTTGTCATCTTTTTCAATACGGTAAACTCACCAAAGGTAACATCTCTGCTAAAGATTATTTTTTTTTTATTTCTGGACACCAAAGGCGAAATCCTTTCACACCAGCGGTGATCCTCATAAAGAGCATTTTCTTTGCCCTCGTATCTAATTTTGATTTCTTAATATGGTAGTATGCAGTGGAACCAAATACACGTAAGGAATCATAATCAGTAGCTGATTTTTCAGACCATATATCTAAAGGTATTTTACCACCAATAGCAGCTTATGGTAAGCGATTAATGAGATGGCATGCATAAGCCACTGTATCAGCCCAAAATTGTCTGCCCAACCAAGCATTGGACAACATAAACTGAACTTTCTCTACCAATATCGAGTTCATGCGTTCTGCCATCCCATTATGTTGTGGTGTATCTCTAACTGTGAAGTGTCTAACAATACCTTCATCTAGGCGAAATTTTAAAAAGGATCATATTTATACTCTCTACCATTATTTGTGCAGAGATATTTAATTATTTCTGCCTGTCTGAGTTTTTACCATCTTTTTCTATATGAGGAAAGTTCTTAATACTTCATCCTTCATCTTCATAGTATACACTCATACTCTCCAAGAGAAATCATTAATAAAAGTTACAAAATAATATTTTTCTCCCATTGAAGCTGTCTTGGAATGACCCCACATATCTGAGTGAACATAGTCTAAAATACCCTTGATATCATAAATTATAGTTACAATTTTTACTCTAGTTTGCTTGTCTTTGAAACAAGGCTCACAGAAATCTAACTTATGGGGTTGCATTCCTTTCAATAATCTTTAATCTAAAAAAAGTTTCAAGAATTTATCGCCAGCATGTCTCAAATGTATATGCCATAATTTGGTTGCTTCTAACTCCTGATTATCACTGAAAGCTACTTTTGTTGTCTCAATAATTTCATTACCCTGATAGTAATACAAGTTATTATTTTTTCTTATTCATTTCATTATCACAAGTGCACCGGAGATAATTTTCATTACTCCACCTGCTGCATTTACAATAAAGCCCTTTGATTCTATGACTCCCATAAAGATGAGATTCTTCTTCAAACTCGGTACATATTGGACATTTATCAGAGTTCTAATTAATCTGTCATGATTCTTCAATTGGATTAAACCAATTCCTTTAATTATACATGAACTGTCATTTATTGTGTAAACAATTGCTCATTCTAGTTCTCTAAAGTCAAAGAACCAATCTTGATTGGGACAAATATGATGACTACAACCAGAATCAAATAGCCATACACTATAAGAGTTTATTGATGACGCAGTAGCTAATGAAATATCTGAGTCTTTATCATCACACTCAGCTACATTTGAATTCACGACAGCTTTCCCTTTATCAGATTTACTTTTATTTACTTAGCTTAGGATAATTTATCTTTCAATGTCATTTCTCTTGACAAAAGGCACATTCATCTTTAGCTGGTCAGAATTTGATCTTCCCTTCTTTTTTCTCTTCCTACTTTGAGAGTTGCTTCTCACTGTCAATGCTTCTGCTGCTCTATTTGAACTCTCTTTTTTGTCCTTCTTTCGCAGTTCGTAACTGTATAATGCAATAGTTACTTCAGAGAGAGTCACTTTATACTTCCTATGGAGTAGAGTTATTTCAAAAAACTCAAACTCCTCTCTAAGGGACCCCAACAACATCAAAGCCAAATCTTTATCTTTGACGTCACATTCAAATTTATCAAATCAGTTACCAGCTGATTAAAATTTATGATGTGCTCATTCATAGTAGTACCAGGAACATAAGTGAAGCGAAATAATCTCTTATTCATATGAAACTTGTTCTGACTGCTTTTCTTTAAAAAAATTTCTTCCAATGTCTTTCACAATTTACTTGCAGAAACTTTCTTAGAGAATGTATACTTTTATTCTCTAGAAAGGTATGATCAGATTACACCACATGTCACACGATTGATGAATTTTTAATTTTTTCCATCAATATATTCTGGTTTCTCTTTTTCAATGGTAATGTCTAGATCTTGCTGGAAGAGAGCGTCTAGGACCTCACTTTGCCACATGCCAAAATGGCTTGTATAATAAAAAATATTCACTGTAAATTTAGCATTTGACACAGCAGTCTTTGACCAAATTGATAAAGTGAATGTTGTCTCCTTTGTGGTGGATGATTTGCCTAAGTCATCTGTCATCTCTGTTTCACAAAATTATTTAATAGCTAATAAATGGGGAATATAAATAATTCAAAAAAAAATTTCTAATGTAAAAGATCAGACTAGGCTGCAATCACAAAGCATACTTATAAAATCTTAGCTCTGATATCAATTGTTATGAAAATTGAATTATTTTTTCTCCAATAATATATATAGTGTGTGAATAATTGTACCAATTAATTATACAAAAAATATTCACAGAAAAAAGAGGTGGGTCACAATGGATACACTTAAATACCAAGTCTTTTTTAGACATATAATTAATAGCACGAAATACCACCATAACTATATCTAAAATAGCGATTAAATAAATAATAAAGAGAACATCAAAATTTAATGAGATTCGGCAAATTTTACTTACGTCCTCGGATACTACCAAAAATAATTTCACTAATATCAAAGATGAATTATAAAAGAAAGAGATAAGACTTAATTTTAGGATATCTTTCAAATAAGAGTTAAGAGATTTATGTAGGCTTTAAAAATTAGGTTGATGAAATTAGGTTCCTTCATATTTTACTTCCATTTACCTAAATTAGGCACTTCCATTTTTAACTTCTATTTATCTAAGTTATGCACCTCTGATTTAGACCTTAAAAATAGTTAGTGAATTTTTATGATAAATAAATAGCCAAAATAATAGTAGATATTTTTTAAAGAATAGACTCAGAAGGAGTTGATTAATATTATTGAAAATCAATATATATTAATATTACATATATTAATGATATTTTAAAATATTTATAATAATGTTAACAGATTCATTATATGATTTTTTATATAAAATGGTAATATTATAATATTAATTTTCATTAAAGTCAAATTTTTATTTTTATAATATGTTGTTAAAATACATTTTTTTATTAATGTTATGTATGATAGTGGGGTATGGATTGAAAATTTTCGAATTTAAATTTCAGTCATAATTAAATTTAAAAAAATAAATAAATAATTTATTTATTTATAATAATATTACCACTGAGATTATATTTATAAATTAACCTTAATTTTGAAATAATTCAACCTAAATATGAATATTATACCCAAAAATATTTATTGTATAATTTCATATATAAAATATATAACATCGTAAAAAGACCCACACCATACATAGTGGCAGAGGGTAGGCCAAGAGAATCTCTCCCCATCTTCTTGGGTCAGGTTTTGTCCATCATTATGTTTCTTAAAAAAATCTTCACGTGCAAACAGTCCAACTATATATATATATATATATGAATTTGTTTTATTTTTATTTTTTAAAAATTATCATATGTAGGTTCACTTTCATTTGGTAAATATATGCAATTATATATATATATATACACAGTGACGGAGCCAGCCTCTCACAAAGAGAAAGACAAAAGAAGGAGAGAGAGATTGAGAGAACTAAACCTCCACATTTATTGCTCCGGCTGACAGAAATAACTCCTTAAAAATATACGTCTGGCGGCAGGCAGAAAAAATCGTCAGCCCTCACCCGATGTCATCTGATTTCGCCCCTGTATATACATATATAATTTAGTATTTATTGACATTTACATCAAAATAAATACAATTCAGTCTAAACAAATATTGTCCATCTAAATATAAACTAACTAAGAGAACATTGTTTAAATATATTTGCAATGGAAAGTGAAAAATATAAACAAACCATCAAAATAATATTCACGTTGAAACTTGAACTTAAAACCTTTTAATTTTAGTACCTTAACTAGCTAGTTAATAAGTTTCCCGAGTAATGTAATATAATATTTATCAAGTCATATTCTAAAATTAATTTAAACTTTATTCGTAATAATATCTCTAAACATATAAAATTTGCATTTGATGTTAAAAAATATATTTTACTGGGTTAAAAAAAGTAATTATTTTCAGTCATTAAATAAATATTTATTATCTGTCGTAGTTATTTAATAATTAAAAATGATTCAGGTTCAAGCGAAACAAACGAAAGAACTAATTAAGAACAAAATGGCCTTTGAGCTTACGATGGGGGCGCATGTACGTAGGGAATACTCCAAAGACGTACGTATTTTAAAGCTAATAAGCTGTCATTGCTAGCTTACTAGCTCTTTTTAGGGCTTTTAGATTATCATATAATTATAATAAAGACACGATGCCTTACAAAGGGTATAGTTAACTTAATTTTTATGGACCTTAATCCCTAGTTATTAATTTCTCTATATTCAAATTGATAAATATATATTTTTTAATTATCATATATTATATCACATTTACTATTTTAATAAATCAATTAATAATGCATTGAATTTCTCTTATATCTATATTTAATATTATTTATTAAAAATATAGAATAAATATATCTCATATTGAAGTAACAATATAATGGAAAAAATATATATGTATGAATTTATATTTTTAATAAATATTATTAGTTTTTCTTAATTTTATGAAATAATAAATATGTCTATTAATTCGGACATAGAAAATGTTATTATTATTATTTTTAAAGAAACTATTACTACTTTTTTTTGTTTTACTTTAGTTTAGTCCATATCATGGAATCTTCCTAGAGGTTTGGGATTTATTCCAACTTATTTATCATTTGTTATTGTTTATTATTTTTGAAATGGTTTAATTTGATGGCCTCACATGCTAAAGTACTACTCTTTAGGTCTTTAAATACGAAGGAAGCAAAGGGTTTTTGAGTATCTCATCAATAGCTCGAGTTATTATCATTATTATTTTGAGCTTCAATTGTTCTTGAAATCTCAAGCTATTGAGTAACTAGTATGGCTAATTTATGTAATTATACTACTTGTTTATTTTTCTTACTAATGCTATTATTATCTTATAATTATGTTTGCATTGAAGGGAGGCCATTAGAACTAAAACAAAAATTGAAGTGTATTAATTGCTTCAGTACTAATCAGGGCTGGAGGAGCTTCACAGGAAATTACCCTAAAGGAAACGATATTAATGCAAATCCAAGTCCAAGTCCAAGTGCAAATTACGATGATAATTTGCAAGGTGCTGTACACAATGATGGATCTATCGAAGCTTTTCGACCTACAAATCCAGGGCATAGTCCTGGCGTTGGTCATTCCATTCACAACTAATTAGTAATTGATTATAATAAGTACTATCAAGCATTGTCGAATGGTAACTGAGGGATATCGAGACTTTGCCATTTTCATTATAACCAAAAATAAATTACAATTAGCAATTTAATCATGATTTTCAATGTTTAATATTGTATTAGTGGTAGTAGTTTTAGTAGGGTATGTTGTCATTAGTTAGGGTTTACTATTGTTAGAAAACGTGGTTTGTATATGCATGTATTTGTATTTCAATTTCTCTTTTATCACAAGTTGCTTTGAATTTTTAATTAGTGTATGTTATGTATGTTAATGTTATTCTCCAGCTTTTCTCTTCTATTTTTTTTATGAGTTCTGTTTTTCTTTTAATACATCATAAATCAAATATAACAAAGGTAAATAATTTTCCCTTAATTTTTGGTAATATTTTTTTTATTATGCCAATTAAAATAAAAATTGAAATTGAAAACCTTAGAAAATACTTGCTCAGTGTATATATATGTGTGTGTCTCTGTGTGTGTGTGTGTACCCAGCTTAAGTAAACTTTTTTCTAATTCATAGATTATAATATTTCTGCATTTTGATATTTAGCTTATAGAAATTTGTATCAATTAAAATTATTGGTGTAATATCTTAAAATTTTACTGTTTCCTTTAGGGTAATTTCCTGTAAAGCTTCTTAGCCTTACTTTTGTTTTTGAGTGGAGACATAGTAAAATCAAGAATCTTACACTGTCATGAAATAATGCTGACAATTCATAATGAGTGAATGGTACTTTATCAATTCTACTAGTATTTATATAAAACTTACTATTTCACGAAACAGTACTAATAACCCTTAAGAAAACGAATGTAAAATTTATTAGTTTTGAATGTCAAATACACAAAATTTTTTAAAAAAAATGACTCTGAAACTTATATTTGATGAGACGAAATTTCTTAGTAATGGAGATTTAAATGTATTTTAAGTCTATCCCTAATTATAATCTAATAAAATATCGCAAGATATATACATATATATATATAAGTTTAAATCTATTAAAACAAATTATGGTAAAATAATTTGTGATTGTTATTCTCTTTACTAACTCTCATAAGAATTGGTGGCATAAACAACTAGCTTAAATTGAGACTTTCTTTCTTTTATGTTGAATGAACTTTTCAACATAATCTTAGGACTGTCAATTTTTTAAAAGTTAGCTATTAAAATTAACGAATTTATTTTTATATAATAGTAACATACTAATAATGTCATGCCTAAGCTACGTCTGAAACATCAAGTCTCTTGGAGCAAACTGACGTATCTTATAATATGATAAATTTTTGACAAATACAATATTCTTATTAGTGACGAGGGTCGTGGTATCCTATTTTCACCTTACATATATAAGAGATATTCTCTACAGGTAAATAGATTTAAATACTTTTCCTTTTTGAGCTATATAATATGTATTAAATTTGATTTAAACATCAGAGTCTTTTTCTGAGACTTGAGCTCTTCTTTTTCATTCCATGTCGCCTCCTCTGCCTAGACAACTAAAAACCCATCCGAGGTTTATTTGTCATCATATTAATCGCATTATATATTTATATTTAATTGATATGAAATTTTTTTCATATATTCTTATCATTTGATGTCTTTTATCAGAAATTATAAATATGTGCACACATATTAATATATAAGTATAAGGTGAAGTTTGATCTATTATCATTATAAGCTTAATTAACCAAAAGAAAACATTAAAAATGATGGAGAAGATTATTTTTTTCCGCCATTACCACCCAAGGAATCTTTGTTCTTTTAATCAATGGGCAGGCGATAATATTAATAAGCTCAAAGAATATTTTGAAGGTTGTTTAAGGCTCCAAGGTAGGTTTGTCTCTGTTTTTATTTTTTCGAGATGAAAGGTTTTGTGTATCAATTTTTATAATCACTTCATATAAAGAAATAAAATGGAAGAAACCATCCAAATTAAACAAAAACTGTGATAAAATATTTTGATATATAAAATATAAAATATTTTTCATTATTCAATTGCTTTGTCTTTCCAATTAGCATGCCTAATTAAAATTATTATTGTATTATATAATTTTTCCTGTACTGCCATTGTTGTTAGAAAGAAGATCTTCAGAAATCATGGAAAGATCTTCTTGATCTTTTATATATATATATATATATATATATATATATTCAACCTTTTTTTTAGTAATGAATTATGATGAGGACCCAATAGAATTGGAAATATTTAATGTATTCCGTACTTTAAGTCGTCTCTCGAGATAAGAATTAATTAAAAACAAGCACTATTAAGTAAGGATCCAACTATATTTTTGGTTATACATAACGGTTAGAGAGCAATTTTAGGTAATTGTTGCTCATTCTTGCTATTAACTAGCTCCAAAGGAAGAATCTTTTTTATTTTTGGTAGCTTTTTTAAATATATATATATATATAAACTGGTATTATTAATTGAAATCTTGAAAATTATATCATGAATAATAAGCGAGATGGCATCAATTTATTCTCCATAACTAGATATAGAATTAGCGACTCTAGCTAAGGTATGAGCCACTATATTTGCTAATCATATGATAAATCAAAATTTTCAGTTTCTAATATCTTTCATGAGAGTCTAAAGATCTATAATAATAATATCACAGCTCGACAGGTCATTCCTCAATATCACAATCAACAGCTTGCAAACTTTTTGAAGATTATTTTGAAAAGGAAAAGAGATTTATAAAATATCAATAAATAATAATAAAAAAAAGCTAGTTGTAAAGTTAGGTTTGAGCTATAATATATATAAGAGAACCCTAACCGTCCAAATAAATCAATAGTACTATAATCATGTAAATTAAAGGAAAGGACTAGTGGGGAGGTGCATGAGAACAGTGGAAAAATGCACTTCCCTTTTAAAAATCTAGCTATAGCCATAGTGCAACCCTTTGAGTTATTGAAAGGTGGATTTGTCAAACAAGTAATAATAATTATTATAAGAATCAAACTTCACATGAAAACAAACAAAAAAGAAAATGCAATCAAAATTTACAGGGGTGCTATAACGAGTTAACGGATTGTGTTTATGTCGGATTGATCCACTCTAATCATATGATTAAGATCAATATGAATAAAATATATTTATTAATTATATCGACACGAGCACGATATAAAAATTAATTAGGTTGTACGGGTATAACACGTTTAATTAAATTAATTATATATAGGTCATATAATTTGATATGATCTATTTGGCTCATATAATATTTTTTAATTTATAATAATTTTATATCCTTAAATAATCAATTAAAATTTTATTATTATAATAAAATTATGATTAAAAAAATTTAAAATTATAAATGTATTAAAAAAATTTAAAAATAAATTAAAATAAAATATATAACATAATTAATATATAATAAATAATAAGTTTGTATTATATTTTAGTTTTAGAGCCTAGTAAGAAAAAAAAGTTATGAAGATAATATATAGTTATCAATATAAATTTTGTAATAAATTTTTTAAAAATTTTATTTTATTTTCTATTTTATTTTCTTTTATAAATTTTATTCTAAATTCTAAATTAAAAAATTAATATAAATATTAGATTATTTAAATCATAAATGATTTAATTTTTAACATTTGATTTTAAAAAATAATTTCTAAAATTCAAAAAGAATTAAATTTAAATTAATTAATAATTAAAAAGTTAGTAATTAAATAAAATTAATTAATTTTTAATAAGAATAATTAAAATTTTAAAAAAACTATTTTTAAATAAATAATCATGCATCATATAATAATAAAATTATAATTATATAATAAATATATAACACTTATTTTTATTTTCTTAGAGCAAATAATAACAAAATGATATAGCTTTGAATTGTATAAAATTACATTATTTTAGTTAAACATGTTACAGCCGATTCGTGTATCAACCCGCTACACAATTCTTTTAAAGTTATGTCATAAATGGATAAACGAATTAGCCCATTTATGATATTAATCATTTTAAGATCAAAATTAATCTGCTAATTTTATATGTTTAGTGTATCGTGTTCGCGTATTATGACTCATTTTGACGCCCCTAAAGATTTCCAAGAAGTAAAAAAAAATCATTTTTTATTTTATTATATTCAAAATTCAAACTTTAAAATTATAGTGAAACTAGGTTATTTATTTTAAGAGTTAAAACTCTTAAGTTTAATATGTATACACAGTATGCTAAACCAAAAAGATATTTGACATAAAACAAAATAATTGTAACACTCTCCCGCTTTCATCATTAAAATTTTTTTTAAAATAATGTCAAAGAATTGTGCACCTTAGGTCACTTTAAGGTCAAGGATTGTAAAAGTAATTACTCTATAAGTAAATTTAATAACAAAAGATTAGTGATAAATTATATATAAATAAAGTTTGTAGACTTAATTAACTTGTAGTTGAATGGGCCAGTGAGGCAAACAGAATATAGACAACTAACCAAGACCTCGGATGGTTGCGAGCTTTTTGAAGCCATGAGAGGTAGGAGTTACCCCTCAATATTAACCATCCATAAGTTTGTGTATATATATATATATATATATATATATATATTCTTTCTTTGTTTTTCAATGTACTTAAACAAACTTAATGGAATCTTCCCACTAGCCAGGACCCTTCACATGCTTTTGTCTTGAAAAAAAAATTAAACCCTAATTAATATATAATATAAAAATAAATTCAAAAGTTTCCCATTATAAATACCACAGTCACAGGCAGAGGTTTTAGCTAGAGACATATCTTAAAACCCATAAAAATATATCATAAAAATTAAAGAGTTCTCTCTCTTTCTTTCTTTCTCTATCGCTTCATCTTCTTCAATGGCAGCCAGTACTTGCACTTTATTTTTTCTTGTTTTAATACTTTGCCATGAATTTGTGTTTGTAGAAGCTGGAAGGCATTTAAAGCTAAAGAAGTGCAAGAAATGTTCTTCTATTACTCATCATAAGCAAAGCTCCAATTTGCAGAATGTTTCTAATGATGGCCATAACCATGTATTGGGTGGTAGTAATGGCCAAGAGAAGACATGTAAAATGGGTTATGTTGATGATTTTAGACCCACAGCACCTGGCCATAGCCCTGGCGTTGGTCACTCCATTAACAATTAATTTTTTTTTCTTGATTTTAATTCATCTATTCATGGAAGAAGAAGAAGATGGGAATGACTGGAGAACATAGGGAAAATCACATGTATATATTCAAGTTATTTTTAGTTGTCTCTCTGTCTCTTATTTTAATTTGAATTTTTATATTTAAATGTCACTCATTTTCAATAAATAGCATCTCTTTGTATATTTCTTATTTTCCTTAACATGTATTTACATATCAAAATAATTACAAGGATAATTAATTTCTTAATGATAAATAGATGGAAGTTAACCAATAACTTTTTTTAAAAAAAATTAAGCATTAAATGATGGGAAGAAAACTCCAAATTGAATCTATTTAATTCGAACTTAATAATATACTACTACTAAGTTAGTAGTAAATGCAACTGTAATCATAATACATTTTTCAATCAATTTATAAAATAAACACCATGAAATATAAGGAATCCCAGCATTAATTTGAAATTAAAGGGAAAGGAGAAATTAAGAAAAAATAGAAAGGGAATTAATAAGGAAAAGAAAAGTTAGATCTTAAGATATGATACAACGTACCAACTCTCTTATTATAACTTACATCTTAATTTACTTTTAATTAAGCACCTATATCCATAAAAAAAATTATAAATTTCTGTATGAGGGTTTGTATTAAAATTATATATCTATAAAAAAATTATAAATTTTTTTATGAGAGTTTGTATTGAAATATAATTGTCTTTTTCGTATAAGACTTTTATTTTTAAAAACGATTTTAGAATTACTGAATCAAAATTTTGTATAATTAATAATTTTAAATATAAATAAGTGATGTGTTTTAGAAAATATTAAAATTCATTCTTTGAAACCTTAATGACAAAAGAAAAAAAATGTTTTTTTTGGTGGGCTCAACGTATCAAAATAAGGAATGCTACAAACCCCTTTTATAGGGTCCACAATCACCCTACTTTTTTCTATCACAGTCATATCAATATTATTCTGTTTAATTTATTCCAAAGTTTTTATTTTTATTTTTTTCCTTCTCGAAGCATTTAATTCGTCCATGGTATCACATCCACTTTCATATTTTAGTGAAGCAAAATAAAGCCAAACCAAACCATTATAAATTAATTTCTTACACGAATTAATCCATGGGATGCATACAGCATATTCTTTTTTTCTCCTTTTGTTCCCCTGCCATCTTTGGACGTTTATCTTTTCCTTTTTACCCTTTTCCTTTTTTTTTTGTTTAACCACTAATAATTACATATGTTCTAGTTCAATTTTTTTAAAAAAAATCATTTATTATTTATCTAATATTAATTAATAATTATAGTTCTAATATTAAAAAAACATATTACAATTATGAATTTTAATTTTTTTATAATCAGAAAACTTTTATTAATAAATTAAGAAAAATATATTTATAGAACAAAAACTATATAAAAAAAAAGCTTCAATCATACCCACACTATAAACCTAAAAAATATGTAAAAAAATCTCATAAACTCAAAATACAAATCCAAAACTAGGAAAAAGAACCAAAAAGCTTAACACCTATGTGTAGAACTTTAATTCTAAGTTCTAACTCAAAAAGCTTTTGATCTTCCAAAAAATAAATAATATGTAAATTATATAGGAAACCTGAAATTTATGCACATTTATTAGGCATGCATAATGTAATAACATAATAGAAATAATATAATATATATTTCCTATGTTCCGAATTGATAAATATATTTTTTATTCTATAATAAATAAATAATTAATTATTTTTATTAAAAATATAAATTTATTTTTATTTTTATTATATTCTTATTTTAATATGAAAAATACTTACTAACTATTTTTAATAAGTAATATAAAATATTGATATAATAGACATTTAATATCCTAATTAATAACTATAATTTAAAATAAAGACTGAAGAAATATGTGTTTTTTAAGCATAAATGTGTTGGAATCTCGAACTGTTGTTCAAACAGTTTCTATTGGAATATTCTTGTAGTTGTGGTCCATGGAACAGTTAATAAATTGATCAGAAAAAAAAACATAGAAAAGAATTTTCTAATCCAGAAATTAAAAAATATATTTTAAATTATTATGATGATTTTTTTTGAAGGAAAATTATTATGATGATTTGGTTGCACGTTAAATAAAGACATATATAGTGGCCGTTAAGTTAGTTTAAAGAAAGATTTGACCCTTCCACTTAATTTGTTTGTTTGTTTGTTGTAGTTCTGTTGACGACAAAGATTTTATTAATATCTAATGTCACATATAAATTAAAAATATAATTAATAAAACAGTGATTTTGGGTAGGCTTAGTTTAAATTAATTAAATAATTTTCAATTTTCTATTTGTTTATGGGGTTTTTGGTCTTATTTGGAGACAAGGCCTCGTGGGTTCTAAATATAAAATTTGCAAGTTGAAGCATGCGTTTTGTGTACGGCTTCTTATTTATTCTATTTTAAGTGAGTGAGATTTTAAATTAATTAGTACTTTAATATATTAGGTTTCAATGTATTAGTTTCAATTAAAAGTGCTTTAAATTTCAATTATATTCACGTCTATTTCTAAAACAATTTTATCTTATCAGTAAAATAAAATAGTAGTGGACACATAATAAAAATCAAATTTTAAATAGAAAAAATTATACATAATGTATCCATCTAATATATATTAATCTTTTTTTATAATAATAACAATAATATCGATATGCAATTTAGTCATATTATTTTACAGTTTGTTAAAATGTAAATTTTCTCTCTTTCAAGTCAAATAAATTACATATAAATGAAGAAATCTTTTTCAACATATAGTAAATAGTTAAAGAAAAATCATATGCATTTTATTATGAAATTTAATCTTAACTATATTCAAAAACGGAAAAGATTGCTTCATGAAGGAAAGAGTAAAAATATGTCATCATACTATATATGCACATAAACAAAGTGAATTTCTATTTTTTTATTGACTATTGAAAGTCGGAGATGTTAACAATATTTGAAAAAGATTAAAGTTATTGTACATGAGAAAGATGTTATAATTGCATTTTTAATTGCAGTGTTTCACACAGTAAAAACTTATGAATTATTTTTTTTAAATAATCTAGAAATGACAAAATTAGTGAATCAAATTCAATGTATAATTTGAAAACAAAAATTCTTATAAAAATTAATAATTTAATATAAAAATTGGAGAACTAAATTACATTTTTTTATATATTCTTTGCTAAATTATATCTTTATATTTATATCATCATTCCTAATCATGTAAATTGCTTATGAAAATTGTTTGATAAAATTTTTATAACATCTTATATCATCTATATAAAAAAAAAAGTTACTATCTTTAAATTTAGCCAATAGAAGTTATAATTATAAAATATAGTATGAAAAACATAATAAATTGCTTATAATAATAAATTATAATTATAATTGTAAATTTTAGTATTTTTATTAACAAATATTCAAATATTCTTTTTGTTTGAATATTTAATTTTAAATTTTTTTAGCATAATTTGGTAGGCTAAATATAAAATTTTAAAAATAATTTTGCATATATTTTAAAAAATTAATATTTAAATTTGGGGAAAATGCACTATAAGGAGTACGTTATTAAAAAATAATTTACAGCTATAAGAAATATTTCCTAATTATAGAAATACATTATTAATTTTATATTCTAAATTTAAAAAATCATCTAAAATTATACACAATAAATCCTACCTGATTATGATAGAATTGCACTGTTAAAAAATATATTTTATATTTTATAATCAAGCAAATTCCATCTAAAATTAATTTATAGAAATGAATCATATACTTAATAATAATGAAAAAAAAATTGCACTATTAGAAAAAAGAAAAAAAAAACTAGTTTGACTTGACCATATGTAATGCACTAGAGGCATGTCCCTTAGTGATTATCATACTATATATCCTAAAGAAATAAAATAAATAGTATATACTATACTGTATATGAAATTAAGTATTGTATCAAAGTTATATATACTAGAGATTGCTCAGCTATGGCCTATGCATAGTTTAATTATGCTAATGTTTCCTATACATATATAGGTTCATTAGTTGTATATAGTTAGTATACAAATTAATATAGAGATTTATTAACAGAGTAATCTCACCTAACCTCAAATCAAATCTCTACCAAATTCATAATTAATAATAATTTCTCATTTACATATATGTATATGTATGTATCTATATATACTTTCATTATTAAATTATTTGATGATTCCTATAATTTGACATCATTCAGCTTTTTTATATATACTATTTCCATAAAAAAAAAAAAGGAATTATACATTTTCTTACATCTATACTTGCGTTTTTCTTTCTTTCTTTTTTTTCTAAACAACTCTAATATGGTGATGAATTTTTTAGGTTAAAGTTAATTAACAAAGTGGAAATTGTTTTTAAAGGATTGATTTAGTTTTTTTTTTTTTTTCCTTTTTCACATTTTGATTATATTTAAAAAAAAATAAAAGGATTTTGTATAAAAATACTCAGAAAATGAAAATATTTTCAAAATATCCACTTTCTAATTTTTAATTTTTAATTTCAAAATTAATATTTTCAGATATATACTTTTAATATATTAGAAGTATATATATAACATATTTTCAATGAAATTTTAAAAAATATATATATTTTAGAAATATTTTAAAATTTATAAAATAATTAAAAAAATAAAAAAATGACATAACAAAAACACGTTATAACAAAAACAAAATGTAGTTTTCTCAAAACAAAAAGGCGACATATATACCTTAACACTTGGAAAAATTACATCCACCATCATCTTTTATAATTTTTTTTTAATTTTTATCAAAAATATTTTAATCATTTTATAATAAATCTATAATAAACTAAATTATATAAACTCATAATAAATCAATAATAAACTTATAATAAACTCATAATAAATTATATAAATATGATAAATTAATTATAAATTTTTATAAATTTAAACATATTTTAAAAATATGATAAATTTTAAATTCTTTTTATTTTTTGACATTGTTGTCAAAAATAATTTTAAAAAAATTACATCATCCGCTGTACTTTTAAAAATTTTTATTTTTTACTAGAAATATTTAGTAATTTTATTATTAACTCGTTATAAATGATATAAAATTTATAAACTAATGATAAACTCATTATAAAGTTATTGTAAACTCTTAATAAATTAATAAAAATCTAATATTTTAGTAAATATTTATAAATATGATAAATTTAGAATTATTTTAAATTTTTCTTATATTTTTTGTTAAAAGTCTCACTTTAAATTGATATCGGCCCATCGCGATAAACTTAGCGGCCCAAAATTTAACCCAAATGGTTCAAAGTTGAGAATAAAGTCAACAATCAAGTTGGTGGCTAATGGGTTTTTGTGGGCCTAGTATGCTTTCAAATTGTGTTTTATATACATATATATAGCTTTCCATTGTATATACGTATAAACTACATATGAAAGTTTTGAGATGTATACTAAAATTTAAATGATAATAAAAAATAATACAATAAGAATAATTCTTACCTGCATTAATCTCTCACTTTAATTAGAAACTTAACATAACACAATAAATTTAAATTCAATTCTCTATTCTCCTAATGCTAAAAAAGACAAAAAAAGATGGTGCCTCATTTTTATTATTCTTTTTTTATTAACTATTTTTTAATTTTTTTTTAAATATTAATCTCTTTCACAATCGTTATGCAACTTGCCTAGTAATGTTTTTTTCTTAATTTAAGACATGCCATGGTGTTTTGACTTCCCAAAAGGAAATGTTAATATTAAGTTGGGTCCCCAATTAATCTCCCAACTTAAATATATTAATAATGAATTTCAAAAAAAATATATATATTAATAATGCTTATCAATGATATACTTAATTAGGTGATTATCTCATTGGACTAATTGCTAAAAAAATTTACACTTTTAATTAAATAATGGAAAATGACTTGCTAATCATGTCACCTCAGTAACTTTTTTTTTCTTAATTTTTCCCATGAATATTAGGCACCAATGTGTGCACTATATATGTGTGTGTGTGTGTGTGTGTGTGCACGTGTGTGTGTGTGTATATATATAGTTATATTGTGGAATTAAGCAATAATTTCTCTAAAGACAAAATTTCATTGAAATACTGTTACAAATTTACAAATAAGATACGAAAATTTTGTTTTTTTTTTGTTAGGAATAATTTAATATCTATCAGGCATTCACTTCTTAAAATAATCTTTAAAATACCAATTATCAATAGATCTTAAATAATTGTTAATATTTATATAAATTATTAATATTTATATAATTATTAAGAAAATAATTGAATTGTAATAATAGAAATATTATATAAATCTAAATATTATATTTTAAAAATTTTAAGGTATTATAGCTGATTTAATATAATTTGAAATAATTTGTTTTTATGTATATAACTATATTTTATACATTATAAAATTTGAAAATTTTCACCCTCTTCGTTATTTTTAAAAATTAATTAGATCATAGCTAATGAATATACTTTTCCAAAATATTTAAAATATATTAGTTCTAGAAATTGACTGATTAGTGATGATAGTGGTCGTCCTAATTGAATTGAAAAATCACCGAAAGGGATCAATGATGAAATAAGAATGATTATAAGTAGATTTATAATACTCTTTGATATAAGAAAACAACTTTCTAGCATTTACTATTTGAATATGAATCATACCTCATTAGGTGTTTCGGGGAGGTGGACTTGTTTATGAGTTAATTTTGAATATAAAATAAATAAATGTAACACCCTCCTCCGATTTACAGTGAAACTGAGTATGTGAATACCACATTTTTTGTATATAGCACATAAACAATTTATGAATATAATTTATCAAACTCACAATGCTCATAAATAAAAATTAACTTGTATTAACTTCAATCATTCTTCACACTTGAATATAAATATATCATATATTCATAAGACTTGCACAGAAGTAGTCAAGTTTTTAAATGAATAAATA
Organism: Garcia nutans; assembly: GCA_947685225.1. Taxonomy (NCBI): domain Eukaryota; kingdom Viridiplantae; phylum Streptophyta; class Magnoliopsida; order Malpighiales; family Euphorbiaceae; genus Garcia; species Garcia nutans. The sequence continues at coordinate 3,206,328 of CANTUV010000059.1, read as the reverse complement.
TGACAAAATACTATTACATAAAAAAAATATCTTACAAATATCAATTATATGTTCACATGATATATTGCTATATGCTAGATATATATATAAAATGACTATTAAAATATTTTAAAGGATGATATTACATCTACCACAAAATCTTGATAATGAGGCGATTCTAAATTTTACGGTAAATCTATTATTCTTTTTATCTTGTTACTTATTATCTATCTTCCATATCGGATGTTTAAATTTTTAAAAAATTTGATTTCAATATGTACTTTTTTATTAAATTATAAATTGTGGTCCAATTTATAGATAAGTGGCAATAATTTCACATTTGTTTTCAATTGTTTATTTTTTTGACAACGAGTAATTTTTAGTGGAGCCCAATCATTCTTTTGGAGTGGAATCCGACCACCAAGATAAAATTTCGAGGGAACTAGCCCAGCAATTTACCTTTAAATCTTTTTTTTTAAAGTTTTTTTTAAGATAAAGTTTTTTTTTAAGATAAAGTTTTTTTTTTAACTTAAATCTTAAATATATGCCTTATTAATATTATTATTAGACAATTAATGTATATAGTTGATTTTTATCTTATAAAATTACGTTTTTCTTTGAAATTAGCATTAGAACTAAAAAATTATTAATTTTAAAATTGTTTATTATAAAAATTAAAGAGAATATTAAATATTATAGATATGTTTGTGTGTGTATAAAATATAAATGTATATATATATATATATATTAGTAGTTAAAAAAATTCAGGCTGCTACGAAGAATCATAAATACTTACGTGTCTTATGAAATAATGAAATCGAGATATTTCTCCTGTCATTGTAATTGTTTTACATTTTTTTCTTTTTAATGTAATATATAAAAGAATAATACTTGCACTATGTAAATATTTGTCAAGCAAAATGGCTTTGTTAATTTGTTGTGATTATTTTACATAGCTCAATTGAAAGAAAAAAATGAAAAGAAAAAACTACATATGAAGATTCCCGCCACATATTATCTTACATGCCTATTGTTATGAAAGTAAAATACAATATGCGATTTTGTGATAACCTATTTAAAAAATCATTAAACTTTATTAATTTTTCAATAAATTTATTAAAATTTAATTTAACGCAAGTAAATATTTAATTGTAATTTTGTTTAGTTTGTCAAGGAGAAATCATTTAGAAAGGTGGTACTATTGCTAAAATAATATACTATAGTTATTTGATTTAGCATGCCCATTTTGACTCTATATTATATGGTTGAGATGATATGTTATATACATCACTTACTTGAAATTAAAGAGTTTTGATGAAAACTCTCGAATATCATGTCCTGTGATTAAAAAATAAATTGCATGAAATTTAACATTAATAACCATGTTAAACAAAATCCTTTAGAGTATAGTATCTTGTTTATTTACATTTTGCCTTAATACTTTTTAATTTTTTATAATTATTTTTAAGTGAAGATAGTCTTTTAGTTTCTTTATTTGATTATCATAACTTCAAATAATATTTTTTTTTTCTAAAATCAATTATAAATCCAAAACTTTTGGTTAATTTCTTCACTAATACATTCTTTTTAAATTTTTAATTTAAAATATTGTTCTGATTACTCTTAAGAAATAAATAAATATATACACACACACACACACACACACACACATGTGAGAAGAGAAAATAAGAGGGTAAATGGCCAAATTGATTAAATCAACATAAGAGTTCGATAAAAAAAATCAACATAAGAGTATGCTTGAGAAAGTTAGGGAACTCTTTTATACAATACAATTCATAATTTAAAAAGAAGAAGAAGAAGAAGAATTTGGCTAAAATATGAGTAGTATGTTACTGGTCTTAGGCACAAAAAATCAAGTACGAATGAAAAAGTTTTTATTGAGAGTAAGACAATTATACAAATTACATTAGGTTCATTTCTTTGATACACCTTGTTAATGTGCTTATCAATAACTACTTTATAGTCACTTTCAATTTTAATTTCTGAGAAGCGGAGATCCCAAACAACTTTTATCCAAAAACTAATAGTTAAATTTTTTTTATCTAATCATCTAGTATTTTACAATTCAAAAATTATAGACAAATCCGAATTTACACCTTACAGGTTCATTAAAAAAGTAAAATGTTTCCTCTTAAGTTTTAAAAGTGTTTAGTTCTTAAGTTTTAAAAGATTATAGACTAATCCGAATTTGCACCTTATGTGCAAGTTTTTCTCTCTTACATCATTTGCAAGTTTCTTAGAGTTTTTTAGGTTTTATTGATCAATCTTATTTTCTTCATATCGGTGTCCATTTATTTTTTTATTTAATATGGAAGAGGAGATCAGTAATCTGTCTTTGCATAGATATGAGTTAGAGAAATTCCAGGTTGAACCTAATTCAGTTGAGGAAACAACATTAGATTATGAGTTGAGTTTGGCAGGATGTGTTTTAATGGATTGTAATGTCAATTTTTCTGCATTGGAAGACACTTTTCTCAGGTGTGGCATCCTAGTAAAGAAATGATGGTGAAGGAGATGGGGTTGAGGACATATATTTTCCAGTTCTTTCACTTTAGGGACATGAATAAAGTTTGGGTGGGAGGTTCATGGTCTTTTAATCAAAATTTATTAGTACTCCAGAAGATCACATCTAAGGAAGAACACAAGTCTTTAACTTTTCGCCATACTGAGTTTTGTATCTAAATTCATAACATTACTTATGGTTATGCGACGTCACAATTGGAGGCCCAAGTTGGGAATTTTATTGGTGTTTTTATAGAATATGACATGACTTCAGTCAAGAGAGGGATATCTTCTTTTCTTCGAATTCATGTGTTAGTTGATATGTGTTCTCCTTTGAAGAAAGGGAAGAGAATCAGGTTGAAGTTGGATACAACAATTGAACTGGAATTCAAGTATGAGAAGCTTCCAACTTTTTGCTTTATTTGTATTGTTATTAGACACAATGATCAGGCATGTGAGATGGCTATATTATAGAGGACGACAAAATCATAAAATGTTGGAATATTTCAATCCGTGCTTCGCCACGACCAGCAACGGTCAAGGTTGGTAACCCATGGCTATAAAGATTGGATGGACCCTCTGTCGCCGATGTAATCGCTAAAAATCAGGGAGTGATAAGGCAATATCCATAATTATCAGAGTCTGTAGAAAGAGATAATAATCTTACAATTTTGGCTCCAAAATTTTTAAAATGAGAATGAAGATAAGATGACAAATGGGCCTGCTAACAATTCAAAGGAAGATATAATGGATGTTGATGGGAATAAAAAGAGACCACGTAGGACTGAAGAGAGCCTAATAAATAAATCTCCAACTAATTCATCTATATCGGCCGGCATGGTTGGAATACAGGCCCACCGGACTGAATGAGTCTTTTAATGTGAAACTATCGTAGGCTGGGTAACCCACGAACAGTTCAAGCCCTGCTGGATTTGGTCTAGTTAAAGAGGCCAGTCCTAATTTTCTTAATGGAAACCAAAGCTAATAACCGAAAAATTGAAATTATTTGAAGGCGGTTGGGGTTTGAAGGGTTGTGGTCGGTAGAGGCATAAGGTCAGAGTGGTGGTTTAGTACTTCTTTGGAAGGAGCAACAATGGGTTCATGTGAGGAAAACTTCAAGAAATTTTATCGATGCTGAGGTACGGTTTAGGGATATTCCCCCTTGGAGATTTACTAACTTTTATGGATATCCGAAAAGAGGATGAAGGCGACAATCTTGGGAATTGCTTTGACAACTTAAAGGAGCAAAAAATGAAGTTTGGTGTTGTGTTGGCAAATTTAATGATTTGTTACATGAATCTGAAAAACAAGGTGGGCAGCCTCACCCATGTTAGCTGATTGAAGGCTTTCGGCAAACACTTATTGAATGTGGATTTATAGATTTGGTTATTATAGGATATGAGTTCACATGGGAAAGAGGAAGGGGGACCATAGGTTGGGTAAGAAAAAGATTAGATAGGGTGCGTGCAAATGATATATGGAGGGAGCTTTTCTTACAGGCTCGGGTTCATAATTTGGTGACAATTCAGTATGATCATTCAGCTCTTTACCTATAGATGGTACTCTAGAAAAGAGTATTGGCTCCAAATACTTTTGATTTGAAAATGTGTGGTTGACAAAGGCTAGTTGTGGAGAGGTGGTGGCCGAGGCATGGAATAAGATTGGAAATGAGTCTATTTTATATCATATTAGAGTTTGCTCTTTAGCTCTTTAGCAGTGGGGTAAAGATATTGCTGAAAACTTCAAAGAGCGTCTGAGGAAATTTCAAGAGCTCCTTGATAGATACAGAAGTATATCAGATCCGTTTTTAGTGCAATAGTTTAAGGTAGCCTCTTTGGAGTATACCAAAATCTTAAAACAACAAGAAGATTTCTAAAAATAAAGAGCTAAATTGTTTTAGATGCAGGAAGGGGATTCGAATTCAAAAATTTTTCATGTATCTGCATCATCTAAGCGAAAGAGGAATCTGGCGGATAAGTTGAAGGATGACTTTGGCAGGTGGCGTAATTTGTCTAATGGTTTGGAAGAGGTGATATTAGATAATTTTGGGAATTTATATTAGGGAGGGAATTGTGAGATAGAGGAGGTGCTGAGATGTGTATCTCCTAGAGTCACAATTGAGGACAATGATTTTTTATACAAAGAGTTTTCAATGATGGAAGTTCGCAAAGCCATTTTTGAGATGCGCCCAAACAAAAGCCCAGGACTTGATGGGTTAAATCTGTCATTCTATCAACAATTCTGGCATATTATTGGGGATGAGGTGAGTCAGAATTGTTGTCATATTGCTAATTTTGGCCTAATGTCATATAGTTTAATTCACACATTGATTGTCTTGATACTAAAGAAAAAGGTTCCAAAAGACATGACATAGTTGTGTCCAATTACACTGTGTAATGTCTTATATAAAGTTGTGTCAAAGATGCTTGCAAATCAGTTGAAAGTGGTATTGAACTCGGTTATTTCAGCCTCACAAAGTGCTTTCCTTCAGAGTTGCCTGATTACCAATAATGCAATTTTGGCTTATGAGTTAAATAATTGGATTCGAAGGAAATCACAGGGACAAAGGGGTATGGCAGCCTTGAAGCTCAATATGAGCAAGGCCTACGACGGGTTGAGCGGCTCTTTTTTCAGTAAATGATGATTAAATTAGGTTTCCATAAGAAATGGATTGACCTAATATTAATGTGTGTGCAGACAGTTGTGTTTAATGTAGTTCATGATGGGAGAGAAATTGGTCATATAATTCCATTACGAGGAATTAGGCAAGGAGATCCTATCTCCCCCTATCTTTTTCTTATCTGTGCTGAGGGTTTATCAACAGTGCTATGGAGACTTGAGGCTAATGGGTCCATTCATGGTTATCGAGTCGTGAGATGTGCACCAGTGGTTTCCCATTTGCTGTTTGCAGATGGTTGTTTGCTATTCTTTAAGGTAACCCGCCAAGAATGTGAAAATATATAGAAAGGCTTATGGTGGTATGAGAGAGCCTCAAGACAGTAGGTGAATTTTAGAAAATCATATATTACTTTTAGCCTAAACACTGATTAGCAGATGAGGAATGAGATTTGTAATGTTTTATAGGTAAGTCGTGTGGATAATATGGGTTACTATTTGGGATTACCCTTCGTAGTTGGCAATAACAAGAATGGTGTGTTCAAATACGCTAAAAAAAGGGTATGGCAGCATTTATGTGGTTGGAAGAATAAATGGTTGTCAAGGGTAGGGAAGGAAATTTTACTCAGGGCAGTGGTACAATCTATCCCAACATAAATTGTAAATATTTTTTGCGGCCTTTGCACTTGTGCCGTGAAATAAAGAATTCGATGAATGTGTTCTGATGGAGATCGAATGGGTTGATGGGAGTGGTATTCATTGGATGAGTTGGAAGCGTATGTGTTCTCTTATAAGTTATAGGGGGTAGAGGTTTTCATTGCCTTTACCAGTTCAACCTAGCTTTGTTGGCGAAACAACTATGGAGGTTATTGATATTTCCAAATTCTCTAGTTTGACAGGTTCTGCAAACGAGGTATTATCCAAGGAGTGATGTGTTAAATGCATGTTTGGGCACTAATCCGAGTTTTATTTGGCATAGCCTTCATGCAGCACTTTCTTTAATCCATTCTAGTGTGATCATGAAGATCAGTAGTGGTTAGGCTACTAATATATGGCGTGATCCTTGGCTACCTAACTTGAAGAATCCTTTTATTACAACTCCAGTTGTTGTGGGACTAAAGAATGATACTGTAGCAAGCTTGCTTTGTGAAAAGGGGTCAAGTTGGGAATGTGGATGTTGTAAATGACCTCTTTAATGAGAGGGATAGAGTTAGAATCTTGTCTATTCCATGTAGTTTATGGATTCGTGAGGACTCTTGGTTATGGAAGTTTGAAATGAATGGAGTGTATACAGTGAAGAATGGTTATAGGAAACTCCTTTCTGATGTTGAGATGGTGAACGAGTTTAACTGGAAGAGGTTGTGGATGTTGAAGCTTTCACCGAAAGTCAAAGATTTTGTTTAGAGGCTGGTTTCATCTTGTTTACCAATGGGAGATAATCTTATTAACACGAAAGTGATTGCTGCTAGTGTTTGTCCTCTTTGTTAGTCGGCATCTAAAAATGAGATACACATTCTTTCTTTGCCCTTTGGCAAGAAATTGTTGGCTTGCTAGTAGTTTGAATATGGAAGGAGATTATGCATCCATTGTTGAGGTGTTTGAGAATGTTTTTAATTCCTTATCTATAAATGATATGGCAAAATTTTGTGCAGTGTTATAAGGAATTTGTTTGCAAAGAAATGATGTTCTATGGAATAACAGGAGGTCTTTTTCTCAGAATGCAGTTCGTTTTGCCTTGTAATTTCTTATTGAGTGGAATGAGGCTCAAGAGAGGAGGAAAGATAGGTATCTTGCTTTTTCAGTTAAGTAGAAATCAAAAGTGGGAGAAGCCTGAAGTTGATATGCTAAAATGGAATGTGCATGCCGCTATTTTTGAGAGTCGTGACTTTAGTTCGTTTGGTTTTATCATTAGAGATGGTAAAGGTGGTTATGTGTATGCAGCTCATGGAGGGAATACCTGGTGTGGTGGAGGCAAAGGTAGTAGAAGCCATTGGTTTCCGAGAAGCATTTCATTGGCTTAAAGCTTGGAACATGGTTAGAGTTAGGCTTGAATCTGATTATTTGACATTGATTCAGTCGATTCGTAGTAATTCATTAGTCGATTCGTAGTAATTCATTAGGAAGTTCTTATTTTCTAGACATTGTAGGAGACTGTAAGTCTTTGTTGAAGGACTTAAGGTCCTATAATTTTAGGTATATAAGGCGTTCAACGGATTTTTCAGCTCACTCTTTACCCATGTTGGTAAATTCAAAGTTTATTCGCTATGAGTGACATTTATCTCCTCATTTTATTTCTAATATAATTCTTGTTGTTATGAATAATAATTAGTAACTATCTTTTAATAAAAAAAAGTTCTAAATTTATCCTTATGAGATAATATTAGTAATTAGTAGAAGGTGCAAATATGCCCTTAAAATTTTCTTCAAAGTATAGATGAGCCCTTAAATTTTTTTTTTGGCTCATTTAAACCTTAAAAACTAATATTTTGGCTCTCCATTTAACGGTCAACTTAATACTGTTATTTTGGATCCTATTTATTTATTTTATTATTAAAATAAATTAGTGGGATCCAAAAAATTAATATAAAATTTTTAAATGTATATTTTTATAAATACTAAAAAAAATTAGTCAAACAGTCGCGATTGTCTTTTCCAAATCACCGATCACATTCATTCTTTCAATTTTCATCATTTTGTGATAGAAAACCAATAATATTTATCTGCAACTTTATAAGGGTCTCTTTGAAAGAAGGCATCAGGGACTTCTCAGTCCTATTCTCTTGTCTAAATCTTGCTATCTTGGCTGATTGGTCGATCGGCCATCCTCAATCAGCGACTGCGGTGAATCCTTATCGAGACTCATTCTTTTGTTTTACTATATTGCTTTGCGATTAAATTCTTGACCTTGTAAGTTTATGTTTCCAAATTCTTGATTTAATTTGTTGAATTTGTCTGAAAATGATAAAATCTAATATACCTTTTACTTTGTGTTTTAGGTTATTGAGGATTTGATTACCTGCTTGGATTTCAAGTTTTGAACGTCGTGTATATTTTTGTACTATTGATGACTAATTGGCTTGAGTAATAATTTATAATGTGATTTTGATTCAACTCTAAAATTCTAAGTAATAATTCAAGGTTTTAATTTTGATTTTATGATATATCTCTCTCTCTCTCTCTCGAACAATTAGCCATTAACATAGTATACAAGCACCTAAATCTAGAAAAACCATAAAATTCTCAAACTAGAATCAACCACCTGCCTTTTTACCCATTTACCCAAATTTGTTATGTTCGAAGATAGAGAAGCAGCCGAATTTTAGGAAGCTCCATCGTTTTACATGCTCAGAAGCAGTATGAGAATTGAGAAGTATTAGAAGCAGAGAAAACGGCTTCGCATAAAGCACATTAGACAGCTTGACCGCAGGCGTGGCAGTGTTAGTGGTGGTTGCCAATTCCAATTTCTGCTAGTGGTGGTTGCCATTATTCTCTTTAATTTTGTTTTTCAAATGAAAGATAATGAATTGTTTATGATGGAGTTTCAGTGAATGGCCATTAGGATGCTATTGAGTTTGTTTATTATGCAAAAAAGAAAAAAAGGTTTTGTGGAAAAAAAAATGGAAAATGGTTTTTTAGTTTAGTTTTTAATTGAAAAGGAAAAAGAAATGTGGCCCTTAAAGCTTTAATAAAAATAAAAATATTTTTTTTTTGATGTCAGTCAACGGAATAATAACGGCATAAGGCTGTTAAAATAAGAGCTAAAATATTAGTTTTTAATAAATTATAGGATTTAAATGAGCCAAAAAAAATTTAAAGGCTAATTTATACTTTAAAAAAATTTTAAGGATATATTTATATTTTTTTTCTAAGTAATTAATAAAGAGATAATAATTTAAAGAAATAGTTAAGTAAAATTTTATAAAACTTATAATTATTAATATAATTATCCTTAAAATCATATTTAAAGTGAAATGGAAAAAGTATAAATTATTTTCATTTACATAGCTAGAAAATTAGCAAGTTACATTGGTTAGAAAGACCTTTTTTCTTCGAGTGGGTCCCACTTATATTCAAAGACCCACTCAACAAGCCGAAAAGGGATAGGGTCCACACTGATCCTAAGTCGTCTAATCTGATCTGATAACATACATCGCAGCCGTTCGCCAAACCGAAAGGGTTAAAGACATATCGGTAAAGAACAAGGGCAAAGTATGGGCCAACCACAAACAATCGTGTCCCACACAGCAAAAAATCATCGCTTTTTTAACTAATTACTTTAATAATAAACAGTGCTAAAATTAAATTTTGTGGTTGACAATTTTTTCAAATCCAACGGTGAAAGATGGCCACTTTCCCAACTGACGGCACAGATTAGACAACCAGTTCAAGGAATATAGCCAGCCTACAGGGGATTGTGATACCGCCGCCAAGCTTGTCTCGTTGTATTACTTGACGCTGGCCGTTCTATTAAATGCGATTCTCTTGTCGGCCTCATCTTGTATTCGGTGTAATCAAAATTCCATGCGTACCATTTCTTTTTTATTACTCCAACCATTTTAATTTGTACAAATAATCATTATGTTCTTCTGAGTTCAACAAAAAAATTATGTTCTTTAAATTTTATAAAAAATATTTTAAATAAATTAAACTGTTTTTCATTAATTTATTAATATTTAAAAATAAAATTAATAAATTAATTAATATAATGACAATAATAATAAAAAACAATTATTTTAAAAAATAACAATTTGACATGGATAAAGGGAATAACACATTTAAGTGTGTTTCATGTTAATTTTTTAAGTTTTTTCTTCTCATGATAAGTTTACAAATATATTTTTTTTATATAATTATATATATATATATATATTTGAAAGTTGAATTAAATAGTAATTATAACAAATTCTCACTCCTTTCACATCATTATTTTTCAAATTGAAATTCATACAAATTAATATATAATTCTAATAATTTAAGTAATCTATATATAATAAATTTAATCATATATATCTTATTCATTATAATATATAAAGTTATAAAAATAACTATAATAATAATACTAGAAATTCATATATATTAACCTATTTAAAAAAATATAAATTGCATAAAATATTTTAAAATTTAAAATATAATAAATAGAAATTTTTATATTTTGTTATGTAATTTTTTTCTGGCTCATTAAAATATACTCTAACAAGTAAGAACATTAATTGATTCTCCCATTGAATACTAAAAAAAAAGAATTTTTAATTTTAATAATTTATTAACTCAAATTGTAATCATCCAATGATAAACAAAGTGTCCTAATAAACAAGCTAAGCATTGTAGTTATTATTTTCAAATTATTATTAACTATTAATTAATTTATTTTTTTGAATGATAATTACAATTAATGATACACGACTACTAATCATCCTTATGGCATGTTTTAGCAAGCAAGTGGGGTCCTTACTCGGTAGCTGACCCCATTTGTTTGGTCAACGACCATGCCACCCGCGAGTGTAATTTACGAAGAACTAACAGCACGTGAATATTTGATTTCTTTGCAACGTAAAAATGGCAATAAATTATTCACTTGGCGCATGTTTCTACAGGTGACACGTGCCGAGTGTGTATTTTTTTTTTTCAAAATAGAAACTTTTTTTTCCCGACGCCATCCCATAATAGAAATAAGAAGAATCATTAATGTCATATTGTATATATTAACAATTATATAAAATGCATTTCCTACTTAATAATTATATTTAACATATCAAAATTCAACATTTCGGCAAACATTTCTTTTAATATTCAACTTAACTACTCATTAATTGTAAATAAATTTAAATTCATTATATAATTTTTTTCGCTCTAAATATTATAAATTATTTTCTCCATTTCATTTCAAATATCATATAAATATAAATTAAAATAATAATTAATAATTATAAATTTTATAAAAATATTTATAATTATTTAATTATTATCATTTTCCAAGTATTCTTTTTTAAGAGATTTAATAACTAATTATAAATTAAAATTTTGTAGCTAATATTATTTTAAATATATAAAAATTGACACTTAAGATGAAATAAAAATTTATTCTTCCACTACATTTAAAGTAAAACAAAGAAAATATGTAATTAATGAAACTAATTAATTTAATTTTGATCTAATACTTGAATAAAACCTTTAGAATTTTAAAAAGTAAAAAATAAAAATTTTCCATCATAAATTTGGTGATCATAAATAGATGTACGTGTTATTTTATTTTTTAGAATATATGTATGTGATGTGTACGGTTTATTTTTAATAGTGCATTTAATAAATTATTAAAAAAATTAATTATTAAAAATATATTTTATAAAAATATATTACTAAAATTATATTTTACTATAAAATATTATATTATCGTATTTGAAATATGTAATTAAATATTAAAAAAATAAATTAAAAAAATATTAATTTATTTAATTATAATTTAATTTTACAGAAAAAATTTAAACAATATTTAAACTATCCTTATAATATCTATTTCTTATTTTATCATATCTTAAATTAAAATTAAAATTTTCTTTTAATATATAGATTTCTCATTTTCTTTTTCAGTAAAATATTTTTTTATTCTTTTATAAGTAAAATATTTTATCAACTGATTGATAAAATTTATAAATTATTAATAAATAAACATAATATTATTATTCAAATAAAATTATATAATTAATTTTTATAAAATTTTATATAAACAAAACACACTATAAATTAAATTAATTTTTATATATGTCTTGGATTCTATGATGTACTTTACTATTGTGCGAGTGGGTGACACTCCAATTTTTCCCGTGCAACCCTCCTGGGGTTTGGTGTTTTCTCAGTATGCCAAAACTACCCTCGTTAGTAAGCCACCAAAGGACAATATGGCTTGTCCTGATTCCAGAAGCCTTAAATGCCAAGCCGTAAGGTGCAGTTTGGCTCCAAACACAGCCTTTTTGCTTTTTTCCGCGTTAGCTTAGCTACCCCGTGGTGCACTCAGCCGCGTGGCCTATCTCTATTAACCTGGTCAAATTGATATGGACTCGACTCAAATTCAACCAGTGTCCAATTCGTACTCGAAAAAAATTTTAAATTTGATTCGACCACAACAAACCAAATTAATACTTCAATTACCATCTTCGCCCTATACGTGGCCGCATTAACTGATTTAAAATTTTATTTTATTTTATCCTGCCACGATATTCATTTTTGATGGAACACATATTGGATAAAAAAAAAGAGGAAAATTTAGACTCCAAATCTCTTTGTGATAAGAAAAAATTCTTACTAACCAATTAAATTTTGATGATTTAACTTTTTAATTTTTTTAATTTATTATATAAAATTAAATCATAAATAGATACTATCTATAAATATAAATAAAATAGTCTTTTTAAAAATATTTTTACATACATTAAATATATATTTATCTAAATATTAAGTAGCTAATTAAATGACATATTTAAGTAGTATTTTAATTTTTTAATACAAAATCAATTTATATTAATAGATTAAAAACTACACCTGTATAATATAAATAAAATTATATAATTTTAAAATATACATAACTAATAAAATTACTAAATTTTTTATATTTTTTTTTTCTATTTAAGAAGAAAAAATAATTTTCAATAAAGAATGCCAAATATTTATTAAAGAAAAATAAATCTTTATTGGAAAAGTACACGTAATTTTTAAATAAGAAAAAATAAAAATTTATATTATATTTAAAGAAATATAGAAATAAGCACAAATACTAAATTTCAGATATATATTGATATAAAAATTATTTTAATAATAAATTACAAATAAAAATATACAAAAACTAAAAAGAGGACAATACACAATAATCAAAGATAAAAAATTATGAAAATAAAAAATATTAAATATTAATTTATATTAATTAAAAATTATTATTTTTTGAGCTCAAATTTAAAATTATTTTGAAAATAAATAAAAATACACAAAAAAAAGACAATATAAAAATTAGATGGTGGATAAAAAATGAAAAAAAAAAAAGAAGAAAAGATTGTTATTCATTAATGAACTGAAAATAACCCATTTTGAAATAAAAAAAAAAGAAAAGTATAAATAAATTAAAAAAAGAGAAGGCAGCTAGATTTTTTTTTTGCCTAAATTTAGTTTCATATTCACTAAGTAATGTTTTAAATTTGAGATTATATAACTTTGAGAATTCTCCCCAAATATGCTAATAGTACTTTAACTGGTGATATCTAGAGTTACTTTTCCAAAAATGTTTTTTTTTATATTTTGTTAAAATAGGAATAATAAATAATTATTTTATAATTATTATATATATTATAACTTTGAATTATAATGTAAAAATTAAATTTATTATTGAATTGAATTTTTAATTTTAAATATAAAACTAAAAAAAGTGTTAAGTTTAAAATAATTTCTAAAAAATTAGTTATTTATTAGTTCAATTTTTTCATATAAATAATTTTGTTTTTTTATTTATAGGCATAAAATAAAATAATAGTAGTTTCCGTTAAAATAAAACAACTCCCTATAATATTGTAATGACAAAGATTAGGGCAGTTTGGTAAATTCGAGTGAACCAGTATTCTTATTTTTCTTCTCTCTCTCTGTTGTGTATCAGCTGTGCTTGTTTTCTAAGCTTTTTTTTCTTGGGGCCCTTCAAATCAAAAAAGTTGAAACCCTAAAAAAAAAAAAAAAAAATTTCAAAAACCAAAAATAGCGGATGATTTCTCTGTTTTATCAGATATGGAGTTCGATTCTTTGATGATCATAGCTTCACAACTGCACCAGAAGCAGAACCATAACCATAACCAGAAGCAGAAGCAGAAGCAGTTATCTATGTGTTACTTATGGTAACTCTTATCGCTCATCTCATTAATTTTCGATGCTCCCTAAAAACTTATTTTCAAAGAAACTCAGTTTTTTAAGCTTTTCTTTACTTTTTAAGCTTTTCTTTACTTCGCTTCACCATCGGATAATTTTTTCTATAAAAAATTTTATTTTATTGAATATGAAGTGTTGTATTTTGTACTCTTTTGCTCACTGTTTGATTTTTTTTTTGGTTGTTTTCTTCTTGACTACTGGTTTAGAAATGGTTTTCTTTTTGTGTTTTTTTTTCGACACCGATGATTGGTTTCAGCTATATAGAGCTTAGGAGCTTAGAGGTGTTGTAGATGATTTTATGAGTTGCTTTCAAATGGAAGTACTTTGATGGATAAATAGATTTTTATGCTGTTTTTGAAGTATCTTCTTTTTTTGGGGAGGTATTACTTCTATTTGGTAATTGAAGAAGATTGTTTTAGTTAATGTTTTTTAGATTTAGCTCTGTTAGTGAAAACGATAATGACTTCCAACTTTGTAGGAACCAAGATAGGCTTCTTTTTTTTTTTCAAGGCTAAAGTGGGTAGATATATTAATTTAGCGATGGAAATGTTTTTGGGTGTGTTTCGTTGTATTGCGAAAATTAAAATTAATGGCATAATTGGATTGAAGATATTAAAGAGGGAAATTTATTTAACGATAATGCCTATCCTTTATTTCCCATTCTGGTACTACGTTTTGTTAAAAAAAAAGGGAACTTTGTATATATATATATATGTGTATATATATGTATATCTTTTTAAGTATAATTTGAATAATTTTTTTAATTTGGCTGAGCTCAGGTTTCGCTGAATCAAAGGCTCATTAATTTGAATCGTTAATTTGGCTCCTATATAGTTTTTAAATGTGTTGTGTTTCTCATGAAATGATATTAAGTAGTCTGTTTCTGGTTTCTTTTTCGGCGTATTTGTGATTTCTTTTTCCTTATGGTGTATTTGGATAGATGGAGATTTGAAATGAAGTTGATATAAGTCCTAACTTTCATTATTTTTTGTTGGCGATTATGATTTTAGAAATTCAAATCCACCTTTATTTGAAATGTACACTATCTAAATGGAAGCTTATGGATTGACTCCTGTCCAATAATGTGATTAATTGTTCAAGTCTTACTTTTCTTTTATTCTGGTTTCTTCTTTTTTACTCTTTGTTATTTAATTTAAGAAATATTTTTTGAACTCGACTATGAAAGGATTTCTTGAATTGCTATTTTTTTTTCTGGCTAGAGGAAGTTTTAAGCCATACTCACTTGTAATGTTTTGGTGATCTATCAGGGGATTGTCTTATCAGGCCAAAGCATTCCGTTTTATTCTAGTCCTATCATGTACCTTTTTTTGCCTGGCTACATGTGGGCCGTGCTTCATTGATGGGATGCAGAAATCAGTGAAATATGATGGCTGTGGGTCCTATGGAGATGATCATGCTGTAGATTTTCAAGATATTATTGTTGCTGATGCTAATTCAGGCTATGATGCAGGAAGTCCAACAACTCACATAAGTATCAACCATATTTGTACCAATTCTCATTCTTTCTGCTTTCCTTCAACGTTGCCTGGTTTTTTTTCTGAAGAGCAGAAGCACAAAGGAGATGCTTTAGAAGTTTCTAGGAGTCGATATGATAGTTTGTCATTTGTAGGACCAACTCAAGGTAGCAAGGAAGCTACTAATAGGAGCTGGTTGTCAGATTCTGGCATGTTCAAATTACCGAATGGGCTGACTGTTTCTTGTTCTTTGAATTCCATGGAAGGATCCATGCAAATGGGTAGAGGTAATCAATATGATTTTTCTTCATGTAGAGGTCCTTTACTAACGAAGAAGAACACAGATTTTAGGCTGAACACGAACTCTGAGATGACAAAGTCTAATTCTTTTGATGTTTCTTCATCACCTCAAGTAGAAATTAGCCCTTCTATACTTGACTGGGGACACAAGCAGTTGTATGTTCCATCAGTATCTTTCTTAACAGTAACTAATACGTGCAATGACAGCATTTTACATGTCTATGAACCATTTAGTACCAATATGCAATTCTATCCATGCAATTTTAGTGAATTTTTTCTAGGACCTGGTGAAGTGGCTTCAGTTTGTTTTGTGTTTTTACCAAGATGGCTGGGCTTTTCCTCAGCTCATTTGATCTTGCAGACAAGTGCTGGTGGCTTCCTGGTCCAGGCTAAAGGCTATGCTGTTGATTCCCTTTACAAGATTAGTCCTGTTGTATGTCTGGATGTAGCTTCTAGTGGACGGCTGATTAAGAATTTGTCTTTGTTTAATCCTTTCAATGAAAAGCTCTATGTAAAAGAAATAAGTGTATGGATATCAGTTTCTAAAGGTAATATTTCCCATCACACTGAAGCAATCTGTAGCATGGAGAATTTTCAAGATTCTAATGGGCTGGACCTGCTGACTGTTAAGGATTGGTTGGCTGTGAAGAGTGGCCAAGTTGGTTTTCCATTTATGGCTATGAGGCCCCATGACAATTGGGAGATTGATCCTCATGACAGTGAATCTGTCATAGAGATAGATTTCTCAATAGAATCTGAAGCACAAATTGTTGGTTCTTTTTGTATGCAGTTGCTAAGGTCTTCTCAAGATAAGTCTGATACCATTTTTGTTCCAATTGAAATTGATTTGGATCGAAGAGTGGCATATGATGGTATTGGAGGTTCAGTTTCAGTTTATCTCGAGGCACCATTGCCATGCAATGCTAGTAACAGCATTGTTGCTCTCTCTTTGAGAAATGAAGGTCCTCATGTTTTGAGTTTTCTGCAGGTTAGTGAGGTGGCAACAACAAAAACATTCTTGATCAAGTACATTCAAGGTTTGCTGCTTTTCCCGGGCACTGTTACGCAAGTTGCAACAATTACTTGTACTCAGCTGCTTGTTGAATTACCTGAAATATCCAATATACACAAGTGCAAATTAGTAGTGCTAACAAATGACTCAAGTAGTCCTGAAATTGAAGTTCCTTGCCAGAATGTATTCCATCTTTGTTTGAGACATAAAAAGAATTCATCCATTGGGTTGGATAATCAGTCTGAAAAGGTTAAATCTCGCATTGCAAGGATAGGATCATTGCATAGTAGCACACAGTTGCCCTCAAAGATCATGGTATGCTCATCGTTATGCATCTTTTCCAATTATGGCATTCTCAAAGCACTTTGTATCTTGATTGGCATTAGATTGTGCATTCTTTTTCTTGAAGTTGTTTAGTGCTATCATAAGCTTGGTTTTCAAGATCGAATAGAATGAATGTGGAAAATTGTAATAATTCCTTGAGGTTTTAATATGCACTTTGGTCCTCTTAAATTTTTCGAATTCAACTCCTTAGTCTGTGGGTTAAATATCAAAAAGGGGTAAAAATTTCATCCAAAACAGAGTAGTTTAAAATGCCATTTGGGATTTTGTATGGCAAAATAATTTATTTCTATGAAAACTTGAAGGGAAGTGTTGAATTTTGAAAAGGGAGGATAATTTGTATAATGGTTTAAGGAGCTTTTTATAACTTTACTGAATGAATAGGATTGTATCTGTTGAAATTTATTCTTTAGCATTTGCTTCCTTCGGATGATTAATTGCTTGGATTTCCAAGTTGAATAGCACTCCAACAAGTTACTACTTGGTTAACATTTATTTAGAAACAGTGGGGGCATGTCATGAAAATTTTTGTTCTACTCTGTGCATGGCCTTGCTAGATGTCACTACCTGTCTAGAATGTTTTGTTGATGCCTTTAGTCTGTCTGTATGACATGTAATGCTGCCTCATACTACTTTCTTTAGTTGTTTATCCTTCTTGCCTTTTGACATAAATTGGTGTTGCAAAGTTCACATTAGTTGCCAAATAGAGTTGTATTCCGAAATTCATCCTCAAAGGTCAAAGATACATAATGTAATCCATATATAGTGCTTGGTAAGAGATAATGTTTAATTGCTATGTGTGGCAACTGTAATTATAAAGTCATCCCTGAAAGAGAGGTGTGCACAACCCAATTGCTTCTTAAATGATGAAAATATTGCAACAAATTGCTGATAAATTGGAATATATATAGTGCTTAATTTGTTTCTATTTTCTTCACTTGAAAATGCTTTTGGTATGTATTCTTATACCTATTTTAATGGCTTAATAGACATGCATATCTTTATAAAACAGATTTTGTCATTGATCATTATGAGAGGACCTAGATTTTACCTTTTGAAAGGTTTGTGGATATTTTGGTTGATTTGAAGGGATTAATTTGGTCATGAGGTTTTCTTTTGGGTTCCGACTTGTATTTCACCCTAAATGTTATGCTTAGTAGATTGGTAAATTTTTGTTTGATTTAGGCTTCATAATAACATGGGGATTTTATGCAATGGGGTAATGTGATTATAAGTTTAGGGATGAAAGTTGACCGTATTGGCATTATGGGATAGAAAAGGACAACTTAAATTTAGGATGCCATGGAGTGAGGTAGAGAAAAAAGTGTTAACAGATCTAGACCATTTTATAGATGTAACCTGAAATGTAAAAAGGTTTCGTATGGCTGACTTCAAGTAGACTAAATTAAGGCTTACCTGGACTTATAGAATTTGTTTTATGAATTTGAATTTAAAGTATGCTAATACAGGAAGTCTATTGAATAATTAGGACAAGGAGAATTGGTGTAAACCATACTTTTTTCTCTTTGGGGTATTAGTAGTCGATATTTAGCAACTGCGAAATTGTGGAACTAATAAGAATAGTAAATAAGAAATTGTGATGACAACAAACCTTTACAAATCATAGCCTGTGGTTATCTTTTAAATGATGAGTAGTGAAGTAGTTGGCTCTTTTGACTGGTTGCAAAAAGTTAGCATCTTAAATTTAGAAACACTTGCACATGGACAAGAACATATAGATTACCATAAAATTGACTTTTTTTGGTAGCTGCTTGCAATGTTTGCTGTGTTTTCAATGCCTCTCATTGTTCTGATGTACTTCCCCTCTTTTATGAAGGAGTGGTCTCTCCTTTAAAAATAAATCCTTTTGTCCATTGATGGGAATTACCAACTTTGCTTCTTGCCACTAAGATAAATAAATAAATTCAAAAAAATTATCCTTTCTCTAAAAAAAATTTAAAAACATCTATAGTTTCTTTGACAAGATTAGTGATATAGGTTATAAACAAGAGTAGATTGAAAAAAATTAATAAACAAAGCATATAGGTTATAGTTTCTTTGTTTTAACATCTATAGTTTCTGAAAAAAATTTAATAAACAAGGGTTCTCACATCATGACAAGGTGTGGGTAAAGAAGTTAGTCCAAAATACGAATAATAAGAGTAGTACGAGAGATATAAGTTTAGATAATGGCAAAAGATTTTATAGGAAGAAACATAAGAAAGAACAATTAGGGAGTAAGATCAGAATAAGAACTTGGAATATTAGATATCTTACAGGTAAACTGAGAGAACTTGTTGATACTATGGAGAGAAGGAAAATTAGTGTTACTTGTATCCAAGAGACTAAATGGGTTGGAGGGAAAAGTAAAGATGTTGAGAATACTGGGTATAAAGTGTGGTATACAGGTACAGATAGAAGTAAAAACGGAGTAGGTATAATTTTGGATCGGAACCTAAAAGAGATGGTTATATCGGTGAAAAGAGTAAGCGATAGGATTATTTCAATTAAACTTGTGATCCAGAATGAGGCCATCAACGTAGTTAGTGCATATGCCCCTTAAGTTAGATTGGATGGAGAGAGCAAGCAAAATTTTTGGGATGACATGGATGAACTTATGCGAGGGATTCCAAATGATGAAAACATTTTTATAGGAGGAGACTTAAATGGACATGTAGGAAAAGACAGAGTAGGTTTTGAGGAGGTACATGGAGGGTATGGTTTTGGAATTAGAAATGAAGAAGGTAAGAGTATCCTTGATTTTGCTTTAGCCTATGGTTTGATTCTGGCAAATACATATTTTATAAAAAGGGAATCACATCTAGTGACCTTTAAAAGTGGGCAAAATAGAAGTCAATTTGACTTCATACTCACAAGAAAAGCCAATCGAACTCGATGCAAGGATTGTAAGGTTATTCCAGGTGAGGCTTTGACCACTCAACATAAGTTATTAGTTTTGGATATCAAGTTTAAGAGGATGACCAATAGGCCAAGGAGGAACAGTAGTCCTAAGATTAGGTGGTGGACTTTAAAAGGTGAAAAACAATTGTTGTTCAAGGATGAGTTGGTCAAAGCTGGAGTGTGGGAGGAAGATGTGAGTATGTCATCAAATGATATGTGGATATGCATGTCTACAACTATTAGAATAGTAGCTAGAAAGATTATTGAAGAATCTAAAGGGTGTGGACATCCCTCAAAGGAGTCTTGGTGGTGGAATGGAAGTGCAAAAAGCGGTAAGAAGTAAAAGGGAATGGTATAAGAGTTTGCCCAAGTGTA
Source organism: Garcia nutans (assembly GCA_947685225.1). Classification (NCBI taxonomy): domain Eukaryota; kingdom Viridiplantae; phylum Streptophyta; class Magnoliopsida; order Malpighiales; family Euphorbiaceae; genus Garcia; species Garcia nutans. The sequence continues at coordinate 3,185,907 of CANTUV010000059.1, read as the reverse complement.
ATGACAATAATGCTTTTGAACAGTATAAACAAGTAAAAAAAGATGTTAAAAAGGCAGTTAGTCAAGCAAGAGCACAATCTTTAGAGAGTTTGTATGAGAAACTTAGAACAAAGGAAGGAGAAAAAGCTATCTAAAAATTGGCTAAGATAAGAGAAAAGAAATGTCGTGATATAAACCAAGTTAAGTGCATTAAAAATAAAGAGAATAAGGTTCTAGTTCAAGAAGAGGATATTAAGGAACGATGGAGAAGCTATTTTGAGGAACTTCTTAATGGTAACCATAGTGATAATATTGAGGGTTTAGACGTTAGGCCGGAGAAAAATGTGAAATACACTAGGCGGATTAGATTTTCGAAAGTTAAAAAAGCTTTGAAGAGGATGAAAGTTGGTAAAGCCTGTGGACCAGATGAGATGCCTATTGAGGTTTGGAAATGTTTGGGAGATACAGGAGTTACATGGTTGACATCTTTGTTCAATAAGATCTTAAGTTCAAAGAAAATGCCTAATGAATGGAGACAAAGTAATTTGATACCTATTTTTAAGAATAAAGGAGATATTCAGAATTGCTCAAATTATAGAGGTATAAAGCTTATGAGCCACACTATGAAATTGTGGGAAAGTGTTGTGGAATACCGTTTGCGGTTAAATACTTGTATCTCCTCAAATCAGTTTGGCTTTATGCCTGGTCGATCAACTATGGAAGCTATTTTTCTTATAAGAGATTTGATGAAAAAGTATAGAGAGATGAAGGACTTACATATGGTTTTTATTGACTTGGAAAAGGCGTATGATAGAGTCCCTAGAGAAGTTTTATGATGGATCCTAGAGCTTAGGGGAATATCTATACGATATATCCAAGTCTTGAAGGATATGTATGAGGGAGCTATCACCGGTGTTCGCATCGTGGAGGGGATACTAAGGATTTTTTCGTTTCTATTGGATTACACCAAGGTTTAGTTTTGAGCCCTTATCTTTTCGCCTTGGTCATGGATGAGCTAACAAGACATATACAGGATGACATCCCTTGGTGTATGATGTTTGCAGATGATATTGTATTAATAGATGAGACTCAAGCAGGGGCAAATCAAAAGTTGGAGTTATGGAGAAGCACTTTGGAATCTAAGGGTTTTAAGCTAAGTAGGACTAAGACTGAGTATATGCATTGTAGATCTAATAGCGAGAATAGAGAAAGAGGCAAAATTATTTTAGTCGGAATAGCAGTGCCTCATAGTACTTATTTTAGATACCTTGGCTCTATTCTTCAAGAAGATGGGGGTTGTGAAGAAGATGTAAATCATAGGATTAAAGCTGGTTGGATGAAGTGGAGGGGTGCTACAGGAGTTCTATGTGATCGAAAGATGCCAATTAAATTAAAAGAAAAATTTTATCGCCCTGTAATACGGCCTGCTATGATGTATGGTAGTGAGTGTAGGGCAGTAAAAGGACAACACATGAGTAAAATGCATGTTGCGGAAATGAGAATGATAAGATGGATGTGTGGTCATACTAGGATGGATAGAATCCACAATGAGTACATTAGAGAAAAAGTGGGGGTAGCACTTATTGAGGATAAAATAAGAGAGCATAGATTGAGGTGGTTTGGCCATGTGAAACGAAGACCTAGCAATGCGCCAGTTAGAAAAATCGAACAAGTTAGAGTAGATATAACTAAAAGAGACAGAGGTAGGTCTAAACTGACTTGGTCAAAGGTGGTCCAAAATGATCTTATGATGTTACATCTATCAGAAAAGATAATCTTAAATCGTATTGAATGGAAAAAAGAATCCATATAGCCGACTCCAATTGACTTGGGATTAAGGCTTTATTGTTGTTGTAGTTATATAGTTTCTTTGAGAGCAATGCATCAGTGAAAAAGTAGCTTTCATGATACTGCTGTTTTTTGTGCAGCTCCCCATATATTATCTCTAGTATTCAACCAATTCAGCACCGGTGAAATTTTGGAAGCATGATCTTTAGAAACACGTACAAAAATGCACAAATAACCAAAGACATGCATGAACTAAGTTTGTGCTTGTGCAAGTTTCTGAATGTGTTTTCATGTGCATACATGTGAACTAAGACGTGCATGAAGGGAGGTATGTTCTTTCAATGATATGGGGTGGGTGCTTGTGACCAAGGAAGTTTGTATTTCAACATTTTCCTTTTTTTTAATCTCTTCTTGTTTCTTGCTTGACCATTCATTCACATTTCATTATCTATGTACATGATAACTGAGATGCTGGTCTGGATTTACTGAAGGAATTGGAGACTGTGGAAGCAGATGAATTTGTACTGGAGAACTGGAAATCTCATGGTACTGCAAGAAGCCTGTCTGTCCTTGATTATCATGAAGTACTGTTCCCAATGGTTCAGGTTGGAACTCAAGATTCTAAGTGGATCACGGTAAAGAATCCTAGTGAACAGCCAGTTGTAATGCAGCTAATTCTTAACTCAGGAGAGATCATTAATGAATGCAGGGAGTTAGATGGTTTTATAGAGCCCCTTCCCATAGGTAGTTTAGTTCATAATGAATTCCGTACAACTAGGTATGGATTCTCGATGGCAGAGGGTGCACAAACAGAGGCATACGTTTATCCTTATGGTAAAGCCTCTTTTGGACCAATTACCTTTTATCCTTCAAATCGATGTGGGTGGACAAGTTCTGCCTTGATAAGAAACAATCTTTCTGGTGTGGAGTGGTTATCCTTGAAGGGATTTGGTGGATCACTTTCCCTTGTCCTCCTTGAGGGATCTGAGCCTGTTCAGAGCATAGAATTTAATCTCCACTTGACATTTCCTTTAAATATCTCTCCTCCAGAGTTGTTATTTCACATGGAAGAGACTACTTATGTTTGTTCTCAGCCACTGTCCAAAGAACTGTATGCCAAAAATATGGGGGACTTGCCTCTTGAGGTGAAAAGAATTGAAGTTTCTGGAAGACAGTGTGGGTTGGATGGGTTTGTTGTTCATACTTGTAAAAGTTTTTCACTTAAACCAGGTGAGTCAACAAAGCTTCTGATATCGTACCAGTCTGATTTTTATGCAGCAATGTTACAAAGGGATCTTGAACTGGCCTTGGCTAGTGGAATTGTTGTTATACCCATGAAGGCAAGTCTGTCTTCCTACGTGTTCAATCTTTGCAAGAAATCAGTATTCTGGATGCGATTGAAGAAGATCTCTGCAGTGGTGCTTCTTTCTGCTTCTTTGATGTTTCTGATATTTTGTTGCATATTTCCCCAAGTGATCCATTTTGGCTCCCAGGATTATTTCTATAAGAATGAGAAAAGTGTCATCACTACTGTGAGAAGTTCAGAAAAATCTTCTCGCCTGCATCATAGCCAGAAAAACAATAAGTTTCCTATGTCCACTGAAATGGATGGTTTGTTAAGATCAGTTGCAGAAGGCAGAACCTTAAAACAGCCATCTGGTTTTAAATATTCTGATAGTAATCTTGGAAGCCCAGACCAGGGGATAACTGTTCTGAATGGAACACCAACTCCAGAAAATCACAAAGCAGTGCCATCTTTGTTGTCAAGATCTATGGCAGTTGAGAGTTCTAGTGCACTTGAAGCTTCCCAACCTTGCAATCTTACTGTCAGGACTGGAAAAGAGAAAGGACGAAGGCGAAGGAAGAGAAAAGGTGTTACTGCAGGTTTATCAGGATTGTTTGAAGTCTCAAGTAGTCAAAGTGGGAATTCTACACCTTCATCTCCATTATCCCCTGTAACATCTTTGACTCCTAATCGTATTTGGTCATCATCTACTGACATGGATCCTGTTGAGGCTAGAAACCCATTCACTCAAGTGGCTGACCAACAACATGGGAAGGTTCAAGTGGCTGAACCTGCTTTCAAGGAAACTGCATTGGAGCCCAAAGTTTCTTTAGAATACTGCAGCAACAATTGCTTATCTGCCACTCCAGAGCAACTTTCAGCTCCAAGAAAAACTAGCAGTAAAGCTGTTTTGTTGTCTTCTTCTACTTCTCCATCCGACAGTTGTGCTGTTCCCAATCTGTTGTACTGCTCTCCTCCAGCTTCAACATCTACAGTTGCTCCTCATGCTCGAGCTCCTGGACCCAAACTTTATAACCAGAAAAAAGTTGTGGAAAAAGTAGGGGATGAATATGCATATGATATCTGGGGCAATCATTTTTCTGGACTCCATTTAATAAATAGTTCAAAGCATGTTACAACCATGAAAATCATGGCGACAGAAAACAATTCCAATAGCTTTTTTGTAAGGGGTCCACAAGCCCTGGTGATAAAATCTCAACCAAAATATGTGAGTTGCTTTCGAGAAGAAGGTTAATGATAATTTTACCAAATAATTTAAATAACATTCTCTTTAGATTTCCTAAACTTGCTCTTTAAAGTTTCCGTAAGTTTTCTCCATTGGTTAGTTATGTGATTGCAAGGTTTTTTACTTTTTTAGCATTCATTAGACGCATATGAATGACTTTTCCAAATTTTGTGCTGCTAATTTTTATCTAAACATTTGTCCAAAAATTTTTTTTTATGTTATTTTCAGTCTGTTGAGAAAAGATCTTACTGTTGACCTGCTTAGTGTCCCTTCATAAAATATTTCTTTAGTTGGTGAAAATATGTGCTCTTCTTATTATTTGTGAAGACAAATGTATATGGAAGGGAAAGAGAGAACAAGTGATCTATCCATTACAAACGGCTAACTATTCTTTTGATTACTAAGAATACTACTACTACGCTTTGTTTTACTAAATAACACTCACTGCTTCCTAGTTAGAATTCCTTTTTTTTTTTGTTACTGTGTAAAAGAATCTGCCCTTCAAAATATGCATGTTTCTTGTTTCTTTTTTCCTGAGCAGGGTAACACATGAATATCTCATTTGATTATTGATTGTACAGGAATGAACATGAGGACAAGTTATACCTTGTTTGTTCAGTTTCATGTTGGTTGAATGTTCTTTTTTCATCAGTAATGCTAATCTGTTAAAAAACAATTGTGGTTCTTGGACTGCTTATAGAACTTGTAATAGTTAAAATATGAATGCTTGGAATTTCATTTTTTTTGGTGTCTACTTGTGCATTTATGTGATTCAAAAGATGCTAGAAGGGGTGTTGATAAGTGGTGAAAATTTGATGAGTATCAACATGAAATTTTGCTATGGAGAATCAACTCTTTCAATTGCTTGATGTAACTCTATTATATTATAACAAGGCATTTTCGTGCTGGTGGTGGGGGTTGTGATGATCGTGGTTGATATGCTATGTCTACACGGTAGGGGTATCATGTGAAATTTACACTAATTTGTTAAAGCCATATATGATATACTTGCATATATTGGTGTCCAGTTGTTTCTTGAAATGAATTGGAAACCATATCTTGAATGCTTATTTGTCTCGTTTTCTGTTGCCTACTTTAGAATTGTTTTGCACCTGTTTTCTACTCAGTAATCATACAATTTGCCCAAATTTTTGTTTCAAAAGAGAGAGAGAGAGAAAAAACAGAAGGCAATTCTTAACAGGATTAACCAAACATAACAGTCTGGCAGTCTCTAATACTTTCAGAACTTGATAAAACTGGTTTTATTCTCCTTGGCAATATTATCTGTTCTCTGTATCCATTTTGTGCTTATATATATATGATCCGAGACTAGTCAATAATTCATGTCATTTTAGAAATAGGTGATCTGATTCATTTTATCTCTTCCATTTGTCTGGGGCCAGGACCGAAAGGTGAAATATTGGATGTAGAGCATTGCTGATTCTCCATAAAATCAAAATTTTGAACTCAAAGACTAATCAAGATTTATGGAAATTCTCTTCTAGGGCTTCATTTATTCCTTGATTTATTTATTAAGCTGTTTACCTCTCAAGGATTCAATCTAGACGGTCTTTGAATTTCTTTATGGTATAAATAGAAAATAATTGATAGAATTCTGATTGCTGAGCTACTTGCTCTCTCCATTTACTGTCTGCCATGGTATGATGCTATAGTTTATTACAGGGAGTTGTGAAAATCTTTGAGAAATGCTCAAATGTCCACAAGAATGCAGAAACTTGAAAAGTGAATTTATGCAAGACAGAATGGAATTTATGGTTGTAAGGATACAACTTTGAAATGTTGCCACCAATATAGCGTTTGATAAAAATGCCCCTGATTGTGTTAGTAATTGAACATGTATGGGCTTCTTGGGTTCACAAGTAGCTTAATTGTGTCAATACTGTTAGTTTTAGCTGCTGCTGCTTCCTTCCATTTGAGGTGATTACTTGGATGTGCTTTTCCTAGAGTGACTCATGCTCGAGGTGATTACTTGTTTGAAGTACAAGATCTTGCTACGGGGTTAGCTAAAATGAGTAAGAAACAGGTATTCTGAAGACTCGAGAGTTGAATCTTTGTGATTCAAGGGTGATAATGAGCTAGTAATTGTAGCTTTGCAGTTATGCTTTAGATTGATATGTAACAGCAATTTGAGTATGTTGAAGACTTGAGCATTTTAAGAGGCCTTGAGATTCAGGGGTGATGATCCGCGTTACTTCACAGTTAGGTCGGAAGCCAGCAAACTTGTTTGTGACCTTTTTAAGGCTAAGTCTTGCTTACAAGCAGTAAGAGTAGTGTTCGGTGACCTAGAAGTGGCATTGAGGAAATGTGCTCATGGGGTAAAAAATCTAATGGAAGTGTAATACTTGAGAGTCTAACTAATTGGCTTCAGTTTATAGCTGCTTTCTAGAAGTGCTTTCAAAACCATGATTTGCTAAGCTCTTAAATTTTCCAAACACAGCTAAAAGCTGTCAATTCACAATGCCAAACAGACGCTTAATAGTTGGGTGCATAATATATCCATTTATCATTCTCCCAAGTAGGAATTACTTAATTACCAACTAAACTTTGTTCAGTTGAAAGTGAGTTCAAGATTTGGACCTAGAGTGTGATTTGTGCATGCCATGTAAATAATATGTACTACATAGTTCATGCATGGAACTGTTAAGTCTCTTGCTAGCGTGGTAGATGATTTCTGTAATGAAAATTGTTTTAGAAAGTATTTTCACAATAGGTGGAGGCGGCAACCTGCAATAATGTTTGCATGGCCATGCCATTACTGCAAGTTACAAGCTGAAAGGACATATACAGATAAGAGATTTTTAGTCCATGTAATTGCTGATGTTGACGACAGAGAATAGAGTCCCGCATTGATGCCCACCAAAAGCCAGCAAATAACGGTTTCTGGGGACCAAGTTTTTTTTTTCTCTCAACAGAGCTGGCAAAACCTAAATGAATTGTGAAAAACCAGATGCTGACCTTACAAGCCTAACAACAGAATCCTATCTTCAAATCAAAATGAGTTGGTTCTTCTTTGTTTCTATTTTCAGCTTCGGAAATGCCGTAGTTGTTTTGTGCATGTTATTTTTTACGTAAGAGATCAATTTCTTTATTTGGATTTTATAATTTGGATACATTTACAAGTGGTCCAAATTTCTTGTATGCATTGGACCACAAGTACAGCAAATAATGAGTCACCTATCATGCTCTTCCATGGTTTGCTCTTCTTGGGTACTTTTCATATGCTAACACGATACACGGGTCAAACAGTTCGATAACCATATTTTTGGTGAATAAAATACAACTGTTTGCAATTTACCGCTCTGAACTTCAGGTAAATTCTCTTCTTATAATTTTCTTCTTTTTATGGTAAAATAGTGAATTGAGGTGGCAACTGGTAACTCAATTTATTGTTGTTGAAATTATGATAATGTTAATGTAGAGAAATTTCAACCATATACTTGAATCTGTACGAGGCATCGGAATAAAGAGAAATTCTTTTATACTTAAATCTAAATAATATGTAACATAGTTTTCTATTATATATTATAGGGAGTTAATGAAAATCTTTTGGAAATGCTCAAACGTCCACGAGAATGCCGAAACTTGAAAAGCGAAGTGCAAGATAGAATGGAATTTATGATACCACTTTGAGATGTTGCCACCAATATGGCCTTTGATAAAAAGAAGATGGCAGCGAGTGTACGAATATTCCTGTAATATGTTAGTCTAGGGAAGAGTCAGATCTATGAGGTTTATTGTATCCGCCGGTCTATTGTATGCGGTCTTTGATTAAAAAAAAAAACTCGTAATTGGTTTGGTAATTGAAAATGCATGTAGGCTTGTGCATGGGCTGGGTTTGGCTCTTGTTTGCAGCTTAGCCTGAAATACTTTGGGCTAAAAAAATAAAATCCTAAGCTTAGCCTTAGCCTTAGCCCTAGTGGCCCTGGCCACTCGGGCCAGGTTTGGGCGGCCCAAAAAATTATATATATATTTTTATTTATTAATATTCTTATATTTTACATATTATTTTTAAGTTATTAATGTTATAATTTTTATTATATGTAGAATTATGCATAAAAGTCAATATAATTATTTATAAATATTAATATAATTAACTGGCCAGATGTATTTATCTTTAAGCCCGAAGCCCAACCTGAGGTGGCTTCATACTCGTCCATCAAATCTAAAGTCCAATCCTAATCTAACCTTATTTTTTGAACTATGTCCAACCCGGCCGGACCACATGCATAGCCCAACATGTATGAGTTTGCTGGCTTCACATGTAGCTTTATTGTGCACAATACTGTTAGTTTTAGCTGCTGTTGGCTGGCTTCTGTTTGAGGTGAATACTTGAATGTGCAAGTAACTTACTAACTTGCGCTTGAGGTGAATACATGTTTCAAGTACAGGATCATGCTACGAGGTAGCAAGAATGAGTAATAGAACAGGTATTTTGAAGACAATAGCATTTTAAGAGGCCTTGAGATTTAACAGGTATCTCAAAAGCTAACTCATAAGATAAGAGTTGTCCAAGTCATTATAAAGAGTATACTTTTATTATATTTAATCAATATGAGATATTTAGCATATTTTTGTTATATTTAATCAAAATATGAGATACTTAACACACCTCTCTCACGCTTAGAACCGAATACATGCAAAAAATCTGGAGCGTAAAGTTTACAGAACTGAACATCTACTGGTGACCCAACATTGAGAAATTAAAATTAAATCGGTGGCTCTGATATCATATTGAGAAAATAGACTTGAGCCTAACTCAAATTTAAAAGCTAGCTCATGAGATGAAGGTTGTTCAAGCCATTATAAATAGCACACTTTCGTTATATTTAATCAATGTGAAATAGTTAAGATTTAGGTCAAAAGCCAGCAAAACAAGTCATGTATGTGACCAAGTTAAGATTAAGTCTTGTAACCTATTTAAGATTTGAGCAATTTCTTTACTTACAAGCAACAAGGTTAGTGTTCGGTGGCCTAATATTTCCATTCATCATTTTATTAAGTAGGTATTACTTAATTATCAACCAAATAAAAGTTTGGTTGAAAGTCTTGAGTTCAAGATTTAGACCTGGAGTATGATTTGTGCATGCGATGTAAATGATATATACTACACTTGTTCGTGCAAGTGTGTTGTGACTGTTAACTATCTTGGTAGCACGGCAAGATAAATTCTGTGATAAAGATTGTTAGAAAGTTAACTTTCACAACAGGTGGAGGAGGCAACCTGCAACAATGTTTGCATGCCCATCATGCCATTACTGCAACTTCAAAGCTGAAAGGACATATACAGATAAGACGAATATTTTTGTCCATACAATTGGTGATGTTGAAAGCCCCGTGTTGATGCTCGCCAAAAGCCAGCAACTAGGCAAAGTAACTAACAAACAATTTTACTATTATAATGGTGGTTTCTGGGGACTAAGGTTTTGTTTTTTAAATGGGAGTTGGAAAAGCGTAAATGAAATGTGCAAAAAGCAGACACTTGACTGGCCTTACAAGCCTAAAATTAGAGCAGAATCTATATTCCACTTATCATAAGTTGGTTCTCTACTTCTCTTTGTTTCTATTGTCAGCTTCAGAAATGCTATAGTTGTTTTTCTGCATGTTATTATTTTATGGAAGAGATCAATTTCTTATGGGATTTTTGTTATCTTTTCATTGTATAAATTATTTGGATTCATTTACAAGTGGTCCAAATTTCTTGTGCAATGGACCACAAGTACAACAAAAAAAAGACTGACATCTCGTGCTCTTCCATGATGTGCTCTTCTTGGATACTTTTCAGATGGATCCATGAGAGTTAGGTAATTGTATTTTGGTGCAGAAAATATACAAACTCTTAACAATTTAATGCATTGATCTTCAGATAAATTCTCTAAGAATTGACTTCTTTTATGATAATGTTAATATGGAGAGATTTCTTCCATATTACTTGATCGGGTAGTACTAGGGTGACTTCATTTGAGATAGAGTCACCAAACTTCACTTTTCTAAAAATGATTATGGACCATTGGATGTGTTGAAAAAATTTTGGCCATTGATATTGAAAATGCATATTGTGAGATTAAATACAACTTATTACTATCCTATAGTATAAAATCTTTAAAACCCTAATTCTCATCCATTTGTAACGCGGCGTTCAATAGTGTCCGGTCCTTGCCACCATTCTTTTATCATCGTTCATCAAAAAGCGATATGTAATTTTTTCTTTTCTTTCTTTCTCTCCTCCACCCTCTCTCTCTCTCTCTCTGTCTATCTCTTCGTTGAGCGTCTCTCTATTTTACAGAATGCAACTCGATCTGCATCACCATTAATCAAAGAGCCGCTGATTTGAGAGGGAGGAAGAGGAGGTTGAGCAACTTGTCGTTCAGTGAGGGAGAAAGAGGAGGCTGAGCATTGCAATCTTAAATCCAAACAATGGCAAATTGGCACACAAGGCGGCAAGTTTTGATTTTTCAACAGTACAAGATAAATGCTTTTATTCGTATTATTTTTAGTTATTCTTCTTGATTTTTATGTAATATGGAGCAAATTACAAAGTTTTAGACCCGTTTGCTCAACCATTTTGACTTTGCTTTTATAACACGATCCCTAATGCTTTTACTCTTGCCTTGCATATTGGTGGCTCTAGCTTAGCTTGGTTGAGGTTTGTTTTGTTATGAGAGTTTGGAGACTAAGGAGCTTGGTTTTGTTTTATTGGAAGTGCAGGTACTGTCTAATGGATGGAGGACAGGGCTGTATGTATTGATGTGTTATTTTTTTGTGTTCTTTTGTTGTTAAATTTGGTTAACCTTTCTAGATGAGGGGACTGGATGAAGAAAACTCTTAGGGAACAAATTATAGAAGTTTTGGCAGAAAATATGAATGCATTTTTCCATGTGTAACCAAACAATTTTAACAAGTTTAAAATTAATAATAAGAAAAAAAGAGAAGATTTTTTCATGAGGAGAAAGTTCAAATCTTGAATCATAAAACATTGGATGCAACTGATATTTTAGCAGACTTGCAACTTGTAATGCAACTAATATTATTGTTACACAACAATAAGAATATTACAACTTATATTTGCTCTTAGTTGAGCATTTCCTTTCAAACTGATATTTTAGCATACTAGACTTTCTTCCGTAAGAGTTTTAGGTCCAGTTTAATAAATAGTGATAGAATGTAATATAATGTAATTAATTTAGTTTATTGCTTATACTAAAATGTAAATGATTGTTGTTGGAATATGAATACATATGTGAAAATTTCATATGTATTAAAAATAAAAATTTTGTGAATTTAGAGTGCTCCAATTTTAATAGTTAGTTTTTTATTGGATCAGAGTAACAATAGATACACTGATTCTTACGAATTTTATAAAAAGACATACTCTTTAATTTTTTTTAATAGTTAGTTTTAAAGTTGAACTTTTAGGGATGCATTTGCTGGGTTTGCAATTACTATCTCCATGTGCCCAATTAATTTTTGCATTTGTTGTGTTTGTCATAATAATTTGTGTATTTAGTCTATTTAAATTACTTCTGTGCATTTGCTTGATCATTGGTTTTATTTTTGTGCGTTTGGTTTATGCAATTGTTTAATTTGAATTAAAACCTGTTAATTACTTGAGAGCATATGATTGAGTTGTTTATATATGTTGTTATTAACTGTCGTCTCTCTATTTTCTTTTTGCATTTTTGTAATATTTGTTTGTTTTAAATTCAATAAATCTGTTATAAGGAGATCTACACCCTTTGAAGCTTGGTTTGGCTAATATGATGTCACACTCGTTTTGTTATCCATCTTATTGGTTCTATATTGGGGTATGATTGATGCAATTTAATCATGTTTTTGGTGTTGAATGAATGCTAGGGTCTACTAGAATTTTTTTGGGCTATTTTGGGCTTATTGGATGTTCTTTAGTTGTTGCAACTCACTACTGTAATATTTGATATTAATTTAATTTTTGGGTGTTGGAGTTGCTGTTATCTTATAGGAACTGTTGATACAATTTATGCAACATTTTGGTGAATTTCTACATAATTTTTGCCCATCTTTAATGTAATTTTCTGCTAAATTCTCCTACAATTATGCAATCTTTTGGTTATTATTTTCTTTAATTTTCTGCAAAATTTTATTGTAAGTTTGCGATCTACTATAATATTTTACTGCAATTTTATAATTTTTGCAAATTTTTACTGTAATTTTGATATTTTCTGTAGATTTCTGCTGTAAATCTGTAATATTTTGGATATTTTTCTATAATTTTTTTGCATATTTAAGCTGCAATTTTGCAATTTTTGGTTAGTTTACTGTAATTTTCTGCTGCAACTCTATAATTCACTGTAATTTTCTAAGGTTACTATAATTTTTTGGTTGTTGTTGTATATTCTTAGTATTATAGTGTGATAGATTCTATTCGTTTATGTTGGCATCTACAATGGAGATGAGTGGTGAAATAATTTTGTAGGAATCATGTTTGAATATTTTATTTTTATTGGCATCATTCATCTTGCAGGCTTTAAAGAGATATTTATTGGTCAAATATGTTAATCATTAATAATTGTTACATAATATATGAATAAATGAATATAATATCTTTAGGCTGAATTCATGTGTTTTTGTCAACAATTTCAAAGTGGCAAGAGAACTCCTTTTGTCTTACTTTATCTAGTTGTTTTGAACAATATTTTTACGAAGTTGAGTCTAAATAAGATAAGTTGTAGTTTTCTTCTTGGTAAATATTGATATGTTTGTCAATTAAAAAAATTCTAACTAACATGAAAGATGATCTAACTAGCACTTGACCATGTAGGATGTTATCATAAGCATAAGCCAATACTATATAGCTTTAGGCATCATGCAAGTTGTCACTTGTTAGACAATTCTTGTATTATAATCCATTTTAGTTCTATTAGTAAAATAAAATTCAAAGAATTTTATAAATAGTTCATGTGATTTGGTATAATTATTTAAATGAGACTTAATTTGAATCCTATAGTTTTGTTTTTCAATCTTTCTATGTGTTTGGGCCTTAATCCATTTCCTTTTATATTAGTTGTTGCAAGGAGAATCATTGTGGTTCTTAAGACCTTGTATTAGGATGAGTGGTTTGTTGGGAGTCTTATAGCAGAACTTCATAGGGATTTTTGAGGATTGACCCTTTGGAGACTGGTATAGTTTCACATTTCTCATCAATGGTTGGGTGTTTGGATGGTATTCTGTATAAAATTACAGGTGTTGTAAGTCTATTATTGTTTATATTTCATGGAGTAATCTTTTGATGATAGATGGGTTCTGAGAAGCTTTTCAGGGCTTCTTTGCAATTACATATAAAGTTATTTAACAAAATCAAGCAGAGTCTTTCAACAAGAGTCTTTCAACATGTTACTGGATTTTTTATTTGGCTTTGGTATTTCTGAAATTTTTTTAATCTTAATCTTATTGGTTTTATATTTCTGAAATTTTATTTGGGTTGCAAGGGAATTAATTACTGAGTTTTGATTTGGAATTTTTATACTATGTTGTTGTTGTATTTTGATTTGGCTCATGTATTTCTTGAATTTTTTCCATTTTGATTTGAGTTTTGTATTTTATGGTTTTTATTTGGGTTACCACTGAATTGATAACTAGGTTACGATTTGAGATTTGTATACTATGCTCTTGTTGTGTTTTGATTTAGGCTTAGGCAACTGAATTGATAGCTACTGTATTTCTTGATTTATAATACTACCATATATATATATATATAAATATATGTGTGTTTGTGAGATTTTTTTTATCGTATATACATGAATACATGAAATAATATATACAACTACCTGAGAATCTATTTATATTTAATTTCGTATTTAAAAATAAATAAATATGTTATAATTACAAGGGCATGAAGGTAAAATTGGCAAAGTCATTATTGATCAAAGTATGATTAAATTTAATTCTTGTTTATTTTATGTCATAACACAGCTTTTAGATTTTGAAATTAATCCTATGGTGCTTTTGACCAATTGTTTAACAAGTTTAGCTTTTTTTTTAGATTAAATCATATTAGGCATCCATTTTTTAATTTTTCCCTGATTTCAGAATTTTTTTTTTAAATTTTTGTCAAATTTAGATAGTGCATTTGTACTATTAAAACATGTATTAATAACCCAATTAGAATTTTCATAATTTTCTGTTAAACTACCAAAATTATTCTTAGTGATTATAAAAAGTATACTGAAACTTATAAAATTTCTAACTACTTTTTGAAACTTATAGCTCAAATTATGATAATTAGAGTGCGATTTTTAGAATTTGAGAAATAAAATATCAGAATTTGACCTACTATAATTTTAGTCAATCTACCGGAATGATCATTATTTGAGATTCAAAAATACCAAAAATTCACATACTATAATTTTTTGTCAAACTACCAGAATTTTTATTTCAAATTACTTAATATCTACTAAAAATTACGTAATTTACATCTATTTTTTGAAATTTCTGGTTAAGATTCTAATATTTGATAAACAAAATATTAAAAATTGACCTACTAGAATATTTAGTCATGTGCATTTTTGTATGTATCTTCATTTAATTTGACAAAAACCCATATACATTTAAATGAAAAGGGAAAAGGGATGTTGATTTTGGTTATATCTTCATTTAATTTGACAAATGTCCATATATATTTTTTAAATTGAGTTATTAAAACTTATCTTAATTGTAAATGGTATGCATCATTTTCTTTTCTTTTCTTTAAATTTATTATTTAGTATTTCATAAATGTTTAGTAAAATTTGCTAAAAATGAAAAAGCTATTTTTGGTTCTCCAGTCATGAAAAGTAGGTCGGTTTCTTTAAACGACCAACCTGAGGCTGAAATAGTTGTTGATGTAAAGGGAGCGGCTCCATGGGTAAGAATAGCAAGTCCAAAGAGCAAAAGGTTAGAATTTCATAATATGAAAATTATAATTTACTTACTTAATTGGTGTTTCATATGTTATAATATGTTGTTGTTTTTTTATTTTTCTTTTAAGAAGTATCTGGGATCACGTCTTGGATTAATACATTTTAAGAAATTAGTTATAAATTTCAAGGATGAAGAGAAGGAACCGATAAAGAGAATGGAGCTTGCAGAATTACTAGAAATAATTGGAATGGTGACCTAGGGTGTGTTATGCATGTGTGATAATAATCTACATTTTTTCCTTCGTATATGATTGTTTTGTTGATTTCATCTCTAATTTAAAAAGTAAGCAACTTTTGTTTCCTGTTTCTATGCATCTTTAAATTATTTACTAATATGTGAATATAGATTTTTATTCTGATGTTTGACGATAGGCTATCCCAGTGGTATCTGCTGTTAGTACTCTATTTTGATGGTAGAGGCTGCATATTTGACATTTTGCCTGCAGCTGATTCGGCCCCTCGTTTAGTGGATTACAAAATAATTATAAGTGATATGTTTAAGTTAATATAGTTATACTGATAATGGGTTATCTATTACTCTTTTATTTCCAAATATGTAGAAGAATATATTTTTATTTACTGTTACATTGAGTTTACAGCTTGGTAGCCTCAACACGCTTTTTGAACATCCGTCCTTCAAACCTCCAGTTTCGTACATGACGAAACACGATCTATCGACATTCACTCTGGAGGAGATTCCTATTGAGAAATAAGAAAATTCGTAAGATTTATGACTTTGTCCTCATGCATTGATCATAATTTAATTGACATAAGTATTTGATTGTCAATGTAATATTATTGTTAATTCATTATAGTTATGATTGTGGGATATGCGTGATTAACTTGATGCGACAACATGAGATTTGGATAGATAGCTTGGTATGCTGTTGTACTTCCATTATGAGTATGCGCTTTGATTGGTTGTGATTTTATATATTTCCATGGTTAGTTTTAACTAGTAAATTTACTTGTCTTCATAGTGAAAACAACATTGTGATAGTAATAATTCCAACATTCGGGCAGAAATCTTACATTGGATTGTAACCAATCCGCATAACAATGTGAAAAAAGAACTTATTAGGCGTGCGGTATTGCGTCTTGAATATTGTGAAAGGTTAAAACAACACCGAGCAAACCGAATGAATGTCAAATCAAAATGGGACAAACTCAATTAAGTGTCTTAGAAGATTGTGAAGGGTGTTGGTGATATACTTTTATCATATTATGTGTTATATAGTCCCTCTACTAATTCTTTTTTGGTAAATATGGGAGATGCTACTGCATCGATAACGTATTATATTTTGAATGGTTTTTGAATTATATACAGAATTTTATTATAGAATCTGCATGATTTTATGAAGCAGCAGTCTGATTTTTTGTTGTAAATATAGATACTCATTTTTTTTGCTAATTTTACTTCTTCAATTGACATAAAAAAAAATTGTACAAATATTATATTACATTGAGCGATTATATCTTACGAAGATATAATTTTTGACTGTAATTAATGCTACTGATGGTTTATATAAAATTCCAAGTTCAATTACACATGATAATTTTGAATGGATATGAAATATTATAAGAAATATTGGTTAATGGATGTGATATTATGAGGTCATAAAGGGTGTTGGTGATATTCTTTTATGATATTAACCCGAGGCAAAATTTTAATGTGAAATCTGCATGATTTTATGTAGTAATCTAAATGTACTTTGTGAAAATGAATGCTGATACTTTGCCTCTAGTTTTGGTATTTTTATTTTTTCAAGGCAGGAAAAATTTATAGATTTGCTATTACATTCAAGAATTACATATTGAATGACAGCTGCTATAAATCATGCTTTCAGTGGTTTATATAACATTCAAACTGTAGATATAAAAACATATTATGAATGGATATGATAAAATTCAAAATTCCAGAAATTTCGGTAATTGCACCAAATACTAAATTTTTATACATCATAATATAGCTTTAAAATGTCATGGCTAAATTGTAACTTCACAAAATTACATTTTGTCTTCATGGAATACTGTTTATCAAACATTGGTTGTCATTTTATGAAAAATTTGTCATATCAATAAGAAAGCTATTTTGCCATTGTGAATTACTTGTTGTCATATTTGCTGAAGCAAACTTCAAAAGTTCAGTGAATGACTGACTTCTTGTGGCATGAGTAGATGCAACATGAAAAAAAAAAAACAAAACATAGCTACTTTAAAAAGTGTACAATATATTTGAAGGATGATTATGCCATTTGCAACAAATAAAATATGAACTTACATTAGCATGTTGACATTCTACTGGTGATAGACTATCATTAATGTCGTCAAAACTTAAAAGCACAAGGTCATCATCATTCATTTCATCATCTCCTTCTAAAGTATCTTCAGTATTGGCTAAATCAAGATCATCGAATTCAACCACACATTTTCCTTCGAGGTTGCCATCATGAAACTTTATATAATCTATAAATAAAAACACAAAAATGGTAAACAAAAAAAATATGAAGTGCACAAGCAAACTATCGAGAAGTTCACATAATTTAATGAAATTGATATTTTGCATATCAACTTGCAAAATGAAATAAATTAATTCTAATATTTTTAGATTTAGCAGTGCAAAAATTCAAATTCCATTGTGCAATATAAAGATAAAGCAATTTGATATATTATAGAATTACATTCACTTATATAATTTTCAGATAAAGTAATTTGATAGCTGATTTCAAAATATAAATTCCCTGCATGTTATAATATGACATACAAGAATTTTTAGCAAAACATCATAATATTTATACAAAACTACATAAACAGGATTCAAAATCACAGAATATTAAACAATTTTATGAGACTTCTGGTTAAAATTTTAAAAGTTTGAGTGAATGCTCTATAAATTAATATCAAAATATCATTAGTTAACATACTAGAATTTTTTGTCAAATTACCATAATTATCATTAAGAATTAAAAAATATATACTAAAACTTACATAACTCACAATAATTTTCTGAAACTTTTAGTTACAATTCTGATAATTTGATTAAAATTTTAAATTTTAAAAAATAAAATACTAAAATTTGACCAACTAGAATTTTAGTCAAAATATTGAAATAATCATTAAAAATTACAGAATATATACTGAAACTTACACAATTTAGATAAATGTTCTAAAATTTTTAGTTAAAATTCTAATAATTTAGTTAAAAATTATGAAATGTGAGAAATAAAAATACCCAAATTTGATATACTAAAATTTTTTGCCTAACCACTGAAATTATCATTAAAAATTATAAAAAATATACTGAAACTTATAAAATTTAAATCAAACTTCTAAAAATTTTAGGTAAAATTCTAATATTATAGTACAATGTTTGAAATTTCAAAAATAAAATACCAGAAATTGACCTACTAGAATTTTAGTCAAACTACCAGAAAAGTAATTCAAAATTATAAAATATTTACTGAAAATGACATAATTTACATCAACTTTCAGAAAATTTTAGTTAAAATTTAGATATTTATAGTTCGATTTTCGAAAGTTGAAAAAATGAAATATCAGAATTTGACTTGCTAGAATTTTTTGTATAAATATTGGAAAAATTATTCAAAATTATAAAATATTTACTCAAACTTACACAATTTATAATGATTTTCTGAAACTTTAATTAAAATTCTAATAATTTGTTTCAAATTTCTAAAATTTCAAAAACGAAATGTCAGAATTTGACCTACTAAAATTTTAGTCAAAATACCAAAATAATTATTAAAAATTACAGAATATATATTGACACTTACAATTTAGATCAATATTCTGAAACTTTAAGTTAAAATTCTAATAATTTAGTTAAAAATTCTAAAATTTGAGAAATATAAATACCAAAATTTAGCCTATTAGAATTTTTTATCTAACCACAGAAATTATCATTCAAAATTATAAAAAATATACTGGAACTTACAAAATTTAAATCAACTTTCTGAAAATTTTTTCCCTAATTTCGATAGTTAAATTGCAATTTCTGAAATTTTGAAATAAAAATACTTAAATTTGACTACTAAAATTTTAGTCAAACTATCAGAATAGTAAATCAAAATTGCATAATCTTTACTGAAACTTACATAATTCACATCAACTTTGTGAAAATTTTAGTTGATATTCAGTTTGTTATAGTGCAATTTTTGAAATTTGAGAAATGAAATATTAGAATTTGATATACTAGAATTTTAGTCAAAATACTAAAATAATTATTCAAAATTACAGAATATTTATAGAAACTTACATAATTTACAATAATTTTTTAAAATTTTTATCTAAAATTCTAATAATTTGATGCAAATGTCTGAAGTTTGAGAAACACAATACCAGAATTTGATCTACTGAAATTTTTTGTCAAACTACCAGAATAGTCATTATAAATTATATAATTTCTACTGAAACTTACACAATTTACATATAATTTTTGAAACTTTTAGTTTAAATTATGGTAATTTCATTAAACTTTCTAAAATTAGAGAAATGAAATATCAGAATTTAACTTACTAGAATGTTAGTTAAACAACTAGAATGATCATTTGAAATTTTAAAATATGTACTAAAACTTACATAATTTACAGTAAATTTTCTGAAATATTTAGTTGATATTCTAATAATTTTATTAAAAATTCTGAAATTTTAGAATTAAAATACTAAAATTTGACCTACTAGAGTTTTTAGTCAGACTCCCAAAATTATTATTTAAAATTATCAAAATTATACTAAAACTTACAAAATTTGCATTTACTTTCTGAAACTTGTAGTTCAAATTATGATAATTATAGTGTGATTTCTAGAATTTCAAAAATAAAATATAAGAATTTAACTTATAATTTTAGTAAACCTACCGGAATGATCATTAAAATTTATAGGATTTTAATTAAAACTTAAACAATTTACATTAAATATATGTAATTTTCAGTACCAATTTTGGTAATTTTAGTAACAAATCTGAAATTTGAGAAAGAAAATATCAAATTTTGAGTTACTAGAATATTTTGTATAACTACCGTAATTGTCATTCAAAATTACAAAAAATGCATTTTAAATTACATAATTTATATCAATTTTTTAAAATTTTTAGTTAAAATTCAGATAATTTGAGTACAATTTCTATTATTAAGTTCCAAAATATCATAAATTTATATACTAAAATTTTGGGTCAAACTACCAAAATTTGTATTTAAAATTACAAAATATCTACTAAAAACTACGTAATTTGCATCCATTTTCTGAAACTTCTTGTTAAGATTCTAATATTTGGGTAAGATTTTTAAAATTTAATAAATAAAATGCCAGAAATTGACCTACTAGAATACCGAAATTATAATTTAAAATTATATAAATTCTATTGAATCTTACAGAATACCACTAGTTGATCTATCAGAAATGTTATTTGAACTTACATAATTGTTACTCAAACTTTCAGAATTTATATAAAATTTTTGAAATTTTATGAAAATATATTTTGCTCTAAAATAAAATTTACATCATCTTATACATTAAATTATAAAATTAATTGTATAAATATACATACCTTAAATGTAGTTGCAATACTTCACTTTGTTTCTCCAATCATAAATCCCTTAATATACACATATTATTAACTCATTTGATCAACATAAATATTTTTTGGGTGAACTTGAGAAGAACTACAAGATGGCATATTGTATGTGTTTTGTTTGTTCAACTCATATTTGTTTTAACTGTTCATCTAGAGAATACCACTAATAAACATAAATAAATCTTATATTTCATTTAAAATTACAAGTTATATCATTTTTTTTAAACTAAATATTATTATATATTAGGGGCAAAATTATCAAATTATTCTTTCATTTAATTTAATCCAACTGCCAAATTTTAATGTAAATATCATAATCAATTTATGACAATAGTTGACTTGCCACAATAAATACTTTTATAAAAAAATAAATTTTATTTTATTTTTTTTTGCTAATTTGAACTCATACTTAAATAACAATTATATAAATTAAAGAATATAATATGATTTTGGAAGGATAATATATATAAATTAAATATACAATGCAAATTTTTTATTTTTAAGTGTTAATTTTAAATAAATCAATTCTTAAAATAATGGTAAGAGTTTCGATGCAATCTTATACACAAACTCATATATATTTATTCAATAATAATTTTTATCATAATTTTTTAAAAATACTTTCATATTCTTTTCGCTAAATATTATTATTAATTTATTTAATGTATATATTTTATTTTTTATATCTATAATTTATTTTTTTAATTATATTCAATATTGAATTTTTAAAAAAATTATATAAAATATTAAAAAGAAAAGAAAAGAATGTATAAAGATAATTATATAAATCAACCCTATATTATTTAAAAAATTACAAATAATAACATTTGCTAAATATAAAATATTACTATATTTTTAGGGATAATATTATCAATTTACTCATTTAATAATATTGTATAGTCAATCTCATAATAATATTTACTCAATCACTGATTTAAATTTTTTTAACTAATTCAATAGTCAATATTTTACTCCATAAAAGAGGAATTAGATAATCTCACTTTAAAATGGAGTCACCTTAGCACTATCCTAGACATTGAAGCTTTTTGATATATAGAAATTCTTTTATACTTAAATCTATAATAAAGTTTTTTTTCCAATAACTTCTTTTCCTTTGTACTTAGAAATTAAATTTCAAATTGAGAAACGAGAATACAAAATATAAAAATTGGCTAAAACATGAACCAACCAGCTTTTATAAAGTCAGTATCATTGAATTCATGAAAAGATTTGTAATTTATAGAATAATTTTTTTGAAGTGGCAAAATTTTATTATTGATTAGTTTATAAAGGACGTGATCGAGTGAATTAAACTATATTTTTTTTCTTTTATTTTTAACATATTGAGTAGGCTTTGGACATCATGATGGTAACTAAAATTGACTTAAAGGTTTGAACAGGACCACAATTAAACAAAAAAAAAAAACATACGAAAACGGAAAAGGACCATAAAATTGAAGAAAGACGAAGTCTTTGGATTGAGCTCATGTGACTAAATGTCAGGGGTGTACACGGCCCGGGTTTGACCCTGGCCCGAGTTTTTCGGCCTGATTTTTTTTAAAATTTTAATAAAAATTACCTATAAATATTATTTTAAAATTTTATTATACTAAATTATATCTAATAATATATAAATTATTATATTATTTTTTATATATAATATTTTTAAAAAATAAATTATCAAAATATAAATTTAAAACAAATTAAAAAAATTTAATATCTCAGGCCGGGTCGGGCCGGCCCAAGATTTTTTATCCTAACTCGAGGTCCGATTCGAGCATAGTTCGGATTAAATTTTGAAGCCCGTGGCCCGATCCTAGTATGAATTCGGGCCAGCCGGATTTTTCGGGCCACGGGAACAGCCCTACTAAATGTACTAGTTACAGTACACTAGCATATGCACTGAAAATTGGCTTCATGTTGCTGCCAGCAAAGGTTCATCAAAATCCCAGTTGACCCCACTACTTTTCTTAAACCATCCATAACTATAATTATATATATATACTATTAAATTTTATATAAAAAAATATTTAAAACTCAAATTTAAAATTTAAGTAAAAATAAAAAAAAATTAGATATCAAATTATAGTTTTTATTTTTAGTGGACAGAAATAAACTCAATCTTTGCTAAACTTAGTTTCTTAAGAAATATATGCTTTATTTTTAAGAATTGAGAAATTTATACTAAACAAGATATTATGATATTTGTTTTAAATCAATGAGTGGTGAAGGCTGAAGAGATTTTTTTTCTTTTAATTTCTTTATTTTTTTTATAATAATGTTTTTGCATGTGGGTATGCCTTTAACCCTTTTTTCTGGAATTTGCACAAGTTGGCTCAGAGTTTGTTCTACTTTTTGGCTTTAGGTCTCAGGCAGTACCCCCACACGTATTCTCCAAAGTGCCCTAAATTTCATGGTGGGTCCACCTTGGCCTTCTGTTTTAGGACCATACCAAAACTTAAAGTAAAAAAAAAAAGTTTATTTAAAAAACATATTTCGCAAATGTGAGAGAATATTGGGAGTAGTTTTTGTTTATTGGAATATTTTGTTTCTAGGTTTTTATTTTTCTTCTTATTAGTTCCATTTTTATATTGTTTTTCTACTTCTTAAAAATTTAATGTCACAAGGTATTTGTTTATGGTCGTTTTTTTTCTTTTTTCCTTCTTTACCCGTTCTATGTAATATTAGCAAGAAGGGAGAAGAAAAATTACTTACATTTAAATTATAAATTATAATGAAAAAAGAACCAAAATATATAAGTTTAAAATTAATATATATACACTCCATAAAAATTGAATTAAAAAATTTCTTCCTTACATTAATTATATGAATATGCAAATAAATATTTTGATATATTTGAAATTCGTTTAAGAAGACATTAATAGTGCTTAAACTTTCTTAAATTCCTAATTTTTTCATGAACAAAGATTAGCCTGAATGCATGATTAAAATATCCAGAGTTTGTTTCCATATTTACTTGCGCATAAACTGTTCGAGAAATTGTCTGAGTTAAAACAATCAAAAAGAATGGTGATGTAAATATGGCTTGCTCTCAAGAAAACCCTAATGGCGGCGTAATGTGTATGGAGGAAGACGATCAACTTCAACTTAGTATTCGTCGAAAAAGAAAGGATGGGGAAGGAGGCTTTGAACTAGGAACAGATGTGGAAGAGGTTGCTGAAACTCAGGCTGAGGCGCAGGGAAAGGAGGCTTCTTTTCGTGATATGTTGATGCATGGTGGCCATCAAGATGTTACGATGAGTTTGAATGATACGGAGGGCAATGGGGAAGGTTTTGACGATGAGGATGGATTTGTATCTGATGCAGAAACTGAGGAGGAGGATGAGAGGTGTCCAGAAATTTGCCTTACAAGCAAAGATAAAAGGAAGTTATGTGCGCCCTGGAAGAAAACTTTGATAATCAAATTGATCGGTCGATCGATTGGTTATGCATATTTGTCCAGAAGAATTAAAGAGTTATGGCGACCGAAATCGGACGTTGAGATCATTGCGATTGATAATGATTTCTTTTTAGTACGATTTAGTAGTATTGATGATTATAATCATGCATTACTTGAAGGTCCTTGGGTAATTGCTGCTCATTACTTGTCAGTACGGAGGTGGTGTCCTGAGTTTGATCCGTATGGTGCTACGCTAGAAAAGCTTACTGTTTGGGTGTGGTTTCCTTGTCTACCGATTGAATACTTTAATGAGAATTTG
This sequence comes from Garcia nutans, assembly GCA_947685225.1. Classification (NCBI taxonomy): domain Eukaryota; kingdom Viridiplantae; phylum Streptophyta; class Magnoliopsida; order Malpighiales; family Euphorbiaceae; genus Garcia; species Garcia nutans. The sequence goes on along the minus strand of CANTUV010000059.1, from coordinate 3,161,345 downwards.
CTTATGCATATAGGATCAAAGATTGGAACTCCAATAAAGGTGGATAGAAATACTAGCCTTGTCTCTAGAGGGCATTTTGCGAGACTTTGCGTGGAAGTTGACTTAACTAAGCCTTTGCTATCTAAGTTTCGTTTATTGAAGAGAGTGAGATGAATTGAATATGAAGGGCTGCATATGGTTTGCTTCCAATGTGGTCGTTATGGGCATGTTGGAGATGGGTGTCCTACGAAGAAATCAATGGACAATGCGAATGAGGTGGTGCTAGAGAATAACTTGTTGCAACCTGGTGAGAGTTCTTGGTATGGTAAAATGCCTAAAAATCAGACTGTAAATCCGGCGGTGGTGGATGACTTCGGGGATTGGATGTTGGTGAGGAAGGAAAGAAGAAGAGTCCAGCGCAGTCTAGGAAAGAATCTTCCTTTAAACTCGGGATTGATAACTAAAGGTAGTCATAGAGTGGTTGAGAAAGGTAAGGCGCAGATTTTGGGGGATAACAATAGATTTGCTTCCTTGAATGTCTTAAATGAGATTGAGGATAATGAAAATGAAGTTATTGAGGGGAGAATAAATCGTGAGCATCAAGTTGTTAATCCGGTGCGTATTGAGAAACATAAAAGCAATGTAACTATTGGTACTAATGGGGGTGGGGGTCAGAAACAAAAAGCAGGCCCAAGAGCTAATAATAAAAAAGGTATGGAGAATTTTAGTGGGCCAGGCGAGAATTCTAGTTCAGTTTCAGCTAATATTGCTGTTGAACCAATTCAACAAAGTAGAATCGCTAGGAAGGCTGCTGCTTCTGATGAGCATACTGTGGTGGTTGGGGATAATAATCAGAAGAAAATCCATTCATGGGTTGTTGCTGACAATCTTCCTCTGGGTTTAGCGAATGTTTCTCAATTGCAGTCTTCTCCTTCACATTTTGAGAACCCGCAATTCCCCCATGTGTCGAGTCCAAATATTAATGGGGGCAATGTTGTTGTTCCTATGGATCAGGAAGAGAATCGAGAGATTGAGAACAATGATACTACTTTGGTTGTTGCTGAAACTTTCCTGGAGGCAACATCAAATAGTATCTATGTGAATAATGTGGCTCCTGCTTAAGGAGGTCAATAAGTTCTTTTGCGACATGTTTCTCTGGTGTGGTGTTAGGTGTTTTTTCTCTCTTATCTTTTTAATGATTATTATATCCTGGAATTGTTTGGGTGCTGCATCCTCTACTTTTCGCCGAGCTTTTAAGGAGTATAGCAATATTTTCAATCCGAATATTTTTTGCTTAATGGAACCACGGATCTCTGGCAGTCAAGCAAATAGAGTTTGTAATTCTTTGGGTTATGATAAATGGTTATGAGTTGAAGCGGTTGGTTTTAGTGGAGGAATATGGGTGCTTTGGAAGGAAGATGGGTTTACGGTTAGTCTGGAAGAGACTAACTCTCAGTTTATTACTTGCATTATAGACTTTGTTACTGGTGATAGGTGGAGAATTTCTTTTGTCTACGCGAGTCCTGACGTTTATTTGCGTAGAAAGTTGTGGTATAATCTCACTTCTTTGGATGCTTGTTCCAAATGGTTAGTCATGGGTGTTTTCAATTCTGTTTTGGATGTTTTAGAACAGGTTGGCTATAATTCTTTCAATGCAGCAGGGTCCCATTATTTTCGAGACTGGATTTTTTCAAATTCATTAATAGACCTTGGGTTTGAAGGGAATCCTTTCACTTGGAGTAGAGGAAGGGATAATTCTAATTATAAGGCAGCTAGACTTGACAGATGTTTATGCTCTATTGATTGGAGATTGGACAATGATAAGGCTATAGTAGAGCATCCTGTTAAGTTCCATTCGGATCACTTGCCTATTGGTCTTAAATGTTGTGTTGAGGCTAGACCAATTCAACGTTGTTTCCGCTTCCAATCTGCTTGGTTGGCACACTCTAATTATCATCAGGTCGTGCAAAGGGAATGGAATAATAATGAGAATTTGGCGAGTAACTTGAACCATATGCGTGAGGCGCTTTCTAGATGGAATAAGTTTGATTTTGGCAATATTTTCTTTAATAAGCGCAGACTTTATCGCAGAATGAAAGGTATTCAGAAACAATTGGCAGTTCGGTTTTTACCAGGTTTGATTAAATTAGAATTTAATCTCAAGAAGCAGCTTGAAGAAATTTTGTATCAAGAGGAGCTTTTTTGGCATCAAAGATCCAAGGAGGAATGGATTGTGTCTGGTGAAAGGAATACTAAATTTTACCATTTGGCAGCAAAAATTCGAAGACAGAAACAGAAAGTTAGTAAGCTCATGGTTGCGGATGGTACCTGGGAAACTGATCCTGGAGCTCTTAAGTGCATGGCAAGAGATTTTTTTTTATCACTTTATACTAAGGAAAGTGATGTTACTGATTTTTCCTTGTTAGATAATGTTAGTGCAACACTTTCACAAGAGCATCAGGAGAGGATTAGCGGGGATTTTTCTAAAGAAGAAATTAAAGCCGCTCTTAATCAGATGGCTCCTTTTAAAGCGGCAGGTCCGGATGGTTTTCCTGCGGTATTCTATCAACAGTCTTGGAGTGTTATGGGGGATAAAATAATGAATTGGGTGAATTATTATCTTCGAGGAAATCCTTTACCCGAAGATATATCTGAAACTGTTCTTATTCTTATTCCGAAGGTGGTTAATCCAGAAAAGATCTCGCAGTTTCGACCGATAAGTTTGTGTAATGTTCTTTACAAGCTTATTACGAAGGTGCTAGTAAATCGTCTTAAAGGGGTTTTGCAAGATCTTATTAGTCCTACTCAATGCAGTTTTGTTCCAGGAAGATAAATTATTGACAATGTGGTGATTTTTCAAGAGACTCTTCACACGATGAGTAGGGCTAAAGGACAGAAGGGTTTTATGGCCTTGAAGATCGATTTAGAGAAGGCGTATGACAGGTTGAATTGGAATTTTATTGAATGGGTTCTTGTGAAGGCAAATTTTCCACAGAATTGGGTGACAAATGTTTTGAATTGTATTAAATCCCCTTCAATATCGGTGTTATGGAATGGAGAGAGGTTGGAGGCTTTTACACCTTCTCGAGGTGTACGGCAGGGAGATCCTATTTCACCTTACATATTTGTTTTGTGTATTGAGCATTTATCTAATTTGATTTATCGGGCGGTGGAGACAGGTGTTTGGAAGCCGGTACCTATTTCAGGAAGAGGACCTTCAATTTCGCATCTGATGTTTGCAGATGATATGGTGCTTTTTGCAGAAGCTTCGATTGAGCAGATGGAAGTTATTTTGCATGTATTGAATGTCTTTTGCTCAGCTTCGGGTCAGAAAGTTAATTTGGCTAAGTCAAATTTATTTGTTTCTCCGAATATTGACCCTATGATGGCTAATCAACTCTCTTCTCTGTCGACTATGCCGCTCACTCATGATTTGGGTCGTTATTTGGGTGTGCCTTCAATTCATGGAAGGATAAAGAAATGTACTTATGGAGATGTTTTGACCAAGATGCGGCAAAAACTGGAAGGTTGGAAGGCTAATGTTCTGTCTAGAGCGGGAAGAGTTACCATGGTGCAGTCAGTTTTAAATATGATGCCTGTTTATACTATGCAAAGTGTGGTTCTTCCAGCTAGTTTACGTAAGGAGATGCAGAAGATTTGCCGTGATTTTATTTGGCATGGTAAATCTAATGAACATGCTGTTCATTTAGTGAATTGGAATACAATTCAATTGCCAAAAGAGAATGGAGGGTTGGGTATTAAAAATTTTAATCACATGAAATCAAGCATTGGTTGGAAAGTTGTGTTGGAGAGCTATATCTAATCCTGATGCTTTATGGGCTAGATGTATGTTCAACAAGTATTCGAAAGGAAGAGTTATGTGGGATGTTACGAAGTCGGGATCGACATCCATGAATTGGAAAGCATTCTGTCATGGTTTTGATTTAATTAAATTAGGATTGATTGTTGATGTGAAATGTGGAGTACAAACTAATTTTTGGAAAGACAACTGGTTGTCTATTGGACCTTTATGGCAATTTGCTAGTGTTCCAGTAGAGCAACTTAATTTCGGAGCTTGCATTCGTGATTTTTGGTTGCAGGGTAGAGGTTGGAATTGGGACTGGTTGGGAGTTGTCTTGCCTCCTGAGGTCCTTGATTTGATAAGACCAATTTGTTTGTCTGATAATCTCAATGAGAAAGACTCTTTTGCCTGGAAATATTCAGCATCGGGCAATTATTCTGTTAAATCTGGATATGAAGCTGCTCTTCCTTTAATTAATGGGGGAAATTCTGATTTTTGGAAAAAGGTTTGGAAGTTAAAAATAACTCAACGTATGAGGTTATTTATTTGGGAGGTTGCACATGAAAAGATTATGGTTAATGTGCAAAGAAAGAAAAGAAGTTTTATTCAGTGTGATAATTGTTCTATTTGTGATAGCGGAGAGGAATCGGTCCTTCATGCACTTCGTGATTGTCCAAGAATAAAGAGATTATGGTATTCTTTGCTTCCGTCCCATGTTGTTAATAATTTCTTTATGGCAAATTCAGTTTTGGAATGGCTGAATTTTAATTTAAAAATTAAGATGAGCTATATTGAAGGAGTTCCTTGGGAAGTTGTATTTTCTACAGGTGTTTGGTGGGTTTGGAAGAATAGGAATAGTTGGGTTTTTATTTATGAAGAAAGGCAAGAGGAGCTATCCAGTAGATTTATTTTGAGTCAATCTAAACAAATTTTTGAGGCATGGAGAAGAGAAGCCACTGTTGCTAGTCAAGAGGTTAGGAGAGATTTTATCCAAACTCAATGGAACCCTCCATTAGAGGATTGGATTGTGTGCAATTCGGATGGAAGCGTTTTGGGTAATCATGGAGGTGCTGCATGTGCAGGTTGTTTTTGGGATAATGAAGGACGATGGAAGGTGGGTTTTCAACATTCTCTTGGTAGTTGTGGAGCACTTGAGGCGGAGCTTTGGGGTTTGTATTTTGCCTTGATTATTGCTTGGGATCATGGGTGGAAAAGAGTGGTCTTTCAATGTGATTCTCAACTGGCAATTGATATGATACAAGGGAAGGGTAGTGGAGCATTTCGTGTAGTAAATTTGGTGCAGAGATACAAGCAGTTATTAGACAGAAATTGGGAAGTTCAGCTGAAGAAAATTTGCAGAGAGACTAATGGAGTTGCAGACCTTCTTGCCAAGAAGGCTCATTTTGATGATTGTGAGATTAGGATGTTATCTACTCCTCCTAGTTATTTACTTAATTTGTTGCAGATTGATAGAATGGGAGTTATTATCCCTGGTTGAGTATTGTATGGGCTCTATCCCTCCTTAAAAAAAAAAAAAAAAAAGATTAGCCTGAATGGAAGGGCTGTGATTGTTTAAAAGCAATAATTTTTTGAGATAAATCTTTTACTTCAGCCCTTAAAAACACCTCAAAAGATCAATTTTAAATAAAATAAGAAAATATTGTTAATTTAATGAATTTTATAAGTAATGTAAGTGCGATTGATGATTATGATACAAATAAGATAAAATATTTCGTTACAAAATGATAAAATATATTAAACTCGTTAAATTTTTAACTATATTTAAAATGAAAGCCAATTATAACCAAAAAAATTTCATTTTTTTTTTAAATATATATAATTACATTGAAACTGTCTAATAAAATAAACTGTTTTATAATTAATTTCAAAAATTAATTAATTAATTATATTTATATAAATTATCAAAATATATATAAATAAGAAGTAAGTGTTTGTTATGAATGATTTCGATGGCATGACGCATGACATGAATTTCATTATCAAAGTTGGATATGTGACGAAGGCGAATGTCTCCCACTAACTCACACATAACTCTTCACTGTCACACATGAAACCTTTTGTTGAGAAATTATATTATACAGCCCTGTTCCAATTAAACATTGCAATTGAAAAGAAAAACTAATTAAATAATAATATATCATAATACTTTTATAAAAATATATTCTATAAGTTATTCAAATAAATCTTATAATTTCTCTAATTAAAAATAATTAACATTATTCTTAATTAAAAAGTTTAATAATTTAATTTATATTTCAAAAGAAAGAAAAAGTTAAATAAAATACATTGTGGTGACAAAAAGGTAATGCAATGATGTTGTATGACTACATATGAAGTAACTATAATGTCATGCACTTGCCCCACTTCAATACAACGGTGGAGGACATATGGTGTATGTGAGTGTCTCATAGCTAAACTTAATTAATCATCTATTTATATTTCTTCAATAAATATATATATTTATATTTATATAACTTAGAGTAAAAATTAAAGATAACATTCATGATATTTTTAAAAGGAAATTTATAAAAATAACTGAAAAAAAAAAATAAAAATATTATGCAATTACTAATTTCATAAGAATACTGTATAAATAAAAATTACAAAAATACAGTATATTTTTGGTATATTTTTAATAAATGTTGAGTAGATTTTTAATATATGTCATAAAATATAAAAAAAATTAAAAAATACTATTTTTATAAACTTAAAAAATTAAATAGTAAAAAAATTGAAGAAAAAGGTAATATTTCATATAATTTTTTTTAAAAAAATACGAATGATTATTTTTGAATTTGGAAGACACGAGAGTCAATTCATATTATTCAAATGGTATTGTGAATTTTTTTAATATAAATTTAAGAATATTTCTCTCTATACACTTAAATTTAATATAATATAAACATATATGCGACACAAAATAGATATATATAGAGAGGGCGAGGGGCAGTCAATTGATTTTGCAAAATATGATTAATTAATTACATGCATGCACCTAACTTGCTTCTTAAATGTAATTGCTATTAGATTTAATGGATTTATTAATGTCTTCCAAAGTTTACTTTTAAGCAACCTTTTTGTTATAAATAATTGTAAGTATCATTAAATTATTCACTTCCATATAATTGAGAATAAAGTTACTATCTTTTGATTATTGATTCTAATAAAAACTAAATATTAAATTCAATATCAATTTTCCAATATTTAAAAGAAAAAATTATCTCACATGTCCTCTCTGTCAAACTTTTACAAGATCATAGTAAATTAAATAATAATTTCAATAAATATAAATAGTATAGTAGGTAAAAATATAATATATTGAGCTTATAATAAGTTAAATTTTACAACATAAAATAACCTAAGTTGTTTTAGTTATATTACTTTTTTTATAAATCTATTATATTAAATTTTTATAATATTTAGACGTGAGATGAATTTAATACTCTCTTCTCTCTCTCCTATTTTCTCTCTTTTTTTTAGTCTTAGATCTAAAATGGTCGCATGCTAGAATCATCTCTCTTGGATTTTCTTTTAGTTATTTTTTTTCCTATGGATTCGGTTGCTTCTTTCTTTAGATCCAGTTTTTCTATGGCTGTTTTTGTCTTCCATTTTTAGGATAGATTATTATTTTTTTGTAGATCTACCTTCGATAATGGCAGAGAAAATATTTTTTTTGGCACTTTAAGGTTATCATTCTCTCTCCAAAAGCTAATCGATCTATCTACCTTCGGATCTTCAAGAGTTTTGCTCCTCTATGTTGTTTTACTATAGTTTAAGGTTAAGGAAGGAGGCTATTTAGTGCCTTATGAAACAGTTTCTTTTTAGCTTATCTCTATAGCTTTATCTAAGCTGTTTTCTAAGTTTCCTTCTTGTAAAGATGCTTAGTCCTTCTCATTTTATTCTGTATTCAATAACGCATGGGGTGTTTGGTTTAGAAAATTTTTTATTTTTCTTTATGATAGTTTTGATTTTGTTTTCAAGGTTTTGAGTCTTGTTCTTATTATTGGCCATTTCTCTATTTCTTTTTGGCCTTTTTTCTCAAGATGATTTATTGTAACTTCAGAATTCTTAGGGAAAGAAGGGAAGATTGGCTATCTTATGCTATATTGTGTGTCTTAGTTATCCAAGGCCATATGTTTTTCCCTTTTCTTTTAATGTTATTGAATTTTTCACGATAATTTAAAAATAAAACTTGTAATAATTAAAATGTTGACTATGTTGATTGTTATCCTTTATTTATTTAATTTCTCCATATTGTTAAGAGATGTGCCCTACAATTGTTTGTATCTAAATCCTTCTTCGGATTCTTTAATCATGTTTGTTTAAAAAAATAAAAATTTATAATTTGTTAGTGACACAAGAAACCTGATATATGTATATATATATATGGGCTGATTACCAAATTAAACTTATTAAAATTAGATTTTAATATTTTATTTAATTTGTCAAAATAAAAACCATTTACTTTAGAAGTTAAAATTTTATTTTTTTAGAGAATATTACAATTTTCCAATCATACAGAAAAAAAAACTCACATCTTGTTATAAAATATAAAAATATATATTATAAAATTATAAAATAGTAAAATAGTTTTGATTAACACCAATTATTTAAATATTAATTATAACTTCCAAATAAAAATTTTAATTAAGAAAAATTTGCTTCTTTTTATTCATTAGGATAATTATTTAAATATTAATAATAAATTAATGGAGAATAAAATTTAAATTCAGAAAAAATTTACTTTTTTTTTCTTGGGACCAATGAACTAATTAAGCCATTTTATTAACTAAATTAAGTCCATTATTAATTAGCACGTTATAGGTTCCTTTGTTTGAAAGGTATAATTATTGCATTGTAGCCTTTTTTAACCATCAAATCACAAATAAATATTAAAAAAATTAGAGTTATGCTTCTCTGCAAATTACAAAATCATCCTCTTATAATTTCTTTTCTTTTTGAGAAGTGTACTCTTATAATTGTATTTTAGTGAACTAAAAATCAAATTAATTATCATTGATCATCTCTACCCCGTACTTGTACTTGGCCGGTGGTAGTAATTAAAGTTCTTGACGAAAAAAACCTAATTATAAAAGTACTTATTTTTTTTTTTTCATCATATCATGTGTCATTATTTTTTTTTAATTTATTTCAATTATAGTAGAGAGAAAGGAGGAAAGATAATAATTAATATTTAATTGAAATAATAAAATGGTAAAAAATATCTATTTAAAGTGAATATAATCCAAAATAAATTAAACAAGTGCATATATAAAATTATATTCGAAGTGAAATTTTTTAATTAAAATGAAAAAAAGAGAAAAATAATTTTTATTTCAAACTAAAAAAATTAATTAAATTTGAGTAAAAGTGGAAAGCTAATACTAATAATATACCCATTCACCGGTTAAATTTGATTATTTAGTAATTTATATATATATTCCAAAAACATAGAAAAATTTAAAAAAATTAACTAAAAAAATAAATTTTATTTTAAAAATAATATAATAAAATATTTCTATAAAAAGTTAAAGTAAAATCTAAAAAATACTTTACCCTTTACTAAAATTTTCAAAAAAATCTCTCATCTTACTACAATCAATATTTTACTTTAATTTTCATCTTTTTTTTAATTTTACTATTAAATAAAAAATATTTTAATAAAATAATAAAAAATAATATTTTAAATTATTCTTTCAGCATATAAAATTTATTAATTTTTATAAAAAAAATTTAATTTTAATTATAAATAATAAATAAACACTCAAAAAATATATAAAAGTATATTAATAAAAATTATTAAATTTATATTTAAACTAATTTTAGATATTATACATGTAAAAAAAGTTAAAAAAATATTAATTTTATTATGTAAATATTTTATAGATGTTTGGTAAATATTTTGTACATGTTTGATAGCTATTATAGATATTTGGTAGATATTTTGTGTATGTTTGATAGATGTTGTAGATATTTGATAGATGTTATTTATATGTTATGTATTTATTATATGTATTATGTGTATTTTATGTAGAAATTGTGTAAATATTGTATAGATATTTTGGTAGATATTTCGTAAATTTTTGTTTTGTTATGTGTGTATTTTATATATGTTATGTATATATTTAGTTATATGTATATATATTAAAAATATGAACTCAAAAAAATTATTTATGAATAAATATAAATAAATCTAAAAATTTAAAAGGAAAAATAATAAAATTAAAAAATTAAAAAATAACATGTAAAAGTTAAACTTGAAAAAAAAGTTTGTTTCCTTTAAAGTGAAAAAAAAAAAAAACTGACTCGTATTTTTGCAAACTCACCAGAGAAATTACGTGGACGTAATTTCCTCAAAAAATTATGTGTAATATTTAATTATTAATGTGATTATTTTGCTGGAATATTTTGATATTTTTATAGACTTTGGTATACTATTATTAAAATTTTGATATATTCCTCCTTATCGTACTAAAAATGAATTCATATATTTCAACAGTGTCCCAAAGTGCATAGTGTAATCGAAATATGAACTAATGCCTATTCATTACTTTAATAAATGTTACGAAAATGAAATTATTCTTACATGACTTATTTTTGAAGTATTTAGACTCATTTAGTCTGCTTGTAAATTAAAAATAAATAATATGTATTATATATGTAGCAAATAAATACTATTTAAGAGTTTGCCATGTTACAATTTATTTAAATAAATGATTTTGGCATATAGACTTAGAGGATTATTAATTACAGTCATTTTAAAAAATGGCTATTCAAGAATCTCCCTTCTATTAATTAGAAAATATTTATTATAATATCTCTCTTAATAAATAAAATTATAATAAATATTTTCTAATCAATGAAAGAAAAATTATTGAATAATTACTCTCTAAAATGACTATAACTAACAACATTTAACAACATATTAAGCACGGGCGGATGTAGAACTTGAAATCAATGGGGGCTTATTATTTGTTAAATTTATATGTCTAAATTTTTTAAAAAAAATTTGGTGTTTATAAGCACTTAACTTATAAATTTATTTGAGCAAATATTTTACTATCTTATCTATATTTATTTTCATAAATACTCTTAATGATATAATTTTAAATTTTTATTATTTTAACAATAAATACGATTATAAGTTGTTTTTATCAAATATGTTAGGTATTTAATAACCATTTATAAACACTTAAAATAAATATATAACTGCATAAAATTTTAAATATTTATAAACTCATATATATTAATTTGATACTTATAAGCTAATTATTGTAGCTAGACCAAATGTCATTTTAGTCACAAATATAGTAAAATAGTTTCATTATAGAATAATAAATTTAATATTTATCATATGTTTTAATTCATCCTTTACTGATATAAATTAATAAAAAAAAGTATAAAAATATAATAAATTAAAGTTTTAAAAATTTTTATTTCCAATACAATTAATACATTATAATTATACATGTGAATTATTGGATATAAATAAATATTTGCTATTAATATATATTTGTATAAATATAGGGAGAGAAATAAATATAATATGAAAAAATAAATCTAATAATATAAAAATTTATAGATCTTAAAATAAAAAATAAAATAGAGAAAATCACACATAGAAAGATAGATGGAAGAGAAAGAGAACTATTGAAAAAAAATTTGAAATTGTGATTTATATGAGAAAAAAATTAACTAAAAAATGAGAGAAGAGAATTTTTAAAAATAACAACTTAAAATAATATATTTTTTAATAGCGAGAGCCATAAGCAATTGAGTTGAAAATAAATTTATATAGCTTTTTATTAGCCTAAAAATTTATTTTTTCTCATATATATATATATATCCAAAGGGGCCAGCCAGTGGGGCTTGAGCCCCCACTTGCCCCTCTTTAGGTCCGTAAGTGATATTAAGCAAGTATACTTGCTATATGGCTTTATTTATTAGTCTTTTTTTTCTCGAATTAATATATATATATATTATAAAAATTAAGAAAAAATTATTATTTTTGATGATATGAAAGTTATATATATATATATATTTTTTATTATATTTTTATTTTAATATAAAATATTTTTTGTAAATAGCATTAAATATTATTAATTTATTAAAATAATAAATAGATTATAATTTAAAATAAATAAAAATAAATAAATAAATAAAAATATATTTATCGATTTAAGATGTAAATAATAATTTTTATTAAATTATTTATTTTTTCATTTACATTAAAATAATTAATGCACTTACTTTTTGAATTTTTTTTTAAATATTATTATTGCAAATACTAATAAATTTAGAATCATAATAAATTAATATATAAATTTAACAAAACATATAAAAAGTGAACGGATATTTATAAATTATATTATTATTATTATTATTATTATTATTATTATTCTAACAAATTTATACAATAAAGTGGGAGAAAAAGTCAGGAGAGAGAGAGATGGTCCAGATGTATAATAGCGGTTGGACTGTGATGGGTGAGAGAGAAAATAAAAACACATGAAATGGCCATAACGGAGTTTCTTGCAAGCTCTGTTCTTCTTCTCTTTAAACACTTGCATTATAATTCTATATCTATACTCTAATAGTAAGTGTTTCTTTGCCTCAAACAATAGAAATGTATAAAAAATAAAGAAAAAGATATACTTCCATTGAAACTACTTTTATATTATATTAATATAAAATTTTCAGTTCCAAAGTTTGAATTTTTTTGTTTGATTAATTTCAATGTGGTGAGGCTTGTTTTTGTCTGTTACCCCTTTCTTGGATGATTGTTTTAAGCTCGACACCTCGTCTTTTCCTTCTTCTTGCTTTGTGATGTGCCACTTTTGTTGTTTTCTTCTGACCCTTTGTTTTCACTCTGTTCGACATTTTCTTTTTATGTTATTATCTTATAAATATCTTCCACTGATCCTTATTTATTTATTTATTGTTATAATTGTTCAATTAGAGTAAACGTTTTAGTGATTTTATTATGTTCTTGGAAATGCCACACTAGCTAGCCATTTCTGTTTCTGGGTCTCTTTGCTTTCAACTTTCCCGCTCTCTGCAGACACAAAAAAAAAAAATCAATCGAATAGTGTTCTGCAATTTTCTCCGTGTCTCTCTAATTTAATTGCAAGTGAGTTATTATGATCAGTTATCTTTTTCAGGTTATAATTGATTTTGGGGCATTGTTTCCTTGCTTTCAAGAAAAATTATGAACACTAGAGTCCGCACTGCTCGTCAGGCAATGAAAGCTCCTTTAAACCATGACAAGAAAGTAATTTCTTCTCTTCAGTTTTTTTTTTCTGTTTGTTGCATTCAAGAATTTCAATGGTTTTTGAAAATGGCTCATTGTTTTTTTCTTCTTTTTCAATGACAAATTTACAAAACTTGAAATGGGTGGAAAAATTAATTGTCTTTAAATTCAGTGTTTTTCAGATTTCTGTTTTCTGAATTTTTTATAGATAGATAGAAATTAGATTTATTTTCTTCCAGTAGATTATCAAAATCTCCATCCAAAACATTTTTTTTCCTAAAGTATGCATTTTAGATCCAAAAATCTGCATTGGCTTCTTTCACTAATCTCAAGAAAAGAAGAGTTTCTGCTTCTACTTTTGCTTTTGCTTTTCTTTTCTTTTTCTTTCCCTCTCTTCTATTTCCAGTGTGATCCTTTAATAAATGCTTATTAATTGCATTGGTTATTGAAATCGAAAAGAAGGAGATGGAGACTAAAGGAAGCAGAGTCGTGGGTGCTCAAAAATCTACAGTTAATCGGCGGAGATTAAACAGGGAAAGGAAATTGGCTTTATTACAAGATGTACTCAGAATTTTCTCTCTATCAGTCTACTTCTTTGTTTTATATTATATTTATTACTATAATGCAAATGGGATTTTCAATTTGATTGTTATTTGTTTCCAAATTTGCAGGTTGATAAGCTAAAGAAGAAGCTTAGACATGAAGAGAATGTTCATAGAGCATTAGAGAGGGCTTTTACTAGGCCTTTGGGAGCTCTACCTCGCTTGCCTCCTTATCTTCCCTCAGATGTTCGTACAAATTCCCTATTCTTTTTTATTAGGAACTTTGTCTTTTTCTGACTTTTGTTTGTCTTTAAGATGAACAATGGAACAGTTAGAATGGTTCAAAAGAGGAAGTGGAAGTTACCCACTTGCATATTTCTATTGAGTTAACCAATTTGATGTTCAGTTTTTGGGGAAGCTGTTGTTTCTTTAAGATTGTCATAAAGATTGAGTGATGTGGGGGTTTCTGTTGTGTTATATATGTGTTTCAGACATTAGAGCTGCTAGCTGAAGTAGCTGTTTTAGAAGAGGAGGTTGTTCGACTCGAAGAAAAAGTTGTGAATTTTCGACAAGGACTGTATCAGGAAGCTGTCTATACCTCTTCTAAGAAGAATGTGGAGAATTCTAAGCATGTAATAGACCAACAAGAGGAACAACCTTCAACTACAAGACCGAAACATGCTCGATCAAAGTCATTATCACATAATGAGTTCAATTCTGCTACATTTGCAGCCAGATCTCAGCCTTCTCTTGCTAGAAGCACTTCAAGTAGAAAGCTACTATTTTCGGATGCCATCTTCGAACGATCAGCTCATAGTTATAATAATACGCCTGCACATGGAAAACAGGCTTATGGTAAACCCAATTCATTCCCATTTCGTATTGATGATGGAAGAGGAAAGGAGAATTGGTCATGTACAAATTCAGTGAAAGATAAGCAATCTCCAGGCAAGAAAATTGCAAAAAATGTGACTCCACCAACAAAGAGAATATCAAACAAGCATGAATATGAGGAGAAGTGCTTACATCCTTTAAAGGTATTACAGGCATAGAAGTAATTGACAATTTTTATCTTGAGAGTTATTGTGTAATTATGTTTTGGGCTTTATTTAACTGTCTTTGCCATTTTCTTTTGCTCAGTTAGAGTCCAGATTAGTAGACCAGGAAAGAGCACAAGAAAGTTCTTCTGGCTATTCAGATGATAGGATATCAGAAAATAACACAACAGTCACACCAAATAAGATATCTGAGGATATATTGAAGTGCTTATCAAACATTTTGTTAAGAATAAGCACATCTAAGGACAAAGCCTTAGTTTCTCTTGAGAGCAATGAAGAAAGAGAGGTTTGGGATCCTTATGATATCTCTGCTGAATCAAGAAGAAGAGATATTGGTCCATACAATCATCTTTGTGCAATTGAAACTAATTCAATTGATCTCAGCCGCACAACAAATGCCTTATATTTGATCCAAAGACTAAAGTAAGCATTTCTTTTGCTCCTTTAAATTATTCAAGAGCTGAAAACTGTTGTATTATGTATTCACTTCATGTTTATAATTACATTCAGGTTCCTACTTGGGAAGCTTGCCACTGTAAATTTAGAGGGTCTTACCCATCAGCAGAAGCTTGCTTTCTGGGTAAACACTTACAATTCTTCTATGATGAATGTGAGTATATAAGTATATTCTCTTTATCTTGAATGTATGTTGAGGTTATGAATAACATGATAGGCCAAAGACTGACAAGTTAATTTTGGGTTTTCAACAAATTTTCTCATGTGATTTTCTTTCAAATTAAAGAAACAACCTTGACAATCTTTTGTGAAAATGCTAGTTTTGCAACATATTTATGGTGGTATATTATTAATCTCAGGCAATTTTGGAGCATGGGATACCAAAGAGTCCTGAAATGGTTGTAGCACTAATGCAGAAGGTAGAATCTAATTATCATTACCATTTAATCTAATGGTTCTATTACTTTAAAATATTCTTTATTATCTAACCTATGACCAGAGAACCATTAATTTTAGCTATAGGTACTCCATATGTACTCTAAAGGCAATAGTTTCTTACTGCATATAAGATTGGCTTTGGATGACGATGTTTTGATTAAGTTAATTGCAAATATGCTTCCTAATTCAGGCAACATTAACTGTGGGAGGACAACTACTAAATGCAATTACCATTGAGCATTTCATCTTGAGACTTCCTTATCACTTAAAATTTGTAAGTAGATATCATCTCAGCTGCAATGTTTTCTTGCTACTAAGCAGTGGATATAATTTTCATTAGAAGCCTCTTATTGTTTTATCCACCATTTGCACTGATCTTATCATTGAATCTTTTTTATTGAAAAATATTTAGACATGTCCAAAGGCTGCAAAAAATGATGAGGTGAAAGCAAGAAGCATTTTTGGGTTGGAGTGGTCTGAACCTTTGGTTACATTTGCACTCTCCTGTGGAAGTTGGTCATCACCTGCAGTACGTTTCTTCCTAAATTATGCTCTTTATCTTCTTCCTAAGTGTTGCTCTTTATCTTCTTCCTTAATTTTGCTCTTTATCAATTGTAAGGGTTAATCAAGTAAACTGTGTAATCTGAACGAGCAATTTGCAGGTTCTATAAGGTGTTTGTTTAGAAAATTTTATGAGCGAAAAAGCCAAAAAAAAAGCTGGGCGGATCCAATTTTTTAAAACTAGACCAAACACCCTCTTTTAAACACTTACCTGCTTATAAGCTAATTTTTTTTAAGTCACACCGAATACCATCTTAATATGCTGATGTACCAATATCATGAAATTAGTATACTTCCAAAGCATTTTATTAATTTTCATTTTTGCTGATTAAAATCTAACTGGGTTTTCACTCGAAAACTGCAGGTGAGAGTGTATACAGCCTCAAATGTTGAACAGGAGTTAGACGCAGCAAAGAGAGACTACTTACAGGCAGCAGTTGGGATTTCTACAACAAACAAGTTAATAATTCCCAAGTTATTAGATTGGTATCTACAAGACTTTGCAAAGGACATAGAATCATTGCTTGATTGGGTCTGCCTGCAGCTACCTGATGAACTCAGAAATGAAGCAGTTAAATGCCTTGAGAGAAAAGGAAGAGACCCCATTTTAGAGCTAGTACAAGTGATGCCATATGATTTCAGTTTCAGATTATTAATACAAAAGTGAAAAGTTTTTAACTTTCTTTTTCTTTCAATATATATATATTTTTTCATATGCAGTTCTTTCATTTACGTCAGAATAATGGGAATGTGTACACTGTTTAGTTTACTAGAGACAAAAGCAGAAGTAGATATATATAGTTGCTATCTTTGTAAAACAACTCTAGAGAGAAGAGTGTTCTCTTGAACATTTTGTTTTTGGTGATCCTAACATTAAAACTGATTTTGGGTGAAGAGTACACGAAGAAATACAATACCTTTTAGTCTATTCATTTTATGCTACTTTTAAATGTGATTGGGTAGAGTTCCAATCTCTTTCCATCTCTAATAAACAAAGAGGTTGCAGAGCTTCAAAATATTTTTTACAAAATTATCAAAAAAAAAACTCGAAATGTTATAAATTTATCAATCCAAAAAAACATATTGTTAAATTTATAATTTTTTATTAATTTATAAATTTATTAATGTCATATAATATATATAATTTAGGTTTAATACATATATTGTCCCTTCAATTTGGCACATTTAATCATTTTACCTCATATACTATTTGAATAATTATTTTACCCCACAAATTTACTTTTTTATAATAAATTAACCATTAATTACAAGTTGATATATTTATATTTCACTCTTAGAAAACGCATAAAACTAATTAAAACATCATATTTATATTGTAAAATATCAAAAGTACCCTCCAACTTAAGAAATTTTTAACATATATAATAAAATTACAATAATGCCCTTAAACAATTAACAAATTTTTTTGCTGAAATTTTCAGTGACCGGCACAGAAAAATAATGATTTTTTTCCTAAAATTTGATTCAAATTTTGTGTTTTGAATCAAAATTTATGTTTAAAAATCTAAAAAGAAGAATAAGAGGAGGAAGAAGAAGAAGAAAGTTTTTTCGTTAGAGTCTTCAACAATTTGAAAATTTTGTATTTTTATCAAAAAATTTTGCTTTTTTCTCAAGAAAATGGATAAATTTGAGAAGAAGAAAAAGAAAAAGAAAAAGAAGAAAAAAATAGATTTTTTTTTTTGAATCTTCAACAATCAGAAGCTTTTTTTTTTTCTTTTTGCTTTAAATTTTCATTTATTTTTTTAAGCAAATGAATAGATTTCAGAAGAAGAAGAAAAAAATAACAAGAAAAAGAAAAAAGAAGAAAAAGATAATTTTTTTGCTAAAATCTTTAACAATAGAAATTTTCAATTTTTTGCCAGAAATTTTTGTTTATTACCTGGAATTAGAGAGGTGACGACCGAAATTTCTAATTTCAAAATGTTTATAACTAACGCGTCATTAAAAATATGAGCATATGAAAATAAGAGTCAATTTGTTATAAAAAAAAAAAATCAAGTTTGAAGTATAAAATAGTTACTCAAATAGTATAATGGGCAAAATGACTAAATGTGTCAAGTTCGAGGGACAATGTGTATATTAAGCCTATAATTTATTATGAATTTATTATTTATTATATATTAAATTTGTAAATAATTATGAGTTTGTTGTATAATAAAAAAATTTAATAAAAAATAAAAATTTTAAAAAATCAGCCTAATTTCTTCAACTTCAAAATCTCACTGCCAACTGAAGAGAATTTTAGTGCAATTAGCGATCTATTGCAAGGAAATTCTTCCAGTTATCTTCTGATAATCATAGACTATAGAGTGAATATGCTAATGTAAATTTTTTTAATCTATTACCAGTGTAATTTTTTCATCTATCAGCAGATCCAAATCGAAAAATTATTGAGCAAGCTGTTTCTTATTTTTTGTTTTCTAATTGTTAAAGAAAAATATATGATAACCAAACTTTGTTTTACTGTGAAACACACTATAATAATTATAACCAAAAAATGAAAATTGTATTATAATAAAATAATTATTTTGTTACTTTAAATCTTAAATAGAGCATATTATTAGATAAAGGTTCAATTTAACCCCCAATAAACTTTATGGGCCAATTTATTAGACCTTTGCCCAGCATATTATCAAAAGAAAAAGACACGATTTTCCAAGGTCTCATCTTATAAACAAATAATAAAAACATGATCCCTTTCACAAGGCGGTTTAAAAAGAAACTAACTGAATAAAATCAAGACTCATCAAGTAGTTAAGGGTGGTGATATTTATACACCTCAAAAATACTAAACATACCCTAGATTTTTTTTTCAAAAATACCCTTAAGAAAAATTAGGGTATATATAATTACAATATATATAATTTTACTATTTATATTTACACCCACCCTTCCAAATTACTATACACACCTCATCCCCAAACCCTAAAAATACTTCAATCTATTTTAGTTCATTCATATTTTTTTACTTTTATACTCTCAAATATTCTTCACCATTTCACTCATAACTTCATTCTTTTACTGTGTAAAGCTAAAACATGAAAAAAAATATATGAATTATGAGTCTCTTGAAGAATATGAGGTAAGCATTTAGTGGTTTAAATGATTCTGAAATTCTTTTTGTTTGGCCAAAAATAGTTGCATAATTAAATATATATATATATATAGTTGTATATTATTGAATCTTAATTTGTTCATCGAATAATGATAGAGTAAAAGTAAATATTTAGCTCTAAATTGATGAATTATAATTAAATTTCGACTTTAATTTACTATACTTATTTCATTGTTCAGTTGAAAGATGATTCAATATTGGTTTTATGCAATACTATCTTATTGAATAGAAACATTATGCATCACTATCCTACTGAACAGGAAATTATTTTCATTAAAAGGCTATTAAACAATTATATATTAATTGTGATTAATATTTAAAATTTTATATTAAGATATGTGTATTATATGAAATTAAATTAAATGAAAAAAGATTTATTATTATTTACATTATCATGGGTTATTGTTTGGAGTAGTGTTGCTGACATTGTTTTGGTTTTAAGAGTTCCTTTTATTTTTGACCTTTTACATAACTAAAGTACCATAGTTGTTTAGAAATCCTTCATTTTGTTCCATTTAATTACAGTATATTCCTTGAGTTTTCTTGGTCTTTTATAGGTGGTCAGTTTCACAAACTCAAGCAAACAATTTTACTGGAACACCGGACCTACATTTCATTAATGCCAAGTGATTGAACATGAGCAAAAATGTCAAGATCTCATTCAAGACCCTGTTGATCAAACTTATTTCTCTCCCATATTTTGAATTATTTAAAAACTGGACAAATAAAGTGAATTGCAACAAATAAGAATTAGATCAACCAACAATAATAAAGAAATGCATAGAAAACTGATAAAAAAAATTGCCACTATCATAAATCAAATCAAGTAATAGAACAGGACCATTAGAAAGAAATCATATGAAAGCAGAATCCAACTCTATAAATAATAATAATAATAATGTATTGGCACGAACCAAACAAATGAAGCTATCATATGGATTTTGCTTTACCCATATCTGTACGTCGCTATTCTCAGAAGTTAAAATAAATAAAAAAATTTCAGATTCCAACATAACATTTTATAGAGATATCAACAACATGAAAGTTGAAAATTACTTAATCTCTCTCAAGCTTTCGAAAAACTCAAGCGAATACACGTAAAAACGATTATAAGAAGAGAAGAAACAAAATCATCAAAACACAAGTCCCCCCAAGGGAGGCACATAAACGAAAAGAAAGAAGATGAAAATTAAAATTATGCAACATGGAATATGTAAATAAAAAATAAGGTATAATAAAATAAAAGATATTAATGTCTTTTAGTGGAGTGTATTAATAAAAAATTAAATTTAAAATTTTATAATAGACTTGTATTAATTAATTGGGGGTATATTCAGTGTTTTTGAGGTTAAATATCCCCAAACAGTGGTTAAACACACAGCAGCAATGAAATAACTGAGGAGAACTCTCTCTGCACTTACCAATAGAAACAAAAATGTAAAAAAAACCATGTCAGAAAGCAGCAACCTTTAAATATACATCATCTTGAAATGTAATTACAAACATCGCTGCGGGAAGAAAAGAAGGTTAAGCACTACACTGTGTCACTGTAAAATACAAACCATAGAGAATACATTTTTCTACAAAACTGCAATTCTGCTACATTGGTGGCAGGCTATTACAATAGAGGTATAAATAGGCACCAAACAATGGGCCATGATTAAATAAAAATTTGAAAGCATATAAGAGAGAACGCCGGAAATGAAATAAAATCCTCGATACAAACTAGTAAATGATACAAATATGTACTTTGTAGACAATGCTGGTTTCATCTCCACGATCACGTAGTATGTGCATTGTCGAAAAAACGTTTCTGCACTCTGCAGCAGAAACTTCATTGGGTTGAATAACCAAAAATATTTGGTGTCAAATTTGCCCAAGTTGCCAGCAATAGAGCGAACACAATTTTTTCTCATCGAGACCTCACCCAAATGGAGAAGGGACAGGCCCTGCAACCCCTGCAACTGCATCTGATCTTTTAATGCTGCCCATACCACAGATAATGCATCCAGGTGTCGAGAGGGCAGAAAATTTAGCCCCGCAGAGATCACAAACATCATATCCAATGGTTGACAGGCGGCTAAGGGTAGCAGCACAGAACTGAGAAGGATCCTCCAAAGGATCAATGGACTTGTTGGATGAACCCCTCTGAACACACATGTCAATAAGGCTTCTCAACTCCTCCTGCTTGCTCGGTGGAGCTTTGGAAAGAAGGAGCTCAAGCATCTGCTTGGCATAAGCAAAATTCTGCACTTCCATGTTACGTTTAATTGCTGTACGGATGCAATTTATCCTGTGATTTGCCAGAAGAGGCAAGGAACCTAGATGCCGGGACAATCTCGCCATCTCATCTTTTGCACTCAGTGCACTTGGGCCTTGGACTTTCTGCAGCCTTGCAATTTCCTGTCCAAATGGTTTTAAGGAGTTATCTTGGTCAGAGAACCTGGATGTTAGTGTCAAATAAGACATAATCTAATAAACAATATAATTAAAGACTCAGAAGAATAAATGGTAGAAATTCTTTTGTTGCACGGCTGGATTAAATTTATTTCACTTAATTTATTTGAAGCTTGGATAACACTTATAGCACCTGAAGCAGAGTAATTGCTATCTTGTACTGAGCACTGATGGTTGCTTGCGCCTTAATATCAGCTCCACGAGAGTTATCCTTAGCTAGTGCCAGGAAAGCTTCATCAAAACATGATAATGCATCGGGTAGTTGATTCTGCTCAAGGTGAGCAAGTCCAGTTTTGAAGCATACTGGGGCAACTGATCCCCTGGGAACCTATTATAAACCAAGTGATAAACAAATATGAGTAATGAACAAGGCATAAGATGCCTAACATATATAACCAACAAATCTGGTAGCCAGCATAATACAAGGGCATATTATTGCAATATTCTAAGGCAGACTTGCGGCAGGTTGGCTTGGTTGATTCCAATCAGAAAGAATAAATGAGCATATGAAAACAAATTATGAAGCAACAAATAAGTGTTTCACCTGTCCAGGTCTCACTGATGATGGTGGAGCAGCAGCTTGGACAGGAGCCTTTCCTGAATCCGCAACTCCAAGAACACTGAGATCAAGAGGTTGTGAAGAAAGAGGGGCCTTAGGTGCCAGAACCTGAGGCTGAGTTGGGACACCAGCCTGACTCAGAGGTTGTGGAGGGACACCACCATCAGGAAGTCCAATGGATTCAATTGAGACAGCTTGAGGAGTGGATTGTGGGGGAACACCACCATCAGGAAGACCAATGTCAGCCACAGGAGCACCAACAAGCGCTGCCTTGCTACTTTCAATTTGCTGAGACGTTTGATTCAATTTTGTAAGATATGTACCAGCAAAAGGCAAGGATGCTGCAACCTGGAGGGAAGGTATGGTGTTGTGGAAAAAGTCCTCTGGAATAGGTCCAGCTGCAACACCCATACCTGCCACCGTAGGAGCTGGTTGTGATACAGGTGCTGATTGTGAGAATGCATCAGTACCGAACAAATCAACTCCAGAGGAAGAAACTGTGGAAGCAGTAGGTGCAGTCACACTGGTAGCAGGAGGTTGGGATAACATATTGCCAAGGTCCTGGGAGCCAGTTAATGACTTTGTTCGCATAGGTGGACCTAATCCATCACCAAGTTTAAATATCTTTGTTGCTTCTTTGAGCTTATTAACATCGATCGTAGTAGATTCAAGTGGTTTATCTCGTATTCTAATTTGTAGTTTTTTGGCTTTTGTATGTTCTTCCTCATCACTGCTGCCACCATCATTAACTGCACCATACATTGTTTTCTTGAATTCTTCTTGTGCTTTAGCTTGTTCATCAGCAGTAGAAGAACTTGTATTTTGTTTAATGAGTGTTTCCAGACCCATCAAGGAATCACCCTTTGAATTACCATCAGGCAATCCCTTTGACTCATTAGATATGGATTTAGCTAAAGAATTTGGAACTCCATTTGGTTTGTTTTCACCTGCAGACTTAAAAGCTTTGACCAAACTATCCTCCCTTACTTCAACAACATTGCCTCTTCCTTTAATTGATCCCAGGTAAACTCCTATATGATCCGTAATAATGGCAGGGATTGTGCCATCATCAGTCTTCATGTATGGCATTACTTCGGCAGCCAGTTCCCATTGAGGTATACTCTTCAAATTAGTAGGGGTTTTAATTTCCCAGTTCCCACCACCCCATTCAGGCCCTTTGGGAACCATACTCTCTGCAGCAAAATTAGCAAAAATGCCTTGGGTCCAACCAGTAGAACGAACTCTTAAAATCCTTTCACAATATCGCCTTAACTCTGGATCAGCACCTTCTTCTTCCAATTTCTGAGCCAAACGCCGCATGGCACTAGGGTTAAGGTGGCATATGAACAAATCAAGTAGGCTTTCATAATCTGCTATAACTTCAAAAGTTTCTTTTGCACTATCAAACTGTCCATACCTGCAATTTGAAATTTATTAAAACAAGAGAATGGACCATTTAACAAGAACAACAAAGCCATAAACAAAAGAGATAACAATCACTCCATCTTAAAAAAATACTGAAATCATAAGATCAGAAGATTTACACCTCGTATTCTTTATATATAAATTTCTCCTATGGTTGCATGACAGTTATATGGTACATCAGCACTGTCCTAATTAGAAAAAGCAATGACAATCACAAGGTTAATTAACCTCTCAGTTCAACTGTTATTATTATTATTATCAATCCCATTTTGTTGACAAAGTTTCAAACTTCAAACAAAACTACTTAGCTCTCATAAGAATATAACCTTTTGCAATAAATGAATTCCATTACAGCATTCATAATTTATAATTTTGAGTATGCTGATAGGGAACTTCACAAAGAGCAGTTGTTTTGCCTTTTATCATACAATGACATGTTGTAAGATGAAGCTGTACAGCTTGCATATGTTGATCACCTAAATGACAAGTACTAAAACCAAAATGCAGCACAAGCCTTCAATACTGAGCATGACATCTTGCATGTCTGATGCAAGGCTTGTAAGAAAGGTTTAAATATATTGCCCATGTAGTGCCTAACAATCAGAGGTCACCATTCAAGAATTGGAAGGAAGAGTCTAGTATAGGATATTTAAGTAGCTGCCACACAAAACTCCAATAGCATCAAATAGTTCAACGAAAGCACAAGATTCTAGATGGCTTACAGGTGTAAATACAAACACAAGAGAACATATGCAAACAAAAATATATTTATCATGCTCACTTGATACAAGCATATCCCAACTGTCGAAACCGGTGGAACAGCTGAGAGGTTGGAGGACATTTTGGATAATTTCGAGATCGCAAGAATTCATCCTTCAAAACGGATAAAGCTGTAGAAAAATGGAGAGCTTTTATAGCATAGACGCCTCGCAACACCTATGTTTATCATATAACTTGTTCAGAAACTATGCAGGTGAAACATCCAATGTGGAAAGTAACTAATCAGTTTTCATCTCACCTGGGTGAACTGCGGACCTGCTTGGGATAATGAAACTGCAAGATCTCCGCAAACGGGAGGACCACTGGCAAGAATGTTGAGAGATCTTGGAGTGATGCGCAAGCTATCAAACCTTCATTTAGACAGCAACAAGACAGGTCAGATATCACAGAATTTTGATGAAAAGCTCAGGCGTGATGTTAGCAAAAACAGGCAAGAGTGCCAAAAAAGATTCCTAAAGTTTATACATATTCAAAAAGGAGTTTTTATTTTCTCATTCAAAGACGAGCTTTTCTTTTCTAAGTGATAAAAATAGTTATATTTAGCTTGTGTTGATGTTATTTGGTACACTAATTGTGACAGGTCGAACTTCTGCTAAAATGTTTGTCACACTGTGGATCCCATAAGAAGATTTTCAAGGAGAATTATTATTGTTGCTAAAGAGTTCAACAGTATTTGCTTTTCTTAATTATGAAAAACATTGCACATCTATTACCTGGATGTGATTTGGTAAAGTATTTCTGACAGGTCGAGTTTCTGCTCAAATGTTTGCTGCATTGTGGCAAACCCAATAAGAAGAGGTTCAAGGAGTCCAACAAGACAGCTCCTAATTTCCACTGCCTTTTTCTGTCTTGGGTTTATATCCGTTGGGTTGGCAAGCAGCAATCGATCATTCAAAGCACCAATCAGAGCTGCACAGAAACAGGTCATCATATAACACTAAATCATAGAATTTCAATTAATTATTAATGGCATATAAATCATACAACAGCCACTGAACCATCATACGGACAAAAAGCCTGGTGTGACATTATGAGAGACCAAATAATCACAAAGATGAAAAAAAAATTACCTGCACAGGGCATGCTAATAGAAAGAATGGTCCTCATTATTCCATCCCAGCCAAGCACACTGACAGCAGTGGCAGTAGAAAAAAGAAGAGCAGGCCCAACCCACAAAAGGGATCTAAAGTGAACATAAGTTAAGTGTTCCCACATATTCATAAACTCTAATTCTACCATCTAAGAAAAATTAATATCAGAAATAAGCTGCAGCATAATTTGTGTCAGGATATTGAAGGAAGTCCCTTATCAAATTTCGTGGTACTGCTAGCCAGTATATCAAGATCTGCTGAAACCATAAGCACCCTATGAGTTGTTAATACTCCTGCAACATGGCCTCGAAGAGTTTCTTGCCAGTGAACCTATACAAATTAAAAAAAAAACAACAACCTTTTGAGCTAATGGATCTAAGATGACTGCAAATTCATCCACAAAGGCATAAACTGAACCACATAAACTGATCCCACAAATGATCAATGTAATGTCATATTGGTCAAGTTTAGAAAATTGTCAGTACTAAACCTCATATCATACTGTTTTAGGACGACTTTATTTCACAGGCAATTTTACTATATCTCCTATCGAGGTCTTTTAACAAATCCAGAACTAATTTTTGAGATTATGCATAAGACAGGGCCCATTCAGCCTGACAGTTCAAGACTCAAGAAGCAGACAAAAACACACCCCTCTGGCCTTGTTGAGGGATGAAGATAGGAAATTGCTTCCAAATGATGGTTCCCATATCTATTTCATCTTCTCTTTTTATTTGTCCTAATTTTTACGGACAGTGTCTTATAATTTGGATGGAAAATTAGCTTATCACCTGCAGCACAATCTCATTCATTTTTAACTTGATTGATTTTCTGCCTTCAGTTTTTGTTGGTATGTAATGACCATCTGAAGTTGGAAGGCGATATCCCTGAACCAACTTCGCGAAACCAATCTGACTCCCATTAATAGCAAACATCAAAGTTGACTCTGCAATCACATGAAACTGCAATTAGTATATACCATTAACAGATGCAATATTAAGGAGGATGAATTTCATTTCATCAAGCACCTAAAGGAGTGGAAAAGATGCGATCAACTTCGCTTTCAAACATAAATTGAACTGGACCAAGCAAAGAACCAGCATTTGTTTCAACTGATTGGTTTTCTTCAACTAATAATTTTTTTTCACCAGCTTCTTTTGAAGCTCCTCCGGGTAGAATGTACAGAGCAAGTCCAGTCTTGTCTTCATCAAGGATTGCAAACTGATTTTCACCGGGACCAATAAATGCTGCATCTCGACCTAAAACAATCAATTTACCGCAAAATAAGTAAATGAGAAGTTCAAATCCCCTTATATGCCAAATCCCCTTATATGCCACATATTAGCAGGAAAAAATCCTAATTAAAAAAATTAACATGGATATCAACCTTTAACTGTGCTTCCTTTACTGTTGGTCGGCTGTGAATCAGTATTTTCCCAATAAAGGACCACTTCATTTGTAGAACCACTGAATTCATAAATGACAAGAAATAGAAACTGCTTTTTACTGTAAACAATGTGCTTCGGATGGAATTCCACATTTCCGGGAATCTGAAAGCAGGCCCAAAGTTTATCAGCTCAAAATATGGGATGGCCTTGCTATAGATAAAACACTACTCCCTCCGTTCCACTTCACGTGTCGTGTAAAAAAAAAATTTTATTCCACTTCAATTATCACTTTTATAAATTCAAGATAGTATTAATTAAAAAGATCCAAATTTACCCTAATGAGATAATATTAATAATTAATAAGAAAAGAATAGTTGAAAAGGGTAATTAAATAAAATACTATAATTTTTTTATAAAATTTATAATCACTAATTATTTTATTGGTATGTGTAATTATTCCTAAAACAATATTTGAAGTGGAAAAGGAGTATCACTTGATTGGAATTCTTCATAAAATGCATTGCCTCACATTATTAAAAGGGGAAAAAACATCATTATTAATATTACCGATGTATAAAGTTTCTTGTAAATATTATCCGCTCCAGAACAGAGATTATATCCCATGAGGTGCATGCCATCAACATAGAAAGCCCTAACAGGATAATGAAGTACTCGGTTCTCTTTATTAAAGAAATTTAACTCCAAATGAAAGGGCTGCCAATGAAACCAACAATGTTATATGCAAATGTAAGGAAAAATCAAATTCAATATAGATATTTGATTTCTTACCAGGCAAACAGGTATGTCATTCAGATGATGCTTAATATCAGAAATGGTGATAAGAGGCAGCCGAGATATTGGGGCACTTTTGGAATGGCCTTCCATGAAATGCTATAAAAATTATGTAAATTGCATAAGTCAATAGCACAAGAGGCATGCAAATACGCAGAACTTTACACCAAACAGAGGATATTCCAAAAACTGTACTGTGGTCATGCAACAAACATAATATAAAAGGGGATATTCCAAAAACTACAGTGTGGTCATGCAACAAACATAATATAACAGGGGATATTCCAAAAACTACTTCCTGGTCATGCAACAAAAACAACAGACAAATCATTATAGAAACAAGTATGGTCAATTGCATAAAAGAATGCTTGATTGTTTAACTCAAAATAAATTAATCATAATCTAGCAGAGAAAAAGATATAGTATTTTATTGCTCAAGTCAACAAGTTAAGCTTGTTCTAGTGATATCATCTGATCTTAAACCTTATTACACAATTCAGGGCAGATATTCTCTTCCTCTTTAATTGATTTACTCTAAATGTTTGCCATATCAAAGTCTTGATTTATCAGTTGCCAGAAGTCATAATGGCAAGTAAGAAAGTGATCACCTAATGTGATACAGCAAACCTACTACTCGGCATTTCACATACTCCAACAAGATGTATATGTAAAATGGCTAGTATAAAGAACTCTAGAAGTATAATGTGAAAGTATCATACACTGTAAAGGAAGGCCTTCCTTGCTATATCCAAAATTGTAACCTGACTTTGGCCGCTGAAAGGACAAATTTTTTGTGAGTAATACACAAGATGGAGAAAAATTGAAGATAGTTGGCCTATTTACCAATGTACATGTCACACAATGAAATCGAAGGCTACAACACAATTGCTAGCCCCAAAGAAACTGCTAAAACTCCAGCCTTGAAACAATGTATCATTCTGAACTAACACTTATCACATGATTACTATAATATGTGGAAGGCCCAACCACCTCTCTCCAACCCTAAAGGTAAGAGAGGTGCAAAGTCTAATTAATCTTGACGTCAACATGGTCTAACTTTGGGCCTGCTTGATTGTTTAACTCAAAATATGGGTTGTTACCTTTTTCTAATTATTCAAAACTCACCCCTTCAGATGATGCTCTTGCAGTTGTGCTTGAAGTTGATGGTCAGCCAATATTCCAGATGAGCCCAAGGATGAGAGCTTTTCCTTTAAAATAGATGCTGAAAATCACATCTACCATCAGCATGCACAGAAATGAACAAAGCACCCACAATATTTATGACATAAAATATTGGAGCCAAGATGTGATAATAAGTTTTAAAACATTTTCCAAAGACAGTAGAGGCATGCTAAATATAGACAATCAAGCATGCACACAAAATTAGTGATTTTGTCCCTCTTCTCTAGGTTTATGTCAGGATTACTAATCATATCAGTCCATTATCAAAGCCCCTGCTAACTAGATTTTCCTTTCACACTATAGAGAAACTTACTAAATCATGCACAAAATGCAAGTAATATTTCAGTTTCAAATTAGGCAAAAGGCCCTTCTCATCTATCTTATGCAACAGTTCCTCAGAGACATAAAGCCTTGCATTTACGCAAAAGCCAACAAACCCCTCATAATAGAGTTTTCCTGGTTGACCAAGTCCAACCCCAGCTAAAAATAAGACCAAACCAAAAAACAAAAAGGAATTTAAGACAAAACTATTACAGTAATTTAGTCAGAATATCTTGCAAAGAATGTTATGGTCATAATGATAGGAATAAAAGGTCATTACCTAGTACTGGTTTTATTAAAGTAAGCACTTAGGCAGAATAATATTAATAGAGCTCCTGCAAAATTCATGTACAAAGTTGCCCGCCAGAGAATACAGCAAACTAACAGCTGTGCAATTTGTAATATGTGGTTCTTGTGAAAAAAAACAAATTCAGACGTATTTCCTCAACATTATCAACTTTTACGAAATAATGATTGTGTAATGAGAAAAAGGTAACAACCATCATGACATAGAATTTCAAGATGAAATCACACTAATATGACAGCCTAACATGGTTTCAGAAATCAACAATGCATGTAGTGGAATACACATTCAGCTACCAGTTCACATATATTGATATCATTCTGGTTTGTTTGAATTGCAATAGCTCATGGTTAGAAACTCAAAATTTGCAAATTCAATTCAATACAATTCTATTTTGCCAATTCTCATGTTTCGAAAGAAAATAATTAATAGAATTCTCTTATTTTCATACAATTCACAGGTTCAACAAGCAATCGATATTTCACAATCAAGGGTCAATTCTTTTAACAAAACCAGCAATTAAATATCTCTTCATAAATAAGGGCAAAATAGGAAAACAAGTGTGCTCATCTTACGTTTCAAATATTCCAAACAATGAATTTTGTTACTTTAAAATTTATTCCACATACAAACATCCTATCATTAAACTAATTGAATTCTTCCACATGATTTGTTTCAATGGAGTTGAGGAAATGACTCGCTATCTTTTACCCAAAAATTCTTTGACTAGGTCAGTTTGTTAGAAGCTACTAATAAAAATTAAGGGAAAAATCAAATTTCCCCTTTTTTTTGGTGAAAATCCTCTAGTTTTTATGTTTCAGCTATGGAAATTTTACAACTTAATTCAATCATGTCTAACACATTTTTTTTATTTTCAAAAAAAAATGTCTAAACCGTTGCAGAACAATGAGGACAGTACTCGAATATTAAAATACTAGATCTTTGATATAGTATGCGAGGGATTGCAAATGATGAAAACATTTTTATAGGAGGAGACTTAAATGGACATGTAGGAAAAGACAGAGTAGGTTTTGATGAGGTACATGGAGAGTATAGTTTTGGAATTAGAAATGAAGAAGGTAAGAGTATCATTGATTTTGCTTTAGCCTATGATTTGATTCTGGCAAATACATATTTTATAAAAAGGGAATCACATCTAGTGACCTTTAAAAGTGGGCAAAATAGAAGTCAAATTGACTTCATACTCACAAGAAAAGCCAATCGAGCTCAATGCAAGGATTGTAAGGTTATTCCAGGCGAGGCTTTGACCACTCAACATAGGTTAGTAGTTTTGGATATCAAGTTTAAGAGGTTGACTAGTAGGCCAAGGAGGAACAATAATCCTAAGATTAGGTGGTGGACTTTAAAAGGTGAAAAATAATTGTTGTTCAAGAATGAGTTGGTCAAAGCTGGAGGGTGGGAGGAAAATGTGAATATGTCATCAAATGATATGTGGATATGTATGTCCACAACAATTAGAAGAGTAGCTAGAAAGATTCTTGGAGAATCTAAAGGGTGTGGACATCCCTCGAAGGAGTCTTGGTGGTGGAATGAGGAAGTGCAAAAAGCGGTAAGAAGTAAAAGGGAATGGTATAAGAGTTTGCCCAAGTGTAATAACAATGATGCTTTTGAGCAGTACAAACAAGCAAAAAAAGATGTTAAAAAGGAAGTTAGTCAAGCAAGAGCGCAATCTTTAGAGAGTTTGTATGAGAAACTTGGAACAAAAGAAGGAGAAAAAGCTATCTATAAATTGACTAAGATAAGAGAAAAGAAATGTCGTGATTTAAACCAAGTTAAGTGCATTAAAAATAAAGAGAATAAGGTTCTGGTTCAAGAAGAGGATATTAAGGAACGATGGAGAAGCTATTTTGAGGAACTTCTTAATGGTAATCATAGTGATAACATTGAGGGTCTAGACGTTAGGCCGGAAAAAAATGTGAAATACACTAGACGGATTAGATTTTTGGAAGTTAAAGAAGCTTTGAAGAAGATGAAAGTTGGTAAAGCCTGTTGACCAAATGAGATACCTATTGAGTTTTGGAAATGTTTGGGAGATACAGGAGTTACATGGTTGACATTTTTGTTCAATAAAATCTTAAGTTCAAAGAAAATGCCTAATGAATGGAGACAAAGTATTTTGATACCTATTTTTAAGAATAAATGAGATATTCAGAATTGCTCAAATTATAGAGGTATTAAGCTTATGAGCCTCACTATGAAATTGTGGGAAAGAGTTGTGGAATACCGTTTGCGGTTAGATACTTGTATCTCTTAAAATCAGTTTGGCTTTATGCCTGGTCGTTCAATTATGGAAGCTATTTTTCTTATAAGAGATTTGATGAAAAAATATAGAGAGATGAAGAAGGATTTACATATGATTTTTATTGACTTGGAAAAGGCGTACGATAGAGTCTCTAGAGAAGTTTTATGGTGGGTCCTAGAGCGTAGGGGAGTATCTATACAATATATCCAAGTCTTGAAGGATATGTATGAGAGAGCTACCACCAGTGTCCGCACCGTGGGAAGGGATACTAAGGATTTTTCCGTTTCTATTGGATTACATCAAGGTTCAGCTTTGAGCCCTTATCTTTTCACCTTGGCCATGGATGAGCTAACAAGACATATACAGGATGACATCCCTTGGTGTATGATGTTTGCAGATGATATTGTATTAATAGATGAGACTCAAGCAGGGGTAAATCAAAAGTTAGAGTTATGGAGAAGCACTTTGGAATCTAAGGGTTTTAAGCTAAGTAGGACTAACACTGAATATATGCATTATAGATTTAATAGCTAGAATAGAGAAAGAGGCAAAATTATTTTAGACAGAATAGCAGTGCCTCATAGTACTTATTTTAGATACCTTGGCTCTATTCTTCAAGAAGATGGAGGTTGTGAAGAAGATGTAAATCATAGGATTAAAGCTGGTTGGATGAAGTGGAGGGGTGCTACAGGAGTTCTATGTGATCGAAAGATGCCAATTAAATTAAAAGGAAAATTTTAACGCACTGTAATACGGCCTGCTATGATGTATGGTAGTGAGTGTTGGGCAGTAAAAAGACAACACATGAGTAAAATGCATGTTGCGGAAATGAGAATGATAAGATGGATGTGTGGTCATACTAGGATGGATAGAATCCGCAATGAGTGCATTAGAGAAAAAGTGAGGGTAGCACCTATTGAGGATAAGATAAGAGAGCATAGATTGAGGTGGTTTGGCCATGTGAAACGAAGACCTAGCGATGCGCCAGTTAGAAAAACCGAACAAGTTAGAGTAGATATAGCTAAGAGAGGCAGAGGTAGGCCTAAACTGACTTGGTCAAAAGTGGTCCAAAATGATCTTATGATGTTTACATCTATCAGAAGAGATAACCTTAAATCGTATTGAGTAGAAAAGAAGAATCCATATAGCCAACCCCAATTGACTTGGGATTAAGGTTTTGTTGTTGTTGTTGTTGTTGTTGTTTGATATAAAAATTACATTGAATTCATTTGAAGTGTTACTATTACAATGTTGGGTTTTGCACTCTGAAACTTCTTCAATTTCCACAACTAAACCCTATTAAAAAACAAGTTTACTTGTTTGCATAAAGATTCGGCTAAATTTGCAAAGGAAGACACATGGAATGATAACACCTTACACAAATTTAACAAAACCCTAATGAGAAGATAAAAATTGACTTTTTCTTTTCATTTCAAGGCCTTAATTGTGAAAATTTTAAGCTCAGGAAATCCAATTTGCACCAATGTGCACTAAGTCTTATTTGTTGGTCTTGAGAAAAATTCATGTCCCTAATAATTGCACCTTTAGATAATATATGCAGCGGAGCTATTTCTGGCACATGCCTCAATACAATGGCACCATAAATACACATTTATCTTTGGAGAGGGGAGGGATTAATTCAGAATATGACTACTCAAAGGTATTTAACCATTTCAATTAAGTAGGTTCTTGTTAGGCAGGCAGGTAAGCACAGACCATAGAGGTCTTAAGTTTTTTTTTTTTTTTGCTTTCTACTTATCTTAAATCCTATTCCAACAAGCTCAAACCTTTTCCCAAGCAACCACACAACCCAAGTACCTCAGTTTTCCATACAACACTTAAAACATATCTTAATTGTCCCTAAGTTTCCTGGAACTGACCCTAGAATCCAAGCCACTTAAAAGGCATTGTCTAAGTTTCCCAAGGCCTGGCTCAACACAGAAATACATATAGACGGGTTTCTACAATCGATCCTACATTGCTGGCACTAAGTAACACCATTCGCACAATGCAGTGCCAAAAAAAAAATGGATTTAAGCAAAGAAAAAAGGGTACTGTCAATGGCAACATCAGATAAACAACCATCCCAAATGTCCAAAAAAATTAGAAGCTGCATATATCGATATAACAGATTAAAGAAATGATGAAACAAAACATCCATAATCCAAATTTAAATAATTGTTCACCTGAAGATCCCCTGGCACTTTGCAGAACGGCAAAAAGCTGTTTCCTACCCTCCCTTGTATATGCAGCCCTATTTTTCAAATTGTCACTACCTATTACATTCTGTCACAAGGGTAAAAGGAAATCCCACTTCAATGCTTTTGATATAAACCGGTAATTCATCTGTGAAAAATGAAAATGGTTTATCTTAACTGCAAATAGTAGAGCTGCCAAATTCAATTTTGAGTGAACTTCTAAAGCTCTAATTCGTGGTAAAGGATAAACTGCTTCTCCCCCCTGCTGGGATAAAATCCGAGGGATATCAATCGATTCAATTCCTGCATGAAAAATGCAGGAAAAAGTATCAATTCATGCACTCTAATTACTGTTATATAACAAGAAGAATGACAATATACAATTAAGAAAAATCAATCAAAGTTCATCAGAAGTCTGTCACTCTAGGTTGTTTCCTGATAACCTCCTGATATTGGCAGTTCTCCATTCTTATATTTCTTTTTCAAAGTGCAGAACACTTGTTCAGTTACTCATCTTTTCTATAGTGATTGAACAGACAATTTTGTTTGATAACTTAAAGAAATGACAGAAGGAAAATCCCAAATATTCTATTATGTTTGAAGTCCAATTCTTAGTTTTTAATTAGGAACACTAGAAATTTGAATACATTTTCCATGTCTTTGAATCATCAGATAAACAACATAATTATAGAATACTCCAAGCAATTGTGCTTCTTTAGGACCTCAAATGTTACGGATGCCCCAGAAATTCTAGGTACGAAGTTTAAAATCTTTTATTTCTATGATTTGCCAAAAAAAAGCTATAGAAATTCATATTTTTTATGTGCTCCATGACTCCATCAAATCCTAACAACTTTCCGATGGACAACATTACACCGTTCATAATACCAATTTTCTGCCCCTGTACCTTGCAAATCAACTTGAAAAATTGCTAAGCCTTATTTTTCTTGCTTTCCTGAGCCATAAGAGTCAATACTAATATTGAAGCACAAAAGAAGTTTAAAATAAATAAGAGCTAACCAGCAGACTCAAAAAAATTTGCTTGCACTGAAGGTCTATTAGGGTTAAGCATCACTCGTGTTTTCCACACCTGAAGGGTACCATCCTTGGAAACTGTTACAAGTAACCGCAAAGTTGTGAACCAAGCAATTGATGTGATCGGTTGAGAGCCCACTTGTGTACTGCATTACAATATTGTTATAAAAGAAGTCAAATATTGGAAACTGCAAGCAAAACTCAAATGCTTTTCAGCAAGTCATGAGGCCTACTTCCAGTTATCGTCCCAACAAAGTTTATTCTGGAGATAGATAATATGTTAAGTGTGCCCCCTTCCAAAACATTTGCATCAAGTGGCTGTTCTAAAAACTCAAAATCTAGACCAACATGATGATGAGCCCAAGAACTCTATATTGCTCTAAACCACAGCCCAAGATTAAGGTTTATTTGTTAACATACATTATAGTTCTCACACCTAGAAAACAAAATTGCAGTTTAAGTTGCCAAACTACAATCTAAGTTCCAGCAGTTTCAAGGATTCCAGTAAGTCGATCACGACTCATGAGGCCTCAAAATCCAAAACCCCAACTTAAGATTAATCCCAATACTTCACCTACACCAAAGTCCAAATGAGCAGATTTATTCACCATTGAAACTATTCACATATTGTAATATAATCACCTAAATTATTTCATGCACTAATTGTCCGCTTCAATAAAATTAAATCAAAAAGTGCATGTGCTGTGGTTGGTTGGGTTGGGGGGGTCTCAAGCGTCCCCCTCTTGTTTGTTTTTAAGGATACAAACTTGCTATCTTCTCTCTCTTTCAATTCTACCAACATAAAGAAAATGATTCATTTGCAGAATAAGAAAATATAGACAAAATTTATTGAAATAGTATATTATGCCAAAGTAAGAACTGTATAACTGCAAACAACTTACATCCCAATCAAACTAGGTCTCTCTGTCGAGACATCCCATGCCAAAAGTGTACCACGTCTATCACCAACAAAAATCCATTCCAATGTTGGATGAAAAGCAAATGCACCAGCACCAATAAGCTTAATTGTATTATCAACTGCAATGCAAACCAAAGAAAGAAAAAACTTACACAAATCTTCTTTAGAAAAGGAGATTCAAAATAAGAATCGATAGAGTGAATATCCTACGCTGGAGTGTGTATGCAACAGCATATGTCTGAATGTTGTAAGCTCGAATCAAACCATCTGCATAGGCCACATACTGTAGGAAATAATAAAAAATTAAACCAAAAGATTGCTAAAAATATTCATGAAAATGAAGTGCAGAAGCTTGGACAAAGTAGTCAGCAGGCATGATTTACAATGCCAACAGATCCAATTAGAATCCAGTCTCAATCCAGTCTTAACTCATCAAATCAATAATAGTTCTTTTACCATCTGATATTATCTAGTAAAATGTAAATCCACGGTCATGAAATCCTGCCTTTTTTATTTAAAAGGATTCAAATGCAATAATATCATTAACTTTACCACTTAGAATGAAGCCATATAGTACCCACTGTAAATTTAAATATTACACAAGCCTGTATATTATGTTCATCATAGGATACTATAAATCTGTGGGCAAATGGATAATTATTACATAACATCACAACTGAAAAAGTTACTCAATTTCGCAAACGTCTAAAGCTTTCCACTGTACTCCATGTCTCAAAATAGGATGCAATCAATAGCTATTCAAGGCCATTGTTATCACTCCCAACGCATGTTATCTCCACTTACCTCATCTTAATTCTCACCACAAGTGACAAGAAAACTTAATGACTTAATCTTTGACATTTGAAATCATATTCCTCGAATGAGAACAGCAACCCCACCTCCCCCAATCACAAAACCAAATTCTCATTTTTATTCTACAATTCTTGTGAAATCATAACTCGTCTTCATACATAAAGTCATATAGGATTATTATGAGATTTAGAACAATCACTAGTTCCACTACACAACAGATTAACATGTATTATAAATTTATAGTTTACAAATGCAAGCTTAGATGACCTCTTTACTGATACATTGATCATGACAATAACTACATTTTATCATTTTACTAATAACTAAAGTTTTGATCCAGTCTAAATTCAATCCATTCTATCCTTACTAGAGAGGCCAGTAGTTGTAATGAAAAGCAATTTGCATGTTAAAGCAAATAAACACGTACCAGAACAGGGAGGCGTGGATGGCAAGCAAGATTTACAATAGGTTTCTTCAAGTCTGCCCTTATTTTTGTCGGTGCCCTTCCCCCTTCAACAGTTCCAACAACTTCAACCAAAAAATTTCAGAGTTAAAACCAATAAAACAAATGGTAACAAAAATAAAAATAAAGCAAATAGAAAATAATGGTATGCATTATGATGAATAATACTGCTAAAGAAAGAAGCAAACCAACCAACCAGTTACACTCATCCTCCGATGGAAACCAAAGAAAACAACAGGTTGTAGAGGAGTCAAAGCAAGATGGACTTCTGTATCTGGAGATATATGTTCCATTCTCTTTTCAGGTGAATGCAAAACATAAGTTTGCTCAGTATCAAAATCACAGGACCTAATTATACAATCCTACAAAATAAAACAAATATATATTAAAGACAAATATTAAGCACCCAAACATTGAATTTACAATATCAATTCATAGAAGCAAAAAGTGCAAGTCATTTCATTGGGGGGAAAAAGCAGCAAAATCAAAAGTACGATAACTAGATTTTATAGTCAGAAAATTATAACCTCAAGAATAGCAATCACTGAATGGCCACTAGTAGGGCTATAAGCCATGCGTACAACAGCTGCTCCAATGTCAACAGTAGAGAGCTTGCTTCCTGTTAAAGCATCAAATTCTGCAAACAAAAACACAAAATCAAGCTCACTTAAAAATTAAAGATTCCAAAATCCAAATCATTCCCAAAAAATGAACAGAAAATCATACCGATTATGTACGTGCCAATTGCGGAGGCAATGAGGGCCTGAGTTGGGTGAAACGCAACAGCATGAGGCTGCAATGGTTTATTAACACGTCGATCTACATGCCGCAGATCCAGATGCTGCATCGTCGCCCACTCCATTTCTCTTCAGTTACCTTTCTGAGATTTCAGTTAGATCGAGAGGTCAGATCTAATTCAAATGCTGTTGAAATTGATAATAAATTAGTAGCTATTACCTGTTGATTAGTGTCTAAATTGAGTATTCATGTGATTTTAGAGAGAGAGAGAGAGAGAGCTGTATCGTTGATGCGAATTGCAGAGAGATCAAATCAAAACAAGGTAACTGTTAGCCCCCTAAAGTCACTGGCCCGGTGGAGCACAAGGGATGGGCACACTGGTCCCAAGTACAAGCCGATTCACATGCAGATTGGCATGGCAGGCAATGTAGCAATTATGACAGAGTGTAGGCTGCCAAGTTTAAGCATTAAGGGGCTTAAGGAAGCATGCAAGGCTGGCATTGGCAGCAGGCCAAGCAGCCAACGAAATAAACAAGCAGTGTTGGTACAAGGGTTGGCATGGTTGCTGGAAGGCAGCAGGCTAATGACTTGGTTATTCACGATATTGGCTTGGATGGGTTCAGATATGTCTGGGACAGATTGCCAACATGGCAGAAGACAGTTTTAATTATCTGTATTGAATTCCTGAAATCCTGGCCCTAGATAGTTGGGGGTGTCAACTGCTCCTGTAATAACCTTGTAGACAGTAACTGCCAAATAACTGTCTTTGTAACTGCTGTATGTATAAGTAGGCAGTAGATATTCTATGTAATGTATTGAAAAACGTATGTCCCTTTCTGTAATTCTTATTATTTTGAATAATAAAAGGTTGGGAAGATTTTCTGTATGCTTTGTGTGTGCACTGTTCTGTGCTAACCTTTCTTTCTTACTTTACTTGCACATATTGTACTGAGTGCTATTGTTGGTAGGCTGAACGAAGTAGAGACTTGGCTGCCACACAGGTAATTTCCTTGAACGAAAAATTATCCCTGTGACAGTAACCATGGTGGCGACAAGAGCAAGCCCTTTCATTAGTTGAAAGACTTAACAGTAATGAAGAACAGAGTCCATAGAGCAGCGTCAGACCAATTTTTTAAGTTTGGGCCTAGTTTAGATCAAGTAATTATGATGGGCTGATCTGTACTGGCCTTAATATTATGAGATAATGGGCTTTGAATGGTATTAACAGTCTATCCCACGTCCTGTTTTTTTTAATGGGACAATTACACAAATAGCCTAAAAACAAATTCAATTTTTAAAATTACGTGTATAAAAAAAATTTTCATTTTTACGGGACCACCGTTTTGCAATTATTCCCACTTGAGAAAAAAAAATGTCTCATTATCACTTGCCTTGTAATTTTTTTTTTATAATACTTGCTTTGTAATCGTGAAGTTTATTGTCCATTAAAAAGTCCATAAATTTATTTATTTCACAAAAAATTCTATTTAATATTTTTTAAAATTAATTTTAGCATTTAATTATAATATTATACATCAATTAACTAATATTAACAAAAGTTTAATTTCTAAAATTATAAAATATTTAAACTAAAAAAATCTATTTAATCAATTAAGTTTTGTTTATTTCAAAAAAATATATATTTAATAATTTTTGAAATTATTTTTTAGCATTTAATTATAATATTATAAATCAATTAATCAATATTGACAAAAAAGTTTAATTTCTAAAAAAATAAAAAAATATTTAATCTAAAATAAGTTTCATAATTTTTTAAGAGAAATTTTTTTTATTTGATTAACAAATATGTTTAATTAATTAATTTTTCTATCTTATTACTCATTACTTATTAATCATTATTAGATACACGTTATATATATCTAGTTATATATAATATAGAACAACATATACTTACATATAATCATATATATCTATATATACTGTTATTTTTTAATTAAAATATATGTAATATATATCGAAATATATCAACATATATGTAACATATATTGTTGTTATTTTGCTACATATATCTAGTTATATATAATATATACCAACATATATTATTATTCTTTTTGATATATCTAGTTATATATAATATTTATCCATATATAAATAAATTATAAAATAATTATATACCGACATATATCACATGTACCAAAATATATTCCTATGTATTATTATTCTTTATTGGCTTAATACATTCGCAACCTTTTCAACTTGATACGATTAGTTATTTTGACCCTTCTACTTTCAGTTTAACCATTTTAATACTTCAACTTATTTTTTTTCATACTTATTTCACCCGTATTTATAGAGGTGGCAGGATGTATATAACACACTTTCTTGCAGCGCGTGAGTTGATTTAAAATTATTAATATTGATCATAAAATTATAGTAATATCCTCTTCTAATTAACAAATTTACTTTTTGATAATGTTTCATATATTACATATATCAAATTATTAAAATTTTTAATCTTTATTCAATTTTTTAAATAATTTATTAAAATCTAAATTAAATAAAAAATTACTTAATATTATTAAAAATTTTAATTTATATATAAAAAATAATTAAATTTTTGCTAATTTATTATTATATCACATTTATTATTCACGATAACTAAAAAAATTATCAAATTAGTTTATATACATTTTAGAAAATGTTAAATCTCCATCAATTTCATTGAAATAAAAATCCCACTTACACAAGCCCACAAATCAACCTTGTATAAAAATTCAAATTTCACTTTTGTTTCAATTTGGGAGTTCTAAAAATCAAACAGAGCTAAACATACACTGACAAATAAAAATTTGAGGAAGATCTAAAGACGAGGGATACAATGATGGGTTTTGGTACAAAAAAGAAAACCAACAGCAACAAGAAGTAAAGTAAGCAAAAGGAAGGAGAAAAGGAAAACTGGTGCAACAGAAACTTAGAAATTACCATTTCTCATTTCACAATCAACAGTTATAGACACTACCTAAATTTAAATTTTCAAATTTCAATCAAATAGATCCCAAAACAAAATCTAAAAACCACAAAAAACTAAAACCAACAGGACAAAGAAGATGAAGAAGAAAAAGAACCCGAATGAGAGCACACTGGAAAGTGGGTTTTGAGAGAAAGAGAGAGAGTAAAATGACTTGAAGAACCCAAATAGTGCTCTCTCTGATACAACAATGGCGCATGTATTCTCTCTCTAAAATCCACCATGTAAGAGAGTGTATGTTAATTCGAAGCCCTCCTAATATTATTTACGATTTGATTCATCGTTATCATCATCATCTTTGTCCTCATCATCGGATTAGTGCTTCGATATAACCGGAGCTCCAACCTCGGCTGCATATGCAGCTTTCTAAGATTCCAAGAGTTACCGGTGAGGGAGATGAATGAAAGTCCATTGATTGTGAAACCCATCTCCCTTTTCATATTGTTGTGATGGATGAGGGATTTTAGGAGAGAAAATGTTGAAGTTAGGGATTTTTAATTTTTCACCTATTTGATGTGTCTTTTTATTTTTTATATGTTGCCAACGTGTCATTTATGTCAGAGCATTTGAAATCCACACGTTATTTGTAATTTGTTTATGGCAAAAGAAGGGTTTGTTTGTGATATAAATAGTTGAGTACAAAGGCTGAGTAGTTACTCCAAGAGTTTAAGGAGTAAAATGGTAAATCGTGCTAAGTTGAAGGGGTTACTTATATATTAAGCCTTCTTTATTTAAAGTATATGTAATATATATATATATATACTTATACTAATATATACTGACATATATCCACATATATTGTTATTCTTTAGTTAAAGGATATGTAACATATACAAACATATACCGATATATACTTACATATATGTATCATATATATATCTAAAATATATGTTTGTTGTTATTTTAGTATATGAAGATATATATAGTATATGCATTCATATACCTATTATCTTTGAGAAAGAATATCAGAATGCAACTCTTATAATTTAATATTTGTAGGTATATAATAACTATAACTGCATATATTTACTATCTTTCAAAAAAGAATATTAGAATGCATATGTAATATCTTAGTATATATAGGTATATATAACATATACCTACATATACTTACTATTTTGAAGAAAGAATGTCAGTATTCAGTTGTTATAACTCATTATATTTAGGTATATACTAATTATTACTATATATATCTATTGTCTTTTAAAAAGAATGCCAATATATATCTATAAAATCTTAGTATATGAAGGTATATTTAGCATATACTTACATATATCAATTATCTTGAAGAAAGAATATCAGTATGCAGCTCTTATATCTTAATATTTGTAGGAATATGATAACTATAACTATATACATCTATTATCTTTAAAAAAAGAACGTCAGTAAATAACTGTAATATCTTAATATATGAAGGTATATCTAGCATATATCTACATATACCTATTATCTTAGAAAAATAATATCACTATGAAACTGTTATATCTTAATATATATAGGTAGATGATAACCATAACTACATATATATATTGTCTTTCAAAAAATAATGTCAGTAAACAGTTATAATATCTTAGTATATAAAGGTATATGCAACATATACCTACAAATACCTACTGTCTTGGGAAAAGAATATTATTATACAGATGTTATATCTTAGTATATATAAGTATATGCTAACTATAACTATATATATCTATTTTCTTTTAAAAAATAATATCAGTATGAAACTATAATATCTTATTATATGAATGCAAATATTGCATATACCTACATATACCTATTGTTTGGGAGAAAAAACATCAATATACAATTGTTATATATAGTATATATTTAGATTGAAGAATAAAAAAATCTCAAATCATTATAGTTCAAAACCAAAAATACAATTCAAAAACACAATTTTTTTTAAAAAAAAGAATATCATAGTAATTGGTATATACTTTTGCAACCAAACTAAAAAAAATAACTAAAACTACCGATGTCGCATAATAAAACAGACATTGTCATTGCCATCTCATTCTCTCTTTGAACAAAAATTGTTTAAAAGGTAAGAAAACTCCTTCGATTATAGAGAGCAAAAGTGGTAAATTGACTAGTGTAGTTGTCATTGGCATTCAAGCAGCTCAACGGTTCAATCCCATATGACTTTCGCCTCTGCATTCTACATATAACAAATTAATATAAACAAATATTAATTTGTTTTACTATAAATATATATAACAAATATTAATGATATGTTGTCATATGATTTTTACAGTAAGTTATTGTATATTTGACTCATCATCACTATAGTACTTTTGTCATATGTTGTCAAATGTAACAACATATATGAACTTACTGTAAAATACGACGAAAGTAAGTGAGTCAAATAGTTATTGTCAAACATATATGAACTTACTATTAGAAAGGCTTTTAGTATGTTTACAATAATTTAACTTAACTATTAGGCAACTTCTCATGACTAAATATTAATACCTACTCAACTGTTTCCATTAAAAATTATATTCTACAAAACACAACTTGGGTGTTGCTCAACTATTCTCCAATAAAAAATTTCCTAACATATAGAATGAATTATTTTTTTGATACTAGATGCATTTCACAAAAATAAAATTCATAAGGAGGCCCCAAATGCTTGGTAAAACCTTGTTTAAACTAGTAATCAGATACCATCAAATTAAAAGCTCCTTAGTAATAGCAATATTCTTTTGATGCAACAATGAGTCAAACATACACCACATACTAGTTAGTACACAAAAAAGAGCAACTTCAATCAACTAGTGTGTGAAAGCTACGATCTTTTTGGTCCTAAAGGGTGCTACGTTTAGTCATCTTAACTGTAACATAAAATTTTAGTAATCAATTGAGGCAATCTATGAACAAAGACATTTATATAGTACTTAGTATTTTGTATAAACTAGTATGCTAAAATTCTTCAAAGAAATGCCCAATGGAGTTTGACATAAATGTGGCAAAAAATGCAAACTTGTAGACAAAATTTGGTAGATATT
This sequence comes from Garcia nutans, assembly GCA_947685225.1. Classification (NCBI taxonomy): domain Eukaryota; kingdom Viridiplantae; phylum Streptophyta; class Magnoliopsida; order Malpighiales; family Euphorbiaceae; genus Garcia; species Garcia nutans. Next base: position 3,117,374 of record CANTUV010000059.1, on the reverse strand, counting down.
TGGACATAGCAAAAACAATCTTCACTTATTATTAATTTTTGCTTGTTAAGAAATACTTATAGTTGCTTCTCATTGATGAGAGCTAAGATGACAGCAACAATAAAACATTTAAAGAGGTTTTCAAAATAAATTGTTAAACAAAACTCTAACCCCATTTTTTTTTAACTTTAAAGTGAATAAATTAGTTTAAATAGGTGACAAAGAGCATTGGCTTACGCTTTTGCATAAAAAATAAGATAGAATTCTTCTTGGGATTATAGCAAAAATTTTAGGGTTTAATGCTTAACTAACAGTACTTGTATATAATTCGTTTATAACTAAGAATATGTTCAAAGAGGAAACACACTAGATCTAATGGTACATAACTCAACATGGGTTGGAGCTTGCTGGAGAGGTGAATGGCAACCTAGATTCTAAATACCCTGTTGAAAGTTGTACAAGCAAACAATTGGAAGAAATTATCAGCAATCGCAGAGTAATCTGTAAAGAACAAGATGATCAATTATAAAAAAAAAAAAAAGGAAGAACATAGAACATAAGAACAAATGTAAAAAACAAAAGAAGAAAAATGGATGAGATCAAAATGGGTTCAACAATTAAAATAATAAGACTGAACAGAAAAAAAAAAAAAAAAAAAGAGAGAGGTGAAAATGAAGAAGATGAGGATGGAAGATGCATTCAACAAATGAAAGATAACAACAAAAGGAAATGTGAAGAAAAAGAAACTAAAATCTAGCGAAAATAAAAACACCGTAAAATTGAAAAACTAAAAATAAACAGAGTTAAAATTGAAAAAGAGAAAAGTTAGTAGTGAAAAGAAAAAATAGGAGCAGTAAAAGTGAAAATAAAACTTAAAATGTAGTATATAATGTAATTTCCTCCTTTTTAATTAGAAAGGGTTTTTCTCTTGAATCCCATTATTTTTTTCGGCTCTTTACAAAACTAACTACAAAACCAAATTTTTTTTCAAATATACTATCCATACAAAAAAATTTTAAAAATACTTTAAAATTTTATAAAATTATAAAAATACCTTACATTATTATATTTTTATGATTTATATATATTATAGATATGTTATAAAATTCTTTAAAAAATATATAAAAATTGAATTAATTTCAAATATAATTTTGTAAAAAAATACTTTTGAAAGAAAATAATATAATTTCATAAAAATTTCCCAAAACAAATATTAAAAACATCATTTTGTACACATAATTTTTTATGCTTTAGATATATTATGTATGTGTAGTGTATATATTGTCTTTTAGCCTTTATATTATAAAACTTTTGTTTATTGCTTAATTATAATATGTATGTTATGGATATATATCTTATAGCCTTTATATATTGGTTAATTATAGTCTATATATTATGGATATATTATATATATATTACAGATGTCATTATTTATTTTATGTGTATTTTATATATGTCGTATATATAATTATATAAAAATAAAAAAATTTATTTATAAATAAAAGTATATATAATTAGAAAACTAAAAAACGAAAAATACAAAAAAAAAAAAAAAACTAACATTGAAAGGTCAAAAAAAAGGAGCTGCCATATTATTGAAGAAAAAACCTTCTTACTGTGTATTTGAAAAAATCAAACTTGTTTACCGTATTTTGAGTAAATTTTCCTATTTTTATCTCTTTTATTATTTTTATTATAAGTAAACTAATGATATTTGTTAAATAATATGTGGATTACTACTTATTAGATTAATTTTATCCTATTAAGATTACGATTAATGTTATCATATTCAAATTAGAATTTAATTATAATCCTTCTTCTCATCTAATTTCTACTTATATCACTATAAATATCTCGTTATAGATGATTTATTAGAGATAATTAATAATAAAGAGATTTTTCTAATTTCTCATTCTTTATATATCTTCTCTTTTATTTTATTTACAACGCGTTATCAGCACGATAGTCTCTTCAAATTATAATGATAAAATGAGAAAGATTTAATTTTTCTAATTTGTAAGAAAAAATTTATATCTTTCAAATTAAGGCACATTTCTGCATATTTAATTTATATGATTTAATATGATTGATCTTGGTTTAATTGAAGTTTATGATTTTTTTTTAATAAATAATATCAAATCTCTTCATGTTGAATCATTAAGAAAAAAGAAAAAAATATTATGAATTTTTTTTGTTTAATATATATATATATATATTGTATAAAGAGTTGTTCTGTTACAATAGATAATACATATTTCATTAATATATGTACAAGGATATATGTATTGTTGTTCTATTAATTGCCAGCTTTAAGTATTATATATACGTGGAAACAATTGACATTTGTACATATTTTTTACTTGGATTCATGAATATGATGTAATTTTTTTATTTTTTATTCCCGTTAACCAATGAATTTAAACTTGAATTTCAGATGTATATATATATATGCATTTCGTGGTTCTTGATTCAAGTTCTTAATAAAACTTGAATTTATTATCCTTGATATTTTCTGATGAAATTATATATTATGGGTACTTAATAATGAGATTCACATTGATATTGTGAATTTTAGAAATACTATAAAAAGAAAATCAAGCATTCTCGCAAGATCGCTTAGAAGTAATAATTTTTCTTTTGATTACTCAAATGAGAAATTAAAAATTAATTATCTCATTATTAATTATTACAGTCTTTTTGATGAATATTAATTTTTTTATGCCTCAAATATGCTCCTGCAGTAGCTATATTGATAGCAACGAATTACAAAATATTTTGAACTAATTTTTTCTATTTGTCTGTAGCTAAATAAAATTTTTAGCTTTTGATGAAAAATAATCAAACTCGTCCAACTATTTTGACATTATTCCCTAAAGTGAATGTGATATATTTTTAATATCATGAATGAGATCTTGATAAAAAAGTTATAATAAAAAAAATTTCCTACCAATTTTAAAATCAAAATGCTAAAAAGATATATATTGGCACAATTTTTATAATTCTTCATGATTAGAAAATATTTGTTATAGTTAACATTAACAGAAATTAATGTTAACATAATATATAGTTCTACAAATATAGTTGAAGACTCCAGAAGAGTCCACCTTATATTCTGAAATTGAGCAAAATAATATTCCAATGAGGCATTGTATTCAAATGGATCCTGAAGAAATCTATTAAGTTTTAAAGAATACGTCGCAATGAATATTCTATTGAAATAAAGTGAAAAAGATATTGAATTTTTATGTGTTAATTCTATGAATTTGAACCAGAAGTTCATATTTAAGAAATTTTAAATTTCTTAAATAAATTGTACTTTATAACAAATAAATATGGCTGAATTACACTATATGCACCGGATATTTCTTAACTAAATCAAAATTTTTATCATTTAGCATGATCATTTTGGTCATACATTTTCAAATATAATGTAACATATTATTGAGAATACAAATGGACATCCACTAAAAAAATTAGAAAATAATTTTGCTTGATGATTACATTTGTACTTCTTGTATTCAAGGTAAATTAATTATGAGACCTTCACCAACTAAATTATATTTAGAGTCTCCTGAATTTCTATAAAAATACATGACGATATTTGTGATCATATCTATCAATCTTGTAGACCATTTAGATACTTTATGATTTTAATTAATTCTTCAACTAGATGACCATATGTTTGTCTATCGTCAACTCCTAATATTGCTTTTGTTAAATTTCTTACTCAAATTATAAAGTTAAGGTCAATGATTCTTGATTATCATATCAAGACAATTTTTATAGATACTGTATATGAGTTCACTTGAAAAGTATTTTATAATTATATTATCATTGAACATTTTATTGCATATGTTCATACTCGATATGGTTTAGTTGAATAATTATTAAAATTTTACAATTAATTATTATTCTTATACTTATGAAATCAAAACTTTTAATATATGCTTGGATACATATTATTATTTATATTGCACCTTTAATTTGTATTTGATTATCTGCATATCACAAATTTTTTATTTTGCAACTTGTGTTTATCTGAATTAATATGTCTTATTTAGAGTTTGCGATATTAAATTTTTTTTGCAGTGTATATATTCTTATTGCATCCCCTTAAAGAAATAAAATAAATTATCAATATTATTTTGATATCCATATAGGTTTTGATTATCTACATTAGATATTATAGACCTTTACCGATAAATTTTCTAGAGCAAGATTTTTAGTGAGCTGGTTTCACTCCATTAGGGAAAGATAAAAGTAAAGCGTCAAAAGTACAATAGATTTGTTGGAATACACAAACTTTATCCAATCTTGATACATGCACAAATCAATGTGAACTGAAAGTTCAAAAACTAATTCGTTTGTATTATGTTGCAAATCAGTTACCAGATATATTTACAAATACTCAGTAGGTGTTCAAATCACATATTTCAGCTGCTAATACTATTGCTCGATTGATTGTCCCTATGGGACATCTTATTAGTGTAATAGCTTATGGATATAATATACGTCAGAAGCGTAGTAAACTACTTAGTTCAAAATATTAATTTTTGAGATAAGAGAAAATGAATAATTTCAAAACGATACTCCTAAAGAGGTCAAAAACAACATAAGTCAATAACTATATATTTCTAGAAAAGTAATCCAGAAGTGGTTCCGGTACCGAAAAATTACGAGATCTCATTAAAATCTAGAAATATATAAAAAAAGAGATGAAATTATTATTGATAATATGTTTGCATATGTTGCTATTGAAATTATCAAAATATACTTGAGTCTAAAAATATTTAAAATTATCGACATCGAAGTAATTGGCCAAAATAGAAAGTAATCAATGTCGAGTTGGATTCATTTGCCAAACATATAATATTTGGACCAGCAGTCCAGACATCAGAAGATTTCATACCCATGGGTATTGTATGTAAAAGAAAAAAAATCATATGAGATTGTGAAAAAAATACATTTTCTCTATTATGAATGTAATTACTCTTAAACTTAATTTTACAGCCCCTGAAGGGCTCGACATTATATTATAATATACTATAATAGTTTGCTCATACAACACTTAAGAGAAATGAGTTAAATGAAATTAAGATATATAATGCACAACTTGTGGTATAAGAATTCTCACAAAGTTTTTGTATAGATTATGATAAGATATATTCTCCTATCATGGATGTTATTATCTTTAGATTTTTTTATCAGTTTGATAGCCTTTGAAAGGCTTGACATATATTTGATGGATGTTGTGATAGTTTACTTATATAGTTCATTAGATAATGACATATATAAATCCCTGAAGAGTTCAAGATGCCTGAAGTATCAAGACGTCTAGAGCATATAATATCTTGATAAATATACTATATAGAGTTTAAAAATTATGATATAAGCTAGGTGAATGTGGTATAGTCACCTATTTGAATGCTTAGAGAAAATGGATATGAAAATAATTTTATTTGCCCATGTATTTTTATCTGAAAGATAAATATGAAATTTATCATAGTTACAGTTTATGTTAATGATTTAAATATAGTGAGAACTCCAGAAGAGATCTTAATTACTACAAACTATTAGCAAGAAAATTTAAAATGAAAGATATTGAAAAAATAAAATTTTATCTTGGATTTCAAGTCGAGTATCTGTCAAATAAAATTCTTCTCCATCAATCATCATATATTGAAAAAATTTTAAAATAATTTTATATGAATAAATCTTATCCATTAAGCACTCCAATGGTTGTTCGTTCTCTTGATGTAAAAAGAGATTATTTTCGTCCTCAATGAGATAATGAAGAGATTTTTGGTCTTGAAGTACCATATCTCAATACAATAGGGGTACTTTTATATCATGCTAACAATACAAAATCGAATATTATTTTTGCAGTTAACTTACTTATAAGGTTTAGTTCAACACTAACCTTTGAAATATAGTGAAATATGTTCTGCGCTACCTACGTGGCACATCTAATATGAGTTTATTTTTTTCAAAAGGAATAAAATCTGAATTGGCAGAATATGCTGATGCTGAATATCTTTCTGATTCTCATAAAGCTCGATTCCAAATAGGTTATATCTTCACATGTAATAATACTGCTATTTCATGACGATCTTTAAAGCAAACAATCACTGCTATTTCATTAAATCATTCAGAGTTATTAGATATTCATGAAGCTAGTCGTGAATGTGTATGGTTGAGAAGGTTAATTGAACATATTAGAAGAACATGTGGATTACCTATAGAAAATAATCAACCAACAATATTACATAAAGATAATGCAGCATGTATTGTACAAATCAAAGAAGGCTACATAAAAGGTCATAGAACTAAACATATATCACCAAATTTTTTTTATACTCATGAGCTCATGAAGGAAGAAAAATTAGATATTTGTAAAGTTCTTTCAAGTGATAATCAAACAGATTTATTTACAAAGGTATTACCAAAATCAATTTTCAAAAAATATGTACATAATATTGGTATGCATTCAGCTAAAAATATGTCTCAGTCAGTTGTATTTTTGAGGGGAAGTTACCTATAAATATTATACTCTTTTTTCTTCGCTAATTTTTTATCCCACTGGATTTTTCTTAGCAAGGTTCTAACGAGGTATATTCATAAGGATAGTCATTCAAGGAAAAATGTTAAATAATATATGGATGACTACTTACTAGATTAATTTTATCCTATTAAGATTATGATTAATGTTATCCTATTCAAATTAGAATTTAATTGTAATCTTTTTTCTCATATAATTTCTATCTATACCACTATAAATATCTTATTATAGATAGTTCATTAGAGACAATTGATAATAAAGAGATTTCTCTAATTTCTCATTCTCTATATATCTTCTCTCTTCTTTTATTTACCACAATATTAATTTTTTTACTTGAAATTATATCGAACTAAAAATGGCAGTGTATTGATTTATTAGTAAATACAAATGGTGAGCTTAGTGATTGAGATTTAAGTCTTTGTATGAACTTTTTAAAATATATAATTATTTCAGTATTTGGATAATTTTTTACCTATTATTGAAATCTTGATTTGCAATTCTCCTCTATTTTGATTTGTGTTTAAAATATTATTTTCGATATTTAATAATTTAAAATTTTTCATTTTATCAATTAAAAATTTGTATATGATATTATTTTTTTAAAATTGTAAATTTATTTCTCAAAAACAAAATAAAGTGTAGAAATATAAGAGAAAAAGATCAACTATAAGTTTTTATCATCTTATTTTTTCTTATAACATATGATTCAAATTCAAACTAATATTATAAAAAATCACATTAAAAAATATGTAACAAAACTCCCTGAGATACCCATATAAATATGAAATATTATATAGGTTTTTGCCAGCATAATAAAAGTAGGAACATAGAAAGATAAATTAGAAAAGCCAATACTTTTAGACGTTAAGAAACTGTTTAAAAAAATCCAGAGAGAAATATAATAAATTTTGAAAAGTTTAAGCAAGGCTAATTTAATTTTGGGTGTGGATATTTGTACCATCAGAATTACTAAATACATCATCATATTTTTTTATGGCTAAAATACCCTTATATAAAAATACATTAAAGGATAATTTTTTTTCATAATTATCAAAATGCCATAGACAATTACTAAATACACACCACTTTCTTTTAACCCATCACTTTTATTTTTTCAAATATTCTTCTTCTAACTATTTTCAACAACCCGTAACTTTAAAATCCTTAACACTTTATTCTTTTTATTTAGTGTTTTTATCATTTTTTTTCACAATTTTGAAAATAATGACAAGCTCCAACACTAATTCAAATACAAAATATGAGTTTAAGGTATGCAGTCAGATTAGTCAATATTTATATATTTCGATACAACAAAAAGATATTATTTGTGACAAGTAATTTTGTTGGTTGGTTAATTAGTCACATTTTATTCGTGACATGAGTTAGATTGATATTAGTTTGGATACAACAAAATAATTCTATTAGATCTAATGTACTTTTTCAATCTAATAAGTACCTTGTGTCAGAATTAAGAAGTGAAATTTGGATGACTGCTAACCATAGTTCACTGGCCGACCATATGTAATATGAATGGCTATTTTGGATGACAATATATAATTTGTTTGTCCATTTTGGCCGACCAAGTGAAATTTGTTTGGCCATACTATCTGTCCAAATAAATATTAGTTGGTCATTACGGCCAACCATATTATATTTGGTTGTTTGTTTCAGCCAATCAAATACTTATGTAATTTTATATTATGAGATATAATTTTATATATTTGAAGGATAATTTTATTTACGTTACGTATAGAATGATGATAAAATAGTGGTTGTTGATTATACCTATAATTTTACCGCAAATGAGGTAATATGAATATAGTCATTATTATGTTACTATGATAAGTTATTTATGTCTTCATATATATCTAATATTGCCTAATAATATGTCATTTTTGTTATATATATTCAAGGATAAAAATTCTTTGATATCGTGGGTTCATTCTACAACGAAATAACTTAGTTTTACGGTAGTAATAAAACATTCAACATCATTTGAGTCAAGAAAAATTACAAAAGTAACACTAGCTTGTGAAAGAAGTGGAAAATATGAAAAATATGTTAAGTCAAATTGTGATGAGAATGTAAAAAGAAGAGCAGCGAGGATAAAAAAAATGTGATTGTCCATTCACCTTCGTTGGGAAACAACTGACATATGGTGATGATTAGGTGTTAATGGTGAAATACGGGATACATAATCACTCAAATGCACGATACATGGAGGACCATTCTTTTGTTGGTCGTTTACAACAAGAAGAAGAAATCTTGTTGTTGATATGTCACAATCAAATGTTAGACCAAAAGATATATTAACAACATTGAAACAACGAGATCCCAATAACTCCTCTACCATTCGAATAATATACAATGTTATAGCAAAACACCGGGTTAAGGAAAGAGCGAGACATACTTAGATTCAACAGTTGTTTAGAAAATGTGCAGTATGATTATATTGAATGGCATAGAAGTGACTCAAACTCTAAAATATTACAAGATTTGCTTTTTACACATCCAATGAGTACAAAATTACTATAAACTTTTTCGGATGTTCTGATTAAGGATTGCACATACAAGACAAATCATTATCATCTTCCATTACTCGAGATTGTTGGTATTACATCTACTGACAAGATAAAATTATATATTATTTGCTGTCCAGTGGCTTTAGTTGGCTATATTGGCAGAATATTTCTAATTAGTCGGCCATAATGGTCACCTAAATGGATTTAGGTGGCCACAGTGGTCGACTAAATGGATTTAGTTGGCTAACTAAATCCATTTAGAGGGCCATTGTGGCCACCTAAATCCAGTGGTTGACTAAATGGAAATATTCAGTACTGGTTTGCCGAATATTACGAGCGCCATTTTTTCCTATTTTCTTCCAATTCAACAACTAACCAATAGTTTTTTTTTTTTTTTGCATATACATATCTAAAATTTCAATTTATATACAAATATTTATCATCAAACTACAAATCTAGCCAATATATACGTATACATAACAAAATTAATAAAAAAAATAAAATCTATAAAATTTAAATAACCGTTTATATATATATATATATTAAATTTGCACCAATCATTTGCAAGCAAATAAGAGTTTAGACTCCTTGTTTTATATATATAAATTACATATATGGAGAAAGACCTTTTACAAAACTAACTACAGAATTAAAAGTTTTTTTAAAAATACCGTTGATATAATTTTTTTTAAAATATCTAAAAATTTTATAAAATTATAAAAATACCTCACATTCTCATATTTTTACAATTTATACATGTTATAGATATGTTATGTATATGTTATAAAATTCTTCAAAAATAAATATAAAAATTAAGTGTGTTTCCAATATTACTTTGTAAATAATACATTTAAGAGAAAATAACATAATTTTTAAAAAAAAATTTTTTTTAAAAATTTTAAAAATATCATTTCGTAATATAATTTTACATGCATTAGATATGTTACGTATATGTTATAGATATGTCATGTATATGTTGTATATATATTGTGTTATATATATATATTGTAAAACCTTTATATATTACTTAATTATAGTATATTTATAATAAATATGTCTTCTAACATTTATATATTAATTAATTATAGTGTATATATTGTGGATATATTACAAATATGTTGTAGATATGTTACAGTTATGTTATTGTTTATTTTATGTGTATTGTGAATATGTTGCACATATGTTATGTATATGTTTATTTTTTTTATGTGTATAATGAGAATATAAAAATAAAAAAAAATTATTTGTGAATAAGAAAATAAAAAAATATATTAAAAAATAAAAAAAATAAAAAAAATAAAAAAAATAAAAAAAAGATGTTAAAGTAAAGAAAGGAAAAAGGCACATCATAATTTTGAAAAAAAAAAAAAAAACAACCACCGTATACTTGTAAACTCAAAGTGTGTGTGCACAATAATCAGTGTAAAATTTTCTAAGGAGAAAGAAAATATTTAGAAGATTTGAATACATAATTTAAATGAAAGTGATATACTCTTATAGTTATATCAGACTGATTTAGTTTAGGCTCCTAATAAGAAGGAAGCACGAAAATCTAACTGATTAATAAAAGATAGCACCAGACATATTCACATTTATTATGCTTGGATGATATGGGACATATCATACATCATCTACTGATTTTCTTCTTCTTCTTCTTTTTTCTGATGTGAACTTTTCAATATTTATAATGATAAAAAAGGGAACGAAATCAGGTGATCAGATTGAAGGGCAAGTTTCTTAAAATTAATATTTATATTCATACATTTGCAGCATATTTTAAAAATACATTACATTAATGGTCCCCCTTCAAACTTTAAAATTTTTAGTTCAATATATATATTTTTAAAATTTATACATTTAGTCCTTCAAAATTTTTGGAATTGTGTTTATTACATATATTATTTCATTATTTTTTCTTTGATATGTTTCCAACTTTTTTGTAAAATTTTATTTGTTGCCCTTATATTATATATATAAGTAAATATTTTACATTATAATTATAATACTAAAAATTTTAAATTTTTTATGTTAGCCTTTCAAATTTTCTTTTATTTTATGTATATGTATCCACTACGAGCACCAAGTTAACAAACATACACGTGCATTGAAGTCCCTCATTTCAAAAAAATCACTTGTTAAAGCACGGCTATTAATGCATTAAATAGACAGTTCAAAAAAAATATTAATGCCTTAAATATATATATATATATATTTTATTAAAAAAGCTCGACCCTCGGAAATACGTTTTTAAAGATCAAATCTCTGTCCTTCCGTAGGAGTAATAATAGGTGGTCCGCTGGGCTAATCCCAACAAATTAAATATATATATATATATATATATATATATTATCAACCAAGAATATTATTGCTTAGGAATTGAAGCACAACAATACGAAGAATGTGGTGAAAATGACTATACACAATTACTATCTTTTTCCACTTTCCTCTTCTACTACTAATTAGTTAATTATAATTGCACCAAAAAAATAATTAGTTAATTATAAACTTCTGATTGATAGTATATCTCTGATTAACGGATAATAATATTTTTTCTCTATTTTTAATTTTTTTTGCAGTAAAAGATCTTTTAAATCCTTTTGATTTTTCATTTATAATTATTTATAATCTCGAACTTAATTATTTTAGTTTTTCTTATTTAAATTTAACTATTAGCCCAGCTTACTAATTGGTTCTTAATTATCATTTGCTCAAGATTCAGAAAATGACCATTCTTAATTAATATTTCATTAATTAATAAATATTAAATATTAAATTTTGATGGAAGTTTAAATTTATAACTCTAATTATACTTAAAAATAATTCAATATTATTTTTTTTGATAAAAAAATTCATTGGTAATTTAATATTCAATCAACTTTAATTTATATATACATATATATATTATTTAAACTTTTGTAATTATGTTTCTACTTGATTGATACTAATTGAGTTCTTAAAATTTCATTCAAATATACCAGAGGTCATTAGTTTAAGAAAAACATAAGATGATATATGCAGTTATTTTTATTTTTACAGAATATTTTTTTTAGATAAATAAAAATGTATGACATGTGTTAATGAATATTTGTTTGTGGAGATATGATGTGATAGAATATATTTATAGTGCGTTTGGTTGAATTTTAAAAAAATTGACTATATAATTATATTTGACTAACAATATTATATTTATTTGCTAATAATATATATAAAATAAGATATTGGGTACATTAAACTTTACTAATTAGTTAATAAAATATTTTATTTAAGAAAAATAGAAAAAGTATTTTTCTGAAAAAGTACAGTGGTAAAATCAGGACTGAAATAAAGGAGGATAAAATTTTTAAGTGAAAAAAAATTACGGACAAATTTATATTCAAATTTATTTTTATACCAAAAAACTAATGCAAATATTTGGTATTAATATTTATATTCAATTTTATTTTTATAATAATTAAATATTAAAATTAAAATTTTTATTATTTTTATTTCAATATTTAAATTTTACTTTCAAAAATTACAAAATATATATTATTTTTAAATAATATTTATATATTTTTTGAGATATTTTAAAGAAAATATTTAAACAAATTTTTTAAATAAATTTATGAGTATATCTTTTATAAAATAATTAACTTAATCACAAAACTCAATTCATCGTTAACTTACAAAATAATTAGCCTAAATTCTCAATTCATATTATAATCAAATTCTAAAATAATTAATCTAATCATTCAAACCCAAATTTTAATTCATAATTAAATTTTAAAATAATTAACATAATAATTAAAATAATAAACTAAAAGTTATAAATTAAACAATAATTATAAAAAATTATAATACTAAATAACATTATCAAAATAATAAATTAAATTTTAATTTTAAATTTTAAAATAATTATATTTAAAAATTAATTTTAAAGAAAAATAAATATGCATACACACAAAAATATATACAAATACTATATATTATATAAATATATATTATATTATAAATTAATTTTATATTGTATAAATATAAGTGTTATTAGTTTTATGTATATATAACTATACATATTTTTTTGAATCAAAGATATATATATATATATATATGTATGTATATTTATATAGGAACTTGTCTCTCTTGATTCTGTTCCTAAAAAATTAAATTAAAAAATCTATATATCAAAAAATAATCATACACTTAATTTAAAATATGATAAATCAAAAAAGAAATATTACAATGATAATTTAGGTACTGCTTAAATTTTTTTTGTAAAGCTGAGTTTTAACCGAATAAGCTAATATTTTTTAATTTATTTTCTCAGTATTTTATTATATTTTTTAAATATGATAATATAATATTTTATAGTAAAATACAATCATTATAATATATTTTTTAAAAATATATTCTTAGCAATTAATTTTTTAGTAATTTATTAAATATACTATTAAAATATAACTTTTTTTTACTTAAATAGAACTGGATATAGAAAGATTAGCAACTATATAACAAAGAAAATGAGGAAGAGGAAGCCAAAGTGAGAAAAAATATATAATAATAATTCTTATAATTTTATAAAAATGCCCAGAAATATAAGAAATAAATAATTGTTGATTCAATAAAATTTGAAAACTTGAAAAGAAAAAAAGAGAAAATTTTATGTGAAATATTATTGATTCTATCCTAATACACCAAATGAGAAAATTTATTAAAAATATAATAAGCTGTTAAAAAGAAAATAAATAAATATATATATTAAAATAAAATATTTGATAAATAGATAAAATGTCATAAACGTCACATTGATTTGATACTCTAACTACAAAATAAATAAAAAATAAAATCTGTCAAAAATTATCTTGAATAAAAAATATTTTTTAAAAACACCTAAATATTAGAATTTGCCAAGAAACAATTAACATCATAGTAAAATAGTGAATTTGATTCATTCGCAGGTGTACAATTGAGCTAAATCCAAAAAAATACTTAAATTCTAACTTTAGCTTTAAGCTCATATTATAAAATTGTCACCATATTGCTTTATGAATATTAAATTTTCTTTGATATATGTGTATAAATTTTTTAAAATTAATAATTGAGTTATTTAATTTTTTAAAATATAAATTGAGTGTTGAAATTGAAAAAATTATGTATAATTTATTTATTTTAGTAAGTTATAAATTAATTATAAATAAATATCATATTACTTTTTATTGATATGTATAATTTAATAAAATAATTTTTAATTTATAATTGGCTAAAATAATTAAATTATATATAATTTTTTAGTCTTAATATTAAATTAATATTTTTAAAAATTAAACAATTTGAATCATTAAATTTTAGAAAGTTAATATATAAACAGTATAATTATATCCTATTTTTTTACTTTATGCTTCACATAAAAAATATTTAATCTTTCAAAAAATAATATAATAAATAAATATATATCCGACATTTTTTTTGAACTTCTAAATATATATTCAACTTAAATAATAAAAAAATATCATTAAATATGATAAAAAAAAAAAAGTAAAGTTACATTTCTGATGGATGTGTCTGAGTCAACTCTAAAATGGATAGGATTTCACTTATATTATATACAAGCATTGTCTTACCGAATAATTTTCAAGAAAAATAGTTAGATTCAAATTAATTTTCAAAATAAAAAAAAAATCTAAGGAATTAGACAAGAGATAAAGAAGTGAAGCATCTAACTGAAATTCATATTTACAGTATACATACACTTAAAAAGTTTGAGATTGGACTTCCACGTTATTCTGGTCCCATGCTTAATGATTGAACCCTTTCTTTCTCTCTCTCTATTTTTTTTTTAAATTAAATGAATTAAACATTTTGTATCGCTTATATGTATTTATCAAAATTATATATATTTTTTGTTCAGACGAGGATAAGGATACAGATCAACATGAATGACATGTATATATTGGAATATTATCTTATAGTTGTTGATTTTAACAATGAAATTTGATTAAAAAAAATATATGTATTTAAAAAATATATTAATTAACAGATTATAATAAGAATTATTATAATTTTATTATAAAATATATTTAAATATTATTTAATTTTTTATTAAAATAAAAAATATATCTTCTGAGTTCTTATGTAGCAAGTCTTTGCATAATCAATATCATTATAGGATAAATATTAAAGAGATAAAGACAGACTTTTAATGAATGGGATAAAATAAAAATTTTATAGAAAAGTGATTTATAGTGAATTTATTATTTTAATTTTTTATAAAAATTAAAGGATAAAGGAGTATTTTAAAAATTTGAAGGGAATAATTAAATATTTTAAAATTTTTAATAATATATATATATATATAATTTTAAAACAGAAAGGGAATAGCTGTTCTCTTTTTATACGAGTGTCTTTGCTCCTATCATTGTTCATTGCATTAAAAACAACTTAGAATAAGCTATATATCTTTGTAATTGTAAGAATCAAATGAATTCTGTTATAATTATGGATTGTCGGCAAAGGAAGTTAAAAAAAAACAATACAAAATTCAGTAAAAAGAACATGGCTTGACAATAATATATAAACACAAATTTTTTGTTTGAATTGTATTAGCTTAATGTTTGTAGATAAGTATTTTTTTTTAGGAAAACACCCATTTTGGGCGGTGTAAGTAGCGTGGATAAAAGAATATAGACACGCATATGACATGAATTTATGGATCATTTTTACTTATTTATTTTACTAAATTTTTTTTAATATAAAATTTAGTTCACATTTAAATTTTTAATAAAAAATATTTATTTCAAAGTGAGTTCAAATAAATTTTAAGATAATAATTGGATAAAAATTTTACAAAGAATCAATACAGATGCCAAACTAAATCTTTTCCCAATATAGAAAAACAATATATAGAGTTTTGCCATTATGTTTTGAATTTTCTACTTTGCGATGGATTTGCGACGGAAGGACAAGCCAGAGGAATTTTGAGAAATTGGTCGCAAATCCGTTGTAAATTCGTCGCAGATCTGCGACGAAAATAATTCCGTCGCAAATAATCGTCGCAAAAGTTGGCGCGAGAGAGAAAACACTAAAAATCCAATTTGCAACGGAGATCTGCTACCGTCTATTGCCGTCGCAAATTCCACTATAAAAATATTCGGAATTTTATGACGAAAATCTGCGACGGACATGTTTCCGTCGCAAATTTGCTACGGATCTGCAACGGATTTGCGACGGAAGGACAAGTCAGAGGAATTTTGAGAAATTGGTCTCAAATCCGTTGCAGATCTGCGACGAAAATAATTCCGTCGCAAATAATCGTCGCAAAAGTTGGCGCAGAAACTTGGCGCGAGAGAGAAAACAATAAAAAAATCAATTTGCAACGGAGATCTGCTACCGTCTATTGCCTTCGCAAATTTCACTATAAAAATATTCGGCATTTGCGACGAAAATCTGCGACGGACATGTTTCCGTCGCAAATTTGCTATGGATCTGTGACGGATTTGCGACGGAATGACAAATCAGAGGAATTTTGAGAAATTGGTCGCAAATCCGTTGCAAATCCGTCGCAGATCAGCGACGAAAATAATTCCGTCGCAAATAATCGTCGCAAAAGTTGACATCAAATATAATATGATTATTTACTATACATACAAATTTATATTTTCAATAAAAATAAATAATTTTTTTTTAAATTTTTATGAAATGAGAAACAAGTATATTGATTTAAGTGTGCGGAAATAATTTGTCTTTTTATTCTGAGAAAAAAAAAAGTCTTGTGTGATTGAGAGAGTACAAGATTTTCCTGGGCACTTATGTACTCAATCTAGGTCTGGATTTTGGCGCCAAAAGTTTGCAGAGAAAAAATTTTTAAAGCATGCCTCCCAAAGCTTTCAAATTTTTTGGCACTAAAACAAAAATGTCATGAGCATAGTTATGGCACACCCCGAGGAGTAAATGGAAGAGGAGAAATGAAAATGAATTCGAAACATAATCAAATTAGGGCTTTGGGTCAGCGCTCTATTTCCTCCTCGTTCATCTCTGGATCTTCAAATATGTAAGCAAGTGAACCCTAATTTCCCATTTTCCTTGTAATCCATATTGGATTTTTTTTTTAATTTTATAAATATTTATGGATTAATTGACACTTAAAAAAAATTGAATTTTTCTCGGTTATTTTTGTTTACGAATTAGTGGAAAGGGTGATACACAAAAGAAGGGTTTAAACAAGGATTCAAGGATTTCATTATCTGATTTTCTTGAGCAGAAGCTGCATACGAATCCTGTGCCGCAGAAAATAGTTAAGGTATCATTTCCTTTTGCGATTTTTCGTTTGTTTGAAAAGAAATTAGACGAAATATGGAATAAAATGAGACTTGAAAGTCGTTTTGCATCGTTAATATATTTCTAATTTGGTGAATCAAACATAGTTGTGGTATTAGGTCGATTTCAGTGGAGGTTTTAATTTGCAACATAAACAAAAATAATTTAATTTGAAATGTTCGTATTCTGCTCTTATTGGAAGTGGAATTTAATTTATAATTTGGGTTTTTTGAGGATAAGGGATTAATCTTGAGTTTTAATAACAGGGGAAATCGAGGCCTTTTAGGTCACCATTGGATACTAGAAATGATGATGGATCTACTGATCACGGGATTGGGATAAAAGAAGAAGAGAAAGAAACAAATTCTGTTATTAATCAAGTGGTTCATTAGCAACAAAAATCCAAGACCTCTTTATAATCACTGTAAGTGAATTTCTTCAGTAGGAAGCTGTGAAATGCTTTCTATTTCTTTTCATTATGTGGAATCTCGATTATTTTCTATTAATGTTCCTGAAGTACGCTCTTTTTCATTTTTGTAATAGAACATTGTGCTTTTGCGACGGAAACCGTTAATATATATCTATATAAATATATATTATGTGTTGAACGAATTCGTTTGGAAAATATGGAATTAAGGTTGTCTAAGGCATTATGCTTGTACAAATGTGAATGAGCTGTATGTGTGCTGTTGCTTTTGATGTTGTGCGTGAAATATTCTAATATATTTTTAGATAATTAAAATGAACTTGTTAACCTTTACAAGTGAATCTTAAATCATCAGAAGTATCATAAAAAAAATTTAAATAACAGATTTCTTTTGCAGTTTTTTTGTGTTTTCTTATTATGGCCACATCATTTTTTGGACTCTTAGTTTTGTTTTTGGAGTAGCTGAATAGCTGTTCTATATCTTGATCTTGAATCTGTCACTAATCGTGGTCGCTGCAGCTAAAAGCTACTCTCGCTTTCTCTCTTGAACTCGTATACCTGCCAACAATATCACATACATGCCCTAATTTGGGGGAAAAAATAGGACTAGATGATCAGGACTATTGGCTGAGGCTTTTTTTAATCAAGATTTTAAACAGTTTCATTGGGTTGAATATCAGTCACTTTGTTGTTTTCACAAAGAGTAGCTTGGTTATGTAAGGTATATTGCTCTTAAAGCCACTAGAGTCTGCTGTGTTCAGATAAAGGTTGAGAGTTTAAAATATTATTTATCAGCAGCTGGAATTTAGCTTGCAAATTTTAGATGCTTTAAAATCTCACACTGGATACTTGTGTTTTTCCTATTATATACTAATTGAGTTTTGTTGGGATAACTAAAAGTAAAAACTTTGTTTCATGACTAGACAAAGAATCAATTAAATTTCTGATATGATTGCTACTTGATGACATTCCTATTTTTGCTCTTTGTTCTTCAGTTTTAGGAATTTGCTAAGCAGTACTACAATCCAAGAACCTACATTTGATAGGATAATAGTAGTTTACAGGTACTGTTTTCTTTTTCATTATTTTTGATTTACTGCTTTGTAAATGATGTTTTACAGGTGCTGTTTTCTTTTTCATTATTTTTGAATTACTGATTTGTAAATGTTGTTCTTATGAACAATGCTTGTATTTTTGTGGCAATTTTTACACAAGATCATATTGTATTGATTGTTGAACTTTATTAATGAGATGCATGTACTCCACAGTAATTTGTGAAGGAATTAGTCCCTTCACATATGGAAGTTGAGGGCTCTCTTAGTCTGGTTTATTTCATATTAGATAAGAGGCTCATGAGCTACGGGATTCTTTTATTATTTCTTTTATGGGGTGGGTGCACCTGTGATCTGAATTACTTCATACTGAAATTAATTCTAAATGGACCAAATCATAATAATTAATTAACTAACACAGATAAATGGCAAAATTTCCAGGCGAGCAAGTACCAAATCAAAAACAGAACGAGGAATATTTGTGAAGCATTTCAAAAACATTCCAATGGCTGATATGGAAATAGTTCTTGTATGATTTTGATCGCCTCTCTTTATGTATCTCCGTAATCTTTGTACCCACTTACAACCTAGTATCGATACTTCTATGCCTTGACAGCCTGAAAAGAAAAATCCTGGGTTAACTCCGATGGACTGGGTCAAATTCCTGGGTTCTGCTGTAGTTGGGCTGGTAAGTTAGTTTGTGTGAAATTATGATGCTGTTCTCTTGCACTTCATTCATCTTGTTAAAAAGAAATTAGTTGTCCTTTGTTTGCTGGTGGCTGTGATTAGTTCAATTGAAATGCCTAAGGCTGATTTTTGGGTCATTTTTGCTGTCCTTTCCACAGTGGTTGGTTACATTGCTAAGACATTTCACGTTAAGTCTCTCGCCTTCCCTCTATCCATCTCTATCTATGTGCATACACACATTTTCTTCCTTTACAATTCTACATGTAGCTACCTACCTTATAGGTCTGAATGATTGCTTTTTATATATATACTATTGGATTTCAATTAAATAACAGATTTCTTTTGCAGTTTTTTGTGTTTTCAATATTTTCTCCATGCCCTGATTTTAGAGTCTCAATTAGTTGATCTGATTTTTTACTGCCTTGAACTAGTATGTTTTATTACCTCTGTTAGCCTATGGAATCTCCGTTGTATCATATTAGGAGTAAATGTTCAATTAACTAAATCTAATTGAATTTAAATATTGAAGTTCAGTTTTTTTAATTGTTAATAAATATAATTTGTACATTAGCAAATTATTTTTTTCGTAAATGTTAATTATAGTTTTTATGTGTTGATTACTTGTATCATTAACAAAATGATCAATAAATTAACAAAATATGGCTTCTTGCGGTTCAAATTAAAGTTGCAAGTTGTTCAATTAATTGCATTTCTATTCACCTTATATTGCCCACCAGTTGAAAATGACAACATATTGTTTGTATTGTTGAATTTGCTTCTGCCAATTCAGTATTAGTGGTTTCGTGGTTGCTCTTTTCCTTTGTTTTGTTCGAGCTTATGCTCAGTTAAAATAAAAGTGAAAATAGTAATTTAATTTTTTTAATTGAGCTAATCATGTATGGAATGCATGGAAGTTGAGCTAATAATGTAAAAGAGGCAGACAAGTCATTGAGGAGCAAAAGCTGCACCAAGGTAATTTTAGTTAATTTATGTAAATTAGCTCAACTTTCTTATTCTTTTTATAAAAAATCATCATTTAAATAATCAAATATTGTTAGAATACCTATTGATTATCACTAATTATTATCTTTTAAGACTTTTAGTTGTTGCATTGAGCTATTCGAGTAGCAATTAGTTCGTATGTGATGAGAAGCATAAACAAAATTATTGATATGTTCTAATAAAATAAAATTTTTATTTCTTCTGGTTGCAGGCAACGGCGCCAGCGGTTCAGACAATAGTTGATGTGAATGAATTAGCAAAGTCAATGCAAAGAGAGCTGGAAAACCTGCACCCGACGACAAACAGCTTGTGTATATACAAAATTCCTGAGTAGCTACACGAGTTGAATTAAAAAGCCTACACACCACGGTTAGTATTACTTTGTTAACGTGTATCATATTATTCTTTTCATTTACTCTTTTTAATATTATTTGCAGGTTAATAATGGTGATGCAAGTCATGATTCAGTGGAAAATGATAATTGAAGATCTATATTGTTATTTTCAAGATAGATTATTTATAGTAGTGTTCTTAACACTTGTATAGTTAAATTGTAAAATATTTTATTCTATTGAAGATTAATAAAAGAATTATTTTTATCAATGTAATTAGTGTTTTTTTAAATTGTGTTTAAATGTTCCAAATGTATTTATAAAGTTCTCATAAAATTAATTAATAATATAAATAGTTCCAATAAAAATCAATATTAAATTACTACGGATTTGCTACGAATCTGCGACAGATATTTGAAATCTATGACGGAATCTGCAACAGATACTGCGACGGAATCTGTGACGGCAATCTGCGACGGAATCTGCGACGGCTGCCCTTTAACCGCAGCGAGATTTGCAACAGCCGAGTGGTTGCAAATCCGTCACAATCTGCGACGGAATCTGTGACGAATTGAAAATTGCGACGCCTTTTTTATTAACGTCGCAGATCGGTCGCAAGACTTGATTTGCGACGGATCTGCGACGCAGATAGCGTGTTTTTTTGTAGTGAATTAACCTTATATTTGAATTATTAGTCTTAAAAAATAATCATCATAAAAAGAAAATTTTTATTTTTTCCAGTTTAAAAATCAACTATCTTTATAATTTTTTATCTCAAGTCCTTACACATAGTAAAAATTAGGATTTTAAGAGTTGAAAGAGATTAAAAAAAATCTTAGAAAAAAAGAATGCATCTTTTTTAACATATTTTTAGATTAAATAATATTCTCATATATTTTATCATTATGTCTTTATAGATATAATAGTTTGATTTTCTAATTAAAATCAAATTATGATTGGATATCCATATCCTATCCAAAATCTCCTTATTTAAATATTAAATATTATCTATATATATTACAAGAAATATTATATAATTAATATTTAATCAAGTTGGGTTCATGGGTTCTATCCATCCGTCATGGGGGGACCCGATCCAATATTAACATCTCTTACTCGCACATGACGAGATACATACTTAAGAAGAAGCAAATGTTTTAAGATAGTTCATACTAAGCTAATAGACTGTGTGACCGGTATACTATAAGAGCTCTAAGCTACACACATATTAGGAATATATAACGTATCGTTGTTGAAATAACTTTGGAGTAGATAAAATATGCTTTATCCCATATTACTTGTCACTTTTTCACCGCCTTCATAAGATCTCATGATAATTTGAACTCAAAATCATATAAGCTTTCAAACATAATTGATCGACCTGGATACAAAAAGAAAGTTATAATCCGGTAATCTTCCTTTTAGTTTAGTTCCCTTGATCATGATTATACTCGTTTTTCTAGAAATATTTTATTAAGTCGAATCATTCATAACCCTCTAGTAACACCCTAAGATAGCAAACATCTAACCATATCTCAAGAACTAACCAAAAGTCATAAGGGTAATTTTTAAGAACCAAAATTTTCAAGAGTCTTACATTGACAAAAGTTGAGAACATATGCTTCTGTCCATCCTGTGGTTGAAACTTCGCACATATAGTACGAAACACATGTCATAGTGTTCTTTCCATTACAATGGGTGCATGTCTATTATAAAAACACATTCTTGAAAGGAAAAACACGATGCGAATGACAATTTAGACACACTTAATACCTAACTAGAGTTCACATATCTACTCAGTTTGATTCAAAACTAACATTTGGTGACTTAGACAGAATTAGGCATAATCACATGTAACTAAACCAAGAGTTAATAACAAATCTCAATATGTAAATGAGACTATCATTTTGCTTCAAGCACGAGCTCATTATCACCTAGATAAAATGCTTGAAAGCGATATCATCTTCACCTGCCACATAGACAAATAGAAGAAAATTAACTATGTGAGAAAGTTAATTTTTATTTTGTTCGATATGCTCTTAATAACATTAAATGCATCAAACATTTAAACTCATATAAACATAAAACAAACATTATATTCAGTATTAATAAAGGAAATAGCCAAGCAAACAAAGTCTCATAGAGATAAATAGTATAAATATATTAACATTTATGTAATCCAAGATACCTTATATGCCCAATGAATATATCTCTAAGAATTGGTTGGGTAAAGGGACCTACGACCATATCATGCATAGAAAATATATTTCATGTTCACTTTCTTATGTGTAACCATGTCTCAAACAAAAAATATAATTTTGTACAATATGCTTTAAGTTGCCTTTTAAAAGTGTCGAACCTATTCATATTTGCTTGTTAATCCAATGAGAAAGTAAATACAAAGTCTTATATACACCATTGCATATAAATGACATTTCAATAGTACTTGTATAAGAGATATTTTTTATGTGCTATATATTCGCTTGAAGATTTGGAGAATAGTTTATGACTCAAGCCTTTGCCTTTAGCAACTGAGGTATCCATGAGTTTGAATCATTTAAGTACTTTCTAAATATATGTCTCTTTTGAAAGAGACAATAATTTTCTCAAATGATCTTAAAGTCTTTACTCCAAGAGTATATGTAACTTCACTCATGTCTTTTATCTTAAAATTGGTTGATAACCACTCTTTAATGTGATTTAGAAACACCTTATTATTTTTAACAATTAGAATGTCATCAACATATAATGACATTATGGCAAACTTTGCTTTCAGTCATTTGATGTAGATACAATAGTCCTCATATAGCATGGTGAGCATTATGAAAGCAAATGTACTATTATTTTGAAAACTACTTAAAGTTATAAATTGGCGTTTCAACCTTTAAACTTTTGCATGATCGTATTTGATGAAGCTTGCTGGTCATTCCATGTAGATTTCTCTATCTAATTCTCCATTGAAAAAAAACAGTCATATTGCATCCATTTGATGCAATTTAAGATCAATGTTTGCCACAATTTGCTATGATAAATATTATAGATATAAAAAGTCACAACAAGAGAAAACATCTCTGTAATTTTTTTTTTCAGTTATGTATACCCCTTTGAATTGAGAAGAGCTATATGCCTCTTGAAAAATTTGTTGCCAGCTTTTGTTTGATTTTAAGAATCCATATATTCCCAATGACTTGGAAGCCTTTTGGAAGATCTACTAATTCTTATAGTTGGTTTGATATTAAAGAAACTAGTTTTTCTTTCATTGCATTTATTCATTTAGTCCTTAGTAAGGCACGAG
This sequence comes from Garcia nutans, assembly GCA_947685225.1. NCBI lineage: Eukaryota > Viridiplantae > Streptophyta > Magnoliopsida > Malpighiales > Euphorbiaceae > Garcia > Garcia nutans. Next base: position 3,093,230 of record CANTUV010000059.1, on the reverse strand, counting down.
AGAGCCTCTTAGATATTATTTGGCTCATATTTATTTTGAGACAGAACCACAACCATGAATACTTCCCCATTACCTTTGATTTTAAATCATCAATGAGGTATTATTTCATAGCTGCTTCATCTCAATCAAAATTTTGAGGAACAGTCTCATCAAGTTATATTGATATGTGTATTAAATCAAGATTCATTATGTTCCCACCATAATTGGGATTCGTACTCCCGCTCAGACTAGGATCATTCTTTATTTGGCCAGTTGGTCGAGACTAGCCACTAAATTGGTACTCTCATTCGGACTAGGATCACTCTCATTCAAACTAGTTGACGGTGGAGTTAAGTCCATCAAATTTCTCTCACTTGGATGAAATGGTCCTTGTGAATTTTGATCTAAGGTCTCATATAAGGAGAGCTCTTAATTTGATTTGCCTTATTCAGAATATTCATTATATAAGAATGTGACATCTGCGATTCAACCTAAGTTGTTCTCCTACTGTTTTACTTGCCCATGAAAACATATCTCTTAGATAGTTTAAAATATCTTATAAAGATACTCTTGTGACCTCTTAGGTCTAATTTTCCATGTTTGTGACAGGTATCATGTTCACAAGCAATGTGCCCATAGGATTTTATGACATTCATATCAGCATACCAACCTATCCATAACTTATATGGACTGGAAGTAAATGACTTAAAGGGCACTAGATCAAATACAAATATGACTCTCAGTAATGTATCATCTCAATAGGCAATGGATAGTTCGAGCCATAAGCGACCTAATTGTTCAAAGGAGAGTTCTATTTCTCCTTACAGACAATACCATTTTATTGTGAAGTTCATGGAATAGTCAGCTATTGCTTTGTTCATTTTTCATCATACATTTACTTTAACTAATCAGGCAAATATTTACTACCTCTGTTGGTTCGAAGTCCTTTCACTTCCTTATTTAATTAATTTTTCAATGGGGTTAAAATAAATCTTGAAGCAACTTAAGGCCTCAAATTAATTTATTATCAAATAGACATGACCATACGGAGTACAATCATAAATAAAGATGGTGAAATAATATGCATTATAACCTCACATTTATTGTATCACGGATGTCCGAATGAATAAATTACAGTGGAATATGAGCTCTTGTGGCCTTTTTGAAAGATTTTCTTGTAATTTTTTTAGCTAGACATAATTCACATATAGATAATTCCACTTGATCAATGTTTGATAAGTGACCAGTCTTTATTTTGATCCAATCCTTGTTGGCCTTCAACAGGACCAAGTCTAGCACATCCATAGCTTTCTTATAATGTTGTGAAGTTAAAAATAAAGGAAAAACTGATATTTAAAACCATAGTGTTTATAATATCCATAAAAAATATTCTAAGAAACATATTTAGAGTCTTAAAGAAAAATATTTACCTAGAATACAGATATACTTAATTATCATGAAAACTTCAAGAAAATAAGTCAAAGTCAAACTAAACATAGAATTCAAATTCTATAAAATTTGTGAAACATAAAGGACATAATGGAGCAACAAGGTTTAACTGCCATGCAAAACTCATTTGCAGGGGGCATTTCTTTCAACACGTGTGTTGATTCTTATAAAGGTCCATCGTACCTCAGTTGGGTTTATCGACGAAATTGTATAAAGGCTTCGAAATTCTTCATTATATAGTTGGTTGCTCCTAGGTTTTTAATCTACGTAGAATATTCTTCAGTTAATAAAACTGGATTTGAAACAATAATTCACTTACATGTGAGTTGTCTCGATATACCTTGTAAGGTATGGTAGAGTCCTTCATATAATAGTCTATGTTTCCACAATTGAAAACATTCGACCTTTACTATGTTCCTCCTTTTAATGTGTTATCTCTCCAGTTGGTTGGTTATCTTAGACTTTTATTTCCTTGAACCTTGACTTGCTATACTCACATTTTCTATCCAAAACTTCATTTAAATTGGACTTATTCATATACATTAGATCTTATTGTTGCATTGAGCTAATTGATTAGCTATTATCTCCATATAAGTATATGCAAAACTCTTTATTAATAAGAGTGTGTTGGGTGCACTCTCATATGCTCCCAACTTTCAAGCACGGAACGAATAATTGCTTAGATCTTTTGCTCTTAGGCCAACATATATGAATAACTCACTAACCTTGTTTGACATCTTTGCTAGATGTCTCTTTATTAAGTGTTCTCGACACTTCTTGTAAGCATCAAACTTAGTAGTGAGATATGGAAGTTTTGTCAAAAAATAAAATTTTCACTAAATTTCTTAAATATTTACATGCCTTTGGCATGTCCTTAGTTACAACACTCATTCATAGTGTCATTACTAAGCAATATGATGCGAGCTTAAGGGTTATATACTTTCAAACGATATGGGTCTTATGGTCCCACATATGCTAGACCAAATTATCCTCAAGTAGACTTTCAATGATAATATTTAATGGTTCAAAAAGTTTCAACATATCCAACACATAGTTGTACCATTCAATATAACAATTTATTAAATTTAATAACAAAATTCAAAACACATTCAAAACACAGCAGAAGTAATATTAAGTAAATACATAATTTATATGAGACAATATATACCAATTATTAATACACTAGTTTACATATTAATATTTTCACAACCAATTATATATTGATAATAACAAATAAATAATCTCGAATCAAAAAGTTACTATGTTTCTAATCATCATCTTGATCATATGTATAATTAATATTAACGTAAAATATATATATATATATATATATTCAAGTAAAATTATTCAAACAAAGTGTTATAACTATATTTTGAATAGTTTAGAATTTTGATAATGCCATGTATTATATTAATTATACTAAATAATTAATTATATAATTAATTTCATAATTAATATTAATTATATAAAATAATTAATAATATAATTAATGTCATGCATTATATTAATTATACAAAAATAATTAATAATATAAAAAATGCATATTTCATTAATTAAGATAAAGTAAATAGTTCACAAACTATATATTTATAATAATTATGGTAAGAAAATATTCAGTAATTATTTTAGGCATACAAAAATAAATTAAGGATAAATTTATAATTATTAATTTTATACATATTTCATATATTCACATATTGCGAGAAATGACTTTCTCAACTTTTGCAAACAAGTCTTATAGCATCTTATTATATTTTAAGTTATGACCGTATTTGATATTCATACTCTCCACTACTTAGTGTCATATTTAGATTTTTTTTAAATCTAAGTCTATTTAATCTTCTAATACGTATTATTTATGAGGAAATATCTAATAATCATCTATATACTTGAAGCTAATACCCCATTTAGCAAATAAATAATTTAGCAATAAATAATTTTATAAAACTCAAGATGCAAAATCGAGTTTTCAAAGTTATATACGGAGACCATTTTTATTTTAGACTACTCGATTCAATAATTGACTAACAATTAGTGTAGACATACACGATACGTCATATACCAAAAAAAAAAAGGTCATAATATATAGTTTTTTGCACGCATCTCGATTTTTGCTAACTAATTTTTAAAAATATTTATTTTTGCCTCTTAAAAAAATTATACTTAATTTTTTATGCTACCAGTAGAAGTTTATACTCTCATAATAATTTTTATAATTTATTACAGAAAAATATTAAGAGAAATTATATATAACAATATATATAATAATATTATACACATATTGTATAATAATATGCATTACAAGTACATTTGAGTCCCAATTAGGCAACTAAAAATATTTATGTAACATAAAAATAATTTAAATTATGATAAGAATGATCAAAATAATGTTTCAAAATATAGAAATAATTTTTAAAAATTTTTCTCAATTATTTTAGGCCAAGAAAGTATTTTTCTTAATTAAAAGTTAAAATTTCTATATTTAAAAATAATATTTTAAATTAAAAAATATTTTTTTCAGTAGCCCAAAAAAATATTTGAAATTCACCATTAAATTTAAAAAATTATTTTGGTCAAACTGAGCAAAAAGGATAAAAAATGAGGCTTAAAAATAAATTTTAAGCAAAAAAAAAATTTATCCAATCAAATGTCAGCATCTAAAGCGTGTATGGAGGAGTCAGCTAGCTCCGCACGAAACGACATAGGCTGGCACAGTCCAGAGGCATACGTGACCTTGCAGGCTGAAAAGCCTAGCCTCCATACGCAGCATGTGAGTTTCATGCGTCGCCTTGGGCTTTTTTCAGTGGGGTTTTTAAAGATCTCCGGTCACAGTTAAATGGTTTTTTAAGTTAAACAACACTCTATGATAGGGAGTGATGCACACAGTAGCCATCGAGGAGAGTGAAGAATATAAAAAAATTTCTAAAAACTCATAAAATTTTATATTTAAATATCCAATTTTAAAATATCATATCTTGCTCAATTTAACTCTGAATTTTACAAATAGTATACTAAATTAAAGATTTACATATCTACTTTCATATGAAATCATAAATCTCATATACAAGAGTAATAAGATAGTGTTTTCATGCCTAAGTATACCCATAAGAATTGATTACCAAAGTTCACAAATAATTTACTAAAAATTATTTTTAAATAACCAATTAACCTAATTATTCATAAAAACTGAAGTACAAACAACCAAGTCTCTAATACCAATATTGAAATATAGATTCAAATAAGTAGAAGTTCAGATCTTACCTCTGACGATGCCCACAGAAGATTAACCTTATATTTGTACTATCAGTTTTGAAAGGCAATCACCTTAAAAGGAAAACCCATACTTTCCACAGTCTAAAAGCTAACTATGTTCATAGTTTTTGTCTCACACACATAGTAGAGATTAGAATTTTGAGAGTTGAAGAAGAAAGAGAAAAAATCTTAGAGAAAAAGAATATATCTTTTCTAACATATTTTTACATTAAATAAATAATCCCATATATTCTACCACTATACCCTCATAGATATAGAAGTTTATTTTCTTAATTAAAATTAAACTAGGATTGAATATCCATATCATATCCAGTGTCTTATTATTTAAATATTATATATTATATATATAACAATAAATATTATATAATTAATATTTAATCAAGTTAGATTTATGGGTTCTATCCACTCGTCACGGGCGAATCCGACCCAAAACTAACAATTAGTTTATACATATTATTTATTTTTTAGGATAAATTAGAAAATTTTAAAAATTTCTTGTCCCAATATGAATTATCAATATCCTACATACAAAATAAATATTAATACTTATACAATATTGTAAACCTAATTGATATGACATGCTTTTTGAAGGAATATATTTTTTCCCTTTAGAATTATATCTAAAGTTTGCTTTGGATTGAGAAATTTAAAATCTTAAAATTTGTTGAAATACAGGATATTAAAAGCTTAAACAAGTGAAAAATGTTACATTTGAAAGATTTCATTGTTTTATCATTTATATATGCAATACGAGTTCTAGGAATTGAAAGATAATTTTAGAATTAGTGATTGCTGATATGAAATTTAAATTTCACTATAATAATAATTCTCAAATTATTCATTAAGATTTTTTTGTTCATTTTTTCAATGTTTTCAAAAAGTAGGATTAACTTTAACTTATATTTAAGTTATATATATTTAAAATGTTTGAGTATTTGAATATATAATTTAAAGTAAATATAAAATCATAAAAAATTTAATCCTTTGATTATTTGAAAAATAAATTTAGAACTTGAACTTATCAACATTATTGTTTCAATTTTAAAGCAAATAAAGGAAAAATTTTGAACCCTGCAAAAACACCGTAAGAGACCCTATGGAACCTCTTGCACATGTGATGTTGCAGACATGTTTGGATAAAAGAAGGTTGGCTTAAGCGGAAGATGCTACAGTCATTTAAGTAAAAATGTTTTTGAATTTGAACTTTTATGGATTTTGTAAATTTCCTTGTGAGGGGTCTCTGTTTCAGTGTTCGATATAATACTATTTCGAAATATTAATTCTGAATAAATATTTTAGGAAAAAATTATTGAAAGACATAAATATTTTATCTAAATAATATTAACCAAGGAGTAACTTTTTATATATTTATTATTAAAATAAGATACAAAAATTTGCATATGTACATCAAATGCTTATGAGATAATATGAGTTTATAGACATTTAAAAATTTAAATAATTATATATTTATTTTAAATATTTATAAGTAACTAAAAATCACCTAATATATATACTAAAAAACAGCTTATAATCATGTTTACTATTAAGATAACAAAAAAATGATATAAAATTATATTATTAATAACATTTACTGAAATAAAACAGAGATAAAATAGAAAATAGTTTATAAGCCCTTTAATAAATTGATAATATAATTTATCTCTATTTAACCAAAATAATAAATTGTTCCCTTTAACTATTTTTTTTAGCTTATAAATGAGTTTTTACCAAACATATTAAATGCTAACCGAAATACCTTTTAAGTATGTATAATTATCAGTTATGAGTTTGGACATAATTTTTTTTAATATCATTCCATTTAAAAATATATATATATAGTTATTGAAATTTGAAACACTCATTAATTCTGTTAGCATGACAATGGTTTTTTTTAATGAATGAGATATATATGTTTAAATGAGATCCCCTCTATTTTCTCATATATATGATGTAAATTTTACATAATTAAAAGTTTAACTTAAATTTAAATTTAATTTTTCTTTTTAATACTTAAATATTTGTAAGTTTTTTCGTGCAAAAAAAAAGTAAGTTTTTGCATATAATAAAATGCATTTGACAATGCAAACAGAATTAGTTGAACATAAATTTGCTTTGCTTTATTACAATTTGTTAATAGAATTCGATTTTTAATAAATTCAAATCTAGGAAATAAATTTTCTTTAAAAAAAATAAAATTACTCCATCACCTTTTGAAATTTCTGATGGGACATTGGATAAAAAAAAATAACAATTAATCAAGCACAACTCTCTTAATTCAAAACTGAATTTTCATTTTTTACAGACAAACAGAGACTAATAACTACTTCTGCAAGATGCAAATTAAGAAATAATTAGAATTTTCCACAGAGACACAGTGAAGAATATATATGTATGTATGTATACAAAGATACACACACAAACACCGAAAGCTGAGAGGGTATCTCAAGGCAAAAACGACAGCATAGGAGGCAACGACTTAGACATTTCTTTCTTTTTATTTCTCTTTCTTTTTTTAACTATAAATTCAAGAATCAAGAATACAAGAATATAATTCAAGAATTCAAGATTCTAGTACTGGGTTAACTCTTCATATTTTAGAAGCTTATATACACATTTCATTTCAATTCATTTAGTTTCTTGAGTCCAAGATGAGAAGCATGGCCACCTCCTCCACCCCTAAAGGCATCGCCGCCATTGTAGGCGTCGGTCCAAAGCTCGGCAAATCCATTGCCCGCATGTTCGCCCATGAAGGTTACACTGTTGCCATCCTTGCTCGCGACTTAGGTAACAATTTCTCTCTTTCTACAGTTAATATATAATTGAGCTTATAATTATTGATCAATCTCAAGTGTTTTGAGTATAATTTTAGTTCTACGGCTGCTTTAAAATTGATTGATAATTGAAAAGCTAATTAATTATTAAATAGCATTAATAAGTGAGATTTTTGGAAATAATTATATGGGATTATTTTTGTATAGGGAGATTATCAAGATTTGCAGATGAAATAGCAAGAGAAGAGAAAGCTCAAGTGTTTGCTATAAGAATAGACTGTTCAGATTCAAGAAGTGTAAGAGAAGCATTTGAAGGAGTTCTTTCACTTGGGTTTGTAGAAGTTCTTGTTTACAATGCTTATCAACCAATTTCTTGCATTCCAACTAATTTTACTGATATTAGAATTGACTCTTTCGAAAAATCCCTCACTGTCTCCTCCATTGGAGCTCTCCTTTGTGCCCAGAAGGTATAAATTTTTAGAGAATTTTCACCATTAATTATTGTTTGTTTCTTGGGAAAATATTTGGTATTTTATGTGTGAAAAATGATATTATTATTATTATTATTATAAAATATCAGGTTCTTCCAGGCATGGTGGAAAGAGGAAAAGGGACAATATTATTTACTGGATGTTCAGCTTCTCTAAATGGCATTGCTGGTTTCTCTGAACTATGTAAATTTTCTCCTTTTTTTTTCCAAAAAAAAAACTCAATAAACATATATATATATATAGATTCAAGAAATTGAATCTTGTAAAAGATTAATTTTAATTAATTAGAATAATAATAATAATTAATGATAATATTAATTGAATTCAAGAACAGGCTGTGGAAAGTTTGCGTTGAGAGGTCTATCACAATGCCTAGCCAGAGAGTTTCAGCATCTTGGAGTACACATTGCCCATGTAATCATAGATGGTGTAGTTGGCCTACCAAGGTCAGTTCCTTCCTTCTTGCAATATCTATATATTATAAAATCTTACTTCTCTAAATAGAAACTATTTGTTATCTTCGGCCCAAAAAAAGAAAGAGAATCTACTTATCATTATTATTATTATTTTTGGTGATATACACTATCATTCATATCATACCATATAATATATGTGGACAAGATTCAAATTATTACCAAAAAAGAGATCATTTGTAACGTTTTATAAAAAAATAATGGGAAAATAAAAAAAAATTACATAATACAAGGACATATTTTTATATTTTATAATTGAAGAAATTAATAAATTTATTTGAAGAAAAAATTATAAGATATATTTTTGAAAAAATATCGTCACATGTATTTATTCAATTAATTTATTATTTTAATTAGAATGTCTACTTAAAATTACGATTATATTATATAATTTATAAGAAAATAGTGATTAAAATTTTAATATTGTTCTTCATTGTTATATTATCTTATCATCATAAGTACTTTATAAATAAATTAGATGTATATGATATGCTGATATTTATATTGATAATTACTATTATGATCAACTTTATTGGTTTAATTAATTTTCATTATAGAAAGAAAGAAAAAAAAAATAAACAACATTATTAGTTTTGATTTTTTGTATTAATTAATAGTAATTGAAAGAGAAAAAGGGAAATGATAATGATGAAGAGTAGTAGCTAGTAATTGGTGATGAATGATGAGTAATTAATAAAAGAGCAGGCAAATTGGCAAATTGTAGGGGACCCTCAAGCTCTCAAAGAACGTCAGTGGGGAAACAACAACAACAGAGTATTATTGGTGGAGCCACTGGTTCTGGAGAAGTAATGGACCCTGACTCCCTGGCTCTAACCTACTGGCACTTGCATGTTCAAGACCGGACCGCCTGGACCCAGGAGATTGATCTTCGCCCTTCCAATTCCATTCCTAGATTCTGTTAACCTCAATACTCTTACAACTTCTATTCCTTTCCTTCCATTCCCTTCCCTTCACTCCCCTTTTCTCGGCTCATGTTATCCAATTAATACTTTGATAACATAAGTGTTTATTTCATAATATTAAAAATCTAAAATTTAACCTGATTTATATTTATTTTAAATAATAAAAAAAGTCAAAAGTTGAAATCATCCTTATATTCATTTTTTAGGGTTTATGCCCATACTATTTTGTTTTCTTCCTTGGCAATGACCCAATATATATATATATACATATATATATGTGTATATATATATATGCTGTTTCCTATTCTTCAAAATTGGAGTAGTCAAGTGTCATTTTATCAACTTGTTCCTAGAATAATAAGCTCAAGAGCTTAGTTTTACTTCACTACTGTGAAAGAAGACTTCCATCGTTATTAAATTTAATTTGTACATAATTTAATTTTGAAGGGTGAAAAAATTAAAAGACTTTGGTGATCTAATAAATATACAAGTTGACAGATGTGTCTGCGTGTTATAATAATGATATGGATGTGTTTAGATTTGGATGTCAAGTGGTAAAGAAGGGTCCACAGTAGGGGTAAGTTGCAGCAGTTTAAGGGTTGAAAATTAGAAAGGGGACACAACTTGCTTGGATAACTTTAGGACTTCGTGTTCTTATTTAGGACACACATTCCTTCCATCTTCATTGCACCTAATTTCTTTTATAATTTTTTTCCTAATATTTCGTTTCCCTAATTCTTTTCCTTTTAGAAAAAAATACATCATATCTCATTTTTTGACTTTTTTTTCAAAAATATTCAATAATTTTTATACACTAATTATATATATATATATATATATATTCAAAGGTGAGAAATATTTTTGGGGTATTAGATATAATATTAAATATATATCTAAAATTAGAGTATTTTAAAAATTAAAATTTAAAAATAAATATTTTTTATTAATTACATATAAGTGATGGTGGACATCTAAGACACGAACTCAAAACTTAAGCAGAAATAATATAAATTTTCGATCACTAAGTTACATTTCAGTGATTTAAAAAATAAATATTAAAAAAATGAGTATTTTTAAAATTAAGTATTTTGAAGAAATTCCTTCCTTTTGTTAAATAATAAATTTCAATCTAATATACATTCTAATCATGATTTTTTGTCCGACAAATATTTAAATTGTAGTTCTTTCAGATCAAATTTTTATTTTAAACAATTATTCAAGAGAAAAAGTAAATTATTTTAAAAATAAGTTGAATGAATAGTGAAAATTTTGATGAAAGTGTAATTAATTATAATTATTACCATCATAAATGATAGATTAAAAATTCATTTTTTACTCATTTAATTTATTTTTAAATTTATTTATTTACTTAATTTTATATAAATTATTATTTTATAACTAGTGCATTAGGCAGTAGTTAGAAAAATCGAAATTGTAAACTTAATAAAAAGATTAAATACAAATATTAGGCACATTTGGCTGACTTTTTAACAAATTTGTTGAAATCTAACAGATTACAATTTTCAATATAAATTTATGAACGAATAACAAATCTAATTTTTAAATTACAAGTCTTCAATTCAAGTGAAATCACCTTCAATTTATCTTAAAGAAATATCGATTAAAAATTATAAGCCCATTGTTTTATTGTAACTTACTAAAATTTGATATTTATTCTTTTTTGTCTTTAATTTTAGAATTATATAATAATTTATAGAATTAGTCTAATATTTTAATCAATAAGCCAAATTTTAAAATTAGACTAACAAATAAGACTTCAATAAATAATTTTAATAAATGAAATTTTTTGGTTTTGTTAAAATTAGACTTTAATAAATAATTTTAATTGCTGAAAGTATTTAATCAAATTTCATTTTAAAAATACGAAAGATCAAATCAAAATGAATATGAAAGGTCAATAAAATATTTTTTTAGTTAAAAATATATCTCTATGAAAAGATATAATTATTTTTTCATAAAAAAAACAATTATTATTATTATTATTTGAAATAAAAATGATTAGAAATCAGAGAAAAAATAACCTCCTTATTATGAATTTTTTCATCTATTATAAACAAAACAAAAATGCTAATTATAGTTACTTTTAAAGAGTGATTGTTCAATAATTTTTTTTTATTTTAAAGTAATTATTCAATAATTTCTCTTCCATTTATTAGAAAATATTTATTATAGGTTCATTTATTAAGAGAGACATTATAATAAATTTTTTTCTAACTAATAAATGATGAATTATTGAATAGTTATTCTCTAAAGTGACCGTAATTAGTATTCTTCTAAATAAGAGATTATTGAACAGTAACTCTCTAAAATGACTATAATTAGCATTCCTCTAAACAGAAATCTATATATTATTGGCAAATTTTCTCACTAACCACACACTATAATAACATTTATAATATTCAATGAAAATAACGTATTTAATATATATATATATATAAAGAAAAAGAAAAAAAGTTAAAATTATTAATGTTATGGAAAAAGAAAAATAAATAATGAAATTTTAAAGAGCCCATTGAGCTATATAAAATTTTTCATTTTTTATAATTACAAATTAATAAAAAATATTTTTTAAAAACAAATAGTACCTTCAGAGTTGCTTGTGCACTGCTAATGCTTTGTAATAAGTCAAAAAGAGATAAGCTAACAGGAGGACTAAATGCTTTGGAAAATAGAAAATAGGAAGATGGCAAAACCATGCACCAATTCATAAAGCTAGAACGGAAAGCTCATAAAAGACATGTTGATGATGGATATGCAACAAGCATTGGTGTAAAAGGAATAAGCTAACAATTTCATGAAAAGAATATATACCATTTGCTTTTATCCAAAACATGGAATGAACAATCAATGCAACGTCTAGGCCATAGATTTTTTTTTTCATGTAATTGTCATATGAAATCTAATTTGGTAATCTACAGTATCACGTATCCTCCCAAAAACTGATTCCTAAACCTGTTACTGTTGAACACAACTGTGGTATCATATAAAGAATTTGTGTGATTGAAGTGTATAGTCAAAAAGAGCAGGAATTACCAATTGGAGCTTTCCCTTTGAGACATATTCCATCATATCATTGCAGGAAACCGTTATATAAGCCATCTCTTCGCTTTTTGTCCACATCATTCTTTTAATGAGGGAATAGATCAGCTTCCAAATCTCAGGTCATGACATTTCAACGATGAAAACCTTTCGTCCTCTTTCCGCGTTTCTCCATTCCATCAGGGGCTTGGTGAAATTGCCTATCAGCATCAATCAAACCAGAGAAGTGGTTCAAATTTCTCCTTTCAAAGTTAAACCCTTGATGTTGAAAAGCAGGCATCACAACTGTATCAGCATAAGGCCTCAAAGGAGGGAACTTCATCATAGTTGAGGTGGAGCCCATGTCATGACCAGAGAAGTGATATGGTACAGTTTGTAGATGAAATTCTATATGTGATGGACAAGGACTTTGACGAGAGTAAGCATGCGAAAGCAGCACTGGGTCCATATCCATGTTGAGGTGTCCACTATTTAGACGCCTCCAAGTGGTTCCAGAATCAACATCTGATCTACCGTTTCTATTCAATTTCAGTGGTCTAGATGGTGGGACCTCTTGGTGATGATTATTAACTTTTGCACGCTGTTGCAACGTGTCCTTTTTGCGCCCGTGAACAAACTTCTTTTTTCCTGGTTCAGCAGTCTTTCTCGCTTGAGAAGGTCTTGCATGATGGGAACATCTCTGATGCTCTATGCCTGTTAAAACACAACAGGTGGAATATGATGAATAATCTTTAATGCTTTACAAGAATGAAGTTCAAAATACAACCTCCATTTGCAGATGATCTTTTCTTTAATTTCTTCATTGCTCTCGCAGATCTTGCGGCTCTACCTCGTTTGTGCTTCTCATCAAGGACTTTTAATCTTTCTACTTCATTATTCCAAAGCTAAGAGGTAGTAGACATGAAGAAAAATAACCCAACTTAGTAGTCTGATAACACCAAAGAAACTTGTCCTGGTAGTCACTAACCTGTCTGAATGTTTTCAATTTGTAGAGGTTACGGCCCTTCACAAGCAAAGGGAAAAGCGGAGGCAATTTCTTAATCCCCTTGTTCCACAGTACTTCAACCTTGTACATCACAATCACCAATTAGATGAATAACCAGAAGCTCAATAATACACTTTGCTTAAAACAAAAAAGCAATAAACATCAAGTAGAATCAGAGTATCACGTATTTGCAACATTTCAACAAATTTTTAGGTCCACAATTCCAGTGAAAACATTTATCTTGGGTATCCATCATATGGATCTACTAAAAAGTCTAAAAATTTTCACCATAAGGTTTAGCCTTACTGTAAATGTATGTTGTTGTTTGGCTGAACCATAGCTTTCTTTTACAACCCTGCCTGCTACAGTTCTCTTCCCAAGAACATTCCCATGTCTTGTCACTTTATCAAATCTGTTCGAGTCAAAATCTTTACTGTATAAAGCTTTAAAGCAAGTAGTTAAAAGACCCAAATTGAAATTCAGAATAATATAACATAGTTATAAAACAAGAAACGTGACAAGATACTTCTCATAAACTTTCTGGGTGAACAGAACTATGTCTCCCTTACAGACATCACCTGCTTCAAATTACAGAACTTCATATCATGTCCACTGTTACAAAGTAAAAATAAGCAGACATACACCAAAAGCGTTTACCTGTACAATTAATGACAAAGGATGATCTTGGATAAAGCAATTCTCCATTTCCATCCTCTATCCTGTGATGCAAACATATATCAAGGGTTTTATCCAAAAAATACTTCAGAGCTACCAAGCAACAAGGAGAAAAACACATATTACTCTCAAATATATATGCACGTGCACATACATAGCATTAAATCACATGCATATTCAGTCACAATTATTAGCTAATATAAAAATTTACAGACTAGTCAAGGCTCAAGTTCCATAGAGCTCAAGCCAGCAGTACATGTGGAGCACAATGCATCTAAATTTACAAGCATCTTGTGAAAAATAATCTTAGAAGATAGAAACTGAAAAAAAAAGTAGGGCTTTAAAATCCATCTGCCAAGATAAATCTTTTTAGTAAGAAGCAAGCATACGAACTCAACTGGTACTTCAGTAAACTACATAACTGACAAACCACCCCAATGGAATTGCCACAGATCCAACTTGAAATCAAAGTCAGTTAAATCAGTCATCAGATCTGTAATAGATTTCTATCATTTTGGTATTCAAAAAACCCTAAAATTAATCGTCTTTCTATCATCTTATTAAAGAAATAAAATATATATATATATATGACCATTTAGCTCAGCCGAGGTATGTAGTTTCAGAAAGTGGGGGAGATTTTCAAATCATAATCAGATCAAACACTTGTAGCACAAAGAATACACTTCAAGATACAACTTTTAACAGTTTTTGTTCCCGAATAACTTGCTAAGCGGACAAGAGTGTCAAAAAAGATAAGGAACAAAGCAAGCATGCATGAGTGTTCAACTAAACAGAGTCTAGTAATGCTTATTTCCAAAAGAATGATTCATAAGCTTAAACGGAGATTCAGAAACAAAGTGCACTTGCTTTTCAAATTATAGCATTTATACTATTTATAACACTACTTTAGCAACTTCGTAGCATGAACGTTCATTATACAATAGCAGAAGTACCTAAGCCAGTACTTTATTTAGTAATTTCAATGACCTCAAGTCTTTTTTTATTATTGCATTATCTGGAAAATTATGATTAGGCTAATATTAGTGGTTACAGTTTTAGCTTCATTGAGTATCTGGAGGTTTTATTCCCCACTGATGAAACACTTTTTCATGCTAGAAGGTCTTTTCTCGTAATATTAAGCAGTGTCTCCGAGTTCAATTGAAAACTTCATGCTTTGCATGAATCATCATAGTGAAAAGGGCTTTTCCTTTATTTACCTCTAAGAAATTAAGTGCACAATGGAAGATTGGAGTTTCATCTACCTCATTGTGTTCCCAACTACATTAATAAGATAAAGGAAAAACTGTCACTATTGTCTGCATGTTTTTAATACTTTTGTTTCTAGAGAATTTTTTGTCAAACAAGTTTCTTAATTTTTCAAAAATAATCTCATATAAATATTTTTTTTTTATTTTTTTCCAGTTATCTGAATGCTGATTTGTAACTTGCCTCCCTTTTCATTTGCAACTTTTTCATCTCCACTTAAGATCTTATTTTGGTATTCAACAACCTATAAACTTTCCTTCTAATCATTTCCTAACCTTAAAAATTGGAGAGTTACGAATCAACACTCTGGTGGCTTAAAAACAACTGAAAAAACTTATATGTGATTATCTTTAAAAGTTAAAAAATTCATTAGACCAAAAAATTATATACACACCAAAATGAAGATCAGACACTGTAAAATTTTTCCTAAAACAAATAAAAAGTTCAGAGAGGAATGTAACAAGAAGTGACTTAACCATGTTAGCTTTAAAGTTTGAGCTATCAGCAATGGACAAGATCATTGGTCATAGGCAGATCAGCTCATAGTATACCACAACAACACAATGGGTATCACTAGCTACTACTTACTATTTCACATGTTGATGTAGATAAACAATCACTAATTTGTTAAAGGAACATTAATTTTAAGCTGTTTCTTTGTCAAAAAAAGATCAAAGCTGTTTCAAAATTGGAGCTTAAAACTTGGTTCATTCTTTTCTTGAAGGAATCAACCAGGAATAATATGCCCATTACATCAGCCAAGCAACATGGACAATAGAAATTATCAATGCAGAAACTCCCAAAGAAACAAATGTGCAGAAATATTTTATAGCTAGAGACAAGTTACCTCCAGTGCTCCTTAATTCTCTCCACACAAACCGCTTTGGTCCCAGCTAGCCGGAGGCCATACTTCCGTAAATATGCTTTGCATGCTTTTAGACTTAAATCTTCTAAATTTTTGCCCACTAAGCAACATAGAGAAATAAAATCACAGTACTGAACTAAACATTCTATAACAAATTGAACAAATTGTATGATCATGAAATTGTGATTTGAGATATAAACTGATTCTAACATAAAATGATGATTCATTTCTAAATTGAACAAATTGTATGATCATGATAAACAGTTCTCAATTAAACATTGTATGACAAAATTAATAACCCTATCAATCATAAAACTAAATATCAATTAAAATGCATAATCAATTAGGTCAATGCAGGTGAATAATAAGATCATAAGAAACGTTAACCTCTGAGAAGAGAAATAACTCTTGTGCAAAGAGCCTCTTCGTTGGCACCATCGTTCTCATTATCCGATTCATTATCCTCTTCCTCCTCCTCCTCTTCGGTGTAATCAGTCGAAATTACACTGATTTTAAGGGAAAAAATTAATCGAAAAGCAAATGAAATGAAAATAAAGGCTATAAATTTGCGCGATTGATTGATAAAATATAGAACCTGACACCGTCTTTTTCTTCTTCTTCTTCGTAATCGTGATCGTCGTTGTTTTCTTCTTCTTCTTCGCTGGTAGAAGAGGAAGAGAGATAAATAATAGTGCGTTCCCGCTTTCTACCAGTCATCTCAGAATAGAGACGATGGCTTGGGTGAATTTTTCTGGGAAAATTAATAATAACGACGCCCTTGCGCGTTGCTTCGGCATACATACATATATACATACATAGTTTTTTTTATAAATAATATAGAAGATGTTTAATATTTTTTTTAAAAGAGAAAAAAATAAATTAAAAATTAAGGATAAAATATTATCAATTCAATATAAATAAATAAAATATTAATATAATTATTATAATATAATATTAGTTAAGTATAAATAAAAAAATAATATAATTATTTTATATTTTTTAAATATTATTTTTATTTATTAAATATTTTATTTACTTTCCAATTTAACTCTTAATTGTTATAATATATTTTAAATATTTTTTCTATATAACTAAATTACTAAGATTATTTTATAAAAAATATAAATATTCTCGATAGAGTTAACAGTGGAATAAAAAATTACCGTTTATAGTAAAAATTTATTATGAACGGAGCGAAAATTTCTCATTTTTTTTCCTTTAAAAAATAAAGACGAAGATAAAATTCTTTCTGTTTGTCAGTCCAGCAAGAATTCTCATCCCCACATAGACCCAAATATTAGTATGTATAAAATACGTTATATATTATATTTATTATATTATATATTACACGTATTATTTTAATCTACATAAATAAAAATAATATTTAATATTTAAACACTAAAATCAAATAAACTAATATTATTTATGTTATTGATTGTTAATTTTTTTGAAGCAAGATTGTAAAATTAATAATTTTTGTTATTAAATATAAAATTATTATAAAATAATAGCTTTCATATTATTATATTTTAATTAAAATAAATAAATTTTTCACAGAGATTCTAGTGGGAGTAGAGACAACTACGGGATAAATTTGCCTCCATTTTTATGGTGAGGCCGGGGCAGGGGGAGGATGAGGATTGGCCTTTCGTCCCTGTCTTGTCCCGTTGCCAAGTTTAATTCTCAACACAATGTAAGTGTGTCATTCTAGTTAACAGGGACATAACTACATTCTAATGGGACCTCTCCTAATTTTGTAATTATATATATATTATAAATTTTAAAAAATGAGCTCCTCCAATTAAATAAACTCTTTCTATATAAATTTGGCTCAAATTTAAAATTTTAATTTAAATATATTTATTTGACCTAAAACTAAATATATATTAGCCAATATCAAATTTTAATTTTATAAAAAGAAAAAAAGAAAAAACTTAATAAATAAATTTACTATTCTTATTTTTTTTATTATTTTCTTAAATTTTTTTTGTTAACTTGGTTGTCTTTACTTCAAACTTTTTTTTTTCTATAATTGATTAAAGTTCTTCTCTTTAGTTCTCAATTAATTAAAGTGAGACACTATTATCTATAATTTTTTTAAAAAATTAGGATTTAAGATTAATTATTTTTTATTTTTATTTTTTAATTTAATTATTGATAAGAGATGCCAAACTTTAATTTATATTTATTTAAAGTTATTAAAATAAAAAGTTATATTTATGACCACTCATTATTAATTATTTATCAATTATTATTAATGGTTCTTTTTCTTTAAAAAAAAGTTTTTAAAGAAAAAATAATCATAAAAGAAAATAATAAAACTCAATTTTTTATCAATCTATTTATTTGAATTTATTTTAGCAATAAATATTGAATGTCAAATTTGTAATTTTATTTTTTTTTAAATAATACTATAACTATTTATCTTAACTAGTTAACTTCTTAATATTTTATCTTGGCTCCATCTATGCTAGTTAAATACATATAACATATCAAATCTCATAGTGTTAGGGGAATGATAATAAAATATTTTTTTTAAAAAAAAATTAAGAGTTAAAGTTATTTTTAGAAAATTTAAGTTAATTTTTAATATATGTCAAAATATTTTTAAAAATTTTAATAGATGACTTTTTATAGATTTATCATTAATCATATCATGAATATTAATTTTAAAAAATAAATTATATAAGATTAATGAGAGCACTATAATAAAGCCAAAATCCAACTCTAATCATTATTAACTGTTTATATTTATATATGTATATATAGGGACAAAATGGAGAAGAGAAAGGAAATTTTATTATTTATCTACAGTGAATTGGCTTTCTTTTGTAAATTATAGAATAGATATATAATTTATAATTTATTATATATAATTTGTATATATATATATATATTGAAACAATATAATTTGTATATTTATATATACATAATTCATAAAATTTATAATTTGATAATATAATATATAATAATTTTTTATCCATTGAAATTAAAAATATTAAAAATTAAAATCTAATTTGAACTATTAATTTAGTTAGCCATAATTTTTAATTTAGTTTGATCTAATTTTTTTATTCCACTGCTTTATCTATGACTTTTTATATAAATTATTTTTTAAAGTCGAACTAGATAGATAGCACTGTAAAATCGATAATATCCATGACACATTTTATATTTCAGTTCTCAATTACTTTTACTAGAAATTCAATAAATAAAATGTTTGGAATAATATGTGGTGATTCATTCGGCTCTTCATTACTCTTCTGGTTCTCTTAATTATGTGAAGTACATAAATTTTCCTTTCTAATTTATTAATCATTATAGTACATTTTAATAACCATACTAATATTATGATATAATGTGGGCTAAATAATTATAAAGTCATTGAAATTTTACATATTATATAATTATATTAATCAATTATTGTATTTTTAATGTTTATTTTTTAAGTTTGTGTTTTTTAAAAAAAAATTATTTGGTTCTTCTACTAATATTTACATCCCAAAATAATTAGTCAATAATTTTGATATCACAAAATATCTTTTTGCCATTCTTGTAGTTTATTTTGTTTTTTATTTTACTGCATATATAAATTATTTGTAAAATAATAAAAAATATTATTCATATTATTTAAATTTTTTAATAATATTTATAAAATTAAAATAAATAATATATATAGATCATCTTTAAAATAATAAAATATATTATTCGTATTATTTAAAATAATTTTTAGTAATATTTATAAAATTAATATAAATAATGTGTAAAAAATATAAATAAAATTAAAAATAAGCATGATTTAATAAATAACAAACACATATATATATATATATATAAAGAAAAAAAATATATTATTTTATAATGATAATTAATGATTTTGAGACAAACAAAAAAGCTAAGCAATTTAGTTTTTAAAAATACGAGGATTAAATAGCTAAATTTTTAAAAATATGGTTGAAAAAAATAGATGTTAAAATATAAAAACTGACTAATGCAATATATAAAATTTAATAAACTAAATAATTATTTAACTTATAACATATTATCAAACAGCATAGATTAAAATAGATTGTTAATTTGTTACTCATTACTTCCAAGTGGTATAAGCTAAATAAATAATTTGTTACCCATTATTTATTTATTTTATTTTAAATAAATAAAATATATAGTTTCTTGGTTTAGTCCCAAAATATTTTGAAGTGAAGACTTGGGCGGGCACTGTAATTCGTAGAGCAATTGGCATTCGACAAGAATGTATAATCCCAACAAAATGATACAATTATGAATGATGGAAAGGTCAGCCCAGGCAATTACTAACAACATCAAGTGTCCGCCAACCAGTTTAGGAAATAAATCTCACCTGCAACTACACACACTTAACTACACAGCTTTACAAGTGGAAACTATTAAAAAAATGCCAAAGCTTTCATTGCCAGTAGTAGCACCAAGATCAACAATTTTTTCTGTATTGTTTGATCATAACATGGGTGTGGCACAGATGAAACTTGACCCAAACTCAATTTACTGCACCATGATCACGGCAGCAGCAAATATGACTTCTCATATTCAGGGCAGATAAAGTCCTCAAGTGCCTCTGTCTCTTTTATTGGACAATTCACAGTTTAAGGACATACACTACATCTCGGAGGTTGGAGCTTTAGCAGCTTCAAAACTTCTATTGAACTTTTGCAATAACTCGGCTAGATGCTCCATGCAACAACTTGACAAATCCAAGAAAGCTCAATTTGCCATCTGTATGTCTGATCCAATCATGGAGAACAGCATGTACTGGAACGGAAGGGCCTAGACCGAGTTCCTGAAACAAAAGCCACAGATCAGTCCTTGTCTTTTGAATTAATCCAAGCTTTAAAGTGCAGCCTAATAAGTTGAGCACACAAACAGAGGCACAAGTAAAATGCATGAAATCAAGAGATTTTTAGCAACTAGAAAGTGTTCACAGATTTGAAGTTTCCGAAAAGTTAAACAGAACAATCTACAAACTAAGCACAAAATGATTCTCATAGAAAATTCTTGCTAGGCAAGTTAATAATCACACAGATAATAAACCAGCATTGACAGTTCAAACAAATGGAGGGCAGAGTTGAACTATTTCTGGATTTGGTCTGTCTTACAACTTTGCCATTGATTTTGCATAATTAGGCGCTAAACAGTCTAATTGTTAAATTCTGATGCAGTCTAAAGGTTGAAACCCAAAAGCCACAATTTAATGCCCAGTAACTAGCTGAATCCTAAGTCTTAACCAATAATTCTTCCAATTGAACAGCTAGAATATCTAAAAACTCAAAAGGTTGGAGCATAAACAACAATTCACATGTCAACACCCTGCAAATCTCTCCTTATTTTTCAAAGGGAAAAAAAACCATCATACCGATGCCAGTTCCTCGATCATAATGGCCCTGTTACCATCCTTCTCAAAAAGTTCATAGGCACAACGAGCATGTTGCTCCCATCTATCAAGAGCCTCCAATTGATGGACACTTAATGCAGCCGCACAAAATTCCTCAAAATCCATTCTTCTGTATTGAAGTGCATTAAGCTGCCATAACAAAAACATGTACCAGTTACCACTATTCAAAATTTTCGAACTCAACATGTAGGTTACTAAAAAAAGCATTACAACCAAAGCACCTACAGAAGCTAGAAAATCGGGGATACGTGATTCCTTCATAGCTTCAGTTGCATTTTTCATCAAAGCCTAAACATAGAGAGAATAAGCATAAACACAATTACAGAAAAAACAGTGAACTTCCAACTTTCTGGTAGCAACCAACCACTTTGATATTATCTAAGCTTATAGTGCCATTTTTGTTAGGTTCCAACAGCACAAACTGCTCCTTCAAATAAAATAGCTCATCAATTGTCAATGTCTTAGATAGAGCCTGCAACGATCGCAAAAAGAGACAAGGAATAAAATTTTAGGATAAATCACCACAAAAAAAGAACCCAAAAAAGAAGTCAAGAAACAGATTTTAATCCAGGAAGCACAGGTCCTAAAAGAAAGATCTGTGGACAGCAAGGTGTTCATGCCCTGACAATCTTCGACAGTAATTACAAAGAACCCAATGTCCAGATTGAGGCACTTAATCTTTGAAATACTATTTTTTTTATTTAGACACTCATGTAACCAGGCTATTTGTTTTTTCGAGTACATAATATCTAAGATGCATTTCTTGAGCCTCTGAGACTCATTAAACAGCCAGTATCAATTTAGGGATCTATTAATAGATGCCTCCACAAACCACATCCTAAAATCAATCAACATTGAATATAGGAAGAGGAAAAAGTCAGAAGTTGGGTGGTTGTGACTATAAAACTTGAAATTGAGGTCTGTCAAAAAAATGGAGATACGAATTAAATATGCTACACAAGTGATCCAGCTCCATCAGAGATGATATTGCTTACAAACACTGCAACAGCTATTCAACAAAATGATAGAGAAGAAATAATATAATAAAAGAATTTGCAAAGAGCTTTAAAACAAATGGTGTACTTCAGAGTCATGTTGATTGCAGCAGAACACATAAAAGATTATCTCATTGGTGAACAGCATTGGATACAAACCCTTAAAGCAGCTTTTCGAAGTGATGATGAACGCATATAAGCCTTCATGAGTTTAAATACTAGAATATCCAAAGGCACTTTAACATCATTAGAACTCTTAATCCAGGGATGGCCTGTAACCCCAAAAAAAATTGACTATCAATTCAGAAATAACACATACATGCACATACATACACACATAAAAAATTCTTATGGGAAACTTCAGACTGCAGTCAGAAGCACTCACATAAGGCTTGGGCAGCAGTTAATCTTTTTCTTTGATCTTTATTTAATAGACGCTTCACAAAGTCTGTTGCCTCAGAAGATAGATCAGGCCAAGGCGTCTCATCAAAACTTGGATCAGCTTTTAGAACAGCTCGAAAGATCCCAGATTCAGTCCGGGCCCAAAAAGGACGGCTGCCGCACAAAAGAATGTATGCAATAACTCCTATGCTCCAGATATCAGCCTCTGTACCATAAGATCTATGTAGAACCTCAGGTGCAACATAATATGCACTGCCAACTATGTCATTTAGTCTTTCATCTGCAAATTAAAATAAAACATTGGAAATCATTAACTAATGTGCAGAACTACTACCAAAAAGTCTACTGAATATTAACTACATAGGGGCAAACCTGGCCTAACAAAATCTGACAAGCCAAAATCTATGGCTTTCAATTGCGAGTTCTCATCCTTCGACGTGAAAAGGAAATTCTGATCCAGCAATTAGCTACACTTAGATAAGAATACATGAACGATAAAATAAATTGCAACACTGAGCAGTGGGAAAACAAGCAGTCAGATTTCTAGCAAAATGTACTGAGAAATAAATTAGCTGATGGCAGGTCATTCACCAATCTCTTTTGAACATTTACATCCAGGTAATTATAACAGAGATAAATTCTATCAAAACCCAAGAGATGGCATCAGATGTGCAGCTTCCTCTGATCCTACATATTAAATAAAGCAAAGCTCCAACCAGCGGTAACTCAAGATGGAAGATGAACAAAATTGAAGAGACCTCTCTCAAGGCATACAAGCTTTTATAATGATAAAGGAAATGCCAGCCTTTATCATGCAAGCAGGTCTAGATGCTCAGCTTTTGGTAATAGGATTCTAACTACGTGCTCATGAAAAAACAGTCTAAGACCTTGGCAGGAAATATCTCAATACATGCCAATCAAAAAATCATTCCAAACATCGGCAGAAAGGCCCTTCAAATGCCTGGCCATGATGCCTCTCAAAATAACAACAATGCCCACCTTACATGACTCCCTAAATACAACATGCATGGATGTATTACAATATACTAAACATACTAGTAAAATAAAATAAGAACATATTTCACCTCAGGTTTAAGATCCCGATGCACCACCCCCTGAAGGTGGCAAAATGCAACAACATTTAATATCTGTTTTAAGACAGCTTTAGCATCGTCCTCTGTATATTTGCCACCCCTGCAACATCAATCAACTAGCAATTAGCAGATGACCAACAACTTCCTAGATGAAGGGTTTACAAGAGGAAAAAAAGAGAAATAACAAATGAAAGATAATGTAGCTATTGATGAGAAACCATGCCTTGAAAGTATTCTATCTAAAAGCTCTCCTCCTTCGCATAACCTGAAAGATGGTTGAGAATTTATAATAAACCATTAAAATCAATGCCAGGTAATAGCCATGAAAAAGGATAACTAAGAGACATAGTTGTCTTTGTGGCACATCCTATAACAGTATTATCAAATTTAAAAGATGTTTGCAAGCAGAACTCACTCCATCACTATATAGACATTATCATGGTCTTCATAGGAATCGTAAAATTGTACTAGATTGTTATGCCCAGTTAATGCTCGTAAAATCTTGACCTCCCTTCTCACGTCTTCGATGGCAATAGCTGTGGTCATCTAAAAACAGAAATGAAAAGTATAAGCAAAGAGAAAACTGTAGCATAATCTGAAAACAATAGCACCAAGGAATGGCGTGCAGAACAACTAAAAATCAGTTCTATTCCTAGATCTAACCAAAGCTTAAACCAAAAAAGTGTACATTTGCTGAATGCCTATCACGTTCTTGGCGCAATGGGAAAGAAACATTAGGAACACCAGCAAAATAAGTGGCAACAGTACTGAAACAAAAGTTGGGTTGCCGAAAAGAAGACTAGCTAATTCAGAGGAACTCATAAGGACAAAAGATTTGACACCAATAAAGGGCATTCCAAGTATACACGGCCTTCCTCACAGCCTTCCTCTTGTCATCACAAACCTATGATCTTTCAGTTACAAAGGAAAGGAGGAACATGTGACCTTCCCATGACAAAGATGTAGAAAGAAAAGTGGTCAAAGAAGCAGTCTGGTTAGCCACTAGAAATAACACCCAAGACAACTCCTGTTCATGCAATGAAAACTTAGACAAGGAAAACCTTATAACCACACATATTATACAAACCTACTGCTACAACGTTCTACCAAATTTAACAAGAATTCCAGCCACCAATCCATCAAGTCGTTCACTCAAACTGGTTTCACTTTTCTTGTGCAGTCTCAGTTTCATAAAGCTTAAAATTACAGCAGAAACCAGATCATGCACCGATATTCTTTTCTGCCACCTTTTTTCAATCAGCAACATAAATGAAGCAAAACACAATCAAAATAGGATCATTTTGACATGGAATCAGTAAACGGGACGAGTGTATGTACATAAACTTCCAATCCTAAGGATTCCCAGTATAAGCATCATATATCAAGACTTAACGCCAAAGATATATGTCAACGGATCCAACCCCAAAAATGCCAATATCAGAAGCAAACATGACTCGGCGGGATGAGATCACCCATCGTCGACCAGAAAAAACCCAAGAGATTTGAGGTCAATTCTCCAACAAAAAATCAAAACCCACAATACACACCTTTGCTTTAGGGATGACTTTGACGGCAACCTGCTGCCCTTTAAGCTCGCCCTTCTTAAACTTGGCTTGACAAGTATATCCAAAATGCCCTCTCCCAACCTCATCTCCGAGCTCATACTTGTTCCCAAAATGCTTAGAAAATCCAAAGCTCTTATCAAGCCCAGCCAACTCAGCCTCGCTTCCTTCAGGAATCGCCGCCTCATTAGGCTTAACAGACCCATGCCGCCGCGCTAAAACAGCACGTATATGCTTAGCCGGAGAAGGCGGTGGAAACGGACGTTTAAAGAACCGTTTAGGCGTAGAATTAGCACTGGTCGCATTATTTGTAGCGGGAGATCTCCCCGGCGACGACTTCTTAGAGAAGAAATAATGCGCAGGACTAGGACTATAAAAAGAGAAAAACGGTGACTTCTTAACAGACTCTAAAACCGTTTTATCATCTTTTCCACTTTTTTTCTCCTTTTCTTTGTCATCCTCCTCGCAGTGATCCTCATTGCTAGGGTTTACACCACCATTTCCATTACTTGAATCCGGTTTAGGCAAATCCTTAGCCGGAATAGAGTTATCATTTGGTCGAAAACCAGAATTACTACTAACAGATAAAGGAGAAGAAGAAGATAGAGTATTAGGGTTTGGGGAGGGTTTGGAGGTACAGAGACCCATTCTTAAGATCTCCTCCCCAAACACCAAAAATCAAATAAAATCTGTTAGAAGAAATTTTTTTTTTATTTCTTCGATTCCTGAAAAAGTGTCAAATCATTTTTATCAAATTACTGGTTTCGAATATGTTAGGGTTTAATTATTATAATAATAATAATAATAATAATAATAATAATGATTATTTTATTTTTGAAAATTTAATATAAACCCAAAATTAGAGGATTTTGGGTTTATGAAAATGGAGGTTTGCCTCTGCAGAGAGATAAAAATAAAAATAAAAAGATAGGGATCTACAGATGGCGATAAAAAGGAAACGACGGTCTGATTCTGATTGCTTTTTTTTCAATTATTATTATTAATTAATGTTATTGAAGAACTAAAAATTAAATCATTGTAATAATTAAAAATATATTTTTAATAAACATAAAAATATTAATTAAAAATAAAAATATTAAAAAATAAATAAATAAATTTTTTTTCTAAAATGCATATATTGAACAGTAATAAATATTTTAATTTTTATTTAAAAATAATTTTAAAATTTTTTAGTAAAAATAATATAAATTTCAATAAAAATTATAATATTTACTATGTTTTATGTATGTATTAAAAAATCAATACATAATTATAAAAATATAATAAAAATAAAAATTTTACTTGAAAAATAAGCTGATTGTAAGGAAATAAAATTTATATATTTTTTTTTGTTAAATTTATTTTTATATTTATTTTAAGTGTTATCAGCACAGGGTTTAGAAAAATCTTTAAAAAAAATAAGAATTTTTTAGTTTAATAGTAGAACTAATTAATTAGTGCAAAAAAAAAAAGAAGAAAAGGTGAAGGTGAAGCTTTTGGTCAGATGTGTGGGGCCCTGAACGAGTGGTCAGCCTATTTTTTGACACGTGGCAAGATCATGGTCAGGTGTATTATTAAATTTAATTGGTGATTGGTGAGGTAACTGTGTAAGAGGAAGGAATTTCCTTAATTTGTTTTATTTTTAATATTTGCATTAGATTTTGTTGAAAATACATGAGGAAATAGAAATAGGATATAGAGTTGGGGTGCTGCTATTTGTTCAAATTAACCATGTACAAATCACACGTAAAATTACTAAAATATTCTTTTTAAAAATCTATAGTTATTGAAATTATTTTTGTAATATTTTAAAAATTAAACTAACTTAATTACTTATTGCCTTTCTTGAGAAACCCACAAAACAACTCATTTGTTAGGCATTTATATATGACTCGTGTTATAATTACAATTAATTTATTTTTTAATTAAATAATTTATTTATATATTTATATTAATAATATATATTCAATAAATATTGATGAGAAAATAATTAATATAAATTATGAAATTATGCTTGTCAATTATATATATTATTTGATGAAAAATATTTATTTAATGAAAAATATAAATAAATTATTTGTCAATTATATATATATATATATATAAATTTCTAATATAAATTTTTTAATGTTTTAATATAAATTAAATCAAACTAAATAGATAGAATTATATTAAAATTAAAATTAAATTAAAAAATAAATAAATAAGACTATATGATGCCTACAAATCAAAATTTTGAAAATTAACACCATATGAGTGTGAGATTATAAGTGTTTATAAATTTCAATCATATCACCTTATCAAAAACTCTCTTAGCAATTTTTAGCTAATACTGGTGGATAATATCATATTTAAAATATATTATCCATTTGCTATTTAAATAGTAGCTGATAAATTAATTAATCTATTTTATAATATAATTTATCAAAAATATTCAAATTATTATTCTTTTTTTTTAACTATCTTTTAACTGTATAAATGGATTTTTTCATGTTAATTCCTCGATTTTACTTGAAATTAATAGAGAAATAAATTCAAATTATTAAAACAACTAGCCAATGATATTACCCATATAACTATATATCAGCCATTTTTTTCCTAAATCGAATAATTAGAAAATAATATCTTATTATACATATTAAATAACATATAGTTAAATGTATAATGACTCAATTTTAAAATATTTTGTATACAAATATTATTCAGCTCAAATACACTAAATCTTAAACCATTGTATAATAAAAAGAAATATATTTTTTAAAATGCGTATTCTTTAGCACGTTATTTTCTATTATTGATTCATTTATTTATACACGTGTAAGTCAATAATATTATTATTTTTTTAATTTTTTAATATTTTAAAAAAGTGATTGTTGTCAATAAAATCAAATTATTTTTAATATTTTTTTATCAATTCGCCCGCTTTTATTTTCAAATGAATTAAAAAAAAAAGATTTCAAACTATTATTTAAAAACAATATATTTTTTAATTAAATAACAAATTTAAATTTATATCTTTGTTTTTTTAAATATTAAAAAGCAAATAAATAAATATAAAAAAGCATCGAATTAAATTTTATCTAATAAATAAGTTCAAATAAACTTTTCATAACTAAATTCGTTTGCCGAAATCCACTGAATATGAATAATAAAATAATTTAAAATCAACATATTATTTGACCAAAACATACTCATTTCTTAAAATAATTTTTAACCGCTATCACAGTTATATCTAAATAATTGCATAATTTCTTTATAAAAATAAATAAACTTTATTTATAAAAATAAATAATATACTTTTAGTGTAATAATATGTTATATCAACTTTAAGTATTATATATAAATAACAAAGTATTCTAATGATTCCATCAATTTAAGTTAAATTATTGAATAATTAAATAAATTCAGTTCAATTTTTGAGTTGATTTTTTCATTAAATAATATGATCAATTCTGTTTATTAAATATATAGATATATTTCAATGTATTAATATAAATTAAATCAATCTAAATAAATAATGTTATATTAAAATTAAAAGTAAAATGAATTAAAAATTAAATTAAATTTGATTTAATTTGATTATATTTTCTCAAATTTTTTTCTCACTCATACATAAAATGATAGTGAAATATCTTCAAATTTCAATAATACTTAATTAAACTAATCCATTACCATTAAGTAAATTACAATGATACACACAAATTAAAATATTAAAAATTAAGACTATATAAATGTGAAAACCATAAAAATTTATGGATTTCAATCACATCACCTCATTAAAAAGTCTTTTAGCAGTTTTAGCTAATGTTAGCCGGAAATGTGACTTTTTTTAACTTTTTTTTTCTTTTTTGTTATTTTTTTTTAGTTCATTTTAGGGTACTTTTGCATTTTTTGTATTCTTAAAAATCAAAAGGGCAAATTTGAGATTTTATACAGTTTTATACAAATTTTGTATATGAAAATTTATACAAATGCCTTTTCCCATATAGTAGCAGTATAAAAATCCAACAAGCCAACGCGGCGCCGTATAAACTTAGTTTATTTCTTTCAGGATTACTGAAAAGTATAAATAGTAATTAATAGCATTAATTACTTTTTTCACAGTTTACTTTTTTTTCGAGAGTTGGTTTACCATATTCATACTCTCCAAATACTCCGTTTATCTCATAAAACTTGATACTTTTTTTTTAATTGTGTTAATTTATAATATATTTATTAATTTCATAAATTAATTATGACATAAATTTTTTATAATATTATTATTTAATATTAATTATTGAATATATCGCATATTAAAATAAAAAAATATATAAATTTATATTTTTAATAAAAATAATTAATTTTTTTAATAAAAATAAAATAAAAGGCGAGCATATCTTTTTAAGACTAAAAATGTACTATTTTTTAGAGTTTTTTCTTTATATTTTCTTTAATATACACATTTTCTATTTTATAAAAATTAATTTATTTTAATTAAAAATTTGAACTTTATAAAATTTTTATTACACCTTTATTTTATTATAAGACATATTCATTGAACATTTTTACTAAGTACTAGTTTTTACGTTCTAAATTAATAGTCATACTTTTATTTTATAAAAATTAAAAAATTAATTATTTTCATAAAAAATATAAATTTATATATTTTATTTTTAAATATTTTTTATTGAGCAGCTATTATATTTTTATTTTAATATAAAATATATTTAATAAATAATATTAAATATAAATATAATAAAAATTTAACACATCATCTAACTTATTAAAATAGTAAGTGAACTATAATTTATAATAAATAAAAAAATATGTCTATTAATTTAGATCGAATAAAGTATTAAATATGAATATAATATATTTAATTAGCTTATTAAAATAATAAATTATAACTTAAAACAAAGGAAAAAAGTATTTATCACTTTAGAATATATAGTGTACTTTATAATTTAATTTTATCATGGTATGTTTATTGATTTTGAAAAAATATTTTTTTTGAAAATTTTTAAATTAATTTGTTTTTGAAAATTAGTTATGAAAAATCAAAGTACGTTATTGATTTGGTCCTTATCAATCAATTTTGCTTGAAGAAGAAATATTTAATAGCTTGGAGCGGATCAATTCACATGCCTTCAATATATATATATATCACTTTCCTTGTGATGGGAGGATTGAACTCTATAATTGTTTTGAAAATTGAATGAATCAATTAATAGATTAAATTGGTCCAACAACTAATTAAATAAAATACCAATTTAATATAATTTGTAGTATTTTTTTCACAATTATTTTTCAAAGTTGATTAATTACATTTGTTTTATTTCAAAAGTTGTCAATTATCCAATTGACAAATATAATCAACGATTTAAATAATTAAATTCTTGATAATAAAACTCAAAGTAATTCTCAATCATAGATAAGAGCAATAGATTAATATACTATCAAATATGTGTGAAAATATAATTTAATTTTAATAAATGTATAAATTAACTTAAAAATAATTAAATGAAAATGATATACAAAATAAAATTAATTAAAACACTTAGTGATTAAATTAATTTTAAAATTGACTTTGAATATTCTATATTTTGTATTACTATTATTTAAAAAGAAATTAAATTAGTCAATTTTCTGTCATTCAATTGACTAAAAATATCAAATCCAACAAATTAAATTTCGATTTCGGATTTCCTGAGAAGACTAAAGAAATTATAGAAAAGCAGCTTCGGATTTGAAATTAAAAAAAAAAAGGAAAAGAAAAAGAAAGAAGCCTGTCAGCCTAGTGGTGATTTTTCTTTTTTTAGAATGTAAAAGGAAAGCAAAATAGGCCTTCTTTTGTTTTTTTTCCTTTTTTTATATAAATTAAATTGAGCATAGATGCAAATTGTCACATCTTTGTTACTGTTGTTTTTTAAGATAAACTAAATCTTCAATAATAAATTAAAAATATATTTATAAAGTATATAAAATTACATAAACTTGAAGTGTATAAAATATATATAATTAATAAAATTATTATTTTTTTAAATTTTTTGAATTATTATTCTATTTATTTATAAATAATATATAATGATATAAAAGAATTAATATTGAATATGTTAATCAGAGACAATTAAAAGAGCGTTGTCGTATTTAAAATCTTGGGTATAACTATATTTATGGACGTTGCTCGAGACTATTTGGTGAAGTGATATTTTATTTATTTCTCAGAAGATAAAGTATGTTCTGTATGAAACTTACAGTTTAAACTAAATTTATTCCAATATATTAACAAATATTTGTAATTCTTTAAGATATATAAGCTAGAAATCAGATAGTAGCCGTTACTGATGGTTAACATATCAAAAACTGTGTTGTCTGATATAACAATACACTGCACTTCTTTTAGAGAATTATATGTTCTCGATATGATAAATTTTGACTTTTAATATCTATATGAACTTTAAATGGTATATGCACAGTCAATTTAACTTTTAATAAAATATTCATTTTATTTATTATATATTAAAAAATATTAAATCACTTATATGCGAAAATAATACCTCAATTTAAAAAAGATTAACAATCTATATTAGACAAAGAATGGCAAACCTTCTTTTGAATAAAATATAAAATATGTAATATTTTTAAAAAATAATAAATTATCATAATAAAAATTTAAATTATATTTAAATTTATTTTAAAAGATAAAAAATATAAAATAATAATAAATACTAAATTATATATATTTGAAATTTTTTTAAAGGTAAACTATAAATAAAAATACTTAAAATTTTTTTAAAAAAAGAACAACACAAAAAAATATAAATTTTCAAAAAAAAAATATAATATTTAAAATTTAAAATAATTTAATTTTAAAAATTATTCTTATATTATTAAATTAAAAATTCATTGCAACATATAGGGGTGGGCATTTAATCGGTTGGTTAATTGATTGGCAGAATTCCACTTTAATCAAATTTTTTGAAGACTAAAATTATTAATCGAACTGATTGATTTTTATTTTCAGTCGGTTTGGTTAATTGATTAAACTGATCAATTTTTATTTTTGATCGGTTTGGTTAATTGATCGAACCGACAAAAAAATAATTTTAATTCTAAATTAATTATAAATGTTTTAAATTATTAGATTAATTCATTAAAATTTTATTTTAATTCACTAAAATTTATTTTTATTAATAATTATATACTTATTTTGCTTAGACACAAAAAAAGTAGTTATAAACTATATAATATAAATATAACATAAAACTAAAAAAAAAGTCTATTCGGATGACCGTTAACCGAATTCGGTTAACCGAACAAAAAATTTTAATATTATATTTTTTAACTAAAATAATTAATTAATTCATATAATTAGTTAATTAAATCAAATTTTTAGCCAATTAACTAAAAATTCAATCGTTTGATCGAATTATATTCACCCTATCAAAGGCCAACCCTTTAAATGCAATGAAAGTAATATTAATATTATGTAAATAAAAATAAATATAAGAAGTGAAGTCAACGAAGAAGAGTTGTGAAAATGTCTTTGAATATTGGCACGTAATGATGTAGCAAATGATCTAAATGAAATTGAAAACCCATGTGCCCTCCTTCCTTCCCTTGGTCCACCTTTGATTATTATTATTATTATTATTATTTTCTTTCTTCAAAATAAAATTTACTATCTTATAGAATTCGTTCAAGCTTCGTAATTATAAACGAAATCAGAATCAAAATAAAAAAATAAAATTTATTTTTTTATTTTGATTCTGATTTCGTTTATAATTACGAAGCTTGAACGAATTCTATAAGATAGTAAATTTTATTTTGAAGAAAGAAAATAATAATAATAATAATAATAATGGTATACATAGATTTGAATTCACAGTTCAAAAAAAAAAGAAATATATATATATATATAGCTTTGAATCCTCATTTTGAAATAAAATTTGCATTCACTATATTATATTGGTTGCTATATATACCCACTGAAAAATGTTATTATGATCTTAAATTCATAATTGAGCTCCCCACTAACCATCTGCATGCGTTTTGATTTTTCACCTATATTATTTAATAAATGGCTGAGTGCACTAGAAATTTAATTTAAATTTCACAACCTCAGTACTCTCTTTTAAGATTTTTAATGTATTTTGATAATAAAAAAATTATTATATATATAAAAAATACATTTAAATTAAAAAAAAAAACATTTCGTAGAAGAGGGTGTAAATAATTTCACGCTTTATGCGAGGGAAAGTAATCAATGCCCTGTGCCTGTGTGGATAGTAGTCCCGAATTGGATAGAATCCTCAAGTTTTCGAACCGAGCCCGGTCTTTGAGGAGAGTCACATGTTGAAATTTTCAATCGAAATTAAATTAAAGTGAAAATAATTAAATCAGTATTTTTTTAGTATTAAAACATCAATTTCATAAGTGACTACTTAATTAAAAAAAAGAAATATACAATAATTTTTCTTTAATTAAGTAATACGCAATAAAATTTAAAGAATTTAAGAAAGTAATAGTAGTATAATGAAAAGATAGTAAGAGTTTTATATTATGGTTATGTTATACTATTATTAAATTGCCTTTGAATCGGAGTGTATTAATTTCGAAGATGACAATTAATTATATTCAATCTAAAAGAGCAATTTAAATAGTCTAATTACTAAAGAGAAAATTGATAAAACAATATTTTTCATTCAAATTGTTATTTCTCATAATTATTCAGTGAGTATCATAGTTGTTTGATATTAGACACTTCTATGATTATTATACAAATATATATATATATAATTTTTTTTCATAAATTTAAAAACATATTTGTATACTCAATTTTATCATAAGTTACTTTGATTTATTAATTGCCCCACTTGACACAATTTGTATGCACTAGGATGGGTCAATGGGTTGTATTATTATGTCTGAAAGTAAGCAAAAATATTATTATAATTATAAAAAAGTTGTCTATATGATTATAATTTGTAAGATTTTTGCCACACTTGAAGATAGTTGTTTTATAGATTACAAATGTGCTAATTATAGATGCTGATAATGACTTTACTTATGACTTTCTTTACAGCCAAATCAAAAGCGGAGGAAGTTGGCATCGGGAGTAACTTTCAATGAATAAATTATATACAAAGAAAAATAATAAACTATAGAAGAATAAAACCAATGAAAGCTTACAAAATGAATCAAACTCAAAACATGGAATTGGTACGTCAACCACCTGAGATTGTAATAATAATTTCACTAATGATGATATTAGAAGTGCCCGTCCGACTCCAAAAAGGATAATTATATATATATATATATACATAATTTTACATTTTAAATTATGCAATAAAAAATATATTTACCTAAAATATATATTTTAAAATATTTTCTCCCTTAGTTAAAGGTTTAGAATTCAAAACTTCACTTAATAGACTTGTCGAACATGAATTCAAATTAACCTGCAACTTTTAGATTATATGACACTGAATGATTAAAATTAATATATGTATATTAATCTACCAGTCTAACAACACAAGCTAATACTTCATTTAAAAAAAACCAATTTTAAGCTAATCACATAATTATAAATTAGAGATTATAAAAAAATTATGAATGAAATTTTCATTTGATTACATTATAAATTAAAGACGATCACATTAAAAGATAAACAATACAAATATATATATATCATATAACATCGACAAGTCAAAAGTAAAAAGAAAAAAAAAAACTGGAACAAGAAGAATATGAAAAGAAAAGCAAAACAGAAGCTGAACATCACTAGCAACAAAAAGTAAAGTTGACGATTTCTTTTGGTAACTACAATTCCATATATTCATATAATAAAGTGAAGAGACCCACCTATGATGTCCATGCTTACCTTACCCTAGAGATAAATTTTGGGTCGCTATGGTTCATTTCTTTCCAACCACAACTGGCCATTACTGCTCTATTTAAAGTTTTGTACCTTCGCTTGGCTGTCTTATAAGGTTATTAAAGCCGTGGTTATTGGTTTATGTCATTGCAAATTGTTGCATTACAAGGAAATTACCATGACTAAGCAAAATAAAGGCTAAAAATATATATTTTATTTTTAATTTCATCTGGTTCTAAAGCATAAAGTAGAAAAATAAAGGATAGGAATTGGCTTTGAACTGAATTCATGGGATTTTGATATGAGGACAATATTTTAAAAGGGAAAAAATGTTAATATTTAAATTGTTAATATTTATGCAACCAAATAAGCAATTGACCCTCGAGAACTATTTAAGTATTATGGTCATGTTAGTAATGACTGATCGCTTAGTAATCAAGTAATTATATATATTAACCATACTATTAATATAATAATCTAAGTGTCATTGGGGTTGTATCTTGGCTGTAGGTACATGCCATAAAAATCTCTTGACCATTATTGAGAATCTTTGATCAAGATGATGTAGGCAGAAGATGAATGAGACATGGTAATAGTGTGATCTTGTTGATGGATCCCTCGCATCAACTTTATAGACTA
The DNA here is from genome assembly GCA_947685225.1 of Garcia nutans. Classification (NCBI taxonomy): domain Eukaryota; kingdom Viridiplantae; phylum Streptophyta; class Magnoliopsida; order Malpighiales; family Euphorbiaceae; genus Garcia; species Garcia nutans. Next base: position 3,057,044 of record CANTUV010000059.1, on the reverse strand, counting down.
ATGAATCAACAAATAAAAAGAAACAAACTGAAAAATACTAACCTTGTTTATTTGAAGCCATATCTTATGCTTGGGACATTGTCAGCCATAACTGCCTTGAGATGCAGGTCGTCAGTCTCTGTCATTTCACATTAGGTTAACTAGAGATCCTCATCAATCTATTTGTCCTTCGATGTAATAACCTATTAGCAATCACTGTAAAATAAAATGTGTATATCAGAAAATCAGTATACTGGAAATTGTCAATTCTCTTCGAGTCATTCCTCGGTCCTTCAATGAGATGCAAAACAGGAGGAGGAGAATAATGAATAATCAAGTTTAAACAAACTATTCAAATTGAGATTGAGAATATCATCATCGTACAATGAAGTTATTCATTTAAATTTTTATTAGGCTTTATTAAGTATTGCAGTTTCAACTGTCACAGAGAATAAAACCTCAATAGAGGTCATATAGGATGAAATATTCATGATAAAAAAAAAATCCCTTCCATAATAACAAAAAAGAATTTTTACTCTCGCCTTCCAATTCCAGCATTCCATTTGTTCAAAGAATTGAATTAATGGCAAACTATCCCATGCACACCGCAAAGAAATTAGCCAGAAGTTCTGTTGCCACCAAAACCAGACTCCAGATATTCTGATTTGTTAAGATGACTAACATCACCCCAGGTTTTTATGCCCCACTTTTTAGCATCAGGTATAAGAAAAATATTAATAGATGTGTTCAATATTTTTCCTGCAGGCTTGTCATTGGGGCAAGCCCGTTTGTATAAAGCCCGGATGACACCCCCATGAGTAACCACAACCACTCGCTCTCTTGCAATGGGAACGTGCATCAATGAAGAATTTTGCCTGTAACTGAATATGATAATTTATGCACTAAGAACTTAAATCGAACTAACCTATATGTTTCCTTGCAATTCTTTGCAAAAAAGATGTACAACGACGATAAAGTTTATCAAGACTCTCTCCACCACCCTGCACATACAGTGAATTTGGGCAAGTGATAATTCATATATTAAAATATTTTGGATACACACCAAAACATGCATGTCTACTGGTCAATTTAGTTTAGTAGTCTGCCGACTTTCTCCATCATGGCAAATGCCTCACAAGAACTTATACATACAACTGAAAAAAAATTATTAAAATAAACAAAGCAAGATGACAATGCAACAGAGAAACAATCAGTATTACTATTGCAATACCATCTAAGCAAGTTTCATAACTAAGCCACAAATATTTGATATTTAACTGGCAGAGGAGCAAGGATACTAGCAAGCATTCTTTTTATGAGATGCAAGGATTACAACTTACTACAATCAACACAACTATTTCTAGTAAAAATCTCCATCAATAAATTCAACTGCCCTACTGATAAATGATAAAAAATAGGTGAGAATGATGTCCTCAAACTCATTATATTTACTCCTCTGTTATTGTTTAATTTTCTTGATTATAAGTTACTATTAGAATGTACAACTACCAATCAGAGCACATATCAAGATTCAAAATCCAGATATATTACTATAGAATCAGAAAAATGAATAGACTTTAGCCAAAAACTACTACTAAAAACCTATTCATGTACCTAGTTTGACAACTTTACTAGAGTTTTATAGAAATTTCCTACTTAAAAACAAAGGAAAAAGAACAAGAAAATCCCGTTGCGCTGTTAAAAGGTCAGATAAAGATTTTGAGACTTCAATAAATCATGCAATGCATATCTTGGGTTAATAAAGAAGCCAAAACAATCTCAAAAATATAGAAATTACAAACATCACCAGAAAGATTATCCTCATATCTATGACTGCATGCTATTGATCAATTATCCAACAGTAGTAGCTAGAAGATAATGTTCTGATGTGCTTATCTACTACTTTAGTAGGCAAAACAAAAATTTGGGCTTCCATTGAGGACCAGTTGTGGGCTAAATCCCAGAAGTCCAACCATAAGGTTTTCCAATATTAAACTACTAGAGAAAAAAACCACAAAACATATGCATAGTGACTCACTGGGATATCTTGATATGTTTGGCGGGATAAAAAAGCCTGGTAAGCCTTAGGACTAATTTTGGCAGCTTCATGCAGTACAAGGCCTTGAAGCTCTCCTAAATGCCTTTCTCGTAGATCAGCATCTTTAATAACCTGAAATTTTATCCTGAACCCAATAAGTGGGAAAAATTGAAAATCTCCAGGCATAAGGTTCAATATTTTCAAAATTATGGACAAAATCTTGTGTTGAAAAAAAAATTTGAAGCTAATGAGGTAACTCTTCTAATAAATACTGTGTGTTTGTGTTTATCTATAAAAAGAATGTGAAAAACTAAATTCTAATAAATTAGAAAAAATCATTTTTTTGCTTATTATGTATGTTCAAAAGCAGGTATCTAAAAGATTTGCAATATACATTTATTATGATGGGAAAAAAGAAACAATTAAAGCAAGTTTAAAGAGGGAAATAATGACATGTAGACAGGGAGGTGGAGAAGGACAGAGAGCAAGCATTGAATAATTTGTAAAAGATACTTAGTTGATATGTAGCATTTATACGAATAATTATATGCTACAATCGTTGTAGCAATAAATGCCTACAACGGACCAATGAGATTCTTACACGTAGATTAAATGTCTTAATCTACGTGTAAGAATCTCATTGGTCCGTTGTAGGCATTTATTGCTACAACGGTTGTAGCATATAATTATTCCATTTATACATCTCAGGACAGAAGCACAATTATTTTATTGATATATTACATTTATACATCTATTATTATAAAATTATAATAATATAAAGTCTAAATATAATAAGTATATATTTTAACCTTTCAATTATATTACTCTAACATTATTTTTATCATTATATATATATATATATATAAGAAACAAAAATAACAGTTTCATTAAAATTACAATACAAATTAATCAAATTTAAAAACGACAATTCATGTATAAAAATCATAATCATAGGATCTATAACTTTTACCAATTGCAAAAATCTTTGTATCAGATCTTTGGCTTGGATGAATTATTATGTGGTTGCCCTCATTATATTTACTAAGATTATAGTAATTTTATTATATCAACTTTAGTTTTCATCATAAAAAAAAAATCCACTGATTATTATTGCAGAAAGTGTGACGTATCCCTGTAGTTTAGGCATAAATAGTAGAACTAAATGCATATGTGTTAATTAATACACATATGCATTAGTATAACAATTAAAATCACAAACAAATGCTTCAATGCTCCTATATCAAATTGCAATTTTTTTTATACAGTAAGCATATTAGCACTTCAAATTTTACTAAATTATTAATTTAAATATAATAAGTGAATAAATATATTTAAAATCAACATGATTTATATAAATATTATCTTTGATGAAACAAAATTGAAGCTAAATTAAAATAAATGATGTAGAATAATCGTCCTGATAATATTTTATAAATTTAATGATAAAATACTTAATAAATAAAAGAAATAAATAGCCAAAAATTAATTATGTTGAGAAGTAATTTAGAAAGAAAGAACACTTATATTTTACACTTTCTTTTTATTCATTCATCAACAACTCTCTCCATTTACATAGTTGAAAATTAAATTAAATATTATATATTAATTATTAAAATAAATAAAATAATAAAATAATTAAAGAATAAGATAAAATAATTAGAAGATAAAATAAAATGATTAAGGAGATAAAGAAAAACATCCATCATTAATGTCTTGAATTATTTATAATAATAAAATAATAATTGTAGTGAGAGAAAAAATATTTTTGAAAAAAAAAAGTTTATTTTAGTAAAGAGTAAGATATTTTTAAAAATTTACATAAATTTTTTTAAAAATATAAATATTTTTATTTTTTTATGATATTATTAAAATAAAATTTATTTATTTATTAGATAATTTTGCAAATGTACCATTTTTTTATTTGGATTTAGTGGATAGGCTCGCAGCCCGGCCGATCAGCCTATCCAACGTGTACACACCAATGGATAAGATAAAATTTTGACCCTGCCGAAAACGTGTGCAAGAATAGTAAAAGTCTCCTGAACAAAAACAAAACAGAGAAGAAAAGTAATTTAAAAACGACAAAATCATTGGCTGCTTGGTGGGGCTTTGACTAGGATTTTTCAAACCTTTCTAACCTTATATAAACCCAAGCTCTTTAGGCTCAGAGTTGTATAAGTACTATTCATTAATTTGCTATACAATAAGCTTAATTTGTGTTATAAAAACAACAATGGTTAGAAAAATGGTAACAGTGTTAAGCATTGATGGAGGTGGTATTAGAGGCTTAATTCCTGCTGTTCTTCTTGCCTTTCTTGAATCCAAGCTTCAGGCATGTATATTTATTTGCATTAATCATTTATTAATTATGTTTAACGATCAAGTTATGACTTAGTAATCAGAAGCCTGCGAATCTTCAATTTAAATTTCGAACGAGTTTTAGGTATTTTGAGACTTCCCGTTCATGTTAGTTATAATTGAGGTTTTAGTTTATCAATCCATGTATGGTTTTGTGTTTTATTAGGAATTGGATGGACCAGATGCGAGGATAGCAGATTATTTTGACTTAATTGCAGGGACAAGCACTGGTGGACTGATGACCACCATGCTTACTGCTCCAAACAAGGACAGAAGACCCCTTTATGAAGCAAAAGATATTAAAAATTTTTATTTAGAAAATTGTCCCAAGATTTTCCCCCTCAAAAGGTGAATTTCAGTGAAATTCTCAAGTGAATTATATAATCATATATATATATATATGAAATTTTAATAAACAAAATAGTTATACACTATATAAGAAAAATATTAATTAAATTGATATAAAATACTCAAAACTTTCTAAATTAATAGACATATTTCTATTTCAAAAAAAATTATTATTCTTATAAAAAAAATATATATTTATATATATTTTTACATATTGTTATACATCTATTTAATACGAAATATATTTATTAAAATTTTTTAATAAATAACATTATAATTTTAATAATTCTTCAAAAAAAATTATAATTTTAATAATTCTTCAAAAAAACATTATAATTTTAATAAAATAATATGTAAGTTATAATTTGAGACAATAATAAAAAAAGAAAATATGTTAAAAGGGGAGAGTATTAGAACAAACGAAATTTAATTTCTCATCTATATTGACTAAACAATTAAGTTTTATATTTTTCTCTTTTCTTATATGTATATATATTTAATAAATTCTTTTTTTTTTGGGCACTTGGCAGCCGAAATAACTTCATTGATTCGATAAGAAATTTCCTGGGTGAGGTAACGGGACCAAAGTATGATGGAAAATATCTACGAACATTGACAAACCAGTTGCTTGGAGACTTAACCATTAAAGATACCTTAACGGATGTGATTATTCCTACTTTTGACATCAAACTTCTTCAGCCCATCATCTTCTCAACCGATGATGTATGAATAATTACATAATATTGAAACTTATTATTATTATTATTATTTTGAAAATAAACTTATTAATTATTAATATAAGATTTCATATATATGCTATAATAATTTATTTATTTATTGTCTAATTAACAGGCAAAAGCTAATGCTTTAAAAAATGCTCGGCTAGCAGACATATGTATAAGCACCTCTGCTGCTCCAACCTACTTCCCAGCTCATTTCTTTACACTCAAGGATGCGAGTTCCACTCAGAGTTTTGATCTTATTGATGGTGGGGTTGCCGCTAATAATCCTGTAAGTATCTTAAATATATATATATTTTTTAATATGTCTGGGCTACATAATACAATGCATATGTCGAATTCGGTCAAATTTAAAACATATTTCAATCTTATCGAACTTATTAAATATTAAAAATTTAAAATTGAACTCTATTGAAATTATATGTATTTCTAATCGATTTCTATATTTTTAGATTAGGATGGATTCAGTTAGATTTGAATGAAATATTTTAAAGAAAACAAGTGGCTATATATATATATATACATGTATAAATGAATCACAACCCACTCCACCAGTAATACCCAGAACTATTTCAAGAATTCAAACTTATTTCAATCAATTTCTCATTCCAAACCGACCAAATTCGTCTCAAACAAATTAATTCATCAAGTTTGGTCAGGTTCAAAAAATGGGGATAAGGGTAAGGGCTCACCCAAACTTGGCGTTTTGAATTGAATATGCAGACACAGGTGGCTATAAGTCATATCCGAAAAGAGATATTGAAGGAAAATCCTTCATTCGCTGGTGCAAAATTGACGGAGAGCGAGTGTACTATGCTAGTCCTATCACTAGGAACTGGCATTGCCAAGCATGAACCAAAATATAATGCAGCCGCAGCATCTAAATGGGGTTTGATTAATTGGATCTTTGACAATGGCAAAACACCAATCATTGATTTCTTCTTTGATGCTAGCTCTGATATGGTTGATTTACATGTCAGCGCTTTATTCAGTTCCCTCCATAGCAAGGATAATTATTACTTGCGAATTCAGGATGATACTCTGACCGGCGATGCATCATCTGTAGATATTTCAACAATAGAGAATTTGCAGAAACTTGTGGAGATTGGAACTGAGCTCTTGAAGAAACCAGAGTCGAGGGTAAATTTAGATACTGGTAAGTCTGAAAGTGTTGAAGGAGGACGTACCAATAAAGCAGCTCTTACCGACTTTGCCCACCGCCTATCTGAAGAACGCAAGCTCCGGCAACAACAAATTTGAAAATTTCACATTTCTGGGAATATTTTGCATCTATGAATGGCTGATTAATGTAATTTAGCCGTTAGTGATGGTAGTTTAGCCATGTTACGTAAAATTTGATATTATTGTTGTAATATCTCAAATTTTCAATAAAGATATAAATTTATTTTAAAATATTCTGATTATATATTTTCTTATCATGTATTATATATATAAACAAAAAATTTAAATTAATTAAAAGAATTTATTTGTTCATATATATGTTTGTTATTGTAATTTTGTTCCTATAAATATTTATATAAAAAATATTAACTTATTTAAGATAAAAAATAATTTGAAAATTAATAGTAACAAGTTTTAATATATAACTCTGCCTAAAAATACAAATAAATTTAGGAAAAATAAAATAATAATTATTTATGAATTTCCAATTGTGATATGAATTATTTATCTTTTATTAATGAAAACGTGAATGTAATATCATGTATATAATCTGTAATATGAATTTAACATGATATATCAATATATGAATGTTATATGATGATAGGTAGCATTTTCATATTAGAGAAGTTCTTATAGATTTTTAAAATCATTGAAGCCAACGCTATACTATAAAAAACCATTCTTATGTATTTTATTTAACTCGTATTCCAACTAATATTTTATTTAACTCGTATTCCAACTAAGTTTTAATTTATCTAAAAATAAATTATAAAACAGTTATAAACTAATAGTCATATTAAAAAAAATTGTGAAAGACAAAATTAAACAATATCCGTTTAAGAAATTTGAACCCGACGTGAATCGAACACGCAACCTTCTGATCTGGAGTCAGACGCGCTACCATTGCGCCACGGATCCATCTTAAAAACCATTACTTATAAAATTATATATTGTTTTTAGAAACGACATTGCCGTTTTTGAACGATTCTTCTTCGTCTCTCGTCGGTATTTCAGTGTTTCTCATTTTTTGCACTCTCCATTGTTTCTGAAAAAGCTGTTGTTTTAAGCTTCTATTCAGTGGCGGAGCCAGGACCACCGGCAAGGGGGGGCTGAGGGAGGCTGGGACTGAGGGGCTGAGGGACTGCGAGGCTGAGGGGGGCTGAGGGAGGCTGGGTTTGAGGGACTGAGGGGCTGAAGGGGGGGCTGAGGGAGGCTGGGACTGAGGGACTGGGGCTGTGACTGAGGGACTGGGGCTGAGGGAGGCTGAATATTTACACCTCCGGCGGCCGGCAGGGGGGGTCGTCAGCCCCCACACGACCCCACCTGCCTCCGCCCCTGCTTCTATTGTACATCATATAAGCGAAAACACGAGTAAGAGGCCACACCTTGATCCTGTTGCTGTACTAAGAGGCCATCGCGCTTCTGTAATGGACGTTTGTTTCCATTCATCTAAACCTATACTATTCACTGGGTAACAATTGCTCAAATTTTCTCTTAACTATTAATTATTTTTGCCTTGATTTGATTTTTATTTTTTTGTTGATGGAATTAATGCTACAGTTCGACAGATGGTGAGTTGCGAATTTGGGATACGCGTCAGCATCGAACAGTATCATCTGCTTGGTATTTCAAGAAATGTTTGACATATGTCTTTTTCACAGTTTTGACTTTGATTCCTTTGATTATATGATTTTTATTACGTATTATTATTTTATTGAAGGGTGCACAGTGCAGCTCGTGGGATAATATCTGTTACTAGCAGTTCTGTGATTGGCATTGACAAAGTTACCAGGTTCATTTTGATGTATTTTCTCATTGTATTAAGCTAAGCTCTTTTCAGGTTATTTTTCAAAGATGTGAAAAATGGTTATCAGCTAATTGTTTTGTTAGTTTTGTCATGACTGGTGTATCCAGGGAAGGGATGGAACTGTGAAGCTCTGGGATTTCACAGAGGGAGGTCTGTCAAGGTATGACATTAATTAATCATATTATTGGCATGATTAGCTGAATTATGACAATTAGATGCCTTCTTTTTATGTGACTATGATTATTAATGAATTTTGGATAAGGTATTGTTAGCCTAATTCGCTTTTCCTTTTACTTGAAAGAGCACCTGCAGTTACAATCAAGACAAACTCATACCATTTATGCAAGCTTTCTTTAACAAAGAAGTCTTGTGCTGGTGGGAGGCAAGGGCCTGATCACCAACATGAGAAGGACACTGCAGAATCCGTTGATACGCATATTTCGAATGATAGAGAAGAAAATGATAAAGGAGAACCATTGAACTGTTCCAAGACCTTTGAAGGTAGCTCAAATTTTACTGTATAGATGTTTGAGACTAGTGTTGACTCCTACAATTTTTTTACTATGAGATGCAATGAGATCTCATTCTTATTTGCTATATTTTTGTTTTCTTGCTGCAAAATATTGAGTACAAGCATTAACAAATTACTGTATTTTTAGAGGATAGTATCGATGGACCAAAGTTTGTTGCCATAGCAGGGGAGCAGTCTTCTCAGGTCAGCATGCATCTTTGACTATTTTTGTTGGGTTTGGTAGTTTCTGGTGTTTGGGTTTGCTCATAATTTCTGCTTTATATGAATGTAAAGGTTGAGATATGGGATCTTAATACTGCAGAAAGGATTTCCCAGTTACCTCAAAACTGGTTTGGTGGTTCAGCAAGCATTTCTACCAAGAAAAGTGGTTTGGTTCTGACGCTATATGACTTTAGAATTGTGTTGCTAGTGTTTAAATATTAGGATAATCTAAAACTGACCAATGTTGTAGAACAACTAATTTATGTTGGCCACCATCTAAATTGTCAGACGATTGGGTACCATTTTAATCAGCTGAAACTGGAAGAATTGGTAATAGAACAGTACCCTAAGACTATTCTTTTTGTCTGTGCTGATGACCTCCCCATCATAATTTTTTATCAACATATGGTAGAATGGAGTGAAGATCCTGATGAAACTTTAGCTTTAGGTGCTGTTATATATTTTATTGGATGAATCTTGTCTAGAACTGTGCATTTGATATGAACAGTCCTTCAATGAATCATTGATTTAAAAATTAATCATTTAAAAAATGTAGTGGAAGGGGCTGTATATATGTTAATTGGAAATTGGGAATCCACGTGTGATTGTTTGATTTCGCAACAAGGAGAGAAATTATGAGTGTGTAAAATTTCTGCTGCTTGCCTGATAGATTATGAGGTTTTCTGTTACTAGTTTGCAGTCTTGTCTCAATGCTGTATCTCTTTTTATCAAGAATCTTTTTTTTTTGTTATTTAACTACAAGCTTTAACCATTCATTGGCACACATTTTTCTTATGTTTGAGTAGTTTTCTGCTTGGGTATCAATATAAGACCCTGTTCCTAGCATCTCCTTAAATGCATTATTGTCATTCAAAGTCCCTTACATCCTCATTAATGCTGCAGAGTTTTCTTTGTTTTATCCTCTTTCATAAGGAGTTGTAATTTTATCAGTGTTATTAGAAGTCTTATATACATCTTTGTACATTAGAAATATATATGTGCATGTATCTATGGGCTATAGTCATATTAGAGTCATCAAAACATAAGAAAGGGATGTAACAAAATGCATATTGGTGCTTCGGAAAGAACCCTAGGAAAGTAGAGACATTTATCACGTGTCGTCTAAGACTTTAAATAATGAAGATAAAGCTATAAAAATGATGATTTTTATGAGAAATGCTTAATATGATGTGCACAGGAAGTTCAACATGTTCAAACTTGTAACTTAGTGTCTATTGGCAGGGATGTGCATGGCTGCTCAAGCATTTCTACCATCAGAATCACAGGGATTTCTAAATGTCTTGGCTGGGTATGTATACTTCTTGGAAGTTTGCGTCTTTATAGTTTTATGACATGCAGATAGTACTGCTATTGCCTTTGCGAACATTATATACAGACTACAATGGCAGCTGGACTATGAATAATCTTCCATTCCCTTTTACCTTACTAACTTCAATTAGGTTGTTTCTGTTTTCTTCTGTTAAACACTGATCAAGTTGTTGTACACTAAAATTTGTTGGTATTCTATGCCCTTTTATTTTCTTTTGGGGTTTGGAGGCAGAGAAAGGGGGGCTTTCTAAATAATAGAATGGATATCTAGTTCCTACTAATAAGTAACAAAATTTCCAATTCCCATTTATGGACATTCAATTCCCATTTATGGACTTCTGAATGTAAAGTAAAACTCTCTGTGGTAAACACCACTGTATTTCAGTTGTTTATTTATTATTCTATTTCAGTTTTTTTATTTGTTATTCTATCATTGAGTTGTCCATGCTGTCAGTCATTTCTCTTCTTGGATACATTTCTTTTTGTATGTGTGGAATAAAGCAAAAAAATGTCCACCAAAAGCTGGAAGGACCAGTGAACTTTTGAATGTTAGTTGCTATTAGTTAAGTAATTACTCTAGAATGCTTAGTGTTCGGATAATTTCAACATTTTAAAACCAATCGGAATTTATTCTTTTTGGAATTTTTGGTCTCCTTTAGGTCTTTGATATTTCAACCTATAGTTGCAATCCTGACAAAGAGGAGTTTTTTGGTCTCATAAACTAAGATATACATTTTACTGATTGTCAAACACAAGTGCCATTCTGTGCAGTTTGATGTGATTCTGTTCCTTTTTCCCACATGCGGTAGTTATGAGGATGGTTCTATGCTTTGGTGGGACATGCGAAACCCGGGAGCTCCTTTAACTTCTGTGAAGTTTCATGCAGAGCCAGGTGAGACCCTCAGTTTAGAAAGCCTTGACCTTTTTTGTTCCTCACAAAAGGTTGGTTACTGGAGTGTTCTGTTTGCAGTTCTAAGCCTAAGCATTGATGGGTTGTGCAAGGGGGGTGTCTCCGGGGCTGCTGATAATGAAATTGTGTTATTTAGCTTGGACCTTTCAATGGTAATTCACGCCTCTTGTTAAGTTAGCTGCTTTTTAAGTTCATATGATTAAATGCTTATTGTAATTTTACTTGGATTTGCTGACTTATGACACAATCTAAATTATTGACATAATAGTTGTCTTATTTTAATATTATTATTTTGAGTTCATGTTAAACTATCTATTCTTTGACATAGGGTTCTTGTATGATCAAGAAAGAGATTACCTTGGAACGACCTGGTATATCAGGCACTTCAATTCGAGCAGATGACAGAATTGCTGCCACTGCTGGGTGGGATCACAGGTTTTGCTAGCTTGTAATTTGATTAAGCTTTTGTTTTTGGAAGTTTTATGGGAGTTCATAAATGTTTGCATAGGTCTTAGAGTAGTTTTTCAAGGGCACTTTAACTACATAGTGTTTGAGCTCCAGGAATTGTGCATTGCCTTTTCTGTTTCTTCTCCTGCATGTATATGCACTTCTATTTCTCATTCATTCACTTTGCCAATATACCCCCTATTGGAATACATCATCAAGCTTCACTGCTAATAAAAAGATAGAGATGGTCCTCATATGGAACAAAAGGAATGGTCATGTAAGTAGACCTCAATCTCACTTTTGATTGGTTCAATGACAAGTCTATTAGCTTACATACGTCTCTTTCCTCTCATTATCATCTATAGTCATGTTTTTCATGAAATATAGAGAATTTTTTGTTTCTTATAACTTCCACTTAAAATTATTGATCTGCATTTTTTCCTTCTTTTGTTCTTTTTATTTGAATGTATTTGCTCTAATCAGTAGCATATGTAGTACAAACCATCTCAAGTGGGCTTCTCTTGGCTTATCAAATTGGTGCTTCCATTCCCTATCAGCCAAATGTATTTATACTTGATTTTATCTATTTCATATTAGCACTGATCTATCTTAATATACTTTCCTTGATTTTATCTATTTACATATTAGCACTGATCTATCTTAATATACTTACCTCATTGACACTCATTTATGAACTTGGTGTTTCTTTGTTAACATTCTATGACCTAATCATGTCCCATAAAATGATAGAATTATTGCCATTATTCTTTTGGCACATTATGCTTTCAGCTTTTAAATTTGAATATTTCTAGCATCATTGCAAAAAGTTATCATCCAGCGGAGTGGTCTAGCTCAAACTGTCTAATTTATTTAGACTTTAATAATCTTAGGATAACTAAGATTATAGAATCTTTACTGAGCATATACTGTTAGTACTATGCTCTACTGACGTGAGAAACCCAATCTCCTATTTTTTCCGCAAGTGCAAGTTATGCAGATTGATGGTTATCTCATTTCATATTTGTTTCCTTTGATGACAGAGTCAGGATATATAATTACCGAAAAGGAAATGCTTTGGCAATGTTGAAGTATCACCATGCCACAGTATTGTTCTTATTATACTAATTAGAAGTATTCATCAATCTATATGCTTTATTTTTATACAACTTACATGAATCCATATCATGAGATTTGACAAAATTTTATGTTGGCTATCACCTACTGTAACTCTCTTTCTTCAACTAGGCTTGGGACCGACTATGCACAAAAGATGTATAGGCGGAGTTATATTCTTTATTTCAGTAGAAACCAAAAATAGAAAATATGTTTTTATATTATTTTTGTCTTGCATTTTCTCCTTCTTATTTTGTTTTCTGCACTTGCTTAGACATTAAACATGAGTTCTCATCCATGTTAAATGTTTCTTGTTTCTATGCTTGCGGAGTTATATTCTTTATTTCAGTAGAAACCAAAAATAGAAAATATGTTTTTATATTATTTTTGTCTTGCATTTTCTCCTTCTTATTTTGTTTTCTGCACTTGCTTAGACATTAAACATGAGTTCTCATCCATGTTAAATGTTTCTTGTTTCCTTGTTAAATGTTTCTTGTTTCTATGCTTGATTTTGATCACACTTTGTAGATTTTGTAGAAATGATGTGTCTAGAGCTGGATCAGGTTTGCCAGAGCCACCAAAGTTGAATAGCCTTGGTTTGAATGTGAAGCACTGAGCAATTTCTATGCTTGATTTTGATCACACTTTGTAGATTTTGTAGAAATGATGTGTCTAGAGCTGGATCAGGTTTGCCAGAGCCACCAAAGTTGAATAGCCTTGGTTTGAATGTGAAGCACTGAGCAAAGCCAAGAGTGTGTCCACCTGTATTTAGTATGTACATTAGTTAGTGATGTTTGCAAGTCTATTATTGCACATACCAAAATAATTTTATTTGAAATAGTTGCATATGGCCATGAATCATGCTGTAGGTCTCAATTAGTGAAGAAAATTGCAGTTTGGCGAGTCAGGTCTCTGAAAAATGTAGTATTTTCCAAATGAGACTCGACCAATGACCATGTTCCGTATATTTATTCTATCGATATCATGTTCTGTGTTTGTGCAACATATAAACCAACATTGTAAAAGGTTTGGACCCTGAAATTGAAGTTAAAGCTGAAATGATTGAAACTAACCAGAGAGGATAACATAATCCTTCAATTCAAGACCTTTAGAGGTAAATTTTGCAGTGATGTTTTCTAAAGGCTCGAAAGGGGACGGAAGCTGTTCATCAGCAGCACTTCGGCTTGCTGTTAGGCCATCTCTGCGGCCCAAAGGTATGTTCCAAAAAGGCCCTCCATTCTAAAACAGATGAGATTGAAAATGGTAAAAATTAGAACACAAACGGAGAAAACTTAAACTTCATAATATACAAAATCATCTGTGAAAGTGCTTCTTACAAGATAAACAGCCTCTCTTGCTGCAAGAGTTAGTATATCTGTACAAGAAACAGTAGCAGGACAGGCTTTCTCCAAATTAGCCTTGATATTGTCAATGACTTCAAATCCTCTTGCCGAATTTCGATTAGCCAATGCATTTTTCTCTCCAGTTTCACCATCAATTAGCACTGAATCATCACATCCCTACATATTCCAAAACATTGAACGCCATTAAAACATGAAATTCCTAATGAATTCCGTTAAAACTTTTCTTTACATTAAAAATGGGAAACTTGCACGCAAGCATAGCCTATTGGCAAATACAAATCCCCGGAGTAATAGATCTAGGATCGATTTTTCTCTCCCCCGTTGTAATACTGAAAAAAAGGGAAACTTGGAGATAAAAAAAAGTAGATGGGAAATGGTGCATTTGATTAATTACATTAACAAAACAATCATGGAAGTGAAGCCTCAAGAGAGAGGCAGCAATTCTAGTATCATTTGCCATAGCAGACCAAACATCATACCGAACAATTCTTGTCAAATTAGGACAAGAAACATCATATTAGTTATAGTCTAGTTGGGAGAAAACAAAAGGATTCAAGAACAACAAACAAAACAAGTAAACAAAGGGAAGTCTGCAATTATATGAGTTCTTAATCTCATGCTCCATATCTTACAAAAGAATTTAAGTACTGTTTTAAAGACTGAACTAGCAGTAAGTAGTGATAAGCAGGAACTATAGCTTTTTTTTTTTAGACATGAGCAGGAACTATAGCTATTTATACACAAAAAAGCCATTATTGAAGATTTCTATTTCGATGAGTTTGGTACAATTCCATTTCTTTGGCTAATGGGAGAAGAACTTGGCAATCTCCACTATAATCAAACGCACAAATTTATAAAAGAAAAATTAAAAAAACAAAAGTAGTTCTACAAGTGTAAGTGGTATGATGATGCATTCCATCTAGAAAAGCGTTTACACTCTTAAATTTTGGCTTAGTTTTTTGCATGCAAAGACAAATTGCACTTGAATTAGTTGCTGAAGTTCTTTTGGTGTAGACTTTTGAGTGCAGATACTTATTATAGTTCTATTGTTGGAGCAAGTCATGGACAAATTTTCATTCAAAATACTCTTTATTTTATTATATATTTCATATATTCAGAAGCTTCATTAGGATTAAGATAGTAATTGGGTGATTAACCCCTTACTTGTTTTATAATTTGCCATAATTTCCTAATATATGGTATGGTTTTGTTTCTTATTTGTTTAATTAACTTCCGCTATCATAATATAATTTTCTACAGTACTCTCATGGTTTAAAAATCATGGAATAGTTTCAATGTATCATTGATTGTCAACATCCAGAAGCTAATTAAGACGGATTGGTCTGTGAAAATTTGACATGTGTATCGTGAAGCAAATATTTGGTTTGTGGAAATTTGATATGTGTATCGTGAAGCAAATTTCGTTGTAGACTGACTTGCGTCACAAGCTGCAAATTTTCACTTAGGATTCCATGTGTTAAAGAATATGCTTAAAGGGTTAAATTATTGGATAGAGCATCATCTTATTAGGTGGGTCACAATAGATTAGCTTGTCCCTAACCCAAGGCCCTTATCTCGTCCTTCATAATAAAAAAGAATCATGAATTTTCATACCATTGTCCTAGTGGTTTTTCGAAAATTTTATCTTTCTAAAACATTTTCAATGAATTTTTTAATTACCATATACATAATGTTTTTTTTAATTTTCATAGCCTATTAAAATTTTAACAAATTATTATCAAATCAAATAAAAAGTAATTATAATACCATATCACACAGTAACATTAATATGCTGTATATATATATTATTAAATCATATTGTCAGTCATCTAAATAATAAGGTGAGTATAATATCTTCTAGCTTTTAATTTTAGCCCAGACACCAACTTCTGGTTTGTCCGACCTTTGGTTTTAAACCCAGGAGCTAGTTTTTGCTTTTCCATCTTCTCCTCCCCATTTTGGAGCTTCAAGGTCATATTTTTACCTCCAAAAGCTAGACTCTATTCCTATGATTTTCCATGGTCCTTAAAGGATACCTCACCTTTTTCTGAAGTGGTTCTATATACCTCCTAAGCTTATTGTTGTTTGGGCCTCTCCTGGAATCTGTCCAAGATTGGGAAAGCCATTTATTTCCAGCTCATTCACAAGGTCGTGTCCCATTTTAGGATGTTCTGTCCTTCTTTTCTCTCAATTTCCTTCTTATCTGAGGACGTATGAGATGTATGGATTAGGAAGATGATTATCTCACATCTGCCTTGTTTGTTACTGCCTAGCATTTGTCTTAAGGCATTGGCCTGAGTTTTTGGTTTAGACAGCTCCTTGGCTTGCTTATCTTTGGCATGTCCGTCTGAGTTTGTTGTGCGTTGAGGACAAATCTGTATGATGTAGGTGGAAGACCGATTTCCATGAGTAAAGGGCTTTAGATTGTCAACTTTTTGTGTGTTGTTTTGGTGAAGCTTTGGTTGTCACTTGGAGGGACTTTTGTAATGTTGTTTGGTCAGCCTTTGCTGATTTTACTGTTTGTGATTTTTCTTTTCCAGTTTGTATATATGCTTGTCCCTATAGATGTAATCTTACCCAACTCTTTTTGTGTTTCTACCCTCAATTGGGCTGTAATCCTCCCAAAGTGGGATTTGTATCTATTTTCCTTATTTAATGAATTTCAATCTTTTCCTGGCCAAAGATATATATATATATATATCAATCTTTTTCCTTAATATATATGTATATATATATATATATATTTCTGATATCTTAATCGATATTAAGGAATATTATGTACATTAGCCATGAAAGTGGAGGTGATAAAAATCAAATTAGAAAATGTTAATTCCTTTTAAATGGAATATATTATAAAGAGTCATTGCACAATAGAAGTTGCCTCCTTAGTTAAGAGTTGAATTTCATACATTAAAAAACATATCATAAACGCAACAATGTAAACCTTATTTATTATGAACAATAACCATATAATTGATTTTGAAATGACTGTCTTATCTAAGATTTTTGACTATACAAAGTGAATGTGGAAGTGTTTTTTAGTTTTTAGCTCATTGAGCAAAGCCCACTGACAGTGACAATGGATGAAATTAAATTATTGATATAAAATTAGAAAAAAAAAATTCATATAGGTGGGAGTGGCATGTTAAAAGTTTGTTTTTATCTGATAATTTTCTTATGCACTATGCATTTTTCTTGACTACACTGAATTTGATAATTTATTTTAATTGATTTCAACAACAATTTAGATAAAGTAATTAAATTAGTCAAACAAATTATTTTTGGGTTATTTTTGAATCATAATGTAAAGATAATATTCATTAATTAACAATAGTTTGACTCTTGAGAAATTCTTTTCAGAATAATATTATATAATATAGCCACAATTATAAAATTATCCTTAAAAAAGTTATTTTCAAAAACACCACCTTTTTTTAATTTTCAAAAAAATTACATTTATAGTTTTTTTTTTACAAATGTACGTTAAAATAATTGACTGCTTAATGCTTATAAATAGCGTTTCGCTACTGTTTATTACTTTTAAAACAAATGTTACCAAGCTATAACATATATAACAGTCGCCATTTATTTTTTAATTTTTTTTCAAAATAAAATTTTAAAATATTAAATTAAAAATATTTATATTAAATTTCTAGCTATATAATAAATACCCATATATATTCTTATTTTGAAAATAAGATTTTAAATTTTTATTTATATTAATATATTTTATTTAATTTATATTTTTAAAATACTTTTAACATATGCTATAAAACTTATTTATAAATATTTTTTAATATATATAAAAAAATGAATATTAATTACTTTTTAGTATTTTAAATATTTTATTATGCCGTATTTTTGTTAATTAATTTATGTTATATTTTATATTAATTTATATTAATTAATTAAAAATTATATTTTATGTTAATTTATTTTAAATTTATTACTTTTAGAAAAACCTTTTTTAAAATACGGTGAATAAAGACCTTCAAAATATACGGAGTATATAAATTATAAAAATATCATTTTATATACAACATATACTGACATATATCAATATTAACCAATATATATTAATATATAGCGATATATATTAATATACACTAGCATATATTGACATATACCAATATATACCTATATATATAACATATGTATATAGTTATATGTAACATATATCTATATATATCGACATATATTATTATTTTTTACCAACATATATCCATATATACTGACATATATTATTATTTTTTATCGACATATATTGACATATATGATGAATATATATCTACACATATGTAATATATATATATAGTTATAGTTATGTAGGACCTCAGGCGCTGTCACTTCTCCTAAAATCGATTTGTGTCAGAAAATGCACATATTCTAGTCTTAGAGTGCATTCGGCATACACGAGCGCCCACGACATTCAACTATGATTTGATTCTACACCTAGGCCTCCGCCACGGGACAATTGATATCACCCCTTGTGTAACAATCTCTCCCTCAATAATTGCTCCCTCTAGAAATCGAATCTATGACCTTGACTCTGATACCACTTGTAGGATCTCAGATGTTACCATTTCTCCTAAAATCAATTGGTGTCATAAAATGAGCATACCCTAGCTTTATAGCGCATTCAGCACACACGAGCGTCTACAACATTCGATTGTGACTTAACCTCGCATCTGGGCTTCCGGCACAGGATAATTGATGTCACCCCTTGTGTAACAAGTTATATGTAATATATATTCACATATACGATATAGATTATTATTCGTTAGTTAAAATATATGTAATATATATCAATATATACTATTATTTTTTAGTTAAAGTATATATAACATGTACCGACATATACTCACATATATATAACATATATTATTATTATTTTTGCAACATATATCTAGTTATATGTAACATATGCCAATATATATTGTTATTCTTTTCTATATATCTAGTTATATATAACATATACCTACATATAAATAAATATATAAAATTATTATATACCGATATATATCTAAATATACTGACATATATCCACATATACTGACATATATTGTTATTCTCTAGTTCAAATATATATAATATAGATTAACTTATATATAATAAATACCAACATATACCAATATATATATAATAAATACATATCTAATTATATATAACATATATTCACATATATCATTATTTTTAGTTAAAAAATATATAATATATAACATTATATACCTCCATATACTATAAAAAATACAGTATATGTATTTATAAAAATATTATTTTTTAATTAAAGTATATGTAATATATACTAATATATATCCATATATACCACTATATACTAACATATACCAATATATACCCACATATATTATTATTTTTTAGTTAAAATATATGTAATATATATCGGCATATATCCATATATATAAACACATATTGTTATACCAATATATACTCATATATACTCACATATACACTATTATTCTTTAGTTATTTATTTCTAAAATATACCAACATATAAGTTGATATATAATGTTATTCTTTAGTTATTTATTTATAAAATATACTCACATATAAGTTGATATATATGCTTATTCTTTAGTTATTTATTTTTAAAATATATACCCACATGTAAGTTGATATATAAAATGTTGTTATTGTTTAGTTATTTATATTTAATTGTTATAACTTATTATATTATGTAACTTATTATTCCTCCCGTCATCTTTTGAGTGCTATGGAGGGAAAGAAACAAAAGAAGGATTATCTTCTCTTGTTAATGAAAAAGATAGATGGGTTTGTACTATATACTCTTTGGTCTGGTGCACAACTATTTTGTGAATGAATATTTTCTATTTTGAAGAATACACATCATATTTAAAGATCGCCTTTTTTTTTTGTTTATTGGTTGGCACTTGACATATGGCTGTTAATTATCATAATTATTTTTATCTATATAAAAAATGGCAAGCCCTCTCTCTCTCTCACACACAACACTGTAATCTTTAGTTTCCACTAGCAAATGTACATTACTGATGAATATTCTAATTAACTTCTTGATAATTTATTGAAATATATCAGGATGCTGCAGTGGCCAAATATATAGATTAAGTCCATAAAAATTTCATGGCTTTTGCTTTAGGTAAATGCTGGATAGTAGGCATTTTCAAAGTTCAGCAATTGAACTTCAAGCATAAATATTCTTTTGAATTGTTTGAAATCTTTTTATTGCAGGAAGTCCACCTTGATGAACTTTTAACTCTTGAAATTTCATAGGAAGATATGAATATAGCTTTTGATTTCCTTAAGCAACCAGACTGTGTTAAGATTGTTATCAAATTTTAATTAATTATTCTATGCTATACGGATTATAATATATTACATATCTCTGTTGCTATTTAATAAATGTAATTGAAAAATTGGTGAAGAACAATATACTAGTTATATGATGCAAAACTGAAAATTTGCTAAACCTTTTTCTTTGAAACATTATATCAAATATGTGGCATACATTTTGGTTGAAAAACAAACAAAATCCCTAATCATTATATATGAAATCCAAAAATAATCAAACAAACAAAACATAAAAATTTTACAAACAAGAAAGAAAAATCACTTAATTCTATTCATTGAATTCTCGTGGCTGCCTATATCCATTGACAAATTCTCGTTTGAGAATGAGTTTGTTATCAAATAATTGTGAGCCTTTGTGCCCAAAACAGCACCAACAATGGCTCTATTCGTTCCATGCCCCACCTCCCATGCCCATGGCAACGAGAATAGCACAAACAGGCTTCAAAGAAATTGGCTATTGAGGATGAAGATGAAGAACAAGAAATCAAGAGGAAGAAAGAACAAGAAAAACGTACGCAAGGATAATGCACCCAGATCCAACATCGTTTACCCATTTAGAGCTGCAAAATCAGTTGTAGTTTCTATGGTAGGCGAGGTGGGGATCCCATCATCATCAATTCAAGCATTTCAAAAAGCTGCAAATATGTAAATCAAATTGAAAAGAGAAGAGGAAGAGGATGAAGATATAATTCTGATAACAAAAGAAACAAAAAACAGGGTACTATTTAAGAAAACAAAAAACTAAAAAAAAAGTAAAATTGCAAAAAAAAATTAGATGCAGCGAAAATGAAAATGAAAATAAAAAGTTAGTATATTTTGTAATTTTTTCTATAATATATATTTATAATTATACAAATTTTTATAAATTATAATTCGGATATAGAAGTTCATCTAAAATCCAATCTAAATTTTGTGTTAAAAGGGACAATGACTCCAGCAGAAATCTATTAAATTTTTTTATTTATCGTATTTCTAATCGAATAGGAACGGACATATGTACCATAATATGAATGTCTAGAACTTCATTAGCCACTTGAATTATTATTAAAATTATGAATTATTGAATTCTTTCATAAATAAAAGATATATGCAAACCTCTTTTCAAAAAAAAAAAACTCTAAAAATGAACATTGTCGATTTTTAATTTAATTTTCTTGATCTCATAATTTGTGTATAATACTAAAATAATTATGACGATGCAATATTATATCATGTGATATAGTACTATTAATATTAAATATTTTTAATTTAATATCTAAAAAATTTAATTTATATTATTAGATAATAATTAATTATTATTAATATTAAATTAATAATAATAATAATAATAATATGAAATATAGAGAATTTAAAGATTTAGAGTTTTTAACGTGTAAAAATATTGAGATTCTTTCGTAAATAGTAATTTATCATAATTACTTTCAAAAACATTTGTCATAATTAATAAAAATTTGTTATCCATATTAATTTATTTATAAAATAATAATTTGCATATTATTGATTGTATTTTAGATGTCTTCACCCATATAATATTTTATTTTAATAATATATAATTACACAAGTATTTTATATGCATTTACTATTAAAAATAATGATGGTTATTAGTTAGGATATTTTCGCATCGAATTAAATAATAAATTTATATTTTTTAAATTTTTTAAATAAATATCTATAACTAATAAAATAATTACTAACTATTATGTGATAAAAAGTTCAAATAAAATTACGATAACATATTTAATATTGATAATAATTAGTTATCTCTCTGTATAAACACAAAAAAATTATTGTCATCTTCTTTCATAATACTATTCAATTTTAAAACTATATTATTATTCAATTGATATATAAGTAATATATCATATTTTCATATTTTTACTTTTATTTTTAATATTTTTTCTACATTTTATTTAGTTTATTATTTTTTATTTTCGTTTGATTATATTATGTATGCAATTATAATGGAGAATATTATCATTCTTTATCTCATTGTCATTTCTCACCCTCTTTTTTATTTTTTTTGTTATTAGATTTTTTATTTATTTTTATTTTGTATTATGTGTTTATTAGGTTTTTTTTATTGATTTGTATTGCTTGTTGTATGATTTTTTTTGTGTTATTTGTAATATTTTGAATTTTTTTATTTGTCTTTTATAATATTTTTAGCTTCTTTTTTCTAGAATTTTTTAGCTTCTGTAATTTTATTTTAGTTTATGTTAACATATTTTAATTTCTATAATTTATTTTTTGTTAGATTTTATAACATCTTAAGCAAATCTCTTTTGAGTCTGAATAGGGGATGAAAGTACTCTAGAAGGTACTGTTCATCTTCGCTAAATTTCACATCGATTAAGCACAAAAATAAAAAATAGTGCATAAGTAGGGGTGTGTCTTGATTAGTAACAATACGATTTAAATTTGGAGGTAAGTCTGAGCATGATAATAAAGTCGTACAGGTCTAGCTCAAAGTGGACAATATTGTTGTTGGACTTAGATTGTTTCTCTTGGTATCAGAGTCTGCCTTATCCCTCTAATCAGTGGTGGGTCAAATCTCAACGAGAGACAAATCTCAGCAAAGATGCTGAGTCCCTTAATAAAGGTGTATGTAACACCTTAGGTAAATTCATGTTGAGTTCGTACAGAGGGTAAAATTATTGTAGAAGATAATATTCATCTTAGATAAATTCCATATCGATTAAGTATAAAAATGAAAAGCGGTACATAAATTGCAGTGTACCTTAGTCAATGACAACGTATTTTGGACATAAAGATAAATCTGGGCTTAAGAATGAAATCGTACAGATCTATCCCAAATCGAACAATATTGTTGCTGAATTTGGATCGTTTTAGGTTTTGTTTTAATTTTAATTTAATTAATTATTTTATTTTAATTTTTATTTAGTTTTATTATTTGATTAGTTTTTATTTTTCAATTTATGTTATTTAATTTTTCGTTAGATTTATTTTTAATTTACTATTATTTAAATTTTATTTTATAATTTTTATAATTTAATTTTTATTTTATATATTTAAAATTATTTAAATTTTAAAATTAATACATATATATATATATATATATATATTTGGTAAAAATATGCACAACATCACACGTGATATTATTCTAGTGAAAGGTTATTAATAAAAATCACTTTAACGCATATTTCGATCTACAAAACTACTTTTAAAATGCTAATTTGCTGTCATGTAAAATATACTAAATTAATATTTTTTTTGCTACAATCAATAATTTTTTTTTGCTACAATCAAATTTCTTTCAAATAAATTAAAAATGAAATTTAGTCTTTTGAACTCACTCTTTTACTTGATTATAAATAAAGTATTCGATTGGTAAAACTTTTATAACAAGGTGACTATTAATTAATTTATAAATAAATTCACATTAGCCTATATGCAACAAGAAGACTATCAAATTTTTACATTTGCAAATTTGTCCTTCACGAGGCCTTAGATAAAGTGATCTCTTATCTGCTGAGTGTCTATCATTATCACAAAATTAAGCAGTTATCTAAGTATATTTTTTGGAATCCAAATATAAACCGAATAAAATTTCAAAATTTTAGATATATAAATATATTAATTTATTTTTTAAATAATATTTATTGATTAGATTAATTATTATATTTAAAGATGTATATATCATATTGATTGTTATTAAAATTATTCAATAATAAAAAAATAAGCATGACAAATTTCAAATGTTCAATTATTTCAATTTATTTATGCATCAAAATGAAAAATAAATTTTTGTTTTTTCAAAATAACATTCTATTTCTAGTTTTTGAGGTTACCAAACATGCCTTAAGGGAGATTCTCTCTGCACATAATAACAAAACCAGTAGCACAAACAAATAAAAGACATTAAATTAAAGAAAAAATAATGTTTTTTCATGACGAGTAACGGAGTAAGAAAGAGAATTCCAAAGTTTTTCTCAGATTAACAGAGATTGTAACAGCACAAGTAATCAAAGCAGCTTTCTGAGCAATCGAAACAGCAAGAACAACTGCAATCCCCAAAACAAATTTGAAAAAAAAAATTACTCTTTTCACAAAAATAAGAAAAATTAAATTTTTTTAAAAAAAAAAAGACAGAATTTTGTTACCATTCATTGACGATTTTGTCTTGTTCGTCTTCTCCAGCTTGGTAATTTCTGTCTATGGCTTGTGTTGATGGTGGCTGTCTCTCTACCTCCATCGATTTTATGGTCTGTTTTGTTATTCTACTTTTCTTTAATTTCTCTAGAAAAGGATTGAAGTGGGTTGAGCAAAAGAGAAAGGGACAGAGTATAGAAAAGAAACAAAGGCTTATTATAAATTTATAATATAATCACGTGGTGGCACTTTGTTTTTATTTGACAGGAAAGTATTATTAACAAAAAGATGTAAAAGCAGTAATTAGAAGTAAATATTCTTTCTTGATTGTGATTAGTGTTTAATTATCGAAAAAGATTGATTGATGCATTAATTTAAGAAAGTTGTCATGACTATAGAGACGTTGGACTGGATTGCTCTTCTTAAGCCCAAAATTATTTAGCATTGGGATTTCTGGGCCCACAAGTAAATTTCCTAATCATCATTAATTCCCCCATAATTTTTCTTAATTTTGAATGAAGATTCTTCATTTATAATTTTAAATTTATTAATTTATTTGATATAAAATGAAATTTCTATTTATTGGTCAGACAAATGAGAGATTTTAAGTTTCGACTCTCTCAAATCATAAAAATCATAATCAATTTAATTAAAAAAAGTTAAAAAGTCTTGTTTGTGTAGATTATAATGTTACTTCGGCATGTTTAACCTTTATAAAATAAAATAATAAAAAAAGTATATTTAATTTGAAATTATTATGATTCCCACAAAAGAGGAAAATAACTAAAAAAGAGGAAAAAGAAAGCATGAACTGATTACATAATAAATTTTTTAAACAAACATTCAATGGAATTTAAACAAATCAGACCGTAAAAGGGTTTACAATTTTTTATTACAAACAGAGGTATGTTTAAGTGCTTATTCATGTTAGATTTGGAATATGACTGTGACATTTGATAAAATTATTGTTAGAAAATTGAAAATTTATCTCCCAGTGATATTAATATTCATAATATTAGGCCAACTCCAATCATGTGCACTATTTTAGTGCAAAATACTAAAATAGCGCAACATTATCTCCAATCATCTGCATCATTTTTATCACCAAAAAGAATATTATGTTTAGATTCTTCTCTCTCATTAATATTATATTATTTTTTACTTCAACTTTATTTATCCATTTCACTTAAAAACTTCATATCATTTTATATTTTCACCCCATATATTTATATATTTTGCATTTTCATCCAAATATAATTAAATTAATTAATAAAAAAATATATTATATTTGTTAGAGACAAATAAAAAAATATTAAGTTGGAAAATTCTTTAATTACATATTAATTATAAAAATACATTAAGCAAATATTAATTATAAAAATACATTCATATTAATTAAAGCCACACATTAATTAAATATATCATAGCAAATTACAAATAAAATAGACACACATATTACATAAAATTTTTAAAGAAAATACAAATTAGCTGAAAGGGTCATTTGAATTAGTGTATTGCTCCCACAAATGCTCTATTAATGCTTCACGAAGAGCAAAATGGGCATTTCTATCCTTTATTTTTTTGTGTCGAGCCAAAAATTGTTGAAATTGAGCATTTTTATTAGTCATATTTTCAACAGTTGGCGCTGAAAATTCTCTACCGTCTTCGATAGGTGCATTAAGATCACGTTCATCCTCGATTATCATATTATGCATGATAATACATGTAGTTAATATATCATGCAACACTTCTTTTTTCCAAAAACGTGATGAGTATTTTATATTTGCGATGTGTTACTTTGTATATAAATCTGAGGATTGTCCTTAATAATGTGTAAATTATGCAGCTCGATCAAGCTAAAACTTTACTCATTGATGATAAAGACTACAAAAAGGGTTTCAAAT
Source organism: Garcia nutans (assembly GCA_947685225.1). NCBI lineage: Eukaryota > Viridiplantae > Streptophyta > Magnoliopsida > Malpighiales > Euphorbiaceae > Garcia > Garcia nutans. The sequence continues at coordinate 3,030,334 of CANTUV010000059.1, read as the reverse complement.
TTGACCATGTTTGGAGCATGATGAAAGATGTTGAGAAGTTCAACGATGGTAATTCCACCAGAAGAACAGTTCGAAACCAAAACTTTCGCTTTATGTCTTCCGAGTCAGACAATCCTACTCCTGAATCACCAATGGTACCATCTCCAAATTTATCATCATTTTCAATTCATTTAAATGAGGATATTGCAGGAGAGTGTACATCATCGGGACGACCTCTTGGTGTGAAAAAAGCAAAATTGAAGAAAAAACTTAATGATTCATTTTCACACAATGTGAATCGCATGTACAATGCTACAGAAAAACTTATTGAAGAGTTGGCAAACTCAATTGCAGAAAGGCAGAAAGCAAGGATGGAGAAAAGTAGAGCTTTAGACTTAATGGAATTTAGAGGAGAATAAAATTTCATTGCTCAATTTAGATACTATTGACGATCCTATGGTTCGAGAAACATTTCGCCGTGAAAAAGCTCGAATATTAGAAAAGAGAGCACGCCAATAACCACCACCGTCATCCACCTCCATTGTGTATGGTCAATATTTTAATAATATTAGTGGATCTGGGTCTGATCTACCGGAATATTAAATATTTCTTATGTTTAAGTAGTCTTTCTATTTTATGATTGTCTATGTTTTCTATGTTTTTAGTAGTTTTTTATTGGGTGTGTTTTTTAGACTAAATTAATTATTTTTATTTATGGTTTATTTTTTTTAGGCTAAGTATGGTTTTTATTTATGGTGTGTTTTTTTAGATAAAAAGTAATGGTTTGTAGCTTGATTAAATAAAAAGTTAATGTTGTGTTGCTAATTATTTTATTTATTAATATTTTTTGTTCATTTATAATAAATGTTCAATTCCACTTATTTTTATGTATTATAAATAAAATAATTTGTCATAAATACAATTCATATTTTACATGATATTTATTTAAATAAAATTTTACATTTTAGTTATTAAAATATAAAATTAATAAATAATACAATATATTGAGTGGGTAAAAAAAATAAGCACCTAATTACAAAAATTTACTTAAAAAATAATAAAGTAGGACTTATTTAGAAAATATTTAAAGTTTTGAGTTAAAAATGAAAAAGAATAAAAAATTAAAAAAAAATGGTACAACTACAGTGCTACACCAAATATAGTGCAACACTGTAGCTGGTATTCAAAATAGAGCAACAAATGACGACTGGTTAGAGTAAAAATCATGCGCTATAATGGAAATTGGCGCTCGGTTGAAGAGGCTCTTAATATCTTCGGTAAAAAAGAAAATATTTTCTTAAAAGACAAGTATATGCATCAGCTTCACTATGAATAAATTTTCAAAATGAAAAATGAAAATCACCCAATCAACTCCAAATTGAAAACTCCTCTTCATGTTGGTTAGATGAGCTAGTAAATCTAACCTTTCTTTTTTATTTTCTTTTTCTAAAATCTACAAATACATTTTTTTTTTACTCTGTAAAATTGTGGAGGAGAGAATATTATCTTGGAAAATATACATACAAATGAACTTCTGTAATTTCTGAAGCTCTACATTAGTAAAATAGTATACAAAACCTGCTTCTAAAATCCCCCGGTCCTGAAAATTATTCCAGGAAGAACAAGGTTTTGAAAACTTTCAGGAGGCAATGTTGACAAAAGGCTAAGCAAATAACTTACTATCGAAACATCCTATCGCCGCCAGTCGTCTGCTGAAGCCTGTGAAGGTCATTAAAGCGCCATCAATAAACAAGAAGAGGTTCTTCCAATTCTCTGTGCTATCTGAAGACATGATTGTTTTTAGCAGCGTAATTGATTAATTTGGGAGTAGATGATGAAGAGCCGGCATGACTCCTCTGACCCGCACACAGAGGAGATGATGTAGGAAGAACCTCAAGGATAGAGCGCGGAGAATAACAGGAAGAAGCCATTGTTGTTGTTGTTAAGTTGGAAGTTTCGTGGTGAGATCGTTGGGCAGTCTCGCTGAAGAAAAAAAATAATGCATGAAGCTGGAGCCGTGCAAGAGTAATAATTACCGACTTCAAAATTTTTCTTTACTTTATCATCAAGAAAAAGAAAAGAGATAGGCCGATAGGGAAATGTAGAAAGCAGCTGTTTACCTTTCAGAAGCCACCTTCCCCTTCGTACTTTGAGAGACAGGTGATATTGACAACTGATCAAGCTTTTCACTTATCTTTGGACTATGGCTATGGCCTATATCCTGCCAGTGCAATATGAAATATAATGTACACTGTTTTTATATCTGTTTCAATAAATGAAAACCGGAAAAACAAAAAAGAATGGCGATAGTTTACCATCAATTTTAACCCATTAGGTGACTGGGTGATAGATGGAACATCGAGCTGTTGCGAGTTTTTCAACCACCTATGTTCTAATAAGACATTTGCTAATGCCCTCTCTGCAGGATTTCTTCGAAAACAGCAACGTAGAAAATCCTTACCCTCAGGCGACAATGTTTCAGGAATTGGAGGACTATCCTTCAGAACTTTAAACATGGCTGCTGCCTGCATAGTGGAATATAATTTCAACTATTCCATTAACAGGAAAATGTCTTTTTTTACATTACTATTCATGCATCAGATCCTATTGGTCAAACAATCTGGTTTTCAAACAGGTCCTACAACATTCTAATTTTTATATTCTCCTTCTGTACTGAAAAATTCAATGTGTGTGTGTGTGTGGGGGGGGGGGGGCTGGGGGGGGGGGGGGGGGGGGGTGGGTATCTCATATTTTATACTTCCAATTTACAAATTCAAGTTAAGCATTTACGGAACAAAGGACATGTGAAAATTTACAGCTTACCCCCTCAAAATCACTCCAAGGAGGCTTTCCAGTGAACATTTCAATGATAGTACAGCCCAGGCTCCATATATCAACCGCAAGTGCAAGATCCGGGTTACTATCTTTCTGCATTACAGCTTGCATAAGCTGCAGAGAAGAAAGTTATATGAGAATAGGAAAGATATCAACCATCAGATATTGATGTAGCAACAGGAAGGTACCTCTGGAGCCATCCAGTATGGACTTCCCTTCAAAGAAAGTTCAGCTGCTTGTCCAGTAAGCTGGGAAAAAGAAAGTGAAAAAATACGTCCAACAGTTAATGAGAACAGTATGGGATAGACAAATTGAATTCTCAATGAGAATGATGATGGAAATTATACTTTTAATTTTATCATATCTTTACTGGTAAAATAAGAATATCCTTGTTCAAGGGCAACAACTAATTGGATATAACTGAAAAAATAGCAATGAAAGAAGATCCTAACGTACAGTTATTACCATTAAATTAAATTCAAGCAAAATTGTACAGGTAAGATTACATGCAGGAATTCATGTAACCAAATAGGTTTTACAGGAAAAATTGGAAACCCAGTACTCACATGTTTTGACATCCCAAAGTCAGCAAGCTTAACAACTCCAGATGCATCAACAAGCAAATTGGCCCCCTTTATATCCCTGTATAACCAGGAAAAATATAATTCATTATTACAAAAAATATAAGACCTTCATAGACTCTTTCCTTAAAGACCACTCACACTACATGTAATCCTATACCTGTGTATTGTCTTCATACTATGCAAGTAGGCTAAACCAGAGACTATGTGGCGAGTAAAACTACGAACAACATTTTCTGTTATGGCTCCACAATGTTCACGGATATATTTATTTATTGAACCAGGATGAACATACTCTAGATATATATAGAAGTGGTCCTCAACCTGTGCAAAAACGAAATTGTTAATTCAACATTATCTTAAGAGTACTCTGGCCTGGCAGATAATGGAACTTGGAAACCAAAGGGTGCCACTGTCACTCACTATTTCACTACCATAGTACTGTACAATGTTTGGATGCTTCAGTTGGCTGAGAACTTTAATTTCCTGAAACAAATGGAGGGAGTAAGAAAGAAGGGATGGGAAGAAAACCTAGTAAATAATTGCAATAAAGCATGCATTGTCAACAAAATAAAAAGTTTAGGGTCAAAACCCATACAACAACCTAAAAGATACACATATCATGATAACACAGTAACATTGGACATACAGGATCTCAATAACAAAGGCTAAAAAGCATGTGCATAATCTCAAGAACAAAGGCTAAGAAGGTTACACCGTGACACTTGATTAATCTAAGGAGGAGGAAGAGAAGAAATGATTCACTAATGAAATTAAAATAATGATGAATAACCTGTTCTAATTGCTTTATAGACTCTGCAGATTTTGGGTCATCTGGAAATATGTCAACTTCCTTCATTGCACACAATGCCCCAGTCTCCCTGTGAAAATGAAGAAGTGAGATTAGCACTATTTGTGAAAAAGAAGGTGGCCTCAAGAGAAATACAGAGGTTGCACACCTATTGCTAGCAACATAGACACTGCCAAATGTGCCCCTTCCAATAAGCTTTCCCTTCTGCCACTGACTTTTCAAGGGCACTGACTCTGTTTTAGCAAAAACTTGAGAGACAGGACTTGATATTGAAGGCCTAGCTGCTCCGGGGGGAAGAGGTAATGGGTGGACCTCGAAATTAGCATTACTTTCACGTCCTGGGATTAAAGCATCAACTGACAGCCTAGAATTCAATGGCGACACAGGTCCAGTTGGACTTTTTGGGTTCCTGCGGGGACTTCTAGTTGGTGGGCTATGAAGCGGAGAATTATCAGTGCTAAATGCAGAGTAATCAAAGAATGCTGGAGGAGGAAGTCCTGGTATATCTAATGTTGCCATTTCCGGTGCAGACCATACTTGATTTCCTCTAGCAATCATTTGATAGTAAGGTAAGAAATCAGCAGCAGTAGTTATTCCTTGTGGACTGAGTACAGGACTTCCAAACGGACTAGTAGGTGCACTTCTAGTAGGAGGATTATTGGCTCCATAATTATACACAATAAGATCTGGAGTACTAGGTGACCGTCTTACATCTAGATCCTCCACTATCTTCCTCGTGTCCTGGCCAACTAATACACTGCAATAATACAAAATGTTAACAAAGAAAAGCCAATATATGCAAATTAAGCCACCACTGCAGACACAGTTCGAAGGAAAAATCAATACATATTACAGATAAATGGTGATGCAATGCCACACTAGATGCAAGCCTAAAATGTTTGCGTTTAATTAGAGGCCAAAACACAAAAATTGGGCACCTGTTTTAGATTCCTTCCTTGAACAGAAATTGCTTCCATAGCTTAAAATAGTTTAAATCACAAAAAAATTTTCCAAATTTCCTTAATTATAATAAGTGACAATTCATTAGACACACATTTTTTTATTTTTGGTACATAATTCGATTTGATCAAACCCCAAAAGAGAGTTTATCAGGTATTCAATTAAAAATGTTTATAAATTAACATTAGCAATAAATTTAATCATAACATATCCATATTTTTCAAACAATATTGATGAAAACGTGGAAATCTAAAACGGTTAGCAATAAAATTCTATCCATCAAAATAGAAAAACAAACCTCGCAATTGGAGAATTCGATGAAGATAATCCTTCTCCCGCGCCATCATTTCTCTCTTTTTCTCTCTCTCTAAGACCGTCCCGATCCCTCTCCTTGTGCGCATCTCCAAAATTCGAATTCTCCCGCAAAGGTAAAGGCAAAGGCAACGGTACAGGCACTGGCGAAGACAACCTAGAAGGACCAGCAGAGGAAGCACCACTCGGTGACCGCGAAAGCTGAATAGAAATAGGATCAGAGGAGAAATGGGAATGTGATTTCACGGAAGCAATGGAAGTCCCTTGGCATTGTTGTTGTTGGTGGTGGTGCTGATGTTGTGTTGCAATTTCTTCTTCGGACAATTGACGAAGCTTCCTCTGGCGAATAAGTCTAGGAGCAGTGAAACGTAAACCTAACGGACCACCACGAAGATAGCTCCGATGATGAGTGTTCTTCTTCGTCGGAGAAAAACTTGGATCTGCGACAGAAGATGACGTCGTCGACGAAGAAGAAGGATTAGACGGCGGCGACTGAGATGAATTAGAAGACGAGAAGGAAATGTTTTGAAGCCAACGCATAGCGAGAAATGGAAACAATAAAGATCATGATTCGCCCTTTAATACAACAAAAGCTTGTGAAAACGAGTAGAAGAAATTAAATCCGTTGAAAATCAAAGGAGACGACGAAGGAAAACTTAAATCCATCTGCAGAGGAAGGAAAGAAAGGTTAGAGTCCATTCCAAAACAGAAAAAGGAGGAGAGAACAAAGGTCAAAGTTTATGATTGATAATAACTGTGGCATTATTAGATCAAGTCAAGGCCCTGTTTTACACTCTTCTTTTTTCTTTCCTTTCCCTCGCTCTCTCTGTAAAGGGAAGGGAGGGAAAGTGAATGGGAGAGAAGGAGAATTCAGTTAGCATCTGTTTTTTTTTATTGAACAAAAAGGTCTTTATATAATTGGGATATTTTGTCTTGTTGAGCCAGTGACGTGGCAATTCTAATTCATTTTTTATTTAGAAAATATAGTTTTTTTTTTATAAATTACATTTAGAAAATATAGTTAAATTAACAATAATATTGTTTTTTTTTTCTTGAGGAAGTAACAATAATACTGTTATTTTATCTCAGAAAAAAAAACAATAATATTTTTATTTGTTAATGTTTTGAAATTTTCAGCAGATTTTAATAATTATGGGGATATTTTTATTAATATATTGTTTAATAATTGGAAAATTAATCATTTAGTTACTATAATTAAAAAAATATTAGATTTACCATTTTTTTGTTGACATGTTATTTTTTAAATTATCATATTATTAATTTAAAATTCAAGTGGTTTTTACGTAATTGTCTACTAAATAATCAAGTATAAACTACAATTAGTTATAAATTTTCAAAGTTAACATGGGTAATTATAATTTTAGATAATTATCAAATTAAGTTGAAACCTAATTTTTTTTTCTTTTTTTAGTAACAATTTAAAATGATGTTGGAATTAATAATAATAATAATAATAATAATAATAATAATACCTAATTGTCGTTGATCAAGTGGAGGCATCTCCTCCAATGCTTTTATCTTTTCTAAAATTGATATGCTTAACTTGTAAAAGACCATTTTTAGTGTGATTAGTATATCTTAGTTACTTTTTATATACATTTGATCTTAAAAAAAACTACTTTTACATACATATATATTATTTATACATATTTAAATAATTTATTTAATATTATTTAAATTTATTATTATATTTATATTTAATGTTATTTATTAAAAATATTACAAGTATATTTTATATTAAAAATAGGAGTGTAATAAGAATATATATTATATTTGTAACTAAAATATATCGTGAAATAAAAATTGTCTATTAATTTAAATCATAAGAGTATTATATAAAAATGGTAAAATTAATCTGTTTGTATTTATCATATTTTTTACGAAATGTTACAAATGGCATTATAAATATTAAACTACTATTAATTATGTCATTTTACTCTTCTAGAACCAGAACAAGCATAATGCAACTTGTAGAAAGGTGGTATTAAGTATTACTACTACTTGTAGTCAGGGCCGTCTTAAATATTTAAGGGGTCCTGTTCTTAGAGAAAAATAGAATAAATTAGACCATATTTCTAAAAAAAAATTGTAAAACCTACTATTAAAACCTACTAATAGTAGGCATAAAACTTACTATTAAAAAAAAATTAAGGCTTTGTGCAAGCTGAGGCCCTGTGCAATAGCCCACTTTGCACAGGGCTTTCACCGGCCCTGCTTGTAGTTATTATATAGTATAATATCATGTAAAAAGAACATACATAAAAGATTTAATTAAATATTAATATATACATCAAAGAATTAATTAAATAAACTATATAGTAAAATTTGAGCACAATTTTCGAGGCATTGACCTAAATAGTTTGTTCTTTTGGACAGCACTTCATAAGGAGTAATTTTCAACATTATTTAATTATATCCTACATTGCCCATCCCCATCCTCTTTTTTTTTTTATATTAAAATAGTTGGATAAGATTAATTTTAAATTATTTCTCTGTCATTGCAAGTTTACAATTATATCTCCAATTCTTTCAAAATACCATTATGGCCTAGCAGCCTTCTTATTTGTTTTTCTTTAATTTGAGAATGAAGCGAATTTAATTTTTGTATTTTTTTTACATTTAAATATTTTTATTTGTGATTTTTACTTAAAATAATTTAACATTTACTTTTTACGACAAAATGGACTTTCGGCCTCAAAATTCGGTTTTAAAATATAATTCCCGACCACTCCTGCCTACGAGATAAAGTGAAGGTTCAGATTTCAGTAAAAAAATTTTAATATTTAAGTCAGAGTTCAATTTATCTCACAGATAATAGTAAAATGCAAAATAAAAAAAAAATTTTATCTGTGAAAATTTACCTCTATTTATAATTAATGAATTAGAGACAAACTCTGTAATTGTTGGCGAATTTTTTGGCATTATTAGGAGATATATAAGATGTGTCAGGACTGTACAATAACTATATCAGATATCAAATTACCGAGCTTCTTATGCTTGGTTTATGAATGATATCTTTCATAGCTTCACATTTCACTCTCAAATGATGTGAATATAGCTCGATTAGAGATAATTAAGATTCGACCTGATTTATTAATCTAGCTTAACAGCTCATTATATAAGTTTTATTTGCATGTTACTTTATATTTTAAATAAAAGTGAATACATTTTAAATTTTAATTATAAATTTTGTCATTTTTTATTTGAAAATTATGGGTTCTTTTCAAATTAAGATTTGTTCTTTTATATGAAAATTATTTTTTTTCTCAAATAAAAATATTTTTTTGCTTGAAGGATGATTTAATATTTTTTTTTACATATGACGAATAATCTTGCTGAAAATTAAATTTCTTATAATATATTACTATTATCTATTATTTGCATCGAGAAATTTAGAAATTTACCAACTTCACTAATTATGTATATCATATACACTTTAAAATTATATAATTTTTTTGTACAATATAAATATATTTTTTTGTTTATTAATGAAAATTTATTTTGCATATATATGTACATAAGTTAACAAAATGATAATTTGTAATTTCATTCAATTAATTAAATTATTAATTTAAAACTTTTATTATCATAACAAAATTTCTAAAATTTCAAAATTTATTTATTTATTTAGTGAATTTTCCTTTTTTACAAAATATAAAATAATTATAAAAAAGAGATAGGCAACATCAATGTAAAATTGATTTTAATTTTATATTTTATTATTTACTCTATATTATTATTAGTGCATATTTTTATTCTAAATTATGTTAATTTTGATTTTCTACTTATATAATTATTTGGTATACAATGATACTCTATATTTTCACTATCCTGTGAATGTATTTTGTATACATAAAATGTTTTCTATTTAGTTGTTTGGCCATTGAAAGAATAAATAAACACACTTAAGAAATATGTTTTTTAAAATTTATTTGAATAATTTTTTTCTCTTTGTAGATTTTAGCAGAAGATACTATATGTGATGGCTAAAATAAAATTTAGAGGGTAATTATATATATGTATGTATGTATGCATGTAATGATTATATTCATATGTGTATATATATTGTCTCACTGATAAAATTTTCTAATCCATCCCTATAATTAGGTTAATTCTTTGAAGAAGTCGATATTTTCTAAATTTAAGTTAAAGGCATATACGAACATGTCTAATTGAAATTATTTTTATAGTATTTATAATCTATGATATTACAACTTAAGGAGGGTGTATTGGATTAAGATTTTAATAGATTTAAAAAAAATTGATATTTTTAATAGAATTTTATAGATTTTTTTAAAATTCTATTTAAAATTTAATTGAGTTTATTGAATTTTTATTATAGACTTTAATAGTTTATAAAACTACAACTGAATTTTTCTTACGGTAGAATAATATTAAAAAATATAATTGAGTTTTTTTATACATAATTAATAAACATTCATTTACAATTAAAATTTAAATAAATTATATATTTTTAAAATATCTTATATTATAATTCAATAATATTTTTTTAAATTGATATATTTTCATTCATATTTTAAAAATTCAATATCATTTAGCAATAGTAAAACACAATATACTTTAAAATAAAATAAAAAAATTTTCTATGATTAAAAAACAATTCAAATATATTCAACCTAAATTATCTTAACGTCAATACATCACACATAATTACAAGCACTTCAAATAATATAATTTTTAATCATTGTTTAAGTAATTTATATATTAAGTAATTTATTGAAAAATATAATATACTAAAATAATCATTGATTAACTAATAATGAAATATAAATTAATTTTATAAATTAATAACTATTTTAACACATAATAAATAGTATGAACTAATAATTATTAATTAATTCAACAAACTATATCTATAAAACATAAACTAAGCAAAAAAAAAAATAATTTTCATCGTAATAAAAAATTTTATTATATTTCTTTTTAATACATAAGAAAAAGTAAATAAGTAAAATTTTAAAAAATATAATAATAATTTTATATAATGTTATAGTCTCGTAAATAATACTAATTTTTATATCTATAGATGTGAGAACTTAGGGATAAAAAATTCAATTTATAAAAAATTATTTAAAAATATTTTTATAATTAAGATCATAAAATTTCTTTAAATCTGCGTTTTATGTAATGAGATAAATATTTATTAACAAAAGTTTAAAAACATAAGAGTGTTGTTTTATAAGATAAAATTTAGTCGATTATTAGTATTGTGAAATATATATATATATATGTATTATACGGAATATGTCGATAGATCTTTTATATTAAAAAAATAGATCTTTTATATTAAAAAAATAAATTTTAATGAAAGATTTGTAAGTGTTAAAAATTTGGGATTGATATTAAATTTGTGAAATTATTGGGATGGGGTTGGATTTATGAAATAGTTTTTTATTTATACTCTAATGGAATTCAAAAATTTATAAAATTTATTAAAATTAATAACTTTTTGAATACCGTTAAATTTTAATTGGCTGTCATTATTAAATATTATCATATTTTATAAAATTCTAAATAAATTTAAATTGGATACTATTAAATTTTTTAAATTATTTAAAATATACTAAAATCTTAGTCCAATACACCATTTTAAAATCTTAATCAGATATTTTATAATATATACCTTTCATATTATTAATTGTGAGAGGAACGGATAACCATTGAAAAACTTTAGAAACAAAAATGAAATATATACGTATGTATTCCTTTTGATATCTGACTTTGAGAACACAAACGTTCAAACAAAGACATTATTAGCATATGGCCTTAAGTTTTTTAGTTGATCTACTCTAGGATTAATTTTCTTTTTTTTAATATACGGAACATGCTTTTGTTTTATTATAAAAATAAAAAAAATTAATTTTAAGCCTATATATATTTATTGTTAAATTATATTTTAATATATATATTAAATAAATATATATATATTTAAAAGAATTGAAAATAGAAATTGATTGTTTTTAATTTTTTACTGTTAACAATACGTGCTTAATTAAATATTAAATTAATGATTCAACTATAAAACAAAAGGAAAAAAAGTATGTATAACTCTAATACATATAACTAGGAAATCACCTTCACGATGCTGCAGAAATTAATAATAAATAAAAAAATATGATATAAGTTTACTATATTTTATGTATTAGATTTTATGGCATTTAATTAAGTCAATATAATTATGACAATATTTATAGATATAATATAGGTAAAAAAAACTCTTAGAAAAATTTTAGAATTCTTCATAATATAATTTTTTAATATAAGAGATATTTCATTTTTAAATTAATAGATTTATTATCATTTTTAATTAAAATTATTTTTATTATTTTTAATTCTAGTCAAAGATAAAATTTATTAAAAATTAAAAAAATTATAATATAAATAGAAGTTGTCATTTTGATGATATTCTAATTAATATTTCAATAACTATTTTAATAAATAATTGTATCATGGATATATATTCATAATACTACTATTTCCCACATATCTTAAACCATTTCACAATATCAATATTTTCATATAGGACATGATATTTTTAATTTTTTTTTTATTAATTTTAGCTTATTTACATATTAATAGCTTATTTTTTTAATATTATATTTGTTTATATAAATAAATTTTTTACATAATAATTATTTATTTTTATATTTGTATATGATGTACTAAATTTATATACCATTCAGTGATATCTATTTTATAATATCATAGATAATGTATGTATTAAATATATTAATTGTGTTCAGAACCCAAAATTTAGAATTTTAAGACAAGTTTTAATAATTTTTTTAATAAAAAAATATTACTTGAAAATTCAAATAAATACAATAGATGGTTAATATAAATTTTTTATATTTAATATTTTAATATTAAAATAAATTATTATTTAAAATTTAATGAAATATATTTTAAGTAAATATGTCACGTGATAAGATTAGAAAATTAATTGTAACAGAATTAGTTTTAAACATGTATTTTATATGGCAATATTTAATGATTTTATACTAATAATAAATTTAATTTTAAAAATTCAAATTACATATAGATGTGAAAAACATACTAATCTTAAAATGATTAAAAGTTTATTTTTATTTTTAAAACTTTATATATTATTTTAAAACATATTGCAAATATAATTATCAAATGAAAATAAACGAAAAACAATAAATAGTAGATGAAACCAAATATAAAAAAATATATCATTGTAAAAGTAAAAATATAATATATTAGTATTGTAAGAGATAAACTAATAATATATCTAATTGATCATTTTTTATGTCTATTATTAAGTTCATGGAAGAAGAAGAAGAAAAAGTTTAAGAATTATTCCAATTTCATGAAAAAAAAAAGACTCATTTTGAAACAATAATTAATTTATTAATTTTCTAAGAGGTTCTTATTTGATGTACAATTTTATTGATATAAGTTATTTAGTTTTAATAACATCATATGATATATGTAATATAAATGAAATGTTATATTAGAAAAATATTAGCAAATTTTATTAATTTAATCATAGTAACTACATGTTTCTTAAAATAATTTTTTTACAAGATAAAGAAATTATAAAAATAAATTTAGTTATTTTGAAATTATTTTTCAAATTGAAAATTTTCAAATTAAAATCAATATTATTAAAAAAACAAATAAACAAATTAATGAATATTAAAATATTCTTTCAAATTATAATTAAAGTTTTGAAGTTAAAATTTAATAGGGGTGGATATTAAAAAAATTAAATAAATAAACAGACAATAATACTTATGCTTTGATCACAAATTTTTTGAAAATTTAATTTTCTTTAAAAAGTTATCATATTAAAATTAAAACAAAAATAATTAATTAATTGACAATTCATATTTTTTTATCTTGATTTATATATTTATTTTATTTTAAAAATAGTTTATTAAAGAATAAAATAGAAAAAATATTAAATATATTTTATAAAAAAATAAATAATTATTTTAAAATAAAATAGTGTACAAAAACTTTATAAAACGGAATAAAAAAAATTAATAGGCCTGATTAATGAAATTGTCAAATAATCAATTGAAAAATTAAAAGTGTCCTCACTTTTGTCACTTTCACGGTTTCACCGACTATCTTGCATTCTTCCAACCCAAACTAATGTCAATGGTCAACTATATTCTTTGGAAACTTTTATTCTATACATTTATGGATGTACAAGAGCTTTCTTAACACGTGGCAGCAAAAGACATAAAATGCAATACTGTTTATCTATAAATGTATTTTTTATAATTAAATTATCATAAATTCTAAAATAAAATTAGAATCGCTAAATACTACAAAAATAATTTATTAAAAAAATTATTAAATTTTAATAATATACAATAAAATTTACTCCTTTCATTAGATTTTATAATTTTTTTATATTTTATAAATAATATTTTAATTATTTGATAAAAATATATAATCAAATTAAATCAAAATAAACTTATAAAAATTATCATATATTTAATAAATTATATAAATTTAGTAAATTTGAAAATTAGCAAAATTTAGTAATTATTATCATCTTCAGGTTTAATATAAGAATTATTTATTTTTTATAAATTGTCTTAGCATCTTTTTCTTTAAAAAAATAATTATTTTTGATATATCTTGAGAAAATATATAAAAAAACCTTAATTTTCAAATATTCCTTAAAAATATTATTATTAGTGCATATTTTTATTCTAAATTATGTTAATTTTGATTTTCTGCTTATATAATTATTTGGTATACAATGATACTCTATATTTTCACTATCTTGTGAATGTATTTTGTATACATAAAATGTTTTCTATTTAGTTGTTTGGCCATTGAAAGAATAAATAAACACACTTAAGAAATATGTTTTTTAAAATTTATTTGAATAATTTTTTTCTCTTTGTAGATTTTAGCAGAAGATACTATATGTGATGGCTAAAATAAAATTTAGAGGGTAATTATATATATGTATGTATGTAATGATTATATTCATACGTGTATATATATTGTCTCACTGATAAAATTTTCTAATCCATCCCTATAATTAGGTTAATTCTTTGAAGAAGTCAATATTTTCTAAATTTAAGTTAAAGGTATATATGAACATGTCTAATTGAAATTATTTTTATAGTATTTATAATCTATGATATTACAACTTAAGGAGGGTGTATTGGATTAAGATTTTAATAGATTTTAAAAAAAATTGATATTTTTAATAGAATTTTATAGATTTTTTTTAAAATTCTATGTAAAATTTAATTGAGTTTATTGAATTTTTATTATAGACTTTAATAGTTTATAAAACTACAACTGAATTTTTATTACAATAGAATAATATTAAAAAATATAATTGAGTTTTTTTGTCACGACCCAACTGGAAAACCTTGACCGGCATATAGCTGTACTTAAGCACAACAATACAAGCCTGAATACTTACTAATTAACACAATACATAATCATTTTCTAAGTTCAATACACTCAATTTTATGTTCCAAATGTTATAGTTATAATGCAAGATATTTAAATGTTCCATTCTTAAATGCAATCACAAACGAGAGAAAATATTTCACTCTTATTACAAGCAAAGGGTTCGGACTCAGTCCGCCCATATTTTATTCCAGAAATCTCTATTTAGAAACGGAATAATGTCTAACTAAGATTGATGACAAGAAATTCAAAAGAACGACTGCGGAGAAATAACGACATATGCTAACAGACGCTCTAAACCTGCAAAATCAGTCTATAGGGGTGTGAGCGTTATATAGACGCCCAGAAAGCTCATGAGAGGCAAAGAAACTTTTCTATAACAATAAACAATATATATAACAAGAACTTCATTCACAATCAACTCATACAAGATGGTGTGTCGGGGTCTACTAATATCATAATACCTCCTCATTCAATCAATATCAATATACAATCGGGCTTATAGCCCCAATGAGTAATCAGGCTTATAGCCTCAATGAACAATCAATAGCAATAGTCAATGAACAATCTCAATCAATAACCTCCTTCCCCATATGACACACCATCACACAACACAAATATTTTCAAGTTCATTTAATACAATTAATAATCAAACACATACGTTTCTCTGTCTTCTATTCACATGCAAGGCTTAGGTAGAAAGAATAGTTTAGCGAAATTGAAAGGAATAAATATATATTGAGAATGGCTATAATATATATATATATATATTATTTGGTTAGCAAGTAGTACATCACAAGTAATCACATACACCCATAAAACTTACCTGGTTTGCGGAGAAATTCAGACACCCTCGCCGACCTACTGATTTTGAGCACCGGTTTGGTTATCGCCTAAGAAAATGTTTACATGGCCCAATAATAAATATCACTAATATATCTAACATGATGAATGTCATGTATGCCGTGAATGACGAAACATCAAACATGTAGTCAAATAATGAAAAATACATCTAGTACATATTTCTAAGTAATTTAATCTCAGCGATCATTAGAGCATCTAAATTAAATTAAAGATACAATCTGACCTATAATCCATCAATTTACAAAAAATCAAATTTTATATTGAGCCAAATCGGCTCAAACTAAGACCACGGTTTAACTTGGCAATTAAACATATCCTAACTTAAATTTCAAAAGTCCATTAAATAAACCAAGGTTCTAACTTTCAGAATATCAAAATTTACTTATTTAATCCAAACATTAAACATTTTTGCATAAAACTCCTCTCGAAATCCTAAAATCACATTTTCAACTAAAACTAATAAAGTTTACTAACATAGTGATTGATTTCAAAAATTCACAGAAAATAATTTTAAAGCTTAAAAATTTTGGAAAAATTCCAGAAGGTCCTCCAATATACAAATGCATGCCGTACAAAATTTCATAGCAATCGGAATTGGTTTAGTCCCTCAAAAATACTTTGTGATATTCTAGTTCCAGCTTGAAATCCAACAGACAGTTTGCAAAAAATACACCAATTCCGTCCCCTTACAGTTACATTAAAAATTTCCAATTATTTTTCCCATACATTACTCCAACATAAAGAACATATAAAAAATTTCAGAATTTTTTGTAAACATATAGGTCCTTCAAATTAATTTTATAAACAGCTTTATACAACCAGTTACCATACTGGCAGCAGTTGAGAAATAAATTTATTTCGAAATACAAACATTTGAACCAGACCTCAAAATATTTTTTATAAACACCTAACATCATATTCTAAAACATTGCAAAAATTCAGACCTAGATCATTTACCAATAATTTTTAAAAATTCGACAAAGCTATTGGAATATCAGCAATCACAAGCAGTAATAAATTTTTACTTTATTAATGAATTAAAAACATAAATCAAACATGAAAATTCCAAAATAAATTTCTAGATCAAGTTTAACATCCCTAGATCATATCCAAATCAAATTTGGTTACAAATCATAAGCCTATTTTCATTAATCTTAAATACAAACTTAATAACACCAATAACACCCTTAAACAATTTAACCTATTTAAATTTATTAAAAATTGAAATCAACCTTAAAATTTTATTTTTAAACATCCTATATGTTATACTAACACCAAATAACAGAAATAACGCAATGAAGTTGGAAGAAATTGAAAGAAATTGAAGAAAACCTCAAAATCTCAAAACTGGCCAGAATTGAGAAGCCCAAATGACAGGCCTCAGACCACGCTGCCCAGCCAAACGACACGCGTGGCACGCTCGACGACACGCCCTCCAGCCCGTAGCTCCGCGCTGAACGACACGCTCAACACGGCGAACGACACCAGCTTCCGCGCTCCCTCTGACCGAACGACAACTGCTCTAATTTTGACCCTAAATTAATTTTTACTCCCTCTTTTCTCTCTCTGTCGGCACAAGACTCCTAGGCATCTGATTGGGTGCCCTAACACCCATATTTATAGTAATTTTGGTGGTAAATTACCAATAGACCATTAAATTAATTTATTCTATTTAATTTAATTTATTAATTAATTATTAATTACTCGAAAAAAATACTTAAAATAAACCCAAGCAATATTATAGTAAAAAACGACCGTAATGACGTCGTGATCATGAAAATGACAATATTAATTTCAAAATCGATCTGAAAAATTTTTTAATCTCTGAAATGACCAAAATACCCCAAAAACTAAAAATACAATATTATACTTAAAACAACCGTCTCGTCAACCCCAATATAAAAATAAGTATCAAACGACTTAAAATGCCCTTGAATATATAAAGAATGTAAAATTACAATTTTACCTCTGGTCTCTAAATTTCCTAAAAACCAGAGGTTTCACATTTTTTATACATAATTAATAAACATTCATTTGCAATTAAGATTTAAATAAATTATATATTTTTAAAATATCTTATATTATAATTTAATAATATTTTTTAAATTAATAAATTTTCATTCATATTTTAAAAATTCAATATCATTTAGCAATATTAAAACACAATATACTTTAAAATAAGATAAAAAAAAAATTCTATGATTGAAAAACACATCAAATGTGTTCAATCTAAATTACCTAAACGTCAATACATCGTACATAATTATAAGCACTTCAAATAATATAATTTTTAATCATTATTTAAGTAATTTATATATTAAGTAATTTATTGAAAAATATAATATACTAACATAATCATTGATTAACTAATAATGAAATATAAATTAATTTTATAAATTAATAACTATTTTCACACATAATAAATAGTATGAACTAATAATTATTAATTAATTCAACAAACTATATTTATAAAACATAAACTAAGCAAAAAAAAAATTTTCATTGTAATAAAAAGTTTTATTATATTTCTTTTTAATACATAATTAAAAATAAATAAGAAAAATTTTAAAAAATATAATAATAATTTTATATAATGTTATAGTCTCGTAAATAATACTAATTTTTATATCTATAGATATGAGAACTTAGGGATAAAAATTTTAATTTATAAAAAATTATTTAAAAATATTTTTATAATTAAGATCATAAAATTTTTTCAAATCTGCATTTTATATGTAGTGAGGTAAATATTTATTAACAAAAATTTAAAAATATAAGAGTGTTGTTTTATAAGATAAAATTTAGTCAATCATTAGTATTGTGAAATATATATATATATATATATAAGTGTTATATAGTATATGTTGATAGATATTTTATATTAAAAAAATAAATTTTAATGAAGGATATATAAATGTTAAAAATTTGGAATTGATATTAGATTTGTGAAATTATTGGGATAGGGATTGAATTTATAAAAGAGTTTTTTATTTATACTCAAATAAAATTTAAAAGTTTATAAAATTTATTAAAATTAATAACTTTTTAAATACCGTTAAATTTTAATAGACTTTTAAAAAGTTATTATTAAATACTATCATATTTTATAAAATTTTAAATAAAATAAAATTAAATACTATTAAATTTTTTAAATTAATTAAAATATACTAAAATCTTAATTCAATACACCCTTTTAAAATCTCAATAAAATATTTTATAATATATGCCTTTCACATTATTAATTGTGAGAGGAACGGATAACCATTGAAAAACTTTGAAAACAAAAATGAAATATATTAGTATGTATTCCTTTTGACATTTGACTTTGAGAACACAAACGTTCAAACAGTGACATTATTAGCATATAGCCTTAAGTTTTTTAGTTGATCTACTCTAGGATTAATTTTCTTTTTTTTTTTTAATATACGGAACATGTTTTTGTTTTATTATAAAAATAAAAAAAAATAATTTTAAGCCTATATAAAAATATATATTTATTGTTAAATTATATTTTAATATATATATTAAATAAATATATATATATTTAAAAGAATTGAAAATAGAAATTGATTGTTTTTAATTTTTTACTGTTAACAATACGTGCTTAATTAAATATTAAATTAATGATTCAACTATAAAACAAAAGGAAAAAAAGTATGTATAACTCTAATACATATAACTAGGAAATCACCTTCACGATGCTGCAGAAATTAATAATAAATAAAAAAATATGATATAAGTTTACTATATTTTATGTATTAGATTTTATGGCATTTAATTAAGTCAATATAATTATGACAATATTTATAGATATAATATAGGTAAAAAAAACTCTTAGAAAAATTTTAGAATTCTTCATAATATAATTTTTTAATATAAGAGATATTTCATTTTTAAATTAATAGATTTATTATCATTTTTAATTAAAATTATTTTTATTATTTTTAATTCTAGTCAAAGATAAAATTTATTAAAAATTAAAAAAATTATAATATAAATAGAAGTTGTCATTTTGATGATATTCTAATTAATATTTCAATAACTATTTTAATAAATAATTGTATCATGGATATATATTCATAATACTACTATTTCCCACATATCTTAAACCATTTCACAATATCAATATTTTCATATAGGACATGATATTTTTAATTTTTTTTATTAATTTTAGCTTATTTACATATTAATAGCTTATTTTTTTAATATTATATTTGTTTATATAAATAAATTTTTTACATAATAATTATTTATTTTTATATTTGTATATGATGTACTAAATTTATATACCATTCAGTGATATCTATTTTATAATATCATAGATAATGTATGTATTAAATATATTAATTGTGTTCAGAACCCAAAATTTAGAATTTTAAGACAAGTTTTAATAATTTTTTTAATAAAAAAATATTACTTGAAAATTCAAATAAATACAATAGATGGTTAATATAAATTTTTTATATTTAATATTTTAATATTAAAATAAATTATTATTTAAAATTTAATGAAATATATTTTAAGTAAATATGTCACGTGATAAGATTAGAAAATTAATTGTAACAGAATTAGTTTTAAACATGTATTTTATATGGCAATATTTAATGATTTTATACTAATAATAAATTTAATTTTAAAAATTCAAATTACATATAGATGTGAAAAACATACTAATCTTAAAATGATTAAAAGTTTATTTTTATTTTTAAAACTTTATATATTATTTTAAAACATATTGCAAATATAATTATCAAATGAAAATAAACGAAAAACAATAAATAGTAGATGAAACCAAATATAAAAAAATATATCATTGTAAAAGTAAAAATATAATATATTAGTATTGTAAGAGATAAACTAATAATATATCTAATTGATCATTTTTTATGTCTATTATTAAGTTCATGGAAGAAGAAGAAGAAAAAGTTTAAGAATTATTCCAATTTCATGAAAAAAAAAGACTCATTTTGAAACAATAATTAATTTATTAATTTTCTAAGAGGTTCTTATTTGATGTACAATTTTATTGATATAAGTTATTTAGTTTTAATAACATCATATGATATATGTAATATAAATGAAATGTTATATTAGAAAAATATTAGCAAATTTTATTAATTTAATCATAGTAACTACATGTTTCTTAAAATAATTTTTTTACAAGATAAAGAAATTATAAAAATAAATTTAGTTATTTTGAAATTATTTTTCAAATTGAAAATTTTCAAATTAAAATCAATATTATTAAAAAAACAAATAAACAAATTAATGAATATTAAAATATTCTTTCAAATTATAATTAAAGTTTTGAAGTTAAAATTTAACAGGGGTGGATATTAAAAAAATTAAATAAATAAACAGACAATAATACTTATGCTTTGATCACAAATTTTTTGAAAATTTAATTTTCTTTAAAAAGTTATCATATTAAAATTAAAACAAAAATAATTAATTAATTGACAATTCATATTTTTTTATCTTGATTTATATATTTATTTTATTTTAAAAATAGTTTATTAAAGAATAAAATAGAAAAAATATTAAATATATTTTATAAAAAAATAAATAATTATTTTAAAATAAAATAGTGTACAAAAACTTTATAAAACGGAATAAAAAAAATTAATAGGCCTGATTAATGAAATTGTCAAATAATCAATTGAAAAATTAAAAGTGTCCTCACTTTTGTCACTTTCACGGTTTCACCGACTATCTTGCATTCTTCCAACCCAAACTAATGTCAATGGTCAACTATATTCTTTGGAAACTTTTATTCTATACATTTATGGATGTACAAGAGCTTTCTTAACACGTGGCAGCAAAAGACATAAAATGCAATACTGTTTATCTATAAATGTATTTTTTATAATTAAATTATCATAAATTCTAAAATAAAATTAGAATCGCTAAATACTACAAAAATAATTTATTAAAAAAATTATTAAATTTTAATAATATACAATAAAATTTACTCCTTTCATTAGATTTTATAATTTTTTTTATATTTTATAAAGAATATTTTAATTATTTGATAAAAATATATAATCAAATCAAATCAAAATAAACTTATAAAAATTATCATATATTTAATAAATTATATAAATTTAGTAAATTTGAAAATTAGCAAAATTTAGTAATTATTATCATCTTCAGGTTTAATATAAGAATTGTTTTTTTTTTTTTTATAAATTGTCTTAGCATCTTTTTCTTTAAAAAAAATAATTATTTTTGATATATCTTGAGAAAATATATATAAAAAAAAACCTTAATTTTCAAATATTCCTTAAAAAAGTATTCTAAGCACAAAGCAAAGAAATTGCCATGAAAAAGCATGGTGATATTATTCTTTTCGTAGAAAGACCAAAAAATTCAATTTATAGGAATCCAAGAGGTGAAATTTTGAAGAAGGTGGTTCTTTTTTCTTGCTTACTTTATTACATTTAAAGAAGGCTCATACTTGATGTGGGTAAATAAATGCAAAGTCTTTGGATGCATTGCAAGTCCATTCTTTGACATATCATAATTATAGTGGAACTTCTAAGTTGTAACCGTGGCTTACATTTGCAGCAGCCAACTTCAAAAGACCATAACCAAATTTCATTTAATTCACCTTCTTCCTCCTTGTAAGTGGCCGGCAGGCTTGACCCTCAAAACTCACAATTTACTTCAATGACTTCTCATCAGCTATTGTCTAAGGCTTGATTAATGTTAAATTCCAGAAACATTTACAAAAATATTTTAAAAAGGGAAAAAATTACAAATATATTATATAAATAAAAAAAATTACAAAATATATACTATGCAAATATAAAATTTTGCAAAACTTATCGTTTATTTTTAATATATTTTTGATATGTATTACATATATATATTTTTTTATATTTGGTAAACGTCTGAAAAATATTAAATATATATATATATTTATAAATCTAAAAGTGCAAAATTGTAAAAATAAAATAAAATATAGTAAAAATGAAATTTTGAAAAGAAAAATAATATTTTATAAAATTTTCTCCAAATTTTATGTCAAGAATAAGATTTTTTTTTTATTTTTTTACCTTTAAATAATTCCAATAACTCAAAATTTTATTGATATAATGAATGGTTTTAAATATAATTATTAATTTAATCAATAAATTAAATAAAGTTTTTCAAAGCTTCAACTTGACAAAAGATGTTAGAAATTTTGAAATTACATTTCACTTGGATTAGACTTTAGCAAGTCAAAAAGAAAAATATAATGAAGGGAGTACTAGAAACTATCCAGAAATTAACGTTAGGCATGGAAGATCAAAGAACACTTCTAGATCAAAAGAAAGAATTACAAATTCAACTTTCGTATGACTTTCTAGATCAAAT
Organism: Garcia nutans; assembly: GCA_947685225.1. Taxonomy (NCBI): domain Eukaryota; kingdom Viridiplantae; phylum Streptophyta; class Magnoliopsida; order Malpighiales; family Euphorbiaceae; genus Garcia; species Garcia nutans. The sequence goes on along the minus strand of CANTUV010000059.1, from coordinate 3,007,177 downwards.
TCTGTTGAAAACAACAAGAATAACGCAAAGACATCTCAGCTTTGCAGGATCATTTTGCAGTAAACCATCTTCTTTTCTCACAAATGCTTGCTAATTAGACTATTCAAGCATATCATATTATGCCCTAAAGATTAATGTCATAATCTAGCAAAAATAATGAAAATTATTCTTTTGACCGCGCCTTCCGAGACTAGACGAGCCTGCAGAGATTGCTGACATTCATTCCTGTGCCGGTTCTTGCGAAAGTTCTGGGCTATCTAAGTCTGTTGCCACAATCTTGCATGTAGGCATGTTCTCATGCTTACTCAGAAGCTTCAGTGATGAATGGACCTTGACATCACCCATTAACACTCTTTCTCCAATATCTACATTGCTCAGATCCAACTCAATTTTCGAAGGAATGTGCTCAGCTGGACAAAGAAATTTCAGAATGTTTCTTATCTTGTTCAACCGGCCCCCTGTTTTTGCCATAAAACAAACACTGAGATAATTACTTGAAAAATAAAAACATAAATTGAACTGCTAATGAGAAAGTTAGAACGAAAAAGACAAAAATTAAACTGCTAATGAGAAAGTTAGAACGAACCTACCATATGCCGTTGTCATAATTTTTTAGCACGTCAATCTTAAATTGTTTCTCCTAGAAATTCATTTGCGAAGCTAATAAATGTATTATAGACATCAATTCAAACAGTACGAGGTACCAAGGATGATAAACCCCCATCCTCTCTTCCTCTCCTTTTTCTTTGCTTCAAATGAAAATGAAAGCATTCGAAATATATTGCCACCCAACACGCAAAGCTCTTCATCTCTCTCTCTCTCTCTCTTCTTTTTATTTTTATTTTTTAATTTTTCTTATATTTTTTGTGGCTTCTTTTTGTTTTTGCACGCAAAGCTTTTCATTATAGATAAGATACCATTCACACACAGTACTATGTATATCTCTTATGTATTATGTACAGAAGATACATAAGAATCAACCAAACTAATTCTTTTATATATCATGCCATATTTCTATCTTTTTTTCCACACCAAGTAATTTTACTCAGCTTTATGATTGAAATAAATTGCTAACAATGTCATACTTGCCAAAATTAGGAACGATGTATTCAAACACCATAAGTGCTAACAATTAACACCAATCCCCCACCACAATCACACCTATTTCACATAGGACCAAGGATAAGAAACAATGAAGGTACAATCGCTTTCCTGCATTTTCAGCTCAATTACTCCATCAAATCACCATCTCAAACCCATAATTGGCTGGATGCAATGAAATTTCAGCAAGCTAATTTACCTATCCCGGTGGAAAGAATACACCACTTTCCCTAAACGAGCAGAAAAGTCCAATTCCTTCTGCAAAACTTAAACCTTTTCTTTTATTTCTTCACGTACATTCATAACTTCTAAAACTATAAACCATAAGCAATTTAACATCTGTAAATCTGTCCTACATCAGAAGAATTCCAACGTTCACAACTTCTAAAACTATAAACCATAAGCAATTTAACATCTGTGAATCTGTCTTAGATCAGACGAATTCTATGTCATGGATTTTTAATTCTAACTAAAGGCAAAAAGTCATTAAATGTCTTCTAACAAGGAAAAGTATATTTGATTGGCTTGCCTAAGATTATTGATACAGTTTTAAGACACCTTACTCTTCAGAGACCTGTGCCAGAAAAGCAACTTAAGGAGGGTATCCAATCAATCATCCTCAGTAAGCTTTCTCCATATACTAACGGAAAGGTGTCATAACCAAGTAAAACAATAACTAATTCCAGATTTTTACTCCCCTAATGCCAAATCACGTTAGCCTTATTGAAAATAAACCCAAAGCCTCTACAATAAACTTACACTCACAGATAATAACTTAAATCAAGTGATTTCACCATTTAACATCATTTCCAGAGTAACTTCCAAACAAACATCAAATTAGCAATCTGGGTACAAAAATCATTAATAGAAATCAAGTAAATTAAGGATAATTAATATAACTGGATATGAAATGATAAGAAAAGCATGTTTACCTTTCTTGAGACCAGGACAATCCTCTTCTCCTTTGAAAACAACAGGCACATCAACTTTCAACTCTGTTCCCTCATCGGCCCAAACAAACACCAAATTCAATATCTTTCCAGTCTCTTCATCCCTATGCATCTATATCACAAACTCAAATTTTTAAAAAAACCAGAACTAAACGAAGCAATAATTTTTGAATTAATCGAACAATTAGAGCTAAAGTTGAAGCCTTACCTTGATGGGTAAAATGGTTCCAGAATCAAGAACCTGGGAAGATCCAGACCCAGCACGAATCTGGAGGCGGAAAGTGGTGGAACAAAAGAAGGGGAGATCAACGGACTTAAGAATGGATTGAATCTGCTTCCTCTCAGTAGTGAGAAGCTGCTTTCTCGAGATTGATTGAGAGCTAGGGTCTTTACTGAGCAGACTCTGAGAGAAAACCACTGCCGGGATTCTACCTTGGGACCTATCTCGAGCTGCGACTCGGCTACCTGTTTATTCTCGAGGAATGGCTTGGATCGTGTGGTAGAGAGAAGACTGCTGCTGCGTGTATAATGATTGTTGTCGTGGCGATGGCGGTGGCAGTGATGGTAATTGGACCACCGTTCTTAGGCCACGCCACCACTTGGGCATGGCGTTTCTGGCGATGTCAAATGGTTGCCGAATGAAAAGGCAAACGAGGGTTTATTGAGTTTTTGGTTTTGGGGTTTAAGAGAATTAGACTATTTTTAATCTGGGCCTAAAATTACAATATCTATCATTTTTTTTATAAAATTTTTATTTTCATGATTTGTCAACATATTTTAATTATTTTATAAAAAATTATAATGAATTTAAAATCAATTCATAATAAATTTATATAAATTATTATATATAAAATAAAATTTGATAAATTTATAAATTAATTATAAATTTTTATAAATTTAAAAATAATTTTAAAAATTTTGATAAATTTAAAAGTATTTTTGTAAATAGCTTTTTTTTTTAATGTAAGAGGTTATATATGGACTTGGGCCTTCTACTTTCCTTTTAGGGTACTTTACAAAACTACACTAAAAAAATACGAAAGTTAGAAAAAATAAAATATGAAAAAAGTTTCTTGAATGCTGTCATTCCATAAAAAGCTCCATAATTATATATATATATATATATATATTATATATATATATATGATATAGATATATTATGTATATATTATAAAATTTTTAAAATAAATATAAAAATTAAATTTATTTCAAATAATATTTTATTTAATAATAACTTTAAGAGAAAATAATATTATTTTATAAAAATTTTTCAAAATAAATCTTAATAATATTATTTTATATATTGCAGATATGTTATGTTTTAGTTTATATATATATAAATATGTTATGTATAGATGCATATATGTTATCTTTCAATCTTTTTACATTGTATAACATTTATATATTATTTAGTTATAAGTGTATATGCTTCAGATATGTTATCTTTTAATATTTATATGTTGATTAATTATAGTGTATATATTGTAAATATATTATGTATAAATTATGGATATTTTGTGTTTTAACCTCTATATACATGAATATATCATATATATATATATTGCATATATATTGTCTTACAATATTTATATTATGTAAAACCTTTATATATTCCTTAATTAGTGTATATATCGTGTATATATAGTCATTCAGTCTTTATATATTATTTAATTATAGTATATATATTATGGATATATTGTATTTTAATCTGTATATATAAAAATACATTATGTATATATTGTATATATATTATTTTAAATATTTATATATTATTTAATTATAATATATATGTCGTGTGTATATTGTAGATATGTTATCTTTTATCATTTATATATTATGTATATTGTTTAACATATATACAACACTCATATAAAATAAATAATATAAATATAAATTAAAATAAAATAAATATAATTTACAATAAATGATATATACCCATTCAGAAAATATAAATCGATAAGAATAATAAAAAAATTCACAAAAAAAATTTCTTTAAAGCATTTTATTGAACATATAAAAGGCATTACAATTCAAAAAAAAAAAAACTCTATTATTACAATGAAAAAGAAGATGAAAAAAGAAAATAAAATAAAAACACTTAAAAGTAATATTTTTGAAAATAAAAATTAACAAAAGGTATAAAAAAAGGAAAAATATATAAATGAAAAAAAATGAAAAAGGAAGAAAGCACCGTAAAGCTCAGACTAAAATCCCGTATATCATGTAATTTTCTCTTTTTTTTAAAGTAAGGGGTTATATATGGATTTGGGCCTTAGATTGTTAAAAGGGATTTCTAATATATATATATATATACCTTAAAAAAATAAATAAAAATATTTATTTTTTTAAATATATATTTTATAACTTTTAATTTTAAATATGGATCACAATTGATCGAATAATTCTGAATATCCAACCCAAATATATAGGGTTTAAATAGTATATAAATGAATTTGGGTCTGGTTAAGGTTCAAGTATACAGCCTAGGGTTTGGATAGTGTATAGTTATTATCAAGTTATATATAGGTGGTTGTTATTGGGTGTTTGAACTTTGAACCCTTAGCCTCTAAAAAACATTTAATACATTTTACCATGAAGGTACCTTAGCAACTTTGTTAATTTTTCAAGTCAAAAATAAATAAAATATATAAGTAAACATACATAATTGATGTGTTTAAGTCAATTGTATATGGATATTATTGATACAAATAGTTAATATTATGTAATTAATATAAAAAATTTAAATTCTATATATAATACAATTAATACATAATGTTAGACAAATGATCTTAATTTTGATCCTTGACAACTCAAATGGATGATCTATTTAACTTGTGTTTGAGAAAGCTTGTTACAGGATTAGGTTGCTTCAATTAAAGGTGAACAGAACAAGTATAGCGGTCGCACCTCAACTGAATACGACCGCTCCATGCAATTACAGAATGAAACCTTGTCACAGTAGGTTTCGCGGTCAGAAGTTCAACCATAGTCGCGACCGCTCATACATAATAGCGACCGTCCTAATATTTGCCCGACCGCTACTCAAGGAACTTAAATCATTACAATCACAGTAAGGTTCGCGGTGATAAGAACGGTGAATGATTCGACCTCGCTTACCAATTTAGCGACCGCTCATTTATAGTCGCGACCGCCCAACAATTCAAGAAGAAATTGCTCAAAGAGACAGTAGTGTTCGCGTCCTAAGGTGCGTCCAGAAGTTCGACGCGAGAATATGAGTTCGACCGCGAAAAGCTACTAAGGGCGACCGCGAGATTCAAATTATGGCGGACATCTCTTTTGCCCTGTCAGAAAATGACACGTGACATGACCGTTGTAATCCCACTTCAGTATTCAAAAAAGGGCGACCGCACTTTGTGATGCGCGACCGTCCCGACAAACAAAGAATGGCCAAGAAACGGTCCGACAAACACAGCATGGACAAGATTCCAGCTGCAGAGCACTAAAATTCGACCGTTGTAGCTTTTTCAAAAGCAGCGACCGTCCCTTGTTAAAGGACGACCGCGAGAAGCATGAGCGCGACCATCCTTGCATGAAGGGCGACCGCGAAGTGCTTCGGACAGTTTAAGTAAAGAAGGTCTATTCTGCCAAGACTTTATTCTAAACAGCAATAACGGCTAGTAAGACCACATTGGCTATAAATACAATGTTTCCATGAGAAAACAAAAAAAGAATAACATTATTAAGAAAAGATTTTCATAGCCAAGCAACAAATTTCCTTTTGCTTAAACTTGTATTTGAATTGTTATGAATGTTAGGTGTTAGCATTGAAAACACCATTGTATAAGTTTGAGTGTAAGCTTGGGAAACACTTAGGTTGAGAGAGTGAGCCTTGTAAAACTCTTGATTGGGTTGTAAGTGTGAGCCTAAGAAAAACACTTGTAAAGTTGGAAGTGAGCTTGTGAAAACTTCAAAGACTAGTGGAACCTTAACAAGTTGTTAAGGAAGTGGATGTAGGATTGAAGTAAATCCGAACCACTATAAATCTTGTGTGTTCTTACCTTCCTCCATTACTCAACCAACTCTCTATTCCGCATTTCTTGTTTGTTGAGTTTTTTAAATTGTCATTATTTCTTGACGAAACCAATTCACCCCCCCCTCTTGGTTGCCATCTTGGGACAACAATTGGTATCAGAGCCCTGAGATTTCTTAAACTTAATTGTGAAATCTGATCCACAATGGCAACTTCTTCTTCATCAAGCTCTCATGGAAATCTTAACTCTATTCTTAGACCTTACTTTGATGGAACGGATTACTCATACTGGAAACACAAAATGTATTTGTTTCTAGACAGTGAAGGGATTGAACTATGGGATTTCGTGGAAAATGAGTGGAAATCTCCTACTCATGAGGTTGACGGTATTCAAGTTCCACTTCCCAAAGCTCAATGGTCAACTAGCAATATCAGAGATCGATTCAAGAACAATAGAGCTGCTTCCATCTTGATGAACTCCATTTCAAGAGAAGAAGGTGGAAGAGTTCAACATTTAACTTGTGCACATTGTATTTGGAAAACACTTGAAAACTACCATGAAGGTACGACTCAAGTAAGATTCACCAAAAAACAAATGCATGTTCATGAGTATGAGCTATTCAAGATGAAACCAAATGAAAACGTCACCGACATGACAAATCGCTTGCTTGCTATTGTCAATGAACTAAAGAAGTATGGCAAGGTATATGATCAAGGTGATGTAAACAGTAAAATCTTGAGAGCCCTAAGAGCTAGAAAGAACTTTGAATCCAAAGTATCATCCATAGAAGAAGCTCATGATCTCAGCACATTAAGAACCGACGAGCTAGTTGGTAAATTACTCACTTTTGAGCTGCACAGTGAAAAAGAAGAAGATCAAGGTGAGAAAGAAAAGAGAAAACCAATTGCACTCAAAGCAATCAAAGAAGCTGAGAGCTCAAGCAATGAAGGTACTGATGATGAAGATGAAATGGCAATGTTCTCAAAAAGAATGAATGAATGGAAAAGGAAGAAAAGATTACAAGCAAACAAAGGTACACCTCCTAAATTCTCCTTCAAAGATAAAGAAAAGAAAAATGAGGTAAAATGCTATGAATGTGGAAAAACCGGTCACATCAAGTCGGATTGCTACAAATTAAAGAACAAAAGGAAATGGGATAAAGAAAAGAAAAAGTCTCTCAAAGCCACATGGGATGACTCTTCCTCAAGTGAAGAAGAAGAAGAGGAAGGAATTGCAAATCTTTGTCTCATGGCTATTGAAGATGACTCCAATGAGGTAAGTACTCAATCTTTTGATCTTGTAGCACATGATGATATAAGTGATATAAATGATAGTGATTTGATTGAGCACATGAATTCTAAAATAGAAAAATATTTCTCTAAAATGATGCTCTATAAAGAGAAAAACTCTAAGTTAGAAAAGGATTTCATATGCTTAAAGAACTCTACCTTAGAATTGAAAACCTCAAATGAACACTTAATGAATACAATAGGAGAATTAAATAAAAGCTCACATGACTTAGAAAAGGTGATTAAAGAAAATGAGACATTGAAGCATGAACTAAAAGAACTAAAAGAATCAATTTCCAGATTTCATAAAGGAAAGGAAGCATTGAACACATTAATTAATAATCAAAGATCACCTTCCTTGAAATATGGATTAGGATTCAATGGCTCAACCAACATTGCACCTAGTAAACCAACTTTTGTGAAAGCATCTACAACTAAAATTTCTGATGTTCATATCAAAGATGCTTGCACCAAGTCTAAAAGAACTTCTTACGGTTCACTAGGAGATAAAGCCAAAGATAATTATGCATTGTTGTTTACTAAACTTGTACAAAAGAAATCACATACTTGTAGTTGTATGTATAATCCAAAAAGAAAAATGCAGAAGCATAGGATACCATGGCAATGCACATATTGCATGAAATTTGGTCACAAAAATTTCTATTGTTATATAAGAAAAGCTCATCTAAATTTAGAAGGCACTCTTTCTACTAACCATCAAGGACCCAACTATATGTGGGTACCTAAAAAAGGATGACCACAATTGGCTTGCAGGTATGCCTAAAATCTACTACCAATGAAAGCACATGGCTTGTGGATAGTGGATGCTCAAGGCATATGACTGGAAATGCAAAGCTCTTTACAAGTATTACCTATAAACATGGAGGTAACGTAACTTTTGGAAACAATGCTAAAGGTAAAATTCTTGGTGTTGGCTCCATTGGTTCTATTGGTAAGGATTTAATTGAAGATGTATGGCTTGTTGATGGTTTGAAACATAACTTGCTAAGTGTTAGTCAACTTTGTGATAAAGCATACTTTGTTAAGTTTGATTCCAAGGAATGCAAAATCACAAATTCAAATGATGTTATCATATTTAAGGGTACTAGAACAAACAACACTTACAATGTAAGCATACATTCTGATCATACATGTTTAATGTCCACTAATAATGATGCATGGTTATGGCATAGAAGACTAGGACATGCTGGTATGGATCAATTGAAATATATTTGTAATGAGAATTTAGTTGATGGCTTACCTAAGATAAAATATGATAAAGATAGGATTTGTGAACCTTGTCAACATGGTAAGCAACATAAAAGCTCATTTAAAACAAAGAATGTTATAAGCACCTCTTGACCTTTAGAGCTCATTCATTTAGACTTGTTTGGACCAAATAGAGTTACAAGCTTAGGAGGCAAATCATATGCATTTGTTCTTGTTGATGACTACTCTAGATTCACATGGGTTAATTTCTTAGCTCAAAAGAATGAAGCCTTTAATTACTTCAAAACCTTTGCAAAAAGAGTTCAAAATGAAAAAGGATATGTGATCACATCTATTAGAAGTGATCATGGCAAAGAATTTGAAAATGAAAACTTTGAAAACTTTTGCAATGAAATTGACATTTCACACAATTTTTCTGCTCCTAGAACTCCACAGCAAAATGGTGTAGTTGAAAGGAAAAATAGAACTTTAATTGAAATGGCTAGAACAATGCTCAACGAATATGATTTACCATCTTATTTTTGGGCGAAAGCCGTTAATACAGCTTGTTACATTGCAAATCGTGTTTATAAAAGGCATTTAACTAATAAAACTTCTTATGAGCTATGGAATGGAAGAATACCCAGAATTGGATATTTTAGAGTATTTGGATGCAAATGCTTCATATTGAATACCAAGGATAATCTTGGAAAATTCTCATCCAAATCAGATGAAGGCATATTCTTAGGATATTCATCATATAGCAAAGCATATAGAGTATTTAATATGAAAACTCTAGTTATAGAAGAATCAATGCATGTTGTATTTGATGAATCATCTAAACTTGATCAAAAGAAAGGTATTACTTTCAATGACCCTGCAGGCACTCTTGAACCTCTTGAATCTATTGATGCTCCAAAGATCAATCAACTTGAAGAAAAGGCTCAAGATCTACCTAAGGATTGGCAATACAAGAAAGATCATCCAAAGGAACTCATCATTGGAGAAACATCAAAGGGAGTAATTACTAGATCTAAAATTAATCATGTTGATGTTAATGTTGCTTTTGTTTCTCAAATTGAACCAAAAACTATTGAGGAAGCTTTAAATGATGAAAATTGGATAATTGCAATGCAAGATGAACTTAATCAATTTGAAAGGAATAATGTTTGGCAACTTACTCCTAGACCTATAGATCATTCTATAATAGGATGCAAATGGGTTTATAGGAATAAGCTTGATGAAAATGGTCACATCATTAGAAATAAAGCAAGATTGGTAGCCAAAGGTTATAATCAAGAAGAAGGTATTGACTATGATGAAACCTTTGCCCCCGTAGCTAGATTGGAAGCTATTAGAATATTACTTGCTTTTGCATGTCATATGAATTTTAAGCTTTATCAAATGGATGTTAAAAGTGCATTTCTAAACGGACTCATAAATGAAGAAGTTTATGTTGAACAACCTCCTGGTTTTGAAAACTACAAATTTCCTGATCATGTTTTCAAACTTACCAAAGCTTTATATGGATTAAAGCAAGCACCTAGAGCTTGGTATGATAAACTTAGTGCATATTTGCTTGAAAATGGTTTTTCAAAAGGAAAAGTAGACACAACTCTTTTTGTTAAAAAGAATAAGCACAACATTTTGATTGTACAAATTTATGTGGATGACATAATATTTGGAGCTACTAATGAAGCCCTGTGCAAAGAATTTGCTTCTTGTATGACTAGGGAATTTGAAATGAGCATGATGGGTGAACTCAAGTTCTTCCTTGGATTGCAAGTCAAGCAATGTAAAGATGGGATCTTCATCAACCAATCCAAATATACAAAAGAACTCATCAAGAAATTTGGAATGGATGGCTGCAAAACTAGCAAAACTCCTATGAGCACATCATTGAAATTAGGTAAAGATGATAATGGTAAAGCAGTAGATGAGAAGAAATATCGAGGTATCATCGGATCACTACTTTACTTAACTGCTTCTAGGCCTGATATAATGTATAGTGTATGTCTTTGTGCTAGATTTCAAACTAGTCCTAAAGAATCACACTTGAATGCCACTAAGAGAATCTTGAAATATTTGAGCGGTACAATACATTTAGGACTTTGGTATCCTAAAAACACATCATTTCATATTATAGGATTTTCAGATGCAGATTATGCTGGTAGTATATTAGATAGGAAAAGCACAACAGGAGCATGTCACTTTCTTGGTAATTGTCTAGTTTCTTGGCATAGTAAGAAACAAGCATCAGTTGCTTTATCCACAACGGAAGCTGAATATGTTGCAGCATGTTTTTGTTGCACACAAGTATTATGGATGAAACAACAATTGCTTGACTATGGTAAAATGTTTAACAATATCTCCATTAAATGTGACAACACTAGTGCTATCAATTTGTCTAAGAATCCTATCCAACATTCTAGATCCAAACACATAGATATTAGACATCATTTCTTAAGAGAAAATGTACAAAATCAGAATATAACCTTAGAATTCATAGATACAGAAAATCAACTTGCTGATGTCTTTACAAAACCCTTGAATGAAGATAGACTTAACTTCATCAAACTCAATTTAGGAATGATTGATGGAATCACTTTGAGTTAATTAGAATTTTTTTTTCTTTGCCTTAAAATAAAGTTTCTATGTGCATGAAATTAATTTTTCTTAACACACTTAGAATATCTTCCATCTTTCCTTGAATCTTTTATTTTTGAGTATGTAGCGGTCGCTCCAGTGTTCTTTCGCGCTCGCTACTTCGTCTGCTAGTTTCATTCAATAAAATTCTCTGAGCGCGGTCGAGAAAATTTGTGCGCGATCGCACCAATTTGAATAGTTTCGACCGTTACAGATGTTTTTCTTCACTCGCGAGCGTACTGATCATAATAATGGACGCTGTACCCCATGTCGCGATCGCACCTTATTAAATCTGCGACCGCACCTTGTACACTCTGCTCGAAAATTTATAACCGTTGGCTGTGTGACAGGTCGCAATTCTTGATTTTCAACAGTCTTAAACGGCTATTTTCGTTATTTCATCTATTTAAGAGCATAATAAATCATTTTCTTTGATATTTTGCTTCTGAAAACTTTCTGAAACCCTAAAATCTACTCATCATCATCTGTCATTCAATTGAACCTCTGTTTTCCTGCTCTCATCTGTTCTTTCTGTTTCAATGGCTCCCAAAAGAAAAACCACTTCCAAAATTAAGGGTCAAGCTAAGAGAGTTCCAGGAATCACCATTAGAGAACCTGTTGTTGAACCTCCATCTCCTCCACAATCAAAAAGGGGTGAGAAAATTCACAAACCTCATCACCAAACCACTGAGGAAGACATTAGGTATGCTATGCTTAAGAAAAAGAAGGTTGAAGGCACCAAATCACCTTTTGGTGGAATGCTTTCTGCATTAGGCATCAAGGACGAAATTGAGAGATTGTTGGATGTCCTTGGATGGAGAAAATTTGTCTTTCCAGAAGAGGTAGGCTACTCTAGTCTTAGCAAAGAATTTCTGATGTCTCTTCAAATAGAAAAGAGTGCAAATTCTGCACTAGGGTGGTATGGAGTTAGATTTAAGCTCTTTGATCAATACCAAGCCCTATCTCTAGAAGATTTTGGTAGCATTTGGAACTTCCCTTCTGAAGGTATAACCTCTTACAATGACCAAATGTTCTCAAACCCAACCCTTTCTGATTTCTGGCGAGAAATTTCCATTGAAACTTCCTTTGAAAAGGAATCTAAAGCCAAGCACATCAAATCTCTCACCCACTGGATGCTCCATAGGATTATCACTTATACCATCCACCAAAGAGCAGATGGAAATGAGAAAGTCACCAAAAGAGACCTCATCTTTATGTATGCTTTCACCCATAACATCAAAATAAACTCCACCAAGTTCTTGATTGATACCTTTTTTCATCATGCTGTTACAAGAACTGGTACATTCTTCCTATCCTCTCAAGTTACTCAAATAGCTAGGCACCTAAACCTTCTGAATGATTTGAACTTAGCTACCTTGAGAAACCCTTTCACTCTAGCTTCCAGTGCTATCACAATAGATTACTTAGAGCATGCTGGTTGTGTAAGGAAGATAGAAGGGTCATATGTATACTGCTATGGCAAGAAAGGAGTTATGGATAAACAAAAGAAAAGGCCAAGGTATACAATTGAGGAAGAGGGAGATTCTGTAGAAGTTGCAGTAGAATTACCTCCAAAAGCAACTTCATCAAAAGCTGCTAAAGAAACTGCTTCATCCTCCACACAAAAGGATAGACCTTATATCCCACATGCACCATGATCTTTATGACATGCAAGGCAAATTGGACTTGCCTCAATGCAATCTTGAAGATTGGGATATAAGTGATCACACCCAAAGCGTTGCTGAAGAAGAAGAGTCCATTAGCACTAGCTCTGCCTCTGTTGCACCTCAAGATAAGGGGAAAGCTCCTTTAGTTGAAGAAGAGTTAGAGTTAGATGATGACTCAGAATAGCTTAGCTTTAGTCTGTTTTTGCTTGCATTTTCATATGTTTGCTAATTTGCTTTCTGTTTTGTATTTTCCTCCACTTCAATCTATATAATGTTTATATTTCCTTTCATTTGCTTTGTTAATATTTTTGCTTAACATTTATTTCATTTTGCCTATGCCAATGGGGGAGAGAAAATACCAAAATGGAATGTGGTATAAATGGAATGTCAATAAAATTATGGGGGAGAAATAAGAACAATCTGTTTGAACATTTGCAAAATTAGGAAAAAATGTTTATGGGGGAGTTAATTTCTTGTTGAAATTTATTGAACATTTGCAAATAAGAAAAAATGTTTATGGGAGAAAAATGTTTGCACCAAGATAAACTACTAAATCACAAATGCTCTTAACCATGATTGTTGCATATGTTAAGGGGGAGCATTTTAGACTTATTATTTTTCTCATCATTCCATTTGAATTGTCAAAGTCAAAATGGGGGAGATTGTTAGACAAATGATCTTAATTTTGATCCTTGACAACTCAAATGGATGATCTATTTAACTTGTGTTTGAGAAAGCTTGTTACAGGATTAGGTTGCTTCAATTAAAGGTGAACAGAACAAGTATAGCGGTCGCACCTCAACTGAATACGACCGCTCCATGCAATTACAGAATGAAACCTTGTCACAGTAGGTTTCGCGGTCAGAAGTTCAACCATAGTCGCGACCGCTCATACATAATAGCGACCGTCCTAATATTTGCCCGACCGCTACTCAAGGAACTTAAATCATTACAATCACAGTAAGGTTCGCGGTGACAAGAACGGTGAATGATTCGACCTCGCTTACCAATTTAGCGACCGCTCATTTATAGTCGCGACCGCCCAACAATTCAAGAAGAAATTGCTCAAAGAGACAGTAGTGTTCGCGTCCTAAGGTGCGTCCAGAAGTTCGACGCGAGAATATGAGTTCGACCGCGAAAAGCTACTAAGGGCGACCGCGAGATTCAAATTATGGCGGACATCTCTTTTGCCCTGTCAGAAAATGACACGTGACATGACCGTTGTAATCCCACTTCAGTATTCAAAAAAGGGCGACCGCACTTTGTGATGCGCGACCGTCCCGACAAACAAAGCATGGGCAAGAAACGGTCCGACAAACACAGCATGGACAAGATTCCAGCTGCAGAGCACTAAAATTCGACCGTTGTAGCTTTTTCAAAAGCAGCGACCGTCCCTTGTTAAAGGACGACCGCGAGAAGCATGAGCGCGACCATCCTTGCATGAAGGGCGACCGCGAAGTGCTTCGGACAGTTTAAGTAAAGAAGGTCTATTCTGCCAAGACTTTATTCTAAACAGCAATAACGGCTAGTAAGACCACATTGGCTATAAATACAATGTTTCCATGAGAAAACAAAAAAAGAATAACATTATTAAGAAAAGATTTTCATAGCCAAGCAACAAATTTCCTTTTGCTTAAACTTGTATTTGAATTGTTATGAATGTTAGGTGTTAGCATTGAAAACACCATTGTATAAGTTTGAGTGTAAGCTTGGGAAACACTTAGGTTGAGAGAGTGAGCCTTGTAAAACTCTTGATTGGGTTGTAAGTGTGAGCCTAAGAAAAACACTTGTAAAGTTGGAAGTGAGCTTGTGAAAACTTCAAAGACTAGTGGAACCTTAACAAGTTGTTAAGGAAGTGGATGTAGGATTGAAGTAAATCCGAACCACTATAAATCTTGTGTGTTCTTACCTTCCTCCATTACTCAACCAACTCTCTATTCCGCATTTCTTGTTTGTTGAGTTTTTAAATTGTCATTATTTCTTGACGAAACCAATTCACCCCCCCCCCCTCTTGGTTGCCATCTTGGGACAACACATAAAAATATAATATATTATATAAGACCAATTATATATATTGCATTTGATTAAAATGGTTAATGTTATAAAAATAATTATAGTTCATATAACATCATCAATAAAATATATATATATATTGCATCTATTTCTTCACTGTCCAAAGGTGAGCCCCAAAATCTACACGCTAAAGAAGAAGATCTGTACGGAGCAGATCTGCTTCTAGTCAATATTAAAGCATTCTTTGGTGGTGAAACAACTGCAGAAACATAAGCACCATTCGAACCAAAAATGGGATCTAAAGCGACGTCGTGCACAGCAGTATGCCAATAGATCTTCACCTAATGAGCTGCGCCATAAGCAAAGACCAAAGTCGACTGAAGCAGCAAACTCTCAGACTCTCAGTTGTTCTCAGATCATCTCTAGCTTCTGCTTCTCCCACTACTCGAATTTCAAGTGAGTATTGCTGATTATCTGTTTAAATTGTTGGTTGCTCTTGGTTGCCCATAAAGTGTTTGATTTATTGCCTACAAGAGGACAATATATTTTGGGTCAGTGTTTTAGTATGTGAATATTATACTCCGCTTGACCGCCACAGATCCTGTCGCTTCATCTCCGGCCACCCATAATGGGTCGGCCAGTCGGTCGTTTATCGATGCTCTCAAACAGGGCGTGGTTCCCAATCCCATCAATCGCTCTTTTGTGGATGCTTCTGCAGATTTTCCTCAAATAGCCAATAAACAACCTTCAAAGCACAGAGGCGTTCCTGCAATTTCTTTCTCGAATGAAGAGATTAGTCTTCTGTCGCATCCTTTTAGATATGCTTTGATTGGATTTTTTAACTCTGGTAGACCTAATATGAAGGCTTTACACAAGGTTTTTGAGGCTGTGGGCTTTAAAGGGAAATTCACATTGGGTTTACTTGACTCTCAACATGTTCTTATAAATTTTAGCCTGGAGGAAGATTTTTTGAGATGTTGGCTTCGTCAAATATGGTCTTTCTATGGATTTGAGATGAAAGTCTTTAAATGGTCCCCAGATTTCCAACCATATGTTGATAATTCAATCTTTCCTGCTTGGATTTTGTTGAAGGGACTGTCTATTCATTTTTTTCATAAAGCTGTCCTGTTTCCTATTGCTAGTTTGATTGGTTCTCCTTTGATGGTAGATGCTGCTACAGCTACCTTGATTAGGCCATCTGTTGCTCGAGTGTGTGTTGAAATTGATCTCTCCAAGGAGTTACCTGAGAGAATATGGATAAGTAATAGCGAGAAAGGCTTCTTTCAGGCCGTGGAATACGAAAATCTTCCTTCATATTGCCAAGAATGTTATAAGTTGGGTCATGCTTTTCAATCTTGTAGACTTAAGAATAAGCCTACCCTCAATGATCAGAATATCGAAGAAACTGCTGCACTTAATTTAGAAAATCCTTCTGCCCTAGTTTCTAAAGTTTGGGTTCCAAAAGATCCTGTTATGGCTTCAGATGATTCTATTAATGATAATCCATCTATCCTCAATAACAAGAAATCAGCTCATACTCAGAATTATGCTCATATTTCAAATCCTGCTGCTACAACTTCTGCTGCTGCACCAAATCTTGCTACAATTAATGAAATTATGGAAATCATCGGGAAAGATATTAATTCAGTACCGGACACAACAATTAAATCAGTACCAGATGGGGTGCTAAACTCTTACTGTGTAGCAAAAATTGGTCCATCTAATCTTAAAGTTCAGGATGATGTCTCAATGCATGAAACTTGTGCTGAGCTTGAATACCAGGCTTTTACAGCTTCTATGGTTGATAATGTTGGCCTCACTAATCATATTGATCAAGGGAATAAAACGGTAACTGAATCAAGCACTCAGCTAAATGACACAGAAAAGCAGCATACTTCTCCTAACCCTGCGGACCAAGCAACCAAGAGTCCCAATATAGATTCTCCAAAAACTGCTGCCACCAATCTCCAATCTACAAAGAAATCAAGATATAAGGATTACTCTTTATTAGAAGAATTTAAAAAAGACCTCAAACTTTCCCAGCAACTTATAAATCAATCTTTGGCTACCATTGAAGCTAAAAGAATCCCTGCAGCCTCAACTTCCAATTCTTCTCTTCCAACCCCTGTAGTGGATGATGAAGACATCAGGGAGATAGAAGCTAATGATCTTGAATATCCAATAGAAGATGATTTCACCCTGGTGACCTCAAAGAAAAAGAACAAGAAGAACAAGGAAATCAATCAGATCGAGACTAGAAAAATGGTCACCCGAGGAATTAAAAAAAGTTATATCTAGTCTCTTTTGTTTCTAATTTATCAGGATTTTTGTTTTATCTTTGTGCTATTACGTAGTATCCCTGCAATAGTTTCTTTCTTTATTGTAATATGCTTCTGCTGTAACCTTTTTGTCATATTTTAATAAAAATCTACTGCTTATATAAAAAAAATATATATTACAAACCACAGGGGTTAGCCAGTGGCCACCTGATGTTACTCTCCATGGAGAGGTCAGGGGTTCGATTCTCCAAAAACGATTTCTGAGGGTCGAGTTTTTTTAAGAAAAAAAAAAATATATATAGTACAAAGTATATAAAATATCTGTATACTCTTTATACTATATAAATACACTTTACATTATAGTATTATAGTGTAAAGTATATATACAATATATATTGCTACAAGAAAATTAATAAATGATGACATTTAAAATTGGTATATAAATTTAAATTTTCCTCATAAATTATTTTTGGCGACGAAGATTTAGTAGTATAAAGTTTATTACTGTAACCTCGTAATATTTTGTATATAAAATAAAATTTATTTTCATCATCGTATCTTTAAATTTTAATGATAGAAAAATATTATTGTCATTAATTATATTATTTTTAGTGATACTAATATTATTATATTTTGAATTATTAATTTATCATTTATTATTATATGTCATCACTAAAGTGAGATTAAATATGGTAACATCATTTATATTAATGATTATAATACAATATTTGTCATTTTTTATCATAAATTATCACAATATATTATACTCTAAATGACGAAAAAGCTTAATGCCTTATGCAAACTTACATTTTTTGTTATAATAATTTAGTGTTATTAGATTTTTAATAATTTTAGTGATAAATATTGTCTCAATTGAAATTTAATTTTGTCATATGATAATATATTTGGTCATAAAAAGTAGAATATAACATAATAAAATTATAACTTATCACTGATTCTTTAACTTAAAGTAACAAAATACTATTATATTTAAATTTCATCATATTCGCTAACTCTAGTTATTCAGAAAATTTATCATATTAAATTTCATATAGTTACTAAATGTTTTATTTACTTGACATTTTTAACGTGATAAATAAATTGATATGAAGTCATAATTTGACATAGACCTTAAGCATGCTATTCTAAAGTTAATATTTTGCTCAAAAGCAATAAAAAAAATTTTTATATTTTATTTGAAACATGTAATAGTGCAATGCAATGTCATGTCTAAAATATTTTGTGTTGGAGTTTGCAATAATAATAATAATAATAATAATAATAATATCTTTCACATATCAATTCCTAATTACAATTAATTTTCTAAAAATAATAATAAACAAAAAAACTTCAACTCCTTTGGAAGCATTTTTGATACCATCTAGCAAGCTTTCTTGGCCATCTAAGAGATCCCACCAATCTGCAATAATAACAAAGTATATACACACACACATATATATATATATATATATATATATATATATTAACACTTCCATCAAAGCAAAATCATTTATATAGTTTTTTTATAAATGACCTACCTCGTTACAACTAGTTGAAGATAATACAAAGATATTACAATAATAGCTAATTTTAAAAAAATTATAAATTCAGACAACAATTTGCATCAATTTAGAGCATTTTACATTGATGGTATTTGATTTACACAACAATTTATTAATTCATCCCTTCATTCCTTCTCTTTTATTTCACTCTCCCTATATATCAGAAGTCATCCAAATCTAAAATCAGTCAAATAATTTGAAATCTAAAATAACTAATAATCTAATTGCACCACAAGCTAAACATAAATTCACATATTATTTCGATTGAAATTAAAGAAGAAAAGAATATATTGATTTTTGAATAATCTAATAATATGTGGAAAATTGGTAGATCTGTTAACAACATCAATGTTGAAGTCTAGCAGGAAAACTGAAAATTTTAACCTGTAATTGTGATTAATTGCAAATTAATTTGCAATGCTTCCTTACTTAGTAGACTTGTGCTAATTACTATTATATATTAAATTATTGTTACCCTGAATGCCACAAGCAATGATTTTATATGCAATAGCTACTGCCAAAGTTACTGGTGGTCTAAGAAACTCTAATGCATTGTAAGCCATATAGAAAACATTGTGCAATGGCAACTAGAATATAGGATAATAGAAGAAGAAGATATTTACGAAACCAATTACGAAAAAGAATCAGGCAATGTGGACCATATCACAGATGATCATATCCCAAAAAGCTTTGTGTTTTCAAGAGGGAAGTTGCCTGGTCCACTCAGGCAACTTCAGATGGACCTAAGAAAGCTGATGCTTCCCTATACAACCCTCAATCTTAAGGTAATATATAATTTCTTTTCCATTCCCATTAATTGAGTAGGTTATTTTGTTAGAATTTTGATTAGCGACAATCTGATTTTTTATGCATATCAAACTATTGAAAGTGGTCAGTGCTGAATGGATTGTACTGTAATGGTTGAATTATATGATTCATTTCCTACGCTTTTGCTTTCTGAATGCAGGAGAAGAAACGGAATAATCTTAAAGTCTTTTTGAATGTTGCAGGGCCTATGGGTGTTACACATTTCCTTATATTGTCAAAAACTGAAACCGCACCCTACTTGAGGGTTGCAAGGTCCAACTCTTACATTTAAGATACTCAAAACTTGAAGTTGCTCAGTCCCAATTGCGCCCTAGATGCCTTCAAGATCTTTTCAAAAATTCTCCACTGGTAAAAATTTTGCCTTTCTTTTAAATTCAACTCCCAAACACGCACAAGAATGCATTCAGTTCATTTTGCAACCAAGTGAACTTTGTTTTCTAGTTGACTTGTTGCATGGCTTAGTTTGTTGGACAAAAAGAGATTTCTAGAAGGAGGGGCACTGCTGTCTTTAATTTTCCTTCCACTCGCTTCTTGTTTGCTAAATATAACATTACTTGAGTTGTCATCTATATTTCTCATGATTATTTGTAGTTTTATGGGAATAAAAATCTAATATCTGTTGGGTTCTCAGACCATTTATTTTTCACTTTCCATGTCGATGTGAAATTCTTTCTTGAGACGACTTTCCCTTCTTTATTGCAATAAAATATACAATGCTATATATGATTTTCATTAGTGAATAGTGAGAAAAATGAGATAAAAATATCAATGCGCCAGATTATATAAATGTAATTCTATGATGATGGCCACGGTCCTTCTATGTCTAGTTCTCATTCTTCTATTTTTTTTCCTGATCTTAAGAGTCTTGCGCATGTGATGAATGGATAATGGAAGTTTTGAATATCTTATAAACTGACTTCAACTCCACATTTTTTGGCAGATTGCTCTTTCCGGTTTTGGGTCAGGAGAACAACATCTCAAGCTTACAACTATAGTGTTTCAGAACGTCTTTCCAGCCATTGATATTAACACTGTGAGCGTGTAAAAGATTTTATTCATATCTTGAAATCTGTTGGAATTTTTCCCCTCTTAACATACTCTGTGGGATGTTTCAGGTTAAACTTTCCTCTTACCAGACAATTGTATTAATTACAACAAGGATACGGAACTCATTGATGTTCGGCACTATTCTATTGAACTCCAACTTGTGGGTGTTTCTCGTAGGCTCAGAAAGTTAGTATAGAATCATCAAGTCCCTGATCTTAGAAGTCTCCAGACGTGAGTGACTTTGTTACTAAGTAAGGATCCTAATTTATTTGTTCTTTTTTGGATTTGAGACATATGAAATCAATAAATAGAATAGGGCATAAGATGTTATAAAATTTCATTTACTATGTATCTTGTAGTTGATATAATTATAGAACGATCTTGAACTGTCATGTATAATCTTAAGTAGAACTAAGGAGGTGAAATTGTCTAACTTCTAAAGTTTGGGCCTACAAAAATGGAGGGGAAAATGAGGATGAAAATTACTTGATTTTATTTTTATTATTATTATTGTGATCTTAGACAAGTCTTGGCTATCATTGTTTTTATTGTTGATTTATATGTTATTATTGAAGGGATGGTTATGGGTCAAAAAGTGAAGTCGATGATGAAGCAGCCAAAGTGACTTTGGCCAGTGATCTGGGTAGAGTTAATAGAGCTTCTACAAAAAGTGCTGTGAAGCTTTAGGAAATTGGACCTAGAATGACTCTTCAACTCATCAAAGTTGAGGAAGGATTGTATTCAGGTAGTGTCATCTCCAATGAATGTGGTATGTTAATAGTACCTGATTTCTTGTATCACATTCTGGAAGAATATATGACAATTTTACTTGCTTCATCTATATGATATTTGGAGAATTGTTTATCTTGTATGCTCAGTAATTGAGCATCAGACATCAAACTTTGAGATGTTTATCAACTGTGAATGCTTTGTTGGCTGTTATTTAGCTTGCCATTTCATCTGCTTTCTTTTTGGTTTTAGTTAGTGGGTGTCTATGTGGCAAATGCATGCCAATTATTTTTAGAGTTTGAGCACTCCACTTCCCCAATCCTTAAACTAATTCATATAACAATATTGTGCCTTTCATTAAAAACATAACTATCTATCTTAGAAGTTCACTCTACCTGTTTTTTTCCCTTTGTGTGTATGTGTGTATTTGAGTTAAACATTTATCTTTCTCCTTTTACTTCCGTTAAATCTACATTCTATTCAGTGCTCATTTTTTGTCAACTTCTCAATTTCTCGTAACTACTAGTTCTATGGTTGATGCCTACAGGCCATGTTCCATCTATTTTAATTCCCAACAATGTTTTTCCCTAGTACACATGCACTGAACAAGTGTTAACACTCTTGGTATGGTTTTAAACTTGTGGCAGATTACTTGGTTCTTCTTGAATATATATGTTACTTTTATGTTAAACTTTAATTACTGTTTCCCTGTTCTTTTTTCATGTTCATATTAATGCTAGTCTGCAATTAATTTTCTATACCGCATCTTTAATTGTATTCAGGAACTGTTAGTAACAAGAAAAAGGAGGAAGAAAAAAATCAGGATGATAACGATGATGTAGATTTTGAAGCAATGGAGGAAGATAATGAAGAAAGTGAATAGACAAATTAACAACTGGAGCAAACAACAGTGCATGAATGGAGTTATCGTTCATTATATGAAGTATGCATTCCCAGAAGAGGATGAATGAGTGCTCAAGTGGTGAGAGAGTCTTGTGTGGCCAGGGTTTTGAAAAGCAAAAGTGTTTTGATGTCATATCAATTTTTTAAGTTAATTTTTATGAGCAGATAGATTATTAATATGCACTGAGAATAGCAGTGAAAATTCTGTGGAGATTTGACTGTCATATGGGCTAGGCTGCTAGGCTACGCCTGCTTTTGTAGTTCAAAATACATCAAAAACTTACAAATGATCATAACTTCTTCATGTTTCTTTTATACAAAAATGTATTGCCAGGTTCATATAAAGAAATTTTTTTTGTTAGCTGATTGATCCAATTGTGGCATTTGGGATATTTTCATCAGTTGCAGATAAGTCCCAGTGGTAAATATATTACGTATGCAACATCTACAATAGATTCCGTATTGACTGATTCTTTTATTGAAGGTTCTTAGGCAGCTATGAAATGAGCCTATTGATTTTTTTGAAATTTCACCTAATATTATTTTATAATTATGCAATTTAGAATAGAATTGCATCTAAAATATGAAAAATCAATGATAATTGATCTTTCTCATTAAGTCATAATGTTATATGAAAAGCTATAATTTTATATTATGAGCTAAACACCATCCCATCCAATGCACTTGATCAAGTGATAATGGCTTGCACTTCTAAGCAAGCAAAGCTTGCATATAAAGGGAGGAATTAAGGAATAAAAAAGAAACATGAGTGAAGATGGGAAAATATTGGGACACAGAATTGTGATTAAGAAGCTTTTATTATTTGGTGACGATTGAATCAGAAATTTGTTGGGTTTTTGGATTCTCTCCTGTATTAAAAGTTCATAATTGAGCATATTTTTTTAGTCCATTAGACTATTAATATTT
Source organism: Garcia nutans (assembly GCA_947685225.1). Taxonomy (NCBI): domain Eukaryota; kingdom Viridiplantae; phylum Streptophyta; class Magnoliopsida; order Malpighiales; family Euphorbiaceae; genus Garcia; species Garcia nutans. The sequence continues at coordinate 2,984,035 of CANTUV010000059.1, read as the reverse complement.
TAGTATATATATACATACTAATATAATCCTAAGCGGAGTGTGAGAGAATTATTTTGTGTCAGCCACAAAAGAAAGAGAGAAAAGAAAGAGAAAAGAAAGAGAGTTTTATTTTTTTACAAAAAGAGTCAATCAGATCAGTCTCGATTTTTAGCGATCGGACAATCATCCGTACTCTGATCAAGCTGAAATTTGGACATAAGTTAAAAGACTCATCGTTCTTCATTCTGAATGGCGAAGATCAGTTTTAGATAGCTAGATTTTTTGTATTTGTACCTTGAAATTTACTGTTTACGTGTATTTCTACAGCAGCGACCAATTTGCTTTTCTCCAACAATCAGACAGTCATTGTGGTCGGATTTGGCTGAAATTTGACGAGCACGTTTAGAATATGTTGTTCTACAATTTGACGGTGGAGATCAGATTTGAACAACTGGTGCTTATCCCTTGGTATGAACAACAACTATTTTGGGTGAATTTTCTGCATTCTCTTATTTATTTCTTGTTATTTGATTGATTTGATGTTGATATTTTACTTGATGGTTGTTGTAATAGCTTGTAGTTGTTATAAATATTAATTTTGATAGTGAATCCCTTTTACTTGACCAAAAGAGATTCCGTAGTTTTTATCCTTTATATTAAAAGGATTTTTCATATTAAAAAATCGTTACGTCTATGTGTGGATGATTTTGTGTATTTGAGATAGATTGTGGAATGATTGTTTGCTGAATTTTACTTAATCATTCTTCATAAATTCATTCAAGTAGAGAAGAACTTATCTCGATTCATTCCCATCAAAATTATACACATAACAATGCACCTTAAGAAGTTATCACAGTTTTAAAGTGGCAAAGAAATTAAATAACAAGATAGCAGGCGGAGAAAATGGAAAATTGAAACAATCTTCAATCATTTTGAAGAACAGGTGAGAGTAAAGGTTATTTTGAAAAGAATGCTTTCAAATTGGCAAAGATTATGCTTCAAAGGCTTCTCATCGGCCTAAAATAGTACAAATTTTTTGACTTTTTATACCTTAAAATTTGAAAAAGTTGAAAAGTAAAAAAAAATCGCATATTACCACAATCTGTTTGAAATTACGATTAGTAGCAGTAAAGGATAAAAAAAGAAAAATCAATAAATTAATAGAAAAAATTACTTTTTTTTTCAAAATATTATACAGTTTTAGGAAATTTCATTTGAAACGAAGATGGAAATTGTTTCAGTTTCTCTCCGTCCGTCCCTAACTAAATAATAGCTAGCTAGGGAGTGAGAATTGACACAATCGACAGTCTCTTTCAACAAGGTATAATGGTATATAGCATAAAGGAATTGAGTGATGAGTGATGATAAGAATAGAGGGTGAAAACTGAAAAAGTGGGTCAATGCGCTGTGTATTTAACATCCTGACAAGGTTTTCATGATAGTATTATCAGAACATTTATATCTATGTAATAAATGCTCAAACCAAAGATGAGAAACATTTACTAATTATAATTTATAAATGAAAACACAAACTCCATTTTATAGGTCTATGTAGATTTTTTTTTATGTGGAATATTATAAAATAGCTATTATGTTTAGTCAGCAATTATATTGTTGATGATATAAATTTGTGAAATTTTTTTACATGAATTAAAAAATGTATGATTTATATAAAATTAAATTATTTATCATTAGTAGTTAGTTTTGCAATTGATATATTATTTTTTTTAAAAATTAAATATAATTTTGTAATATTATAATATAAGTTTAATTTTGTCAATTGTATATATTATATTAATTCATTGTCATAGTTTTGTTGTGGGAATTCCTTGTAATGTAATGACAATTTCTATTATAATATGATATTAATATTATAATGATATTACACATTTAGTGTAATATTATAATAGAAATTTAAAATAGATGTATTCAATTATTATTTTCTGTGTATTTTTATATGTTAAATTCAGTGTCCGGATAAAAAGAAAAATAAATACGTGATAGGATTTTATATACTCTTATCCGCCTTTCTTGTTGACATGCATGCAATGATTTTCAAAATCTTCTTATTATTTATTTTTTAAGACCATATATATTGATAACCTTAAAAATTTTAAACGATTTTTAACTAACGCATATAATTATATATCATTATTTCTAGAGTTAATTATAATATCTTTAAATTCTCTTTACACAAGATTTTAGAATTTTTTTAAAAAAATTAATACTCCATAATAAATTTTTATTGATCTGATAAATTATTTTTAAATTCTTAAAATTAGAATACTATTTATTAATTTCATATTATTATTTCTTATTACTTAATTCCTGTAAAGAAGAGGGTGAACTCTTTTTTAAATTCATTTTAATTTTTATAAATACACCGCCTGCAAATACAAAAGGACAAAAAAATCTAAATCAATATATAAATATGTAACATATGAATGCAAATATGAGTTTAGGTGGCTATAGATTATGACGAAGATTTTTTTTTTTTAGAAATTCGAGAATTGGGGTTGAAAATTATGTATATAATTCATTAAATAGAAATGAAATAATAAAAAAAAAAAAGATTGCTTCCTAATTATGAAAATGGTCATCCCCACTTTCCTGACTATTTCTAAAGTTTAATTATATTTATTGACCAATTAATTGTTGCTGCTAATTGACTATTGAGTGTTATATTAAATTTACATATTTTTCGCTAAACTGATTGAAATTATTAAAGAATATAATTAATGCAGTTTTTTTTAATGCTATCTTATAAATAAAAAACCATTTACAACCCTTCAATTACATATACTTAAATTTTGAAATAATTAAAAAAAAATACTTAGTTATAAGTAATTTAATGTCATATTCTTTAACAAAATAAAAGTTACTTTAAAAATAAATATCACAATCGAAATTATATCCGAAATCTTGAAAGTTATTGATTTTCTAATTGCTAACTATTATCCTTAAATCAAACAAGTTAATGATTTCTTTTAATATTAATTCAAGTTAAGATTAATAAAAAAAATAAAATATTATGTAATTAAATAAAAAAATAATAAATAAATATACTAGGCTGATAATAATAATATTTATAAATTCTACATATATATATTCATATTCTAAGACAAATGAGTCCTTTTGTTCTTTGAAAAAGTAGGTATAAAAACAAAACTGAGAAAAAAATCAAAAGTCAAAACTCCCCTCACAGTTTGCATTAAAAAAATTAAAAAAATTCACAACACAACACGCAATTTAAGCAAAACCTTTCAAATAGTCAGTGCAATTGCAGTAGTACCAGTAGCTGCAGCAGCAGAAGTTAGAAGAAGACAAACACCACCACCGCCACCGTCACCACCACCTCCTTCCTTATTCCTTCTTTTTGTCCTCCTCAGCCATAGCCCCATAGGCCATAGCTACGGTCCCCTCTGAAATTCTATTTTTTTGTTATTCTTATTTTTGCTATTAATTGTCTTCCTTTTTTTTTTCTTACACCTGTAAACCTTCTTTGCTCAACATTTGTACCTCCTATTTTATTTTGTCATTATTTCAAGATTCCTCATTATATCCTTTCCTTTCCTTAACCTTCTCCTGCTATTTTTACTATATAGAAAGATCTCTCGATCTCTTTCTCATTGTTTCAGTGCGGAGATCAAGGGATTTGTGGTTGATTTTTTGCTCTTGAAAAACTAACAAAATTAGGAAAAAAATCAGAAAGAAATACAGATCTTGAAGATTCCTTTATACCTAAGTTTTCTTGAATTCCAAGAAGATGATCAAGAACCAGAACAAGAAACAATCGGAGACAGCCGCTTCATAGAGACCATTTCTTCTATTCATTTTACATTTTTTCCCCGGTAATTCAGACCCACCCAGTAGTTTTCGGATCCCTGTTATTTTCTTGGTTCTTTCAATTTAATTTTTTTTCTTTTCTTTTTCATTCTCTTTTTTTTATTGTAAACTTGTATATATAAATTATTTTTCTTCTACCTAGAAATCGGTAAACGAAGATTCCCAGAATCATTCATGCATATTTCTCAGTGATCTCACCTTTCTATGCCTCATTCGTGTGCGTTTATAACATTATTATATATACAGCATATTTTTATTTATTAATATATTAAGTTTCTCTTTCTTTTTCTTGTTTGTTTTTTACCAAGATTTCAAGATTCACTAAAAGGGGGTTTGAATTTTGATCTTTGTTTTCACGTTTGCAGAAAGAAAGAGAAAAAAAATGTCAACACCAAACTCACCATGTGCAGCCTGCAAGATTCAGAGGAGAAAATGCACACAAGATTGCGTTTTTGCACCATATTTTCCACCAGATCAGCCTCAAAAATTTGCTAAGGTCCATAAAGTATTTGGGGCAAGCAATATCGCTAAGCTTCTCAACGAGCTTAACACAGCACAACGTGAAGATGCTGTTAATTCTCTAGCCTATGAAGCTGAAGCTCGACTCCGTGACCCTGTTTATGGATGTGTAGGCCTAATCTCAATCCTTCAGCACAGATTGAAAGAACTGCAGACTGATTTGTACAACGCCAAGAAAGAACTTGCACAGTATATTGGTCCTCAAGCAATGCTTCCCACTTTCCAATCTCCACCATATATGGCAGCAGCAGCAGCGCAAACCCATATGACAAATCCAATAATCGGTATCCCTACTGGGGTGGCAGCGCATGGTGGGCAATTTGTGTTTCTAGAGCCTCAACAACAGCAAAATCATCAGCATCAAAATCAAATCTTTGAGGCTCAGCAACAATTAGCTGTTGCTTTGGCCGCGAGAGAGCAGCAGCAAGAGATGTATACGGGTTATGAAAACCAGAAACAAGATCAGATGATGAGCTTTAATAGAGGTTTTGACTGTTCAAATTCGGTTTTTAGTAGTAGTGCTAATAATATTAATAATGTGTTTAATCAGATTACTGCTGCTGTTGCTGCTGTGTCACCTTGTTTAGCTTTAGGTAGTTTTGATAATAATAATAATAATAATAATACCCATTATCAGATTCAAACAGAGCTCCAAGCACAGATTTTTCTTCAACCACAACATGAACAAGAACAACATTCTCAACAAACCCAACAACAACAAAGTTCTGCAAGTGATGAAAGAGGAAGTTTAGGTCCATCTTGTTGATGGGTATTTTTTTTTTCGTTTTTTGTTTTTTGTATTACAGCTTCTGATCATCAATTCTGCAATATAATTCTAAATTCTTGAAGAAATTTTCCATTTTAACTAGGTACGTATTCTTCTCATTTTTCTATTAATTATTTTTTAAAAAATCTTATTTCTTTTGATGGCGTGGTGGGTGTTTGTTATGTGCTCGTGCACATGTACTAAAAAGAGCTCTGCATTTATGAATGCTTTCTATGCTTTTATGTGTTATTTTGTTTGGTTTTTCACAAATGGAGACAATAACAGTCTGGTGGTAATGGAAAGCTAAAATTACTCTTTATTGCATGCTTGCAGAAAGGGTTGGTAAAGAGAATTATTGTCTTTTCATTATCAGGTGTGTGTGTATATATATATATATCAATTATATACAATTATATACAGAGAGGTAAAGCCAGACTTTGAAATAAGGAGAGATAAATTTTTTTTTTTTTATAAATTTTAATTTTTTCGTAATTATTTATCTCTCCTTTTGTTTTAATAGTATTTTATAAATTTATTAATTTATCAATAATATATTTTCATTATTAAAAAAATAATTAATAAAAAAACTATTAATATATATGTGTATAGAATTTTAAATTTATAAAATTGTTCATAATAAAAATAAAATAAAGAGAAAAAAAAATAAATAATGAATATAATTTCTTAAAAAATAATTAAAATAAATGAGTACTTTAATTCATTAAATGGGTTCAAATTAATTTAGTTGAAAATTTTATCCCTTTCTTTATTTTTTTTGCATTTATATATTATTAATATTTTATCAATTTTTTAAAAGATAACTATTGCACTTAAAATAAATAATTTATTGTAAATTTTTTTTGAATTCTTATAAAAATTAAAAAAAAAGAGGGAAGCAATTTAAAATTGTAAAAAAATTAATAAATAATTTAAAAATTCTTAAAAATATTATATATATAAAAATTTTTAAAAGGAAAAGGGCAACTGCCCCTTTCAGATAAACGTATCTTCGCCCCTGATTATACCTAGCTAGTTTATGAAACTGCATATTTCCATAATTAGAAACTACCCATGACCTTCAGATCAATGGTACAAAGTCATTATTTCCACAAGTATGAAACTGCATATTGGAACATTAATAGTTTACGAGCAATTAACTAATTATATATATGTACAAATTAGAATCATGGATTAACTAGGTCTAATATGATGATTGTACCATGTTTAATCAAGTCTTAGAATTGTCTATACGTTCATTAATAAATCTGTTTATCAGAGTTTCTGTAGAGATCATAGCCTTAATTAGCCTCTTTGTATACCTAACATGAATATATATGTATGCATATCATCTCTTTGAAAGCATATACTGATGAGTTTTTTTTTTTTCTTTCTAATTGCTTTTTTGCAGGTCATAAATGCCATACACTAATGAACATATAGAGAGAAATGTAAATATGAGATCTGATCTGAAGTCAGCATTGTTTTTGGGGGTTTGAATTGAAAGAAGAAGAAGAAGAAGAAGAAGACTTTGTGGGATCTGCATTGATATTCGAGTGCAGCTATATATTAAAATTTTCTTCATTTTGGTAAACACAGAGAGATGAGAAGATTATATATATTATTATTATATTAACTCTTTCTTAATTTATTATATATTAATTAAGTAATTAATTAATACAATCTTATATATGTATAAATCAGAAGCTGTGAAGTTCGATAGTTTCTTAATTAATTAACATTCTATATTATTAATTTTATGGATTGCATCTTGAATACAGGTTGTACATGAGATTAGAAATTTTAATACTACATATTTTATAGCTTATTAATTAATTTCTATAGTAAATCAGTATTATCTAGCTAGTAATTCCTTGTTAAACACAAAAGCAGTTTTTACATTTTAAAATTAAAATTATTTCATGTATTAATTTCCAATTACTTAAATGGTTTGATCAAGATTATATAATACATACTACATTAAATTGTCATTTTTTCTTAAAGGTCCTTCTTTTGGGTTTTTACATAACAATATAATTGAAAAAATGAACTTAAATTTATTGACAGACAGAATTATATAAAATTAGGCAAAATTATTTATGTTTACTTTTTTTTTTTCAAGTGATTCCATAAATATTGTTTTTAGTTCTGGCATTCAAGAGTTGTTTTAGAGAGAAAAAATTTAATTAGATTTTATGTAATTTGATAGTTTTACTTGATTTTGCAATTTTATATTTCTCCAAAAATATATTTCTAAATTGTACAGGATGAAACAGAAAAATTTATATAATTAACTTCAATTAACTTAAAGTTAAGACTTTATTGAGTTAAGTTGAGTTGATATTTCTCATTGAAAGTTGAGCCTAATTCTTGTTTTGTAAATGAAAATGAATTAGGCTTTGACTATATAGTAATAATTTTCTCACTTCAAACTCTTATTATTACAATCATCATTTAATATTGTTCTGGCATTCAAGAGTTGTTTTAGAGAGAGAAAAAATTTAATTAGATTTTATGTAATTTGATAGTTTTACTTGATTTTGCAATTTTATATTTCTCCGAAAATATATTTCTAAATTGTATGGGACGAAACAGAAAAATTTATATAATTAACTCCAATTAACTTAAAGTTAAGACTTTATCGAGTTAAGTTGAGTTGATATTTCTCATTGAAAGTTGAGCCTAATTCTTGTTTTGTAAATGAAAATGAATTAGGCTTTGACTATATAGTAATAATTTTCTCACTTCAAACTCTTATTATTACAATCATCATTTAATATAAATAATTTGCAATTCAGTTTACTTGTTTGACCAAACTAAATTCAAATGCACACATTTATAGAATAATTATATTTAACTATGCATTGTTGTTGAATTTTTGAATTGGGGACTTGAACTAAAATAAGGCAGCTAGATCTATGAAAGAACTTTTTGAAGCCATTTTCAAATACTTGATCTTTAGCCTAATAATCAAACAGAATAACAAAAGAAAAAATTATGAAAAATTGGGCTAATTTAGAAAACTACCTTTTTGTCTGCTTTATAAGTTTTCTAAAATTGCTGCTTTGTTTGGCCTATTAATATGGCCAAACACAAGATCATCAAATTCACTGTGTTCTATATCTATATATATAACTTATACTCCCTCCGTATCATTTACATAGAAAAAGTAAAATAGACACGAAAATTAAGAAAATTTCACTTTTTCCATCTCTATTTACTTAAATACCCCTAAAAAATATCCCTCAAAACCTACTTTTAAGGCAAGGGTATAAATGGTATTTTGTCTCATTCCACTCCCCAAAATTTACCTAAAATGACATATTTTCTATATAAAAGATACACCAAAAAAGGAAATTTTCCCTATGTAAATGATACGGAGGGAGTATATATTTATTGGTCATTGTTATACCTAACCATGAATTTAATGGCAAGATAATTAAAGTAAATACAAATTTTCAAGCTATTTTCAGCTCAATTTCAATTGAAAGTTGTCTTTTTTTTGTTATAAGTTTGTTGTTTTTTTTTTCTCTTGATTAAAATGAAGGATTACAAGTTAGAAAGATGGACCCAAAAAAAGAAATGGACAGTGACTGAACCAAAAAAAAAAAAATTTAAGGGAGTCAAAATTTTTTATACCTTAATTTATGTCATACAATTAAGTCTTATACGTATAAATACTTCTTATTTTTTGTATGATAAGGCAATAATGCGACTATTAAATTATCAACTAAATCAATAAGAAACGTATATGTTTATATATATTGGCATGTTTTTATACTTTTATATATGTGTGCTATGTACATTAATTACTATTTTATATTGCTCTATAATGCAAATTAAATCTTACTATATTCAATATTATACAAATTAATTAATATTGGAAAGAAAACTCTTAATTTCGTTTTCCCAAAAAAAAGTAAAATTGAACCATCTTTTTGCAAATTTTCTTACAAAGAAAAATCCCATTTTTATACTATCATTTAAATTATTTCAATTTAAGATTATTTATGAAACACTTGATATAGTGTCAATAAATAAAAAATGAAATGAAAGGGGGCAGCATTAATATGATTTTGAACCAATCAAATGGTAGATTTAGATTGATATAATAATAAATATTAAAATTAAAAAAGAATAATTAAAACTAAAAAGAAAAAGAAAAAGTGTTAGATTGGGATTTCATTTGCATTACCATGTCAAATCCATGCACGTGACAAAACTTGCTATGCCAATTTATTATGAAAGTCAACAACAAAACGCAAAATGAAAAAGAAAAAAAAGTGGAGAATCAAAAATACCAATAAAATAAGCACAGACAGAAGAGACAAAAAAATGGAGTTGATTTGCATGCAATTCTTATATTAGTATTATATTGAATTAAACCAACAATTATCAGGTGCTTTTGTTTTCAAATCCCTACTTACATAAATTTCTAAGACTTCAAATCAAAACATTGCATAATTTTTTATAATAAATTCATGATTGATTCCTAATTTTCATTTTTATGGTATAATTTTTTATAATAATCTCAAGATTTAGAATTAATGATGAATTTTTCAAATTACTAATTTAATAAATTTTCATGATTTAAAAATTTTATCTTTAAAAATCATAAAATATTTTTCATTCTAATTACCTAATAAAATTTTATAAAATACTCTCTCCTTTTATAAAATAAGCTCACTTTTTATTTTATTTTGATTAAAAAATATTAATTATTTTTATTAAAAATATAAATTTATATATAATTTTTTTATTATATTTCTATTTTAATATAAGATATACTTAATAAATTTCATTAAATAAAAATATTATAAAAAAATTATATAATAATTGATTTATTAAAATAATAAATAGACTATAATTTATGATAATTAAAAAAAATAAATCTATTTTTATAGTATAAAAAATATTATTAAATTAAATATAAAATATTATTTAATCATATTACATCATGAAATTTTTTCAAATAAAAGAATAATTAGTAATAAATGAATTAATGAAAGAAAGAAAAAAAAAAAAGCAGTAAGAGAAGGCAATTACCCACACCAACACAAAGAACTCTTTAATTCTCTGTATCTCATTCTGGACTCTTCGTCGTCGTCTTCTTCTTCTCTGTTGCGTTTCAGTGCTCAGTCGCAAACACAAACGCATACACTATCCTCCTTAAATATTTAATAATAAATTAATAAATCCCTTTTGTCTCCTTCACCCTCCTTAATACCCCCTCTTCTCTCTGGTCCTTTTCGCTTCTTCTTATTGTCCAACTCTCTCTCTCTCTCTCTCTCTTCGCGTTCCGTTCAAGATAAGCGACTATCATTCTTTCTTTTTTTTTTCCCATTTTTACCCTTCTTTTCTTCTTATATTTCCATTTTTACGTCAATTATACCCTTCTTCTTTAAATTAATTTTTATTTATTCAAACAGGTTCCTCACATGGACTCTTGCGTGCGTTTCAAGTTTTTCTATTTTTTTTAAAAATAATTTTTAATTTTATCATTATTTTTCAAAACCTGGTAAGGATAAATCAGAATAATTATATTTATATTAAAAAAGGTGGCGATTAAGTAATTAAATATTAATATTAATGATACCGGTGAAATGGAATAGCCGGTGTGAGGAAAATGGAATAGTGAAAGGCCACGTCGGCTCGGTTGATGAAGAGAAGCTTAAGGTTTAGTCATGTCGAATTAGAGGTCAATCAATCAAAACGACTGTGTACAGACGCAGGTTCTTCAAAAAAAAAAAGTTCTCATTTTTTAGGTACGGATACTGACCTGCAACAGCAGGTCATCGGTCACACGAAAAAACAAACTATTTTATTTTTCTTCATAGTGAGCTGTGCAGAGTCCGATTAAGAAGAAGAAGAAGAGCATTAATGAAGTGATATCGAGAAACGGTGTAGAATTACAGAATTGCCCGTGTCCTCGTTTAGAGAAACAGAGTAAACACTGGCATAGTAAGCCGGACTTGCTGCTCAGAAATAGGACAATTTTGCCCTTTCCTTATATTTACCCACTAACTATTTCCATGTCATCCATCTTTTTCATAACTACCCAGCGGTTTTTTTACTTTTTTTTTTTAAAAAAATTTCACTATTTTTTTAAATGATTATTGGTGCATTTAACTTCATAAATAATGAATGGTTAAATTGTCTAATCAATCAATCAATCAATTTTTTTTTAAAAAAATCAAATTAAGTTGAATGATCCCAAAAAGAAAAAAAACAGATTTGAATTCTGAAAAAACTAATATAGGGATAATGATAAATTTTCAATAAATATCAATTATATTAAATTATCTTTTTTTAGTATTAATTCACAAAACAATAATAAACAATATTATTGATCTCAAAATAACAACAATAATAATAATTTAATAATCATAGACACACTTTATATTTCAAGAAAATTGAAAAAAAAATAATTATTTTTATTGAAAATAAAAATTTAATGTATTTTTTATTATATTTTTATTTTGATATGAGAGATATTTTTAAATATTTTCAATAAGTAATGTTGAATTGTGACTATCAATTTGAGATGGATAGAATAATTTTTATAAATATATAAATTAATTTGAAAATATGTATATCCTAATGAATTTAAATTTAAAATAAAAAAATTAAATATGCTTGAAAGTGGTTAATGTGATGTTTCATTATCCAATTAATAAGCTGGTGAAATTTAATAAAATGATTTGAAAATTTTTATGAGGATTAAGATAGAATTTTATTCACTCGAATTACTTGCAGAAAAAAAGAGATTAATTACTTTTTATTTTCTATTTTAAGAAAAAAAACAAATAAATAAATAAAATGTAATAATTAATTAGGTAACGTATCATAGTCCTCCTCACTCCTTTGACCCAATAGACAACAATAAGCGGTTTTAAAGAAGGGTAATTTAGGAATTATACAGAGACAGTACAGGGACAAACAAGTAACTCAGAAGCATTAAATTACGCGTCAGAAGACCCTCTCGCTCTGTTGCATCACTAAAAATCACAAATTTTTTTATCGGACCGTTATAAATTTACTGTCTTTAAATTTCAACGGATCAAATTTAACCTCCAGTGAAAATGACGTTTATGCCATGGTGACGCCTCTCCCTTGTCATTTCCGCTACTTTTTTTTTTAATTATTATCATCAATAAATATATATATATTTTACCCTTCTCTCTCTATATATCGAATTTTATCAGAAAAATAAAAAAAATTCACAAATTTCCATTTTTATTTTCTATCGGGATCGTGAAAACTCAAAGATCGGATCCAAAGTTGCTGGACTTGGAAGTACCTCACACTACACAATCTCTCTCTCTCTTTCTCTGGTACGCCATTTTCTTTGATTCAGTTTTTTTTTTAATCAAAACGGTGCCGTATTGACGGTTTCTTGACGGTTAGTGTTCTTATCTTGCAGGTGCTTACATGGACGTTGAAGACGCCCAAGAAAAGAGAAAGAGAGGTTGATCAGAGAAAAAAGAGTTTAATATTTTTTTTGCTTTTTCATTGTTATTTTCATTTTTGCTAGGAGAAATTTGAAGGTAAATAACTTGAGTTTTTTGGATTTTTAAATTTTTTTTTTAGATGAATATTTTCAGAAGTCTTAGGCTGTTTGGTTACAGAGATTAAGATTGAGTTTTGAAAAGGAAATTTTGATTTTTTTTTCTTTATGGAAAATGGATCTTGAGAGAACTTTTTTTATTATTATCAGTTTCTTGCATTTCAAGTTGAGAGAAAGTTTCTAAAGTTAGAAGTAAAGAGCTTGTATGAGAAACGTTTATTATTGATTTTCATTTTCTTTTATTTTCCATTCTATATCTATGCTCATGAATCTGTTCTTGCTCAAATCGCCATGATCTTTTACAATTTGGCTTTTATTTAAAAAAAAAAAAGAAAATATGAATCGTTTGCATTATTTTTAATGTTTCTTAGATTTCTTGTTATACACTGTTTGATTGTGTATATATTTCCCTCGGAAAGAGAGAGAGAAGAAAAGGAAAATAGATAAATTGGGTGCACGAAGCTTCTCTGAATCATTGTTAATAGTAATATATATTAAAAGAAAAAAGAGATTTTTTTTTTGTGTTTGTGAGTAAGAAATGATGATGATTAATGAAATGAATTGATTTTAATTTTTGTTTTTTGGGTTTTGTATTTGTTTTCCGGTGATAACAGAGAAAAGACAGAATATATAAAATGTCATCTTCGAATTCACCATGTGCGGCTTGCAAGTTTTTGAGGCGCAAATGTACCCAAGAATGTGTTTTTGCACCATATTTCCCACCAGATCAGCCTCAAAAATTTGCCAGTGTTCATAAAGTTTTTGGGGCAAGTAATGTTGCTAAGCTTCTCAATGAGCTTAATGCTGCCAACCGTGCAGATGCTGTCAATTCACTTGCATATGAAGCTGAGGAGCGTCTCCGAGATCCTGTTTATGGCTGTGTGGGTCTAATTTCAGTTCTTCAACATAAACTAAAGCTACTCCAAAATGACCTTTACCATGCCAAAAAAGAGCTCGCTCAGTATATGGGTTCTAATGCAATGCTTCCGATTCTGCAACCGCCGACTTTTATTCCACAACAGCATATGGGTAACCCATCAGCTTCTAATGTCATGCCACATAATATGTTGCCGATGATGGGTATTCCGACTGGGCCGGTACACGGTGGACAATTGATTATAAGAGAGCATCCACAGCAACCACATCAGCAACAACCGGTGCATCATCATCATCACCAGCAGTTGTTTGAGGCGCAGCAACTGGCTCCCATTGTGGCTGTTGGAGACCAACAGGACATGTTCAGGGCTTATGATCAGCAGCCGCAGCAGCAGCAACAGCCACAGCCCCAATCTCAATCTCAGCACCAGCAAGAGATTGTAAGGTTTAACAGTGGATTTGATACGGCGAGTTCGGTTACTGCTACTGGGTATAATCAGCTTGGCACTGCTGGTGCTGCTATGTCACCTTCTTTGGCTCTGGGTACTTATGATAATCCATTCCAAATTCAACAACAAGCAAAGCACCATCACCATCAGCTTCAGGCGCAGCTTTTGCTTCAACCTCAGCAACAACAGCAGACTCAACAAACCCAACAGCGGCAGCAGCAAAGGTCTGGAAGTGAAGAAGGCAGAAGTGTTGGTCCATCTTGTTGAAGTTCATTGGCTTGTCTTTTTTATCTTCTTTTGAGTTCCATTTGAAGTAATTTTCTATTCTAGGTACGTCTTCTTTGCCTTTTACTTTGGGTATTTGTTTTGTTTTCTACTTGTGTACCCACGTGAGAGTTTTTTTTTTTTTTTTTATCTCTTGAAGAGTTTTGAATTGGTAGATATTTTCTTATATGGGTAGGTATTTCATAAATCTGGGAAACATAATAACAGTGGAAAACCACAATAATTACTCTTTTCTGTATAAGAAAATTAGTCAAGAGAAGTTTTCTTCTTTTCATTGTTAGGAAAATATGAACTTTAACTTTTAATGAATAGCACTTTTTTTTTGGGAACTCAATAGCACTTTGATTTTGCATTAAATTTTAGTCTTTGAATTATAAACATATTGTGCAGGCAAATAGAAACATAAAATAGCCTGAGATTTCGTACTAAAACATTTGAGAAAATGAACTCTTTTTTTTTCTTTTTTTTTTGGTTGAGAGACAAAACTTGAGTTAGCTAAGAGGAGATTATATATGGGAATTTCTTGTGCTAATTGATCTCTTAATATAAAGACAATGTAACCTTATTGTGGATGGGTTTCTTCTACCTAATCAAAATCAATTTGGTTTTCCATTGAAAATGATGTTCCTTTGCATAGATTATTCTAGTTGACTTCTATAAGTATTTTAGCACTTTTAATAAATAGTACGCTTTTTCTTGATAAAAGAAAATTAGACATTCAATTATCAAGACTTGTCTAAATTGAAATATGCTCTCCATCTGTGTTTCAAAAATTTGTTTATATATTAGCCAAATAATATTTTTATAAAAATGAACACTTACCCACTATTCAAAAAACAAAATATTCAATTTTGGTAGTATTGAAAGATTTTTTAGGTCTGTTCAAAGGAAAAAAAATTAATTACCAATTTTTGTTGGATTATCACTTTGGAAAAAGTGATTTTAACAAATTCTAATAAAAATAAAATGCATCCCAATAAAAATTAGAGTATTTATTACTGTTTAACACATGTCATTTGAGTATATTTTAGTATAATCTGTTTGTTTTTCACGTATTTTTTTCTTGAAACAATTCCATTATGCTTGCTATAAATGACTGCAGTCTTTTCTTTTTGCATTTTACCTAAAATTAAACTAAGATGGTTTCTTGAACTATGGTTAATTTGTTGATTTCTGCCTTTGGGCTTGTTGTTTTTGGGAATTATAATCAGATATCCTCTTTCTTTTTCTTGCAGAGAGTTACTACTGGACATAAGTATAAGTAACACACGCATACATATAGAGAGAGGGAGAGTGAGAGAAAGAAGAAGAAAGGATTACAAAATATGATCTGAAGTATTAGCCTTTTTGTGTTTGAAGAAGAAGAAGACTTTTTGTGGTGAACAAAATTATATTCTGATCTGTTAGGTTTTTCATTAATTACTCTTTACAGCTTTGTTTTTTTTTTCTTTTCATTTCATTTGGTAGATTTACTCTTCTGAATTTTTTACAGAATATGCAAAATATGTAAATGAGAAGTTCTTTTTATAGCTTTTTGCTTTTTTACACAATATTTGGTTTATATTCTAAAATTTTTATACTTCCAAAGCCCTAATTTTTATTACTGTGAGTTCTTTTTAGTCTTGGAGTTTGATTTATTGGTTGTACTTGGAATAAATAACATGAATATGTCATCCATTTTTTGAATTTGGTAGAAATAAGAGTAGCATATGCAAAAATTAATATATAAAAATTCAAGGGATAATTATGCAGTTGAAAATAAATAAATAATATTTTTTTACTAGAACACTACTACTATTTTTAGCGTTATCCTATATAAAATCTCACAAGAAAAGTGCATAGTTATATACTAAATTGTATGTATTTTAAAAGTATTTAATTTTTAATTTTTTTAATTTTTAATTTAAAATAAATCACTTTCAAAAGTAATACATATCATAGAGAAATTTTTTCAATTAAATTTAAAATTTTAATATTTTTGAAATTTTTAAAAATTTGTAAAATATTTTTGAAAAAAAGGTGATATTCCATATAAATTTTTCA
Source organism: Garcia nutans (assembly GCA_947685225.1). Classification (NCBI taxonomy): domain Eukaryota; kingdom Viridiplantae; phylum Streptophyta; class Magnoliopsida; order Malpighiales; family Euphorbiaceae; genus Garcia; species Garcia nutans. Next base: position 2,967,708 of record CANTUV010000059.1, on the reverse strand, counting down.
ATAATTAAACAGTTCATGAATAATATTTGGAAGAAAAAATACTTCCTAAGATGTGAGGTCTAATATTTAATTTAATCTAATAAAGGTGAAAAGAATGGAAAAAATTTTAAAAAAAATTAGTTGTTTGTTGAATTTTTATTTATCTTGTTTATTAAATCTAAATGAGTTTGGTAAAGACTATAATAATTTGTCAAATTAGCAAGGCATGTTGACTACTCAATCATATCAATCCTTTGGCATGTGCCTATATAATTAATTTATTGTTTAGAACAATTTAATATTCAATCATTTTTCGGCTCATAGATTTCACATCTATAATTAATTAATTAATTTTGATGAACATATGCTTTCCATTATATAATAATATATATAATACAACTTGCTTTGTAATAGCTATTTAGTTATTATGATAATATTGTTGCCACTACATTTTGAGTTATAAAAAAAATTTGTCTAATAAATATCAAATATTAATTTTTAAATAGTTGAAGAAGAATATAAGATAAAAATAGCAAAATATGATTTTTAATATAATAAAGAGAATTTATCAAAATTGTTTTTATAGTTATTTAATTAAAAATTTTATAATTATGAATTAAATATTAAATTAAATTAAACAGTGACAATTATTCTATGAAAATTCACTTTCGCTACAGCTCCAATGGATTCTTTTAACCAAATCACCAAGTACGAGTCTTTGGCTTATTCTTCAATAGGTACGCAGTATAATGGCCTGAGAATTCAATCAATAGAATAGTGATTGAATGAATAATTGGCTTTTACTTGTGCATATCTATTTTTTCTTTTTATTTGATTATAATTATTACAAAGACCCGCATGATCCAATAATTTTTTATATATTCTTTTAATAGTAATTATAGGTACTATTATATATAATGTAAGATTAGCAGTTTTAGAATCATCAATGATCAATGGCGGTCGCAGATGTTCATTAAAGGGAGATAAAATGATGGTCAGTCGGTTGCTGATTGATGTGTTGCTGTTCGCTTTTTTCATCGCCGTCTCTATCCTTTACTTTTATGCCGTTCTGACGGTCGATAAAAATGAATCATCCGCTCCCACAATCCCTTATAGTTTCATCCCTGTCAATGATACATATTTAATTCTTTAAGCAAAAGCAGGACTATGAAGATTCTATTTACCTTAGTTTGATTTGAGCCAAAAAAAAAAAGCTGACATATATTAGAATAAATCTTTCTTTCAAATAAATTTTTCTTTGAAATACTTTGGTAGTGCAATATTAAACTAAATTAAAAAATTAAATATTTACTACTAAATTAAACTATAAATAAAATTTTAATACCAACAGTAATTTGAAAATTGGATAGGTATAAGTAGAAAAATAGGAATACTAAAAATACTACTATAAATTATTCATATTATAGGTAAATAGATGGCAACCTTATAATTTAACATAATGTTACTATATTAGGAATTACTCCTAGCCAAGGCTAGTGGTTTCTTTAATATTTAGTAATATTAAACTATTATTAACAGCCAATGCAAATAAACTATTATTAATGACCAGGAGCCAAGCTAATTCAACTATCATCATTGTTAGTGCATACTGTGATATCATTTAGAAAGCCAAGCAACTTCAGTATTTAACTCATACATAACAACAACAACAACAACAACTAAGCCTTAATCCCAAACAAATTGGGGTCGGCTGTATGGATTCTCAACAAAATAAGCTCAAAAGACACCAAAAAAGATACTCCAGCCTTAGGCCCCTTCCAAGACACGGATTTTACGTCTCCATTCAAGTCTGTCATTAATAAAATCCGCATCAAGATCTAAGGCACGTAAGTCTCTTGCTATCACCTCCTTCCACACAGTTCTAGGTCTGCCACGACCTCTAGCCCCCTCAATCAACAAATTCTCACACTTACGAACCGCAGCATTAGGAGGTCTTCTTAAAATATGCCCATACCATCTAAGTCTTCCTTCCCTCACCTTATCTCCGACGTCCGCTACTTGGACTTTTTGTCGAATATGAACATTCTTAATTTTGTCCAGTCTGGTATGACCACACATCCATCTTAGCATTCTCATTTCTGCCACACTCATCTTATGCAAATGTTGTCCCGTTGGTGCCCAACACTCACTACCATAGAGCATCGCAGGTCTAACAACCGTCCTATAGAATTTACCTTTCACTTTCAGAGGTATTTTCTTATCACATAAAACCCCAGTCGCACCCTTCCACTTCAACCACCCTACCTGTATTCTGTGAGCCACATCTTCATCTATACGGCCATCATTCTGGAACACCGAACCCAAATATTTGAAGTGGTTGGTTTTAGGAACCAAAACTCCATCCAACTTAACCTCATGTTCCCTGCTTCTTCCTTAGACTGAACTCACAGTGCATATATTCCGTTTTACTCCTACTTAACTTAAAAACCCTTGTCCTCGAGGGTTTTTCTCCACACTTCCAACTTACGGTTTACACCAGCACTAGTCTCATCAATTAAAATAATGTCATCAGCAAACAACATACACCAAGGAACATCGTCTTGTATGCTTCTGGTTAGCTCGTCCATAACCAGGGTAAATAAATATGGACTCATGGCCGAACCTTGATGCAATCCGGTAGTAATAGGGAAAGTCTCAGTGTCTCCACCAGGTGTTTTCACACTAGTGGATGCATTCTCATACATGTCCTTGATGATGTTGATATATTTGCCGTTGACTCCTTTCCTCTTCAAAACCCACCATAACACTTCTCTTGGTACTCTATCATAGGCTTTCTCCAAGTCAATAAATACCATGTGGAGATCTTTCTTCTTCTCTTGATACAATTCCATTAGTCTTCTTAGAAGAGAAATAGCCTCCATGGTAGATCTCCCTGGCATAAACCCAAACTGATTCTCCGAAACTCTTGTAAGCTTCCTCAATCTGTGTTCAATAATCCTTTCCCATAATTTCATAGTATGGCTCATAAGTTTGATACCCAGATAATTTGTACAGCATTGAATGTCTCCCTTATTTTTATATATGGGTACCATGATACTCTTCCTCCAGGCATTCGGCATCTTACGTCCTTTCACAATAGCATTAAAGAGTTTAGTTAACCAGGCAACTCCTACCTCTCCAAGGTTCTTCCAAACCTCTATAGGAATACCATCCGGGCCACAAGCTTTACCAACTTTCATATACTTCAAGGCTTCTCTTACTTCACTATGCAAGATCCTCCTAGACCAGCTGATATAATCATTTGTTGCATGAAGACCTTGAAAATCTTGTTCATGTTCAGGGTTGAATAACTGCTCAAAATAAGCCTTCCACCTCTCCTTAATCTTAACATCTCTTGTCAACACCCGTTGATCTTCGTCCTTTATACATTTGATTGGCTTAAATCTCTGCTTTTCCTTTCTCTCATCCTTGCAATCTTATAAATGCCCATTTCTCCCTCTTTAGTACCTAACTTTTGATAAATCCCTCTAAGGCTCTGCCACGAGCTACACTAACAGCCTTCTTTGCCTCTTTCTTAGCCCTCTTATATTCCTCAAAGGCCTCGCTATTAACCGCATTCGGTAACTTTTTATACCATTCCCTCTTAGCCTTAATAGCTTTGAACCTCCTCATCCCACCACCATGCATCGTGCGGTCGAGGCCCTGCCCCTTTAGAGATCCCAAGCAATTTACTACCTGCTTTCTTAATGCCACCTTCCATTTTTGTCCACAAGTTCTCTGCACTAGCCTCAAGGTTCCAAATTTCTTCCTTTAGTAACTCCTCCTTAAAGGTACCTTGAGCTAGGTCTTTCAATTTCCACCATCTTATCCTTGGTTCCAATATTTTCTTATCATTCCTCCAGCTACTTTTATTCTTAACATCTAAAACCACAATACGATGTTGCGCCGCCAATGCTTCACCCGGAATGACCTTGCAATCCTTACACTTACTTTTGTCCCGTCTTCGAGTAAGTATGAAGTCTATTTGACTTTGGGTTCGTCCACTCTTAAAGGTAATCAAGTGTGACCCCCCTCTTTTCAAAACAGGTATTCGCCAGCACTAGATCATAAGCCACCGCAAAATCCAAAATGTTCTTTCCCTCCTCATTCCTGTTGCCAAAACCATAACCCCCATGGACCCTGTCATAACTCATACATAAATATTAAAATAATTATTATATTTTCTTAACTTTATAAAAAATTATTCTGAATAAATTAAAATATTCTATCCATTAATTCATTAATATTAAGATTATTTTACTTTTATTTTATTAATTAATTTATTAATAATAAAAATAAAATTGAAAAAATTAATTATTTCTTTATTTCATAATTTTGCATATATAAGAGATTTATTTGATTGCTTCTCAAAAATATAAGAGATTTATTTGATTGCTTCTCAAAACAGACAAATAGGTAGAATGAATACTTAATGTATGGAATGTCAAATAGATACAAATGGAGAGAAATAAAGTGATGTGAACATTGTGATAGCTATTTATTGTTTAACTTAAAAGTTATCTCATACTACTAAAACCATTTAATTAATGCTTGATAATGACTTCACATTATTTTAATGTTTCCTTCAAATTCACAATTCTTTTGTATTTTGTGGACAAACCCTTGTTTAAAAAAGTAAGATAAGCATATATTAACTTATTCAAACTTTAGACATTTGTTAATTAATATAAAATTCTCAATTCTCCAAATGTGCAATTTTTTCAAGAAAAAAATTTCAGATGGGTAATATTGGAAACTTGAGTCTTCTATTTCCAACACCCACACCTCCCCCCCCCTCCCCCCCCCCCCCCAAAAGAAAAAAAAAAAGAATATATAATATACATAACCAACTTGTACCAATTTAAATAGACACTTCGAAACAGAAATAAAAAGTACTGTACCTATCAGAGTAATATGATAGCTTTGACTGTGATTATAATGAGCAGATAGTATGCATGTCAAGAGAACTCAATCTGAGTCTGAGGATTCCTGATAACGATCATCAAGAGTTGCAACCATTTTTACATAGGTTTTCTTCAATTTCTGCTAGATCATCTTCCGGAAAGCCCCAGCTTCTGAGTAACTCAGCCCCAGAGTGCTCCTCGCCCGATGCCATACCTGCGAAGATTTAACAATCTGTTCTCCACAAATGGCAAGATAGCATTGCTTGAGCGTAGTCTAGCAGCCATAGGTATGGAGTGGACATCGAGTGATCCCCTTGATGAAGAACCTGCTATTGGGTCGCTCAGGAGCTTGCCACGCTGGCCAACAAGATTCCCGAAGATTGAAGGAAAATGGCAAGGGTATCGGAAGAGGGCAAGCAGCAACCGATAAATGGCTGAATTTCAGCATTGTTAATGCATATTTATAGGCCTCATGAACTGTATTTGTTACTTCAGAAAGTGAAGCCTGACAACCTCCTGTAGAGCAAAATAAATAAGGAATTAGGAACCTAACCTGCATAGAACCTCATTAAGTACAGAAGGAGTAGAATAAATAAATAAATATAAAAATTGCTATATACAACTGCCAGATATGCTATTCTCAAGACAGGAAGATTAGAGAGCCAATTGTGTCAGGAGAATAGAAAAGCTATTGAATTTCTCATTTTAACCATTTTTCTATTCTTGTTTTGTTTTAAGATCAAGATGGTGTCCCTATTACCAGAAAAAACCTTCCACATCTTAAAATCTTTTCATGTAAATACTTGCGTGCATAGAAACACACTTGAATACAATAATATCAAAGCAATTAGAAGTCATTTTTCCAATATGGCAAGGCATGGCTCTCAATTGGTGAAAGTTATCTCCATATTTAATGCATTACAAAACTGACTGCATGAAAAGAAAAATATAGTCCAGCCAAAGGCAATAAAAGGGGAAACTGCCATTAGATAGTGCAGCAAGGGCTTGGCTTGCAAGCCAAGCAATTGGAAAATAAGAAATTTCAAGCATCTTTGTCCAATACATTTACAAATCAGTACCTGACCCAAGGGCTCCCCTGAAACAATCATGGACTCCACCGCCTGTAAATCTTCCACTTCTGCTCTACCTCTGGTGTCAATGGATGCAAATTATCCAGAAAAGATTGCCCAACACCTTCTTTCCCTGGATTTTTATCATGCCAATTATTAACCAAACTCCTCAAAAATAAGGGCACAAAATAAAAAAATTTAGTTTGGTGAATACCTGATAATGGAGGAGCTGGCATAGAAACATCCAAAATGGTTGCCAATATTTTTGTCTATCTTGCCCTGTTAAAACTTTGTACAAGCTCATATACATCCATTCCACCCAAAACATAATGAGGGTCTCTGCACTCGAGTCCAAAGTGGAACCATTCGGAAGGGGAGGCTGATAGCATGTAAAGCAGAAGCATAAAACCGCACTGTAGTGATAAGGCTTCTCTTTTATGCAGAAGGTATGTGGAAGCTTTACCTTCAATATCAAGGGAAGATTACCAAAAATAAAAGAGTTAGATATGGACAAACAACTTTAAAGGACGCAGATATTTGTAAGCAAACAGTAGTAGAAGTTTGTTTGACATTAAGGTGAAAAATACTTGGCATCAATTTGATGTGCCACTGCCAAAAAATAAAAACACCACTTAAATGTTGATGAAAAAAGTAGCATAGGAGTTCCATTTGACAGTTTTGAAGCTTTTAGGTAAAATTCACCTTCAGGACAAACTTTAATGATCTCCACTCAACAATTTTTCAGCATAGTGCTTCTCATAGCAATACAGCTCAAATATCAATGCCAAACATACCCTAAAATAGTTTCATAAACCAAATGAGTTGTATGGTAACCTGGTTTACAAGGACTTCTTTGAATTAAAGATGTAAAGCTAAAAGTGTGTTTAAAAAAAATCATAATGGTGCACTACATTCAGAGGAAGCACAAGGAATCATCTAAAGAAAGCATGCTTACTTGTACTTAGAAAGGGTAAACCAACTGGCACAATCAGTTTGCAGAAGGATGATAGTCTTGAAAATGAAACTGATTCCTGAATGTTCCTTGAAATCATGTGCTTCTGGCTTTTTGGGTTCATGTGAGAACCAGGACCTCTCACAGAATAGAGTAAAAACTGGTGTATTGGGTGTACTCATCTGCAATACTCTCCAAAAAAATCTGCAGCTAGAGCAGAAAAACCTCCTGAGTCATCTACAATGAATTGAAATCCCTGTCAAAATTCAACAAAAAATTCAGCATCAAAAGAAAAAGATAAAGGTAGATAAACTATAATTCAGAACAAAGAGAAGTAATAGGGAGGGTGCAACTCAGAATCAGAACCCTCCGCTTCTCTGCATTCCTTTTCTCTGTCTTAAAAAGATAACAAAAGCTTATCCGCTCCCTTACCAAGAAAGACATCGTTAAGATACCTTAACATGCCATTGACATCATAGACAAATATTGGCACAAAAGAAGGTCAAGGACCTCATAAAAAACAGTTAGCATCTTCTCCAGTTTCGTTTCACGGTTAATATATAACAGTCAATACTACTGCATATTATGCTTACAAAGTCACCAGCCAACAAATTTCCTAAGGAGTCTGAACAGGCAACAACCAACCAAATAAAAAAGAAAATTCTTGAACAAAGCACTTTCAAGTTAATGTGTAATTCTTATTACCAGTCAAATTTTTTTTAAAAGTATACCTGCATATAGTCACACTCTTCCACAAAAAAAACGTAGCCTCTCACTTATTTCTTCCCCTCGCAAACCACTAGAGAATATATCTCTCCCAGCTCCATAACTGTTGAATTCCTCAGCATCCATCCATAGTCCACATAATTCATATAAACTCTGTGGGGTGATAGTGCACTTTTGAAAAGTCTGTCCAAAACTGGACACTACTTTCTAAAGATTCCACTATATCTTGATCTCGAATTTCTGTTTGAGCATCATTATGCCCCTTGTTGGTACCTGAGGGCTTTGAATTCTCCTGTTTCTTCTTCATACAAACTTTGCAAGAACAAGTTCTTCTTATGCGGTTCACATGTGTGAGTGGAAATGTGGCCTGTCCTGTGCATTGGTCTTGGACATTTAATATTCAGACACCACAAAAAACCAACTAAGAAAACATGTGTCAATTAATAGAAGTGGACCAAACAAATGCATCTAATGATCTAACCCTCTAAAAGATTATAAGAAGCACAAACATAGCTTGATTATCAAAATTTACGCACAATTTTAAAGCTAAAGAGCAAGATAAATTCACTTTTTGTGCAGTTTCGACAAATGGCAAAGAAATCCATGAACCAAGAAACAATAAAGGTAAATGAAACTTCAGTTTCCTAACAAAATTTTTCAACATTATTTGAGAGAAGAGTCTCTAATGATCAACAATATATTGTTAACTAGTTATAAAAAAGCACCAATAAGCATTGCTTGCAGAAACTCATATTAGACGACCACAACCTTAGGTAAAAACATGTTTCCTGCTATTTCTTCTTTTCTCATATACATTTATTTATCCAATACCAGTAGAGCAATTCAGATTTAACATATTTTAAATTTCATAATTCTTTGAAGCGAACAAATCAAAAGTACAGTGATACTGAATATGGAGCCACTGAACTTATCATAGTACTTTACATTCACCATTGTCCTAAATATGAGAAAAACCTGTGTCCATTATAGGAATCTATAATGAAGCAGCTAATGTACAAATTGACATTACAAGTCTCACCATGTGGCAACTTCTGATGGCACTCGACCGAGCTCTCATTATACAGTGTACCATGTGAACTCATAGATCCAAGAGATCCTGCAATGTCAAATAGTCCAACTAATAAAATTGTCCACTGTCATTCAAAACATCAAACAAGAAAAAACATACTTCCTGCAGCGCTGGTAAGTATCTTTCAGAATGAGACAAGGGAAGTATAACATCTTCCCAGAGGATATGCATGCTCTAAATATAGTTGAAATAAGCCATACCATAAAATAGATCCAGTTGACCATGAAAAAAAAAACAGCACTTAACGTTGAGCATGAATTAAATACCTTGACTATCTATTGAAACTAGGCGAGGAGTATAAGTAAGGATGCCCTGCACATAGTAAAGCAACATTAATGTCAGCATTGAATCACATTGGCAAGCATGCAAGAGAAGAGAGTGTCAGCAAGTCAGTAAAAAAAAAATAAAAAAGGCAGTCCGGTGCAACGAATGCTCCCGCATTAAGCGGGGTCTGGGAAAAGGGTCAGACTTATTGGGTCTTTGTACGCGGCCTTCCCTTGCAATTGCAAGAAGCCGTTTCTACGACTCAAACCCGTGACCTCAGGTCATACGGCGACAACACTTACCGTTGCGCCAAGTCAGTGAGGTGGCTAAAATTGGTGCATGCTAAAATATCAAGAAGAAGAAAGCATTGCAATGCTTAAAAGAATAACTCATGGCGAGAAACTAAACACAAAAAGACATTGCAGGCTATAAATTTGAGACTCACGACCAACAAATTCAAATATTAATTATATATCAACAAATTTATATTCTTGTGAGATTTGAACCTATGGGTCTTAGCATTAAATAAAAAAAATGGAAATATGTATTATAACTGCAAGCTCGTCTCATTCAATATTAACAATGCCAAAAAAAAAACCTTAAAATGTGATGAACGATTTAAAATAAAAACAATAACATCCAAATAAATGCAATAATAGCTTGCAAGACATCATATGTTGCTCACTAATACCCAACAAAGTAAAATCCAGAACACATTTTAATTTTCAAACTAATGGCAAAAACATTTGCTTAAAAGAGAAGAAATCAAATGTGAACTTGACCCTGTTGTGTTTTCACCATATTCGGTAGAGCACATCCATGTTTAAATATTGATGCAGATTCTTGAAGACTGAATCGCTACTTGGGATCAGCAGCCAACCCAAGCAACTCATCCTTTAGGATAATATCAAAAAAAAGAAAGTCACTATACAGATTTCTAAGAACCCAACAAAAAAGCTCTACTCCTCTACCTGGAAGTTCCAGAAATGAGAACCAATGAAGTTTGCAAAACCACCAACTTGGACAGTCACTATCTCCCTCATTACTACCTGCAATTAAAAAAAAAATCAAAAAATTAAAAGCTATATTGAAGCAATTAATCCCAAAAAATGTAATAGAAAAATACGACAATTATATTTACAAGCTTGTGTCAATAAATTGGCCCTAAATTCATGCAAGTTTAGAGATTTTTACCGATTTAAAAGCTGGAACGAGAGAATAAAAGAAAACAACTTATCACGCACTTGACGTAGAGCTGTTTTTAGGGTTTAAGAGTTTGGTTTATAGAGAAGAAGCGAGTTTGGTAGCTTGGAGAAAACAGGGTTTTAGCTCAGTCCGACGGTGGAAAAGGAAAAAGAATGGAAGAGACTACAAAGTCTGAAAACGCAAAAATGTTATAAAAACTACGTCGTATTATTTTAGGCATAATAATTCACAAAACAAAATTCTTTACCTCATAAAATAAATAAAATTTTTTAAATTATAATTATATATTTTTTCTTAATTTAAGTAATGTAATTATAAAAAGTGAAAGATAAATATTATATTTCATGAAATAGTAATTTTATCTCTTAATATTCTATTACTCTATATCAATTAATTTCTTGATTATAATTCTCAATTGTTGTTAAATTTTAAAACATTGCTTTAAAATTAAAGTTAAAAAAAAACTCCAAATAACAAACATTGAATTTTCATAACTTATCTAAAAATAGATTTTTAATTTAGTTTAATTACCAATTAATATTAAAAAAATAAAAAATATATTTTTTTTTCCTATTTTTTTTAGTTTCAAAAACCTAACCTCCAAACTATTTCATTAACAAAAATGTGTAAAAAAAGGCAGCAACAAGCCAATATTATTTACCATTTAAAAAATTATATAATACAATTATAATTTATTAATTAAATATTTTATTTAGAATGATAAATAATTAAATAATAATATATTTTGTATACTTGATTACTGATAAATTAAAGATATTTAGGAAAAAAAATAGAGTATAATTTTAGAAAAAATATCATAATATATTACTATCTAATTAATTTTTCTTTTTATGTTCATTTAGAATTTATGAACGTATCATATAATTTTTTTTTTAATTGGCAATGACCATATGAAAAAGAAAAATAAATAAATAAATAATATTAATTAATTTGTAATATTCCAAGCACTGAAAAATATTTACCAAAGGAAAACATTTAAAAAAAAAGAGAAAAATTGAAAAGATTCCTGATTGCAAGAAAAGTAGTAATAATCATTTTAGAGTCATTGAATGTTAAGGCAAAATCTTTGGTTTGGGCTCACCATATCCTCTCCATCATATTCATAAAATAAATTAATTTTTGTTATTTTATCATGAAAATTGACACCTTTTTGTCTTTTTGATTCCAATTTGTCTTTGCATGAAAGCCTGACATTTTAGTGGAACTTGACAAAAGGCTACCTACTTAATCTTTTAATAATTTAAACAAACCCATCATTAAAAAAATTTAATAGAATTTATTTTAATTAGATATAAGATTAATCGAATCTGAATTTAAAAAAATATTAAATTTTTTAGAAAATTTAAATAAATTAAATTTAAAATAATTTTCATTAATTAAATTATGGTAATGATATTTTTCAATTCAAACCTCCACCATATATAGTTGGTCATATACATATTTTAAATATGATTGTGATTAATTTCTTTTTGTGTATAGAGTTTGAAATTCACATTAAAAAAATTCATATTTTGTTAAAACATTTTATGGCATAGTTGTCATAAATTGTTTTTTCTTACATATGCTAGTAAATACATATACTAATTATCCCATTATTAGACATCTCATATACGAAATTTATTCACGTAAGAGTTCATTTTGCGAAAGTAATTATTTAAATTGAATGAATATTTAAGTTTAAGATAGTGTTGATATTTTATATATCATTTAATCCAATCTCATATAAATTTATAAATTAATAATAATAATAATTTAGAATATATATATTGGAAATATCCAACTTATTGCAAGTACAAATTTTAAACATCTGAACGGCCAGATTATTGGAAGCATATATCAACATATTGTTTATCATATAGCCTTAAAAGGCTAAATTACTCTAGAATCTGTTAGTATTTTCTCCCCCAGCCATGGCCGAGCTGTTAAGATTAGTGCCTAAAATAATGAAATTTGATTTTAGAAATAATAAATTTTTTTTCAAGAATTATAAATTTAAATTTGAGTTCATATCCAATTAAGAAACAACAACAACAAAAAAAACCCTTAATCCCAAGTGAATTGGGGTCAGCTATATGAATTCTTTTTTTTCACTTAATATGATTCAAGGTTATCTCTTCTGATAGATGTAACATCATAAAATCATTTATGACCACCTTTTAAAAAGTCAGTTTAGGTCTACCTCTGCCTCTCTTAGTTATATCTACTCTAACTTGTTCGATTTTTCTAACTGGTGTATCATTAGATCTTTGTATCACATGGTCAAACCACCTCAATCTATACTCTCTTATCTTTTTCTAACGCACTCACTGTGGAATCTTTCAAAAATAATTTGAGAAGGAAAAAAAAAGGGGTGTAAAGAAGAAACTAGAAAGAAACAAAAATAAGGAACAAAACAAGATTTGAAGTGGTTAAGCTGTCACTAATATGGACAAGATAACGCCATAATCAATTATTTTTAAAGTTCCAAAACTTTGTGTTTATTAACATGATGAATGCATTTACTCCTTCACTTTCTGCATACTTTAACCCAAAGAGTAGACTACAAAAATTTAAAAGAATGCAGTTAACCTCTGGGTTTTTCAGATAAGGGAAAGATTATCAGAAGCACAAGACCATGAAAATTTGCAGGAAGATATATAACTAAGATCACAGACCAGGAAACAGACTAGACAGTTTAGCAGCAAGTGCATATTTTCCTAAGCAATAAGCCGAAATCGATTCTCCCCTCCCCATATACAAGTACTAAAAAAAAATCTCGGCAGTCTCACTTGATTGAGAATTGATAAGAACTTTATGAATTGCAAAGGCAAATAAAAGAACATATGAATTGATTTCTCAGCAATGTTAATTTGTAATTGGTGACTACAATTGCAATAGTAATTCTATAAGCAAATGAAACATAACCATATAATAGAATTAAAGAAATTTAAAGCACATAACAATAATAGGCAATTATTAGAACAATACATCTATATATACTCAGAATTTTGTCAAGTAACATCCTAGAATCCATCAATATGCATTGCATAAACTGATGAACAACACAGAAGAGACAGAACTCTTCAAGTTGGAGAGGAAACTAAACCCTGCAAACCCATAATATCCGCAAAATTTATGTATTTATATCTTCTCTGATATATAAATATTGCCTCTCCTCTTAGTTAAAGAGAAAAAAATTTTAACTCCAAGCTTGAATCCTATATAAAACTGCCCAACTTGAATTCATTATTCTTGTCTTTACAATCTGGTTCCCCATGTATATTTGTATCTGCAAAATTCATGGGTATCAGAATTGGTTTAGTTACCACTATACATCGACTTCGCCAGCCTTGTGCAACCTACCATTCCAACTATGGCTCTCTGATTTGTCGTCGTCGTCGTCGTCGTCGTCGTCTGCTCCCATGCTATCACCTCCGGTGCTAGAGATATCTTTAGCAGATCTACATCCATGGAAGGGTCCTTGCAGAGAATTCGACTGTGAAATACTTGGTTTAGAAGTGTCCTTGCATTGATCTTGAGACATCCACAAGTTATTTGCTTGAGCAGTTGAAGAAGCTGGAAGTTTACGGAAATGAAGCCTGTATTTCTATTCACATACAAGAGAAGACTTTATATTAATTATTCACCCTCCATAAAATTAATTATTCATCCTCCATAACAGAGAAAAGCATAGATTTTAAAGAGGTTTATCTGAACCAAAAAACATACTTGCAAGTGACTCTTAACTTCATCGTTGGTTAGGCCATCTACTTGCATTAGATCTCTAATCTGTTTAGGAGTGGCCACTGCAGTGCAAAACAGAAAAATCCAATTAGAGTTAGACAACGATACTAATATACAAAGAACTCAATTTACTTAAAAGGAATCAAATCATTCAAAACCAAAATTTTTGGAATCAACAAATACGACACGTGAATAAAATTTAACCAGAAAAACCCAAATCACTTCCCTTTCTTATCAGCAGATTTTTTTTAGATCCAATTTACACAAAAAAAAAATTGCATCTTTTCAAGCAACTTGAAATTTTGTATCCTAGAGGACAAATTAAAAAGAAAGAGAGAAAATTTTGGCAATATTCTAACCTTGAGATCCACCAAGCTGTTGAAGGGCATCAACAAAACGCCGGTGAAGCTCTGGCGACCAGCACCTCCTCTGTTTCTTGTAAGCCTGCTGCTGCTGCTGATACTGTTGTTGGGGTTTATTTTGTATCTTCATTTGATTAGTGCCATTGCTTTTTGAGACCAAATTGCAGGAACCCAATTCAGGTATTGGAGTCATAAGAGAGAGTCCGGTAACTTGTGACATAACCTCCTTTTCCTCCTTCCTTCCATTAACTTCAAACCCAGAAAGTGCCTTGAATGGGACAAAAGCCCCTTCCTTGTTTCTGTAATTACACAACTGAATTGGGTTCTCACAAGTGGACCGATCATCTTCTTCTTCACTTTTCTATGGTCCCAAAACAAAAAACAAAAACCCATTTTCAAAATCCAAGAAAATTTGTGATCTTTGCTTTCTGTTTAGAAAAAAAAAATAATGATTTGAATTAACTAGTTACCTGTTTGGTTTCTGATTTTGAGTCTTGTTTCTTGGATTCAAAGTCAATATTGTTAGTATTCCAAAGCTGAACAGAGCTCATCCAATTTTTCTTATCACTCATGTCTTTACCAGAAATGCCCTTTACTGGAACAACCTCCTCTTCCTCCATTGCTCGGTCTTCCAATTCCTTACACCTCAATGCTTCTTCCTTTAGCTTCAAAATTGCTATAAAAAAAACAAATAACAAATACCATCAAAATCAAAATCAAAATGCCATCTCCAAAAACAAAAAATCAAAGCTAGAAATGAAAAATAAATTCCATACCATCATTTAATAGAAGCATGCAAAGAGGGAGCTCACGTTTAAAAGCATCAATCTTTCTCATCTCATCTTCTAATTTTTTCACATAATCATCAAGCTTTGATAATTTCTGGCTACAATCTTTAACCTTTGAAACCTCTCTAAGATATTCAGTAATCGTTTTTGGGACATAAACCAAGCTCAAATCCAAGCTTAGCTCCATTTTCTTTTCTGGGTTCTTTATAAAATTGAATTTACCTCAGTATTTTGATCTCTAACATCGCCCAGATAAACACGGTAATGAACAGAGAAAGAGATAGGCACCGGTCAATATATATATATATATATATGTACGTGAGACATACAGAGATGAGGCAAAGAAAATAATTCAGATTCAAGGGACGCGAAGATTCGGTTACTCACATTTCGGGTAGTCGCATAATCGAGTCAACTCAGAAGAATCGGTGAGCTAGTAGAGCAAAAGAATAAAAGTGAAGGTGAATCGGGCGAGTTATTGAGTTTGGCGTTTTTATTTTTGGAATCTTTAGATCTGTACACACACGCGGCCACTTGTGGTTATTATTAGTTTTTTCATTTTCTGGTTAGAAATTTTTTAATTAAAAATTTAAAAAAAAAAGGCAAATAAATAAATTGTTTTGCAAGATTCGTTTTGGTTGGTGAGGTATATCGCAGTGAAAAAAAAGCAACATAAAGTCCTTTTTTGACTGATGGCCGCTTTGGTAAGAAAGTTAGGGCCAAATGCTAATATTCATTTCTTGTAAAATTACTATTTTACTACATCAAACTAATTTACAATTTTACCCTATTATTTTATTGTTTATCATATTTTATATTTATTTTTAGAAATGAAATACCTTTCAAAATATAAAGATTAATATGAGCTATCTCATTTATTTGTCTTCAAAATTAAATAAGAGCTATATTATTTTTAATTTCAATTTTTTAAAGCAAATATTTTTTTTCAATATAGATTTCTAAAGAGTCAACTATAAATTTAGATAAAATTATCAACTCTGATACAATATTAAATTTTTATATTATATTTTTAATATAAATTTTAAAATGTTAAATTTAAAAGTTTACTATTAAAATTAAAAAAACCTATTTTTTATTAATAGAATCACATTTTTATTTTTTAATAAATATGAAATTACCCACATTTAACATTAACCAAATAACTCAGTAAGAAAAAGACATTATAATAAAATAAAAAAAAGCAGAACAAAAGCAATTTACCTTCTGAATTGTATTTTATAAATTTTATTCTAATTTTATTGAATAAAATTGTGAATAACTATTGAATTAATATGCTACTAAAAATTATAGTACATAATTGAAATTAGAAAATCTTTTAACAATCATCCATATTATTTTTATTAAAATTAAAATATATAATTTTATATGTCACTAAAAATAATAATTTTAATAGCAATGAGAATTTAGTTTAATTGGCTAAGTACATAGGGATTAGAATAATGAAGAAAAGAAAAGGATTGAGTCAGCAAATATGATTATGCTTATCTGAAGTTCCACATGTCAACATCTTAACAGAATAATACAAATATCATAATCTAACTGCCAAAATGGATATTTTATATTTAAAGCAAATTGGTAGTATTTAGAGGAATTGTATTGGCCGCTAAAATAATAAAGATTGGATGTTGTGTGAAGAAATTAATAAGCCATTGGCCAGCTGAAAAATACCCTTAACTGTTCACATCTCTCTCTCTCTCTCTATATATATATAAATAAAGAATCCTAATTATAATAATTTTAGAGATTCATTTTCTCTAATTATAAAATATTTATTATAATATTTTTTAAAATAAATAAATCTATAAAAAATATATTTTAATTAATTATTTAATAATTATTTTTAAAATAACTGTAATTAATATATCTCGTATGTGTGTATATATATATATTAACATATCTTTCTATATATATTTTGTCCTTAAATTTACTCTAGAGAATAAATTTCTTTTTTTTTTAATTTAATTTTTTTTATTAATCTTAGAACTTGAATTCTAAACATAAATAGAATACATTTCTAACAAATCATGACTTTATGATTTAGTTTAATTAATAATACACTTATTGATAAAATCACTCATGATTAACTATTCTAAATTCATCAAATTATATGATAAAGTTGTACCTTGTCAGTGAGTTTTAGATAGTATGGATGCCCATAGTTCGGAATTATGTGAAAAAAAATTGAATTATTGATTTTGATTTAAGAAAACTTTAAATTAAATTTGAATTATAAATTAGTAGTTAAACCACTACTAATTAATCATTTAAAATGGATAATTAAAATAATATTTTTCACTTTTAACTATTTTATAAATATATGGAAAATTAAAAATTAACAAATTTTATGCATACATAATTAAAATTTTATCTTATATTTTATATAATAAAGAAAATGTAAGGTTATGATTACAAATGAAAAGGTCAGTATATAAAAAATAAAAGAGGAGTAATTTGAACTTTGAATAGTGGCAAAAAGTCTTTGAAAGAAAAAAAAAAACAAGTGAGGCATGTTTGTCATGTGAAAGATTCTTTAGCTAAGCACCTTCCCTTTTTTTATCCATTCGTTTTATCAACAGCATTTTTCTAGTTATGGAATATTATGACACTTTTGTACTAAATATATTATTATATTGAAAATAAATAAATTTAATGAAAATTATAAAATAAAAAACACTTACATTAGTATTAAATAACCAAGACTTTAATTGTATTTTTATCCCAATTATTTGTTATAATAATCATAAATTTTAAATTTATTAATAATATTAGTTTTAGTATTAATTATATGAGAGGGAAGAATAATATAGAATTCGAAGTCAAAATTTAAGCGAAAATAATAACACTCCTAATTATTAAGTCTAAGTCTAAATTTATATGATTTGAAATTAATTCGAATAATTTTTTTTTATCTCTGAGTATCTTTTTCTATACTTTAATGTTAATTTCCTTATTACAGATAAAAAAAAGATTTGAATAAGGTTAAAAATAAATTAAGTTAATAAATAATATGATAATAATTTTAATTAAATATTTTATTTTTTTTATCTTATTATGTTATATCATTGATTTTGTTAATAAATTTTAAATTTTGGATGATTGTAAAAAAAATTAAATTTTTGAATAAAAATGTAAAAAACTCAAAAAATTCATTTTTTCATCTTAAAAATTACGAAATCATCCTTTTTATAAAAAAAAATTATCTCTATCAAATTATTATTTTATATAATAAAAAAATTAATAGTATTTTTTAATTAGATTTTTATTATTAATTATTTAATTAATAAAATAAAAATATAATATTAATAAATTAATAAAAAAATATTTTAATCTATTTAAAATATTTTTATATAATATTTAAAAATATATATAATAAATTTTTTAATAAATATGTTTGAGTTGAAATTCACAATTTTCTGCCGATATGCTAATAAAAAATTAGGAAAATACTATAAACCAATACAAAGTTGAAACGTGGCAAATGTGAACTTTGAAATGAGCGGTTTACAAGAGAATAGTTTTTTTCTAGAAATGAGAAATCAGACTCTTATAGACGGTTGTGAAGGGATTTCGATTCCCTGTTTCCACTTAAGCTGAGAAACTGACACGTGGCAAACTGTTTTCAAACACGTGGGAAAAACAACGGATTTTATTGTTCCTTGCTTGAGATAAGGATTCTTTTTTTACGAATGACAACAACCATTTCTAACCATAGCTTGTGTTTTTATTATTTATTATTTTTATTGGCCATTATCATCTAAATTTCTCAATAACTTTGGATTTATTAATTAAATATTTTGAAATCATATAAAGGATGTCGAATTAATTTCCAAGTTTTAACTTATAATCTATATTTATGTGTAAATGATATATACTTTTCATCATAAATTGATATATATTTTATTTATTTTTATTTATTTTAAATTATATTTTATTTATTATTTTAATAAGTTAATTAATAAATATATTTTATAATATAATAGAAAAAAATGAATTTATATCTCCTCAAAAGTAATTAAACTATTGTGAAATAAAAAAATTAATATCTATCAATTTGAATTTGAAGAAATTATTTAAATTTATTTTTAAAAAGATTAAATTATAAAATTTATAAGTTTGATGCTCTCATATTTACAACACATTATTATATATAATTTTTTTTTTTAGCAAAACTTAAGAAAATTGTACATCTTTTAGTAAATGATTTCGTTGTGATTCCATGAAATTGTTTATTTAATGTTTTTGAAATATAAACATTTTGTGTAAATATAAAATTTAACAAATTTATAAATGAGTAAAATCTTTATTAATAAACTATAATTACCGAATTACAATTCAATCTTCCGCATTAGGTTTTAAAAGCATTGTATAGAAACATGAGAGTTTAAAAACAAATATGATGTCATAGTTATTAATTTTTTTTTATTTTTACTTTTAAATATTTTAAATTAAGAATTTATTTTCAAGTCAATTTATTATATTTATTAAAATTAAAATTTTTTTTCTTAAGCTTGTAAATATCTGATTTAATTAATAAAAAAAGTGCTTATATGAATTCTAAAAGTAATCCAAGAGAAATTAATTAGCTATATGAAACGAGTGCAAGCATTTGATGCTTATCCATATGTTTATACATTTCCTTTGCTGTAACAAAATTCTGCACAATGCGCCTCTTCTTTGTCTTTTCTATTTTTATTATCAAATTTTTTAGAATTTTTTTATTAATTTATAAATTTATCAGTTCTATATAGCTTATATGAAATTTACTATATACATAATAATTTTTAAAATTTTATTATTAAATCACTGTGAATTTATTATATATTTTTTAGAAATAACAGAAAAACTTTTGATAAAAAAAATAGTAAAAAAAACTAATAATAGGCGTAATCCATTGTGGTCCAATGATAAATTATTTCCTTTCCCACATGTACAGGTTCAACTAGTTAAAATGGTTGTTTGTGCTTAGTTTATTAATCGAGTAAACAAAGATAGATGCTAATTTAAGCAAATCTCCAATAATCGGCTGAACATCTTGAAATCAATTTTAAACATAATTAGATAGGTACATAAATATGTCTTTAAAATAATATTATTTTAAAGATCTCAAGTTTATTCAAATTATTAACAAATCAGTAATTTAAAAAATGAACTTGATTTAAACTCAAAGTTTGTCATAAATCATACTCAAAACCTTGCTTGGCTTTATTACAGCCAGTCCCATGTGTGAAGTAGCACAGAATAATCAGAAAACACCAATAAAATTATAATCTTTCTCAAAAAGTAATCTAAAACACAAAAATGTCATAATTTTCAAATAAATTTTAGATTTCTATTAGCCTTGTTGATCCTTGAATGGAAAAAGCTTAAAAAAAATTAAAGAAGAAGAAGAAGAAGAGAACATAAAAAAAAAGTACAAAGAGAACAGGGTAAGCAAAAAATTGTAGACAACCCTCATTTTCTCTTGAGCATAGTCAAGAACTATGCAGGAGAAACTCAATGTTAGGCCTTTACAAAATGAGCAGTCAGGAGTTTTGAAACAGTGAAGCCATGAAAGGAGTCAACATCAAAAGAGTTCTTTCGGCTTCTCATCACATATTATTCTCCTCGTCAGATGGGTCCTTCAAACAGGCAAAGAACAGTTTAAGAAACACCGTAACTACAGATCAAAATAAAGCTCGAAAGATACTGAAGTCTGTGTATAACCCGTTTTCAAGTTTCTCTACCTAATGTTTTCTATTAATATTAACCCCCCAGCCCCACCACAATTCTTTAATTCTCAAAAGAAAGAAGTTTAATCCAATTTCAATGTAATAAATAGAGGGCCATAGTCAAATACCTGGAGGTTGTTCTGCTTTATGTATTCCCACATTCTCTTGACAACCTCAGCTCGAGATAATGCACTTTCCCCAGTACCAAGGAACTTTATTAGAGCATCTGAAAGTTGGAGGGGAGCAAGAAAACCTGATTTTTCTCTTTTCTGTCGTTTTTCTTTTCTTTTTGGCTCATCTGGCTCTGATAAGCAGTCAAGTTACGGTTAATAAAGGGTTCTATGTGCCAATAAAAAGTAAAATATTGCTAAGATTCTGAAGAGCAAAGTACAGGAAATCATCTGCAACATTTATGATTATTTTGGCCACAATATGTCATAACGATCGCAAAATACTCTGCGATTCTAGCGCCTTGGCTTAGTAAAGTGGACACAGCTTCAAGTAAATCTTGGTGAAAGACCTTGTCAAACCCATGTAAAAATGAGTCAAAATGTAGGAAAAACTTCCGTATTGGAAAACAGCTATGAAAATGAGCTTCTAGCAATAAATATAACAGGAGAGATACTGCAAGTGCACAATAGTAGAAAACCCAGCTCATAAGCCCTGACAAAGAAGCCAAATTCTGAATCTGAACCAAATGGAAGGGATAAAGCTAGATTTTGACTGCAAGTTATGGTATGCAAGAGGCATGGTCCTTGTGAATAGGATCAAATGAATGTTTTGTTAAAATAAATCATCCATTGAAAAATAGAACCACTAAATAATTTGGAAAATTATTCATGTGCTACCTTCTCCTCTCTCCTGCATGCGCTGCTTTTCCTTCAGTGCTGACTCGACCGGAACAACTATGCCATGAAAAATAGTATAATACATCTTAGCACAAAAATAAATTTCTTGATGCCAAAAATAGGAAAATTAAGTTTGTAACAGCATTCGCAGTGCATTGCGACTTACAGGTGAAATCAATTAACCTTATTTCTTTACTCGATAAGACATTAACAGAAAAGAAGTCCACAAATATCATGATCCTTTACAGGAATCAAGGAACTAAATCAGTAGAAACTCCCATGTTAATATTTACAAGGACAAAAGAATTCAATTGTGCTTGGTGCTTAAATATTACACGATTTTTACTCTCAACTTATTAAGAGCATGTTGCAAAGAAGTCACATGTTCAATACTTAAAACAATAATAACATTGAACGATGTTTCAGAAATGAGGACGTAGAAGCATACCACCATTTGAATCCAAGGGCCATATATGCTTTGATAGGGCTTTATTCATTTGAAATATGTTGATACAATCAACAGCAAAAAGGGCACACAATGGTTCATCACAATTTATATTTCGCCTATCTTGCAAAATTTTCTCTCTAATGTAAGTCCACAGTTGTTTGACAACCTATAACAAAGACAAAAAATAGTTTACAATCATGATAACTCCCTGATACCCGATAAAATAATGGCAAATGAGAAAAAAAAAATTATCCTAACTTTATAGGGATACTTCTGTTCTTGCCAATTCAGGCACCCCAACAAATTCCTTAAGTTGGGGAGAAAGGCTACATAATTTGCTAAAACCACCGCCCCTTTTCTTGCCTTCATTTTCTCGCTTGCTAGACCTGACTCAGGTATTTTTCAAAAATAAATTAGAAGAAAAAAAAAAGTGCAGCTTTAATTGTATCTGCAAGTGCAGCCAAAAACATATTCTTATAAACCCTGGAAAGCATGTATGACAACTCAAAGCAATAGTTTGAGACATAATACAGAAAAAAAATTTTGTTGTTTAGGAAAAAACTTTTTACCATTGTCCAACAACTAATGAGCAGCTGACATGTTAGACTGGAGGTAAACATTTAAATAACCAAGATGAATGGTGGTTTTGAGTCATTAGCAAAAAAAAAAAAACTGAAATGTGTTTCTTCTTCCTTTGGTTTTGCTCTTAGAAGCAGAAAAATTTGTCTTTCTTTCACTAAAACATGAGAAAATATAACCATATAAGAAATAATTCATAAAACTGCATAAAATCTCAAATGATGAATTGACAAATAAAATCTCAAATGATGAATTGACAAAATCTTTTCTATTATTTTTTTTTAACACCAAGGAATTTTATGCACTGAAGAGGTTCATGCAGTGAGGTTGATGGAAGCAATGGGCGGATTAAGAAAAGCCAGTTGTTCGTCATCTTGTCAAGGTTTCTTATCATTAGTTTTGGTATGCTAAAAGCTACTAAAGAAACATTCTTGGTTCATAAAAAGAAACTTTTTTCTTCTATGTGACGTCACACTTGGAAACCCAATTCCTTCAGTCTAAAAATGAGTCCCCCCTGCACGAAACTCTTATCACATACAACCATCCCGTGCTTTTTCTATTATAGAGATACTATTTTCATGATCCAGAGAATCACCCTTTGTTCTAGAAATAAAAAAAAAAATGAAACATTGAAAAAAAAAACTCAAATAATAACAAATGACTGAGAATAGCATATACAACCAATTTTATCATGTGAAGAAAAAATGTTATACCAAAATGGGCAGAGGTTGAATGAGCACCATTTGCAGGTTCTATCAATCTTTTCCACAAGTTGATTGAACACAAGACATCCCTTCTGAGGATTTTTTTAATTGACACTGAAGCTGATTCTAGGATGATTGTACAACGTACCACTGAAAGACAATAACCTTAAAGGAAAAATAGAGGGGCGTGGTGGGGAGGTCAAAGAAATTCAGAAATTATGGCAGGATTGTGGATATTGAAAAAAAAATGAAGATTAAAATACCATAATCCATCGACACAGAAGAAAACAGATACATTTGTATTGGTAAAAGAAGCTAAATTATTGTGAAGTATTTTGAACGTATGAAAATGCAAACCCGGAACATCAATACGAGGATCGTCATTTTACCTCAAAAACTTCTACTCCCCGTGCCCAAAAAAAGAAAATCCTGAATTATTGAAGGATCAAGAGGGGAATTCGAAAAGTGGGATGATATTATTCACAAAGATGTGCACTCTTTATAAGCATGGAGTTAAGCTTGATGCGATGTTCCACAGCAATGATAGACAGTGATCGAATTGATTAAGGACCTGTTCAAATTCAAACAGATACTCTCAATTCTCGTTAACCAAAAGCTGTTATCCCCCTTTTTTTCTTTTGTACTGCCAGAGAAAGCAAAGAATAACAATGAATATGCACATGAAACGAAACACCATCACATTTTCTTCAAAGAAACCTATTATTCACGCAAACTTTACTACAAAATTTACACAAATAATATAAAGCTGTTGCCTTTTTCAAGTAATAATTGCACAAGTTATCTAAACTCAGAGATGAACTTAGAAAAATATGGAAATGAATGGAAAAAAAAAGTTTCGTTCGCCGGCAGCATCCCAACTATGGGACTGGGACCGCTGCACTCGTCTCATTGTGGGACGAGTCCCGCACGCCTTTTTTGGAGCGACTTCAATAAGAGACCGTTTTTATTAAAATATATATATATATATATATTTATAAATTTAAATAAATAATTTTAATTTTTTGTAAATAAAAATAAAAATTGTTAATAAAATAATATTTTTATATGTAAGTAATAATTTTTTTAAATGATATATTCTTAATAAAAATAATTATTTTTAGTAAAAATAATAACTTATTAATAAGAATAATAATTATTTAATAAAAATAATAACTTTTTAATAAGAATACTAAATTTTTAATAAAATAATAATTTTTATAAATACTTTTTTAAGTAAAAATAGCCATTAAAAATATATAATTTGATGTTTGAAATTAAAATATACTGTTTTTAATTATATAATTTGCTTTTGAAAATATAATTTTATTTATTAAGAATTAATTTTAAATAAAATAATTTAAAATAATTTAATATTTTTATATAATTAAAAATTAATCTAATAAAAATTAATAAATTAATTAAATCAAATAAAATTATTTTATTATAAAATAAATTAATATTTAAAATTTAATTATTTAAATAAAATAATAAATAAAATTTATTAAAATAAAATTTGACCTTTATTATTAAAGATCTAAATTCTAGTTTTATTTAAGTTTCACTAAATATCCATGCGATTGAATGGAGGGAGATTTGGCCCTCCCCTCTCCATGAGAGATGCTCCTTGGAGTGAAAGTGAAGGCGCCATCACTGTGGCATTTGTAGGAGTTTTTCTCGCTTTTCTTGAAATGACTGATTTGCCCTCAATTAATGTTGAAATTGTGAATATGTCCCTTGTATTGACACCTGTGAATTATGAGGCAAGGACAAATTATAAAGTATGGACATGGAACCAATATAATACGGACACATCCATACGTAAATTTTTTAAAAATTAGAAATATGATATGAGTGTGATACTTACATATACATTTATATTAAATTATAAAAATAGAATAAAAGCTAAATATTATTCAAAATAAATATATAATCAATATTATATATTAATTTATTTACATATCAATATATAATTATACACACATATAAATATATATTTTAATTTTTAAAAAAAATTAGAAATTTTTTTAAGAAATAAAGTGCTTTGGAGCCCTGAATTTGACTTTTTTTTTTTTTACATTGAACCCCTAAATTTTATTTTTATGACATTAAATCTTCAAAATTTACTATTAATGAACATTAAATTATTTTCTAATAGAATTGTCTAATAATATCAATAAATTAACTAATAAAATATTTTACATTGTTAATAAATTTCGTTAAAAAAATATCTAGTGTATATAAATCTCAAAATTTTAGAATTTAATATTACTAAAATAAAATTTATAGATTTAATATTAAAAAATTAGTAAGTTTAGAAGCTCTAAAATATATATATATATATATATTTTTAATAAAAAATTTATTGCAGTATATGACATAAGATAACATATGACTCGACTATTTAATTCAGCATGCCATTTTTTTTTTTTTTTTGCCAATAAAGAGAAATCATTAAATAAAGGGAAATACATGCAACCTTCGAAGGTACTGGGCTTCGGTTCAAAAAAAAAAGGCAACGGGGCCCTAAGAAGACATAGTAAAATTATAATCTACCCCATGGAATATACATAAATTATTCAAAGAAGCCTACCCCATTAGTAACCAGCCATAATAAAACAATCAAACGGGCCTGAAAAACCCTCATAAATGTCCCATATAGGGTTATATTGGAGAAATAAAAACTAGGAAGAAATAGCGTAAGTTGCTCGAATCACCACTCTCGAGTATCCTCGTATGTATGAACATAGTAGATTGAGGGTAATAAAAAAGAAGCACTTGATTCATGTGCCAAAAAATAAAGAAGCATACGTAAAAGAGCTTTGAATATACTGATAAATTGAGACATCATTAACTATCATATTTAACCTTTTATCTTTATCATTTAATTCATTTATAAAAATTTTCTTCATTTACTTATTCATTTGAATACTATATATCATTTTAAATTGCTTAGACTATTTAAAATTCTCTCTAAATTTATCTTGAGGAATCAAATAAAAAGTAATGTAATAAAAAAATTCTATAAATTTGTAAATTCTTCGAATTGCAGAAATTTATATCATAAAAAAAGATTATATAAAAAAATTATATTGGATGCAAAAAGATATAATTATAGTAAATTCAAAACTCTTACCTTTAATATTTGTTTTCTCTATTTTTTAATTTTTTATTACAACAATGTTATAATTAATTTTTTATTCTAATGTTAATTTTCTAATTAATTTTTTCTATAAAGCGATCACCAACTCATCATATCTTATATAATTTATAGTCTTTTTTACTTATTGGATATATATTGAACAACTCTCTTTATAATGAAAAAAATATTATAGTCTTACGTACTACTTTACATAATATATAAATATTAAGTTTGAATTTTCAATTTAATTCAAAACTATAAAATTTATATAAAATTAAAAAATCTCTTTTACATATAAATTTAAAATTAAATAGTCATGAATAAAATAAAAAAAATATCAATGGTATTTTTTTTCCTAAACAAATATCAAATTCATTTCAATTTGCTAGAGAATTATATTTCATTATAGACACATTTTTCATTTCATAATAATAAGAGAAATTAGTTAATTTTATTAAAAATATAAAATTACATAATATTTCTTTATTATATATATATATTTTATTATATATCTTGTTTTAATATAAAATATAGTTATTAAATATTTTAATAAGTAATATTAAATATAGATATAATAGTCATTTTTATATATCAATTAATTTATTAAAATAATGAATATGTTATAATTTATAAATAAAAAAATATACTTATCAATTTAGATTGAAGAATAATTAATATTTATAATTAGAATCCATTTGAACTTAGAATAATGAGATTTTTCAATAAAAAAATAAAATTTTTCATCCAAGTTAGTTGAAACAAATTTAATTTTAATGAAGCTAGCTAACGTCTGTCAAAGTAATTTTTAGCCATTAGCTTACTGACTATAAATTAATATGAATAAATTAGTAATTTTATTTAGAATTGAGTTTGAAGCTATTTATATAAATTGGATTTTTGACTTTATTATAAATTTTGAAAGTTTTTGCCTTCTTATAAAATCATACTTGAAAATAAAAATTAAAGATAATTTTTTATTTTTTCAACACTAAATAAAATAAAATTCAATTTTTTAGTAATAGTGTGCGTACAGTGTCAAATTTTCTTTTCAAAATTAAATTTCTTTAATAATTTATATAGATATTATTATGAAGGAATTTGAGTCATGAGTTAATATGTAATTTAGACGGTCTAATATGCTATTGAGCCTAAATTTAGATATTTTTAGTTATTTGTAAGTGTAATAGGAAAAAATTATTACTGTAATATTATAATACTATATAATTAATGCTAAAATCATATAATTATGTTATTACACCCTTTAAATAATAAAAATAAGTTAATATATTTAAGAATCTAATTCAACGATAATGCTTAATGTTTCATATAAAATATTACCATGAAATTGAAAATATAATAACAAAACTATGAAAAGATAATAATTATAAAATTATATATAATAGTTTTTTTAAAAAAATAATTTTATATAACATAAGTTTATATTACAAAAATTTTATAAATTAAACAAAATTAATAAAAATTTATACTAATAGTATATGATGCCAAAAAAAAATTTTGTGACTTTAAAAAATATTATTTAAAAAAATTAACATAATATAATATATAATAACTATAATTAAAATATATAAAATACAATATAAAAAAATAAATCAGCATATCGTGTGAGTCTACGTCTAGTTATTATATAAAAACCAAAGAAATACATTCTCTCTTTAAGATGCCACATTACGATATTTTAAAAAATAAATAATTTTATAATTTCTCAATTTCTCTTTATATTCTCAATTGCTCACTTTACCTTCTTTTCTCTCCATATTTTCAATTTTTATATTCTCAAATAAATTTAGTTGTAATAATATTTAAATTTAATATTTCATCATTCAATAATAAATTTTTAGGTACAATGAATGCAAAAATACATCATAATAACATATGAATAAAATACAGCATAAAAAAATACAACACAATTAGCATTTTAAGTGAACATACTTAAAGAAAACAGCACGTAACGATTTAGTTTTCTTTTTATGATTGTAAGTTAAATGATTATTTTTTTAGTAAGAAACAACTAACTTTAAAAGTAATTTCAGACGTGGATCAGCTTATTTTTCTTCATGTCTCACATTTATAAATCAATGATAAAGTTAATTACACTTTCTATATTTTTTTATAGATTTTCTAGTTTTTTTTTTATTTCTATAAATGATAATAAAGGTAAGTAAGGATGTTAGAGACACAATAGAGAATACATTTTTTTTATATATGTTATATTATATTATATTTTTTAATGGATAAATAAATTATATAATATCATATATTTAGAAATTTTTAAATTTAATGAGAAATTAGAAATAACTAATTTATTACCCTCTACATATTTGAACTGATCTCTATATAGACATTTTTTTTGTTGCCCCATCAGATCAATGAATCTCAATTCATTATTTTTTATAAATAACTACTTCAAAAAAAAATTTAATGAATTTTTATTTAATTTTAATAATTTATATAAAATTTAGAATTTAATAATTAATAAATTATATTTGTCTTTTAATTTTTTTATTAAATAATTACATATTAATATAATTTTATAATATTAATTAACTAAATTATATTTTTGATTTTTAATTTTTTTTATAAATTAAGTATATATTAATATAATTTAATAATATTGATTGATCGATTTTTTTTTAAATTTGAAAAGTTAAAAAAATATATATGATTCTTAATATTCACAATAAATTAGTTATAAATTAAATAATATATTTTAAATAAAATATATAATTTTTGACATTTCTAATAAATTAATTATACATTGATAATTTATTTAAAAAAATTATTTAATTAATAATTTAGTTATAATAATAATTACTTTATATATTTTTTTAGAAATTATTATTATATAAAAACTAAGTAAAGAAATATTATATTGAGGTTTCCATCTCATTATTTTTTGGACTAGCTACTTTACATTTTTTCTTTATTTTTTAATTTTTATTTAATTTTAATAATTTATACAAAATTTAAAATTTTATAATTAATAAATTATATTTGTCTTTTAATATTATTCTATTAAATAATTACATATTAATATAATTTCAAAATATTTAATTAACTAAATTATATTTTTAACTTTTAATTTTTTATAAATTAATTATACATTAATATAATTTAATAATATCAATTGATTGATATTTTTTAAAATTTTAAAAAGTTAAAAAATATATGACTCTTAATATTCTTAGAAAATTAATTATAAATTAAAGTTATCACATCATCAAATTTTAAAAATAGTTAATCCATAATTTTTTCTTTTTCAAATTAATTTTTATTTAATTTCAATAATTTATATAAATTTTAAAATTTAATAATTAATAAATTATATTTATAACTTTTAATCTTCTATAAATTAATTATATATTAATATAATTTAATCATTTTTTTTATTTTTTTAAAATTTTAAAAAGTTAAAAAATATATAACTCTTAATATTCATATTAAATTAATTATAAATTAAATATTTTTTTTATAATAATTAATTTATATATTTAAAAATTTTAAAAAATTAAACAATAAAATATATGATATTTGAACATTCCTTATATATATATGTGTGTGTGCCCGCGCGTGTGTTAAGAAAAATAAAAATATTATATAGTACTACAAAATATATATATATATGCACAATATGATAAAAATAGTATTTATGGTATCTAGTAAAATAACTTATTTATATATGAATATAAAAGATTATGTATTTAATAAATTATTAATAATATTTCTGACTTAAATTATTAATTTTTGTATTTAATAAATTATTAATGTGAATTTAACAACTAAAAATATTAATATATAAAGATCAATGTTATTTATTTAATAAATTATTAATAAATATTTTAACTAAAACTATTAATATGCGAAGATAAAAGATTATATATTTAATAAATTTTTAATTAAAACTATTAATATTTATGAAAATAAAAGATTATATGTTTGATAAATTATTAATATATGACTATAAAATATTTTATATATAAGAAATTTATTGATCAAAATTAAAAATTGAATAAAAAATAGATTATCACATAATATATATATAATAAAAAAATATCACGTGTTATAACTATTCACCTCTTTATATATTATTTGTGTATCATAATTTTTTATATAAAAATTATTAAAATTATTAATACATTAAAATAAGTTAAATCACATTTTTATTTTATTTTCTACAACTATAATAATGATTGTTAATTATATTAAATCTAAAATTTATTGACTAAAACTATTAACATATAAAAATAAAATATTATATATTTAATAAATTATTAATATATAAATATTATATATTATATATATAATAAAAAATTTATATTTATAGTACTATAAAAAATTATATCTGTATATCACGCTGAGATGACATTAGTTATTATATATATTAAACAATGTCAAGGATTTATATAAATTATAGTGTAAAAGGCAATAATTTAATGGTCAATACTTAAGATTTATTAGATGGTCACATTCTTTTCAATAAACAACTTATTTAATATTTTAATATGCAAAATAATCCTTTATTTTTCTTTTAAAAATTTCAATTAAAATAATATTTTCACTTAAAAAATTCAAAAAAAATATTTTAAATGAAAAAATAACAAACGGTTTTCAATTCATATATTGAATTTTAGGAAAACTTTATTGTTTGAATTTGTGAAAATTAAAAATATTTAAAATAATATTCTTAGTTAAAGAATTAAATTTATTTTGAATGAAAAAATAATTAAAAGAATAAAAATGTAATAAATATAAATCAACTCCAACATTATCAAAATTTGAAAGTTTTTTCAATTTAGTCATTAAAGATCACACGGACAAGGTATTCGATAAAATTTTAATTTGAATATAAAAATATAAATATAAATGTTCACCTAAAAGATTTACTTACTGACTATAATAAAAAGTACCAAAATTTAGTTATATGTATATATCATTTTCCGAATTGGAAAAAGTTGGGGGTCCATAGTATTCAACTTTGATATTTTAGATAAAGAGTGGATATTTCATTTTATGAGATATTTATTATTATTAGTCTAAGAGATAGAAACAAAAAATGGATTGAAGTAAAATAAAAGGATCCTTAATGGAAAATGATATGACCACCGGAAACAGGAAATTAAGAAAACTACCTTCTACCGGATTATTCTTTAAATGTACATGATTAAGCTAGATTTATTATTATTATTATTATTATTATTACTACTACTTAATTTATAATTATGAACCAAATTTCTTCTATTTTTCTTTTTTAAATTTAACACATTTTAAAAAGAAAAATTGAGTTTAAATTTATTATATAAATAAATATATATTTATTGTTAAACTATAGTTCAATGTAATTAAAATTAAGATTTAATATATAATAAATAATAGCTTAATTAAAGTCTTCATAATTATTTAACAATATTATAGCGATCGAGTTTTTCTTATTTTTTTTATTTCGTTTTGGGAATATGATGAGTTTTTATTTTATATATGTTATTTTTAAGAAAAAGAAGAAAATGAGGTCTTTAAAAATAGATCAAAAAGTAAAATTATTTTTTAAAAATTTAAATTTTTAATTTTCAATTTTAAAAATCTCTTATTTTAGAAATACATATTTTTTTTGTTATTTCAAGACTACTCACCCATTCTATAAAGATGTTATACTCAAATCATATCTTAGCCCATTTAACTTTTAAGATCTATGAATATTGCTTCTAATTTATAATATCCCATTTAAAACCTACCAACATATGATGCCAATCAATTTATAGCGAAATTAATTTCACGATGAATATGTCATATTTTTATTAACTATTCTCAACACATTATCTTTTTAATATTGGTTATAATATTTTAATTAACATTCGTATATTTTAAATATTTTTAGAAATATATATTTAACATATTAAAAATATATTAATTTTTAGAGATAAATACACTAAAATTGTATGAATAGTTTAAAAAAATACATAATAGAATTTTTAAAAAAAAAAAAAGAAAAAAAGAAATGGATGAGTGAAGTTGAAATTTGGAAAAATACCTTTGTATTATCATCCTTCGCTGTCATGAAAGGGCAACTCATTGTTGAATGGATTCTCATTGCTCAAATAAAATTTTAATAATAATAATAATTAAAAATAGAAATCCAACCAATTAAAGTTCAAGATTTGTGCATCTCTTACGCCTTAATCCACCGATTATAGCCTCAAATCTAAATCAACAACTTATTTTTGTTTATTTAGTAAATAATAATAATAATAATAATAATAATAATAATAATAATAATAATATAATATAAAATAAAAAATAATAATAATATAATATATATATAATTAATGTTTATTTGTCCTTCCACCTTTTCATTATATTATTTTTTACTCATTTAAAATAATTTACATCTTTCAAAAAAAATCGGATAAATCACAAATGGTAGCTCTGTAATTATGGGTAGTACCCTCCGTAGTATAAAAAAAAATCGGATAAATCTTACTCTAAAAAAAAGAAAATTCCATTAAAAATTGATCTTCAAAAGTAGGTCATAAATAAATATTTATGTTTATGTATATTTGATTTTAATATAAATGATATAATTTTGATTGAGTTAAAAAATAAATTTATTCTGAGATATGAAAATTAGTAGATAATATTAATTTATTGCTATATAAAAAAGTAAATTTAAGATATTTTTATTTGCAAAATCAAGAAATGATAAAAGCATTTGTAAATTGAACGTGCCAATATGTGCATATAAATTTCAATGTAAGCAAAATTATAAAATTGTGCCAGTGGTAGGATATAAAAATAAACAAATAATTCATTTCAATCACCACATAGCATTTCAATTTTTTTTTTTTAATTTTCTTAATTTACCTAGTAGTAATCACTTGCAATTCACATTCTAATCAAGATTATTCCAAAAATAGGAATAATTTAATTATTTATAATTTTATAACTTTTTAATGTACATAAAAATCTTATTTTAATTTTAATAATTTATATTATCTATTTTTTATTTTTATAAAATTTTAAAATTTAATTGGTGATTAAAAAGTTATTACAAAAATAGGAGAATAATTTAGTAATTTTTAATTATTTATATTTTAAAATTTTTTAATTTATGACTTTTTAATAATATTGAAAATATTATTTTAATTTTAAAAATTTACATTCTCTATTTTTTATTTTTAAAAATTATAAAATTGAATTGGTGATTAAAATGTTATTCCAAAAATAGGAAAATTTTAGTTATTTTTAATAATTTACAATTTTTTTAATGTAGTGAAAATCTTATTTTTATTTAAAATAATTTACATTCTCTAATTTTTTATTTTTAAAAAATTTTAAATTTGAATTGGTGAATAAAAAGGGTTAAAAATAATCACAATACAACAACGTCGTTGCAAAAGACAGAGCAGGACAAAAACAATCAGGAAAACGCCGTCGTTTCTATTATCTCTAGCACTGGCACTGCTGCCATTTGCAACTAACAGCTCTGTTCTTGTTTTTGTCTCATTCACTGGCTTCTCCATAATAAATATCTCATCTCTCCTCTTACTTGCTATTATCAAAACCGAAAAAATAAAAAATAGAACTATAATAAAAAATAAAAGTCCTCTCTATCTCTCTCTCTTTTCACTGTTGCAGAGACAGATCAAAATATCTCTCGAGTCTCAACTCACTGAGTTCAAGCAGACCGAGTCACTGATCTACAGCCGGTGCCGTACTTTGTTATTGTTATTGTCGTTTTGAGCACGAAACGCAGTTGGATTTGAGGTTTGGAAGTCATTATCTAATGTGATCATTGAGTTTGGTAGAGAGGCAAAAACCAGAACAGTGGGAAATGGATCGGTCGACGGTAACTGTAGGACCTGGTATGGATATGCCGATCATGCACGATAGTGACCGGTACGATTTCGTCCGGGATATCGGGTCGGGGAACTTTGGAGTTGCTAGATTAATGAGAGATAAGGTTACCAAGGAACTTGTTGCCGTGAAGTATATTGAAAGAGGTGATAAGGTTTGTTTTCTTTTTGGTTTTTATTGATTATTATGGAAATAACATAATTATTTTATTTAGTATTTTGATGGTCTATTTATTGGATTTATTGATTGGTTTTTGATTATTATCTTTGCGTCTGCTAAATTTAGTATTATTATTACTATAGGAATTTAATGCTGCTCATTTAATTTTTGATAGTTTATAGTATCTGTGCTTATCTTTTTTTTTTCTTTTTTTTTAAATTTCTTCCTTTATTTGGTTGATGCATATTTTTGAATTTTACTTGTATAAATTCATTTGATCAGCTTAATGAAATTCATATTATAGTAATTTCTCTCAAAAGGATCCAAATATATAATACACGCACGCACATATGTAATAGTAGTCTATATTTGTTGAAGCTGTAAAAAGTAGTATCGAATATGTTTTTATTTTCTGGGAACGTGGAGTTTAAGTTGGAATTAGTATTCTTATGCTGCTTGCCTTTTGGGATTGTACCGTTTTGGTTTGTGTTTTAATTTAATTCTTGAATGCTTATAGGATTTTGTTGAGGACTGTATTGCAGATTGATGAAAATGTTCAGAGAGAAATTATTAATCACAGATCACTCAGGCACCCTAACATTGTGAGGTTTAAAGAGGTTAGCTTTCTTTTTGGGCTTTTCAAGATCATTTTTGTTTGGAGGGGATTTGGGTTCTGGCTTAATTTGACATGTAAGTTGCTGTAAATCTTTCTCCAGGTCATTTTATCTCCTACCCATCTTGCCATTGTGATGGAATATGCTTCTGGTGGAGAGCTTTTTGAGAAAATATGCAATGCTGGGCGCTTTAACGAGGATGAGGTTTATGTTCCAATATGATAATCATGCTTTTTCTATTATTTCACACATTTTGTATGGTTTCTTGACTTTGATTCCTGGTTCAGGCTCGATTCTTCTTTCAACAACTCATATCGGGAGTTAGCTATTGCCATGCTATGGTACTCAGACTTCCTTTGTCAATCCCCCTCCCTCCCCTCCCACCCGTCATCCCCTGTCCCCATCTCTGCTGTTGTTGATGTGCTGAGATATAAATTACATGTTTACGTAACTTATTTGGCTTTTGAATGTTGTCCATATTGATGAAGCAAGTATGTCACCGTGATCTGAAGTTGGAGAACACTTTACTGGATGGTAGCCAGGCTCCTCGTTTGAAGATTTGTGATTTTGGGTATTCCAAGGTAATAAAGTACCTATTCCCTGTGACTTCTCCTTTCTCTTGCTCTTTCACTTTTCTCCTGCCCTTTTCAGTATCAATTATGTGCTTATGTACTTTACTACATTCATGAACCCTTAGACCTCAAGATTCAGATCGTGAATTTTCTCATGCTTGTTATCAAGTCTCAAGGCTATACTACTTTAGGAATCCTCTTTCTTTGAATAAACAGAACTATACCTTTGATTTAGGATGATTCAAGAATTACAGTTCTTTGTTAAGAGACTTGCTTTTCAAGACAATGGAATGCTGAAATAAATGAGACAAATTGGAGTTCTAAATTTAAGATGACTTATATTGTCGGCAAGGCACGATAGATACTTAAAATGTTGGTACTTTTTGGGACGAATGGCATTTATCTTCTCAACTTCTTTGTTGATTGTCATCCTCTTTTTGAGGACTAAGGAGAATTTTGGATAACTTCTTCTTCTTCTTCTTATTGTCTCGTTGGTGTGTCCCAGTCTTCAATGCTTCATTCTCAACCAAAATCAACAGTAGGAACTCCTGCTTACATCGCTCCGGAGGTGTTGTTGAGGCAAGAATATGATGGCAAGGTAACACCATTTCTTGTGCTTCACAATTCAATTAAAATGATATTCTATTTTGACCACCTTGAGCAATTTGGATTCTTTTGATAATTTTTTAAAAATTGTTTAAAAGATAGCATTTCATTATTTAGTTTTATTAATTGATTCAATGAAGGATGTTGGACTCTGTAAACATTTTTTATTCTTATTTTATTCTGGAAGTGATTGGTAATCATCGATATTGGTTGGGAAATTGGGAATACAATGAGCCAGAGTTATTTTCTTTTAATTATTAGTTTTCTTTTTATCATTTTGTATATTGCTTTTGGTTTTGTATAGTTTTGCATTTTAGCACTGTGTGTACTTTTGTGTTCACAATTTTTGTTACATAGGATAATGCATTTTTCCTTAGTGGTTGACATTTCTGACTCCAAGAACTTTTCCTAAAACAAACATTTACCAAATTGTATCTTGAAGCTCTAAACGCCCATACATGGGAAGCAGTAAGCTTAGTTAAGGTGTGAATTGCACCCTATTGATTTATGCGCGAGCATCTTCATGGGAAGAAGTTGGCTTGCTTTCCTGTTTGCAATCTACCCATATTAGCTGTGGTGTTCTCAAGTGTAAACTGTGACTATGCCAATAGTAAGCTATTATCCAATATTGGTCCTGTTTAGGTTTTTGTGGGCCTTTGGAATCAACACTGACGTTTAGCGTTTGGCATGAAATGTAAACTTCCAAGATAGCTTATCCTGTCATCCTCGGATGCCTCTAGTTTCACTTCAAGGAGGAACTTGGGCATAACATTGGGCATATTTCTCTTTTTAGTTGTATTTACCCTACTATTATAACCTTTGTAATGAAATCTCACATTTTCTCCATGGAAGAACTATGGGTAATTGTTTCCTTTGCCTTCACCAGCACCTTAAAGACCATAAGCTGCTTTTTATCAATCAGTCATTGATATCACTCAAGTTCGAGTAGCATACTGGTATAATATCATTGGTCCCTTCTGATCTGTCTTTTTTTTTTCTCTCTCTCACATGCATTATTAAAAACACATTGCATGTTATGCATTTGGATCCCTTAGAGCATTGCTGCAAAGTGGAAGTACTAGTGTGCCTAGGTGAAGTAAAGGGCACATTTCAATGCAATGAAGATAGTTTGAAGAGAAATTCAAAATGTACACTAGGAAAGGTCTTAAATAACCCAAAATAGCTGAGTATGAGAGTACATATCAGAGCATTCTGTCATTTTATGAATATTCTACATGCATATCCTTCAAGATAATTGAAATTTCAGAGAATCTAGATACAAAAAAACTGAACTTTTGGTTCTAAGAGGAGATGCAAATTTAACCATATTTGATATTGTCCTGTGCTTCACAAATGGTATATTGATGTTCATAGTCACATTTGTAATTTCCATTTTGAAGTATCATACATCAGAAAATATACTGGAAAGCACCTAACAGCAATAGAGTTTTGGTCTTCTTGACATCATATATTATCTAATCTATATGTATATGTCTGTTTGTCAGTGTGTATCTAGCGCCAGGTAAGGGTTTTGAGTAGTTGACTATTTGGATTGCCTTATTATGTCTGCATAGTGCATACAGTTCCATAGAGCAGATAACAGGAACCCTTCTGTCTCAGTATCGGATGACTTTTTGTTATATGCCTGCCTTAATTTTTTTAAGATGCTATATAAGAAGATAGATTTTATCTTGGCAAGCATTTTATATGTTATGTACATGCGACTCTGCATTGCTTTCTTGTATCTTTCTTAGCTCATGCAATTTATAGTTTGGATCATGTGTTAACGTACCCGTCTTGTGTCATTTAAGTTTTTTCAGAATTTGATTATTTCATGCAAAAACAAGTTTCAATTTTGTTTCTGTACTGTAATACCAGATTGCAGATGTATGGTCATGTGGGGTAACCCTATATGTGATGCTGGTCGGAGCCTATCCCTTTGAGGATCCTGATGAGCCAAAGGACTTTAGGAAGACAATACAGGTATGCCACTGTATGCTGTTGGTACTTTATACCTTATGCAAAATTTCTTCAATGCAAGATAAAGTTCTTGTTGGTTCCTTGCAGAGAATTCTGAATGTGCAATATTCCATTCCAGACTTTGTTCAGATATCCCCCGAGTGTCGTGACCTGATCTCTCGGATTTTTGTTTTTGATCCTGCAGCAGTGAGTAATTTCTGTTATAGAGGAATCTTAGTCTTGTTCTCTCCATGCATATACACGGTGATTTACTGAAAAGAATGAAAAATATCATAGTAATACAGCAGCTAATGTTAATTTCTTCTCTGTCTCTGTCGTGATGTGTAGAAACAAGATGTGCAAACAATTCTCTGCAACTTGTGTAAAGCTGAAATTAAATGAAGTTATTACATATGAACTTTTATGCAAAATTTTCATCCTTTATGTACAATAGATGTAAATAAGTCTTTATTTGAATTACCTGTATTATTTTGGTTGGAAACTTGGTTTGCTGAAAAACTTGTGCAAAATTTTGATGTGCTGCTGACAATTGTTCTGAATAAAGCATGTTTATTATTTAAACTATTTGTCTATTGCTTGTGTGACCATTTGTTAAGGCTTTTGCTTTTGTCTATTCAAATGCATCAGAGGATTAGCATTGTACAAATCAAGAACCATGAGTGGTTTTTAAAGAATCTTCCCATGGACCTAATGGATGAAAGGACAATGGGCAACCAGTTTGAAGAGCCTGATCAACCCATGCAGAGTGTTGATACCATTATGCAGATAATTTCCGAGGCCACCATACCTGCAGCTGGGGCACATGGTCTTAATCGGTATGTGACAGACAACCTTGACATGGACGATGACATGCTTGACTTTGATTCTGAATCTGAGCTTGATGTGGATAGTAGTGGGGAGATAGTTTATGCGTTGTAACCACAGCATGTCAAGATGGTTATTTGGGCATTTGGACATATCAATATCTAGCCAAAAGGATGCAGGTTAGCTTAGCAACAGCTTAGGAAAGTAAAATATGTTTTTTGGGTCTGTCATGTTCCTGATATGCATCTTCTATTCCTTTCTGTATTGAGGGATTTCATCTTTACTGCTTTGAAAAAGGTCGGTAAGCGGATATGCACCCATTGCCATCCCATTAAACGACTGTTAATTTCTCATTTTTGTATTGGTTCTATGTTTACTGTGTTGTCATAAACGATTTAAATATGTATGCTTTATGCAACAGGTGCCTATAATATATATTTTGCAGCTAGTTTTTCTCTTTGGCTTAGTTTTGCACTAGTTGAAAAAGGCTTCACGTTCTTGAAATTGCACGTATTAGTCGAATACTGTTGTTCTGTGTAGCTCTATTATAAAACAATCGAAAAATAAAAGCAAATGTTGTTCAAAATTATTTGAGAATTGAGACCCGTTTGATGGATTATGGAAACATCAAAAGTTAAAAACAGAGGTCAATTGCCACAATTGTAAAGCCAGTTTAAGTTGATATCTTCCTTGTGCACCTCGATCTTCAAATTCTAAAGAATGTTAGCAAAAGGCTCCCATACGATGGCTATTTCTTCATCGCATATCACTTCCTTGAGATGCTCAAGATTCAATATTGTTCCCGGCAACTCGTTTGAGCATCCCATCAGGTGGAGCTTTCTTAGACTTTGCAGATTGCCAATCTGTTCGGTCTATTTGGCTAGAGAGGAACAATTTAGTTTTCAATAATGCCTCCTTGAATGTTCAAAATTCTTCGACATTATTCTAGTAAGGTTGGCTTGTTGGACATCTGCTGCAAATTTATCCTTTCTATATTATATCGAACAATTTTTGATTTCTTCGAATTGAGTCAAAAATTGAGAAAGAACAAAGAGAAAAAGATTACCAATACCTTGGTTGCCTCTGTCACTGGGTTCATATAAGTGGAACGTTGATGGGTCAGCATTTAGCAAACCCGGACATGCTGAAATAGGTAGCATTCTACGTAATTCTTATGGGATTTTTATAGCTATTTTCTCTTTTTATGCTAGAGTTAACAACTCTAATGAAGCAGAGTTCCTTGCAATTTTACAGGCTATAAAAATGACGATCACCAATTCAGAGTTTGTAAATAAAGCTTTAGTAGTGGAGTCTGATTCCATTAATACAGTAACCTGGTCTAAAGCTACAATCGACAATGTTCCATGGAAATTGAGAGACATGAGATCTGAAATTGAGCATCTTATATCATTCACACCTTTCGAGAAGCTAATTTCGTGTCTGATTCACTAGCCAGATATGGTGTTATAAGAGATAATAATCTAGAAGCTTGGTTGGAGTAGCTTAGCCCCTAGATGGGGCTTCCTCTATCAGCTTTGTCAACAAATGATGCAGATATATGTTGAAGCTTAACCTCTGACTAGTTTCTCTTAGCTCCTTTTTAGGAATGATAGTATTTTAGTAGAAGAAAATTTGAAATATTTTTATAATAAGAGATTCAGATATGTCTTTCATATTGTGGAAAGAATTTAGAATGAATGTAATGGGCAAAAGATCTTTTGGGCAGTCTAGGATCCTCTGGGTAGCCAATATGTTCTGTATCATTAACTTATTTCCACATTATCCAATAATATAACAGCTATTTATCAAAAAAAAAATAATAATAATATTTGAAAATACTTAATTTTGATTACTAGTTCCTTAACAAATGTATGAAAAAAATAAATATGCATATCGTAATAATATAATGAAACAAATAAATATGCATATCGTAATAATATAATGATACCTTTAACTTCTTAATCATGACAAAGTAGTTTGGCTAAAGTGGTCTTTCCACAACCTGGAGGAGCAGATAAAACAACAAGAGAAACCCCATCATTGAAAAGCTCTATCTTCAACTCTTCTAATGGCAGCTCTAATCCTACAGGATTTACAGGTGGTTCAGGGAGCACCAATGGAGAATTATACCCATTTACATTGTGTACTCTACTACTCCTTACATTCAAAGCGAAACCCTTCAAATCCATACTCAAATCTTTTATCTCCAATAAAGTTTCTTTGCCATCTCTCAATTGTTGAGCTTGCACAACAATTTGAAAGAACAAATTGAGTGTTCTTTCTAAATTAATAAGCTTTCCTGCATATTTAGTCCTTTTCCAACAGCAACAGGCATACCACCAATGCATTCTTGAACATTCAAGAATTAGTTTCTTGCCTTTCTTGATTTCTTCCATTATTTGCTCTGTCTCCTCTTTTGGCCTATCCAAGATCTTGTTTAGCCCTTCAATTTCTTTAATGAGATAAGAATGGATTCTATACGTTCAAGAATGGAGTTGAACATAAGAGCTCTGTTTTTTGCTTTTAAAACTGCTTTTAATAGCTCTCCAAGTACTGCTCCTAATGCAGCCTCGCCAATAAATCCAGCTGCCATTACTGAATAACAAGTTTCAGAATTCAAGAAATTATTTCAGTTCCTTCTGTAATATGAAGTTCTGTTTGGTCCTAGCTAAAGAGAATATGGTGGAAATGGGTTTTAGGAACAGGGGAAGCAGCAGAAGAAAGAGCAGAGTCAATGCGTTTGTTGTAGGCAAATTCATGCTTTTATTAATCGCTGACATTGACTTAGTGGCTAGTCCTTCATCCGCAAATGCCGAACCAGGAAAAGATTATTTTAGTCTCTTTAGCATTAGAAAAATGTGTCATTTTAGATGTTATTGGGTTAAGAATTTTTATAACTTTTGTGTGGTTTAATTATCTTTAAAATAAAATTTAATAAGTTTTGATTAATATTTAAAAATAAAAAAATATGTTTTTCAACAATAATTTCAAGAGTGATACCAAATCAATTGATGGACTTTTATCTAACGAGGCCTTGAATAAAAATTACATAGTTTCTTAACGGAGTGTCCAGCAAGCCCCATATGTTGGATTCCTAGGAAATCACAAGAAAATTTCTCAGCTTTGGAGGCTAAATATTTCTGTTGTCTTTATTTTATAAAAATAAAATTTTTTTATTTTTTTATTTTTATCCTAATAAAATTATTATTGAAACTGTTTTTAGATAATTAGAGTGTGATGTATATGGCAAAAAAAAGATTTAATTCTATCTCATTTTTCAACTATATTTTTTTTAGCACATTTAAAATCACATTTTCAGCCTAGCTAAAATCACTTATTTTATCTTTAATTTCTCACAAATATGTTATTTGAAAATAAATTAAGGATTTTTATTGAGATAAAATAAAAAATTTGGAAGTTTTAACTTTATAAAATAAAATTTAAGGATTTTAATGG
The DNA here is from genome assembly GCA_947685225.1 of Garcia nutans. Lineage (NCBI taxonomy): Eukaryota > Viridiplantae > Streptophyta > Magnoliopsida > Malpighiales > Euphorbiaceae > Garcia > Garcia nutans. Next base: position 2,925,119 of record CANTUV010000059.1, on the reverse strand, counting down.
TAAAAGTTTAAGGTCCATCAATGCAATTAAAAAAAAAAGGATCCTTACCAAAAGCTTTCTTTTCCTCTGCTCTTCCTTTTACCAGGGCAATTTCCAAGCATCATTCTAGCCTTCTAGTTCTGGGAAAGACTAAACATTCTTTCTTATCCAATACTAAAACAACATTCTTTCCAATGCTAAACAACATTCTTTGCTCTATCAAGGAGCTAGCGAAAGATTGTGAAGTGATTCACTTTTATCATATGCTTCGACAAACAAATTTTAGAGTCGAGTTTCTTGCCAATTAAGTTTAGAAAAGAATTTGCTAATAAAATTTTCAAAACATATGAAGCTGCATTGGCGGATCATTCACTAAAGGGGGAGCAAACTTTTCACCGTCAGCTGGTCGAAGGAGCTGGTGATAGTCGGCGAAGCTCCTTGACCGTTCTGCCAGCAGCCGCCCCTCGCCTTTTGTCCCTACATTCCTTCTGCTTTCATTTCCTTCCTTTTTTTTTGCTTCTGCAACGAGCCAGAAGCTCGTCTCACTGCTTCTAACCGCCAATGAGGGGGTCGTTTGCCCCCATGACCTCCTTGGGTCTGTCGTTGAGAAGCTGCCATTTCCCTTCTTTGCCAGGAAAAAATGGGAAAAGCCCAATTCACTGTGAATCTTGGGTAAATCAATGGGGGAAAAGAATTTGTGGGTTTGGTTATTTTGGAAAATGGAAATCTTTAATCATTGTTTTTATTGAAATATAGTAAGTGTGTGAGTGGAATCTCAATTTAGAAAAAAATAGATATAACGATGGATATACAACTGCAAAGATATATTAAGGGTTTAGATTGAAATGTACTGTCAGTGCCACGGAGTGCATTTTCTCATCTCCCAAATAATTAGGCTCCCACCACCGTCTTATCCCCTAAGGCACTGTGCTTCTTCATTGAACATAGATGTTTTAAGGGTCCAAGATAATTAAAAAGATACTAAAATGGCTAGCAGTGGGAAGGAAGTTTACAAGGAAGCTTCTTGACCAGTCACTGCAACTATGTTAAGTCAGAATCTTTTGTTCTAAAATTCCACTTCTTTCACTACCAAAACTGCTTTGCTCACTTCCAAAACTGCTTTGCATGATCTCATTGTATAAATAATTCTTTTAATTAATTTAAATGATCAATTATAGTTTTTCCATCCTTGTTAATTTCTTTTCACTATATTTAAAATTTAAACTCAAGAAATTTTATTTTTTGGTAAAATAATATAAAAAAATTAAAGTTTTTATTGTTGAGTTGCCCTTTGACCTCAAACTTATTTTTATATTTTTAGAACTTTAAATGAGTCAATCTATTCGAGCTTGGCTTGGATATCAGTCAGGTAAAAGCTCATTCAAGCTCAAGCTCGAACGGCTCGTTTTTTAAATACGTCAAACTCAAGTTATGAAATACTCGGTTTGTTAGTTCGCGAATTGGTTCAATTAAATTATATATATTTTACAATTCAACATAATAAACAGGTATAAAAATTTATAGTATTTTATATACATATTAACTTTTTTTATTATATATATATTTAATTAGTGAATATTTAAAATTTTGTGATGATGCATTTATATATATAGTATTATATATATATTGATTTTTTTATCGTATATATTTCTTTTTTTATTTTAATTAGTGAGTATTTAAAGTTTTATTATTAGATATTTAGCCTAATATTAGAATGTTATTATTTAATTATAAATCGGATAAAACTAATATTCTCATTTGAAATAGTATTTAACGAAATATTATAAATAAATTAATAGATTTAATAATTAAAATGAAAAAATATATAAAAAATTTAATAAATTTTAGAATTTAATAAATTATAGAAATTTTTGATAGAATTTTTTTTACAAATTTATAATAAAAATTTAAATTTTAGTATAATATTAATGTTTAATTTTATTTTCAATTTATCTGTAATTTTTTTTTTTACTTAAAAAATTTATTCCCATTTTATTTTATTTTTGGTTTTGTCACTGAGCGATTGGGTGCTTTTTAGAGCCCATCAGGTGCTATGAAGGTTCAATCTTTGTTGAAGAATGGGACATATTTCTGGCAAGAGCAAAGAGGAAAAGTAATTATTCTCTTGAATGATTATTGGGTTCTCTTCTTTTATTTATTTACTTATTTAAGAAATATAGATAATGAATTAGGTCTTGTTGATTGTTTCATTCAAGAACAAATCTTAGTTTTACTTTAAACAAATAAAATAAAATATCCTTTTCTTGGTTTTGGTTCTTTTTCTTCTTCTGTCTTCTTGTTAGGTCGCACAAAAATATTGTAGAAATTGACAGGCATATATGCTTTCTTTATTTCTTCGCTAACTAATGAGACAAGAACAAGATACTGATATGCTGGTTTTTTCAATTTAGAAGCCAAGAAACTTAATTAATTCTTTAGTTTGTTTAATTTGTTAATATTTGGACCACGTTTAAATAGTTACAAATCAATGTATAAAAGTTTAAGTAATTAAAATTTCTGGGGTTGAAAAACTTTTTTTTACCCCATTTAAACAGTAATATGTTGGTTGTTATCGATTTAGCTGTGGGAGTGGTATTAGAGAAGTTGTTTATCGCTGTGTCACAAGTAAAAGTGAAAGCAGAAATGTATGATTCTGTCTTGCAGAGCATCGAGTCCAAGATAACTTCCATAAATCCAAGTCCTGAAAGGATTGAAATGCTGAATAAAATGCTACCTCAGAGAAATGAAGAAATACAGACACTGCTCAAGAAAATAAATGAAGGGGAGCAGCTTGTTCTCAGGTGCTCTTCAGAAACTGATTGTTGCAGTTGCTTCAAAAAGCCTTGTTACATGAAGGAGCTGTTGGGAAAATCGCTATTTTTCTGTCTTTCGGACCGTCTTCAAGCAGGAACAAATGAGAAAATAAAATAATGATTGTGAAATTAAAGAGAATAAAACACAATGATTTAACGTGAAAAACTCCCGAATGGGGAAAAACCACGGTCGTTGTCTAATGACAACCAAGAAAAATATTCACTATGCGGCAAATTGTTACAACCACAAATTACAAAATATTTTTCTAACCGACACCCACAAAACAACCCCCAAATATTTATACTCCAAGGAACTCCAAGAGATTGATTCTCTAATTCTTAATATAAACTACTTGGTGTTTAACCTATAGCTCTCCTTAAGCTATATTTTATGTTTGCTTAGTGTGTTTACAAATAGAGAGAACGAGTCTATTTATAGGCTTCAAATGCAAATAAATTGCCAAACTAAATTAGGTGAAAATTAGGCACCTCCTATTTTCACCTCACATTTTTGACAATTTCTTCCTTGTTAGGCACCTTGCATTTTTGACTTTCTTTTTTTTTTCATTTTTATTTTTCAATTTTGGTATGCTACCACCAACAATCTCCACCTTGAAAAATAAAAACACAACATTGTCTGTTACCGACAATCATAATTCTTAACGTCAAGAATTAACATACTCCACCATAAAAGAGTATCGCCACTTGGAATTATTTCGCCAACTCCAAGAATTTTTCATCGGCCATGTCGGATCCCGCTAATAGTTTATGGTGCAACCCTCCTGTTGATTTTTTCTAGAGTTCATTAGCCATCGACATCATTTTTCCACCACATGCTTTGCATCAACTGTCAACCAATGTCGCAAGCATTTCTGTGGACCAGCTACCAATAATCCGTCCTCTTCCATGGCATCTCAACGGGTAGCAATCATGCCATGAGGACACACTTCTCTCAACTACAGAGAAAACTCATCATCTCATTTGCCACAGGAAATCACATTGGCAGCAACAACGTTAGAGCTTCTAGCCGAATCAGCTCCGCCGTTCGGGCAATCCTTCCTCACGTGTCCAGTTTGACCACACCCTCAGCAGACAACCTTCCTCTTTCCGGAGCCTTTATTCTTTTTCCTGATATTCTCATAAGATTTATTTTCCATTTCATTCAGTCTTCTCTCCTCAGTAATGAGCTTACTAACCACATCCGCATACACCACTTCCTTACTACCATATTTCAGAACAGGCTTCATGTGCTCATATGTTGAAGAAAGTGACAGGATGAGCTGGAGAGCTTTATCTTCATCTTCGGTTTTCACTCCAAGAGTTTCCAATTCAGAGATGATACCGTTGAGGACACTCAGGTGATCGGACAGCTTTGTACCTTCCGTCATTTTCAACGTATGAAATTGCTCCTTCAAATATAACATGTTGGATATATTTTTCCCCTGATACAATTCTTCCAGTTTTTCCCACAGCTCCTTTGTCGTGGACAATCCAAACACATTAGCAAGAACATTTTTTGCTAGACACATGCGAATTTGACTTGCAGCCTTGATATCCAGCTCCTCCCATTCTTCGTCACTAATCTTGGATTTTTCTGAGTCTCCACTACCACCGCCTTTTCCTGAATTTCTTTCGCTGACTGGTTTACCCTGCAAAACCTTATGTAGTTCAGACTGTATCAACACGTCTTTGACTTGCACTTGCCACAGTGCAAAATTCATTCTCCCATCAAATTTCTCAATCTTACATCTCATTGCCGACATGCTTACTTTGTGCTTAATAAAGGACCAGAAATAAATATTACACCAGGTAAATTCCCAGGTAAGAGGAGGAGTCACAATGGTCTCACTTAAAATCCACTTGCCTTAGACTAAATTCGTGTCGTTTGACAGAATTTACCTCGACATGTAATTATTTATCTCACCACCAATACTCAAGCACACCAAAGAAAAACGGCTCCACCTTTTCCAAAGCTCCACCAGCTCCAAAGGCTCCACCAGCTTAAAAACAAAAATAATTTTTAACAAAAATCTTTTCTGATGTGGAAGATCAGACCAAGCTGCAACCACAGAGCATACTAAGATTTTTGACAAAAATTATAACACCTAAGCTCTGATACCACTTGTTGGGAAAATCGCTATTTTTCTGCCCTTCGGACCGTCTTTAAGCAGGAACAAATGAGAAAATAAAATAATGACTGTGAAATTAAAGAGAATAAAACACAATGATTTAATGTGAAAAACTCTCGAATGGGGAAAAACCACGGTCGTTGTCTAACGACAACCAAGAAAAATATTCACTATGCGGCAAATTGTTACAACCACAAATTACAAAATATTTTTCTAACCGACCCCCACAAAACAACCCCCAAATATTTATACTCTAAGGAACTCCAAGAGATTGATTATCTAATTCCTAATATAAACTACTTGGTGTTTAACTTATAGCTCTCCTTAAGCTATATTTTGTGTTTGCTTGGTGTATTTACAAATGGAGAGAATGAGCCTATTTATAGGCTTCAAATGCAAATAAATTGTCAAACTAAATTAGGTGAAAATTAGGCTAAATTAGGCACCTCCCATTTTCACCTCACATTTTTTACAATTTCTTCCTTATTAGGCACCTTGCATTTTTTACTTTCTTTTTTTTTCATTTTTATTTTTCAATTTTGGTGTGCTACCACCAACAGGAGCTTATTGACTTAGATGATTTGCTTAAAAGATTTTATGATATTATTATGATGGAGACGTACATGGGAATGAAAGGAATTCATGATGATGTGAAAGGAATTCAAAATGATATGAAAGAATTGAAGTCCATTGTTAATGAACTTCGTGACCGCAAAATGGAGGATGATGAAAAAACAGATAAAAAGACTACATCTCAGCAGCCTGTTTCTGCATCAACTTCAAAATTACATGAACAAGAAGAGAAGCAAGCACACATGTCATCGCAACCTTCTTTGCAAGAAAGTGGTGCTTCTATGGATGAAAGGAAATCCCATAAGCCTGTTTCTGCATCAAATTCATACAAGCAAGAGGGGGGCCAAATGTACTCATCCTTGCGGCCTCCCTTTCGAGATAATGTTGATGCATCTTTGGGTGGAACAAACATGGCTGATCCATTGATGGTAAAAGATAATAATCAGGAGATGAAAGACATCCGCAAGGATTTAAAGCACTCAAATTTACCTATCAATGTTGTTGGTAGAACAACTCCATCTTCAGATCAGCCGCCAACAACAAAGGTCAATGGTTTTCATAAAGGGATGAAAAACACTAAGTTGGAGCCCTTAGATGATTCAACTGATAAAATGGACACAGAGAAGGCAACATCGAAATCATTAAACCCTGATCTTCAGCCTTTGAAGGTCAAAGATATTCATTCATGATCAGGACATGAAAAACGGTTGCAAAAAATTTGAACCCTTGAAGCTAACTAAGATCAATATAGAGACTGCAACTTTAGATTCATCCAATGTTAGAGATATTCATGAGGATCCTAAATCATTGAAGGATAACGATATTTATGATGTTAAGGTGAAAGACACTCATAAAAAGCATGAGGTCATTATTGATGGTGGTTATATTTTCTATCCCACATCGAAATATGTGGGATAGTGGGGAGAGGTTTTTTACTATAAAAAAACCCTCTCTCCTATTAGTTATTTATATCTCAAAAATAAGTTCATTTAATGTGTAAGACTTATTTTTTTTCTTTTTTGTATTTTTTTGAAATTAGTAATATTATTTTAGTGATGTTCTAGGACGTAAGCAAAATTGGTTGAATCTCGTTAAATTTTGATGTTCTCTTTATTAATTATTTAATAGTTATTTTTGGTGTAGTTATGGTAGTATTTTGTGTTATTAATTATATGTCTAGAAAAATTCTGTCTAAGGAGAGACTTGGTATTTAAATGTGTCCATCATTGTGACCCACCTCTCTTTTCTAAAAATATTCATGGTATAATTAATTGGTATAATTATTCACACATTATACATGTTATTGGTGGAAAATGAATCTAATTTTCAAAACAATTGGTATCAGAGATAAAATTTTCTGAGTATGATCTGTAGTTGCAGCCTAGTATGATCTTCTACATCAGAAAAGATTTTTTTGAATTATTTATATTCCACATTTGTTAGCTATTAAATAATTTTTTAAAGCAGAGATGGCAGACGACTCAGGCAAATCATCTACTCTAAAGGAGACAGTATCCACTTCATCAATTTGGCCAATGACTGCTGTGTCAAATGCCAGATTTGCAGTGGAGATTTTTTATGGCATGAGCCATTTTGGTACGTGGTAAAATGAGGTTCTAGACGTTCTCTTTTAGCAAGGTCTAGACATTGCCATTGAAGAAGAGAAATCAGAAGATATTGATGAAAAAATTATAAAGCCATCAACCGTGTGGCTTGTGGTACAATTTGATCATGCTTTCTAGAGAACAGAAGTACGCTTTCTCTAAAAAAGTTTCCGCAAGTAAATTGTGGAAGGCATTGGAGAATTTTTTTTTTAAAGAAAAGCAGTCAGAACAAGCTTCATATGAAGAAGAGATTGTTTCGTTTCACTTATGTTTCTAATACCACAATGAATAAACACATCACCAATTTTAATCAGCTGGTAGCTGATTTAATGAATTTGGATGTGACTTTCAAAGATAAATATTTGACTTTGATGCTGTTGGGGTCCCTTCTAAAGGAGTTTGGGTTTTTTGAAATAAATCTACTCCATGAAAAGGCTGAAGTGACTCTCTCTGAAGTAACTATTGCACTATACAGTTATGAACTATGAAAAAAAGATAAAAGGGATTAATAGTGAGAGGTTGCTCTCAAGTGGAACAACAAAAGCATTAATAGTGAGAGGTTGCTCTCAAAGCAGGAAGAGAGAAAAGAAGGGGAGATCAAAATCCAGACCAACTAAAGATAAATGTACCTTTTGTTGGGAGAAAGGGCATTGAAAAATAAATTGTCCCAAGCTGAGTAATAAAAGCAAATCTAATAAAGGAAAAGCTGTCGTGAATTCAAATATAGCTGAGTGTAATGATGAAGACTCAGACCTTTCATTAGTTGTTGTGTCATCAACAAGCTCTTTTAGTGTATGACTACTTGATTCAGATTGTAGCCATCATATGTGTCCCAATCGGGATTGATTTTTTGACTTTAGAGAACTAGAAGGAGCAACTGTTTACACGGCAAAATGACGATCCATGTATAATTAAAGGGATTTGTTCAATACAATTAAGGAATCATGATGGATCAATCAGAACTTTAATAAATGTCCGATATGTACTAGGTTTGAAGAAAAATTTCATCTCTGTAGGAGTCCTAAAATCAAAGGGCTTCATTATAAATGCAGCAAATGGAGTAATAAAAGTCATCTCTGGTGCACTGGTGATAATAAAAGGATTAAGGAAGGCCAATAACTTGTATTAATATCAAGGTAATGCAATTATTAGGACAACAGCAGTAGCTTCCAGTAATGATCAGGAGTTGGAAGCAACCAGATTATGGCATATGCGCTTGGGGCATGCTGGTGATAAATCTTTGAAACTTTTGTTAGGTCAAGGATTACTGAAAAGAGTGCAACCTCAAAAGTTAGATTTCTGTGAGCATTGTGTCAAAGGCAAGTAGACTAGAGTGAAATTTAGGACTGCAATTCATGATATCAAGGGTATTTTGGATTATGTTTACTCTGATGTGTGGGATCCTTCCAAGATAGCTTCAATGGGAGAAAAATACTACTTTGTAACATTTATTGATGACTTCTCTCAGAGAGTATGAGTGTATACTATAAAGACAAATGATGAAGTGTTGAGAGTTTTTCTCATATAGAAAAAGATGGTGAAAACTCAGACGGACAGAAAAGTCAAATGTCTCCGCACAGATAATGGTGGAGAGTATAAAAGTGATTCATTTTTAAAATTCTGCCAAGATGAAAGCATTGTTAGACACTTCACAGTTAGAGATACACCACAATAAAATGGGAAAGTAGAATGAATAAACTGGACATTGGTGGAGAAAGTTCGGTGTATGTTGTCTAATGCTGGGTTGGACAGACAATTTTGGGCTAAGGCTGTTATATATGCATGTCATCTCGTTAATCGCTTACCATCAGCTGCTATTGGTGGTAAAACACCTTTGGAGATGTGGTCTGGAAAATTTGCTACTGATTATGATTCTTTCCGTGTGTTTGGTTCCACTGCATACTATCATGTTAAGAAATCAAAGTTAGATCCGAGGACAATGAAAGCCATCTTTATGAGAATCACCACTGCTGTGAAGGGACTTCACCTTTGGTGTCTAGAAACAAAGAAGATAGTCTTTAGCAGAGATGTTACCTTTGATGAGTTTACCATGTTGAAAAAGATAACAAATAAAATTGTTGAGTAGACATATGAAACTCCGCAGCAGGTGGAGTTTGAAAGAAGAATTGTTGACCCATTAACAAATAAAACAAATAAAAATACTCCTACAGTAGAGGGAGAGTCAGATGAAGTAGAAGTTTCAACCCAAGAACCTTTACAACAATAAGAATCTATTGCAACAAATAGGCCACGACGAGATATTCGCAAACCTGCTCGATTTGATGATATGGTGGCTTATGCATCCATAATTGCAAATGATGGCATTCCTAATACTTATAGTGAAGCTGTCTAAAGTTCAGAAAAGGATAAGTGGAGAAAAATCATGGATGATGAAATGCAGTCTCTTGAAAAAAATCAGATATGGAAGCTAGCTAATCTTCCAAAGGGACAGAAGATAATTAGATGTAAATGAGTATATATAAAAAAGGAAGGATTTTCTGACAAGAACGATGTTTGCTACAAGACAAGATTGGTAGCTAAAGGTTATGCTTAGATGGAGAAAATTAATTATAATAAAGTATTTTCTCCAGTTGTAAAATATTCATCCATTAGAATTTTATTGGCCTTGATAGCACAATTGGATTTAAAACTTATTCAACTTGATGTAAAAACTGTATTTCTACATGGATACTTAGGAGAAAAAATCTATATGACTTAGTCAGAAGGGTTCAAGATTGCTGGAAAAGAAAAATGGATATGAAAATTTGAAAAATCATTGTACGGATTGAAATAATCTTCGAGGCAGTGGTACAAATAATTTGACAATTTTATGGTGAGGCAGAAGTATACAAGAAATAAATACGACCACTGTGTGTATTTACACAAGCTACAAGATAGATCTTTCATATATCTTCTTCTGTATGTTGATGATATGCTGATAGCTTCAAAAAATCTAGAAGAAATTGAGAAATTGAAGGCTCAGCTGAATCAAAAGTTTGAAATGAAAGACTTGGGAGAAGCAAAAAAAAATTTTTAGACATGAAGATATGCGGAGATAGGAAAAGAGGGAAGCTTTGGTTAAATCAGAAATATTATCTGAAGAAGGTACTACAGCGTTTTGGACTGAATGAAAAGTCAAAACCTGTAAGTACACTGCTTGCACCTCATATGAAGCTCAACTCATCTTCATCTTCTAAAAATGAAGTGGAACGGGAGTACATGTCTAAGGTTCCATATGCAAATGATGTTGGTAGCTTGATGTATGCTATGATGTGTACAAGGTCGAACATTTCACAAACAGTTAGAGTTGTGAGCAGGTACATGCATGATCCTAGTAAGGAGCACTGACAAACTGTGAAATGAATTCTATGGTATATTCTGCACACCGTAGCTATTGAGTTAATATTTGAGCGGGATGAGAAAGATGGTCTATGTGTAATTGGACACTATGATTCCGACTATGCTAGTGACTTGGATAAACGTCGGTCAACTACTGGCTATGTGTTTACACTTGCTAATGGGCGGTTAGTTGAAAGTCTATGTTACAGTTAATAGTTGCCTTATCCACTACAGAAACAGAGTACATGGCAATATTAGAGGCTGTTAAAGAAGTAATTTGTCTTCAAGGGTTGCTTGGTGAACTGGAGATTAGACAAAAACACATCAAAGTGCAATGTGATAGTCAAAGTGCTATTCATTTAGCAAAAAATTAAGTTTATCATACAAGGACGAAGCACGTTAATATTTAGTATCACTTTATACGTGGGATTCTAAAGAAAGGTGAAATATTACTTCAGAAAATTCGGACCACTGATAATCCCGCAGATATGTTGACAAAGGTGGTGACAACTGTTAAATTCAACCATTGTTTAACTTAATCAATATTTTGAGAAATTGAAGATGAGCGTTTCACAACGTATTTAGAGACACTACTAAAATAGTTTCTTATGAGAGAAAATTTACATATTGTAAATAGAAAAATAGCAAAGATAAAGATTTATTGATTGTGGCTATATTTTCTATCCCACATCGAAAGATGTGGGATAGTGGGGAGGGGTTTTTGACTATAAAAAAACCTCATCCCCCATTAGTTATTTATATCCAAAAAATAATATCATTTAATATATAAGACTTATTTTCTCTCTCTTTTATATTTTTTCTTTAAAATTAATAATATTATTTTGGTGATTTTAGAGGACGTAGACAAAATTAGTCAAACCTCGTTAAATTTTGATATTTTCTTTATTAATTATTTAATAACTATTTTAAGTATAATTGTGATGGTATTTTATGCTATTAATTATATGTTTAAAAAAATTTTATCTAAAGAAAGACTTGATATTTAAGCGTATCTACTATTATCCGAATATTACTAATATAATTAATTAATATAATGATTCGCACACAGAACATATTATTGATAAAAATTATTATAATTTTCACAACAGCCATCAATAACATTGCATCCATTTGTACCTACAGAACTAAGAAGTGTCAAAGATAATGCTACCGGGAAGGTGAAAGACGCTCCTGTGAAACTTGAGCCCTTAAATGCAACCAAGTAGAAGGATGCAATATCTTCAGCTCTGCATCCAAATCTGCCCCATGAGCTAATGAAGGCTAAAGATTCTCCTGAGAAAGTGCAAAGAACTAAGAAAAAATTTGAACCAGTGAATCGCGTAAAGGAAAAAATCACAAATGAGAACGCGAAGCAGAGTATTGAGGACTAAATCAAGAAGCAACAGGTATAAGTTATATATTAGCATTATTACCTTTTGCTGTAAGCTTCCTCAATTGTACATATGATTCACAGCTTGTATATCTATCAATAAACCCAAATTCCTCCTATTTTTTTAGTGCTGTCATTTCTTTTATATATTTCTTTGAAAAATATATCTTCTGTTTGTATATATAGCTTTCCAAATAGATAAAATGTGTTCATCTTTTTCTTTTGCAATAATTTATTCCTCTGGCAGCCCTGCCCATCAAATTTAATAAAGTGAGCATAATCAACATATTGAGGTTACTGGTTATATATACATAGTGTTGGTGGTAGCACACCAAAATTGAAAAATAAAAATGAAAAAAAAAAGAAAGTCAAAAATGCAAGGTGCCTAACAAGGAAGAAATTGTCAAAAATGGGAGGTGAAAATGGGAGGTGCCTAATTTAGCCTAATTTTCACCTAATTTAGTTTGACAATTTATTTGCATTTGAAGCCTATAAATAGGCTCATTCTCTCCATTTGTAAATATACCAAGAAAACACAAAATGTAGCTTAAGGAGAGCTATAGGTTAAACACCAAGTAGTTTATATTAGGAATTAGAGAATCAATCTCTTGGAGTTCCTTGGAGTATAAATATTTTGGGGTTGTTTTGTGGGTGTCGGTTAGAAAAATATTTTGTAATTTGTGGTTGTAACAATTTGCCGCATAGTGAATATTTTTCTTGGTTGTCGTTAGACAACGACCGTGGTTTTTCTCCATTCGGGAGTTTTCCACGTTAAATCATTGTGTTTTATTCTCTTTAATTTCACAGTCATTATTTTATTTTCTCATTTGTTCCTGCTTGAATACGGTCCGAAGGGCGGGAAAATAGCGATTTTCCCAACAAGTGGTATCAGAGCTTAGGTGTTATAATTTTTATCAAAAATCTTAGTATGCTCTGTGGTTGCAGCTTGGTCTGATCTTCCACATCAGAAAAGATTTTTGTTAAAAATTATTTTGTTTTTAAGCAGGTGGAGCCTTTGGAGCTGGTGGAGCTTTGGAAAAGGTGGAGCCGTTTTGCTTTGGTGTGCTTGAGTATTGGTGGTGAGATAAATAATTACATGTCGAGGTAAATTCTGTCAAACGACACGAATTTAGTCTAAGGCAAGTGGATTTTAAGTGAGACCTTTGTGACTCCTCCTCTTACCTGGGAATTTACCTGGTGTAATATTTATTTCTGGTCCTTTATTAAGCACAAAGTAAGCATGTCGGCAATGAGATGCGAGATTGAGAAATTTGATGGGAGAATGAATTTTGCACTGTGGCAAGTGCAAGTCAAAGACGTGTTGATACAGTCTGGACTACATAAGGTTTTGCAGGGTAAACCAGTCAGCGGAAGAAATTCAGAAAAAGGCGGTGGCAGTGGAGACTCAGAAAAATCCAAGATTAGTGACGAAGAATGGGAGGAGCTGGATATCAAGGCGGCAAGTCAAATTCGCATGTGTCTAGCAAAAAATGTTCTTGCTAATGTGCTTGGATTGTCCACGACAAAGGAGCTGTGGGAGAAACTGGAAGAATTGTATCAGGAAAAAAATATATCCAATAGGTTATATTTGAAAGAGCAATTTCATACGTTGAAAATGGCGGAAGGTACAAAGCTGTCCGATCACCTGAGTGTCCTCAATGGTATTATCTCTGAATTAGAAACTCTTGGAGTGAAAACCGAAGATGAAGATAAAGCTCTCCGGCTCATCCTGTCACTTCCTTCAACATATGAGCACATGAAGCCTGTTCTGAAATATGGTAGTAAGGAAGTGGTGTATGCGGATGTGGTTAGTAAGCTCATTACTGAGGAGAGAAGACTGAATGAAATGGAAAATAAATCTTATGAGAATTCAGCTTTATCTGTCAGTATCAGGAAAAAGAATAAAGGCTCCGGAAAGAGGAAGGTTGTCTGCTGGGGGTGTGGTCAAACTGGACACGTGAGGAAGGATTGCCCGAACGGTGGAGCTGATTCGGCTAGAAGCTCTAACGTTGTTGCTGCCAATGTGATCTCCTGTGGCGAAGGAGATGATGAGTTTTCTCTGTAGTTGAGAGAAATGTGTCCTCATGGCATGATTGCTACCCGTTGAGATGCCATGGAAGAGGACGGAATATTGGTAGCTGGTCCACAGAAATGCGTGCTACATTGGTTGACAGTTGATGCAAAGCATGTGGTGGAAAAATGATGTCGATGGCTAATGAACTCTCGGAAAAGTCAACAGGAGGGTTGCACCATAAACTATTAGCGGGATCCGACATGGCCGATAGAAAATTCTTGGAGTTGGCGAAATAATTCCAAGTGGTGATACTCTTTTATGGTGGAGTATGTTAATTCTTGACGTTAAGAATTATGATTGTCGGTAACAGACAATGTTGTGTTTTTATTTTTCAAGGTGGAGATTGTTGGTGGTAGCACACCAAAATTGAAAAATAAAAATGAAAAAAAAAAGAAAGTCAAAAATGCAAGGTGCCTAACAAGGAAGAAATTGTCAAAAATGGGAGGTGAAAATGGGAGGTGCCTAATTTAGCCTAATTTTCACCTAATTTAGTTTGACAATTTATTTGCATTTGAAGCCTATAAATAGGCTCATTCTCTCCATTTGTAAATATACCAAGAAAACACAAAATGTAGCTTAAGGAGAGCTATAGGTTAAACACCAAGTAGTTTATATTAGGAATTAGAGAATCAATCTCTTGGAGTTCCTTGGAGTATAAATATTTTGGGGTTGTTTTGTGGGTGTCGGTTAGAAAAATATTTTGTAATTTGTGGTTGTAACAATTTGCCGCATAGTGAATATTTTTCTTGGTTGTCGTTAGACAACGACCGTGGTTTTTCTCCATTCGGGAGTTTTCCACGTTAAATCATTGTGTTTTATTCTCTTTAATTTCACAGTCATTATTTTATTTTCTCATTTGTTCCTGCTTGAATACGGTCCGAAGGGCGGGAAAATAGCGATTTTCCCAACACATAGAAGGTGGGGGGCTACTGTTGAGTGGGTTTGATTTTCAATAATAATACATTGATAGATAAAGTTTGCATGGTTATATCATGGAGTATACACTTTCTCTTGTGCAGATTCAGATTTCCAATATATATATATGTTTCTTTTGTTCTTTAGTTTGTTCATTCTTAGGATTCCAGATTGTCGAAGAACAGATAACTTCTCTTCAGTCATGAACAACAAATAGCTGCCATAATAGACGATTTATGGACAGTGTTGTTGTTAGGAATTTTTATTCCCATAAGATGGTTTTTTTTTCTTTTGGATTTTTTACTGTTATGTTCTTGTTGTTTGCTAATGAATCTAAGATAATGGGTTGGATGTAGCATTGTTTCAATTAAAGTAAAAAGCAATCTGGGTAAACTGCTGGGACATTCTAGATAAGATCAAAATAAAGTAATTGTTCTCTTGAATATAATATTGGGTTCTCTTCTTTTATTTAAGAAACAGATAATGATAATTATGGCATATAATTGGAAGCAAAAATAGATTCTTATTCTCTTAAATCTTTAGTTCTTTTTTAAAATAAATTTCCCACTTTGTCCTGATTCTTTTCTTTTTTCAGTTTACTTGATGCTTTTGTTATATTGCTTCAACAAGTCCAGTTTGATGAAGGACAAAAACTTGGACAATTCACATAAAAAGTTTTGTGAGATTGTTATGCCAGTTCAACAAACAAGGGAAGTTTTTGAGACTTTGATGGAGGTGAAATACACTAAGGGTGCTCAGATAACAGGAAATAGTGCAGAGGTGAAATACACAATGGAGGCGGCAAAAATTTTGAAGGTACTGGAAGAGTTGTTAAATGATATAAGTGAGGCAATTAATAAAGCAGAAATGTATGGTTTGGTCCTGCAAAGAATAGAATCTAAGGTAGAATCTTCCATCAGAAAGATAAGAGAGTCTAAGCAAGTTATGTATCATGGAGATGACGAAAAAAGAAATTGTGGCAACAAATAAATGGAGGGAGCAAGCTTGTTCAAAAGTGTGCTTCAGAAACATATTGTTGTTGCTCCAAAAAGCCTAAATACATGAATGAACTTAATGACTTGGATAATTCACTGGAAAGGTTCTATCATCAAGTTGTATTAAGGAAAGAAACTCTTACACAAGCAGATGCAGGACATCCTAAGAACCCAGTAAAAAACATTCATGTGGCGGTAAATGACAACCAAGTGGAGGCGGCGCGAAGTCGGGATGTGAAAGACAAGGTGAAAAGCACTCATGAGAAAAAGAAAGACACCCATGTGGAAGATAAAGATACTACAGATGCCAATTATGGAAACATCCACGAGGAGGAGGTAAAAAGAAGCCGTGCGGAAATTCATGACTTGCATCTAAATGGGAATACAAATGAAATTTCTTCTAGTTCTTTATCTTCTCTTGATGGCAAGGAACGCCAAACTATTTCTAGGCAGGGTGAGTTCTTAAGACATGAGCAGTCTCTAATTCGTATACCAGGTGAATCAGGGAAGCAAAATAAAAAGTCAGCGAAGCCAACCCTTGATGACAATAAGACTGTATCTTTGCATTCGCAAAAGCCCCTGATGCTGACAAAGGAAAAAGAAGATAGTCATAGAGAGGTAAAAGATACACGCAAGGAATTTGGGGGTTCAGATGCAAGCCAAAAGACTGGTTTAGTGTCAAACAACACTGCATCTTCGCATCTGTATCTGCCTCGTAAGCCACCAGAGACAAAAGGCACTGGTGAGAAGCATGAATTCTTAAGTCCAACTGAGAACATTGGTATAATGTTAAAGGGTGATGCATCATCTTCCATTCCATTTGTGGCTTCTAAGCCAATTGTTGGACGGGATACATTCAAGAAATTCCAGAAGGATTTATCCAATGAAAGAGAGCCTGCAGTTGTATCATCTACTTCTATAGGATTTGGAGAGATCGCCAAGGCTAAAGAACTTCGTGGAGGTGATAACATTCAAGGTACCGGTTCAATTTCTAAATTTTTTTGTGTATTTTTTCATCTAAATTAATTACAGTTAGGAAATTTATGATTTCATTTGTGTCCCTGATTTAGTTCAATACATCTCATAAGATTTGAATTTAGTTAAATTGTGATATAACTAGTTGAAACAGACTGTGGTGGTGATACCAATTTTGGTTTGAAAAACTTTACATCTCTTACAACCATAAGCAATGATTCTTGGCATGTTTCAGCCATAAGAGTTGCTACTTTTATGAGTCTGTTCCCACTTCTGATATAATGTTTGTTTATTTTATGCTCCTATGCTGGTTCTTTAATAATACCCTGCAATCTTTTGGACAACTTCCTAATGCTTACATTGTGAGTAATGCCAAACAGACTGACAGGGGGATCAGATACTTAAAGAATGATTAACTTAAACAACCTCCCAATATTCCCTGACAAATTTATAAAATCAATGCAGATAAAAGTCTTGGTTCTTTTAAATTCATCCTAATTTCTTTGTGTAGTTAATAGTTAACAACAATTGCTGATATTTTCTCATGTATGCAAGATCTCAAAACCAAGCTGGTAGGTTCACCAAAAATGCAACTGCAGTAGCCAATATTGACATTTGCCAGGTATGGCATTTGATAGTGTTGATAAAAGCTTCATTGATATTGCACATAACTAAGGATAATTTCTACAGGTTTTTGAGCTGTATAGGAGTCAAACTCATGAAGGAATCAAAAAATTTTCCAACCTAATTCTCTTCAGGATCAGATAGAGATCCAAGAAGTGAAAGATCAGTGATTTTATCTGGTAAGAAACCAGATTTTTTGGCTATGAGATAGGGAGGCAGCTGCAGAAGTTCAGATCTTGATGAACCTCTTCTTCAGGGACTCGTAAATCATATCCTGTATAAAAAAACGACCTTACCAACATAGGCCGGTGCATGTTTGTGTATTTTTCAATGACATTTTCAGTGAATTTCTTGTTAGCATAAGCTTTTAATGTATCTTGTCATTTCACATTATATTAGGGTGCAACTTGTTGATTATATTTATAGGCAATCAAAAAACAAAAATTGGTAAAAAAAAATGGAGATGATCTATGATAGGTACGCAGCTAAGCACCATTGGGTGCAATTTGGTCTCCTCACCAGTTACCACTGCAGCTATTGATTGAAAATGAGAACTCTTGAATTATTCAGATGGTCTCACACTCTCACTCACTTTTCATACTAATTAATGCATCATTATTCTTACATGGCAGTCAGGTGCTTTGATTAGTCAATTGATATCTTTTTTGGTTTTGATCAAGTGTTCAGTAAACATTTAATCAATAAAGTGTTAGCTACACTTGATATATTTATCAAGCTAATGATAAAATATACTTTCTCTATCTCAAAATAGTAAGATATTTTTTATAAAACATATATTAAAAAAAATTAGGTTATTTAGTTGATAGATAAAATTTTTTTCTATAATCTACTCATTTTATCTGTTTTTTTTATATTAAATAATTATTGATTATTGTAAAAATAAAAAATAAAAATAGCTATCAATTGTATTAACATAATTGTAATTTAAAAAATATAAATAATTAAATAAAATATTATTAATTTTAAAATATTTAAATAGAATATAATGATTGGTTTACAATACAGCTATAATCTAAATTTGAGATAGATAAATAAGAAAAGTGTTTTTATAATCTATAGAGAGTGCTTGAGACGTTAAATTTTGATCATAATTTTTAAAGACTTCGTTTAATAAGCTGCGATACTTCAAAATTATTTAAACGGGTAGTCGGATTCCTTTTCGTGTGCTGCGGCTCTTTTCCCCCCAAAGCCATGAGATTTCTGAACTTGAAATCCTGTCAGTCTTCTTCTTTATTGTACCTAAACAACATCTTTAAATCACCTTATTTTTCTTCTCAAATCCATTCTTATAAGACTCATGTTCAAAAATCCTTCTTTAAATTAAACCCAAAAGATAGCTTCATAAATTGCTTACGCAAGGATGGGAAATTCAAAGAAGCCATTGATGTTTTGTGCCAACAAAAGCGCTTAAAAGAAGCAATCGAATTGCTCAATCAAATAGATAAACCTTCTGCTTCTATTTACACAACTCTTATACAGTCTTGCCTCCATAACCGGGCTCTTAAAGAGGGGGAAAAGGTTCACAAGCACATTAAGCTATCTGGGTTTATACCTGGTCTAGTTATATCGAATCGTCTTCTAGATATGTATGGTAAATGCAATGACCTATCAAACGCCCAGAAGTTGTTCGGTGAAATGACTGAAAGGGATTTGTGCTCATGGAATGTTTTGATATCTGGGTATGCCAAAATGGGGTTACTTAAGGAAGCAAGAATACTGTTTGATAAAATGCCTGAGCGGGACAATTTTTCTTGGACCGCGATGATTTCTGGGTATGTACGTCATGATAAGCCAAATAAGGCTTTGGAATTGTACAGGATGATGAATAGATGTGAGAATTCGAAGTCAAATAAGTTTACAGTTTCTAGTGCTCTTGCTGCAGTGGCAGCGATTCCCTGTTTGAGAACTGGGAAAGAGATTCATTGTCATATCATGAGAACTGGGTTGTGTTCAGATGAGGTGGTTTGGAGCGCATTATCTGATATGTATGGTAAATGTGGGAGCATAGAGGAAGCAAGGCACATTTTTGACAAGATGGTGAATAGAGATGTTGTTACTTGGACAGCAATGATTGATAGGTACTTTGAGGATGGAAGGAGAGAAGAAGGGTTTGATTTGTTCGCAGAGTTGCTGAAGTCAGGGATTAGGCCTAATGATTTTACATTTGCTGGGGTTTTGAATGCGTGTGCTGATGTTAGTGTAGAGGAGATTGGTAAGCAGGTTCATGGGCACATGACTAGAATTGGTTTTGACCCATTCTCTTTTGCAGCAAGTGCACTTGTTCACATGTATTCCAAGTGTGGAAATATGGTAAATGCAGAAAAGGTTTTCAGAGGGATGACCCGACCAGACTTGGTTTCATGGACTTCCTTGATTGCTGGGTATGCTCAGAATGGTCATCTTGATCAGGCCCTTCAGTACTTTGACTTGCTTCTCAAGTCAGGGACACAGCCTGATCACATAACTTTTGTCGGTGTCCTTTCTGCATGTGCTCATGCTGGATTAGTTGATAAAGGACTTCAATATTTTCACTCAATCAATGAGAAATATGGGTTAACTCATACTGCTGATCATTATGCTTGTATCATTGATTTATTAGCTCGATCTGGTCGGTTTGAAGAGGCTGAAAATATTATTAATAAAATGCCCATGAAGCCTGATAAGTTTCTCTGGGCTTCCTTGCTAGGTGGCTGTCGAATTCACAGAAATCTGAAACTGGCGAAAAGGGCAGCAAAAGCATTGTTTGAAATAGAGCCTGAGAATCCTGCTACTTATGTGACAATGGCTAATATCTATGCCACTGCTGGTTTGTGGAGTGAAGTAGAGAAGATCAGAAAAATTATGGACGAGAGAGGAGTGGTAAAGAAACCAGGTTTAAGTTGGATCGAGATTAAGAGAGAGGTACATGTGTTCTTAGTGGGAGATGCTTCCCACCCGAGATCCAAGGAAATACACGAGTTTCTAAGGAAGCTTTCTAAAGAGATGAAGGAAGAAGGGTTTGTTCCTGACATTGGTTTTGTGCTGCATGATGT
This sequence comes from Garcia nutans, assembly GCA_947685225.1. Classification (NCBI taxonomy): domain Eukaryota; kingdom Viridiplantae; phylum Streptophyta; class Magnoliopsida; order Malpighiales; family Euphorbiaceae; genus Garcia; species Garcia nutans. The sequence goes on along the minus strand of CANTUV010000059.1, from coordinate 2,904,656 downwards.
GGAGGAGGAACAAAAGGAGCAAAATCTCTCTTACCACAGTGAGAAGCTTGCTGTAGCTTTTGGAATTATCGCTACTCCACAAGGAACACCAATAAAGATATTTAAGAATTTAAGAACTTGTGTTGACTGCCACACTGCAATTAAGTTTATTTCAAAGATTGCTAATAGAAAAATAATTGTGAGAGATTCAAATCGGTTTCATTGTTTTGAGGATGGAAACTGTTCCTGTGGGGACTTTTGGTGATTCAAACCTACAGAAATTCATCGAGTGTTTATCAAGGAGTGATATAAGATCATGAGAAGCGCATCTTTTGGCTTTCAGCCATTTTATGCAACTCCTTCTTTAACCCTGCTCTGCACTAAAAGGGGTGCATCCAGGTTGAGATGAAAGAGAATACATTGTTTTATGAGTTTGTAACTGATCCAGAAGACTAGCTGTGCAAAAATGGTGGTTTCAAAAGTCCAAGCCATGGAAGGTGGGAATTCTTCTTTTCCACAGATATTGGACGTTTTAATTCTAGTAAAACAGAAGCTTGGAAGAAGATTTCTTTCCTTTTTTCAGAAAATGCAACATTTTGGGTTGAGGCTTATGATGATCACAAGCTTTGCATTGAATTCTGAAAGGGCTTGTAAGTTTGAATCATTGTATCAACTAACGGTGAATTGTGATTTTGATGAAGAGTGATAGGTCTAGAATGTTATCTTGATTTTGTTCTTTTACAAGTAATAAGAAGAAATTTAATGTCAATTTGTGCAAGATACAGAAAGACCAGAAACTGGCAAATTCAGGGCATCCAATTTAGATTCCCAGATTTGGAAAATACAACTAAAAAGAAAAAACAGGGATCTCCCTCGGAATCACTAGCCTTGCAAAACAAAAACTACTCCTTAGCATGATGACGATGAAAGCGTATGTCTATACATTTTCCTTTGCCTATTTCCCAATGGAATTCAAATTTTGCTTTGGGTGGCTTCTCTCGACTCTCTGCTGTTTCTGGATTTGATGAACTCTCTTGTTTTGCATCAACAGGATTTGATTCAACTCTATTGGTTACAACATTTTCCTGAAACAGGGCAATTACTCGATCCATTTTCTCATTCATTTCAGCAATTTGCGTGTCATTGATTGCAAGGTAAAGCAACTGTTCAGCTTGAACATCAAACTTCATAAACCTTTCAAGAGAGGCATCCATTTCTTGAATCCGCTTCTTGACTTCCCTCTTCTCAAGCAGCTTCCATTTCTTGATACCTGAATAAATCTTAACAAGCACTTGGGTCTTCTCCAACAGCTGTAGAAACCTGCTGCAAGTTTCAGTCTGAACATTTTCTAATTTGACAACTCGACGAATGATGGGCTCCACATTTTCAATGGTGGTTTGGAGGTGTTGAAGGGTTCTCTTGAAGAAAACTGCTCGCTCTTTCGCAAGAATGAGTTCTTGAACCAAAGCTCCAAGGATAGCTCCTAATAGAGCTTCTTCAACAACTCCCATTAATAATACTTGGTTACTAGCTAGGAAACAAAATTTCCCTTTAGGCGAAGAATAGCTTTATAATGAATCGCGTAAAGACCCAGAATCGATTTTCCCTTTTTCTGTTCGTATTAGAAATAAAAAAAAAAAAAAAAGAACTATTAGTCTACCTGTTTGATATGGACAAGTAAAATGAGAAGCTTCTACTTATACTAAAGAAACAAAGAGAATGGGTCCAATTTCTAATGCAAGTTGCAGTACTATATGAAACAGAGTCAATGGCAAGCCGCCAAGCCGCGTTAGCCCATTCCAAATACCCGACAACGCTGAATGACCAAACACTATACAGTTTAAAATTATTTTGAATTAGCTATATGATTGATGCTCTTAAAAGTCTAAATTAGAAAATATCAGGTTGACAAATGCTCTTAAAAGTCTTAAATAAAAAAAAAACCATTCTTTTATATATAAACTTGCGAGTTTATTGCAGGATTATCACCATTAATTCCCTCCATGAAAGAAACTATAAATTAAGCTAAATTATGTAGAAGATGCATCGACTGCTCTCCATGATTAAAAAGAAAAAGAGAACCGCCATTAAATTGAGCTACTTGTTGTTTCAAGCAGCTGGAGTGACCTACAACGTGCATCATCATACCATTTTCTAAATTAAGACAAATGCTCAATTTGAATCTGACCTGTAATTCACTGGCACGGTTATATGGGACTCACTAAATCATAAATATTAGGTTCCAATGCTGACTTCAAATAAAAAATAAACATCCAAATTGAGCTTTTATTCTATTTTTATATGAGAAAGAAAAATTATTATCACACATCTAATTTTAATATAATTAATATTTTTGTCCCAATTATTTTAATTATATTTGACTTGAGGAATTTAGTTCCTAGAATTTCTCCAGAAAGCTACTACTGTTTCCTTCCAGAAATTTTATTGAAGAGAACTTTTAGATTCATGCGTTTATGGCTAAAATCTCTCTTTTAGCAATGGCCACCACGAAAGTTCTAAGAACTTAATTACTGCAACAACTTACAAATGATAAATTCACAAAGAACGATTCCAACTTCCTGGAATGTCCCTAATCTTACTTCTCATTTCTTGGAAACTTTTATATTTTGCAATGGGCTCCAAAAAAAAAAAATAAAAGAAATTTTATTCAGTTTGAACAATAATAAGAGGAAGAAAATGGCATAAAAGAATGGAAATAACTTCCTTTAGAAGGTGTTTCTCAAAATTTAAAAGTTGGTCAAAACTGATTATAAGCAGTTTTTAGATTATAAGTTGTTTATTTAAGTGTTTCTGAAAACTTAAATAGTAGATTATAATCTGATTTTAATCAGTTTTTTAAAAGTTGGGTTTTGCTACTTTTTTTAAGCACTTATTTTTTAAGCAATTTTGACCAAGTAAAAGACCATACTATCCCTATCTAATCTTCAATATTCTAAATTTGTCCACCCTATACACTTTAGTTTCCATCAAAATTTTTTTATTTTTAGGATTCTAATTAATATTTTTAGGATTCTAATTAATTTGGTAATATTTACATAGTAATTTTTTATTTGTATAATTTATTGATAACACCAATATTATTATTATTATTATTATTAAATAAATTTTATTATTATTATTATTATTATAATTGTAAAATAAATTTTGAATTGACATTTAAAAAATTATTTTTATACAATAAATAAACTCAGGGATAGTTTGGTTATTTTGACAGTTTCAGCAATTAAAAACTGATTATAAGCTAATTTTATAGAAACACTTAACTGATTATAAACTGATTATCAGCTGATTATTAACTAGTTTACAGAAACGCTTAACTGTTTATTTTTAATATGATTATAATCTAAAAATCACTTATTCACAATAAGCTGAAAAGCTCCAGTTTTGAGAAACACCCTCTTAATTTCGCTATAATCCTTAAAAACCTTTTGCCACCAATTTAAAGAGAAAATGAGAAGGAATAAAAGAATTAAAAAAAAAACCTATAATCTAGAAGGTTATTAATTTATCTTTTTATCAATTTAGAATAACGAGGATATAATAGTAAAAATAAAAACTTAATACATAAATAAATATTTGCATTTATTCAAAAAGTCTTATTAGCCCCATCTATTTCGCGGGTGTCCTATTACACCTATCAAAGCTAAATATGAAACTATCATACCCTTTTGAGCTTGTGCAGAAAACGTGAGATAAAAAAAAAAAAAGAAGAGTGTAAAATTTTTTTTACCCAGCCTCTCTCTTCTGCTAAAAAAAGCCCTCTTTTCCCTACTACTCGATTCCAAATCTTCTTCATCCTTAAGGAAAAGGAAAAAATCATATTTATCAGTCAACAATAATATTTTCTACGAGTTCAACAACAAAATTAAAATCCTCTCTCTTATCTTTTCAAAAATACGAACAGATTTATCTCAGCTTCTCTCTCTCTCTCTCTCTCTCTCTCTCTCTCTCTATATATATATATATATATATATCGTTGGATTGTTGTTTTAAAGTTTATAATTAGATTAAAAGTGAAGGAAAAGTTGTAAATTTTGATAGGTTTTCTTGTTCATTCACAAAAGGAAGGTGATTTTGATTAGTTAGACAATGAATCGTCTCTTTCTCGCCTTATTGCAATTGGTATTTTCTTCTTCTTTTCTTTTTATAAGAAAATTGATATAGATATTCTAAATACGAGACCTTTTTGTTCTTCTTTTTTCATTTTTGTTCTTTTTTTTTTTTGTGAATTTGAGCTTTCCAGCTCATTTTTCTTTTTCTTTTTTTTTTTTATAATAATCAACTCTATCAGATTTTAGAAGACACGCAACTCAACTAAATTAAATTTTGATGAAAAATTAAGATTTTACTTAGATTGAGTTAAAAATTTTCAAAGAAAATCAGGTTAAGCAATTTTATCTTTTGATTGTATTGTTGCAGTAAATGAGGTTTAGGTTATGCAATGTAACCAATATCAATTTTCATCATTTTTAATTTTTTGAATGAACAAAAGCTAGAGTTTTGATTAAATTATTTCGCATATACATGAATTAATTATTTTGATGCATATGTTGAGTACTTGTTTTTTTTTTGGAGTTATTTTGGGTATGTGAGGCTGAGATAAACTGCAGGGAAGATTGACGAAGAATTCTAAAAATTAGATGAATTATGAAAATTAAATAAATATCGGGCAGGTATAATATAAAAAATATATGAGAAGAGAAATTGCTCAATAAAAAATATATTAATACCACTTTAAACTATTATAAGTGTGCCATAAGACGCCTATAAAATAAATAGGTTAATAGGTTCTTTTGAATAAGCATACGTGTTAATTTATGTACTAAGCCAAAAATAAACTTTATAAATTTTATTTTTTTCATATTTTAATTAAATAACGAACAAATAAAATGGAATATAAATTTTCTTCTTTTCTCTCTTTTATTTTCTTTGTTTCAATTTCATGACTAAAAATCCAAACAAAAGCTTATATTTTAATTTTCCACATATAATTTTTAGGAAAAAATATACCATTAGCATATGAACTTCCTCATTTTTGATACTTTGGCATTTGAACTTTTTTTTTAGTCAGTTTTGTTTCTAAACTTTTGTTATTATAAATGATTTGGTTGCTCCAATTGTAATGCTCATAATCGATATGTTGACTTATTATAATAGGGTCCAATTTTTAACTAAAAAATTGCAACGTCATATTATAAATATAAAAAGACCAAAATAACCATAAACTAAGCTAGAAGAAAGAATAAAAAACTCTCATGACTCATTTAGACAATTTATTCTTCTTCAAATTGCAAGATCATAATCTACAAAATAAAAATTCTCAATTAAAATCTCTAAAATGAAAGATACTTTGGTCAGCTACCCATTTTAATTTGACATAGCAAAATTTAAAGCTGAAATTAAATCCACGTATCAGTTAATAAGCTAATTAAGACTAGATTAGTTGGAGCAACCAAATTGATGCTATTAACTAAAGTTTAAATATCGAAGTGGGAAAAAAAGTTTAGATACTGAAATAATAAAAATGAAAAAATTCAGAACAGTAATATTTTTTTTTTCTAATTTCTATACATTTCTTCGTACATATATACTTATTAACTCTTATAAATTTTTTTTCAAAATTTCATAAATATATATCGTACATATTTCTTTATAACATTAACTACTGAATTTTCTTTAATTTTTTTTATTAATATTTGATACTTACGTTAATATTTAAAATTTATTCACATTATTTTTTTAATTACTTTTGGCCCCCATTTTTTTTTAAATTTAGTTCCACTCCCGCGTCTATACTCAAATGAATGCAATATACTTGTACAAGTGATCATGCTTACATTCCATGTACTAAACAATATTTCTCCATTCATACACAAAAAATATTTATATCAAATATAAAGAATATATCAACAAGTAATAATAATTAATAATAATGATAAGATGACTATATAATCAAATATCCTTTTTACTTAAACAATTCTCATTAAATTAATACTTTTCTTCAATTTTTATAAATAAATAATAAAGCAAAAGCTTCTCGAGTCAGCTTCTTGACTTTCCTCTTCTCCAGCAGCTTCCATTTCTTGATATCTGAATACATCTTAACAAGCACTTTGGTCTTCTCCAACTGCTGAAGAAACCTGCTACAAGTTTCAGTTTGAACATTTTCTAATCTGAGAACTTGATGAATGATTGGCTCCGCATTTTCAATGGTGGTTGGAGGTGTTGAAGGGTTCTCCTGAAGAAAACTGCTCTCTCTTTGCAAGAATAATTGCTTGAACCAAAGCCCCAAGAACAGCTCCTAATAGAGCTTCTTCAACAACTCCCATTAATAATACCTTAGTTATTAGCTAGGAAACAAAAGCTACCTTATAGCAAATTGCGCAAAGACCCAGTCTGTATTAGAAAAAAAAGAAAAACTTTTAATTCTACGTGGGTAAGTAAAATGGTAAGCATTTACTTATATTAAATGAACAAGAGAATTGGTCCAATCCCTAATGCAAGTTGCAGTACTATATGAAACAGACAGCCAATGGCAAGCCTTGTTAACCCATTCCAATACCCAAAATGCAGAATGACCAACGAATCTAATACTTTTAAAACACACACACACACACACACAAATACAAAAAATAATAACAGAATACATCTTACAATAAAACTATACTAATTTTAATAAAAATTAAATTAATTATATATATATATATTAGGTTTAATATATGAAAATTTTAAATTGATAAAGTATATTTTTATTATTTTAAATTTTTATTTAAAATTTTTCTAATTTTTTTTAAATTTTTTATAAATTTATATATAAATAATAAATTTATAATATTATTATATTATTAAATCCGAATTAATTCAATTGAATCATTAATCTGATTTAGTATGGGGTATAATTTTAAAAACATTACGGTAAACTGAATTAATAGTTGACTGACTAAATCATAAATATTGGAATATAATGTTGACTTAGAATAAATATAAAGATTCAAGTTAATCTTTTATCTTATTTATTTATAAAAAAAATTACTATTACATACCTAATTTTAACATAATTAACATTTTAGTTTCAATTATTTTAATTATACTTGACTTGAGGAACCTGTTTCCTAGAATTTCTCCTGAAAGCTACTATTGCTTCCTTTCAGAAATCTATTGAAGAGAAATTTTATCTAAAATCTCTCTTTTAGCAATATTGACCGCCGTGAAAGTTCTTGCTAGCTGCAGCTAAAAACTTAATTACTCCAAAAACAAAAAAAGAGCTTAATTACTCCAACAACTTCCAAATGACAAATTCATAAAATGATGATTGCACCTTCCTGGAATTTCCTTAATCTTACTTCTCATTTCTTGGAAATTTTTTATATTTTGCTTTGGGTCCAAAAAACTTTTTTTTTAACACATAATTTTTATACATTCCTTCAGAGATATTTGTATAAATGATTATGCTTATATTCCATGTTCTAAATAACATTTCTCCATTCATGCAAAAAATTAAGAATATTTTGCATGAAAATAAAAGGAATAATAAGAAGATTAGACTGCATAATCAAATATCCCTGTTTTTTTAATTAAATAATTCTCATTAAATTAATAATTTTCTTCAATTTTTATAAGTGAAAAAATTAAACAAAATGATTTGAAAATTAATAATCTCATTATCAACAAGTTTTAATAACTCTGCCTAAAAATATAAATAATTAAATTTAGAAATATATATATAAAGTAATAATTATTTCACTAGTAATAATTATTTATGAATTCCAATTGTGATTTGAATTATTTATCATTTATTAATGAAAAAACATTAATGCAGTTTTATCATATATATAAATTATAATCTATAATATGAATTTAACATGATATATCAATATATGAATGTTATATGATAGTATTTGACTACACCTTAGATTCATATTATAAACGTTCTTATATATTTTTAATTTTCTATTAAATCATTGAAGCCAACACTATACTATAAAAAAATCATTATTTTGTATTTTATTTATTTCGTTTTCCAATTGAGTTTTAATTATCTAAAAAAAATTAAAAATTATAAGCTAATAGTCATACTCAAAAAGTTGTGAACCAAAAAAAAAAGATTAATCCGTTTGTGGCGTGGGATTTGAACCCGACGTCAATAAAACACGCAACCTTCTGTTCTGGAGTCACACGCGCTACCATTGCGCCATGGATCCAAAGCACCTTATTTTTTTTTTATTAAACAATTAATATATAAATTACAACTGACCATTTGCCTATTTTCGAAAAAAAAAAAAAAACTGACCATTTGCCTACTAGACTAAATCAATCAATTACTAAACTAAGATCAATCAATTATTTTTTCAGGGAAAAAAAGTTAAAAGTTAAACATCCCTAAGATTGGTCATAATTAATACGAATACACTTTATTGATTATTATTTTCAAAATTAACACTTCAAAAATTGTAAATTTTGAAGAAATTAAAATAATTTATAATATATAATTTTATGATTAATACTAATAATGATAAAAGACAAAATTTAATACGATAAAATTTTAAATTATTATAAAATTTCCTTCTTCAGTTAGTAGATAATGAGGAAAAATAAATAAATAAATAAAAATGAAATAAGCAATGACTCATTTGTATAAATATAATTCAGTTTTAGTGAGACGTTTCAAAGTTTCAAAAAAAAAAGGTTATAATCAACTCACAGTTATAGTTTGTATATTTATTTCCATTTTTCACAATAATCAATTCAAATATAGACATCACATATTATTTTCAGGAAACCGTGACACATGAATGATGTTAGAAAATTAAAAAAAAATTATATTCTATATAATTTGTGGTAAACTTAAACTCTATATAGAAGGATTTGCAAATTAAAGTATTAATACTACAATCTATCCATAAATTATTAAAATTTTCATAAAAACTAGATTAAATAATAAAATATCTCGTGTTGTCTTGCGATACCTTCTACAGTTTAGGCTGCGTCATTGCGTCATTACCTTGACTAGCCCATGCATTTTCTATATATGTTAGCAGAGGCAAATTCCATATTTTCATCCAATAATAAAGCAAAGCCATGTATATTTATATTTTATATTTTATATAAAATATAATATTTATTTTATTTATGACTATTAATCTTCTAATAAATACTTATACATTAATATAATTTCATAATATTAATTAAATAAATTATTGTGACTTTTAATTTTTTAAAAATTAATTACACATTAATATAATTAAATACTATTGATTAATTTATATATTTTTTAAAAATCAAAAAATTAAAAAAATTTATGACTCTCAATCTTATTAATAAATTAATTATCAATTAATTTATAATAATGATTAATTTATATTTTTTAAGATTTAAAAAATAAATAATAAAATATAGTTTTTATAAAATATAAACTAGTTACATATTAATATAATCTAAAAATATATTTTTATTTTTTTATAAATTTTAAAGGTTAAATATATAAATGAATTATAAATTAAATAATGTATTTATAATAATAATAATAATTTATTTATATATTTTAGAATAAAAAAATAAAAAATATAATTTTTGACATTCCTAATATATATATATAATATAATTGTATAATTAATATATATAATTATTTTTGACATTCATAATATATATAATTATATATAAAATATATAATTTTTGACATTCTTAATATTTATTTTTTTCTTTTCTAATTTTAATAATTTTTAAAACTTAAAATTTAATAATTAATAAATTATATTTGTGTTTTTTAATCTTTTATAAATTAATTACATATTAATACAATTTAATAATATATTTATATTTTTAGAAATTTAAAAAGTTAAAAAATATAAAATTCTTAACATTCATAATAAATTAATTATAAATTAAATAATTTATTTATAATAATATTAATTAATTTACATGTTTTAAAAATGTAAAAAATTATACAATAAAATATATGATCTTTGACATTTCTAATATATACATATATGCATGTATAAATGTATGTATGTATATATATATATGTATTATATATATATGTATATGTCAATGAAAATGAAAGCATTATGGATGCCATAAAATACACATATATATGCATAATATAAAAAATAATAATATTTATTGTATTTAGTAAACATACTATATAAATATAAAAAATTGTGTATTTAATAAACTATTAATAATATTTTTAACTTAAATTGTTAATTTATAAAGATAAAAAGTAATGTATTTAATAATTTATCAGTATAAATTTAATAGTTAAAAATATTGATATATAAATATCAAAAGCCATATATTTAATAAATTTAATAAATTATTAATAAATATTTTAATTAAAACTATTAAAATATGAAGATAAAAAATAATATATTTATTAAATTATTAATAAGTTAATAATTATAAATGAATTTTAACTGAAACTATTAATATATTTAAAAATAAAAAATTATATATTTGATAAATTAATAATATATAAAAATAAAATATCTTATATATAAGAATTTTATTAGTCAAAATTAAAAAATGGATAAAAAGTATATTATTATATAATGTATGTGTATAATATAGAAATATTATGTATTATAGTTATTTATCTATTTATATATTATTTATATATTATAATTTATTATACAAAATTATTAATATATAAAATAAAAAAATAAAATTACATTTTAATTATATTTTTTAAAATTATATTATTAATTATTAATTATATTAAATTTAAAATTTAATAATTAAAATTATTAATATATAAAAATAAAATATCATATATTTAATAAATTATTTAATGATAGCAGCTGCACTCTTACCCGTTGATAGAGAGGAACTTTAATACCAATTAATATCAAGTTTCGGTCATTTATGTTTGTGATAAGTTTATAAAAAGAAAGAAAGAAAGAAATTAAAAAGGGGATGTGCCATTAATTATTAGACTACTCAATGTAGTGAGGCACCTCTCATCCTCTGTGTATAAATTAAATTCTATCGTAAGTCACAACCCAACATCATAATAAGCATGAACATCATTCTTTTTTTTTTTTTTCTTTTTTTTGGGGTCAATACATGTTCGTTCATAATGAACATGAACATCATTTTCATTTGGTGGTTTTAACTTTCAACTAATAATTTAATTGGTTTAATTTAGATCGTTAATATCAGATTCAAAGGTACTAGTCTATTATAGTGTGAAATTTTATATTATAAGATTTTACAACTTCAATTAAAATTAAATTATAAATATTTAATATATTACTCCCATGCAATACGTCGATTCAATTTTATTTTATATAAAAATTAACTTGTAAGAGTTAACTTGATTTAATAAGAGAATTGTTCACTTTTTTTTTTTTTGGACTAAAATCAGATTTTCGAAATCAATATTTAATAGATAATTTTTATACGTATAAATCAAAAGCGAAAAATGTGTTCTTAAGCTCATCTTAAAAAAGATTTAATCGAAGTTGATCTATAAATTTGTCTCAAATGAAAAATGATAAATAATTTTTTACTGGTTAGATAAAAAAAAATTAATATGTAAAAAAATTGTAAAGTATAAAGAGGAGAGTAAAGATGATTGAAAATTTTACTAGTAAAAAAAATGTTTCTTTTTGGCATATTAACAGGGACTTAGGTCGGAATATTTAAAATTTATTTTGTTTTTGCAGTTAAAAAAATATTTAAAATATAATTAAATGAAAATTGTGCTAAAGCAGTAGGGCAGTGGGTAGGCAAAATAAGTGTTAAATTATAATTCCACCGCAAATTTGGAGATAAAATGGGGTGCGCAACCGTAATTTTTATCGAGGGTGTTTCTCAAAATTTAAAATTTGGTCAAAACTGATTATAATTAATTCTTAGATTATAAATTGTTTATTTAAAAGTTTCTGAAAACTTAAATAATAGATTATAATCTGATTTTAATCAGTTTTTTAAAAGTTGGATTTTGCTATTTTTTTAAGCACTTATTTTTTAAGCAGTTTTGACCAAGTAAAAGACCATACTATCCCTACCTAATCTTCAATATTCCAAATAAATTTTATTAAATAAATTATTATTATTATTAAATAAATTTTTTTATTATTATTATTATCAAATAAATTTTATTATTATTAAATAAATATTATTATTATTATTATTGCAAAATTATTATTATTACAAAATTATTATTATTATTGCAAAATAAATTTTGAAAAATAAATTATTATTATTATCAAATAAATTTTATTAAATAAATTATTATTATTATTAAATAAATTTTTTTATTATTATTATTGCAAAATAAATTTTGAATTGACATTTAAAAAATTATTTTTATACAATAAATAAACTCATGGACAGTTTGATCATTTTGACAGTTTCTGCAATTAAAAATTGATTATAAGCTGATTTTACAGAAACACTTAACTGATTATAAACTGATTATCAGTTAATTATTAACTAGTTTATAGAAACGCTTAACTGCTTATTTTTAATCTAATTATAATCTAAAAATTACTTATTCACAATAAGCTGAAAAGCTCCAGTTTTGAAAAACACCATCTAAATAACGTGTGCCGCCCACTTCTATTTCCTTAGTCAAAAGTCAAAAGATTTCTTCCTTTGTTTTTCCACCCTTGTTTTGGTTACTTCAATTTTATTAAAAACTTAAAAAATGAATCCAATTTATGATTTTATTTTAAAAAATTATATCACTTGAATTAAATATATATATATATATTTAAATCAAATTAAATCAAATTAAATTAAATTAATGATGGTATAGATCGAGTTTGAGAAATGAAAACCAAGATTTATCATATTATGAACTTATTATCTCATATTCTCAACATCTTATTAAAGAAATTAGATGCTATAAGATGTATTTTGTAAGTCCATCAACGATTATAATAATGAACACTGTAGTTAAGACCGTTGTGCTTATATCTGGTTGAAGGAAATGAAGTAATGTCACCCCTATGTTTATTCATGATATATATATATCAAGTTTTTCATAATATCTATTAATAATTTGAATTTAAACAAATAATTTTCTTAAATTTACTAAATATAATTATTGGTAGGAGTTTAATTTCACTTAGTTATTTTATATTCTGTTAATTTAGAAATAAAAAATAAAAAATTGATTGTTACATTTTTTTTTCATTCATTATTAATGTGAAAAATTTGTACTTGTAGGTTAAAAATAGAAAAAAATAAATATTGACTAAAAAAATTTACTCTCACGTCTCGAAATGGTAAAAATATTTTTCATCTCACATATATTAAAACAAATTAAAATATTTAATTAATAAATAGATTTTTTTTATAATCTATATATTTTATCCTCAATTTATATTAAATAGTCATCGCAAAAATAAAAATAAAAATAAAAATAGTTATTAATTAAGTTAAAATAATTATAATTTTAAAAAAAATAAATAATTAAATATAATATTATTAAATATAAAATATTTTAATAAAAATTTAATAATTAATTTATAATATAATTATAATTTAAATAAAATAATAAACTATATTTTTAGGAAAAAAAAAGCTCTTTATTATAGGATGGAGGGAGCGCTTCCCATTTCATAGAAGATTCTTGAATCTTAGAAAATAAGTTGACTTATAGCTAATGATTTTTATAGTGATCTAATTGGATGGACTAAGAGCTGGTAGAAGAAGCCACATGGGATTTTTGCTCTCTGTTCTTCACATAAAGAGGTTCAATGCAACATATGACCCTTATTAAAATATTTATAAATAAACAAAATTTTATTTATAATTTAATAAAAAAAAATTAAACTCACATCAATAAAATAAAAATTTTATTTATATATGTATACGCATAAATTTAATAATTACTTTTTAAAATAATTGTGATATAAGTTTTGAGATATTGAGTTGAAATAATAGAAATTTATTATTTTTAATAAGAGATTTTGAATTTGAGTTATGACTATGAATATCTTTAAAATTTAAGAGTGTTTAATCTATATTAATTTATAATTTTTAAATTATATGATACTGAATTAAAAAAAATAATTGTAATATTTTTAAATAACAAACGCTTGAATAAAAAAAAAGACAGGAATTCAGTGGTAGGCACTGGGCAGGTGGCTATGAGTTAGTTCTTTCTTAGCTGGACCAAGGCATATGCCCATACAGAATTAGTTAAAGCCATTCAACTAATAATTTAAATATAGTTTCAAAATTGTTCAAAAAAATATATAGTTTCAAAAAAATGATAATTTAAATATTCATTTCAAATATAAGATAAATTATGTAAAATTTAAAATTTCACATGAATTCAGGTGATAAATATATTTATAAATAATTAGTTATATCCTTTTTTTAATATAAAAAATAAAGCATATGCATTGACATCCATTAAATCTATGAAAAAAAAAAAGAATAGGGAGGGAATAATTTAGTTTGATTTGTTGATTCATTTTTTTAAACAGTGAAAATTTTATTAATTTAATAAAAATCATATGACCAACTTATAAAAATAATTATTAAAGCAATAATCAAGCGCAATTATAGGCTTTTTTGGTAAAGGAGATGAAAAAAAAAAGAAAAAAAGGAGAAATGAAAATAACAGCGGCGAGAAATAACTTTTGTTTAAAGCAGAACGATTATTACGGACACGGAAACGCGTCAATTGCGCCGAATAAAACCGCAATTTGCAACCTTGCACATTAAAAAAAAAACACCTTATATCTTATTTTATAAATTATTATTATTTATTGTATTGATAGAAATATTTTTTTATTTTATAAAAAATTAAAAATTAAAAATTAATTATTTTTATTTTTATATTATATATTTATTTTATTATGAGATATATTTAATAAATATATTTTTAATAAGCAATATTGAATACTTGTATAATAAAAATTTAATATATTAATTAATTTATTAAAAATAAATGAATTATAATTTAAGATTAATTTAAAAAATATATAATTGTTAATTTGAGACAAAACAAATATTATTTTTAAGAGAATTAATATGTAAATCGAATTAATTTTTTTAAATGACATTTAATTAAATTATTTTTTGAGTGTTGATTCTAAGAATCATTTACATATATTAATAACATAGATGCTCCACTTAATAGAATAAATTATCTTAAACAATTTTATTTTCAATAAGAAAAAAATATAATAAAAATACAATCTTGCTGCAAGTACTGGGCTACATTTCACGGTCACCCAGTGAAGCTCTTTTTCGCGCCTTCTCCTTTATTTAAGACTCACAAATCCCTTTCTTTGGATTGTGACCCAGAAGAGTTTGAAACAGACCCTTAAGCTTGGTAACGTTACTTCTTTGTTATTTCCTCTGATTCTATTAAGAGTTCTTTAAGCTGATTTCTCTGTTTTCATTACTATATAACTGACTTTTTTGGGTTCTGGGTTTATTGGAATTTTTGCAGATCCAATGGGAAAATCAGTTTTTCTGCATTTACTCTGTGGAGTTTTGGTTGTTTTGGGTGTTTCTTTAGTCAATGCGGATGACCCATATAAGTATTACACTTGGACTGTGACTTATGGGACTATTTCTCCTCTGAGTAAACCTCAACAGGTTGGTTTTTCTTGTTTTTTAGTTGTTTTCGGTTTTTTGATTGATGAAATATTTGACTGATTGTTCTGGGTATCTAAAGTTTTGATCTTATTTGAACTTTCATAGGTTATTCTTATTAATGGCCAATTTCCTGGTCCTAGACTTGATGTGGTCACTAATGATAATATCATTCTCAACCTCATTAACAAGCTGGATCAGCCTTTCCTCTTGACATGGTGAGTTTTCTACTGCTTTCTGTTACTACATTTTCCTCTGTTTGTTGTCTTGGCTTTAGTACTTTCTTTTTAAAATCCTGTTGTTGTTTTCAAATGTTCTGGACTTGGAAATGTAATGGGAGTCTACATTGTTGCTTTTGAGTAAAAAAGATTCATGTTTGGAAACTGGAAGAAGGGAAAATGTTCTTTAATTTTAGGTACTCTGGAAATAGCAAAATAGTAATTTCAATCTCCCTTCAAGATCTACAATGTGGGTCTTTTTTAGCAAAATGGTGGCTTAACATTCATTGTTTGGAATTCTGTTGGATCTGAAGCAAAAATATGCACACAGTTATTTTTTCTTTTCTTTTTCTTCCATTTAAAAAAAAATCGATGAACTGCCAATTAAGCCAAATTGCTGATATAGGTCTCTATTTGGATAATTTGCTATGTTTTTTTCACATTTGCCTTTTTGCTTTTCGTTCACCAAAAGGACAAGATAATAAATAAAAGTTTAATTCGCTTAAGCATTAATATTTCTTTTTCCATAACTATGTAATTGTGTATACTTAAATGGGTACATACCATAACAAGAATCTATTGTATCATAACCAGGAATGGCATTAAACAAAGGAAGAACTCATGGCAAGATGGAGTTCTAGGAACTAACTGCCCCATCCCTCCAAACTCAAACTACACTTACAAGTTTCAAACCAAAGATCAGATTGGGACCTTCACATACTTCCCATCAACTCTATTTCATAGAGCTGCTGGAGGGTATGGAGGCCTCAATATCTATGAAAGACCTAGAATTCCAATCCCTTTCGCAAATCCTGATGGAGATTTCACTCTGCTTGTTGGTGATTGGTACAAGACTGACCACAAGGTGAGAAAGATAATGTTTTCTCTTCAATTTTGAGGGTTCTGTATTCATGAAAAGTGAAAGATGCTGTCAGCCTGCCAAAGCAGTTGATGGCTTCTCAGATTGTGCTTGTGCATTTTATTCCCTTTCTTGTTCAAAATTCAACTGAGCAGATGATGTTTTTTGCCCTGGTAGAATTACCTTATTTGAAAACTAAGATATTACCTGAATGACTCAAAATCTAAAAGCATACATGTATAAAATTTAGGTGAATTGTGATTTTTGAAGCTACTGTGTTTTCCTATAAATGTTTCATTACAAAATGCTGTTGTTCCTTCAATATTGGATCAGTGATTTATTCACTAAAATGCGACATGTTTCTTTGACCAAGCTTCCTCAAATATTATACTTCTTGCAGAGCGCTGATTTTTCCTGAACCACTTACAACATCCATATTAATTTGTCCTTGTTTTCACACTTTCCAGACATTACAAGCATCTTTAGACTCAGGAAAATCTCTTCCCTTTCCAGATGGAGTCCTTATTAATGGCCAGACTCATACTACATTCAATGGTGATCAAGGTGATTCCCTTATCGTTATTCTTGACTACCATAGGTTATGGAATGTTTAAGCATTTTGTCTTGTAATATCTTACAAGTTCTTTTACTGACAATTTTTTTTGGCTTTTGGCTTTTTGCTTCAGGTAAAACCTATATGTTCAGAGTCTCAAATGTAGGTTTGTCAACCTCTTTAAACTTCAGGATTCAGGGTCATACAATGAAGCTTGTTGAGGTTGAAGGATCTCATACTGTTCAGAATATCTACGACTCTCTTGATGTGCACGTTGGACAATCAGTAGCTGTCTTAGTATCCTTAGATCAAACTCCAAAGGACTACTACATTGTCGCATCCACACGTTTTACTAAGCAAGTTCTCACAGCAACTGCAGTGTTACACTACTCAAACTCTCATACTCCAGCATCTGGACAGCTGCCTGCTGCTCCTACAGGCCTATTTCACTGGTCTATGAGGCAAGCCAGAACTTACAGGTGGAATTTGACAGCAAGTGCAGCCAGGCCCAATCCTCAAGGCTCATATCACTATGGAAAGATAACTCCAACAAAAACAATTGTGTTGGCCAATTCTGCACCTTTAATAAATGGAAAGAGGCGCTATGCAGTTAACAGGGTCTCCTATGTTAATCCTGATACCCCATTGAAGCTTGCTGATTACTTCAATATCCCTGGAATCTTCAGTGTGGATTCCATCCAAACCCTTCCTTCTGGTGGTTCTGCATATGTAGCTGCCTCTGTCATCCCAAATTCTCTCCATGATTTTGTTGAAATCATTTTCCAAAACAATGAATATGCCATGCAATCTTGGCATCTTGATGGTTACGACTTTTGGGTGGTTGGGTAAGTCTAAATATTTTGCTTCATTTACTCAATTTGTGCTAGTTACATAGGCTCTAACCATTCCTGTTACAATATGTACAGTTATGGTAAAGGCCAGTGGACACAAGACAAGAGACACACCTACAATCTAGTTGATGCTCTCACCAGACATACTGCTCAGGTAAAGTAGTCCAACATTCTACTGATATGAACATATGGTCATTTAGTAAAGACACTAGCCAAGACATTCTTCATTTAAGGCAGCTTATATGTGCATTGACATTGTATTCATAGTTCATTCTGCAACATCAGGCTGCCTAGTACTTCTGGTGTTGTATTTACAAAAATTAGATCAGAAGCAGCTTTCCAAGAATAGTGAATGCCATGTCTTGATAAACAATCATTTTCTTGCAGGTATATCCAAATTCTTGGACAGCTATATTGGTATCCTTGGACAACCAAGGCATGTGGAACATCAGGTCTGCAATATGGGAGAGGCAATATCTTGGTCAGCAGCTCTATCTCAGGGTCTGGACTCCAGTCCATAGTCTTGCTAATGAATATGATATTCCTAACAATGTTCTACTTTGTGGAAAAGCTGCTGGACGACACCCTTAATTAGTATCAAAACATTAATCATGTGGTGATCTGTTTTCTCATCACTCATGAGGGCTTGACAAGAAAGAGGAAACAAATTAGAGAATAGAAAAAAAAGAGAAATTTAATTGTTGGATTGACATGTTTATTGTACATGTACAAAAATTTTAAATTTTGGTTGCTACGCATCTATATATATGATCGTTATCACTTTCCCACTAGGTTTTGCATGGCCAAAAATTAAAATTATATTTCAAATATTAATAACATAATTAATATTTGAAACCGACTCATCAGAACACCATTTGAGTTTTTATTTAAAACCTGCTTGATTCGACAGTTACAGTTAAAAATTATTAGGTATTAACAAGTTATTATTTCAAGTGATTTGATATTTTTATCTCTTAAGTAACAAGTCATAATCGATTCTTATCAATGAATTTATAATTTATTACTTGCTGAAAATATTTTATTCTTTAATAAATTGATTTGTAAATTGATTTGGTGCTAATAGATTTAATTCTGGTCTAATAAAATTTTAAAATATCCGTGTTATACTAAAAAAAAAAAAAATTCACTTTAATCATTTCACGTGAATGTTAAAATGTAAATTTACCAAATATCAAATACTAATAATTAGAGACACAAATGTTAAAGATTGGCTCGCACCTACTCATCCAAATGGATTTTTAGCTATGAAGTACAGTCACGTCATGGGACACAATATAAATATATCGATATAATAATTTAAAAAAATTACAAGATATAATATGAGTGAGATATATATATATATACATATATGTGCATGTATTTTAAATTATAAAAATACAGTAACATATATTCAAAAATAATTATATATACGTATATAAGTTTTAAGTTATAAAAATATAATAAGGGATATATATATATATATATTCAAAATAAATATATATTAGTTTATTTGTATAGAAATATAATTATAATAAAAAATAATTTTTTAAAAAAAATAAATTTTATATTTAAAATTGATTATAATTATTTAATTAATAATTTAATAATATCATATAAATAAAATTTTATATCAAAATATATTCTGTATTTTTACTGTATTTTTTATCGTATTTAAAAAATAAAAAATAATAAGACAAGTATAAATGTTGTCAACAAAATGTCCAAGACGTGTCCATATCCCAATCTTGTCTGACACGGATACTTCGCTTTCATGATTCATACATTTTTAATTGCTGAAGGTTAATCACTTATGGACCCAATGGGTTGTTGGACTGCTGAGTTTGAAACAGAGGCCCAAAAGACACCCAAAATTACATCAAACTATTGACAGAGATAAATTAGGAAAAAATTAATATCCTTCACCCTATTTTTAAAAAAAATTTATTTTTTTATTAAAAATATTTTAGTTATTTTATTATAAACTCATAATAAACTCATTATAAACTATGTAAAATTTATAAATACATTATAAACTAATTATAAATTTATTGTAAACTATATGTAAACTAATAAAAATTTAATATTTTGATAAATATTTTATAAATTTTAGTATTTAAGTAAATATTTTATAAAAATACTAAATTTAAAATTATTTTTATATTTTTTATATTTTTATCAAAACCCATAAATTAGGAGTGTTCATTCAGTTCAATAATCGGATTATTGGCCTAAACCCAACTCTGTAGTGTTACAAAGAAATTTGGGCCCGATCTTGAATATTATATGAAACCCGAGTATATGTTCGGCTGGGTCTAAGTAAAATCTCCTCAAATTAACATGTTAACTTGATTGGTTCGACTAGTTTTAAATAGCACTATTCGTCCAAACTTATGACAAAACAGAAGGTTAAATAGTCAAACTCGAATTGCATTTGAATAAGACTAAAAACTAAAAATAAAAGTGACTCAACTCGGTTCGAATACACCCTTAATATTATGGATATATATATGCGTTCCAGTACGAGGATTAATTTATTTGATAAAATGCAACATAATTTTGCAAAATAAATGAGATTATGAATTTTAATATTTATAAAGATTGATGAGCACATGGGTGATCAGAAGTAAGAAATTAAATTAATATCACAAGTGTTGGAATTAAATTGCTGTAATATATATACACCGGCGAAGCTACATTGAAGGGAACCCTTCCCTTTTTGAAAATTTATATATATATATATATAATGTTTTTTAAGATTTTTTAAATTATTTATCAATTTTTTTAAAAAATTTAAATTGCTCCCCTCTTTTTTTTAATTTTTTTAATTTTTACAAAAAGTAAAAAAAATATATAATAAATTATTTATTCTATGGCAATAGTTCTCATTTAAAAAATTGACAAAATATTAATAATATATAAATGCAAAAAAAAAAAATAAAGAAAATGATAAATTTTTTAATTAAATTAATTTGAACACATTTATAAATTTTTCAACGAAATTAATTTGAACACATTTAATGAATTAAAGAACTCATTTATTTTAATTATTTTTTAAGAAATTATATTTATTATTTAATTTTTTTCTCTTTATTTAATTTTTATTATGAATATTTTTTTTATAATTAAACTCATATATTAATATTTTTTATTAATTAATTTTTTAATAATAAAAATATATTATTAATAAATTAATAAATTTATAAAATACTATTAAAATAAAATGAGAGATAAATAATTACGAGGAAGCTAAAATTTGCAAAAAATAATTCGCCTCCCTTTATTCCAAAACCTGACTTCGCCCCTGTATATATATATATATATATATATATATATATATAGCAGCAGTCCAGCGGGCCACCTGTTGTTACTCTTACGGGAGGGCAGAAATTCGATTCTCATAAATATATATCCGAGGGTCCAGCTTTAAATATATATATATATATATATATAGCAGCCAATGGTTTCATCATGTGCAAATTTATTAATAGTTTTGTGCATGAGATCTATCCTTGAAATATGCTTTCTCTTTTTATTTATTTATATATCTAAGTCCACACTTCATATCAGTTGACTTCTAATTGCTACTCTTTCATAGGATGAATAGGAATAGCCGAAATCATGAAGTTAGTTAAGACTTAAGAAGGAATTCTCGAAGCTTTATAAAAATGAAAATAATTAAATAAAAAGACAGTGCAAATCCAGCAGGCCATAGTCTTAGGGGTTTGAAATCTTTAATTTATTAATTACAATTGAATTCTTCACTCTCTATACGCGTTTTCTATTGAAAATAATAATAATTAATTGATTATAAGATAACAAGAAATGAACTAATTAAGAAGTTGGCATTATTAATATAATTAATGTTTGATCCGTACTCGGCTGCGCCGCTGTCGCTTCCTTTAGACCCTTCCCGTCCCCACCACCACCACCACCACCACCATCACCACCACCGCACCGACGAATCCAAATCTAGCAACTTCAATACACACGGATACTTTCTACTTTTTTTTGCTTAATTTGCTTTTCAAACTTAAGAAATTAATTAATATTGAAGCTTACATTACATTACATATTATAAATATAAAATATACTAATGTTTAAAGAAAATTCGAAAATTAATTATGGCCAACTAATTGTAAATATTAATTTAATAATTCTGAGCTAAAAATGAGTTGTAGTTGTGAAATAGAGAGCTTAAAGTGCGCCGCAAATGAATTTAGATTTCTTGATTTTCGTGTACATGCATATACATATATATATTGAAGAACTTCTTTTCATTTTTTGAACTGTATTACTCTACTTCTCATTTGATTGGAGTTTGGTCTTTTAAATCTCTAATTAGGTATATAATTTTCTTTTTTCTTCTCAATAAAATTTTTTTTCAATTTTGTCGATTAATTATACATTTCAAAGTGAAAAAAGAGGTCGTTTTTTATTTTATATTATAAGATACACAAATAGACTGACAAATGGTCAATTGTTGAATTAATTCATTTAAATGAATAAATAGTATTTTTATGTATTTTTTGTGAAATTATTCATTGGGTATTAGAGCGTATATTTAATTTTAAAATTTTTTTTTGGTGGAAGGTAACAGGAAATTGGAGAAATGTTTGGCATTAAAATGAAGGAGGGGAATATCTTGTATTTTTGTGTTGGATTATTGGCTTTGTTTAATGGGATTTTGGTGAAAGCAGAAGATGCATATAGATATTATACATGGACAGTTACTTATGGCAAAATTTCTCGTCTTGGTGTTTCTCAAAGGGTAAGCCTTTTTTATTTTAATTATATCCAAAAGAATATGTATTTCTCAGTATTTATTATTATTATTATTATTATTAATTTTACATTTTTTCCTATATAATTTGTTGCAGGGTATTCTTATTAATGGACAATTTCCTGGCCCAACTATTGACTGTATTACTAATGAGAATATTATTGTAAATGTCATAAACAAGTTGGATGAACCTTTCCTCATTACATGGTTAGTGCTCAAATTCAATGAATATTAATTTGCTATTTTAATTATAATTTGTTTTGGTACGTTGCAAGTTAACTAATAAAATGGAAAAAAGGGTATCAGGATTTTGAATTTTATTATTATGAAGTTAGTTAATTGTTCTAGCCTTTTATTTTCTTTTAGAGTATTTATATGTAGGGAAAAATAATCGATGCTGATTCTAATATTTACATAAGTATATATTTATTATTATGTTGAATTTTGAAATTAATTAATTGATTAAGTTTAGATTCAATTTTTTTGAGTATTTATATGTAGAGAGGGACAATCGATGCTTAATCTATTATTTAAAAAAATAAAAATTTATTGTTAAATTATGTCTTGGTGTATAATTAATCGATTTTTCTTTATGTGAAATTAGGAATGGTATTAAACAAAGGAGGACAACATGGCAAGATGGAGTTTTAGGGACAAATTGTCCAATTCCTTCAAACTCAAATTGGACATACAAATTCCAAACAAAAGATCAAATCGGAACTTATAATTACTTCCCATCAATTGGAATACAAAGAATAGCAGGTGGATATGGAGGTTTCAATGTTCAATCAAGGTCTGTCATTCCAATCCCATACCCAATTCCATTTGAAGAATTTACCTTGCTTATTAGTGACTGGTTCAACACTGATTATAAGGTTTGTTCATCAAAAACCCCAATTTTGTTTAGAAACATAATTAATTAATTAATATATATAACATAAGTTAAGACCTTGGGCTAATTTGATTATTGAAACCTTCATTTTGAATTTCCAGGTGTTGCAGCAAAGACTGGACCAAGGACTCTCTCTTCCTCTTCCTGATGGGCTTCTTATAAATGGGCTTCCAAAAGATGGTGCTATCTTTACTGGTGAAAAAGGTCGGGCATTTTATAAAGGGGTTCTTCAAAAATATCTTAAAAAATAAAAATATTTGTAGAAATATTTTTTTAATTTTAAAAATATATATTTTTTAATTTTTAATTTTAAAAATATCCCTTTTGAAAATATATATTTAATATACTAAAGGCATCTCAATTTTTAAAAATATACATTAAATATATTTTTAATATATTAAAAATATACAAAAAAACATAGAGTATTTAAAAAAAGTTAAAAAATATGCTATACAGTATAATTTTCTCTTTTATAAATTTGCTAGAGCAAGGAGAAAATTATATAAAATATTACTTTTTTGAAAAAAATTAAATTTTGATTTTACAAAAATATTTTCTATATTTTTTTTACATTTTTACTATATATACTAAAAATATTTTCAATATATACCATATTTTTATAAATTTTGAAACCTACATAGAATTTTTATAAAATTTTAATTGGACAGTATATTTATAATTTTTTTCCAATTTTTTTAAAGTTGTCTTGCTAAATTTCCTTAGAAAAAGTCTATAATACTTTAGATTTGCTAGTTTAGAAAATTATTATTAAATTTATCAATTTTTTAAATTAATTTATAAATTTATCAGCTTCCTATAATATATATATATATTATTTTATTATACAGTAAATTTATTATTAGATTATTATGGATAAAAAAACTCTTGATAAAAAAGTAAAAAAAAAAATTAATAAATAGGGTAAGGGGGATTTCAGAATTTTACTGGATTTATGGTTGAATTGCTTTTCATTAAGAGATAAGAAATGAAAAATTCTATCACCTTATTTTTTCCAGGGAAAATTTACAAGTTGAGGGTTTCAAATGTGGGAATTGAAACCTCAATAAATTTCAGAATCCAAGGCCACTCAATGACCTTAGTTGAAGTTGAAGGAGCTCATACTCTGCAAGAAGTTTACGAGTCAATTGATGTTCATCCAGGTCAATCTATAGCTGTTTTAATTACATTAAATGGTATACCCAAAGACTACTACATTGTTGCCTCTTCTCGTTTCACCAAGCCCATTATTCTCAACACCACCGCCATTCTCCGGTATGCCGGCTCCACCACTCCACCTTCCTTGCCATTACCTATTGGCCCAACTTATCACATTCATTGGTCTATGAAGCAAGCTAGAACCATCAGGTAATGAATTTCTCCATTAAATAAATTCCTGAGTGAATTAACATGGGGAAAAAGTGGTCTAAAATTGGTAAAGAATTTCTCCAATAAATAAAATCTCCATTATCAGTATTTTCAAAATCGGATTAGACTATACCAATCGGTGTTACTAAATTAACTAAAAATAAAAAAATGGTCTAATTTAAAATATTTAAAAAAATTAAATTTATTTAAAACCACTCAAAATCGCTAAAATTGTATGAACAGAGTCAAATTATATAGAGAAAATGACACCCTCTACCACATTTTTAAAATTTTTACTTTTTTACCAGGTCAATTTATTATAAACTTATAATAAATTCATTATAAACTGTGTAAAATTTATAAACTTATTATAAACTCATAGTAAACTCATTGTAAACTAATAAAAATTTGATATTTTTGTAAATATTTTATAAATATGGTAAATTTAAAATTATTTTTAATTTTTTTTGTATTTTTGTCAAAAGGCCAATTGTATAAAACAAGTTTTCTAAATATTTAATCTTTTTTCTTAATAAAAATAGAGAAAAAAAAGTGGCATCTAACCTAATTAATATGAATATTTATATTATTGAAATTTATGATGAATTTTTAAAATTTTATATTCATTTGTGATATTTATTAGATTTAATATATGATATTTTTGGATTATTGATATATATTTTGATTATTTTTAAACTTTTATTTAAAAAGTTTTAAAATTTTTAGATTTTTTATGAATATCAATAAAAAAAATTAATAATATTAGTATATTATTAAATCTGATTCAGTTCAATTAAATCATAAACTAATTATTAATTCGGTTTGGTATTCTGTCCAACTTTAAAAATAATAAATATTATCTTTTATATTTTCCAAAAATAATAACCCATAATCACTTGCAATAAAAAAAGAGGAACCATATAATCAATTTTAATTAATTTGATATTTAAACTCAGTTGAATTGATTCCTCGAAAAAAAAAAAAAAAACTCAGTCGAAACTTGTAATCTGATAATCCTGGAAATGATTATATTAATTTTCTTACAAATATGATTTTGGACCAGGTTGAATTTGACAGCAAATGCAGCGAGGCCAAATCCTCAAGGATCATTCCATTACGGGACAATACAAGTTGTGAGGACAATTATTTTATCCAATACAGCAGCTAAGATCGGTGGCAAGCCAAGATATGCTGTTAATGGCATTTCCTATGTAGACCCAAAAACCCCATTGAAGCTTGCTGATTGGTTTAACATTCCTGGTGTTTTTACTTTGAATTCAATCAAGGATTCACCTACCAATGCCTCCGCAGTTCTTGGAACATCTGTTCTTGGAACTACACTTCATGACTTCGTTGAAATTGTGTTCCAAAACACAGAAAACACCCTCCAATCTTGGCATCTCGATGGATATAGTTCCTATGTTGTTGGGTATGTCCTTATTAGTTTCATAATGGGAAAAAAATGGAAATATTTGAACTTTCTAACTTGCTTTAATATTATGAGATAAACATTCGATCATTATAATTCACAAATATTAACAGTCATGTTTTGCTCTCTAAAATTTTCAGATATGGCTCTGGTGTATGGACTCCTGATGTCAGGAAGAGAAAGAAGCTTTACAATTTGAATGATGCTGTTCCTAGGCACACTGTTCAGGTGATTGAAAATATACTTTATATATGTATATTTTTTTTTGGGTAAAGTCAATATGGATCATTAATTTTGTTAATTAATTAGATATGAAGAGATAATATATTTAAAATTCGAATTCAAAATTTAAAAGGAAGTAATATATTTTTTATTAGAAATCTGAGTAAAAATAACATATTTCTAGTTTGAGATTTAAGTAGAAATAATATATTTCTAGCTATTAAGCTATAATTTAGTAGTTCCGACTATCAATCTTTAATTAAATAAAAAAAATTAATATTATGCATAGCAGTTATTTTATAATTATTGGATAGGTAATTTAAAAGACAAATTAAAATATTAGTCATTAATAGACTAACTTATTTAATTAATGACAGGTATATCCCAATTCGTGGAGTGCAATATTGGTGTCATTGGACAATAAAGGAATGTGGAATTTGAGGTCAGCAATATGGTCAAGAAGATATTTAGGGCAACAATTGTATATAAGGGTTTGGAACAATGAACGCAGCCACTTCACTGAGACTGATATTCCTCCAAATGCTTTCTTCTGTGGCTTGGCTAAACGTCCACAGAAATAAATGCCTTTTGCTTGTTTGTGTAATGTTTAGGGTTCTTTGTTTTTTTTTTTGATAATTTCTTGAATCAGTTACGAGGGTGTGACTGTTAGTGATGAGGAAATTAATGGGGAAATAGGATTTGAAATAGCAAAAAAAGAGAAAAAAAAATGGAAGGAGAAAAAAAATTCCCATTGTTATTTGTTTGATGAAGTTTCTTCCTAACCCATATGTATTTTGTAATAAACTCTTTCTCCCTATAATTAAAATTTCATTTTTCTTTTGGGTTTTTCAAATGATTCTTTTTTGTTATAATAGTTATTTTTTTTTATTATAGAGGGAAATCGGTTATGAATTTACTATATTAAAGAAAATACACGTTTATAGCAATAATATATTTTGATATACAAGTCTATTTATTCATATATATTATTATATTAAAAAATCTTTAATTTTAATTTGAATTAAATTAATTAAAAAAAGTTATTATATTATAATATATAATTTTATTTTTTAATGAATATGAAACAAATAAATACTATTTACACATTGAGGCATAATCGATAAATGTATCTCTTATGGATGATAAATCTAAAATCAATTCTTCAATTTTTAATGTAATATTAAATAAATAAATACTATTTTAAATATCATGACTTAAAGATAGTAGTAATTTAAAATAAAAATAATATAAATAATGTTTGATATATCATCAATAATTTTATAAATTAATACAATAAAAAAATTCAATTCCACTAAATTCAAATCGAAAATCTTACGGCTCTAGAAATAAATCTAGTATGACTACAATATTCATTAATAGTTAAAAGGAAACATTCATAAGTAAACTTTTGGCAAGTTTCCACTCATACAAATTTGTTTACGTACGTTACCAAACCTTCATTACTAATTAATATTTAATAATCTAATTAAGGTCAAATCAAGGAAAATCCCACTTCCTACATATTGTAGGGTGTCCTTTTTTAATTTTTTTATCTAAATAAAATACTATATAGTAAGTAGGGAGTTCTTTTAAAAAATGAGTTAATGGAAACATCTACTACTAACTATTTTATTTTTAAAAATTTCCACTTGTGATAATATACAAGTTTGTTTTATTTTTTCTTGCACAACTTTGTGCATAGATTTTGTAAATATATCCAATTTACTAAACTTATAATTAACCCTTGAAATATTGTTTAAGTTTTCATTTAACATTTTGATGTAATTTATTCATGCTTCAAAAGAAAATGTTTTTATAGTATACTGTTAAAAGTGTAAGTTTGATAACCATTTTCTTTAGGATATCGTATGCTTTGGTTTAATAATTCTAAAATATAAATAAAATATGGGCTTTTAACAAAAATATAAAAAATAAAAATAATTTTAAATTTATCATATTTATAAAATATTTATCAAAATATCAGAATTTATAAATATTTACTAAAATACTAAATTTTTATTAGTTTAAAAAGAGTTTACAATAAGTTTATAATAAATTTATCATAAATTTATAAATTTTAGACAGCTTATAATGAGTTTATAATGAGTTTATAATAAAATAGCTAAAATTTTTAAAAATGTGGTGGGGGTGTTATTTTTCCATAAATATATATTTAATACGCATGAAATATAAGTTATATATAAAAAATTAAACTACATAAAAAAGAAATTTATTTATTACATTGAAGTTAATTGCACTGAATCAATTAAGCTTGTGAGCAAAACTCAATTTCATTTTTAATTGTTTTTATAAAAAAAATTTAAATTTAATATTAAACTCAAATTAGATTGTAAGAAATACTTGAGCATTTTGTAGCCATAATTCACTTTGTTACTTTTCGTATCTAACCCTTAATAAATGCATGCAACTTGGTTTCGCTCACATTGTAAATCTGAATTTTTTTTAAATGAAAAAGTAACATGATTAATGCTTAAAACATGTCATTAATTATGATTAACAGCTTCCCTTTCCCAATGTGAACCTCATGAATTTTATTACTAATTATATTTATCAAAGAAATTTTTGTGGGAAATCATTTAAAAAGAAAAAAACATATAAATATACCATGTAAATAAAAAAATTATAAAACACTATATAAATAAATTTGTTTTTATAAAAATACGATTTATTTTTAATATATGTTTAATATATTGTTGATATATTATAAAAATGTAAAAAAAAATAGTTTTTTTATAAATTCAAAAGTGTGAAATTGTTAAAAAAAATAAAGCATATTAAAAATATTTTTTTAAAAAAAAATATATAATATTTTATGTAATTTCCTCTTTTTATTTCCCAAGAAACCCTTAATGAAATTTGGTAAAATTCACGAGGAATATAAATATATGCGTATATATATATAGTCTTTGATGATTGAACTCCGAAGGCTTACCTAAGACCTGCATGTGGGTAAAGACAGAGAGACTTGAGGTGATGAGTATATTTTTCAGTAGTTGAAGTGATTAAAAATGAAAATAAATTAATTCTTTATCAGAAAGAAGAAGGGAGGCTCAACAAACACAAGGCTGCAGATGGTATCCTCTTTTTTCCCCAACTGTGAGAATCAATTTGCTGTTTGAGGACACTCTTCCCCAAAAGCTGCTTTTTTTGTACTCGTTTCATCACTTTCTTGCAATAAAAATCATTTAAATAAATAAATAAACGTATCTTCATATTCCTAACACCGCCGCCGCAGCCGCCGCCGCCGCCGCCACCACCACCACCACCACCTCTTTAGCTATATATGAAAAGGAAGACTATATTGTCTTTTGAGTTAACCAAGATAACAATTAATCATACGACTGTTTAACAAGAAAAGACCTAAATATAAATGCCCATAAAATCTCTTCGAACATCAAAGAAGCTAATATATATTTTCCCATTAATTTCTACCATTTCTTGATCCTTAATTGGTACACCAATTGTAACAAAAGTAAAACACACCTCAAAACAAATACATAGTTAAGAAACATTAGGGGGAAAAAGAAAAGAAACTAATGATACTACCATATCCATATACCACAACCCAAACAAACAACCCTAAAATTAATATATATAAGAAGAAAACTCTAAAGGCCAAAAAAAAATTAAGTAAAGAAAAATAAGTAAGGGTTCTTAAGGATATGCACCGTTAGTTGTAGGAAGATCTGACCATGAAAATGTTGGATTCCAATAACCCAATTCAACTCCAACAACAGGAGACGACTCTAAAATGGTTGAAGATGATGATGTTGAGGAAGAACTCACATTGTTTAAAACTACAGCTGAGTTATCAGTATAATAACTGGTTGGTGATCTGAGTCTTTGATACAGTTCATGTATTCCAGAATTTTGAGCTTCCCCAACTATGAAACCTGTTTGTTGATTCTGTTGAGCTTGGTTTTGATTAGTTTTCCAAAAAGGGGTGCAAAGACCCAAAGAAGAGACTTGGGTTAGAGGGTCCAACCCCAAGGTTCGAGCGTTTAGTGGCCCTGTTGCACCGGTTGGCTCAGTTAACAAGTGGGTTCCGATCATACAGCCTTCCTCCTTAACACCAAGAGAATTAGGTAGGGTATTGGAGTTAGGATTAGAGTTATGTGTAGCTCTCAATAAGGTTAAAAGATGAGAACTTTGTGGTGAAGCCCACATAATAGGACTTGATGGAAGTTCATGGTGATCAAATCCATTCCCAAAACTTGATCTTCCGATCTCAGACACCATACTTTTCATCTTATTAGTGCTTGACTTTCCAACTGATGTAGATACAGTTGTGTTCTTGTTTTTTCTACATCCACCCCCGATCGGAACATTCCTAAGAGCACCACCTTTAGTCCAATACCGGCGACAAGTCTTGCAGAAGTGGCGAGGCTGAGTAAGGTTATAGTTGTTATAATAACAGAATTTAGTGTTTGAAGAATCACATCTAGGGCATCTCAGGTTTTCTGTAGTGCTAGTAGTTGAAGAAATAGAATTAGTAGTAGTGGTAGTGGGTGTTGATGCAGTAGTTGAAGAAGGAGATAATGAAGAAGGAGAAGGAGAAGGTGTGCCTTCTAAAATGCTTCCAGTGAGAGAAATTTTCCTTTCTCCTGCAATAAGAGCAGCACTTCCTAGAAGTTCTTGAATCATCTTTTCTTCTTTGTAGATCTACAACAATCCAAAACAAGAAAAGAAAAGCAAACAAAGCAAGATGAATCTTTCTTTCTTTTTCTTCTTTTTTTTAGGTAGTGGAAAAGCTAAAAGAAAGAAAGGAAGAAAGAAAGTAGGTTTTGTTGTTGTATATTCTAGTTTGTGTATATACAAAGATCAATTTTGAGAATATGGCTTGCCTTTGCCTTTGTAATTTGAATTGTATATCGGGTTTTTGTAGTTGGCCGGTTTATTTTATGCGCAAAGGAATAGAGAATAGAGGATGTGGAGCTTTAATATAGATAGATACAGTGTGAAAGCAGCCACTTATTATAATCACAACACAACAAAGTGGTCTTGAATTTGGATTTTTGTTGTAGGTTGATTTCAGAGAAGCTAATTGTCTTTTCTACATTTCCCAGTATTACCCTTCTGATCCTCATATATACGAATAATTATATGCTACAACTGTTGTAGCAATAAATGCCTATAACACACCAATAGAATTCTTACACGTAGGCGTTTATTGCCTACGTGTAAGAATTCTATTGGTGTGTTGTAGGCATTTATTGCTACAACAGTTGTAGCATATAATTATTCCATATATACTCTCTTATGAAAACTCAAATTTGACAAGACCTCATTATTACCCTGATCATTCCAAAAATAGACTCAAGCAATATTAACTAATCCATAATAACAATAATAATAATCTTTGTTTTCCATATGGGTTTCTATACCATAATAAAAAAAATACCATCTAAAAATCATCTTATTTCCCTTGTATTCTAAAACACAGTTTCAAGTTCATGATGAATTTCATCTGGGTTTTTAGGTTCTAGGGGAATGATTATTACTGATGAGATTTAAATTACGACATTCACTTCTATGCAACCTTAGTTTTACTATATGCAAAGTTAATAATTTTTTTGGTTCCAAAAATAAGATAAATTTTTTTATGGTAAGTTGATGCGGTGGGGTGTTTTTGTAATTAGATTGGGTTCTAAATAATATTAGAAATGGGGTCTTATAGTGATGTCGCATTATGTCTAGATATACAACCATTTTGCATAGCATTACACACATATAAAAATCATATATAGACTAAAAGTAGATTAAAGAAAAGAGAATTTATAATGATTATAGTAATCAAAATTTTCTAAAAGAATAATCTATGTTGGGAGCTTTGTGTTTTTCTTACAGAAGATGCTGTTTTGAAGAAGCATCATTACTAGTTCAAGGACAGGACTAATCACATGGAAATACGTGTAAAGTTGATGTCCCCACCCCCAACTATAAAGCTACTGGCCGAGACTTATGGCTTGAATTTAGCCTTCCCCACACACAGTAGCACCAGGAATCAGGATATCATAGCCATCGTGTGCTACAGATTTTGAGTTTTTTTAAATAAAAATCCTAATGATTCACACGTGAATAATTATGCAACATAGCTACACCATTCCCTAATTATCACTGTTAATTGTATTTTAGAATATATATATATTCGCGCCCAGCATGTTCCAAATATTTAAGAGCAAACAACTAATACATCTATAGCTATTTCATTCAAATGATTTTTTTATCTCTATCTCTTCAAAAAATTATTGTCATTGTGGTTATCTCTAGTAGGAATTTTCATTAACTAACATGTTTTAGATATATTCAAATATTCCCACAATGACTAAAAAGAGAATAGGCGGCTAATTGGAGTAAAAACATATTTATTTTGTGCTAAAACTCTTAATGGGTAGGTCGTGTCATAATCCTAATAAAAACCTCTCAGCTAGGTTTATAATAAATCAAAATTATTACTAAAAATTAATAATAACAAATAACTTCTATTTTTCACAAGATAATTTGATGAAATAATTGTCTAAAGATAAAGAATATTTAAGAAATTGTAGTAGCTAGACATGTAGAATTTGAGTACTTTATTATCTTAATAATGAGTTCACATTTGGAGGAATTTCATTAGGAAGTTTCACATAAAAAGTACGAATTAAGGTAGGAGAGGCTTTTTACACAAGTTGAAAGTTGAGAGTCAAGAATGAGGTGTACGTGCTTAATTAGAAATAATAATAATGCATAAGACAAATAGCAAAATCGATTTCATGTAATCCCCTTATCTTTTTGCTACTCCAAAAGTTAATCTGTCTCAAAGCATGAATTGACAAAGAATTATGTTCAGCCACACATAAGATAAATATACATAATTATACATATAATGACAGTGGTGAACCAGATACCCTTCTGTGAACTTGTGTGGTTCTTTGGATTTATATAAACCTTTTCAAGAGTGTAAATAGAAAATAAAAGACATGAGAAGCATAATAAGAGAAGATCGAGAAAAGGAAAGAAAGATGATGTTGGGAGATAGAGAAAGGAGAGGGGTCTACATGTTTGATATTTGTGGAACCATTTGTCAATCACTATCTGGGATTTGGAAATTAGTCACTATTAATCATGGAGAGGGAGCTAAATCTTATCACTTGCATTACAAGATAAAATTTTTACGGTGCCTAATTAATGTTTAATTACTTCCATATCCTATATATATAATTATCTGCCCATTATTAATTACAATAATAATTCAAGTCAATATCATCACCTCAAAGGCTTATTGACTCAATGATGCCTGAATAAATAATTAATTAATTAAGCCTTAGTGGAGTACATACTACAAAGGTTTAAAATATATATTTTATATAGTTAATAATATATATAGTAATAATTTTTATTCTAATATAATGTTCTAGCTAGTTTTCAAATCCAATCCACATTCTCTCTCTCGCTCTCTCTTTTATCTTCATGAAGAGCTAGGAAAGAAGACTGTCCCTTCAAACAACCAAACTTTTATGAAGATGCCAAATGGCTGCACTTCATGATAGCACATACCAAGTAAATAAATATATGCATATTTTTTAAAATTTTCGGATGAATACAAGTGTACTGGTTGTTGGATGAGTATCTTAGAATCAAAGAGAGAAGCAAATGTTTGTAATGGGCTGCCTAGGTCAAACAAAATTAATAGCTAACTGGTATGAGGACCCGGTCTCTTTTTTTTTTCTTTGAACACAGACCTGGTCTAATTCTAACTAAATTGTCTAGTAATAGTAAGCAATCTTCAAATTAGCTAGTATTATCTAGGCCAATCAGTTGGTTAATTTTAGACTAAATTATTAAATTCTATGGGACCTTGGATCTTTTGCCTGCAAATAAAACAACCTTCTTAGCATAGTTTGCTTGATCAAAGTGATAATTCACTATTTCAAACAAAACAAAAAGAACTAATTTGTTGGAAGATTTTTATTTTGTCCAATATGTACGCATACTCGCATTCACATGGAGGTGAATTACTGAATTTCACTATCCAAATAATGAAATTCACTTTACATGAGATGAAGTGTGTAGATATGCACAGCCTAATTAAAACAATATAACAAATATAAATATTCTTTTGATTTCACTTGATGTTCCTAACTAATTCATAAATAAAATTATATTAGCATCATTAAAAGAATATCTCACTATCATAATATAACCAAATCAAATAATAGGATCTCAATCTGTAATAGCATAACCAAGATGCTTTTAAAAGTGGGTTTTAGGTAATGTCTCTGTATTATATATATATTGGATGTACCTTTCAAACAAATTAATATGCTGAAATGACTGAGATGGTGTAGTGTACAGTAAAAAATAGGTGAGAGCCCCGTCACACATGGAATCAACCAACCGGTAGCAGTAGAACCAGAACAAAAAATCAGAAATTATAAAACAAAAAAGGAAAAACCAAAAAAGCAATAATGTGTGTAAAAGAAAACCCATGTTTTGTTTAGCCAGATCACTATATACAGAACTTCTGGCACTATTTTCTCCAGATTTTTCTGCACTTTGCTTTACTTTTTCTTATTTTTCTTGATTTTCAGTTTATTTTACTGTGGTAAAAAATAATAGATAAAAAATAAAAAGAACTGTACAAACAATATATGTAAAAATAAAGATACGTACCTGACCGCGCGTGCCGTCCGGAACGCGAGACCTGTCCGAAGACCAAAACAGGACCGCTGGCCTTTTTCTGATTCAGCAGGGCAGCAGCAGAAAATGACATGAGCTTAACATTTTATTAACGGGCAGCTCGCGGGAAAGACAATCTAGTCGCCGTCAAATGTTTTGTGGGTGGATGTTCCTCGATCTTTGGTCTCTCTTTCTCTTGTGGTAAGTCACTGTCACATATGCTTTCTTTCTCTTTACGTGGATTTTCACTTTTTTCCCGCCTAATTTTCTACAAATTTAACGGTTCAATTATTGTGTAATTCAATGGAGATTGAATAGAATCCAGTAGAGTTTACAGTACATGCATACATAAAAAGGTCGTAAAAGAACATTTTTACAAATATAAAAATGCATAATGGGATTGCCTTTTTCTTCTTGTATTAATATTGACTAGCTTTTGACTCTGCATTGGTCTCTGTCTATCCATTATTTCAAAAACCCGAAATTTCTCATCTACGAAAAAAGTTCGATGTTGGCAGAGTAAAATTTAGAGAAATAGCATAAAATATATGTCCCAACTTTTTTAAATTTTTATTCAAGCGCCTTAATAAAAAAAATCATATAAAATATTAAAACATTACACTCAAGATATCTTAATTATCCTTATCCAATGCTACTCTATGACTTGTATGCCTAAACAATAATAACTAAGTATTTAGTACATGTTAAGCATAATAAAATAGTGGTATTAAAGAGGTAATGATAAATAATATAACCGTGATTTTATTCATTCTACTATCAAATCTACATTTTATTTTTCCCATGCACTTCGTCATTCTTATTTTGGGTCACGAGGGGTCGTTCGACCACTTCACCGACAGTTAAAAGAGAGAGTATATGACTACCGGTGCTATTATAAAATCTCAACCCCCTTCCCTGCTATTTCATAAAAGACAGTGGCAACATCGAGCAGAAAGGAGATGAAGATGGAGGAGATGATCGGATCAAAGGGAGGGAGAGAATAACCATCAGCTCATCACCTGCGAGCTATCGACTGCCGAATCACCATCATCGGCGACGAGTAATGGCAATAGGTAAAAGTTTTGCCCCCTCTTTCACAACTTGCTGATTCTGCCACTGCATTTATTAGTACTAATATGGAATGAGAATTTATTATCTAAAAAAATATATATTTACAGTTAAATTACATCTCGATATACATAGTAATACATATTTTTAATCTATAATGTAAAAGTGATTAACTCAAATTATTAAGAAAAATTATAATTCAAAAAGATTATAAAAGATGAGAGAAATAGCATTATATATATATATATCCAAACTCTTTTGATTTTTTTTTCAAGTTAGTAAATGAATAAAATAAAATTATATAAGATGTAAAAAGCTTACACTCATCCCAAATTTATTGCTTATAAAAATATAGACTTACTATTAGGAAATGCTCCGATAAATCTATTGTTAAAGGAAATATAAATGTACTGCTAGGGCATGCTTCCAATACATATATAGTGTTTAGTATGTATTAAGCATAATAAATAATATTAATAAAGAGGTAAAAAGATAAATAATATAACCGAGATTTTATCAATTCTACCATCAAAATTCAAATCTATATTGTTACTTAAAGTTTGAGAAACAAACCCACAATCAAAAAATGGAAATGAAGTGGGAGAAATAAATCTTGAAAAAAAATTCATTCTTCATTGTAATTAATATATACTTTTAATCAACAACATAAAAGCAATTAACTCCAAAAAATTTTATAATTCAAACACCTACGTTTATTTCTCTTTAAAATTTTCAAAAAATAAAATAAAAAAATCTATAATGTAAAAGATAATATTTTCCACAATATGTTAGGAGTATATTCTCATATCAATGCATAGGAATGATATGACATGATAACCATGCATGATATTTGATACATTCCCACATTCTATATGGGCCCCCTTAATGTCTCCCCTTATGCGGCAATACTGCTTTTTCTAGGGGTGCTCACCACTTTTCCTCTTTTATAATTTTCCTAGTGCGATGAATGGGGTACCTTCTTTGTTGTGCTTCTCAATAATAATTTTCAATAAATTTTCCTCTTTTACTCTCGTACGTACATTCCAAATTTCCAATACATTCCGCCAATGAAAAACATGAATTTTGGCAGTAAACATAATAAACTTATTTATTAACAATTATTAACTAGAATAATTTATTATTTTTTAAAAATTTAAAATATAAAGTTTTTATAAGTTTAAATATACTTTAGTTTCATAAATTATTTTTTTAATATTTTTAACATTATAAGCAAATAAAAAATTAATTATCATTTTTTAAAAAGTATTTTATGCAACAAACATAATCATGGAAAATTCTAAATGAAGACGGGACTAAAAAAAGGCTAAGGTTAATACAATAATTTTAACATATCGTTGATGGATTTGCACAACGTGTTTCATGGTCTACTTGAT
The DNA here is from genome assembly GCA_947685225.1 of Garcia nutans. NCBI lineage: Eukaryota > Viridiplantae > Streptophyta > Magnoliopsida > Malpighiales > Euphorbiaceae > Garcia > Garcia nutans. The sequence continues at coordinate 2,866,782 of CANTUV010000059.1, read as the reverse complement.
CTAGCAATTGATTCAATATTTTTCTAATGGAAGAATTTTGATTAGAATTCGAAATCGTAATTTCTTAGCTAATACTAGCACCACTAACCCACTAATCCAGGTATGAACAAAGCTACATAATGGTATATGGTCATCAAATGTGAAATGTCCTTCTGCTGAAATAGATCACTATTAAATGTAAAATGACCAGTAGGCTAAGATCTGAGTAGACTAGACAAATAAATGACTTGCAAGGCGGGTCTCAATCATTTGCGTACCCAAGACTTCTTAAAGCACTTTGGTAGGAAACTCAACTGTCTTCTTCTTATACTTTTTCCTCCGTTACTATCTTATTTTAAAACTAGAAACATTAATTCTCAACAAATTCATTACTTCTTCATACTACCCAATAATTACCGAGCTCCTATAAAAGAGCTTGAGCACCAAACCGAGCTCTTCAAAGAAGATCTATAGTTGTATGTCAACCTTTAAGGATCAGTTCGGCAACCTCTAAACGATAGTTTGGTATTCTTTTTTCTCAACACAACCGAACTTTGAACTCAGAAATGCCTCACTTTATACTCAACCGACAAAATTTCGACACGACAAAAAAATCCGTTGATATATACAATTATTGTCCCATACTATCTAACTATAAATCAAGGTGGATCACCACAAGTAAATAGATCATTTACACAATTAAGAAAGCTCATTTTTTTTACTAAGACAAAACAATTATTGAATTAGGCATCAGAGTCTCCCTACTGGAGTTCAATCCACTAGTATCTTGTTTTACAGGTCGTAAGTCAATTAGTGAAGAACCCGAACTTCAACCTAAGAAGGAGTCTTGAAAGTCCATCTTATCATCATTGGTGCGGTGAGCGTGGAATAGCTGATCCCCAAGCAATGGATAATAGGACTCAAGATCAAACCCATGGGTCATCAAGCCATGTTCAAATCACAAGCGAAAGACTTCCTTTACCGCCCTATACACCACAACATCATACCGCTTGAACAATAACCCTAGCAATCATTCCCAAGCCGGACCATCACATATAGATCATACAACGCCATAACCCTCAATAGCCACACCTGAAGTCGAATCAACTCCAACAACTTTCTCCACCTTACTTACCCCGTTGGTACAACTGGCTTCGGCAGTAATACAATCCCCGAGCCTAGCAAATCAAACAGCTAAAGAGCTCACGGACACTTTGAATAACTTCATCAGAGTTTTTGGACCGCAAGTTGGTGTAAACCTCCCTCAACTCCAAACACGACCCGAACCCCCGGTTATTGAAACCCGAACTTTCCTTCTAGGCCATCAGCAACCATCAAATTCTATACATTTCCAACTAACACATACACCACCACCGACTTGTAACACACCTCCCTATCCACCAAGAAATTGTCCTCTCCAATTTCAACCTGAAGTTAATCATCACCCTCAACTTGAAAATGGCACCACGGACTTGGAAAACTGGACTAGGAGGAGGCATTGCTCCCTCGAACATTCTGTTTCCCAAGCATCTACTTATTCAGAACAAACTTCTTAGAAACTTAAGAAGAATGTGCCATTCACAGAAGAAGACATCAAAGCTCTAGTTGATGAAAGAATAAAGCGACTATGCAGAAGAGTAGAACTCTAGTATGATACTGCCTTCCGCTCTCCCGTATCCAAGGAAATCCTTAGTGTTGTGTATCCAAACTTCCACATACTAAAGTTCAAAGAGTATGATGGAACAACGGATCCCCGTCATCACGTTGACTATTTTTTCAATACAACGCTAATTTATACCACCTCAGATCCTGCCTTGTGCAAGCTTTTCCCAAAGACTTTGGTTGGTAATGCCCAAATATGGTATAAGAACTTGGAACCACACTCCATACATAACTTCAGCCAACTCGCCAAGCTCTTTGTAAACAAATTTGTGGCTTCTATAGATCCTAGCCGAACATTCGCAGCTTTGTTCAAAGTCGTCCAAAAACCTAAAGAAACACTAAGAGAATATGTGGAAAGATTCAATAACACGATGAGTAAAATTCCCAAAGTGAATTTTGACACGGCCTTGGGACACTGATCAGAAATACATAGTGTCCCCAATTTTCAAATTCCTTAAGCAAGAATCCACCTCAAGATTTTACCGAGCTAATGGCCCGATATCATAAATACATCAGCATAAATGAAAGTTCTCGAATTTAGGAAGAGCTTCAAGCTAGTCGTCAAGATCAAGGTCAGGCCTCCAAAAGTCATACAAACTAGATCCCCATAAATCACAACACTATAGATCCACTAAACTTGGCTCCTCCTGGAGAGGTTACAACCATAACCCAACAAGGTTGTCTCATCATTCAACCCCGCACCGAACTTTTCATGTATCTGAAGCACCTGAGCATTTTACATCATTGAATACTTCCCGAGCCAGTATACTTTGATGGCCCAAAGAGAATGAGAGAAGATCCTAGCAGAGATCAGGGATTGCAGTTTTCATTGAGCTCATGGCCATAAAACTGATGAGTGTGGTATGTTGAAGTGTGAAATTGAATGACTAGTCCGAGAAAGACACCTCAACTAATTTGTCGCTGCATCTAGAGATAAAGATCAACCGAGATCCAACTCTGACTACTCCTGAGCCTCGAAGAAAGCCCCGGCAAGAGTTATCCATGTCATAGCAGGTGGAGAACATTATAACATAATAGATGCTTCCAGGAAGCGCAAGGCAAAAGAAGTCTTCTCAGTGACAGAGAATCCTCGGTAGAAAAGCTCGATTATCACTTTTTACCCGGAAGAGTCTCACCAGATTGTTAGGCCACATGCTGACGCTTTGGTAGTTGAAGCAGTTATTCAAGAATATTCAGTCCAACGTATCTTAATAGATACTGGTAGTGCCATTAATCTTTTAATATTGGAGGCATATAAGAAGCTCGGTTTATCTGTGGATGTAATGAAGCTCGTTTATGCTCCTCTGGTTGGTCTTTTTGGACGTAGTATTCCAGTTCTTGGCTTGACTATGCTCAATGTCCAGTTGGGAGATGAGTCAGTTGTCAGAAGCTGTCGTACTTGTTTTATGGTGGTTGATATGAAATTTGCGTACAACGCAATTTTTGGACGCCCGCTGCTCATTAGGGCGGATGCCTGAATTTCCATAAAAAGCTTAGTAATGAAGGTCCTAGCATATCATGGAGTAGCAATCCTTCAAGGCAATCAACAGATAGCTCGCGATTCTTATGCTATCCTTCTTAAAGATGCAAACATGGTTCTCTCATTAGACTCTCTTGATGTGCCTTGCAAATCCGAATCCTGAGTCAATTCTGCCGATATATTAAAGGACATAACAGTGGTAATAAATAAGATATTGAAGATAGCAAGCTCCAGTAGCCCGAACAAAGAGTTCGCCCTAACTCAGACTTTAAAGCAGTATCAAGATGTCTTCGCTTGGGACCCCACCGATGATACTGGGATCTCTCCCAAACTTGTGACTCATGAACTCCATGTGCATCCTACAACTGTTCCCATTAGACAAAAGAAAAGAAATTTGGGTCCGAAAAAATAGGTGGCTGCGGAAGAAGAGGTAAAAAAAATTGTTGGCAGAAGGCTTCATTAAAGAGATTTTATTCTCAGACTGGTTAGCTAATGTGATGCTAGTAAAGAAGCCCAATGGTAAGTGAAGAATATGTGTGGATTTTACCAATCTTAATCAGGTGTGCCCTAAAGACTCATATACACTCTCGAACATTGACCGTCTGGTAGATTCAACAGCGGGCTATAAAGAATATAACTTTATTGATGCTTCTTCTAGTTACCATCAGATCCCCTTGAAGGTCGAAAATCAAAGCAAAACTTCTTTTATTACAGGAAGAGGTACATACTTCTACAAAGTTATGCCGTTCAGTTTGAAAAATGCAGATGCTACATATCAATGACTTGTTAACAAGCTTTTTCAACATCAAATTGGACGAACTGTTGAAGTGTATGTTGATGATATGATCATTAAATCTAAAATTTCAGCTGAAAATCCTGCTGACCTTGAGGAGGTTTTTAAAATTCTTAAACAAGCGAATATGAAGCTTAATCCAGAGAAGTGTGCATTTATGGTTTAATTAGAGAGATTTATGGGATTTTGTTAGATTTGTTTGGGCATAGAAAATGTTTAAAAGGAAAAGTATTATGAATTGAAACTTGATTTCCTTTCCTATGAACAAGTAATCAATCACTAAAATTATAAAATTCTACCTTGGTGTCTGGTAGCTAATTAGAGGACTCACCTAATTAGAAATATTTTTGAAATATTTAACAAAGACAATTAAAAATAAGTTCTACAATAGGTGTGGACCCCAAGCATGCATTGTCAGCGGGTTGCACCATTTAAACTTATTGCTAGTCGTCCCTGCCCTATCCTGTACGCCATGATTGTGCAAATCAATCATTCAAACACAAGATGTATTCCCCTTTTGTTTATATTTAAATTTCCAATAAGGTAGCTATAGGATAGCATCCAGAAGCCTTCAGTATGTTTGTTTGGCGTTTTGTATATATCCTCGGATCTCGTTTTCAAAAATATAGTCGTCATAGCTATAGGACTTTTTTGTATTTTGCAAGCAAGCATTTATATTTAATTGATCAAGGAGCGGGTGTAAAAACTGTAAGCGTTAGGATATTGCTTGAAAGGAGAAAAATGGATTGTTCTTAATCCTACACTCCGAGCAAGGGGGACACCCACCTTGAGCAATACAACAGAACAGGTCAGCCATAATGTGAATTCCAATGAAGAGTTCAACCTGACAAAAGCTAAGATGGACAAGATTCTTCCTGCAGTAGCACACAGATCATGTCTCTGGACAAAGTTGGCATGTGGGTTGCTCCCTATTGGAGCAGGTGGAACTTAAAAAAGGCGGAGTGATGATAATGAAGTTGTTAGCAGAGAATTTCTTACTGACATGTCAACAACACTCCCATGCTAATCCAAAGTTTCTGTTACCAAGACAAGATTTGGTTCTCTATGAAACTTTGTATTTTGATGCAGGCTTGAGTAAAAATAAACCTCTACGTGTTAAATTTTAATAAGATTCAAAAAATTCAGTTTCCATGTGATTAAAACATTCTAGTGACACAATGATCTACATTGAAGATCCCAGCCATTATTGGAATTGCAATTAAAAATGTGATTTATTAATCAAAACCTATACGTTTTAAAAGCAGTGAAACTATTGAATTAAAAAGGGTATTATGTGTTTGACTATAATCTAGATAAAAGAATGCCTAGGAAATAATGCCTGATATCCTATAGTGGAACCAAGAATTCTGGTAACCAATAGACTCTATCATGGAACATCCAATGTAACTAAATTTATTTTTACATGTATAATCTCTAGGAGAATGTATTAGAGATTGTGTATTCACAATTACGCCATTTCATAACTGGATCCTACTATGTGGGGTCCATCACAATGTGAGTAAGAAGAAACATGCCTTATCTTAGCAATTCCCCAATGTTACATGCATACATACATATATATTCAAGTTATGTTATGATAATACAAATAATATGCCACTCAAATAATTTAGACAATGTGATGTCTTGTCACAAATGTTCAGTGTATGGTATATGTATATGTGTGAACCTACAATCTCGTCTCAAATCCAGACAAAAGTGACAACAAGATGATTCTATTCGGCAGTGAAAATTTTACTAGCAAAAGAACAAAAGCTTGCTGAATATTGAGTATTACCCAAAATGAAAATAAGATCATACCTTATGGATATCCATGCTCTGTCCATAAAATGAGGAAGAGGAAAAGATCAATGATCATCTAGAAATTCTACAAAAAGCATGAAAGCAAAAATGTGTATATTTTAATGCATTTATTTTAATTGACTTCCACCATTCAAATTCTAGAAAAAATATAAACCAAAACTAATAGATACAATACACCAAACTGTATTAGGCCAGAGATGAAGCATGCCAAATTCGATCCCTTTTGGAAAAGGAAGTTCATGACCTAATAATTTTCTGTTGTACCATGTCATCACATATTTTATTTTTGTGGCACAATGTGGAAATCTCCAGAAATTGTATACAGGATGACCTGCATATGCAAAGCGTATATTAATGATTATAGACCGTCACAGACTACATCCCCAGTGCTTCTGTGAATTAATGAAAAAAAAATAACAGAACGAGGAAGTTATAGATACAATGACATAAAACTATAGTCACTTGGAAAAGTAAAGCATCAAAAAATGTAGTAGGAACTTTAGAAATATGACAAAAATTTTAATCTATAAGAAACAAACATCTAAGACCAAGACCATAGTCGAAATGGAAAAAAGGAGAGGGTCTCCTCGTGGGTACCTAAAAGTATTTGCGGGTCACTTTCATTTCTCACCATGATATGAACATGAAGATAACCATGATAGCAAAGATGCAAGAGACAACCACGAGATAACACAGTAAAATTTTAAAAAATATATTGTATAATAAGAACCTTAACACAATGGTAAGTGTTGTCACCGTGTGACCTGAGGTCACGGGTTCGAGTCGTAGAAATGGCCTCTTGCAATTGCAAGGGAAGGCCGCGTACAAAGATCCAATGAGTTCGACTCTTCTTCGGACTCAGCGCACAGTAGGAGCGTTTGTGTACCGGACTGCTCTATATTGTATAATAAAAACAAAGAACATGAGTAGCTGTGAACTTTAACAAAATAATGACAAATGGAACCCACACTGGTTTTAGACTGGTCGAGAAGACAGAATATTCCATGGAGGACTAAAAGCCTTGCACCAAATAAATAGGTTTCCAGGAGATTAATTAACTGGACCTCAATGTGATCTTGCATTTCATTTGGCTCTCATGCCCATCTATTTCCATTATTTCATCTCTATTTTGACTTGAATGGGCATGCTGATATCGTCTTTTGCTTATTCATAATTCAAATTAGTGACACTAGTTGCTAAATAAATAGTGGTGTATTCTTCTGACTAAACAAGTAAATGCTAGTGTTTCTCTTCCCGTTCAATTTTCAAATCATCTACTTTGATCACATGAAGTTTTCTTTCAATTATTGGATAGGCTTTAGCAACTTCAACATTTGAGAACTATTAAGAACTTTTAGTTCCAGATTACTTGCATCTGCAACACTGTCATTATCTTCATCAGCCTAGTCGAAGACAAACAAAACATCAAAAGCATAGGGAAGTACTATATGTAGCATAAGCTGAATTCAAATAAAGTGAAAAACCACTATTCAATTCAAGCTCAAGAGTCCTGAACACACTGAGACTTAGTTTAAAATTCAAATATCCAGCCTCCGTCCTAATTGACAAGTTTTAACAACTAAAGTAAGAAAGAAATGCCAATGATCGATTAGGAAAGTGTTCAATAATGTCCAAAGTGAACCTGTTCTTTTAGAGAGATCCATCAAAGATTACCTGACTTCCGTCTTAAATCTGTTATTCACAAGTGTAAACACATTAGGTAATGAAAATTTGAAAATAAACTTGTACACAGTATTGCATAAAACAAGCTAAAGCCTTGTACTTTTTAAGTCTCTTAAATATGGCCACCCTTGTTGAGCATCTTAAATTGCTCTAGACTGTACATTTTAAAGGCTTCAATGCTTTAGGCAATAAGACCATGAATATGTAATAAGTCTCTCCATCACTTTACTGGGCAGGCCTAGAATCATCACATCTTCAAACCTATAACAATGTTCAGATGTCCATCAATTAAATAGGTTGAAATAACAGTCAACAAAACATAGAAGATCACATCAATCAGCGGGGTCATTTGGACATCAACAATTCATATTTGCTATCATGGGAGAAGCTACTAATGGAATCCATTGGGGAATCATCTCGTTACTTGAACAAATTAAAAGGAACACTGCCCATCAATCCTCATAATATATAGTTGAAACTAATAAATGGCAGAGAACCATGGAATTGAGGTGTTCTCCAACTATTAATATTAATAATCATAACAATCATGGATTATAAAATAGAGACAATTACTTTTGTGTTCTTAAGTTGAAGTAATATATACATCAAATGAATGCTCACAGTAAAAGAGTTGAGGTATCTCCATCCATCAATCTTAACCATGGCATGCATGGATCATAGAATTATAAGCTAAATTTGACCTTTGTGCAATTAACACGACCTAATAAAGTCCAACAATCTAAATCAGAAATAGTAAGACACTAGTTCATAATTTTTCATTTCAAAACCATTTCAACACTAGCCAGAAAAGAAATGCAAAGTCCTTATTTACTATGGGCTAAAACAGGGTTTGAATCTGTGCGGTACAGCTCAGGGTAGAGATTATGTATTTTTATTATCAGCCAAAAATGAAATTCCACAAGACTATTCCAAAATAATAAGATTCTGCCAATGAAATTCTATAAGACTATTCCAAAAGAGTGAGATGCTGCCATCCAGCAAAGACAGACTGAGAAAAGACTCGTTCAACCTGAACCTAACCCTTAAATTTTGAAAGTCAGAAAGGAAGCTTGCAGCCCAAAATGAGACCAAGTAACATGATTATTAAATATAATTGAAAAAAAGGACCAAGAGATATATGAAAAAGATTATTGATGAAACCAATCTGCAGATAATAAAAAAATATCATCATTTTGAATGAAGTATGACTGACTGTATTGCATTTTAAACTCTCCATGAACCACAGAGAATGGCTTCTCGCTTAAAAAAATCCATTTATTCAGCATCACACCCATAATTTTATAAATCCAGAAAAGTAATTTCTTAAAAAAAAAACTGCTCTTCATGACAATTAGTTCCTAATGAATAAAATTTACAATGAGCAATGTTTCATTATGAGTGAACATTGTATTTATGGAGTTTACACGTGTGCATATAATAGTCAAATTGTAGCAGGCAGCTGCATCAAATAAAAAATCACAAGAATATGAAGAAGGGCGCCCCTTTCAGTAAACCAATATGAAAATGACTGTTATCATTATAAAATTATTACATTGTCTTATTAGCAAGCTTATAGCAAGCAAGTGGATTGGTGTCAATTTGAATGTGGTTGATGTAAAATTTTTTTTTTCTTCACATGGAATGGGGAAGAGATGTAACTTGAAATGTATATTTGACATTTTATGTCCATCTTCTTTCTGAAAAAATATGTAATGTATAATTGCAGTGAAGTTCTTGTGAAAAGAAGTGAGTTTCTCATCTTCTATAGAGGAGAACACCCTATTTATACTGAATGTATAAGTATGAAAACACTGTATGAGTGTGACTTTGGCAAATTATGAAATATACAATTTACGATGTTGTATCTGTTAGTTCTATCTCTTTCAGATAAACATAAATAAATAACTGGATATAAGGAAACTGAAGTAGGATACAGGGTTAGTTTTCTCCTTCCACTTCTTTTGTTTATATGTTACATTTTTATTTTTTTCCTTTTTCTTTTTTGGTGTATGTTTGTGTTTTTATTTTTATTGGTACTATTCCTCCTACAGCTAAAAATGACTTCTATACAGGATGATTTGTCCCCATATCATGACAACCAAGAAAGCAATTAGAAGCAATCAATATTTCAAGGACTGGATTTTTAATCAATATTCTGACAACTAGCTTTGTTGAATAGTTGTCAGCATGCTAATATAACATTAGAAAAATAAAATCATTGCATCAATAAAGTGGTCAGTAAAATGCAAATAATTAAAGAAAAACTTAATCTAATTTCAAGATCAAATATTATAAAATCTTAGATAAAGATAAACAACGGTTAAAAAAGAAGATGAAATTAAACAACATAAATTAGAAATTTTGAGCACTTATAGAGGAACTCATAAGTGCTTATTTGAGGGTTTCAAGTCTCTAGCAAAACAGGTGAAAAATGTACTCTTTCCTTCCGTCTTAATAATGAAACTACAAACTTAATTGCACTTCCTTGAATTCATACTCTGAACTCATGCACATTGACTATGGCTAAGCCCTTAATGAATTGGGAGTTCTTTAATTTTCCCTCTTCCAAAAGATATCAAAGACCAAAACCATCAAGGAAGCGTCTCCTTAGAGAACATTAAAATAAGCAGTAAAAAATGCCTCCCAGAATAAGCTAAAATACTTTCATCTTAGAAATCTTCATGGGAAAGACCAGTACAGTGCAATAAATGGCTGCGCTACCTAAGCTCAACAAGCTGATTCATATTGAGCAGGAAATAAGTATCGTGTCATGAGATGATTTCTTACCTTAAAGCACAAGTTTTCAACTCTATACTTTCCAATAAACACATCCAGCTCCAGGCACTGATGGACAGAAATATAGGCATCCAACCGAAAATACAAACAGATAAAATAAATCCAGAAAATGGTTCTAGATCTGGACAATAAGATGTGCTAGTATCATCTCTAACACGAAGCTATTGGCGATGATACATTCCTAGACCGAATTACAGGTAATTTTACACATAGTACAGCAAAATGGATTGGAAAGTCATATTGAGATCATATGTGCAAAATTTTCTATGTAAATGATCAGAACTACAATTCCTGCTGTTAGATCAGCGAAGTAAAGAGCAAATTAACATTTAACAGTAACAATGATAACATCAATCCAGATGAAATATAAATAAATCAATTCACATTTTCTAAACATAAACCTAAAGAGTATCATCAGCGTATAAACAAAACGTTTATTCAATTAATTTTTCATACTCCAGACTAGAAGTTTTAACAGTTATAATGCGATTGGAAAGAACTTTTAGAGATGATAATCGATAAGAAGGACCAGAACAACAATTCGAATAAGCAAAAAATCAGCCAAATTAATAACTAAAAGCTATCGAATTAGTATCGGCAAAATTGAAGTTCGAATTTGAAAAACATAGTCTCGCTTTTGAAAATTGAAATGCAAGTGAAATTAACGAGAGAAAGCCTAACATAATGAAGAAAAAAAGAGTGAATTAGATCGGTTAAGAAAAGCTTGCCTTGAGTCTCAGTCTCTGATCCGAAACGATGAAGAAAGAGTCGGTTTCGCGCTTCACAGCCATGCTCGCTGCGGAGGCGGGAGAAGAGACGCTTTAGTTCTCAGCGCTTTGAGCATTTTATAATTTATAATTTTTTTTTATTTTTCTCAAAACAACGACCTGTCGTCTGAAAATAAGAAAAGGTTACCTTTTTTTAGCACAAGACTCAAACTTTTGAACGATAAGTCGTCTATATTTTGGACAAATGCCAACTTCAAATATAGCACCATAATCTGGAAACGACAATCAGTTTATTTCGCTTCAGTACAATTGAATTCTACCTTATCCTTACCCAGCTCTCCATCATTGTTCGATCAAAACTCATTTCAGTTAAAGAAAATCTAATCTCTCGCCTGAACATTGATAACAAGTATTATCTCCATTTTAATCTTACCAGTTCTCTCCATTATATGTTTGATTCGATTACATGCTCTTTTTTTTAATCTATAACATATCTGTTTCTTGCATGCTCCCCATATGTTTGTTATAATGCCTGTGAGAGCTAATTATGTGTGTTTTTACAGTGCTGCAAATTTGATGCTTTGGTTATGGAAGCAGCGATAACCCTCCTAAATTTGATTGTTCAAGTTTGATTTTGATTGTGGCATTTCATGGAGGCAATTTGAACTGAAATTCAGCTCCAAGTACAGAAAAAATGACTCCTTCACTGTCTCTCCCCTCTCAAAACCATTGCTCCTTCACCACCAAATCTAGGTTTCTCATCCCTTTTAATCCTGTTAAGATCCCAAGAAATCATTTATTGATTAGTAACAAACCCAGAAATGCATCTTTTATTATTTATTGTTGGTCTCTTAAAATTGTTCGTGATGCTAAGCTTGACAGGCATGTTGTGAGGCAAAACAAGATTCGGTTTGTCCAAAAACTTAAAACACTTCTCCTTTCCAAACCAAAACACTATATTCCACTTCATATGCTTGCCAAATGCAGGTCCTACCTTTCTTTTCCTGATCGCCGTTCTGTCCGTTCCATGATTGATGGTTATCCTTCTATTTTTGAACTCTTCTCAATCCCAACACCACCACTACCATTCAATGCCACAAAGCCATACTCTCAGTTATGTGTTCGTCTAACTCGGCTGCAGCAGCACTTGCTGCCCAAGAACTTGAACTCCAATCAGCCATTTCCAATAATTTGGCTGTTAAACTTCATAAACTTCTCATGCTCTCTTCTCATCACCGGCTCCTCTTATCAAAGTTGGTTCACATTGCTCCAGATCTTGGCTTCCCACCTAATTTTCGATCCCGCCTCTGTAATGACCACCCTGACAAATTCAAGACTATTGACAGTTCTTATGGCCTTGCACTTTAGCTTGTATCATGGGATGCACAACTAGCTATTCCCTTAGCACGCCCTGATGTTTCACTCGGTTTAATAGTAGATAGACCTTTGAGAATTTCCTGATCAAGTTCAAAGAATTTCCAGATGTGTGTCCTTATAACACTTCTTTTGAAGAATTTGCTAAAGAGTCCATTGAGGCAGAAAAGAGAGCCTGTAAAGTGATAAGAGAAGTGCTGGGAATGACAGTTGAAAACAGAACTTTAATAGACCATTTGACACATTTCAGAAAAGAATTTGGATTGCCCAATAAGTTGAGGGGAATGATTGTAAGACACCCTGAGTTATTCTATGTGAGTGGAAGGGCCAGAGAGACTCTGTATTCTTAACTGAAGGCTATGATGACAAGGGCAATCTTTTGAAGAAAGATGACACCTTAGTTATGAAGGATCAGTTGATGGAGCTAGTTAGGGAGTCAAAGAGGATGAGACGAGAAAGACGAAATGGTACTGTTTTCAATAACAGTAATATCACAGATTCTGATGATTTGGGCAGTGATGAGTTTGATGACAATGACATTGATGATGATTATGATGATGGTTTCGAAAATGTGTTTGTTTCTGAAGATTCAGGCTTTGACTATGGTTTTAATAATGATGTTTATGAAAGCTATGAGCTTGAGGGACACAGGGAGAAACGAGAATTCTGGACTGCTGATGCTAGTTTTGGTGGTAACGGTGAGGAAGGACAATCTGTGGAACCTTGATAGCAAAAGGAGCGCCCTATACATATCTTTCAGCTTTAGGTGATAACAGCTTTTGTAAATTATAAGACCAATATATGTTAATACTAATCATGATTTGAGCTTAGAAGCTGGATGGTTGATCCTGAAACTTGAATCATAATGAAAAATGGTTGAACATTGATATTTATAATGATATGATATCTTGCCTTTTATAGTTCTCTTTCTTTGTTTCATAGGTACAGATGTTCAGGTTCTGAGAATACTTGCTTTATTTATAGACTCACTCAATTTTTATTCCAACTTGAAACTTCACTCTAAATTTAAAGGGAAATTTATTTATTATTTCTTTGAAAAAAAAAGGATAAACCTACAAAAGTTGGTATAGTATAAACTTTATTTTTTGTACAAAAGAAAAAAAAATGAAAACTTTTTTTTTAAATTTATTATGATGAAAATTTTTTTTTTCAGGGTAATCGCACTTTTTTTTAGTTTACCATTAGCCAAAAGCCTAATTTACACAATAAAACAAGACAGAGCTTAATGTAATAAATTGATAATATCATTAGTGTTTGCATGATTTCCCATAAAATAGATCATTAAGTATTAACCCTGTTTTTTTCCCATTTTTTCTTTTTTAAATTACACTCAAATTTATTTATTTATTTTGTGGTAAAATAGAAGATATTTCTCTTTATATATTGATTTTAGTAATTAAATTCTGATAAGTAAAATTTAAAAAAAAATAGTAAAATACAAACTACCAATTCTTAAAATTATATATATATATATATATATATAATCATTATATGCTGTAAGAAGGAATTCTCATTCTTAAACTTGAAACGAAGCTCAAATTTCGAGTTCAGCTTTTCAACTGTTATAATTAAACATTCCGAAAAGAAGAAGACTTCTACAATACATCAAACACCATCACCGGCGCTTTTGTCTTCACTTCACCGAACGCCGATCGATCATCGCTTCACTTTTAAAAAGCTACTACCTTTATCTTTCTTTGCTTGATTTTTGATTTTCCAAAATCAATCACTATGAACTGTGAAGTCTGCCAACTCAAAGAACTGGTAAATCGAAATAACTATCTACAGTTTTATCTTCAATTTTTGTTTATTTATGTTTAAAATTCCGCCACTGATTTAGAGATTGATCGGAATTGGAATTGGGAATTGGATTGTAGGTGGTGGAGCACTTTGAGACAAGGGAAGTTCTACGCTGTAAGTAAAAAAACCCTTTTAAAATTGGGCTTTCGAATTTGTAGTTTTATAAGTTCTTTTTAGTTGCTACTGTACAATTAGACAAGTCAATTGACAAGGCTTGCGCAGTTTGTATATATGTATATATGGTTCATAATCTTTTTTTTCTTTGGTTTTTATTTGCTTTTGCTTCTATATTATTGTTTGTGTTGTTTCTTTTTGATGAGATGAAATGAGTTTGCAGGCATATTACATACTATTGTGTTTCATCGAGCTTTAGGTCTTGTTCGGCCAAAGGATATTGATTTGGAACTCTTTGATATAACATATGTAAGTATGTTGTGTTTCTTAGTTGAGCTCTTTGATACAATTATGTTGTATCTCTGATGTTGCCTTTTGTCACTGCCATATTTCCTCCTATTGTATAGGTACAATGCGGGGAATTCGAAGTTGAGAAGAAAATAGAAGAGAAGATTGAGCAGTTCATAAGTTGGGTCGAGAAACATCCGAACAAGAAAAGCCAGGTTTATTTTCCATAACTTTTAAGTTAACACAAATATTTACGTTGTTAATTAAGTCCTTGTACATTCCTTTTTATTCCATGGGCTTTAATCTGGTGTCTGGGAGTGGTAGCATTCTGTCTCATGTGTTATACATCTTACATAACTAGGTTTAACATTTGGTGCTGTATTAGCTGACTTCAAATTAGATGGTAGTTAGCAGTCAGTTGAGTTGATTTATGCTGGATTTGGCGCATGAGAAGGACAGTAGCATTTCAGAAAATTTGTCATCTTTAAGCTCTTTTAAGCGTCGTTGTGCAACCAAAACTCCATTTTCTCTGCATGCTGCTAGTTCAGTATTTAAGTATGCTTCATCTTGTTAATGACTATGACCTATTACTGTTAACTTTTATATCCAGTTTTATGTACCATCATTTGATCTTTTTTCAGTGAATTAGCAACATTGCATCTTTTTGTGATGTTTTGTATTGTTTGTTCACTTCTTTGTTATGATGCAGATATGCTTATCCTTTTATGAAGTGAAAAGCAAACAGCCTTCATGGTTCACTAACAAAATTGAACGGCTATATTGGGAACAGTGGTATGTCAATTTGAATGTGACATTGCACCCAAAAGCACACTCAGGAAAATCTCATCATTCTAAAGTAGTGGTTGACCCAGGAGGTACCATCTATTCGCTGAATGCTTAACCATCTTAAAGTCAGTTGATTCATTTTTCATCTTTTTATATGTATATTTTTGCTCATGATTACAGAGTGTGCATCTGATGAGAGGAGTGTCCGTAGAGCAGCACTTGAAGCATCTCTACGCGAAGTTATGTTCCAGATAATAAAATTTGTGAATGAGAAAAAAGATCATGTTCCCCCCATATCTGAGGGGGTCATCTATTTCCCTCACGAAATTGCCATTCCGAAGTCAGTTATTCTTCATTTTCTCTTCTCTTTTTGATGCATATTAATCTTAGGTGTATTAAGTTACTTATCATGCATGTTGTGTTGTATGAAGCTAATATTTTTGCTATTCTCTGTAGAAACTTGCAAAACTTTTTGCTTATCTTTTCTATTTTCTAATCTGTTAGAAGTAACAGCGGTTTGTAGTTGGGCAATTTTGTGTTAGTGTTTGGGTACATTAGTTGTCAAAATCAAAAATCAAAATCCTAATTTTGTGAATCAAGAATCAAACTGAATCATAAGATTCGATACTCTCGAACGTCAAATCAATTAAAAATGTTATATATCCATTTAGAAGAAGTTAGTGCATCAAAATCTACTATTTATAAGAAAATTTGTTAGTAATAGATACTGTTGGAGTCCCTTTAAGATAAAGAATGTGGATCTGGATCAGTTACCTTCTTTCTCCATTTCCTTTTCATTTATAATCATCCCCTTTTATTGTTAAGGATCTGATTGAATTTGGGTAAGATTTGTTGGTTGCTGGAAATACCAAATTTATCCTGCATACCTCACATTTTTGCTGTCTTAATCAAATTTGATGAAGAATTGTGTTGTAATATGCCTTTCCTGAGCCATTCTCTTAAACGTTCATTACTTTTAAATTGATCAATAAACTGTGTTATTTTAGCTAACCAGCCTGGAAGAGGTTTCTATAGAGGATAGAATGTACATTAACTACTAGTGTATGATTTTATAAGCTTCCTTTCTTGATAATAAGCTCAAGTTTTATATTTTGTTTCCAGTGAATGGTCTTGTGATAATGAATATCCAGTTTTCCTTGTAGAAGACTTCAATTCTGTATAGCAATCTTCTAGTTTTGGTGTTTTCCATATATGTTTCTAGTGTGGGACCACTCATTTGATTTCTCTACTGAAGAGAATCAACCAGTGATTTATCAGCTGCATTTAAATGGGCCTGTTCTCCATGTACTGGGCTGCTGGCTTCGAACGAAGTTTGATTTCTTGATCTAAATCAGCCTTGGACTTGCCATTAAGATCTGCATAAAAAAGAAATAGTTGCATGTTAGGATCAAGGAAATCACACAAGTGAGGATGAAAATGTAAAGTCAGTCTCTCACAGCCCGGCCGCTGGTAACCTCCTTGTTAGGTTGGGCTAGCGAGGTGATTTAGTAGGGAGGTGAATTGAGCCTGTATTATTATCAGCATTTTGTTCCGGTATAGTGAGCTAATAACCTGTGGTTGTTTATGTGCTAATTGCATTTAGCATAGTAGGATAATTTGACTGATCTTGACACTCATGTTCTGTTAATAAGAAATTGCTGTGTCGGTATTTTCTGTTAGGAAATTTCTCTGAAGCTCATGATTAGACTGCTGAGTTAACCTTATGCCATTGCTCAGTTCATCGGATTCTGCATTCGGGATGGACGTGATCAAGAGAATGCTGCAGACAGGGCATCCAACCATGCTCAGTTGATTCTAATTATTGGCCCCGTGAACATCAACTCAATGGTTCAGAAAAGGGGGGGATATTCTCTTCACGGTGTCCTGAAACCTCTATACATTCTTAGCCTTGTAAAGAAGAAAGCTGAAAGCGATTGCTAGGGGCATGTTTAGTTGGAATCTTTTTTTGTAAATATTGTTCTTTTTTCTCTCTCAGTGACCCCTTTTACATCTTTGTGGTACTTAAATTGCCCTTTATATACTAGACTGACGCCAATTCAATCTCCGAATAATTAATACACAAATTATCAGTTGTTCTTTTTCTTCTTCTTCTTTTTATTAAAAAAAAAAAAAACAATGTCAGTTTTGAGAACAGGGAATCATGGTTTATGGAAGGTTTAGTTCTTGAAATTGCAAGGAATGAAATTGAAGTAGAATAAAAACAGCTATCACAAATGGGATGATTATTTTCCATTTTAATTTTAATTTTAATTTAGTCATGGCATGATAATTGTTTCTAATTTACAGATGAAAATAGAAATTTGCAATGCCTTGTCAATTGGGAAATTTTATAGTACAATTATTATTTTAAATAGATATTTAATTAAAATAATAATAATAATAATTGGATAATGATAGGTGGTAATCTTTTTTTTAACTTATATCTTAAAACATAAATGATATTTTTTAAACTTATATCTTAAAATATAAAAGATATATCATTATATAATTGATTTGACATTCTAAATAAAATATTTAATTAGAATTTTCTTTCTATTGTATAATTTTTTTTTATCTGTCAATTTTATACTAAGAATTTTTTATTGGATACATGATTATTGCAATTTGTGTATTCTATCTTCTATTACACCATATAATGATTATGATATTTTGGTTACTATAATATTTTTATGCTCCAAATTATCAAGTAAAGATGACAAAACAAGACGAAAAAAATTCTCAAAATAACAGTATCCAAGGCAGTAAAAAAATGGAATTACAATCTTAAATAATGAAATAAAGCAAACTCTTTAGTTAGCCCAATAATATATGCGCAATAACTATAATAAAATAAAAATTGAACTTTGAAATTAAAAATTATTTATAAATCACAATTAAGACAAGAATCCATAGCTTTGAAAGGCAAGAAAAATGGAAACAAAGAGCAAGAAACACTTTATTTTGAACCTTTTAGTTCATGTATGAACTCTCATAGAAGAAGTAAAAATGTTTTATTGATATCCATATTTAGTAATTGTTTAGGGATTTATATAAAACTATTTTTTGAAAAAATATTTATTCTATAATTTCAAAAAATATTCCCTTTCAGATATATATAAAATATATTTCATATGCACATCTGAGTTCAGTGAAGTTTGGTGGATTGTATATATGATTGTAAGGTCGCCAAGACCACCACGAACCTCCTCTTTTATTGGCCCATATGTTTATTCAAATGGAAATTTTCCAAAAATAACTTAAAAACAAAAAAAATTACAAAAATATAGTGCGAGCACAAAATTTAAAAGAATATTATGCATATACTAAAATTTTAAAAAAAATATGATATATTTTTAGTATATATTGAATATTATATATATATATATATTAAATATATTTTTGATAAATATAGTAAAAATATAAAAAAATTAGAAAAATAGTATTTTTTTGTAAACTAAAAAAATATAATAAAAATGAAATTTTAAATAAAAAAAGTAGTAATTTATGTTATTTTTTCTACTCAATAATTTAATGTGTGATTGTACCCGGCTATAGGTCAATGACAAATAGTTCAACTACAAAAGATTCATCACCACTTTTAGTTTTTTTTTTTGGAAAGATAGAACTTTATTCATTATTTAGCTCAAAAAATAGAACTTTATAAGAGCCCCACTCTCATTAATCAAACAAAGAGCTAGTTGCCTTGATACCAATTAGATTTGCTGATCTTCCCACAAAATCAATAATGCACTACTTTTAATTTTTAGAAGTTGCAAGTGTGAGTTTCACTTCTATAAATATTTGGAATTATAAGTATTATATATTTTACATTTTTTTTAAAAATAAAAAATAGAATTATAAATTAAACATTAAAGTTTTAATGATAAATGAAGGAGTGCCACTAACAAGTGAGCAATATGAATTAGCTTTCATATATCTTATAATTTTATTTAATATACATTTTTATAAAAATTATATTATTATTTAATTAGTGATAAAATAAAGTAAATTAAAATAATAAAATATATAACAAAAAGTGAATATATAATAAGAAATAAATGAATATTTATAATATGAATACTAGATTTAGAATGTTTAGTTTTAAAACTTTTAAAAATATAATTACAAATTTATATTTTATATTAAATAAATAATTAAATAAAATTTAATGAAAAATAATATTAGAATGAAGTGCGGCATGCTGTAATAGTCTCTTGGCGAAACTAACCATTGCCCTTTGCAAGATAGTGCTGCTGTGTAGGGTTCATTTCATTTGTATGATATTTAGAAATGATTATGAATGTTTATTTTCACACATATCAATTATGCAAAATTCTGACCAACCTATTTTTTTAATTAGGTATTGCATGATTGGATTGCTTTTATAAAAAATTGCAAGTTCCCAATCAATTCTAAATTTATTACATCAATATATATATATATTTATTATTAAACTGTATATCAAAATTGGACTCAATATTTTAGTTTTTAACTCAAATTTTTATTATTCACCTATTATTAAATATTAAAAAAATAACATAAATTAAAAAAAGATTATGCAAAATTAAAATTATATTGTATTTTTAAATTAAATTATATAAAAAATATATATACATGCATAAAATTAATAATTTTATTTTATTTTGATTGCTCTCTAAGTAGATTACCCCAGACAATAGGCTCTCTGAGCTTACTCTAGAACTGACCTATTAATGTTATAATTAAATTAAATGCAAATAAATATATAATTAAAAATAAATAATTATAATTAAAATTTTATTTTACTATTCAAAACTAATGTAAAGATTTTTCAAATTATATAATTTGTAGTTAATAAATTTCAAAAACTCACTTAGTAGCCACGTGCTATCGTTTATATATACAAATTAGCATATACATTTATTCCACATTAAATGAATAATATAACTATTCAAAAAAAAAAGAATAATATAAGTTTTTGTACATTGTGAAAAGCATTGAAAGTAGAAATGGAAAGCAAAAAGAGACTTTATTTTAGTTCATGGATCTGGACATGGTGCTTGGTGCTGGTACAAACTTGTTCCTCTTCTCAAATTGGCTGGTCACCAAGTCACTGCTTTAGATCTTGGAGCGTCAGGGATCAAATCTAAACAGCTAAATGAACTCAATTCCTTCTCTGATTATATGCAACCATTAATGGAGTTCATGGCTTCTCTTCCTCAAGAAGAGAGGGTGATCTTAGTTGGTCATAGCTATGCTGGTCTTGGCTTGGCTTTAGCCATGGAGGAATTTTCCGAGAAAATTTTGTTAGCAGTTTTTGTCTCAGCTTATTTGCCAAATTCTACTGATCCACCTATAACTTTAGTGCAAGAAGTAAAGAATCAATCTTCACCATCTTTACTCCTTTTTTTTTTCTTTTTCATTCTTGAAAATCATATGATTAATCATTTTCTTTCTTGAAATTAACAGTGTTTCAAGAGAACAGAACCAGAATCCCTTTTAGATTGCCAAATAACCTTTCAGGAAGGCCAAGAAAACCTACCAGTATCAGCTTTTTATGGGCCAAAATACTTGAAAACTATGATGTATCAGAACTGCAAACCGGCGGCAAGTATGCAGGATTTTAATGTCGACAGGAATTCAAATTCACTTGTTTAAAGGTTTTTTTTTGTTAATTACATGTGGAGGAGAAAGAGCATTTAGGCCTCATATTCGATATCTAAACAGGAGCAATATGCTTTTAACCATCAACTGGCACTTTATTTGTTCACCTGTTTAAAGGTTTAAATAATCATTAAGTTGTGTATGTATGCAGGATTTGGAACTAGCAAAAATGGTGCTCAGGCCGTTCAAGTTTTTCTTGGAAGATTTGGCCAAAGAATCTCTGCTAACACAAGCCAAATATGGATCAGTAAAAAGGGTTTTTGTGAAGTGCAAAGAAGATGCAGTCATGAAAAAAGAATTTGTACAGTGGATGATTGAGAACAGTTGTTCATCTGAAGAATTGAAGCTCATTAATGGAGCTGACCATATGGTCATGCTATCAAAACCAGAAGAGCTTTGTAGAATTTTCAAGGAAATTGTACAAAAGTATTAGTCACATCAACCATCAATGTTAGGTTTTTTGGCAAATATTGAATACCATTTCAAATTGAGACCGTTGGTTCTTGCAGTCTTTAACTATGAATTAAATTCTATGTTTGTTTGTTAATTGAGAAATTAAGGACATTTGAATTTGTTTTTGATGATAAGATAGACTTTCAGTACACCTTCTGAGTTGAAGTTGAAATTCTTCACTTATTGACCTATAATATATAAAATAAGAGATTAATGGATCGAATTTTAGTAGGGAAATTCTGATATTTAAATTAGTAATTATTTTATCTGAGTAAAAAAATGAGTTTTTTTAATTATGAAAATAATTTTTTTATCCATGGTGATCTATTTTTATTTATAGTTGAATAGTAGGGGACAATAATAATGTATATCAATAGATTTTTTAGACGTATCAAAATTTTATTGACTGAGTTTAAAGTTCGGCATTTTTGAGTTTAAAACGCAGTTGTATTGAAAATATAGAATATTAAACTATCATTTAGAGATTGTCGAATTGATTCTTAAAGGTTGATATGCAACTATAACTCCTCTGAGAAGTTCGGTTCGATATTCAAGCTCTTCTATAACTCTTCTATAGGAGCTCGGTAATTATTGAGTGGTATCAGTTTTCAAATCAAAATGTATTTTTCCTTCTCTAATTTTTCAAAATATTATTATTTAGATAAAAACTAAAATTTTTAATTGATTATTTGATATTTTCTTTTTTGAGGTTGATTTGTTTTTTTTTTTGCTGACTGTTACTAAAAAATTTTACATCATTTTTTTTATTTTAATTAATTTTTAAATTCAGATTATTGTTCAAATGCATTTTCTACTTTTAGATTTTTAATTTTTTATTTAAAAACATTTTTTTTAATATTAGAGATAATTCGCTTTTAACAATATATTTTTAATACAGTTTTGAAAATTTTATATTTTTAAATTTTTTTAAAGAATAATTTATAAAAAAAAAGAAAATTTTAAAAATAAAAAAAAATATTTAGGTATATAATAATTATGTATGTGACTCTTCAATAGTTTCCAGTATGAAACTCTGTTACATGTCACTTTCTTTATCCAACAAAAAAATTGAAAAGCCTTCTTTAAACTTAAATAATGTTTCAATCAACATGGCTTGATAACTAATAAAGTTGACAATAATATTGTGGTTTATTCTCAACAGTTATTTTATATCTCTAAATTTTAAAAATGATAAAAAAAAATTCATTTATAATATTACCAATTAAAATTAAAAAAATTGACCTCTTTAAATTGAAAAAACATATTAAATATATTAGTGGGATAAAATATTCAAATCCATTTAATAATTAAAATTTATAACTTCATAATTATTTTTTATCTTGAGACAATTTGAAATTAAAATTAATATAATGATCTCATCAATTCAGAATTTTGCTAGTTTTTCAATCTCATAATTAACCAATAAAAAATATTTTATACGTACCTAATTGTCCGCTATGTTAATAAATTAATATTATAACATATTATATATTAAACATTTTCTCATAGGTTCACAGAAATATCACATTTCTACAGTTGAAAACAAAACTATTCAATTTAAAATTGTCTAGTAGGGGTGGACTAACTCGATTCGGCTGGCCGAACCGAATCAAGCAGACCAAACCGATCAAAAATCGATCGTATATGTTAGTAACTGAAAACCGATCGAACAAAATCAGAAACAGCGAAAAAATTGAACCGAAAATTTTCGGTCGATTTCGGTTTAGACCAAAAAAATTGGTTTAGACCAAAAAAAATTCGGTCGGTTTCATTATAAACCAGCGATTTTGGTTTAGATCAAAAAAATTCGGTCGATTTTCGGTCGATTCGATTTTCTGAGCAGTGAAACCGCTGACCGACCGAACATTTTCGATTTGATGTAATTTAGAACCGAAAACCAAACCGACCAGTAGATTAACCAATTTTTCGGTCGATTTCTCGATCGATTCAGTTTTCACGGTTATTTTGTCCATCCCTATTGTCTAGCATGCCCTACGGTGTCTTTAAGAAAGTCCTTTTTCTAAAAAACTTTTGTTAGCAAATATTAATAAATTATCTGAAAAAATAAATTGATTGTTAAAACTTAAAATAAAAATTTTGATTTTTTTCACCACAAAAATTATTCTATTTAAACAATTTTTTTTTGTTTGATTTAATATAAGACAGAAATAACTTAATTTTGTTTCCTGCAACTCTACTGCAAGAGGTATATCATTTTTCTACAATTTTTTTTTAATTAGACCAATGGATAGTCACATTATTCTATACATGATTTTAATAGAATTAAGTATCAGTTAAGAATTGTTATTAAATAATTAATAATATTAAATATTTACTCTTGTTCTGTTTTTATTTTCTATTTAAAATTATTTAATTTTTTAAATTAAAATCTAAATAAATAATTTTATAATATTTTGAAATTTAAATAATAATTAATATCATGAAATTAGTATAAACATTAAATATAGACCATGAATTTTTACTTAATTTATCACTAGATATATTCAATAAATACTTTGAAATATGTACAATTTTTTATTAAATATTTTTTAAAAAGTAATTTTAATAAATTTTAATAAAAATAAAATACATTTAATAGAAATTAAAATATTTGTTATTGTTTAACATGCAATTAAACTAATTTGCATGTTAAGCAATTAGAATATGCAAATTTTTTTTTTTCAGTGGCATGTTTTCTATAGGGCTTTTGATAAAAATATAAAAATAATTTTAAATTTATCATACTCATAAAGTATTAATCAAAATACTAAAATTTATAAAATATTTATCAAAATATTATATTTTTATTAGTTTATTTAGAGTTTATAATGAATTTATCATAAATTTATTTTATCATATTTATAAAATATTAAATAAATTACTAAAATTTATAAAATATTTATCAAAATATCATATTTTTATTATTTTTTTAGAGTTTATAATGAGCATCATAAATTTATAATGAGTTCATAAATTTTATAAAGTTTATAATTAGCTTATTATGAATTTATAATAAAATAACTAAAATATTTTTTATAAAAAAATTAAAAAAAATACAGTGCAGATTGTCATTTTTTCTTTTAGTTCAAATATTTGTGCAATATAAAAAATGTGACCAAAATTATCATATATTAATTGTGCCTTTTCAATAAATAAAGTACTTGTCTGTTACTTAATGCACATTATAATTCAATTAATTTGTAAATGATTTTTGTTATTAGACTATAAATTAAATTAAGTTCAGCATGAAAATTCTTCTTATGCACAGTAATTCTTGAAGAGACTTGGCCAAGTAATAGTCCCTTTAAGGCTTTTAACAAATTAAAAACAAATTCGGATCAGTCTAATCTGATGGGCTATTAAAAAAATTGAAAAAAAATTTACATTATACATAATTTTTAATTTTTATTTCAAAAATATTAGGCTGTTTTAATATATTTAATAAATCAAATATTATTAAATATGTATTCTTAAAAATAAAATATATTTTATATTATATATATTATGGAATTGTGTTAAAACTCAAAAGAAAATTTTTTTTATCGCTATTGTGATTTCGTCGTGCTTGAATTCAAAAAATAATTTACAATAAAAAAAAGTAAAATATATTTTAATATATTAAAAATATATTATATATATACATTTGAAAAGAATTTTTTTTGAAATTAAAAATTAAAAAATATATATTTTAAATTTTAAAAATAATTTTATTTTTTAAAATATTTTTTAAGAAATTCCCAAATATTTCGTCTAAATTAACGTGGGCTTGAAATTTTCTCCCCCAAAGCCAGTCAAAAGAGTGCAAGTGTTCGTCACTTCAAATATCATATAGTAGCCAGCCATTGGAATTTGCTAACAAAGAATTCAACGTGTGCTTAATTTTATTTATAGCCTCTGAATTTATATTATTGCAACGTTAAAATCATTAAATTTTAATTTAAAATTTTAAAATTTTTTAACTTATAAAATTATAATATTATAGCCCTTTCATCAAATTTTCATTCATCCTCGCTAATAAAAGTTAATATAATGTCACATTAGCTCACAACTCACTAATAAAAATATGACATGACGTCACATGGTGCCACATTAATATTCTATCTAATATTAATTAAAATAAAAAAAAATATATTAGGGTTTCAACCCTATATCTTTTATATTTTTAAATTATTTCTTACCATTTTAAGCCACTTTTTACCGTTGAACTAAACTAATAATAATGCTATTAAATTTTTTTTATATTTTATTTAATTATAATTGTTAATATAATTTATAATTTATAATATTAACTAATAAAATAATTTATAACATTAATTAATAAAACAATTGATGATATATATTATTATTATATTAAAAATGATAATAATTGTTATTATATTTATTAATAATTTTTATATAAATATGTAGTGTATTAATAATATATTTTTAATAAAATAATTTATAAATTATTAAATTATACTAATAATATATATTATAAATTAATTAATTAATTAATTTTATTAATTATTTTATTAATCAAAATTACAAATTATTTTATTAATTACTATTATAAATTATAAATTATATTAACAACTATAGTGAAATAAAATATAAAAAAATTAATTATATTATTGTTAGTATAGCTCAATTATAAAAAATGACTTAAACTTGTAAAAGAGATAAAGTTCAAATTCTAGCAATTTTAATATATTTTTTATTTTAATTAATATTAGATAGGATGTTGGCATAGTATCATGTCATATTTCTATTAGTGAGGCGAGAGATAATATATCGCCACTTGCCATCATATTAACTTTTCGTTGGTAAGGATGGATGAAAAACTAATAGAATGATCAAAATGTTATAATTTTATAAGTTTAAAAATTTTAAAATTACAAATTAAAATTTAGAAATATTAATATTGTAATAGCATAAATTTAGAGACTATATACAAAATTAAGCTGCCAAACACGTTATCGTATTTTCTAGCTGGCTAGGTAGCTCATAATTTCATTACCTTTTGTACTTAAAACTTATTCGTTTAAAATTACATTCAACCCACAAAGTTAATTATGATATTGTGTCATTAAATTAAAACCCATTTAAGGAAAATAATTAATTAATTACTTGATAACAAGTTTGAACAATAAAATAAAAGGCACTATACATATTGGGGCATAAGTTAGCGGTAAGTTTATATTTTATTGAATAATATTTTAAAATTGATTTTTTCTCCTCGTAAAATATTAAATGTCAAAAAAAAAACAACATTAGCTGCAAATTAAGGAAGATAATTATTTCTTAAGAAGAAATAAAAAATAGATTTTTTCTTTTTTAAAGGAGAGACTTTGGAAAATAATTAAAGTAAGAAAAAATAAATCTATATCCGAGTAGACAAGTAAATTCTCTTAAAAACAGTGGGGCAATCAATTTGTACATATTGCATGAGCGTATTCTACATCCCAGTCTCTATTTGTGATGATCTCTTCAATATGATGAATTCTTTTTTGTAACATTTTAAGAAAAATGGTGAAAGAAGCTCAAATATGGTGAAAGAAAAATGATGGCTAAATTTGGATAAATTATGTGTTAGCTAGAAAGAAAGGGGTTTGGATTTTATAAATCTAAGGGGATGTTTGGTAAGGGTAAGAATGAGGATGATAATAAATTATTTTCATTGATATTATTTGATTTAATAAAATAGAGGGAATAATGAGATTTTTATTACTCTAGAGAAGGGAATGAATGATTCTACACCATCTGTGTTAATCAATTTTAATTTCTAACTAAAAAAAAAACTATTTTTAAAATCAAAATCTATTATTTTATTTTTAGAATAAATTATTTATATAATTAATTTGATTTTTTAATTATAAATATCTCTAAACTTTTTAAATAAAATAAAATAAAATATTCTTTTTTTCTTAATAAAATTAAATTAGTTTTTTCTTAAAAAAATATAGTCAATTTAATCTTTTATCATCATTTTTTCCTAATTACAATATCTCTGTATTTTTAAATAAATAGATTTACTTTTTCTTAAATAAATTAAATTAATTTTTTGAATTTTTAAAAGAAAATATAATAAATTTATTTTTTTGCATTTTTTGTAATCATAATATTTCTGAGTTTTCTACATAAAATAAATTTAGTTTTTTATATAATTAAAACATTTTTATTTCTATAATAACTTAAATAAATTGAAAATTGATGGATTTTAATTAGTTATTATAATATCTTTTTGATAATATTTGCTTTGTCAAAATAAAAACATTTCAAATAGCTATTGATTCAAATTCCGGTTGATTCTATTGTAATCCATGGAATTTTAAAGAGAGAGATTTCAGAGTAAACCAAACAAAAAAATTAAATAGTTATTTCAATTTCAATTTTAAAATTTGAACTAAACAACACCAAAAATATTTTAATTTGACTATGCTTGGCAAACAAGAATGGGGCTTATCTCCAATCAAACTTTTTTTTTCTTTGTGCAAGATGGCAACGTATTGAATATTTTTGGATATCCATTCAATTTGTAAAATGACCATTGATAGACTTGATAAACTAATACTCATATCTAACCCATACTTTAAGGTATATTTTTTATCAAAAAATATTTTTGAAATTTTCGAAAAAGAAATACAATACTAAGAGATGGTTAAAATTTAGCTAATATGTCTGTTAGGCTCGAAAAATAAACTTGGAATGAAAAAAACACATATTAATGGATGAAAAAATTGTTAACAGGATGCTTATAGGGGCATTAACGGATGAAGTTGTTCTAAGATCTAGAGTTGTTACCTAAACAGAATCCAAGAAGACATCTTGAAGATCTCGTAATTAAAGTTAAGCACTGAATTTATTCTAGATTTATAGAGTATTGCAATTCCGATGTTATATTTTTCTTTCAAAAAAATCCTTAATCAAAAAAGAAAATTAATATTTTTTTAAGCATTTAGATACAGATAAACTTACATTAAAAAAAAGAGTTTTAAGCATTTTTGAGAAATGTGATCAAAAGAATTTGCATTCAAAATCACTTTTTAAGTAATTTTAGAGTCACGCTCTGAATTACTCTTTGTTTTTCAAAAATTCATAAATTCTAGCATTAGAAACTCTTAGAGTCAATCCTTAGGTTCCTTTTTCTTTTTTCAAAAATTTTTTTTCCTAAAGTCAAGCTTTAGGTATTTATAAAATCGAACATTATATTGCACTTTATTTTCTAAAAATAACAAAGGCCCCTAATGTCGAGTATTAGGCAAGTCTAGGGTCAAGCCCTAAGTTCTCCTTTTCTTTTTTTAAGAATTCCTAAAGTCGAATCGAGCTTTAGGTATTTCTAAGGTCGAGCCTTAGATTTCTTTCCTTTTTTAAAAGTTTCTAGTATCAAGTGATAAGAACTTCTAAGGTCGAGCCTTAGATTTATTTTTTTTTTCTAAAATTTCTAGTATCAAGTATTAGGTACTTCTAAGGTCAAACCTTAGGTTTCATTTTTATTTTCTAAAAGAGATCATAATGTTAATCATTAAATATTTTCAGAGTCAAGCCTTAAAGTTTCATTTTCATTTTCTAAGAAATTTTCTAATGTTAGCATTAAGTACTCTCAAGGTCGAGCCTTAGGTTCTCTTTTTTCTTAAAAAAAATAGGTTTGTAGTATCATGTATTAGAAATTTTTAAGATCAAACTTGATATCATTTTTCATCAATTTTTTTTATAGTCGATTATAAAAATATTCTAGGATCAAGACTCAAGTTTTATCTTTCCTTTTTACAATCGATAATAGATCGTGAATAAGCTCAAATCTTATTGATTACTGATCTTTTGCACGACTTTAATTAATTAAAATTGCAAAAGGGGGCAACTGTAGTAAATTATTTTTACATAATCAAATAAAAGTCAAATAAACTAACAAAATTAATAATAAATAAATTTTAATTAACCAAATTACAGCATATCTTTAGTGATACAATCCAAACAAAAAATGATAAAATTTCAATTGACAAGAAAAGAAAAAAGAATCTACAGCAACAACAACCTGCAAAGCATGGGAGTGACAAAATTTCAATTAACAAGAAAAGAAAGAAGGATTTGCAACAGCAGAAATCTGCAAAGTGTAGAGATAAAATTAGATGCTTGAAAAATATATAAAGAATAGAGAAAAAAATAAAAAAAATTATGAAAAATAGAAACATCCTCTACTATAAATAGGGGATAAAATACATAAAAAGGGGACCTAACATAATACAAAAAAAAAAAAAGAGGGAAGCTCATAATTAAAAAAAAAAAAGAGGGAGAAAAGAGAAAGGGGAGTGAAAATTGAGAGCATAAAGTCAAAGCATTCTGAAAAGTCAAAGCGTGAGTATCGCTGTAGATTATATGCATCATTATTTGCCCATCAACTCCAACTTACTCTTGTTGCAGTTGCTAAAAAGCACCATAGTGTATGTTCATTTTTCCATACTATTAATCGTTTGGTGAATATAGTTGGAGTTTCTTGTAAAAGAAAAGAAATGCTTCGAGAATTGCAAATGGAAAAAGTGGCAAAAGGAATTGAAGAAGGTATCATAAAAAATGGACGAGGGTTGAATCAAGAGATGACATTGAAGAGGCCGGGAGATACTCGTTGGGGTTCTCATTACGGTACGCTTATTAATTTGATTCATTTATTTTCTTCAGTTGTGGATATTGTTGATTATGTTAGAGATAATGGGATTGATGATTCACAAAGGGGTGAGACCATTAAAATGTTTGATATTGTGATTCAATTTGAATTTGTGTTTGTGTTGCATCTTATGAAATTGATTTTGGGAATCACAAATGAGTTGTCTCAAGTTTTACAAAAGAGGGATCAAAATATTGTGAATGCTATGAATTTGGTAAAAGTGTCAAAACTCCGTTTGCAGGATGTTAGAGATAATGGTTGGGAGGATTTATTGAAAGAAGTGTTTGAATTTTGTGCTAAAAATGAAATTAGTGTGATAAATATGGACGAGCATGTTTTTGTTCCAAGATCAAAGCGGGGAATGGAACCAATGACAAATCTCCATCATTATCGAGTTGAGCTTTTTTATTCAGTAATTGATATGCAACTTCAAGAGTTGAATAGTCGATTTGATGAAGTTAATACAAAGTTGCTTTTGTGTATGGCTTGTCTTGATCCTAAAGATTCATTTTCTGCATTTGATGTGAGCAAATTAGTTGAACTTGCAAAGTTTTATCCCTCTGACTTTTCGCCAGTTGATTTAATTGAACTCCAATCTCAACTTCAGAACTTCATTCTTGATGTGCGTTTGGATAAGAAATTTTCTGAATTGAAAGGAATTGGAGATCTCGTCAAAACTATGGTTGCTATAAAAAAGCATAAAGTTTTTCCTTTAGTGTATCTGTTAATCAAATTGGCATTGCTTTTACCAGTTGCTACAGCTACAGTAGAAAGAGCTTTCTCCGCAATGAAAATTATTAAGAGTTCACTTCGTAATAGCATGGGAGATGAGCTGCTAAATGATTGTTTAGTTACCTATATTGAAAGAGATGTATTTGCAAGTATTGACAATGAAACAATTATGAATAGATTTCAATCAATGAAAAATAGGCGAGGAATATTGTAATTTAATGTTTTAAATTTTCTTTGTATCCAACATTTTTCTTGTTTTATTTATTTTATTATAAATGTTATTTTTGTGAATTATAAATTTTAAGTTGAATTGGACCCCCCTTATCTAAAATCCTGGCTACGCCACTGCCTATGAGAATTTTTATTAGAAACAAAAGAAAGAATAGAGAAGAACGATACCTGCTGAGATAGATAAAAAGATGATATTTATATGAAAGAAACTAGGGTCAAATGGCTTTTATTGAAACAGTGAAGTTTTAGTTTCTTTTATTAATTTTTTAAAAAAAATTATTTTATTAATGATACTGACTACCGAGATGTGCATCAATTACCTTTTTAAACAGCAGTATCATTGAACTCATGGTTAAGCCTATAACATCACCTCACTTTCAATTTTTAATTTTGTTTTATAGTTTCAATATTAAATTAGTTTTTATTAAAGTAGTAAAAATATTATATGTATGAGATTAAAATAATTCTATATCATTAAAAAAAATTTGGACACTATAAATATCAAATTAAAATAAGAATAACAAAAACTATTATATCTAAACTATAGATGTAATAATCATTAAATGAATTAAAATTTTTTATTTTAATATATATATATATGCACAATAAAGATATCAATTGAATATCTTCAATAATTATATTTAGAAAGTGAATATAATAATAATAATAATAATAATAATATATTAAAAACTAAAAATAATAAATTAAAAATAATATGAATAAAATAATTATGTCTAGAAGGTAGATATAGTAATAATAACAATAACACAATCAAACTACGATAACTTTAATTTCGTCAAATGAATATGTAGACATTCAAAACCAAATTTTGAATTCAAGTTCATCCTAATAAAAATAATTTTTTTCAAAAAAAACAATAAACATACATTAATTAACAAATACCAACATAAAAAATATAAAATATTTAATAAAATATAAAAATAAAATAATTATGTTTAGAGAGTAGGCATAATTAAAAAAATAATAATCATAAATTTAGTAAATGTTAATCTATAAAATTTTATATATTCAGGTAACGAATATAAGAATTAAGCCACCAGTTAATAAAAAAAGTATCCACATGAGTGATGAAACTATAAAAAAATAATAATAATAAATTAATGAATAAAAAAAATTTGTATTCAGAAAGTGGATACAATAATCAAAATATAAGAATAAAGTAAAAAAATAATGATAATAACAAAATAAAAGAAATACAATTTGAATTTATATTTAGGCAGTGAATATAATTTCTCCTAATAATAAAAAATAAAAAATAATAAAATATCAAAATAATTATAATACCAAATTTAGGTATTATAGGGTGCTTTTCATTATCTATACGTAATCAACCTTCCAAATATTATATCTAAAAATGTAGACTATCACTAGGTATCACAATAAAATAACAACTAAATATAAGCATATCAAAAATGAAAAATCCAAATTTATAATCCGCAGGCTTCTTTGTCGTCTCATGTGAGACAAACGGATAACGTTAAACGGATTTAAGATGTATATAGATAATAAAATGATAATTATAATTAGGCCATGTTCGGTTCGAGTAATTTAAATTTAAATGGATTTGAGTTTAGATAGAATGATTTTTTCAAGTACCCCATTGATTATCACTCCTATCAATATGAAGAGCTTTCAAAGCTAAATATTACTAGGGAGCACTCTTTTTTTTTTTTTTAATAATGTTATAGGTGTTGGTGGTAGCACACCAAAATTGAAAAATAAAAATAAAGAAAGTCAAAAATGCAAGGTGCCTAACAATGAAGAAATTGTCAAAAATGTGAGGTGAAAATGGGAGGTGTCTAATTTAGCCTAATTTTCACCTAATTTAGTTTGACAATTTATTTGCATTTGAAGCCTATAAATAGGCTCATTCTCTCCATTTGTAAATACACCAAGCAAACACAAAATATAGCTTAAGGAGAGCTATAGGTTAAATACCAAATAGTTTATATTAGGAATTAGAGAATCAATCTCTTGGAGTTCCTTGGAATATAAATATTTGGGGGTTGTTTTGTGGGTGTCGGTTAGAAAAATATTTTGTAATTTGTGGTTGTAACAATTTGCCGCATAGTGAATATTTTTCTTGGTTGTCGTTAGACAACGACCGTGGTTTTTCTCCATTCGGGAGTTTTCCACGTTAAATCATTGTGTTTTATTCTCTTTAATTTCTCAATTGTTATTTTATTTTCTCATTTATTCCTGCTTAAAGACGGTCCGAGGGGCGGAAAAATAGCGATTTTCCCAACAAGTGGTATCAGAGCTTAGGTGTTATAATTTTTTGTCAAAAATCTTAGTATGCTCTGTGGTTGCAGCTTGGTCTGATCTTCCACATCAGAAAAGATTTTTGTTAAAAATTATTTTTGTTTTTAAGCTGGTGGAGCTTTGGAAAAGGTGGAGCCGTTTTGCTTTGGTGTGCTTGAGTATTGGTGGTGAGATAAATAATTACATGTCGAGGTAAATTCTGTCAAACGACACGAATTTAGTCTAAGGCAAGTGGATTTTAAGTGAGACCTTTGTGACTCCTCCTCTTACCTGGGAATTTACCTGGTGTAATATTTATTTCTGGTCATTTATTAAGCACAAAGTAAGCATGTCAGCAATGAGATGCGAGATTGAGAAATTTGATGGGAGAATGAATTTCGCACTGTGGCAAGTGCAAGTCAAAGACGTGTTGATACAGTCTGGACTACATAAGGTTTTGCAGGGTAAACCAGTCAGCGGAAGAAATTCAGAAAAAGGCGGTGGCAGTGGAGACTCAGAAAAATCCAAGATTAGTGACGAAGAATGGGAGGAGCTGGATATCAAGGCGGCAAGTCAAATTCGCATGTGTCTAGCAAAAAATGTTCTTGCTAATGTGCTTGGATTGTCCACGACAAAGGAGCTGTGGGAGAAACTGGAAGAATTGTATCAGGAAAAAAATATATCCAATAGGTTATATTTGAAAGAGCAATTTCATACGTTGAAAATGGCGGAAGGTACAAAGCTGTCCGATCACCTGAGTGTCCTCAATGGTATTATCTCTGAATTAGAAACTCTTGGAGTGAAAACCGAAGATGAAGATAAAGCTCTCCGGCTCATCCTGTCACTTCCTTCAACATATGAGCACATGAAGCCTGTTCTGAAATATGGTAGTAAGGAAGTGGTGTATGCGGATGTGGTTAGTAAGCTCATTACTGAGGAGAGAAGACTGAATGAAATGGAAAATAAATCTTATGAGAAATCAGCTTTATCTGTCGGTATCAGGAAAAAGAATAAAGGCTCCGGAAAGAGGAAGGTTGTCTGCTGGGGGTGTGGTCAAACTGGACACGTGAGGAAGGATTGCCCGAACGGTGGAGCTGATTCGGCTAGAAGCTCTAACGTTGTTGCTGCCAATGTGATCTCCTGTGGCGAAGGAGATGATGAGTTGTCTCTGTAGTTGAGAGAAGTGTGTCCTCATGGCATGATTGCTACCCGTTGAGATGTCATGGAAGAGGACTGATTATTGGTAGCTGGTCCACGGAAATACGCGCTGCATTGGTTGACAGTTGATGCAAGGTGCGTGGTGGAAAAATTATGTCGATGGCTAATGAACTCTCAGAAAGTCAACAGGAGGGTTGCACCATAAACTATTAGCGGGATCCGACATGGCCGATGAAAAATTCTTGGAGTTGGCGAAATAATTCCAAGTGTCGATACTCTTTTATGGTGGAGTATGTTAATTCTTGACGTTAAGAATTATAATTGTCGGTAACAGACAATGTTGTGTTTTTATTTTTCAAGGTGGAGATTGTTGGTGGTAGCACACCAAAATTGAAAAATAAAAATAAAGAAAGTAAAAAATGCAAGGTGCCTAACAATGAAGAAATTGTCAAAAATGTGAGGTGAAAATGGGAGGTGTCTAATTTAGCCTAATTTTCACCTAATTTAGTTTGACAATTTATTTGCATTTGAAGCCTATAAATAGGCTCATTCTCTCCATTTGTAAATACACCAAGCAAACACAAAATATAGCTTAAGGAGAGCTATAGGTTAAATACCAAATAGTTTATATTAGGAATTAGAGAATCAATCTCTTGGAGTTCCTTGGAGTATAAATATTTGGGGGTTGTTTTGTGGGTGTCGGTTAGAAAAATATTTTGTAATTTGTGGTTGTAACAATTTGCCGCATAGTGAATATTTTTCTTGGTTGTCGTTAGACAACGACCGTGGTTTTTCTCCATTCGGGAGTTTTCCACGTTAAATCATTGTGTTTTATTCTCTTTAATTTCTCAATTGTTATTTTATTTTCTCATTTATTCCTGCTTAAAGACGGTCCGAGGGGCGGAAAAATAGCGATTTTCCCAACAATAGGAGCATATCCTAGTTTATATGGAAAAGTATTTGTATGGCCAAGCATATATTAAAAAAGGGTGCTAGATGGAGAGTCCGGAAGAACTCATGAATTCCATATGAGACTAATTTTTATGTTGATTCTAATATGGGAAAAGATAAGGAAAATTTGAAGGTTTATGATTTAATTAATCAAGAGACTAAAAGACGGGATTTTTCCAAGCTTCATGATAGTTTTACCCAATCTGATTTTAATAAAATTTGTCAAATTCCTTTATCCCATAGACATAAAGAAGATAAATTAATGTGACAATACTCTAAAGATGGCACTTAACAATTAAATCAAGTTATTATGTCATGGTGAATTTCTTTTCTAATATAAATGATCATAAATTGTCAGGATATTAGAATACTGTTTGGAATATGGAAATTCACCTAAAAGTGAAAATTTTTCTGTGGAGAGTAAAGAGAGGTGTTTTACCCTCTTAAATTCAATATGGTTAATAGGAGTGACCTAAATTTTCTGCACCTGCCTTGTAGCTTGTGCAGTTTGGGACAAAATTAATGTAGATTTCAGTGATGCAAATATTGATGATTTGTTCAATGCTCTCTATGCTTTGCAGTACCCAATAAGAAATTTTTTAATTTGCTATGGTGGGATGGAGTAACAGAAATGCTGTTATCCAGAGAGGCATTGTACCAAATCCCTCTATCATTGTTGATTTGGCTAAAATTGCACTTCCACTATGAGGTGTAGGTTGAAGTGCAATATTGATGGGTCACTTTTCAAGGACACAAAATCAATGGGGCTTTGGTACTATCATGTGAAATGAGACGGGTGAGTTTGCAGAAGTTTTGGCTTTGAGATCTTTCTTATTACCTGTGACAACTGGCTTTGTTCTCAAAAAACTCTCCTTATGATTGCTGCAATTGGACTGGCTAGAGTATTGGCTCAGGAGGATTTTTTTCTTCCCGGAGCCCCTTACTATTAAAAAAATAACAAGACGTTGCAATCAAATGTAGGAGAGAAGTTTGTTTAGGAGCCACCGCATATGTTTACTCTTAAATTAATTCGTGAGATTTGCGATCCCTCTTTCTCCCCGCCTCGCTGGTCCTCCAAATTCCCTTGAGTATTCAAGAAAAAATTATTTGATCATTCAATGGATCAAGCCAACTCCAGATCTTGAAAGCAGAAGGGAAGATTTCCAGATAGAGAGAAAGATTACTGATCCTTTTCGAACCAACTACTTCATCCCTGAAAAGAAAGATGAGCAGCCAATTCTGGTAACGGCTAAAATATTCATAAAAATTATTCTATTTTAATTTGAATTCATTTAATTTTTAAATTATTTAAATTTATTTGAACTCAATTATAGTTATATTCGTACATATTTTAAATGCATTTAATATCACTCGTTTACCATCCGAACCTATTTAATTAACCGTTTAAATATAAAAATTTAAAAATATTATAAAATTTAAATTATAAATTATAAAATTTTTAATTAAATAATTATAAATAAATATTTAATATTAACATAATTTATTAAAAATAAATTTATACCGTATAATTTTATAATTAAAATATAATATAATAATATAATAATTAAAATTTTAATAAAATATAATTAATATATAACCAAATTCGAATAACGGATATTTAAAAGCTTATATTTGAATTCGATCTAAATCTATTATGAATAATAAAAATATTATATATATTTAAAAAAAATCATTTATAAAATATTCATATTTTATATAAAGAAATCAAAACAGATCACGTATCTAAAAATATCTCACGTATTATCACTCATACTCCTTATATTAGGTTCTAGCTTATTGTCAAGAGGTGTATTTTGCAATTTTATCCTTCATTGCTTGTACTAACCACAATAAAAATTTATAATTAACTATAAATGGAAAAAACAAAGCTAAAAAGCTCCAAACAACACCATGTCACCATGCAAGGTTGAATATGAGCCACTCCATTGATATTATCAACATCAAGCAATCAAATCAAAATAACTTTATAAGCATTAATGTAAATTAAAAAATATTTATTTAGCAAGAAGCCATTGTTGAACTTTCTGAAACTTTCTCCGAACAAAGAAGATAATAATTTTCTCTAGTATTGTGAGAAAAGTCGTCTAAGCTCTCATATCATCAAATTGTCAATTTAATATAATTGGACGTACATCGACAATAAATTTTCAAAGAAATTCAACGTTTATGCAAATGTAAAAGAATTTTATTTAAAAATATCTCAAAAAGTAAAAATATTTTTAAAAATATTTATTGTTTAAAAAATATTATTTTTTAACTTCAATTTAAAAAAATATCTCACTTATATAAATATCTATAATTTCAAAATTATGCAATTAAAATAATATAATTTTAATTATGGAGTGTCTTCTTGAGACTCAAAGAAGCTTGGTATAGAAATAAGAGTATTACTTGTAATTTGTTAGCAGGTGATATTGTTTTTTCAACCAGCCTATAATGCTATGATTTTTTTTTGCATCAGGGAGTTTTTAAATGGCAACTGGAGTGTTTTTAGAATTATCATATTTATCATGAGGCCAATTCAACTATTTTTTTTGGCTAATTGAGCTTTTAATTTTTTTTTATTTATTTCAATGACATAATAGGATCCCTCGTAGTTTGATCTTAAATTTATTTAGAGATACTTCTTAGAGTTTTTTTTAAAAGAAAAGTCACGTGTATTTTTTATGTATAACAAAATAATAATATGATTTTTTAAAAAAATGACATATATTTAGTAATTTTTCCAAAGCAAAATAACAAAAATGGGTAAACTTGTAATTATATAATAAAAAGAAAAGATTGACAGCAATCTTGTAGACAAGGAATTTAAAATGAGAAGAAGAAAATACTCTTTATATAATGCTGGCTCTGAAAAGTCGCCTATGCAAGAAAACAAATGGCAGGGGACAAGAAACAAAAACATTTTGGTCTAGTGCATGGAGCCTGCCATGGAGCTTAATTTATTTTATCAAACATTCATATTTTATTTTATTTTATCAATTCACAGCTACCGTCCTGCTGGCTATAGCTAACTTGCAAATTATTAATAGCTATGTTATTAAATTTTAAATACATATTATGGTCCCATCGAGCTCTACTTCCAAAAAAATAATTTAGACCACAAAAAAAATAATATTCACATTAAATTTAAAGTGCCAATTATATTTATTGGATATAATTTTTTAAAGTTTTATCATTAATTTGATAAGTTTAAAGCTTATTAAATTCAATGATGTGATTTAAAAAAAAATAATATAAGGATATATTAAAATATTTTAGAATAATATTAAATTAATTGATAAATTTAAAAAATCAATTTTTATTTTGACTGTTTGTTTTTGTATTTAGTTCAATAAAAGGACCCCAAGTGAGGCATGGTTGGACACAATTTTTACCACATGATAGCTCTAAACAGTATCTCATTTCCGTGTTCTTTGGTCCCACTCCAGGCTCTATCATCTAAGCCCCATTGAGGTGTACATTCTAATTTCTTTCCTTCTTTAATTTTCTTTTCTGTTTTTAAATTTATACAATATTTAAATTTAAATTCCAGATTAAATATGATCATACACCGAATCTAAATCTAAAAAATGTTAAATTTATCAAAAAATCATAATATTATAAATTTAGTGTTCCAAAAAAATTATCAAATTTACTATTTTTTATTAGTTTATAAATTTATCAGTTTTGTGTAATATATATAAAATTTATTATCAGTTGATTATATAGATATGATAATTACTATAAATTTATTATTAAATTATTATATATTTATTGTCTATTTTTATAAAATGATTAAAATTTTCTGATTAAAAATAAAAATTTTAATAAATGACTTATTTTTTTCTTATTAATTTCCCTTTGTTTTTTTTTTTTTTGAAAATTTCCCTTTGTAAATTTTTGGAACATATTGTTGAATTAGGATGTGGAATTGGCAAATACTTTAGCCAGGCCATCATCATTGTTTGTGTATGACTTGTCAAAGGCCAAAAAATTCTCGAGTGAAGGCTATGGATCTATTGGTAAAGTGTACATTATATGCCAAGAGCTGAGGAATTTCAACGGTGGATGATTCAAAACTATCCTGTTGATCAAGTCATCAAGATTGACTGTGCAGATCATATGCCTATGTTCTCCAAACCAAAAGAATTGTGTCACTGCCTTTCTCATATTGCTTGATAAAATGAAAATATTTTTGAAATTAATAATCAATTAATTAAAAATGTTATATTTTTTCTACTTTTATTATTGTTATTATTATTTTTAATAATATCTTTATTAAAATAATAATAAGATGATCCAGTGGATCCAAGGAGAAATTTTAAAAATATATTCTAAAATTTTTTCAATAAATTTTTAAAATTTTCAGTGATAAAATATAAAAAATTTATTATTATTTAATTAATTTATTATTTTAATTATCTAATTAAAATTACCATTATATTATATAATTTTTCAAATTTGAGTTATCATCCAGACTAATTCTAACTTGATATTTAAGCAATGACTTCTCTTGTATATATATATATATATATACAAGAGAAGCAATGACTTCTCTTGTATGGAAGTCAATTTACTGATAAATATATTTTTTAAATAATATATTTAGAATTGATTCTTTGATTTCTATATTAATATTAAAAATAATGTATTGTGTTTATTATTTCTTTTAAAAAATCTTATTTTAGATTTATATATTTTATTTTTATAAAAAAATTATATTTAAATTTGATTTTAAATCATTAGAATAATTACAGTCCTATGTTCAATAAATATGTGTTTTTTTTTTCTAAATTTTCCAATTGATATGTATACTGTTTTAGATTCTGCGCATCTATGAAGTTGTGACTTTTTTGTATTTTTGGGAAAAAAATGTTATGTTATCATTACTCACAGCCCTTATTTAATTATTTAATATTTTTTATATTATAATTAGAAGAGAAAAAATGGAACCTAAATTTATTAATAAAGTAAAATTATATTTGATTAAATTACCGCTAAATCATGTTTCGCCATATATCATATTATATTTAATTATAATAAATATTAAGTTAAAATTTCAAATGATACGTTAATAATTTTTATTTTTATTTATTTAATTTTTATTTAATTATATCTGAATTATTATCTTAAACTTTCCGTTTTTTCAAAAGCAAAGTCATGATTTTTGTAAAGAAAATATATAAAATGTGTAAATAATTTTTTAATGAAGATTTTTTTTTGTATTTTTACGTTAATAATTATTATCCTTTACAAATTATTTTTACCTTTTATATTAAAATAAAAAAATTAATGAAATTTTATTGAAGGGCATATTGTTTTGAAATTTTAATATTATTATTATTATTGCCCTTTTTTTTTTTTTTGCTATAAATGGACCTAAGAATTCCCTATGCTATACACAAATGATAAATGGTGCCGGGGGACCAGAACCAAAACCATTTTGTTCTAGTGCATGGGGCATGCCATGGGGCCTGGTGTTGGTACAAACTCAAGCCCCTTCTGGAATCTGCCGGCCACCGAGTCACGGCTATTGACATGGCGGCTTCCGGCATCAACATGAAGGCAATTCAAGAAGTCCAGACATTTTCTGAATATACTGAGCCTCTGTTACAATTCTTGGCTTCATTACCACAAAATGAAAAGGTTATAATTGTTGGCCACAGTTTTGGAGGCTTGAGTTTAGCACTTGCCATGGATGAATTCCCGGAAAAAATTTCTGTTGCTGTTTTCTTGGCGGCTTTCATGCCGGATACCCTCCACCGGCCGGCATTTGTATTGGAGCAGGTACATTTTACACTATATATCACTTTTTTTAAAAAAAATTTTCTTTAAATATTATTATGTAATTTTTATATATTTTTAATATACTAAAGTTTTATTAGATGTATATCTCTAAGAGTAATATATTTTTGAAATTAAAAATTGAAAAATTGATTTTTTTAAAGAAAAGAAAGTGTGTATTTTCAAACATATTTTTTATTTTTAAGGTTTTTTTTGAAGATTTTCCTAAAATTTGAATGATCCTTAAATTAATTTTATAAATTTATTGTGTTATTTGAAATAGATATGTTATGATATTAAAATTACAAATATAAAATTGATAAAAATTATGTCGAGTAACTATATAAATTTCAGTAAGGAGAATTTAAAATATGCATAGCATTTATAAATTTTAAAATATTAAAAATTTCTGGCTTCGAAAATTAAAAATTAACTAAACTTGAAGGATACATCAACAATTTAAGTACCTCACAATATAATTTGATCATCTATAACAAAACATAAAATTTGTAAAAATTTTGAAAATTTTTAAAAATATTTGAAGGAACCATGCAACAATTTAAATATATATATTTTTTCTTTTCCATTTTATTTATTTA
Organism: Garcia nutans; assembly: GCA_947685225.1. Classification (NCBI taxonomy): domain Eukaryota; kingdom Viridiplantae; phylum Streptophyta; class Magnoliopsida; order Malpighiales; family Euphorbiaceae; genus Garcia; species Garcia nutans. The sequence continues at coordinate 2,825,003 of CANTUV010000059.1, read as the reverse complement.
TTTCAAAACAAGCTGGAAAGGTGGATGGAGATTTTTTTTAAAAAAATATTAATTTATTTGAATTATCTGATATAACTGATTCAAAAATTCATAAAGTTTAATTAATTCAAATAAAATCTAATTATATTGTCTATCCATTATTAAATATATAATTAATTTTATAAAACAAAATTAAACGTTAAACAAACATAATTTATGTGTTTCTTTATATATGCAGCACAATGAAAAGATTCCACATAATGAAACGTTGGACACTCAAATTTCACCTTACAGCGGCTCTTTACAGCATCTCGTGACTCTGCTTTTCGGGCCCAAATACTTATCCTCTGCTCTTTATCACCTCAGCCCTAATGAGGTATGTATTCACTTTTGCTCGGCTTTCTTTTTCCTTTTAAAAATACTTATGTTTGAATTTTTTATTCTAAAAATACTTTTTTAAGAGAGAGATGAATTTTAGTTATTACATATCCAGTATACTAAAATACACTAAAGCTATTAGTAAGAATGGCAATTTGTCATGTATTTTTAAATATCCGACTTATTTTAATTTGTTTATATATAATATAAGTAATTTATGAACAGATTTATTTTTTTTATTATTTATGATAAATTTACGTTGGATATGAGTATATATCAATAAATATCCATTATATACCTGAGCCCATTTACATCATAAATTTTTATTAGTTATTTTTTTATTAAATTTTAATTATATATATTTATTATATCACATTTTAATTATAGAATTTTTTAATATGAAATTATTTTAACAAAATTATATTAGTTTTATATTTTTATTTATAACTATTTTATTGAATGATTATAATTTTACAATTGACATTTATTATATTTTAAATTTATTATCTTAAATACATATTTAAACTAGCAACAAGCAGTGTTAAACAAGTTTAAAATTGGTAAGGATAATAAAAAGGATAATATAAATGGATTTGAAACAAGCAGGGATAGTTTAAAATTAAACTGCAGATTTTAAATATGATGATTTTCACTAATATTTTACTGGATGCCATCCCTAATTGTGAAATATTTCAAAAAAAAAAAAAGTTAAAAAGGTCTAACTATGTTTGAACTCTGCATATATTCTTGAAGGATTTTGAATTGGCAAAGACTTTGGTGAGGCCATCATCGTTGTTTCTACATGACTTATCAAATGCTAAAAAGTTCTCAAGTGAAGGTTATGGAGCAGTTAAAAGAGTGTATATTATATGCGAAGAAGATAAGGCAATACCTCAAGAATTTCAACGGTGGATGATTGAAAATTCTCCTGTTGATCGAGTGATTAATATTGAAGGTGCAGATCATATGCCCATGTTCTGCAAACCACAGGAATTATGTCACTCTCTTTCTATCATTGCTGATAAATATGCTCAATATTAGAATATGGAAAAAAGGGGGCATTTTTAAATAATAAAAATTAATATGTCTTCATCATTAAAGATTGTTGTGATTTGCTAAGATATTGTTGCAATTATAATAACGTGATTGTTATATATTTATTGTCTGAAATAAAATTTAATTTACGTAGTTTTTTTTTTTTTTAATTTTAGATAAAGATAAACGAACAAAACTAAGAAAAGTTAATAGTATATGAGAAATAAAGAAAAATAAAGATGGATAGGGTTGTCACCAATCAATGGATCATTGATAGCTTCACTTTCAAATTAAAGATGAAAAAAAATGTACAAAAACTTAGAAAAAAAAGATGTTCCGATAGTATTTTTAATTCTAAATAAAGATAGACAAAAATTGAAAATAATCATTAACATAATATTATTTAATCAAATTCAGATTAAAATTTGTAGAAAAAATAATATAAAAAATTAAATTATTTAATTTATTAGCAGGAATCAATTAAAATATTTCCCAATTAAAGTAAATATAATCTTTATACATACATTATATATATAATAAGTAACACTGAGACTTAAAAATGGGTTAATAATTTGATATTTTATGCTTTATTTTTCAACCATTCTTCACTGTTTTCTTTGCTTGACAAATTCGCATAAAGTGTTAAATGGCATCTTATTTAATATTTTTTATTTTAATTTTATTATTTTGATTAGAGAATCCAGTATAAAGTTAATTGTAATGATAATATATATAATAATATAAAGTTCATATGATTCTAATCATAAATGTTCAATATTTTAGCATATTATATTTATTATTCAAGTGTTTTATTTAAAAAAATATATTATTTTCATGATTTAAAAAATAATTTTTTTATGAGGGAATAAACTGAAAAAAAAAACTGTTAATATAAAAAATAAGAGAAAAATCAACATTTTTTTGATACAGTATTTTCACCAATTAATTTAAATATTTTGTTTAGATTATGAAGCACAATTCAAATATATATTTATCCCGACTTAATTTGACAAAACTTTATGATGCAACTATTAACTTTTTTATTTTTTATTTTCAATAGTTGCATTATACTCGGATTATTTTCTTTGATAGTTTTTTTAGTATTAATATGATAAGAGGGACATTCAAAAAAAATTATGAAAAAAGAAAAATTGATATTGAATTTATTGTTGAAAATGCTTATTTTTAGTGTGCATTTTCTTAGATAGTTAAATAGCTATGATTTATAAAACTTCATTTAGAGCTTTTTGAAAACAGCCACTATTTATTTAGAGCTGTTATTTCCAAAAATTTATTTAGAGCCATCGAACTATTCCCAACCCCAAAATTAAATTTATTAAGTTTTTATTGGTCATGTGTATTTATACCCAGTTGAGAATAGAATTTATGTAACATGAGTGTAACATAAATAAGAAGAATAAGATCAATATGGGACTCTCACCTTCTTTTTTTTTTGAATTAATTATAATAGATTTTTTTTTCTTTTTTAATTTGAGAGTGTTAGTTTACTGATAGACAATAATCCTGTTTATTTTTATTTGTCTTAGTTTTTGTGTCATTTTTTTATTTTGTATATTTTTATTATGTGATTTATCTTCAAAATAATTTTAAGATCAATATAGGTTTAAATTTAATATTTATTCTTATTTTATATTGCTTTACTTTTTATAATAAAATTGAATATAAATTAAGTTTTATTATAGAATTTTATTTTTTCTTATTTAAAGATTTTATGTAATTTTCTAATGGAGGTTTGTCTTTCTCTAAGGGGATTGTCTATGTTCCTCTAATGAAAGTGTCATTCTTTAATAAATGTATCATTCTCGTATGGGAGATGATTAAAAATGATAAATGAAATGGGTGTTTCGCTGAAGGCTAGATTACTCGAGGTATGTTACAATTTACTGTTCGCATAGAAGAAATTCATGGAGTTTCAGGAGATCCAACAACTTCGTTAGTTATTTGTATATTATATACTTTAAAATTATAAAATTTTATTTTTTATCTTACAAATATACTCTTCCATTTATTAATGAAATTTTATTTTGTAGACGGGATTGGAGAAGGCTAACAATGGAAAGCATTTTGTTCTAGTCCATGGTGTTGGAGGAGGAGGTGTTGGGTTTGGTACAAGGTCAAGCCACCCTTTGAGGCAGCTGGCCACCGTGTTACGGTGCTAGACATGGAGGCTTCAGGGATACACAACTACATGAGTTAAATTCAATGGCACTTACCTCCAATCTCCAGGAGGCAAGAACACAAATCTTAAGGTTTGGAAAACATGAGCATATGACCTGAACCAGAGATTTCCTTTACTTCATCCGGAGGATTATTCTTTATCATCCATCTTTGCACTTCATCATTTTCTTGATCACATAAAATGAAAATTCGACGAACAGTTCCAAATCTTTCCTTAGTTACTACTAATTAATCACTTAACAAAGGGAAAGGTCTCACCAGTGATGTTGCTAATACCAAGTTCTGCATTTCATAAACATTATTAGGGAAAAAAATATTATGAGGCAAACATACTGTATTATATATATATTATTACCTCAGATGGAGAAGAGTAATACAGCTTTGATGCCATATAATTGCAGCCAAGGGGTACAGCAGTTGGGGAATTATTTGGTCCATTGCCAAAGAAATATCGTGTGTCGATGGAAGAGGAAGGAGATGCTTTAGAAGAATACTGTACAATTTTTTTTATTACAAACTAGAAGTCATTAATTAGTTAATTAATTGCTTTCTAGCTGTAATCGTGATCAGAATAATAATAAATGCTTAACAGAACTACTCATTTGCAGATATTCGTTAATTAGCCTTGGCAAAAATTATATCTTTATTGCCTAAAGACAAACATATCAATAATCTATATTCAAGTTCGTCCACCGTTAAATAATGTGCATTTTTCAATAAGAAAAGAAACTTTACCATTACTTAATATATTTCTTAGAACTAATCAAGAATTATACAAAATCCCAATTGTAATATTGAAATACTTATAAAAATTCTCTCTAATTTATCATAGATTTGTTTAAGGTTAAACCCATGAAAAAAAAAGAGTACCTTTTGTGCTATAGTTTTGAAACTAAAGTCAGGACCAGGCATAGTAGCAGCAGCAGCCAAGATAGCAGCAGACATTTTGTTAGGAAACTTTTCCATGGCAATGGAAAGGCCCATGCCACCCATACTGTGGGCAACTGCAATGACTCTGTTTTCTGGTGGCGGAGAATCCATGAAAGTTAAAAATGGTTTAAAATATTCAGAAAAAGAGGAGATTTCATTAACTTGTTTTGGGTTCACCCCAGAAGCAGCCATATCCAAAGCTGTAACACTATGACCAGCTGATTTCAAGTGAGCTGAAACTTTGTACCAGCACCAAGCTCCATGGACTAACCCAAAATGCCTCTGTTTCTGCACTGCATTTGTGCTGCTCTGCTTCTTTTGTGCACAAGCTATGAAGCTTTGGCATTTGTTAGGGTTCTTGAAATGAGAAACTCTTTCTTGAATTTCAGTTCTTGTTTTTAGGGAAAAAGGGATGGATTTTTTGAGAAGAATTTGAGAGTTGCAATGCATTTCTAGTTCTAATGCAGATTTTTTCTTTCTTTTAAATGTAAATGCCCCAACTCTAATTGGACCACACAATTACTACTCCCTACCTTGATGAATATTAAACCTTTTAGAACATATCATCATATATTAGAAAGAAAAATATATTGACGAGCAATTTTTTTTAACTATTCTAACAAAACTTTTGGTATTTATATTTAATTTTATTCCATCCCATATATTGATCGACAAATATTTTTAGAATTTATTTACTCATATAAAATCATTTCTCTTAATATTTTGTAAATATATATCAAAATTTTGAATTAAGAATTCCAAAACTATAAATCAATAAATTTTACAAAATTAAGGAGATTTTAAGTTAAAAATTTATAGATATATATTATGTGTTGTCATATATTTTTGTATTCTACTAATCAGTATTATTAAATTATTGTAGAAAATTTTGAATTTTATAATTATTTGTAGTAGTAGGATTTAGATTTTTTTAATATAAATTCTTATAAAAAGAACACCTTTATCAAATTTTAGAAATATGTTGATTTTTTTTTGTCATTTTTCACTTAAATTCTTGGCTGTCAAAATTTTTAACTTATTTATAAAATTCTAAATTTTTTTACTTTAATATTCATTCCATTAATGCCTAGGAAATAAAAATTTTATGTTTTAAAGTTAAAGCCACCAGACCAAGCATGGCAGCACCACCTCAGCAATTTAATTACCTACCCCACAAACATTTCAATTAGCCCTTGTTCATGCATGTTATGTCTTGTGGTTCCTTCACTTGGGAGAATAAGAAGGAAAATTGAAGAAAGGGATGAGAAGAGAAGAGAAGAGAGCAAGAGAGGAGAGAATAGGTAGAAAAGCTAAAGATATTCCCATTCAATGATTGTTTCACTACATTTACTAAATATTTTTTTCATTAATTATGTATGGAGGAGGAGATACTTAAAATTCGAACTCGAGATCTAAATGGGAGAACATATACTCCTACCTATCAAACTACACTTTAGTAGTTCATTTACCAAATAATATTAGGAATTTTGAATGATTGTCTCTATACTAAAGCATAATTTCATAATAAATTTTTTAACAAACAAATAAGGAAAAACATAGCTATCATAGCATCATCTTTTCATTCCATGGACTGAGATTTATTCTTTACTCGTCCTTTTAGATTAGGGTTGTTCATCCAATCCGGTAATTCGGTTAACTCAATCCAGCCTAAATTATACTTAGACTGGACTGCAAGCCAGAGATAAACCCGGCATGAGTACAACTCTATTCTAGATACATCCAGCTTCCCTTCATTCTCTTTTCCCTTGCTGGCCTGTCCCATGGCTACTGCTGATGTGGAATTCTTCATGTCTACCTTGGTTATCTTCTCCAATCCAGTACCATTCATGACATTTCAAACCAGAACTCACCCCAACTTAAACACATTCGGACCAAGAGGCTCTCACTCAACCAGAGCCCTAGTTCACCCATCAAGCCACAATCAGAACTTCAATCATATATCGCTCCAACACACCACATTTCTCAGCAACTCTCAGCCAGACCTTGGCACCAAAACTACACAGTACATAACCACCCTAGCCCACTTACAAGCAAGTTATTCAATCCATACCAGACCTGAATTCTATCTAATACAGCAGTCTTTTTTTTTAATTATTATTTTAACAAATTCTAAAGAATACATTTTTATTTGCAACACATCAGAAAAGAAGATATATTATATAAAATGACTTTTGTTTTTCTTAATAATCCGAAGGCAGTGGTAAGTTAAATTCAATGGTATTTATCTCCAATCTCCAGGAGGCAAGAGCACAAATCTTGAGGTTTAGAAAACATGAGCATATGATCTGAGCCAGATGTTTCCTTTACCTCATCTGGGGGATTATTCTTTATTATCCATCTTTGCAAATCATCATTTTCTTGATCACATAAAATGAAAATTCGACGAACAGATCCAAATCTTTCCTTGGTTACTACTAGTTCATTTTGAGTTGCTGCATCACTGAACAGAGGGACAGGTCTCACCAACAATGTTGCTAACGCCAATTTCTGCAATTGATTAACATTATTGGGAATATATATATATATATATGTATGTATGTATGTATGTATGTATGTACGTATATATATATATATATATATAATTTAGAAGAAGAGGGGAGCTGTTATTACCTTAGGTGGAGAAGAGTAATACAACTTTGATGCCATATAGTTGAAGCCAAGGAGGACAGCAGTTGGGGGATTATTTGGTCCATTGCCAAAGAAATATTGTGTCCATGGACGAGGAAAGGGATACTTTAGATGAATACTATAAAATTTTTATTACAAACTAAGATCATTAATTTGTTAATTACTTTCTAGCTAGTAAATTTATGTGTCGTTAATTAGCCTTGGCAAAGATCATATCTTTGTTGCTTTAACTTTATCATTACTTAATATATTTCACAGAACTAATCAAGAATCATACAAAAATCCCAATTGTAATCCAAAATTCTTTTTAATTTATCATCTGTTTGTTTAAGATCAAACCCATGAAAAAAACATACCTTTTGTGATATAGTTTTGAAACTAAAGTCAGGACCAGGCATAATAGCAGCAGCAAAGATAGCAGCAGGAATTTTCTTAGGAAACTTTTCCATGGCAATAGAAAGGCCAGTGCCACCCATACTGTGGGCAAGAACAATGACCGTGTCTTCTGGTGGCAGAGAATCCATGAAAGTTAAAAATGGCTCAAAATAGTCAGAAAATGAGGAGATCTCGTTTAGTTGCTTTGGGTTGACCCCAGAAGCAGCCATGTCCAAAGCTGTAACACTATGACCATCTCATTTCAATTGAGCTGAAACTTTGTACCAGCACCAAGCTCCATGACAAGCTCCATGGACTATATTTTATATATATATAAGTAATTATTCTAGCAATATTTTTATTATTATCAATTGAATTTGATATGTTTTTCTGTATGAAGTTAGAATAATTTATATTTGAAGATTTACTTTATAAAATATGTGTTTTGGGTGAAATTAGAGAAAGAATTGAAAGAATTATAAAAAGAAAGAAAATCAGACCAAAACAGAAGAAAAACTTATTCAAAGGTCGTGAAGCTGCAAACCCACGACCCTGGAAGTAAAATCAACATTGTCCCAAAAGAAAAAGAATCCAGACAAAAGAGTCCAAAGTAAATTCCAAGAACATGGTCATGGGATTTCAAATTCACAACCGTGGATTCCAATACCTAATTGCCTGATGAAGAAGTTTCCGCAAGCCAATTGAGATGCAACTATGCACGGTCGTGGGATTCAAAGCTACGGTGGAAGGCTTATGGCAGTTGTTGATTTTAATTTTGTGCAAATTTCTACCCAATTTGGAGTTCTAATAAAAAAAAAGTTTCTAAATCTAAAAAAAGTTTCTAAATCTGTCCTAATCCTAAAATTAAATTTATTTAATCTTTATTGATTGGGTGCATATATATCTAGTCTAGAACAAAATTTCCGTAACATGTTATTCATAGTGTAACATATATAAGATGAATAAGAATACCGGACAGGGCAAGGCTAACAATGGAAAGCATTTTGTTCCAGTCCATGGTGCTGCAGGAGAAGGTTTGGCTTTGGGACAAGGTCAAGCCACCCTTTGAGGCAGCCGGCCACCGTGTCATGATGCTGGACATGGAAGATTCAGGGGATGCACCCTAAAGCATTACTCTGCACAACTGCATGAGTTAAATTCAATGGTACTTATCTCCAATCTCCAGGAGGCAAGAACACAAATCTTGAGGCTTAGAGAACATAAGCATATGATCTGAACCAGAAATTTCCTTTACTTGATCTGGAGGATTATTCTTTATCAGCCATCTTTGCACTTCATCATTTTCTTCATCACATAAAATGAAAATTCGACGAACAGTTCCAAATCTTTCCTTAGTTACTACTAGTTCGTTAGTCAAAAAAAGGAAAAGGTTTCACCAATGATGTTGCCAATACCAAGTTCTGCATTTCATTAACATTATTAGGAAAAAAAATATTATGAGGCAAACATTTTATTACTGTATTATATATACATATATATGAATTATTACCTCAGGTGGAGAAAAGTAATACAGCTTTGATGCTATATAGTTGGGGCCAAGGAGTACGGCAGTTGGGGGATTATTTGGTCCATTGCCAAAGAAATATTGCGTGTCCATGGAAGAGGGAGGGGATGCTTTTGAAGAATACTGGTAGATTTTTTATTGCAAACTAAAAGTCATTAATTTGTTAATTAATTACTTTCTAGCCAGTAAATTTATGAGAAAAATTGCATCATTGGTATAACTTTTTAATATTTTTTTTATTTTGATATCTCAATTTATTTAGTCAATTGAGAATTTTAATTTTAACGAATACTTGAAAATGAGTTCATCCTAACTAAAATAATAATGAACATGGACTGAAATAATTCATTTATAGATATTCGTTAAAATTGAGACGCTCAATTAATAAAAAATGTAATTTCAAAAAAAATTAATAAAAAATGTTTAAAACATTAAAAAAATATTATTTCTCCATCTATTGTCTACTATTTTCTAAAATAATTATCCACTTTTATTTATAAAATATATTTAAAGTCTTTTTTTTTCTATTTTACTCTCTAATAAAATTATATTTTAAATAAAAAAATATAAATAGTTTAAACTATTTTTATGATAAAATAAATATATGAATAAGAGTAAAAAAATAGAAAGACATAAATTATCAATGCATTAATTATATTTTTCTTAATTTGTAGAAAAGAAATTTAACATCTTTTTTAAGATAAATGGAGTAAAAAGTTAAGAATACTGTTATTTTTACTAAATTTATGTGTAGTCGTTTAGCCTTGGCAAAAATTATACTATCTTTATTGGCTTAAAGAAAAACACATCATTAATCTATATTCAGTATCATCCATTGTTAAATAATGTAAATTTTTCAATAAGAAAGGATAGTAACTTCATCATCACTTAATATATTTCTTAGAACTAATCAAGAATCATACTAAAATCCCAATTGTAATATAGAAATACTTTTCCAAATTTCTTTCTAATTTATCATCTATTAGTTCAAGATTAAACCCATGAAAAAGAAAAAAGAGTACCTTTTGTGCTATAGTTTTGAAATTAAAGTCAGGACCAGGCATAGTAGCTGCAGCAAAGATGGCAGCAGAAATTTTGTTAGGGAACTTTTCCATGGCGATGGAAAGGCCAATGCCACCCATACCGTGGGCAACTACAATGACTCTATTTTCTGGTGGCAGAGAATCCATGAAAGTTAAAAATGGCTCAAAATACTCCAAAAAGGAGGAGATCTCATTTACTTGTTTTGGGTTCACCCCAGAAGCAGCCATGTCCAAAGCTGTAACACTATGACCAGCTGATTTCAAGTGAGCTGAAACTTTGTACCAGCACCAAGCTTCATGACAAGCTCCATGGACTAACACAAAATGCCTTAGTTTTTGCTCTGCATTTGTGCTGCTCTGCTTCTTTTGTGCACAAACTATTCTGGTGGATGTGTGTTGGGAATGTGAATCCCATATCGGTAAGGAATGAGCAGCTTCAGTCACTTATAAGACTGGACAATCATCTTCTTGTCAACTTGGATTTTCAGGATGAGTTAGGACCAGCTCTAATATGGTATCAGAGCAATTAATGCCCAAACAGGCTAGATCATGAGCCAAAACCCCACATGACCGAAGCTAATGAAAAAATACCAGCCGATCCGCCCAAACGGACTTGTGTTAGCAAGTGTCAACCGAAAGGTCCGGTTGCACTTGAGGGGGATATTGAGAATATGAATACCACATCGGTAAGGAATTAGCAGCTCCAATCACTTATAAGACTAGGCAATCCTTTTCTTGTCAACTCGAGTTTTCAGGATGAGTTAGGCCCAGCTCTAATAATGTGAATTTTTGGCATTTGTTTGGGTTCTTGAAATGGGAAACTCTTTCTTGAATTTCAGTTCTTGTTTTTAAGGAAAAAGGGAAGGATTTTCTGAAGAGAACTTGAGAATTGCAATGCATTTCTAGTTCTAAAGCAGATTTTTTTTTTCTTTTAAATGTAAATGCGCCAACTCCAATTTGGACCTCACAATTACTTTACTCTCAACCTTACCAATAAATATTAAATCTTTTAGAACATATCATATTATAAAAGAAAATATATTGATAAGCAAATTTTTTAGTTATTCTACCAAACTTCTTGGTATTTATATATTAATTTTATTCCATTTTACTTATTGATCTACAAATATTTTCAGAATTTATTTACCCGCATAAAATTATTTCTCTTAGTAAGCTGTAAATATTAATTAAGAATTCCAAAACTACAATTCAATAAATTTTACAAAATTAAGGAGATTTTAAGTTAATAATTTATAGATATATGTTATGTATTGTCTTATATTTTTGTATTTTAATAATCAGTATTATTATAATCATTGTACAACATTTTAAATTTTATAATTATTAGGAGTAGCAGCAGGATTTAGATTTTTTTTTAATATAAATTCTTATAAACAGAACTCCTTAATTTAATTTTGTTGATTATGCCATTTTTCATTTAAATTCTTGGCTATCAAAATTTTTAACTTATTTATAAAATTCTAAATTTTTTTACTTTCGTATTAATTTCATTATTGCTTAGGAAATGATAGTTTTATGTTTTAAAGTTAGAGCCACCATATTTCAAAAAAAAAAAAAAAAAGGTTAAAGCCACCAGACCAAAATAGAAAAGTTAAAGATATTCTCATTCGATGATTGTTCCACTAAATTTACCAAATAATTTTTTTTTATTAATTTCATGGGAAAACACTTAAAATTCAAATTTTAGATCTAAACAAAAACAATATATTCTCTTAGCTTCAAAGCTACGCCTTACTAGTTCATCTACCAAATAATATAAGAATTCTAATGATAATAGCTGTACTAAAGCACAGCTTCATAACAAAATTTAATAACAAACAAATAACAAAAATATAGCTATCACAACATCATCCTTCCATTTTGGTTAACCCAGTCCGGCCTAAATTATACTAATACTGGACTGCAGGCTAGAGATAAACCCGGCCTGAGTGCAACTCTATTATAGATGCATCCAGCTTCCCTTCATTCTCTTTTCGCTTGCTGGCCTGTCCCATGGCTACTGCTGATGTGGAATTCTTCATGTCTACCTTGGTTATCTTCTCCAATCCAGCACCATTCATGGCAGTTCAAACCAGAGCTCACCCCAACCTAAACACATTCAAACCAAGAGGCACTCACTTTACCATAGCTCTAGTTCACCCATCAAGCCAGAATCAGAACTTCAATCACATATCACTCCAACACACCACATTTCTCAACAACTCTCAGCTAGACCATGGCACCAAAACGCCACAGCATATAACCACCCTAGCCCATTTACAGGCAAGTTATTCAGTCCATAGAAGACCTGAATTCTATCTAATACAGTAGTCTTTTTTTTTTAATTATTATTTTAACAAATTCTAAAGAATAAATTTTTATTTGCAACACATCAGAAAAGAAGATATATTATACAAAATGACTTTTGTTTTTCTTAACAATCCGCAGGCAAGTGGTAAGTTAAATTCAATGGTATTTATCTCCAATCTCCAGGAGCAATAGCACAAATCTTGAGGTTTATATTTTTTATTAATAGTTATAAATAAAAATTTATAATATTTTTATATTATTAAATTTAAATTAATTCAGTTGAATTATGGATTAATTATTAATTTAATTAAGTGTTTGGTCCAATTTTAAAAATATTGTTGTGAAAGAAATAAAGTTTAGAGGAAGATGAAAGGAAATTAAATAAAGGCAAAGAAAAGAAACGGAAAAAAAAATACTCCCTCCGTATTATTTACATAGAAAAAATAAAATGAACACGAAGATTAAGGAAATTTTACTTTTTTCATCTCTATTTACTTAAATACCCCTAAAAAAATATCCCTCAAATTAAACTTTTAAGACAAGGGTATAAATGGTATTTTGTCTCATTCCACTCCCCAAAATTTATCTAAAATGACATATTTTCTATATAAAAGATACACCAAAAAAGGAAATTTTTCCTATGTAAATGATACGGAGGGAGTATTTTTTATATTGTTTGGTTGCTTTGATTAAAATATGAGGAAAAAAGGACAAAAAATATATATATTTTTTATTTTTCCAATTTCATCCATTTCACTTTAAAATAGAGAAAAATATTTTGGAACTGTGAAAGAAAATATTTTTCAGAACACACCCCAATTTTCATTTTTTTTACTTTTTCATTTAATTATTTTACAAATAAGGAAAAAATTATTTTTTTTTTGTCTTTTCGTTTTTATTTATTTGTTTCAAAACAAGATGGAAAGGTCATGAAAGGTGAGTGGAGATTTTAAAAGAAAGAAAAGTATTAATTTATTTGAATTATTAGAATATAACTGATTCAAAAATTAATAAAATTTAATTAATAACATGATTTATCTGTGTTTATTTTGTGGAGCAGCAGCAGCAGCACAATGAAAGGATTCCACATAATGAAATGTTGGACATTCAAATTTCATCTCATGACTATGCTTTTCGGCCCCAAATTCTTATCCTCTGCACTTTGTCACCTCAGCCCCACTAAGGCATGTCTTCACTTTTTCTCAGCTTTCTTTTTTCTTTTAAAAGTATTTTTTTAAGTTTTAATTTTAAAATGTTTTTTTTTGTGGGAGATATGCATTTAGTACATATCTAGTATAATAAAATAGACAAAAATTATGAGAAAGGAAGGCAAATGATTGAATATTTTTAGATATATAATCTATTTTAATATGTTTATTTAGTATGAATAGTTTATAAATAAAATTAGATAGGTATGAATAATATTTTTGTAGTCTAAAATAGATTTGTGTAGAGTATAATTATATATCAATGAGTATCCATTATGAATTGATTTACATAATAAATTTTTTATTAGTTATTTTTTATTAAATTGAAATATTGAAAACATCTTAATTGCTGCAGAAAATAAAATAATATAAAACAAGAAGATTTGAATTTAAAAAATAAATTAAATAATTTTTATTTAATAAGTTAATATCAGATTTTATGAATTTTATTTGATTTTTATTTTTTACAATTTATGTGTAAAAGGTGATATTATAGAAATATATTTGAGCCAATTTGTACAGCTCCATTAAAAAATTAATAGTGATATTAGAGCTTAAATAATATTGAAATTATCTGTGAAATCTTTGCAATCATACCCATAGCTATACAAATAACAAACTTATAATAAATACGAATGCAGAAACTTGATAGAGACCTTTTAAGTATTTAAACTATAAATTTGATGAATAAAATTTAATGGACCTATATATATCCATAAAATGCAAAAAGTGATAAAGTGATCAATATGTCTATAAATTATAGTAAAATATAAAAAAAATTGAAGTCACTGGTATATCTATAAACTATAATGAAATGTAAAATGATGGAGGTAGCCAATATGTATATTGCAATAAAATGAAAAGAAATTGAATGAACCTAAAGCATGTTCTTAAACTGCTAAAATTTTATGTTATAATATTATGAGTCATTTGATTTATGTGTTTTTTTAATTTTTTTAGAAATAAAAGATAGAAGATTTTGAATGCTCAAGGAAAAATATTATTACCAAGGATGAGAGCTTAACAATATTGATAAGTTAAATTTGAAATTATAAGAAAAAAGTATCAAGTTTGCAACAAATAATGCAACGATGAGGATTAGCAGAGTGGCTAACACAAAATGCCTCTGCTTCATTGTTTCAAAGATTCAAAAAATTGTTTGGTAGAAGAGAATTTATGGATGAGAAAATGGCCATTGGAGGAGCCGACCTTTATTTTTTTTTTTTTTAAGAATCGACACCTTTTTTTTATTTGTTTCAAAAGTTGACTGATTAAAATTGATAAAGTTTTGGACTTTTTATTCATTTCTTTCTGTATGGTATCTTTCTGGATTTTATTCTCTAGTTTATCAATTAATAAACATTTAAATCACCCCTTCAATATTCGCCTAACTTGAATAACAAAATGAGAAATGAATTTATTTTGTCATTTTGATAATAATTTTTAAAGCGAAAAAAAAGAAATAAATCTTTTTTCAGTGAGTAAAAATGGAAATATGAGTCATTTTAATTAAATAAAATTTTTATTCAATTGATTTGGAAAAGCAATAATAGTTTAAAAATAAACCTATCTTATTTTAAGTATTGAATTGGTTAGTAGCCACCTACTGGCGTGTTTAAAAAATTTGCACCCAAAATATTTGGCTGATCCGAATTCATAATAAGACCAGACCATGAGTTCTAAAACTAGATCCAAGCTATATTTGGATAAGGTTTTTTTATTAAGGTTGAAAATTTTTGGACAACCTAGCTCGGCCTGATGTATTATTTTTTTCTTTTTTTTTTAAATATATATTTTAATGATTTAAATTTTATATAAAAAATTTTAAAAATTCAAAATATTATATATATTTTATGATATTTGGAATTATTAAAAATTTAATTCATAAAAAATAATTTTTATATTTTATATTTTTTTACTTGAATAAATATTAATATAATAATTTATATATTATTAAATATAATTTGATATAATAAATTTTAAAATAATATTTACAGGTAAATTTTATTGAAATTTAAAAAAATTATCTTTAATTTTTTTAATTAAAAAAAATATTGGCTCCACCTGGCCCGATCCAAACTCGATCAAGCCCGAAATGGCCTAGTTCGACCGGACTTAGGACCGGACCATGAGCTACAAAGTATAATCCGAATATTTTTCAAGCTAGACCGCAGATTAAAGTAAAATCTAGCTTAACCCGACTCGATAACACCTTTATCACTCACTTGGAATCATCTAAAAATTTAGGCATAAAATAATATATTAATAAATAGTTAGATAACCTCTAAATTTCAAACACTCTAAAGAGTATGTCAATAGATAGTTTATATACATTACAATTCAAATTCCAACAAACCTTGAAGGTTTATATATTGTAATGCTTTTATTAGAAAATAAAAAGTACAAACGGTTAAGAGATGAAATGAGATAATAGAAATATCTCTATCATGATTAGAGATTTCAAATTCGAATACTCATAAAGCATAATTTAACAATATTTCTTGGCAATCTGTTCGAGGCAGGAAGACAAATCTTGTGGTTTTGAAAACATGGGCATGTGATCGGTATCAGAAATAATCATAACCTCATCAGGTGGATTGTTTTGGATCATCAACCTTTGGAAATCCTCCTCATAGACCTTATCTCGGTCACACAATATGTAAATTCTAGCAACTGATCCATATTTTTCTTTGGTTAACTCTGCTTCACTTTGTATTGCAGCACTGCTAAAGAGAGGATTGGGTCTTATCAACAATGTTGCCAGCATTAAATCCTGTGTTAATGCAATGAGAATATATTGTACAAAAAGAAAATTAGTAATTAATTAAGACAAGCTATTTACAAAAACAGAGTGGATATATAACAAAACATAGTTTAACGGTAATTACATATTTTTTTAATCTAAGAAAGGGAGTTAGTTCTCTTACTTCATGTGGGGAGAGTGGATACAACAGGCTTGACATCATGTTTGGCCCAAACAATAGCGAGGTTGGAGGGTTGTCAACTCCATTATCAAACACATAATTGCTGTCCATCAAATCAATTCTCTTAACACACTGCAAATTTTTTCCAAAATGAAATTCTTATTATTATTAGTAAGAAAACCAGTTTCATTCTATTTGTAATTGTGGTTATTAAAAATTAAATTTTAAAATAATAATTTATATATTTTTAATTATAAAAATTTCAAAATAATTAATCAGTATCTTTGAAATGCTATTATTATTACTACTACTACTATTATTATTATTAGATAAGCATTTAAAATGATTCTTTTATTTTACTTTATTCAGTTTAGACTTGAGTTCCCTTTTTGGACGAATTTAAGAACATGTATGCAATTCAATTTAATTTAACCAAATCTTAATCTTAACTTAACTGGGATATAAATTTTGTTTTTTCACTTGAAATCATTATGAGTTCCATATTCATATAAATGTATGGACATAAAATTATTATGAATCATTTTTTTTTCGAGTTATACTTTTTTTAAGAAGTATTTTTTTTTTCATTTTTTTATTATTAAACGAATTTTCAATCAACAATTATTAAATTTATTAAATTAATAATACATATGTGTAGAGCATAGACTTGCCTCTTCCATTACAGCTGTGAAAGTGAAGTCAGGACCTGGCATGACAGCTGCAGGAAAGACTCCAGCTGAAATTTTCTCAGGAAATCTTTCCATGGCAATAGATATAACAAACCCACCCTGACTGTGACCCACTAAAATCACCTTATCTTCTGGTGGCAGAGACATCATGAATTCCATCAACGGTTCACAATAGTCTGATATTGATCTCAGCTCATTCACTTGCTTTGGATGAATTCCAGAAGCAACTAAATCAAGAGCTGTAACTTTGTGGCCAGAAGATTTTAGAAGAGTGGCTAATTTATACCAACACCATGCTCCATGACAGGCTCCATGGACTAACACAAAATGACTTTGCTTCATTGTTTCAGAGGTAGAAATTATTGCGGCAGAAACAAAGAATATGGATGAAGAAAATTTATTGGGAAAATAGGGATTGGGGGAACCCACTTATTAAATGTTGTAGGTAAGGATTGGTTGATAATTGATGAGGTTTTGTCATCTTTGACATTTCAATGGATAAAGTTAGTTGTTGGCTGGATATTTAAAATGGCAGATAAATTTTTGGAAGTTTCTAATAATTGAATTTTGCTTTTACGGGAAGTTTTTAAACCAATTTTCATTTTTTTTAATATTTATATATGAGATAGGAGAAATTCATTTTGAATCTATTATTTAAGTGCATGTATACTTATTGCATTGCTAGACAGCGTAATAAAATTTCATTTATCATAGCAACATTGAAGCAAAAAATTTGATAAAATTATTCAGCAATGTCACTTTAACATCCAAATTTAGTACATTGTTTATTTTTCAAACTTCCTTTTCTTCTGTCTGCCACAAAACAAGAGTGCTGTGACTTCACAAGTAATTCTTGTCAATCTCCTGGAGACAATGGCACAGTTGTGGTGGTTTGGAAAACATGACCACATGATCAGAACCGCTGAACCAGTAATAACCTTTACTTCATCAGTTGGATTGTTTTTAATCATCCACCTCTGAAGTTCCTCTGTCACTATCTTATCCTGATCACAAACAATATAAATTCGTGGAACAGATCCATATTTCTCTTCGGTTACCACTATATTTTGTGTTCCTCTTTCAGGACGCAAGAACAAGTGGGCTTGAAGTTGGAGATGGCTGATACAAACAGTCCAAATAGCTCATTTGGATCTCGGCCAAGAAGGGAGGAAAGCAATTCAGCACAAGGAACTTCCAGGAAGTAGAAGAAACTTTCCATTCAACGTGTTGGCATTCTGTTAGTTAAATATAAAAAAGAAAAAAAATACCTCTGCTCTTACTGTTGTTAAGTGAAGTCAGGACCTGGCATGATAGCAGAAACAAACACTCCAGCTGAAATTTTCTTAGGAAATCTTTCCATGGCAATAGCTATGCCTATGCTAAGCCCACCATAACTATGACCCACTAAAATCACTCTATCTTCTGGTGATAGAGAGGTCATGAACTCCATCAATGGCTCCTAATAGTCCGATATTGATCTGAGCTTATTCACTTGCTTTGGATGAACCCCAGAAGCTGCTAAATCAAGATCTGTAACTTTGTGACCAGAAGATTTTAACAGAGTGGCTAATTTATACCAACACCATGCTCCATGACAGCCTCCATGGACTAAGACAAAATGCCTCTGCTTCATTGTTTCAGAGATTTAAAAAAGGGGTACATACAAAACTAGCCTAAAAATTAATTATGTTTTCAAATTTATGGTTCTTTAATTTTTTTTTTTCAATTCTATGCTCTTAACTCTTTCTTCTAGCAAAAATACAGTGAAATGCAATGGACGTAGACCAACGTCATCCATCTCAAAGAAAATATTGCAAATTGCTTGAAATAAATTCTACGGTTTTCTTGGGTACACACACACACACATATATATATATATATATATATATTAATAATTAGCGTTATTTAAATATTGCATATCTTATTTGAGGATGGTGAACCCTTTTCTTCTGTCTGCCACAAAAAGGACTCATAGTCTTATATTAATAATTAGCGTTAATAATTAAATATTGCATATCTTATTTGCATATCTAATTGTATATAAGATATACCTATATATATCTAATTATATGTAATATATATTCGTATATATTGTTATCTTTTTTAAATTCAATACATATATCTAATTATATGTAATATATATTCGCATATGCTATTATCTTTTTTTAAATTCAATATATATTTATCTTTTTTTAAATTTAATATATTTATCTAGTTATATATAATATATTCTCACATATAACTAAATATATAACTATATATCTAATTATATATCCATATATACTGTTATATTTTTTAAATTTAATATATATATCCAGTTACAAGTAACATATACCCACATATATATAAACATTCTTTTCAAAATTAATACATATATTTAGTTATATGTAATATAGTTATATATTGATATATATCAATATATATCCTCATATATTATTATTTTTTAGTTAAAGCATATGTAACGTATATCGACATACATTAATATATACTAATGTATATCTATATATATATGTAATATATACATATCTAGTTATATTGTTATTCTTTAGTTAAAGTATATGTAATATATACCGACATATACACACATATATATAGCATATATTGTTATTTTTTTCAATATATACCCGCATAATATAGTTATATGTAACATATAATAACATATATTATTATTTTTTGGTATATCTAATTATATGTATTATATATCCACATATAAATAAATATATAAAATAGTTATATATCGATATATATCCACATATACC
This sequence comes from Garcia nutans, assembly GCA_947685225.1. Taxonomy (NCBI): domain Eukaryota; kingdom Viridiplantae; phylum Streptophyta; class Magnoliopsida; order Malpighiales; family Euphorbiaceae; genus Garcia; species Garcia nutans. Next base: position 2,805,000 of record CANTUV010000059.1, on the reverse strand, counting down.
TATATATATATATTGTTATTTCTTAGTTAAAGTATATATAACATATATCGAGATACACTGTTATTCCTTAATTAAAGTATATATAACATAAACCGACATATATTGTTATTCTTTAGTTAAAATATATGTAACATATATATATAGACTTATACTGTTATTCTTTAGTTAAAGGGTATGTAACATATACCGACATATATCAACATACCCACATATATTTATTTATATATAACATATACCAACGTATGTTGACATATACTGTTATTCTTTAGTTAAAGTATATACAACATATACCGATATATACCAATATATATGTAACATATAACGACATATAATTAAATATGTATAACTTTTATACTCTTATTCTTTTAAATTTTAATAAGTATATGTTGTTATATTTAACATATACTGATATATAATTAAATAATAATAGATTTATACTCCTATTATTTTGAAATTCAATATGGATATATTATATTTACCATACACTGATATATAACTAAACATATATCACTTTCATACTCTTATTATTTTAAAATTTAATACATATATATTATTATATATAACATATACCGATATATAACTAAATATATAATAGCTTTATATTTTTATTCTTTTAAAATTTAATAAGTAAACATTGTTTTATATTTAGATGACTCTTTTATTTAATAAAAAATAATTAATTATAAATTAATTGAACTCTAATTTGTATTCAAATATATTAATTATCATAGATTAATTAATATACTTTTATATAAATTAATTAATTAAAATATAAGAGTAAAATAAATTATATATAAGATATACTCACATATATTGTTAAAATTATATATATGTATAAAATGCTACATTTAAATATTTTAGTGCATTTCTATAAAATCTTTAGTTATTACTTTAATTAAACATATGTTTTTGTAATAGGTGAAATTTTATAAATATATACAGAAAATAAAAGTTAGAAAAAATGATAAAACTTTACAATAAATCAGTAATAAAAGTCTCTGGCTTTTCTAATCAAAGTCATCAACTTTAAGCTAATTACTGGATCTCCAATCTCAAAACTCTCATTTCACTTGGACCCAAATAGCTAGATTTACTTGGTGAAAAAACTTATTTTGATAACAGAGAAAATTGAACAAAGTAAAATAAGTATACATTTATAATCCACATGCCAACACGAAAATCGGTCTTACTTTCTATCTAGATTTAAGAATGGGATCCTGAGAAGAAACTGATTAAATCGGTCTAGTGGATATTGAAGAACATAGAAAAAAAAGAGGCCGTATTTTTGTAAAAATAAAACTTAAAAAACATAAAAATAAAAAAATAAAATATTAAAAATAAAAAAAAGATATTAACAGCAGTAAAATTTAAAATAAAATTTAAAATATAGCATATGGTGTAATTTCCTTTTTAAAAAATTATTTGGTAGAAGAGAATTTATGGATGAGAAAATGGGTATTGAAGGAGCTCAATTTTTATTAATTTTTTCAAATGTTGATTGATTAGAATTTGAGATAAAGTTTAAATACACTATTATAATATAGCAAAAATCTCATTAAAATACTTAAAATTTTATTTTATCTAATTAGATTTTATTTTTGTAAAAAATATTCAATTAAACCCACACCATGACGAAGTTAAATTTCCATTAACTTCGTCTATATAAGACTATGGTTACTTTTTTTTGTCTTTACACATGTCAATTTCATTGGTTTGTTAAAGTTTAAAAATACTTAAATAATTAAATTAAACTAAATTAAATAATGATAAAATAATTAAATTAAATAATAAAATAAAAAAATTTAAATAAAAATAAAAAATTTCTTATTCTTATTCTTCTTCTTCTTCGTGATTTGGAATTGTGCAGACCTTAGACCATAAATATTTTATATCCATGAAGAGGAACTGACAAATGAAACAGCTAAGCAATGAATTCAAGTGAGAGAGAGAGAGAGATGAAAAACAGAAAATTAACATTTAAACAAAGCTAAATTAAGATCAAAACAGAAATTATAGCACAATGAATGCTGATTATCACAATTCACAAGCAGAGAATCCAAGAAAAAAAATGCAAAATAAGAGACAAAACAACACACTTCATCAAAGCAGTATAATAAATAATCATACCCTATAAAACATTAGATCCAGATAATACCAAGACCAATAAAAAAAACTAAACCATTGATAAGAAAAAAAAAACCACAAGCCCAATAAAGAAGTTCCCTAAATCAATGCAATGCAGTAATCATATCCAAGAAAAAAAAGACCAAAGCTTGTACCTTTATCAAATGAAATACAAATTTACTTAAGTGGGTTATCTGAAAAGACACAGTTGGGAGCTGGAAAGCAATCAAGAAAAAGAAGGGAATGTAAGAACAGGACAAGTAGACAAGAAAGAATGGATGAGAAGCTAAAGCTAAGATTAAGAACAATAAAGATAGTAAAAAATCATTCTTTTTCACAAGTGTACAACTGTTTCTTGGAGCTGAGTTGAGGTTTTTTTTTTTTTTTTAAGTTGGTTTATGAAGTGGGAAATTTGCATACGAAAATCTTGAAACGGAAAAGCGAAGAAAAAAGATCAAAAACAATTAGAAATGAAAGGACGCATTGCTGACCCAACCATAACCCAATTAGAAATGAAGGAATTTGCAAGAACTGGTGCTCAAATTCTAACTTTCAGATGATAATGAAGTGAATTTTGGGATTAGAAATAGCCTCTGATTCTAGAGATAACCTAGCATAAGTAACGAAGAAGAAGAAATTTTTTTATTTATTATTTAATTTAGTTATTTTTAATTTTTTACAAACTAATGAGATTGAGACATCTGAAAAAAAAGATGGAATCATATTACTATGCAGATGGAAGTTAACGAAAATTTAACTTTGGTTATGGTGATGGTTCAATTGAAGCATTTTTGACAAAAAAAAAAAAGGAACTTATAGTATAAAAAAAATTTAAGTGTTTAAATGAGATTTTTTGCATAGCATAGGTGTGTATTTGGGGCTTTTTCCTTAAAATTTTAAAAGTTTTGGGCTTTTCATTCATTTCTTTTCTGTATGGTATATTTCTGTATTTTATTCTTTTTAGTTTATTAATCAATAAGCGTTAGAATCACCTTGACTAATCAAATGAGAAACAAATTTATTTTGTCAATATAATAATATATAGAGTAAAAAAATGCGTTTAAAAAAAAGAGTAAAAAAAATAAATTTTTTTTCACTAAAAAAAGATATATGAGTAATTTATTAAATAATTGTTCATCCGGTTGGTTAGCATCTGCAAGAAAATTTTTTAAAAATAAATTTAAATTATTTTTAAGTATTTAATTGGTAAGTGGTCACCCACTTAGAACCATCTAAAAATTTAGGTCTAAAATAATATATTACTAAATAGTTAAATAACCTCTAAATTTCAAACACTTAAGAGTTTGTCAATAGATAGTTCATATACGTTACAATTCACATTCCAGCAAACCTTGAAAGTTTACATATTCGAATGTTTTTATTAAAAATAAAAAGTACAAACTCATGAGAAATGAGATGGGATGACAGAAATTTTTTCTGCCTTAACTAAATATCTTAAATTTGAATTCTAGAGAAGCAAAATTTAACAATATTTCTTAGCAATCTCCTCAAGACGAAAACACAAATTTTGTGGTTTTAAAAATATGGGCATGTGATCAGTATCAGAAATAATCATAACCTCATCAGGTGGATTGTTTTGTATCATCAACCTTTGAAAATCCTCAATATAGACCATATCTTGATCACACAATATGTAAATCCTAGCAACTGATATATATTTTTCTTTGGTTAACTCTGCTTCACTTTGTATTGCAGCATTGCTATAGACAGGAGTAGGTCTCATTAACAATGTTGCGAGCATTAAATTCTGTGTTAATACAATAAGAAGATATTATACAGAAGGAAAATTAGTAATTAACTAAGATAAACTGTTACTTTCTTTTTTTTTTTTTAAAAAAAAAGTAAGTGCACAACAAGACATAACTCTTACTTCAGGTGGGGAGAGTGGATACAATAGGCTTGACAACATGTTTGGCCCAATCAATAGTGAGGTTGGAGGGTTGTCAACTCCATTATCAAACGTAGAAGTGGGTAAAATTTAGCTAATCAATTAAATTTTTAGTTAACTGATTAAAATTTTAATTAGAATAATTAAATTTAAAATAATTTGATTGGTTCGGTCAAAGAATTTATATAAATTCGACTGACGGTTAACAAATTCGGTTCGGTTGGTTAACTGTTAACCCAACCTACCTTTTTTAAAAAAAAATTATTTAGTTATTATTTTTTATTTAATTTTTTAATTATATTAATTTTTTTACTATAAAAATAAATTGTTATTGTAAAATAAAGTTATTTTTTAATTTTTTTAATAAATTTTATTTAGTTATTTAATTATATTAATTTTTTATTTTAAATAAAATTTTTATTATAAATTAAAAAAAAATGGTCAGTTCGGTTAATTAACCGAACTGACCAATTTAATTTAATTAATTAATCAAACCGATCGAAATAAAAATTCGGTCAGCTTAATTAACAAAAATTAAAAAATAATTTAATTAACTGATCGATTTGATCTATTAATTAACCAAATCGACTAATATTCATCCCTAATCAAACGCATAATTGCTGTCCATGACATCAATTCTTAACACTCTGCAAATTTTTCCAAAATGAAAGTCTTATTATTATTAGGAAGAAAACGAGTTTCATTCTATTTGTAATTGTGGTTATTAAAAATTAAAAATTAAAATAATAAATTATACATTTTTAACTATAAAAATCTTAATCAGTATCTTCGAAGTCCTATTATTATTGTATTTTTTTCAATAAAGCATTTAAAATGATACTTTTATTTTACTTGATAGAGTTTGGACTTAAGTTCCCTTTTCGGACTAATTTAAGAACATATATTCTTAATTTAATTGGAATGGCTAATTAATTTTATTTTTCCACTTGAAACCATTATGAGTTACATATTTAAAGAAATGTAAGAACATAATTTTTTCTAAGTTATATCTTTTCGAAAAAATGATTTTTCATTTTTTTAATATTAAACGAATTCTTACTAAAAAATTATAAAGTTTATTAAATTAATAATAGATATATATGTGTAGAGCCAGGGCCGTCTTAAATATTTAAAGGGCCCTGTTCTTAGAGAAAAACAGAATAAATTAGACCATATTCCTAAAAAAAAATTGTAAAACCTACTATTAAAACCTACTAATAGTAGGCATAAAACCTACTATTAAAAAAAAAAATTGGGGCCTTGTGCAAGCTGGGGGCCCTGTGCAGTAGCCCACTTTGCACAGGGCCTTCACCGGCCCTGTGTAGAGCATAGACTTGCCTCTTCCATTATGGTTGTGAAAGTGAAGTCAGGACCTGGCATGATACCAGAAACAAATACTCCAGCTGAAATTTTATCAGGAAATCTTTCCATGGCAATAGATACAGCAAGCCCACCATGACTGTGACCCACTAAAATCACAATCTTCTGGAGGCAGAGAGATCATGAACTCCAACGGCTCATGATAGTCTGATATTGATCTGAGCTCACTCACTTGCTTTGGATGGACCCCAGAAGCACCTAAGTCAAGAGCTGTAACTTTGTGACCAGCAGATTTGAGAAGAGTGGCTAATTTATACCAACACCATGCTCCATGACAGGCTCCATGGACTAACACAAAATGACTCTGCCTCACTGTTTCAGAGATTGAATAGAAAGTATTGCAGCATAAACAAAGAATCAATGAGCAAAATTTATAGGTGTCCACTTATTAAATGTCTTTGAAATTGATGAGATTTCAATATCTTTGACATTTCAATTGATAAAAGTTTGTAGTTGGCTGAATCTTGAAAAAGGCAAATAAATTTTTGGACCTAGTCAATAACAACATGCCAAGTTGTCCCACACAAATAGAAGAAAGAAGCGTAATAGAACAAAGAAGCAAATCAATGTTATCTCAAAAACAATTTCTTTCTTTCCCCTTGTTTCCTTCTCTGTCGAGGTTCAAAATGCTAAAATGAAAAGGGCTAAAACAGGAGTTAACTTCAACAAAGAGTTAAATTTGGTTAGAGAAAATTATATTTTTAAATTTAAAAATAAAAACTGAGTAATTTTTAAAAATTTTATTTGATTACTCACTTTAGATATTGTTAGAAAAAATGACATCATCCACCATGTTTTTTAATTTTTTTACCAGAAATATTTTAGTTATTTTATTATAAACTCATAATAAATTCATTATAAAATATATAAAATTTATAAACTCATTGTAAATAATAAAAAATTAATATTTTGATAAATATTTTATAAATTTTAGTATTTTAATAAATAATTTATAAATATGATAAATTTAAAATTATTTTATATTTTTTCATATTTTTATCAAAAGCTCATATTATTATTAGCTTAATCCATGTGTGAGATCATGGGCTTTAATCAAATAGAAATTCTCATACTATCTTTTCAAATATAATAAATATTATTTAATATTATATAATATAATATCATATATTACTATATTATACTATCAGTCATCCAAATAAAGCCTTAATAGGTTGTAGATTGTCGAGTGGATGTCTCCCTTGAAATTACATTTCTGCCCTCTATCCTTTTTTTTAAATTTTTTTGTTTTAAAAAATTAAACTTATGATACTATTTGTACAAGTGTTGTACAATTAAAATTAAAAATTATTAATAGTTATAATATAAATTATTACACTGAATTAAAATTATATATTCAATAATCTAGTTAAATTACACTCGGGGTAGGTTATTTTAAATAATAGTAATTAAAAAATAAACTAAAAATTAAATAATATAAATTAAAAAATAAAACATAATCAAATAATAAATCTAAGTAAAATATTAAAATAAAATAATTAATTTAACTAAAATTAAAACAAAATTCTAACAAAAAATTAAATTATAGAAATTAAAAAATCATAAATAAATTAAAATAAAATTATAATTTACCTAAATTTAAATAAAAATAATTAATTTAAAATTTTCAAAAAGAAGCTAGAAATACAATAAAAATCACTGTCATGATTTTAAAAATATTCATAAAAAAAAAGAACTTAAAAAAAATTCATCCAACAACTAAACAATACAAATCAACTTAAAAAATTAACTAAGAAACAAATAACAAAAAAAAATCAAAAAAATTCAACAACAGAAAAAATAAAATAAAATCAAACAATAAAATAAATTATTTAAAAAATAATCATATAAATAAAAATATTAAAATAACTATATTAAATAGTAATAAATAGTGGAGGAAAGACAAAGAAGTGAGAAATAAATGACTATAAAAAGAAGAACGATAATATTTTCATTATAATTACAAATATGATAATTAAATAAAAATAAATCTAAAAAATAAATAATAGACTAAATAAAATATTAAAAAAAAATATTAAAAATAAGATAAAAATGATAATATTTTTCATCATAATTGTAAATATGATGATCAATTGAAAATAAATAAAATATAAATAATAGACTAAATAAAATATAAAAAATTAAAAACAAAAGCAAAAAACATATATATACATATATATATGATATATTACTTACATGTCAATTGAATAATAATATAATAGTTGAATATTAGTGTTGTGATTTTAAAGTTGTATAGTGTTATGGGAGAATATGATAATAGCATAATAGTTGTAATTTTTTTTATTTGTATATATTTATATAATTAATTATTATCAATATCAAATAAGATATTATAATCATACTTAAACTCTTCAAAAATAAATTATTTTCAAATATAATATCATATTTCTTTTTTAACTCTTTAAATAAATATTTATTATATAATAAATAATAAATTTAATTTAAAATATTAATAAATTAGGATAGTTGCAAGATTAAGACAACGGCAAATGATATAATATTATATCAGTGTTAATTATTTTTGTATATAACTAAATCTCATACAATATTGCATGTGTTTTAATTTTTGAATTTTATAATAATTTTAAATAAATAATTATTTACATGCAACTATAAAAAAATAAATTAGTACATATATTGATAAATTTAAAAAATAATATATAATTATTAAATTAAAAAATATAGAAAGATTTATAACACCATAACATTATCAAAATATTTTATATAAATAATAGAAATTATTTTTTAAACCAAATGAACTCAATACTATTAATAAATTAAAAAATACTTATAAGAAAATCAAAAGAGCAATATTAGTGAGTCTAAAATATTTATTTAATAATAATTAAAATTATACTTTAAGAGAATTTAAGTCAACTAGAGAATTAATCTGTATATATAACTAATTGATTTATTATTATATTAACATTCTAAATTCATGTATACTAACTATAAAATCATATAAAAAGAATAACAGTGAGAGAAGAGCTAAATTTTATGTATATTCCTTTTATATATATATATATATATATATATATATTTATAACTAATTATTATCTTATTTGACAATAACTAATTATTATCAATGTTTAATAGAATACTCTAATCTTATCTAAATTCTCTAAATGAATATTTGTAACAAATAATTAATTATCTATTTTAATAAATAATAAATTTAATATTTTGAAAATTTTAATTTAATTTGAAACTTGATATAGATCTTTTTAATATTTTAAAACATTTAAATTTAGAATTTAATATAGATTTTTTATTATACAATAGATAAGTTTAATATAATCTCCATAATGTTATTGTAGTTTTTGAATGGGATTTAAGGAAATTTGGCTTTAATTACATACATAATTAATTCTATAAAAATTTTAAATAATCATTTTTAATAAATTTCATACATCAACTATATATTAATAAATTGAGTAACTTATTGGCAATTTATATTCTTCATATGTTTAAATAGAATAAATAAACGAATTAAATTAGATTGAATAGATTAAATTATTGTAATTATTAGTATTTGTTAATTGCAATTCCTGTCCTGATCCAAATTCTGCACAAAGAAATTACAAATTTAGATGTTAGTGAAATTTTTTGGTTTATAAAATTTTATTTTATTTGAATTTTTATTTTATTTATTTTTAATTAAATATCTAAAAAATTAATTTATATTATTAGATAACAACGAATTATTATCATATTAAATATATTATTTTAATTCTATTTGAATTCTCTATATAAATTTAATTATTATCAATATCAAATAGAATATTTTAATTCTATTTGAACTCTTTAAATAATTAATTATTAAATAAATTTCTATTATAATATATAATAAAAAATATTATTATTATTTAAAAAGTAGAATATATGTTAAGATGAAAAAGAAACACGAAGCACTATATTTTGCCAATGTTAACTATTTTAGTATTATATATAAATATATATATATATAGATTAATATACATATTAAATAAATTTACTAACTAAATTAATAAATATGTATCTAATTACTTTGTTAATTCAATAACAATACTCTAAATTATTGATCTATGTCACTAAAATTCAGGTTTAGAGATATATTTACCAGTTAGTACATTTAAAATTTTTTAGGGATCCATCATTCTTTTTCTTCCTTGTGATATTTTAAAAAATGTCAATTTAAGAATTTTTCACTAAGTCCTTCTTCCATAGCTAGAAAATGGAGAATAAGATTATAAGTAGCACCTAATCTTTGGTAGTTTTTTTACCTTTTTATATTTGATGAAGTCGGGTGGATTTATAATTAATATAAAACAATCATGATCATCTTAATAATAATTATAATCATAATTATTTTATTGATGGGAAAATGATTTTATTGATTATTTGGATTGGTTATGAGAATTTGTTGTAATGCATCATCAACAAAATAAAAGGGCAATTGATTGATTTATAGCCTATATTATCTCTATAATTTTATAATTAACATATTCAAAACTATAGATGATATAAATATAAATATCTGAAATTGGAAAAATTAATTTATAAATATAAACTCGCTAAGTCACATTTATTTGAATTTAATGTGTATTGACTTGAAAATACTGACTTAGGATAAGAAATCCAAAAGCACAAAATTTTTTTCTCTGTCTCTTCCAATTTAAAAATATAATCCCCTCAAAATTCAATGCCTAAAATTAAAACTCTAAAATCTAATCCCAATAGCATTTTTTTTTTGTAGTTACTGGAATATGCAGTTATCAATACTGTAGCAACTATAATATCTTGCAAAGAAGCCAGCAACAACCAACCCACATTAGCAACCAATTTCAATAGAAAAACAACTACTTTCAACAAATTTGAACAATCATACCAAACTAGAAATTGATTCATTTATATAAAGTTCATTACAGAGAATTCGTTCATTGCATAGAACCAATTCATTATATAAAACCAAAATGGAAACTTACATTATAGCAAATTTCATTAAAAAAAATTCTAAAACATTAAATTATCACAACAAATAGCCACATGGAGCTACAACCCTCACCACCCTAAAAATCAACAAAAACCCCAAAATTAACAAAAACTAAATTCTGTAAATCATTAATTTTGAAATTAGGGTTTTGAATAATATAAGAAGAAGAAGATGATGATGATAAAGGAGGAGGAGGAGGAGGAGAGAGAGGACCAAACACTCGTTAAATCCATCTAGTTAGATTGGTCAAAAGCCTCTACTCTCTTATTTGCACGTGCATTCAACTCATTGCTGACTAAGTGAATTTATATTAATTTATAAGTTAAAAAAAATATAAATTTATCAGACTATATATGATTAAATTGAGAGTTTATAGGTAAACTGAGTAAACGAGTATATTTAGGGAATTACGTACATATTTGACAATTTTTTATTTTAATATTTATTCCATTAGTGCACTTATTTTTTGCAAGGAAATAAAAGGTTTATGCTTTAATATTTAACATATGCTAATTAAGCAGCAAACAAAGTCAACAGTATTTCTTAGCAATCTCCTCAAGGCAATAACAGAAATCTTGTGGTTTTGAAAACATGGGCACATGATCAAAATTAGAAAGAAGCATAACCTCATCAGGTGGATTATTTTGGATTAGGGCTGTAAATGAGCCAAGCTACTCGAGCTCGGTTTAGGTCTTAGCTCAGTAAAAGCTCGTTCAGGCTTGAAGTTGAACTGCTCATTTGTTAAATGAGCTAAGCTCAAGCTATGAAATACTCGGCTCGTTAGCTTGCGAGCTGTCTCATTTAAAAAGCTCGTGAGTTAAGCTCGTAAGCTAGCTTATTTAGTATATTGAATTAAAAATATGTATAATTTAATTTATATATACTAAACTATGTATGTGAATATATTAATTTTTTAACTAATTTCATTTATATAATTTATTAATATATAGTATATGTGATAAATAAATTAAATAATATATAATATAAAATAACTTAGTATTTTATAATAAAATATAAAATTATAGTAATGTAATATTTTATTTTTAATAATATATAATTATATTATTCATCTTTCATAAAAACATAAATTTTAGTATATTTTTTTATGAAAATTTAGAAAAAAAATGAATAAAAATTAAAAATTAAAATAAATTTATTGAGTTCGTTAAACTTATTTAAATCAAACAAGAGTTCAAGCTCGAGATATATGATATATGAGCTAGCTCGATACAAGTTCCGGCTCAACTCAGGCTCGATTAGAGTTTAAGTTCGAACTCGACTATTTTATAATGAGCCGAGCTTGAATTTTTTAAAGTTCAATTCAACTCGTATCGGCTCGATTACAACCCTATTTTGAATCATCCACTTTTAAAAGTAGATCCTCCTTATTCACCATGTCTTCATCACACACTCTGTAAATTCTACCAACTGATCCATATTTTTTCTCTGTCAACATTGCTTCACTTTGTATCGCGGCATTGCAATAGGCAGATGAGGTCTTATCAGCAACATTGCTAGCATTAAATCCTATATTAATACAGATAATTTAGACAATTAAGAAGATATTGAACATAAATAGATAGTTTCATATGAAATTAGTAATTAATTAAGATAAATTGATATATGAAATAAAAGAAGATTCCACACCCTTCACTAGATTTTTTTAAAAAAAATTTATACTTTTTATTAGAAATTTTTTAATATTTTAAAAAATATATATTAAACTTATAATAAATTTTATATATGTTATACCAATTTAATAAATTTAAACTTATAATAAATTATATATATATTATACGAGTTTAATAAATTTAAAAATATTTTAAAATTTTGATATTTAAAATTTTAGAAATTTTTTGGAGCGAAAAAAAAAAAGGGTGGATAAAGAAAATATATACGTGAGAAAATGGGGATTGGAGTCCACTTATTAAATGTCCTAAGAAAAGTATTTGTTGAAAATTGATGAGAGTTTGACATTTCAATTAATAAAGTTAGTCGTTTGCTGCATATTGAAAAGAAGATAAATTTTTGGAAGTTTCTAATAATTGAATTTTGCTTATACAAGTAGTTTTTAGAAAGAAGATAAATTTTTGGAAGTTTCTAATAATTGAATTTTGCTTTTACAGGTAGTTTTTAAACCAAATGTCATCTTTATATATATATGTGTGTGGAAAAGTGGAAATCATTTCTTAATCTATTATTTATTATGTAGTAATTGAGGAAATTTCATATCTTTATTTCTACACTAAGTTAATCATAAACTTTAATTTAAATTATATTATTAGCTTAGTCTATAAAAAGAGATATGTACCAAATTTATATTAAAATATTCTATAGTTATTGTTAAATTGTGCAATAAAATTTCATCTATCATAACACTACATTTTGTGTTCCTCTGTCAGGACACAAGAACAAGTGGGGGAGATGGCTGATACAAACAGTCCAAATAGCTCATCTGGATCTCGGCCAGGGAGGGAGGAAACCAATTCAGCTTCAGCACAAGAAACTTCCAGAAAGCAGTAGAAACTTCCATTCAATATGTTGGCATTCTGTTAGGGATTAGCTAAGTTTTAGCGATAACAGACACTTCGAAATTAGTGTATTAGCTGGAATAGTGAAGGAGGGAAATTTACTTTTGTCATTTACAGAGATATTGTCTGGCAATAATTGCATATTAAATCTAGAATTGAATCGATACCCTTCTCCAAAAATTATTCAATATAAAAAAAAAGAAAAAGAAAAAGAAAATTTACCTCTGCTCTTACAGTTGTTAAGTGAAGTCAGGACCTGGAATGATAGCAGAAACAAAGACACCAGCTGAAATTTTCTCGGAAAATCTTTCCATCGAAATAGCTATGCTAAGCCCACCATAACAGAAGAAGGCAGATAAATTTTTGGACCTAGTCAATAACAACATGCCAAGTTGTCCCACACAAACAGAAGAAAGAAGCGTAATAGAACAAAGAAGCAAATCAATGTTATCCCAAAAACAATTTCTTTCTTCCCCCTTGTTTCCTTCTCTGTCGAGGCTCAAAATGCTAAAATGAAAAAGGGCAAAAACAAGGATAAACCCTGACAAAGAAAATTTAGATTTTTAAATTTTAAAAATAAAAATTTTAAGTAATTTTTTTAAAAAAAAATTATTTAATTACTTACTTAGCATATTGTTATTGGCTTGGTCATAAATGAGACCATGGATGCAGGTGGTGATAAAATTTGCCATAAAAATATATGCTATTAAGCGTATGAAGTGGATTCTGCCTTAAAATTACATTTCTGCCCTCTGCCCTTTTCTTAAATTTTTGTTTTCTGTTTTAAAAAATTAAAATTATGATGCTTGTTGTACAAGTGTTGTACGATTAAAATTAAAAATTATTAATAATTAAAATATATTTTATTACATTCAATAATCCAGTTAAATTACACTCGGTGTAATTTACTTTATTTTAAAATTAATATACATAAGTACCACAGTCACATTTTTGTTACCATCCTAATTTTTTAATATTTTAAAATAAATTTATTATTTATTATATAATAAATATTTATTTAATATCTATTTTAAAATTTTAAATAGAATTAAGATATTATATTTAATAATAATTTATATTTATAGAGTTCAAATAAGATTCTGATATCCTATTTAATAATAATAATATTTATATTTATTTAGAGAGTTCAAATAGAATTATAATAATAATTATATATATACATACAAACAAAAGAAAAAAAATTATAACTATTATACTATTATTCTATTTTCTCACAATACTATTGAATTTTAAAAACACAAATACTATTTTTCAACTATAATATTATTATTCAATTAATTGAAGTGTATGTAATATATATATATATATAATTATTTTTTAATAATTTCTTGTATTATTTGATTTTAGTTTTTTTATTTGATTTTTTATTTTGTGTTATTTATTTATTAGATAATTTTTTAGGGTGATTTTTTTATTTGATTGTTGCATAAATTTTTGTTTATGTTCTTTATACTATTTTGAGTTTATTTTTTATTAAATATTAATTTTTGGTATTTTTAGCTTTTTTTTGATATTTTTAAATTAATTATTTTTATTTAATTTTGAATAAATTGTAATTTTATTTTAATTTATGTTGTGGTTTTTTAATTTTTATAATTTATTTATTTTGTTAGAGTTTTGTTTCAATTTTAGTTACATTAATTGTTGTATTTTAATTTTTGTTTAGATTTATTATTTGATTAATTTTATTTTTTAATTTATGTTATTTAATTTTATATCATGCTTATTTATTTTTTTTTGTTAGATTTTTTTTAATTTATATTATTTAAATTTTATTTAGATTTAATTTTATAATTTAATTTTTATTTTATTTGCTTAAAATTATTTAAACTTTGAAATTAGTATATATATTGAGTAAAAATATCTGCAGCATCGCACGAGAAATTTTTCTAATTTACAAACTAAATTAATAAATATGTAAAGCACATTTCAAATTCAAGCCCATATAAGAAGAAATTTTCTCCTATTCTTCTCTTTTGTATGATCTTCTATATACTTTGGGTATACCAGTTATATTTTGATACTGAAATACAATATGGATCCAATATACCTATAGTATTAAGAAAAACTAAAATCAGATGGTAGAGTATCTTTCGCAACTCTACATTTGAACACACTGTAAAACAGTGACTTCTAAAAAGAAACTATGGTGGTTTTGACTCAAAGTTATCTATTTTCTTTGGAGCTCAAAGAGCCCATAATATAGCCCTTCTTGCAACCGCAAAGATTCTAGAAGACTATAAAGCCCTTATGCAACAGATAGTTAAATCTCTTCCTTCAACCTCTGAGCCTATAAATCCTAGTAAGACCAGTTTTGTTGGATCTTCAAATAAAGTTCAATCTAAAATATCTAAAACTCATTCCAGAAGAAAAGAAGTCTCCTTCCACTTCTGACTCCTCCTCTTCATCATCAATGACATCATTTGTCATTGAGATATCATCTGACTCATATTATTACCCCAGTAATGAATATGATTGTTATAGGGTCTTGTCCCCAAAAAAGAGAAAAATAAGAAAAATAAAAATAAAAAATCTGACTTTAATTCAAACTCGTCAGAAAGTTAAAGACAAAAGGAACATTATTCCTTCAAATAAAGTCGATAAAATTGGTACCCACTGATATAATATTGTTCATCTACAGTATTCACTAGAGGAAACTAAAGTAAAGTCAGAAGAATTATTCATCCACAGTAAAGCAAATAGTATCCCCGATAAAGTACTATTCATCTACAGTTCGGACCCATAAAAATAAAGTAAAAGCAAATAGTAATGATAAGTTACTATTCATTCACAGTATCAGCATGTGACAATAACAGTATAAAGCTAAAGCCCTCTGTCTATTTAAGGAGCCATTTCTGAAGCCTGAGGACATCTTTTCAGAACCCTCTCACTCCCAGGAGCTCTGAAGAACTTCAAGCCTTAGTTTATCTCCTTTCTTTCTCTTTCACTTAAAAGTCTTTTTCCATCTCTGTATTCCCTACTGTTGTATAACTCTCTTGTAAGTTATTTTTAAAAATTGTATATTTAAAGTTTTTATTTTTGTAAAAATATGCTTTGTACTTGCAGCTCGTTCTGATCTGGTATATCAGAAATTTATTTTAAATTTTATATTTTTATATAATATTGGATCTATTGGTATATCAAATGAAAATCCAGATATAAATTCAGGAGCTGAATCCTAATGAACAGTATTCCTGTCTACACTTGGGTGTAACAATTTCATGTACCAGTATTTTGTATCTATATTTTGTATATTTTTAAATATTAATAAAATATTTATTTTATTTTTAATATAGTCTTTTACATTCTTTATATTTATTTAAACTTTATTTAAATTTCAGTATAGATCTAAAAGTGAGGCTTATGCTTAATTTGTTGCTTACTTAAAATCTACTAAAATCTTACTAGTTTTCCCTTGAGATCCTTTTAGTTTTTATTGGCTCTGATACCAATAATATATATAAATTGATCTAGTAAAAAATAAAATAAATCATATTAAAACTCAAATTGAAAATGAGTTATGTGCTAATTTGTCTAATGCATTTTAGAACAAAAAATAACATATGGTTGATTTACCCCATGAAGTAGGCTTTGAAGAAAAGTTCATCACAACTAAAGCTAGACTTATTCAAAATATCATCAGATTTTGGGCATCAACAGTAACTGAAGAAAGAAGTTAGACAAGTAGTAATAAACAATGTATAAAATTGAAATACAACATTTTCCATACTTTCTTCATTTTTATATTACATCAAGCAGATAAGAGCCTGCAGGCTAGTGTGAATTCACAAGTATGTCTTGGCAACCTCCTGGAGGCAAAAGGACAACTCTTGTGGTTACCATGTGATCAGGACCAGAGATGATAACCGTTAGCTCATCAGCTATATTGCTCTTTATCATCCACCTCTACTGATCCTCCTTTATTAAATAATCTTGGTCAAACACGAGATTATTCAAGGAAAAGATCCATAATGTTCTTTAGTCAGCACTACATACTTTGCACCTCCATTATCGAAGAGGGAGAGATCATACCAAAAGTGTAGCTAGAATTAGATCCTGAATATCAAAGAAAAGAGATAAATCAGTCAAAATGTCTTCTCTTTTTCTTTTATAATTTAAGCCACAATCATATTCTTGCCCTTTTGTGAGAACATATGTTTTGGGAGCATGTTGGAGTTACTGAAATTTTTTTTATTAAAATCAAAGCAAAACAACCAAAGAAATGGCAGCCATGGTATTAAAGTAGAAATTACGTTAATTTTTTATTTATGTAAATTAACTTGTTGAATTAGCTTTAGCCTTATCCTGACATTTGGTTGTAAGTAATGAATCAATAAAAAAGGTGAAAAGAGAGATGAGGAAGAGAATGAAGATACAAGTGTCTGTTGAAAAAAAGAGATATAAAGAATAAAAAACGGAGAGTTTAAGAGGATTTTCTTGTATTTAAAATGAAGAAAAGAAAAGAAAAAAATATGAATTTTCATTTGTTTTCCTCTGTTTTGTAATGAATATTTGTTCTCCTTCATCTCTCTCATTTTCCCTCTGTTATACTCTATTTTTGTGTGTTCAATTTTCTCCATGGAATTGTTGTCTTTGTGTCCTTCCACATGCCAATAGTGGTATGGAACTCCTTAATGAGTATTACCTCTGTGGATTGAGGTGTGTTGTGTAGAAATAAGAGCGAGTCTCTTTCTCCACATGCCAACAGAGCATAGCAAGGCAAACTTTCTCTTTTCTTCATAATTTAACCCTCGTTTCTCTAATTTAACCCACATAATTTCACAATTTCAGCCATCTTCTTTTTATGAAGATCATGTCAATGTCCCAAAACCGTGCCACAGCACCTGTTCAACACGCAAGCATGGCCCCTGTTGGTGTTTTAAAAGAAACAAGCAGTAAAGTTGAAAATTGTTAAAAATATTTTATTGTCTTTTAATAATTTCATTAATCACAAAGCTTTAAATAGACAATTCAAAAAATAAATTCTGCACAAAACTTGCACAATAACAAACATAAAATTAAAATAAAATAAAACCAGATTATTAAAATTCTAGAAATCTAAACTAAAAAGATTGGATAATTTATTTAAATTCAAAATAATTCTAAACTAAATAATTTTTTGCATCAACTGATTCAATCTCCCAACACTCCTCCTTTGCATCAATTGGTGCAGATTAAAACAACTCCTCCTCAATTTATGCCTCTGTTGTTTGTGCAATTTGTGATTGTGGATTATTTTGACTATCTTTGAACTTGCACACTTTTATAACATGACTTGTTTGTTTGCAATTTCCACACATTGCATCTGGTCTCTCCCAACAAAATTTTTCCAAATGCATTTTCTTTTTACAGTGTTTGCAAAGAGTATAATTGAACTTCTCTTTTTTGTTTTGTACATAAAAAGCACCTTCAGTAATATTATCTTGTCTAAATGCTCTTCTTTGTTCTTATGCTCGAAGAGCACTTATCAATTCTGCAAGAGAAATAGTATAAAGATCTTTAGACTCTTCTAGGGAAGATATTTTGGATTTAAATCTCTCTGGAATTGTCACTAGAACTTTTCCAACTATTTTGTTATCTGAAAAATTTTCACCAAGCAACCGAATATTGTTAACAATCAAAGATATTCTCTCAGAATACTTAGAAATAGTTTCATCCTCATGCATTTTAAGTAATTCAAAATCTCTTTTCAAGTTTAAAATCTGCATTTGTTTTATTCACTCACTTCTTTAATACTCCGTTTTTAGCTTTTCCCAAGCTTCTTTTGCTATCTCACATGTTATAAATTTGAAAAAAATTAAATCAGCAACGGAATTTTGAATAATGATTTTAGCTTTGTACCTTTTTGTTTTCTCTTCATAATGAACTCTAATTTGAGCAAGAGTGAAATTTTCAGAAAGTGAATTTAATGGTCTATTCTCCATTACAACTTCCCATAGGTCATAAGCTTTAAGATAAAATTACATTTTCACTGACCAAATTTGATAATTTTCGCCAGTGAAGGCTTGTAGGGCATTCAAGGAGAGACTGCTACTTGCCATGATTAGAAAATAGAGGTTAAAAATAGGTATGATTTTAAAATAATTTTCAATTAGATTATAAGTTGTTTTGAGCAAATTTACAGATCCTATAAGACCAAAAAAGCTCTGATACCATTGTTGGTGTTTTAAAAGAAACAAAGTTGAAAATTGTTAAAAATACTTTGTCTCTTAATAATTTCATTAATCACAAAGCTTTAAATAGACAATCCAGAAAATAAATTCTACACAATCTGCAGGATAACTAACATAAAATTAAAAAAAGGACAGCCTGGTGCACGAATGCTCCCGCAATAAGTGGGATCCGGGGAAGGGTCGGACTCATTAGGTCTTTGAATTCGTGACCTCAGGATAACTAACATAAAATTAAAATAAAATAAAATCATATTATTAAAATTCTAGAAATCTAAACTAAAAAGATTAGATAATTTATTTAAATTCAAAATAATTCTAAACTAAATAATCTTTTACATCAACCGATGCAATATTCCAACAGCCCCGATCATCCCTTCAAATACAATTGTCAGTTCACCATTCCATATGTCATCTATATAGTTAGAAATGCAGCCTTAGCCAAAAAAAAAAAAAAAACAGTAGCTTGCCCACATAGGAAGAGGGATAATTTTGGTCCCTACTGCAGTGAGCATAATCTTGGTCCTCTGATCAAATTTTCCCCTATCGCTACTAAATTTACTCCACATCATTATTAAATGAAGATGATGAAAACTCCAAGTGCCAATATTCGGCGGACTGGATCTTCAAATAATTCAAATGATAGTTCCCTCTATTGTGAGGAAAAGAACATTCGAAACAAATAGATAATGTAGGACATAAATTACCTGAAGTCGGATGCTTCAATCAATTTTTCAAATGGTTGACTATACTTCAAATGTATCCCTCAAAATTTTGAATGAAGAACTTTGGAGGTACTTGACTGCTCTTTCTCAGCCATGCCTTTCCCATCTACTGTTATAAATAGTTTTCTTCACATTTAATCAACTCCATCGATGT
Source organism: Garcia nutans (assembly GCA_947685225.1). NCBI lineage: Eukaryota > Viridiplantae > Streptophyta > Magnoliopsida > Malpighiales > Euphorbiaceae > Garcia > Garcia nutans. The sequence goes on along the minus strand of CANTUV010000059.1, from coordinate 2,784,996 downwards.
CTCCATAGTGGATAGCTGAACTCTTTAACTTGCTATTTGATCTTAAAGGAAAAGATCAAATTTCAATGCAGTCCGGGTTCCAATACAGTTCCTTTAGTCAAGGGCCATGATTCTTTTGATCAAAGCATAGCTCCTGAAACTTTGTTAAACTGCCAGGAGAAACAATTATTATGACGTTAATCCAACAATGTAAAATTGTAATAATTAAGGACCAGTATAAAAGAACTATGTGTCCACAGCCAGTTAATGCACTTGATTCATGCCAAGGAGTCTTGAAACCATTACATTAAAGGGATAATAATGTCAAATGTTAGTTCTTTAGGAAACGCTGACAAGAGAACAGAAACAATAGTCATAGTATTTGAGCCAACTACCATATGCATCAAGAAATCCGCCATTGAAGACATGTATGGATACGGTTAAAAATGCAACTTTAGTTATCAAATAGTTTTCTGGTTTCCTCAGGGACATTCAATAAATTTGGAATGAGATGCTTTTATACTCAATGCAATACGCCAATTTGCTGAAATTTGAGTTTTAATTTGAACAAAAGTTAGTAGTAGGCAGCTGTAATGTTGAGTAGAAAAGGAATGGATAACCTTATTTTGTAACTTGACCTATTTTTGTGGCCTTAAGCCATACTCATATGCAGTCATACAGAAGCTTTTGTTTGCCTACTGACACTTCATTTTGTAAGCTAACACTATAAAAGGATTTGCATCTCAGTAATACAAGTTGAATCCTCTCCTAAACACTAAGCATTTCTTCTTCCATGTAAATATGTCTGCGTGCCTGAGTGGTGAGTGTGTTGATTTGCTCTTTTCAGTACAACACAATTATTACCCAATGGGCATTGACCACTTGCAAGGATATGACTAGAGCAACGGAAAGATGCATATGGAAGTCCTTTCCCAGATTAATGAAATAGGATCTAAAATAAAATAAAAAACTTCCTTACTGAAGGTAAGCAGCACAGTAATGAAAAACAAAAACTTTAGTGGAAGCACAAAGAAATTCAATCTTAACTAGACAAAAGAATTGCAATTGAGAAAAACCTACCGCTTCAAGAGAACTTCAGGATTATACGGAAACAAATTCTTATCATGAAGATTTTCCACAGAATATTTTAAAGAAAGCAGACAATTTTTGGCTTCCTTGAACAATGGCCTTGTGGTTTTGCAATGCTTGCTGCTACAGGTTAAGTCTTTCTTGTGTTTCTCTGCATGTGATGAAGGAATGTCTTTTACAGGTAAATATGATGCCTCCATTAGAAGCTTAGAGCCATCCAAAAATATTTTTCTTTTCTTGCAATATGAGTGATTTACAATATTCACATGCATAGAAAATGTTAAAAATAACTGCCAAGAGTTGCATACTATACGCAAGCACCTGCAAGGAACATGTGAAAAAAAGAATAAAATAAAAAGCACGCAAGAGTCCTATACAAAAGGAAGTATGAGGAGAAGAGATCAGCTCAGGTAACAAATTACAATGCTAAAAATGTTTTCATACATCAAATTTCCATGACCAATAAACCACACCCAGTATTTTAACTACCAACCACTTCATGAGAGACAAGTTCAGCTAAAACTTTACCATTCACAAGTTAAGGACAAGGAATAGCATGTCTTAAAAGCAACTGGGAGATATACCTTAAAAGATATTCTGCACAACTGATTCCTGTATCTTTAGAAATAAGATAATCAAGAAGCACTTGGTGATCGTAATGCAACTGCAGGAGAAAAAGAATCACATAAGTATTCACTGGAAAAGTCTAATCATTAAGTCAAATTTAGAAAACAAAATCATTACTGTTTATTTAATTTTTGTTATTCTTGTTAGCAGGAGAGGATTGTCTAGGAGTTAGTTGTTTGACGGGTCTACAAACATGAAACTTCTGAATGTGAAAGTCTTGCCTTTGTAAGGAATAGATGGAACAGGAATACAGGATTAAATACACTAGAAATATGAAAAACAATATCTTCTTGCACATCCTCAAATGCCCATTTTTCTTCATTTGGCCTGCATACAAGTGCAACCCAATAATACTTGCCCATAGCAATTCATTTCAGATTTCAAAAATATAACACAGCCAACTGGAATGTTTTGCTTACAGTTGCTCCAACCAGGATTGAATGCTAAGCAGTTGCAAAAGCACCTTAAATAAAAGATCATCCTGTATATTAAAGAAATAAATAAATGGAGCATAGAAGTTCCAAGAGCATATGTGATAAAAAAAAAATAAAAGAACTCAAATTATATAGCACGTGAAGAAAATAAAAAAACAACTGGCTGAATACATTTTCAAGAAGAACACAGCCTTAAACACTAGAACATTTTGTACCAAACAGCATGAAAGGGATGATGATACTATTATGCATGCGCATAAACAAGAGGAAGGATTGAATAAGGAATGCATTTGTAGGAAGGTAAAAGTGGGCCACATCCATGTTGAGAGGAGGTGATTGAGATGGTTTAGCATTCATCATGGACCATCAAATGCACCAGTTAAAAAGTTGAAGCATGTTGAAATTGCGGGTAGAAAGAAACTGAGGGGCATATCTAGGATGACATGAGATAAAACCATGAAAAGGATTCAGTGGCTCTAGAAAGGAACTTTTCCAAAGATAAAACCCAAAAACAGAGTGGATTTCAGGAAAATGATCCATATGGCTATACCAAACTAGATTAGGGACTTCTAAAGGTTGAGTACAAACCTCGTGCATATATAGCTGGAGGAAAGATGAGGCAAAGCCTATAAATTTTTCAAAATACAGTTCACTGTCAGCAAACATGCGAGTTGGAATATGCTCTTGAAGCCATTTGAAAAGCTTTAAGAAACCTTTCTTTCTGCCACAACGATTCAGGTCTGGGATTGAGCAAAAAGTCGAGCATGAGTTAGTAGTACCACATGCACATTCCTTGCTTGCATCCTTCTTCATGCTGATCAGACCAAAGCAACACCTCAGGTAAAGGAGAATAGCCCACCTTTGTAAGTGATCAGAATTCAATCCATGAACTTCTCTATCAGAAAGACACAATAAAAAAGGAGAGTCTTCAAGGAAATCATCCTGACCAGAATCAAGTTTGATTATGGGTTTCCACAAGAGCTCTTCAAAGTAATCATGAAGAAGTTGCAACCATGAAATGAGAGTGGAGCTACCTAGACAAGTCTGGTAACTAAGCCTTAGCATTAGCATCTGCAAAAAAGTGTTTCAGGTAATGTAACTGTAATATTAAAGGATCCATAGAAATGTGATAACAGAGTCGTGGTATCAATAATCACTATGCAAGTTCATCCTTCTCTCTGAATAAAGGAAGAATATGCTCCTACTAAATCAGCTTCTGAATAGAAGGGGAAGGAATGAAGATATTGTCTCTAGTGGGTGATGCCCAGAGTCTGAATGCTTGACAAAAATAGGTGTTGCTCAGACTAGGTAGATTCCCTCCAGTGAGGTCTTTTCTTTATAAGGGCCTGAGAGGTTCTACCAATCTCCATAACACTTTTGTGCAGTATGTTTATGCAATTTCAAAATAATGAAATGCAACCATCAGATCAATTAAATTGCACCGGAAAAATACATTACATCAGGTGCAAAAATAGATAAAATTTATTCATCGTTGTGGTTGTTGAAACAAATTATTTTATGATAATAGACATCAATATCATTGTCCTAAGAAATAGATCTAAGACTATTAACCAACTTCTACATGCATAAGTCAAACAACAAAGGCAGAATCTTACCAACAATTTATGTCTGAAGTAATGAGAGATGGGTATTTTTGCAAAACTCCTTTGCTCACTGAGGCACCAATGTAAGAGCTTAGGCACAAGACTAATCATTATGCAAAGGACTGGATGATGATCTTGGTTGGTTTCTACATCACAGCATTGTTCAACCAATGAACTAAGGAACTGAATAAAATTTCCCAGAAACATAACTATCCCCTTCTCACCTACATTTCTGGCAAATGAAGCACACATAGAATGACTATTGAAAGAATCACTTTCTTTAGTTCCACCATCCTGACCAACTTGAACCTCATCCATAAAATCCCAAGGCACATTCAAAAGAAAAGAGGTGACAGAACCCGAGTAAGCTTCACAAAGTTGCCCATCATCCTCTTGCTTCAAATATTTTAATGTGTTGCGTAGAACTCGAACAATTGCAGCTGCTGTAGACCATTTAGCATTTCTGAGTCTAAATTTGAAGACAACAAAAGTAGATGAATCACAGTTTAAGTCCCCAGTTCCATTTGTTGAAGCTTCTAGAGAGCGAGGCAACATATTGACAATTGCCAATTCCAGACAAATAAACAATGAACGAATGAAAGAATCCCACTCACATCCCTGCAAAAAATTATAGCTAAAACAATAAAATACAATAAAATCCCCACGCTATAAACAACAAAACATCATGAAAACAAATATTGACTTACAGATACAGCCACAAATTCAGAAACAGCAACAAGAATGTTGCCTACTAGATGTTGTACAAACTGACTCTCAACTGCCAGAAGAATTATCTGTGAAACAAAATAAATAACTAAAAAAAGGGAACAAAGTACACAAAAGTGAAGTTCACAAGACTAGCATACAACAATAGTATCGTTAATTTTACGTGAACCTTGAGATTTTACTATCTGATAAAAAATTATCCACAGATGGAAATTCAAAATTAATTCCAATAAAATCTCAACCATTTGTGAAGCTAACGGCTAAGATTGCAAAAACATGATTGCAGGTCAACGACCTTACCAAGTCAGCTACGATCTTGCTCAGGCAGTTATGGTCATCATGATGGAGCTCCAATGTACTAGAAGTTTCCTCGTCACTAACAGATTCGCAAGTCACTTCCTATTGAACAATCAAAGTTCAGAAAAAAAAAAAATTTAAATTCATCCAAATTCCAACTCGATCAAACTAACTTTATCAGAATCTCCATCAAGTTGCTGCTTCATAAGCTGAATTTCCCTGAAATCCCGAGAGAGAGCAATGAGAAGATCCTTCTCTTTGCTTTTGGTTAAAGAAATCAATTCCACTTCCTGCAAATCCACTATATATTTTAAAAAAAAATTCAACCGATTACATGAAATTAAACAAGCTAAGGGCAAAATTAAATCTAAACCTAAAAAAAAATCAGATTAAAAATAAAAAGAACTTAACTGTGTACGGACGAAGAGAATCGCCAATCAGATTGCAGAGACCAGAGAATTTCGAATTAGTAGACATTATTGCCGCGCAAAACTTTTCTACTTCAGCGGAGTAGAGCTTCAAAAATGGAGAGTGACAACTGATAAGATGATTGTGAGTTTGTCACCGTGAAACGACTACAAAACTCTGCGTTTTAACCCTTATATAACGTTTGGTAAAAGAGACAGAAAAAATGTTTTCAGCAGTCATAAATTTTTATTTTTTAAAGTAATATATATTTTTTTAATTTATTAAAAATATGAAAATTGTAATTATTTTAGCCATTATTATATTTCTAGATTTTTTAAATGGTGTCTTAATAACGAAAATATTAAAAAATTATTAAAAATCATAGAGACTATTTAGTCGTAGAATATATTTTTCATTTAATTCTCTAATTTTTTTATTTCTTAATTTTTTAAATTTTCATTTTTCTAATAATTTTTAAATAAAAATAATTTTCTTAAACCAACTATTAGCTAATAAATATAAAAACATATTTTTTTAATTTTTTAAATAAAAAATATTACTAGCTAAATAACAATTTTTTTCTTTAAAAAATTATTGAAAAAATAAAATTTATTTTTTATAAATAAATAACTTTAAACTATCAAATTTTGTTAAATTAAATTGATCAATTTTATTATATTGTTGGGTAAAAGCCTAGATTATGAATACTGATTTTTACAAATTTGCTAAAAAAATAATAATATTATAAATTTATTAGACAAAAAATATTATTAAATTTATCATAATTTTTTATCAATTTAGCTTCATATATTTATTATATATTTTTGTAAAAAAAATAAAATATCTCTAATAAAAAAACCATAAAATTTTTTTTAAAAATGTGGCATAATTTTCTCCTATTCATATACGGGATGAGCCTCGCCGGACCCGACCTGAAAGCAAGACCGGCCAGATTTAAGGTCTAGTTAAAGGGACGGTTAAACGGTGCGTTTTTGTGTCTTACGGGAGCGGCTCAATTTGGCGGGCGAAGACTGGAAAGTGAGCTCAAGGGGTTTCAATGCCAGCTTCTTGGTTGAAGACATTAATACAGAAGTGCACCACGATTACGTCTCTTAACAAAGCGCGTCAATTACACGCTCTAATTCTAACCACGACAGCCTCCCCCAGCTATGCACAAACTCCATATCTCAACAATAATCTCATTGCCTTGTATGGGCATTGTGGTTCTCGTCTTGATGCGCAACAGTTATTTGATAAAATGCCTCAAAGAAATCTTATTTCTTATAATGCTCTCATTGCAGCGTATTCTAGAGATTGTAATTATCAGATTTCGAGTTTCAAGTTACTTTCAGATATGGGAATTCACGGCCTGAAACCTAATGGAGCAACCTTGACTAGTTTACTGCAAGTGTGTTGTTCGCTTGAGGATTGGCTTTTGGGTTCATTGCTTCATGGTCAAGTTTTAAATTTTGGTTTTGTCGATGATATTTGTGTTCAAACATCGTTGCTTGGGATGTATTCAAATTGTGGGGATTTGGACTCTGCACTTAAGGTTTTTGGGTATGATAGAGAAGGATGTTGTTTTGTGGAATTCTATGATATTTGGAAACTTGAAGAATGAGAGGACAAAGGAAGGACTTTTATTATTCTGTGATATGGTGGGGTCTGGTGTTACTCCTACCCAGTTTACTTATTCCATGGTATTGAATGCTTGTAGCAAATTGGGAGATTATAGTTGTGGACGAGTAATTCATACCCAAGTCATTGTTTCGAATATAGTAGCTGATTCGGCTTTGCAGAATGCCTTGCTCGACATGTATTGCAACTGTGGTGACCCCAGAACTGTTTTTAGTGTCTTTAGCAAAATTGAGAACCCAAGTTTAGTTTCATGGAATTCAATGATTTCCTGGTGTGCAAAAAATGGTGAGGGAGAGAAAGCTATGGATATGTTTGCCAAGTTGCATAGAATGTCTATTTCGAAACCAGATGAATATACTTTGATAGCAGTTATTTCTGCAACTAGTGAATTTCCAGCTACTGAGTATTGGCAACCTCTCCATGCCCAAGTTATGAAAGTACGGCTGCAATGGAGTGTCTTCATAGGAACTGCATTGTTGTCGATGTATTTCAGAAACAGCGATGCTGAATCTGCTCAAGGAGTTTTGAGATTGATGAAAAATAAGGACGTTGTTCTCTGGACAGAAATGATTATGGGTCACTGCAGATTGGGTGATGGGGAAAGTGCAATAAAATTGTTTTGCAAGATATGCCAGGAAGGTCATATGAGTGACAGTTTTGCTATTAGTGGAGCTCTGAGTGCTTGTGCTGACCTTGCAAATTTGAAGCAAGGACAGATGATTCATACCCTGGCTATAAAAACAGGATCTGACACTGAAATGTCTGTTTGTGGAAGTCTTGTAGATATGTACGGTAAAAATGGTAATCTTCAGGCTGCACAGTTGATATTCTCACGAGTGTCTAACCCTGATTTGAAGTGCTGGAATTCAATGATCAGAGGATATAGTCACCATGGAATGGCAGACGAGGCAATGATGCTCTTCGATGAAGTCTTAGAACATGGTCTGAGACCAGATCAAGTAACATTTTTGTCTCTACTCTCTGCTTGCAGCCATAGTGGCTCAGTTGAAAAGGGAAAGTTCATGTGGGATTATATGAAGAAAAATGGCATTACACCTGGTACTAAGCATTATAGTTGCATGGTAAGTTTATTAAGTCGAGCAGGATTGTTAGACGAGGCAGAAGAACTTATTACAGAGTCAATCTATGGTGAAGTGCATTTGAAACTATGGAGAACTTTGCTAAGCTTCTGTGTCAACAAAAGGAGTTTGAAAATAGGAGTTCATGCAGCAGAACAAGTGTTAAGATTAGATCCACAAGATAGTGCAACACATATTTTGCTTTCAAATCTTTATGCTTCTGTAGGGAGATGGGATGGTGTTGCAGAAATAAGGAGAAAGATAAGAGGATTGATGTTGGAAAAAGATCCTGGAATAAGCTGGATAGAGGCCAAGAATGATATTCATGTGCTCTTCTGACGACCAATCAAACCCATTGGTCGATGAAGCCCAAGCTGAAGTGCATAGACTACAAAGGAACATGATCAGAACAGTTACAGATGAATATGAATTTGATGTAAGGATACATTCTACATAGGACAGCAAAATTTTCCTGACAAGCAAGAAGCTTGGAATACTACAATTTTGGATAAATTATGTAAAGTGAATAAAATGCTCTTTTTTCAGCAATTTTTTCTATTGCCTCATTGTTTCTTTTGCAAATGTGCATATCTTGAAAACATTTTATGCTCCAATCCTCTCATGCTGTCATCATTCTTGTGAAAAAAAAACAGCAGCAGCATGGAGAAAATTTAAGTTCTCAACCGATTTGCAGAACTGAATAAATATGCCAAATTGAATATCAGATTATGCAGCTTTTGACAACGGAAGATCACCCGATCAAACATGTCAAATTTTTGTAGAAGCTTGCAATTGCTTCTTCCCTGGTCTCTGTTGGATGCATTGAGTAACTGTATTCTCTTTACTTCTTCTCCATCCATAAGAATTTTTTATCTTCATCCAATGATTCTAATTAAATTAACTGATTTCCTGGAGCATCTTCAATTGTGCTTTTTCTTTTAAAGAGCATTTTTTTATAAATAAATAATATCTAACTCTTATTTTGCTTTTTTTTTTGTAAAACATTAGTGATTTTTATTTTTTTTATTTGATGGAAGAAAAGTAATAATAACATGCATAAAAAATTAAAATTTAAAGATAAAAAGTGAAATTGACGCTTTAGAGAGTCAAATTTCCCCTGTTTGAAATCCCATTATCAGTCTAGTGATAAGGTGAGATTATTTAAAACTGGACCCTAATATTTGACACTCATAAAATTAAGGCTCAAAAGAAAAAAAATCAGCCTCAAATTGCATCATTCTAACATTCTTTCAAAGTGGTAGAAGAAGCGTCCTTACGTGATACGCAAACAAATATATGATGCTTGTCAGTTGTTACTGATTGAATATCACCTCGCACCATTTCCCACAAAGTAACCCTCTTACAAAACATCGTCATATATCACTAAATGCATAGCAAATATGAATGAAGGGGAAGTTCAACTGCTGAATTCTAATATGAGCTTAACACTTTGGAGCCATTGGCAACAAAATCCAAGCAACTAGTACAACTTCCATATGTTCATGCCTCAACGCCAGTTGAAATTTCTCATACTAACAAACTATGTCTGAAATGTCCTCTGCCTAAAATGTGTTATACAATGTTACAGGAACAAGGGTCTTGCTGCATCTTTCTGAAAACATTTACAGCCCAAAGGAATGAAGCAGATACGAAAAGCTATTTGGCAGCAGCAAATGAAAATTGAAGCTGAGTTTCTTGAACCTTGAAAAAATGAACAATGGAGATGAAGGGTGAAAATAAATTAAGTCTTTAATGTGAAATGTAAGCTCCTTGCTGTGACAATCATTTCCAGATAAGAAGGCGCCTTTAATATTTGATCATCTCAAGCAATAGGACTAGCGCCGGGCAGTTCGAGATTTTACCCTTGCTTTCTGTAAAGGCATTGAAGAGGAAATGGGAAGAGAAAAATTACTTCGCAATACAATTAGAAAAAACATGGAATACAACAGATGTAAGATATTGACTTAACAACAGAGGGGATGGGCTAGGTTTTCTATAAAACAGATGTATACTGCTCTTCCAACACCCTCTAATTGACCAATTTCTGAAGCACAATTGTAGAATTATCTATCATGGAAAAACTTTGAGCAGAGAAAGAATAAAGCTGCTAAATTTGTCCAATAAATATTTGAGAAAGCTGTGAAAAGAGTTACTCACAGATGATGTCCCAAAGCTAGATCCAGATGTGGTTGCAGCACCTAGGAAAAAATAGAGATGATATTCAGACAACTGTAGAAGCGAAATTGTAAATAAATAACATATACATTAAAACTTCGCAAATAAAGATTAATAATCTGAAGTGTAAGAAGACAATTGCTACTTATAAATATTAATGTATTTATGTATCATATATAGGTAATACTGAAATACATTATGGAAGTTGATAATATAAAAAAAATTAAATATATTAATAAACAATATCTGTTTTAAGAATATTTAGGAACTATAGTATGACATCCATCTCTCAAAGTCCCACAGGCCCAGGGTTGAAAGCCAGTAAGTGACAGGTCAAAATACAGACATTAACTATATCTAATAGAATCGCATTAAACAAAAAACATATCAAAGACCAATATTTTTTCCCTTTTTTAGGTACAAACAAATTTATCACCACTCTTTGAGGAATTTCCAAATATAACAAGCCATGTGACAAAAATCAAATGTACAACCAGTAAATATGCCATCATTGATCAAAAATTGTAAAGACAATAAAAGCCACTATACAAGATGAGAAAGTACCTGATGCAAATGGTGCACTAAATAGGGAACTTCCAGAAGCTGCAGAACCACTAAACAAAGAAGGAGTCGAAGCAGGACCAAGTAACGATGCTGATGATGCACTAAACAGTGAAGCCTGTGGAGAGGCACCAGATGAACCAAACAGAGAGGATACTGGAGCAGAGGCTAGTGGTGTTGCAAATAAAAAAGATGATGAAAGAGAGGAAGATGCTGCAGTAGAAGGCGTACTGAAAAGAGAGAACCCACTTCCTGAAGAAGCTACTGCCACTGCTGCAGATGCTTGTGGAGTAATTGTTTCTCCAGGAGTTGCTGAGCTCGCAAACAACCCAGCAACCTGCATTGAAGGCAGTGAACTTGCAGGCAAATGCAAAGTCGGATGTACCCGCTTAGCAGCAGCTTCTTGTTTCGCTGTTTCCCGCCGATCAGCCTCAAGGAATGGATCATTTACATCCCCTCGACGGCGCTGATCAGCAAGATAGGCAGTTTTCATAGATTCAATGTACTGATGGATGCTCTCCACCTGGGAAATAGAACATAATAAATCAAATAAAAAACCATAGACTAACTAACATTTCCTTGCAGCCACATGCAGAGTCCTTGAATGTGCATAATCAAGGAAAAACACCCCCATGAGTTAAATAAAAACCACAGACCTTGATTAAATTAGAATACCTCTAATAAGAACACAAAGCAGCAAATAAAAATTATGATTCTCGAAATGGTGTATTATTCAATTTTAAGTTCAGGTTTGATGTATATTCAAACCATTATAACTTTCTGAGCATATCACAGAAATAAATAAATAGTTTCTCCGAAAAAATAGAAGAGGGTTGAGGAGAAGCTTTTAACTGAATTTAAACAAATAATGTTTTCAAATGAATATTACCTAGTAGAGGTAAGAAAAGAAATTATTCGGTGCACATGTTAGGGAAATATCCATATCTGCAGTGATTAGTTAGAAATGATTTTCTTTCCAGAGATTTGATAAATAATTACTCAATCATTAAAAATTCAGAAAATTTCTCCTTGCAGATAGACTAAATGCACAGCATGCAAACAGAGTAACAGACAAAGCATACGCAAATAAGTTGATATAGGGTAAACCTGGAATGCCATACATTATGAAAAGCAGAAACTTAAAGATCATCTTCCTTTACCTTTGAAGCCACATGAACAAAAAAGTCATGCACATTTGACATGACTTTTGGAAGAGACTGCAACAATGAGCATCCAGGGTAGGAAGAGTTCCTGTCAGAATCTAAGAGAATCAGTTGCTCTAGCTCTTCAATCCATTGGTGGCATTCACCCAAATACTTCTCAAATCTGACAACTGTTTGCTGTAAAAATGGTGAGGGTTTCTTAGGAAGCCCACTATAGAAGTCAAACACTGGCGCAATTGGGGCAGATGTTGGTTGACCAGTAGAACCTTGCGCTACTGTCGCTACAGAAGGCTGGGATGGTGCAGTAGCATTTGAAGCACCCCCTGCATTAGGATGAAGGTACCTTGGGCGTAGCATCATAAAAGAACGAATAGCCATTTCTGTGTTCCTCAACATGTCTTTAACATTGACCATAAGCTCCTGCAGTAGTGCTTTCTGTCTTTCCATAGCCGCACTGATCCCCCCAAGCTCCTGTGATATAATGATATAGAAATATTAGTTATGCAATTAAATGATCATGGAACCATCAATAGTTAGCCATAGAAAATGACCGTGGTCATAGAACACTTATCTTTCAACTATGTTCTTATATTTGTAAACAATATGTATAAATTATGTAATATCATGGTCACATGTTATGAATTAATTTAGCTATTATGAAAAATCCAATACAGATTTTGCAATCTCAAGTTGCTGATTTCTATTATTTCATTATGAATAAATTGACAAATGAGCAGCAAGCAAAATGAGAAAACAGAAGTAAGAACCTGAACTATATGGCCTGCATCAAGTTCAAATCCCTCATTGGATATCGAGGAATCATAAAGTCGACTACACTGATCTAGCCTCTGGCTCTCATCCCTGTACTCCAATATCCGCTCCCTGCATAACAAGATCTTTTGAGCATCTCAAAAGAAACACAGAGTTGTATGCAAACCAAAACCAACCAACAAAATAAATTGACCTAAAGCATACAAAACCCAAATCAACTAAAAAAATGTCCAATTCAGCATCTTGAAAAAAAAAATCGAAATTTAAAGAAGTAAACAAGCACCAAGCTACATTTACTAGATATTTACAAGAAGAAACAAAATTCAAAATCTTGAATCTTAATTAATTCACTATCTTTTAACAACAAAAGTCCACTTCTATTCAATCCAACAAGGAAAATATTTCATCCATGTCACAGTCTTACTAGTATGTTATAAAAATAAAACCAATTAGAAACAATTAAGAACTAGGATCTGCATTTTTCTTTTCTTTTCCAACATCTTCTCGACAAACAAGCAACTACCAAATCCAAAATAGAAAATGAAAAAAGAAACATACTCGATCTGGAGTAGAAGTTTCTGGCAATCCGGGTGAAGATCTGCCCACTTGGTGCTGTAACTCGCAGGAGCTTTATCATTGGTGTAAATATAAAATTGTTGCTGCTGTTGCGATTGCAGTTGCTGTTGTTGCTGCTGCTGCTGAAACTGTTGCGAGAATTGCTGCTGCTGCTGAAACTGTTGCGAGAATTGCTGCTGCTGCTGTTGTGGTTGCGAGAAAAGAGAGCCGCTTTGTTGAAATGGCAGTGGTTGAGACTGAAACAGTGACTGGGGTTGCTGTTGCGGTGTTGGAAATGGAGAAAACGACATTTGCGTTCGCGATTCAAAACCTGAGTTGCTGAGAAGGGCTCGGGTTCAGCATTTGATGTGAGATTTGTGGGGGTTTTACAAATTTTAAAACCCTAGAAAAGACCCGCCTTTGAGGATTGCGTTGGGAAATTTGATTAAAGATCATAAATATTTGCTGATTAGGGAACTTTCAATAATTATTTGCAGTTTTTGCCGCTTTTCTTAACCCATTTTGCTGTCAGTCCATTTCTTCTCCTTTGGGTAAATTACAAAATGCCCCTCTGCTTTTCTTTTTCTTTTCTGAAAGTGCTTTAATTGTTGATAATCAATTTCTTTTTATTTTGTCCATTAACCATTATCAAAGATTCGTTAGTATTTGAAGATTTCAAATTGAATTTCAGTCGAAATTAAAATATTTTTTAAAAAAAATCTAATTCAATAACATCTAGCTCAATTTATAATTAATATCATTTACTTGATCAATTAAGTAATAAATCTTTAGTTTAATATTACTTGAAAATAAATAAAGAATTAACTTTTTGCCAAATTAATTTTGTTATAATATATTTATTTATTAATTTTTTAAAAACAATAGAGAATTATTTATAATATTGAAAACTATATTTATAAATTATAAATTACTATTGGTCAAGGTAGATAGTTTTATGTTCAGTGCAATTCATTCATGGATATGATACTGTTTTAACTTTAATGTTCCTCTTATTCAATTTATATGAGATATTTTGAAGTGGGAGTGGAATGTCAAATTTTATCAAGCTTATAGAGAGAGTAATAATGCAGTTAACTGTCTTGCCTCCTATATTGTTCAATTTTCTCTGAATGATTTCTAGTTAGTTTCTTTGAGTAAGGGTGTGAATTAATAATCGATCAAACTTAACTTTCATTGAATTTATTGAACACTAAATTTATTGATTAAATCGACCTATTTTTAATTTTAATTAGTTTAATTAATTAATTAAATCGACCTAATTTTTTATTTTAAAATAAAAAATTATATTTGCAATAAAAATATTAATATAATTAAATAATTAAACAAAAAAATTTTAAAAACAAAACAAAACATAACTTTATTTTGTAATAAAAAATATATTTATAATAAAAATTTATATAATTAAAGAATTAAATAAATAATTAATAAATAATTAAATAAAAATTATTTTTAAAATTTTTAGTTAATAATTAACTGATGGAACCGATTAACCGTTAATCGAACAAAAAATTAAATTAATCTAAATTATTCAACTAAACCAACTAAATTAATCTACAGTCAGTTAATTAAATCGAATTTATTAATCGAATTTTGCCTGCTCCTATTTTTGAGCTTGCATGCTCCATTTGTAATTAAATATATATATAATTTACTTAATTAATATTTTTTATTGTATAACACATCAAAATTTAAAACAATTAGATCTCAACAGCAATAACAATTAAAATGTTAAAAACACTAATATTTATCAACTAACAGGAACCAACAATGATTAGGTGATTGTGCTTAGCTCTAACTGCTACAAATAATTAATCCAAACAATGGCTTATAAATATTAACTAATAAATGGCAGTCAAATTGGGGTAATATAAAGCAAGTGGTTGCAAACTCAAAGGAGCTTGATTCTGTTGAAACATATTATATATAAAAATATCCAATGCCCAAGATCTCTTTGGTGTTCCTGCATTTGCCTGTCCACGTTTAAACACATTTGAACTATAAGTTTTAGCATTTTCAGCAGTTCCAAGAATGAATCCAACTTTGTAAGGCCACCCAGTTTCACTTACAAAAATTCTTACATGTTGAACTCTAAGTTTTTCCATGGCAGAATAAAATGCATCCACCAAACCATCAAGAATGTTTGTGTATCCAAACTGACCATCTTGGACAACCATAGTTTTTGAGTTCAGCAGAGCATAGTCTAAAGAAACATTGTTGTAATAAGTTGGATCATCAGAATAAAGATCACAAGGGAACACATCAATTAAAAGAAGAGGACTGGTTTCTGCCAAGAAATTAATAATGGGTTTTGTAATTGAAATTGTTTCAGGATCAAAAGTTCCCGAAGATGGAGGAAAAGATTTTGATAAAGAGTTTAATTGAAATGGAGTTGTTACATAAATATGTCCAAGTCCAGCATTGTTCAATGCTTGTTTTAGATTTTGCATTGCAGGAAGCAGAAAAGTAGATAATTCGTCATTGTCAGGAATTATGTTATGACCAACAGCTATAGCTATAAAACTTACAGAAATTGAATATGGCAAAACATTTTTATTTACCCATCGCGAAGCTGCAGATTTTTTTGAACTTATTTTTACAATATCTTTATTTCCAACTCCTAAGATTACTTCAAAACCTTGATTTCTTAGTGCCATTAGTGCATCAGAATGTGGCTGGTAAAGTCGAATTCTATTGAAATGGAGTTGGTAGGTTGTTCGCAAGCCTGGAATATGTCACTCCAATTTCAGCTCCTGCACAACACCAATGGTTAAAAATGACATATAATTATACTCGGTCATGGGCCGGATTTGTATAGAAAATGCTAAATTTTTCATAAGCTCGGCTCATTAATCTGTAATTTTCTTCCGCTAATTGAGATCTGAAATCTGACCGTGATCAAGTTTACATGTAATCAAATATTTTAGAGTCCGATTATGAACATTAAGTTAAGATAAAAAGGAATATATGGAATAAGTATATTCAAGTTTTTTTTATAACCCAAAAAAATTAGCATTTGGTAGGTAACAGGACATACCAGCAAAACTGTGCAACTCATCAAGAATCAGAGAAGTTGCAATTGCATATAGGAGTGAAGAAAACATAATAGGAATATGATTATTTTTACTTAATACTTCTAATAAAATATTAGATTGCTTCTTCTTCTTCTTCTTTACTTTTTTTTTTTTATTTTTTGTGATGAACAGAGGGATAAGAACACCATAGAGAGCTCCTGGAATAAGCCAAAGAGAGCACCTGATGGAGGCAAGTATGCACACCAGGTTCAATGGCTGAGCTTGAAAGTATCAAAACCTCACAATCAAATTACATTTGCAATTAAAATATAGTACTATTTTTGAGCCCCCAAATCCCCACCTCATAAATTGTTTTCTACAAAATATAACCATCAAATTATTTTTTTTAAAGCCAAAAGTGATTTTATTAAACTGAATAAAAAATAAACATAAAGATTACGTCCTAAATCAAGAAACAAGCACAAAATTTAAAAGTATGAGCTAACGAGTGAGCTTCCAAATTCGTTAATATAAGAAAAGACTAATCTTTGAATCTTATAATTATATAATAATTAAGTTGTTATTGTGAAATTTTTTATTTATGTGCAATAAAATTTGTTGCAATTTCTATTAATCCAATAGGAAATTATACAATACAATTGTAATTTCAATTAGATATTCTAGTTGGCAAGGATGAAGCTACTCATTGGAGAAGGGGCTTCTGATTTGGAAAAAATAATTATTATATATATTTATATTTATTAAAATTTTAAAAAATTTTAATTTGCCCCCCTCTCAAAATTTTAATTTGCTCCTATATTTTAAAATATGCAATAATTCAAAGAAAATAAGTCTCAATTAATTATTTTAATACAATTAAATATGTTTCTCTTATAAAAAAATAATTAAAAAATTGATACTCTTTAAAAAGAAAATTAAACAGTAAAACTTTTCAATCAAATTAACTTAAATTCATCTATTGAATCAATGGATTAAAAAATTTAAATTTTTGAGACTAGTTAGATTAAATAGCTGCATTATTTTAATATAACAAAAATATTGTGATTAAATTTAAATTTATTATTATAAATTTAAAGTATTATAACAACATTAATATAAGATGATATAATTGCTATAAATAATTATTTATTTAACTAACCAGTTTAACTAAATTATATAGCTACAGAAAAAAAAAATTATGACAAAATTTCATAATTGCATATGAGATTTATTGTAATGATACAATAAATAAGAAGAAAAATTAAGAAATAATATAAGATTAAATTTTTTTAATAATTTTTTATTTTTTAAATTTCTTCTCTTTACTTTTGATTTTTGATTTTATTATTTTTATTTTTAATATTATATGATGATTTTTATTTCAATTTTTTTAAGAAATTATATTCATAATTCAATCTTTTTATTTATACTTTATATATTATCTCATTACATATATATATTAATATTTTATTTGATTAATTTAATTTTTTATAAATGAAATGGTCTATTAATAAATTGATAAATTTATAAAATAATAATTGTATGAAATATGCAACCAGTATGAAAACTAAAATAAAGAGAAAATAATTAGAGATAAAATTAGAATTTTTAAAAGAAAATTTATCCCCCTTCTTTAAAACTTCTGTCTTTACCCCCCTGCTAGTTGGACTACAAATTAATTAAATAATTACAATTTGTTTACCACATACAATTTATCATTTTTACGAAGATACTTAATTAAAATAGCCGTTGTACCATAATAATACATAAGATTAATAATTGGCTATTTAGGTTATAGAGGTCCAAGTTTGTAGGCCAAGCAATTGCAAAAATTCCGATAAAGTTGGTAATGTATTTGGATAAGAAAGTAGAAATTAGGTGATGATTTTGAAAGCAATGTCATTGAATTGAATTTTAAAAAAATAAATAAAAACAAAGGAACTGTATCATTCTGAAGAGACTTGCTTAGACTTCTTCTTAAGTTGTCTGCTGTGTTTACTGTATTTAATGATCTTGAATTCAAAATTATATTTAATGAAGCGAAGAAATTTTCATGAAATTATTGGATTTTATAGGCTATGCATTATTATATTATATAGTTTTTATCGCATTATGTAAGCCAAGCCAAGTTTTGGATTGTATTTATTTATAAGTTTTAACTTCTCATTGCAGCTTTTGTCATGATTTAGTGCATCATTTTTTTTAGGTCAGGATAGCTTAACCATAAATCCAGGGATGAAGTTGTAAAATTTTGCTTTTTTATTTTATTATACATATATAAAATTGTGTTTGAATCTAATTTTAGTTCATTGAAATTATTCATTTCATAACTTAAATATATATATATATTTTTTAAAATTTCGACCCCCGAAATACGGTTTTTATGGGGATCGAACCCCTGCCCTCTCAATTGAGAGTAACAACATATGACCAATCTATTACTCAGCACCGAGATATAGTCTATTACTAAGTATATATTCTGCTGCATATATATTATTCTTGATACATTATCCATTGAGCTCCTAATTTAATAATTAAATATTTATTTTATAATTAAAAAATCAATAAATTTAAAATCCAACTTTCTGCCCTCTTTAAAAAACTTTGGATTAAGACTAATATGATGAAATCAAATTACATGTGCTTTATTTGGACAACAAAGTCAGCAACAAATGCTACATAATTTCTACCAAATCTTAATCATCACACTGTAAGATTATGAGTGACAATGAGATATAAGCTGGAAAGGCTATAAAACTGATTTAGAAAGAAAAGCCCAGAACCATATACAATGGAATAGATGAGAAAATTTTTCTTCAAGATTACAGTAATTAAGCATAATTACGTCAATACTCTTATCATGTAATCGTTTTGTAATAATTTTTTCTATGATATATTAACCAAGAAGACGATATTTTAATTTATCTATCATTCTATATATCAAAATTCTTAAAAAAAATATTTATTTTAGCGCTAGAAAATTAAGTTAGAATCATTCTTGAAAAGAAGAATCCGAAAAAATTATTTTAAAAACAAATCACTAATTCTTCTCTGGAATATAAAGCAACTAACTTTAAGCATAGAATGGAATGTAACGTAGTCACCATAAGTATATGCAGCCAAATTATAATACCATGGCAACTACACAAAAAGAGGTACATAAAAACTAGAAAAAATAACATGGCATAGAGTAAAAAAGAAAAAAAAAAGAAAAGAAAAGGTTACATTTTTTTTTTCTTTCTAATTTCAAACCTAATTAATTATCATCTCAACAGTTCGCAGTAATTAAATTCTAAACCCTTAAACAAAGCTTTCTTTTCTTTTTTCAGGAAAGGGCCAAAACCCATAAGACAAAACAAGAAAATTCACTACTAAAGAACAAGTACCATATATCATTTAAGACCATTTCCAGGAGTTGAAATAGCTAGATCAGGCCAGGAAAAGCAATCCCCGCCAACAAATCCATTATCTCCACTCTCAAACTGCCATGTGTTACTCAATCCTCCACCACCAGCACCGCCATTGCCGCCGCCACCACCCACACCAGGAAAAGACCAAACACTTCTCCCAAGTCCAAAGCTCATATCTTCAAACCCAGATCCAAGTCCAAGTCCAAAGCCACCCAGAGCCAAAAATCCAGGACCTTGAGTATTCAACAAAGAAGTAAAGCTTCCACAAACAGTGGAACTAGCTGTATTATTGTTACTCCCATTACTCTTCCCCTCACCACCACCACAGCCAAATTGTATAGAATTCCCTTGATTGGCTATCAGAGGAACCAATACAGGCGTAGCAGTTAATGGGATATTATCAACTGTGCTGGCTGAAATAGGACCTACCATTGCAGTAGTAACAGCACTAGTTCGTGACCGTTTAGCATTTTTGCGAGTGCCACCACCAACAGGAATATCACGAAGTGTTCCTCCATGAGTCCAGTAACGGCGACAAGATTTGCAGAAGTGACGAGGCTGAGAGAAATTATAGTTGTTGTAATAGCAGAACTTAGTATTAGTAGAATCACAACGAGGGCAAGGGAGGTGTTCTTGTTCTGGCGGTGGAGTTCCTGTGTTGTGGGGTTTGGTTAATCTTCTAGTTTCAATGGAATTAGAAGAATCTGATGGCATTTTGGGATATGTGTAGGTAGTGGAAAACTACTGAAATTTGAAAATTCCTTTCTTTAAGCTTTTGCTAATGGGGTATGTACTCTTATGATCAAGAAATGCAAGAAAGAAGATAGATAATGATAAGAAAGATTCAAGAATGTGAGTGGCAAACAAGAATTTGAAGATGGGTATTGGATTGTTTGTGGTGAGTGGTGGCAAAAAGAGCAAAGATGGGGCTTTTATGGAGAGAGAGAGAGAGAATCTGGAGGACACTGAAATGAGTTCTAAGGGATATATGAGCAGAGCAGAGAGAGACAGAGGGAGAGAGTGTTTGTGCAGCTTTGCAGTGTTATGTTAGGCACGACATTTCAGTCGGCTCCAGAATGGATCGGCTACTAATTAGCTATAAGGTGTGCGGCTTCTGCTGCGTATACATGTGCTTCTAAGGATACAGATTGATACTTATGTTGTTTTTAATTTTTATTGTTAAGGATTCAATTGTTTGGCGAAAAATAATTTTAAAAAATAATTATAATTACAAATAATATATAAATTATCGAATTTGATTTTGAAAGGGATGATTTACATAAATATATATATATATATATTAATTTTTTTTAATATTTAATACATTTTTAGAAAAATAAATCTCATATTTACATTTTATTATTTAAAGATGCACCTATTGTTATATTATATCTCAATGTACATAAATATAAATTTATTAATTTTTTCATTATCTATATTTGTTATTGGCTAAAAATATTTTAAAAATTCATTACAATGGAAAGTAATATATAAATATAAATTTATTAATCCTCTAATTATTGTTGATTACTAACAATTTTATTAATTTTTATGTATTTTTATTATATTTAAGAAAAAAATTAGACATATATATTTCTTATAATTTAGAGTGTAGATATATCTGAACTTTATGATCGAACTATTTAATTAGACTGAAGTATATATTGCGGCACTATAGATAAATCTGAACTATACAGCCGAACTATGATAAAATAAATTTTGATGTGACAACACTATATCGATACATCTAAAAAATCTGCCAACTACGTCGATATTCCCTGAAAATCCGTTAACCTTTGAAAAAGTTGTCTCTACTTTCTAACTACAAATATGTATAGACTTTCACAAGTAGGGGCTCTAATATTACTACTCTTCAATACCATATATAGTTCGGTTGTTTCTAATTACTGACTTAAGCATTGGAGACTCCCCACTGGAGTTCAGTTATTTTTCTTGATTTTATAGGCCCAAGAGGTGTGGCACATCAAATCCAAACTTAGATTAAATTCCTTAAAGTATATCCCTCCATCAGTGATGCGGTAAGCGTGGACTGGCTGATTCCCGAAATGGATAAGAGGACTCAAGATTTAATTCACGATTCACAAAATTTAACTAAAACTCTTAACAGACTACCCCCACCCCCACAAACACCCCAATGTCCAACAGCACAAAACACACTCCAAATTAAACAATCCCTCATTGAAACATCTCTTCCTGTATCATCTGCTGCCATAATGGAAGTAGTCATTATTGAACCTTCTTTGTCATTTGTTCCAATAGCACAAATGACCTCTACAATATAATAATCCCTAAATCCATCTGAGCAAGCAATTACAGAGCTCACATCCACACTCAAAGATTTCATTGCAGTTTTTGGACAAGTTACTAGAAATCCACAGCAACCTACATTATCAGAACATGAACTTCCTCCTCCAATATGCCAAACTCCACATCCACCTACTCATCAGACTACTCTCCCTTATAATTCACCATAATATGACTATGAATCTCAGCATTTACAGTTTTGGCCAATTCACTGAACTTTTCATAAAATAAATTTGTGGCTTCCATCGACCTGGCCGAACTTCGGAGGATTTGTTTAAAGTTGTATAAAAAACCAAAGAGACATTACGACAATATGTTGATAGGTTTAATGAAGCAGTGGCCAAATTCCAAAAGTGAACTTTGAAATAGCCTTGGAGGCTTTAATTCAGAACATTGAATGTTCTTAATTTTCACAATCTTTGAGTAAGAATCCATCCCAAGATTTTGTAGAACTCATGGCTCGATCCTATAAATATATTCGGGCAGATGAGAGTGCTCGAATATGAAAGGAGCTTCACCCCCATCAAACTCAAGATTAAGCACATAAACTTTCTGGAGGATCTCATAAGCCTGAGGTATCAAAGCAAAACTCTTCTAAATCATATTTTTCCAAACCAGTCAAACAAAATATCCCTTGGCAACAATTCACTGCCCATTCTCAAAAACCATCAGGTCTGCACTACTCCAACCATGCTTATCTCATCACCCAAGTTCCTGAATATTTTACACCCTTTAAACACTTCCAGAGCTGCAATCTTATGTTGGCTTAAATAAAATATCGAATTAAATTGGCCTCTGCTAATGAAAGATGACCGAAATAGAAATCCAGATACGTGTTATAATTTTCATCAGGATCATGGCCACAAGACAAATGATTGTATCAAGTTAAAGAGAGAGATTGAATGGTTAATTCAGGCGGGTCAGTTGAATTAGTTCGTTGCCACTCCTAATGACCAGGGTGAACAAGGAGAACTGAGCTCTCAGCACATTATAAATTCCAGAAAGATCTCAACTAGAGTAATACATGCTACCGCATAGGGAGAGCACTATGATGTCATTAATATTTCATGAAAAAAAAAGGTCAAAGAGGTTTTTTCTGTTACCGAGATATCAAACGCCAGCAGCTCGGTAGTTACTTTTCATCTGGAACATTCACATTCTGTCATGGGTCTACACGTTGATGCTCTTGTAGTAGAAGTTATAATTCAGGACTTTTTGGTCGAATGAATTTTGGGTGACACGGGCAGTGTTGTAAATCTGATGACCTTAGATGCTTACACGAAACTGGGTTTGTCACCAAAGGCATTAAGACATGTTAATACATCACTGGTTGGATTGTATGGACATACGATACTTGTACAAGGATATGCCATGCTTGAGGTACAGTTGGGAGATGGACCAGTTGTACGCAACTGTCATGCCTATTTCATGATAGTATAAATGAGCATTGCCTATAATGTTATTTTTGGGCCACCATTATTGGCAGGAGTGGATGCAAAAATATTTCAGTAAGAAATTTGATTATGAAAATCCTAACTCAATTATAAAAAGTAATCAATAGTTAGCTCGGGATTTATACGCAACTCTTCCTAAAGATGCCAACATGGTGCTTCCAATAGATTCTCTTGATATCCCTGACAATCATAAATGTCCTGAGCCTGTTGATATGTTAAAGGAAATTGAGGTTGAGCCAGAAAAGATATTCAAAATAACAAGTTCGTCCAATTATGAAAAAGAGATTGCCCTCACTCAAGTACTGAAAGAACATCAAGATGTCTTTGCCTAGACCATGATTGATATTACAAAAATTTCACCCAAGCTTATGATGCATGAGGTCCACACAAATCCCAAAGAAATTCTAGTAAAGCAGAAGAAAAGAAATATGGGACCAGAAAGACAGTTGGTTGCAGAGCAAAAAGTTGAGAAACTCCTACAAACTGGCTTAATAGTTTCTTTGGGTTCAGGTTATTTGATGTCATACAACACATAAGGCTAGGTTTCTTTCAATTGCTTACCTTGGTAACTTCAATTGCTTATTTGATGTCATACAACATTAAATAAGGCTAGGTTTCTTTCAATTGCTTACTTCGGTAACTTCAGCTCGGTACCGGCTTAATAGTTTCTTTGGGTTCAGGTTGTTTAATTCATTATTTTCTCGCGGAATATTTCTCAGATATTCTCTGCTGAAATACCCGATCTCTGGCTCATGAACAAAAAATTTATTTCCGTAACGAGAAGCAAACCCTTTAACCATCGCTTCAATAAGCTCTTTAGGGTCCATTTCATGCTCTATTTCTGGACCTTCAGACTAACTTTCTTTCCTCTGGACCTCTGAAGTCCCTCTACCTTGACTTGGTAGCAGTGCAAGATTATCTATGATCTAATGTGGTGAAGTTCGGATAAGAGATATCAGTTGGATGCTACCTTCACTGCTTGCAATCCCTTTTTCTTTTTCTTTTTCATTTCTCTTTTTCTTTGAAGGTTCTCCTCCCCTCCCTTTGCCAAAATCCCCACCTTTTCTCTTCTTCCGTGCTTTTGTTCTGACGCCTTTGTGGGTCTCGGCCTTGCCTTCTGGAGAGCTTTTATACGATCCTTCATTCCTTTTTTATCCATTCCTGCACAAACATAAAAAATCAGAATATTATTACCGAGCAAACTTACCAGGATATCAAGAAGTATTATCAGTCCAATCTTCAGGGTGTGGTTCAATTGGGTCTTTCCTTAATGGAAAGTATCTTACAATTAAGTGTAGGACATTCAACTTTTCTCTCTGAATTTCCTGCGCTATCTTATCAAATATAGCTCGGTCTTCTGTATGCAAATTTTTCCTTCTTATGTTTGGCCAATTTTCATCTCGGCTTCATTTTGTCAGGCATTCAAACCCTCCAACCCTCTCTAAGATGAAAAACCTATCTTTTCACCATTTTATAGAGTCTGGTTTTCCAGTAAATAATGCAAGTCTTGGTCAAGCTTGAAGAAATAAAAAGTTTTCATTGAATTTTGGTCGAGCCTTGATAAAACATAATGCGACCAATAACCTAGGAGAGACTTCTACACCAATTAGCTTACAGAGAAGCTCAAACCCTACGACAGTTCACCAAGCATTAGGACTAAGTTGCCCTGGAGAAATATCGTTTATCTTTAAAAAACTTAATATGAACAGACTTAGAAGAAACTGAATTCATGCTCTGAAATTCTCTTCATATAATATTGTTTGGTTTGCCTTAGGGATATCATAACCTTGCACATTACTGCTCGAAAGTATTAATTTATACTCGACGAGAATTTTATACTTTTTTTGTATACCATTTAAATCTTCTTCAGTTAAGGTTGATTCAATATCCTTCACATGTGCCCGATCTGAACCCACCCGTACATTAGAGACCTCTTCTGTTTCCTCATCCAATAGGGTGGGCTGCCCTGTTGTACCTCTTTCTTCTACGCAACCGCCATCTTGATATTTTCTAAACTTTTTCTTATTAACTGAGCTCTCCACACTATTATTAGAAGAATCATTATAATGTAAGTACTCTTCTCTCACTTTTTATTTATCTATAGATATATACTCACTCTCCAAACTCATTTTATATGAACTATCTAATTCTAAAAATAAAATTAAGATAGAACAGTACTCACCAAATCTCGATTTGATGTCTTAAGTCTTTCAGAATACCTGAACTATCAGAGCGATCAAACTATCTTAATGTTTGAAAGTAGTAAATAATCGTCATTTCCTTCTCCTATTTATAGACATATCGCATTTACTGTGCTTGGCGGAAAACCCGGTCTTTTTTCCCACCCACCCCACTTTGACAAATGGAACGTCATACTTTTTAAAAATACAATACGTATTTTTTTAAACTCTGTTTATACCTCTTCCTGACATAAATGTCAGTCTATGTTGGGGGGGAATTATAGTATAGATATTTCCAAACTTCGTGACCGAACTATTTAACTGGACTGAAGTATATATTGCGGTACTATAGATAAATTCAAACTATACAGCCAAACTATGATAAAATACACTTTGATGTGACGGCACTACACCGACACATTCGAAAAATCTGCCCACTACATCAATATTCCCTGAAAATCTGCTGACCTTAAAAAAAGTCGTCTCAACTTTTCTACTATAAATATGTATAAACTTTCACAATTAAGGGGTTCGAATATTATTGTTCTTTAATATCATATATAGTTCGGTTTTTCTAATTACTAACTTAAGCATCAGAGACTCTCCATTGAAATTCGGTCATTTTTTTTTATTTTGTTGGCCCAAGAGGTGTGGCACATTAAATTCGAACTTAGATTGAAATTTTTGAAGTTCATCCCTTCATCAATTTATATAAGTTTATAGTTTTAATAAATAAAAGATTTTTAATATTATAAATGATTAATTAAAATTTTAATTTTTTGAACTAAATTATTTTGCGAAATAAATGAAATCTAAGATAGTATCTATCTATAGCTATTCCATATTTCCTTGTTGGTGGAGAAGATGTGATAAGTTAGGTAAATCCATAAGCATTATTGATCAAATTAAGGGCCCATTTGATAATGAGATTTAATGTTTCTTTTTTTTAAGGAAATAATTATGAGATTTAACTTGATAATATTTACGTTATCTAAAAAAAAATTATGTTCAAATCTAAATTAAAATTAATTTTTAAAGATTAATTAATTATAAAAATAAATTGAACAATGACTAAATTTATTATTAAAGATTTTTATCACTAACTCAGTATTTAGAAAATAATTTCTAAATTTATAAACTCAATTATAACTTTATAAAAAAATTAGGCGCCATGGAAATAGAAATTGATTTGAAAATAATTAATACATGTATTGTTAAAGGAAAAAAAAAAGAAGAATTAATTTTTTATAGATCAACTTATATAAACGAATGCAATCAATTTTTATGTTTAGTCAAAAATGCATACGAGGATCAATTTTTATATTTATATAAAATTATATATCATTATTAGTTTGTTATCATTTTGGCACTCTAATTTAATGATAAATAAACATACAATCAAAATCATAAAATATATTTTAGTTGAATCATACAAAATGGGAAATAAAAAATTAAAACACACGCACACACATTTGTCAAAGAGATAGGTTACTATTGACAAGGATTGTAAAGAGAGCAGGATTTAGAGCAAACAAAGTAGCTCTTACATTCCAAATTCCAATAATACAACCATTATGCAAGAGACAAATTAACCTTCTCTTTTTCCCTTCTTTTTTTATATGTTATTGATTTTCCTTAATTAATTAACCAACCAACTTGTATGTTTATATATATATATATATATATATATATATAATATTGTAATTTCCACTCTCCTAATAAAATAGAATAAATAATCCACAACTAATCTACACCTTGAACATAAAAATTCCTTATTCAACCCTCATGTTATTATGAGTTTATTATATAGAAAAATATATATTTATAGTTAGATTATGAATTTGTTCTTTATAATTTATATATATATATATGTATATATTTGATTTTTTATTCAACCTATTATGGTAATTTTTTAATCATCTACCTATGTAATTAACTAATTGTAATATATTAAGCAATTTAAATTTCTATGTGCTAAGATATAGTTACATTCCCCTAAATAATAGATAAATAATCCATTTCTTTCTTTCAATTATAATATTGAAAAAAATCTCTATATAGATTATTTATATATTTAATTAATATTCAAAATTTAAAAGTTTTAATTTTGAAAGTAATTCTAATATCAACTAATCAAAAGCACTTTTGATGTCCTAATTTTATGAGTAGCAACAGATAGAATATCCGCAAAAATTACTTTATTTAAAATTTAAATCAGTTTAATTTTTAAATTATCCGAACTTATTTAAACTCAATTATAATTATACTCTTACTAGTTTAAAATTATTTAATACTAGTCGTTTATTATCTAAATTCATTTAATTTACATGTTTAAATATAAAAATTTAAAAATATTATAAAATTTAAAATATAAATTATATTTTTTTAATTATATAATTATAAATAAATATTTAATATTAATATAATTTTATTAAAAATAATTTTATACTATATAATTTTATAATTAAAATATAATATAATAAATATATAATTAAAACTTTAATAAAATATAATTAATATACAATTGAAAATTTGAATAATAATTAGCTAAAAATTTATATCCGAACTCGTTATAAATAATAAAAATACTATTTATATATACTAAACTTTAAAAATATAGAATCCCATACCACCCAACTAATTTTATATTAATAGCATGAGAGTATTAATCCACGGATTGCAGCTCCGCCGATTTTGCTACACAATGTGAGAAAATTCCAACTTTGCTTTTAATTAAAAAAAATGAAATGCAACACATTTAAGTATAATCATTTGAAATAGATTTCACTAAATTTATGTGTCAGTGTCAGTTTCTTTTTTCTTATTGTAAGACGTATTAGACTATTTAATTAAAACATTAATTTCAAAGCAAAGTCGACAACGTGCCATTTATATAATTGGTACTAATCTACTCTCTCTCTCTGTAATATTATTATATATAGATATATATTATATAATAATGTTTCTACAAAAAAAATATACAAAGATTCTGTGGGCTACACATGATCCCATACACTTTGATTTTTTTATTAATCCCTCGTATTCAATTTCATGATGGCTGAAATCTAACTTAGCCAGTCACCAATACTCATTAATTATATTTCCTTCAAACGAATTTTATGAATTTTATTTAAAAATATGCCTATTTGTCTTTATAAGTTCTTCCCCATTTTAAATTAATAAATAAATTTTTTATTTATCTTAAATTATAATTTATTTATCATTTAAATAAATAAATTAATATTTTTTAAAAACAAATGTAAATTTTATTAATCTTTAAACTAAAACAAAATATCACTAGAAAGAATTTCAATACTTAAAACTAAAAAGCGACATTGATAATCTAGCTAAATTATGAGCTTCAATATTAATTATAGATTGTTTGGTAGCATTGTAATTTAAAAAAATTAATAAAATAAAATTTTTAATAAAAAATATTATATTTATTTATAAATAATTAATATAAAATAAAATATTAGACTTACTAATTTTTATCAGGTTGATGAAATATTTTATATTGAAAGGAGTATAAAAAAATTTTTTATTAGAAAAAGAAATTATGGGATTCTATCAAAACAATTATACTCTCACTATAGGACATAATAAAATAAGAAAAAATATATTATAAAAATAGTTTATCTATTATTCAAAATTTTCAGTGTAAAAATTTGATTGTAATCAAATTAATTAACAGTTTTTTAATTTATTTTTTAATATTTTATTATATTTTTTAAATATAATAATATAATTTTTTAATAAAATATAATTACCGTAATATATCTCTATAAAATATATTTTAAGTAATTTACTAAACGACTCGTTAATTAATATATTAAATCTCTATAATGTTTATATCTAATATTGGTTAATAAATATTTAATAAATATATCATACTAAAGTAATAAAAATAATAAAAAAAATATATGTAAATTTACATTTTAATAAAATTAATAAAATATATATGAATTTATATTTATAATAAAAATAATTAATTTTTTAAAACTGTTGTAAAATAAAAAGTGTATTTATTAATTTAAAACGAATTGAATAACTTATTTTAATTTTTGTTTTAACCATCTATAAGTGAAGCGTGCGGGGTGGCTAATGGAGAAAGAGAGAGCCAAAATTTGAAGAAGCTAAGCGGGCAAAAGAAGCCAAGAAATTGAGAGAATGAGACTGACAAATGAGCGGTAGGCCGGTGGTGGTGGAGGTGGAAATGGCGGTTGTAACGGTGGTGGTGGTGGAGGGAGAAAAACAGAAAGGAAGGTGACCTGAGGCGGTGGGGTGGGGACAGGGCCGACAGAATCATATATGTCGGGGCAGCGTGGGAAGCAATAATTGGGCCTTCCCTCTGATTTCGGACGCGTCATGTCCGCATCAGATTCCTCCTCCGTACTCTTACTATCTCCCAATCTCTTCCCGGATTTCTCGCTACACTGTTCTCGTTACCAAACACCAGTGTTTCCCATTCCTTTTCATCCTCACCGTTAATTATTTTCTTCTTTTTTGATTATTCTTAAATCGAACGGTTCTTATTTCACTATCTTGTACTCCTCAGTCCTCATGTCATATTATGCTACACCATGTCGTTGTCATTAGTCAAACTTTTGCATATGGATGTTCCCCCATAAGATGATTGATTATGATGAGTTAATTTTTTTTTGTATATTATTATAAAAATAAAATTATTAATTAATTTTTATTATTTATAAATAAAAAATTATAATTTTTTAAGATATTTCATTCATAGTATATCCATTTCATTTCATAAAAATTAAAAAATACAAATTTATATTTATTTTTTTATATTTTATTTTAATAAAATATATTATTAAATATTTTTAATAAAAAATATTAAATATAAGTATAAGAGAGATTTAATATATCTCAGGTCTCCTGGATTTATTTCCACTCTTTCTACTTAGGTTAAAATTTTTTTTTATTTTAAAAAATAGAGATTTAATATATTAATTTATTAAAATAAAAAATGATTATAATTTGAATAAATAAAAAAATATGTCTATTAATTTAAAGTAAAAATTTATTTATTTACAAACTCAATATCATAATTAAAATTATAATCATAAATTACATAATTAATATATTTGTAGAATGACATATATTAATTAGCACATGTTTGCATAAAAAAATAAAAAATAAAGAAAAAATGTTGCTTGTGGTACCCCATGCAAAGCACGCACAAAGGCAACCTTGAATTCATTGGGATGGAAGGTCTACGTCTTTTCACTTTGAATAAATCAAGAACCATGAGATAAACATCTCCTCTATGATCCCTCTAGTTAATTTATTTTCACTCAATTAAGCACATAATTAAACATTTCCTATGAATTTAATGTTTTAATTTGGGTGGTGAGATATAATTTATTGATAAGTATATATATATATATATTTTAATAATAATCTCATGATCAATTTTCACTTTCCTCAATTTAATATTAAAAAAATATTTAAAATTTTGAAAAAAAATTCAAAAAAATTTAGAAAAATGAAAATCACTAAAACACTATGCACTAACATATATTAATAATTATTACCACTCATCCAAATCAATTAATGCAATTAAAAAGCTAATTTTTTTTAGATTTATCGTTAAAAATTATTGAAAAATTAAATTAAGGGCCAAATCAATTAAAATAGTCCCAAAAATGTATATAAAAAATATAATATATGAAAGGGAAGACCAACAGATGCATGTATATGTATGAGCAATATAAAGTGATGCAAAGATTCACTTAAATTTCCAACAAAAATGAGTATTTTTTTCACCCATTTAGCTCTCTTATAATACAAGCAACACAAGTCTTGCCTCGCCAAAAAGCAACAAAACAAAAAATCAGATTACATATATACATATATTTTAAGCTTAGTATTGTTCACACATACAATTATATTGATAATTGATATCATTGAATATTCAAGATTTTTATATTCTACAAGTGAGATGGGATGATTGAATCTTTTATTTCTTAATTAAAGTTATCAAATTTGAGTTATATATATATATATCACTTTTAAAATTTAGGAGTGAGCAATTTATTTTTAATTAATGGATCTATTTTGTAATCTATGAATTGTAAAATATCTATTAAACTTTGTCTAATTTGTAGGCTCTTATTATTTTCTCTTATGTTAATAGAAAGGGCAACAAATTAAACCTGCTATTGTCCATCATGATCTTAATCAAGATTAGCTAGCTCACCATCTAGAGGTTTTAGATAATATGATGTATTATGATCACAATATATTCTTAATTAATTAATTTATATATATATATATATATATCTTTTCATGCTAGAAAAAAAATTGTAAAATATCGAATGGATAAGAAAAAAAAATATTCAAGATTTTTGAAGTCAAGAAGTCAAAAGAGTGAACATAAGCAGATGTCAGTGAAGGACCTGAGTTGTCGGTGGAAGGTGGAGGAGGGTGGTGGGTGAATATTTGACAGAGGCACGCGCGGCCTTGGCCTTCAGTAGCCATCTAAATGTCTAGATGATAAAATCATAAGTCGCTATCAAAACAACAAATTATAATATTTACAAGTCTCCTCTTATCTTCCTCATATTCTGCACTCTGCACTGGCCTAACTACAGCACAGCCTACACTGTTTATTCCGTCGCCCCATAATGCCTGACATTTCATCCTCCTCTCTCAGATTGTATATATACACTTTGTTTTATACCCTTTTCTTTTGTCATCTTTCTTCTTGTTTTTTTTAAATTCCTTTTTCGTACATTAAAACTCCTTTTATAAATTTTAAAATATATTTTATAGCTATAATTTATTTTATTTTTTTTAAATAAAATAGAGTTGCTTATCAAAAATTAAAATTTTAACAATAAATAAAGGTTAATTTTACCTGTGGTCTCTAAAATTTTCAACTATATACAATAAAATGTCTCTAAATTTCAATTTTATTCTCATTAAAATTTGCGTTTCCACTTTTCAATAAAAAAATGTTTATGTAGATGCGATGTCAACTTTTTAGACGTGGTATTTGGCTTAATTTTTATATGTAATCCTTCAACTTATACTTTTAAAACATTAATATTTTTAAACTCTAATTTATAATTTTAAAATCTTTAGACATATAGTATTATAATATTATAGTAATTTTATCAGTTTTTTTTTTTATCAATTTTAACTATTAAAAAATTGATATGACATTCCATCAATTTTCAACTCGCTAATAAAAAGATGACATAACACCATATAACATTATATCATCATTCTATTTAATATTAATTAAAAAATATATTAAAGATACTAAGATTAGAATCTTAAATTTTTTGTATTTTTAAGTCATTTTTTACTATTGAACTACATTAACAACAATGCTATTAAATTTTTTTTATATTTTATCAAACTAAAGCTGTTAATATAATTTATAATTTATAACATTAACTAATAAAATAATTTATAACATTAATTAATAAAATAATTTATGATTTATACTATTAATATATTAAAAATAATAATAATTATTATTATATTTATTAATAATTATTATATAAATATGTAATAAAATAATATATAAATTATAAGTTATTAAATTATACTAATAATATATATTATAAATTGTTTTATTAATTAATATTGTAAATTATTTTATTAATTAATATTGTAAATTATATAAGTATATATATATATTTATATTAAGGTAAATGGAAAAGAAGGGGAAAGCTTTTGTTTATAGAAGTTTACTATATATATATATATATAATTAAGATGTACTGCTCAGTGAAATCAAATTAAGCACAAATTAGAGAAGTATAATTTATAAAATCATGATAATGAAAATTAATTGGAAATTAGTTACATAAATTCAAAGATCTCTGAGTTGCCTAAGATTGATAGGAGAAATATATCTTTGATCTCCATCAAGTAATTGCTTAGCAAGTAGAACATTGGCAGCCTCACTTGGATGGTAAGGATCCCAGAATACATGCTTTGAACGATCTTCACACATACTAGAGGTTGGTCCACATGGAATTATCCCTGCAAATTGCCCTCCATTTCCACAACATGCTCTTGTTGCTGTTGTAAACCCTGCAGCGCATCCACATACATATAGATAAGATAATTATTAATTTCAATTCTCTATCCCAAAATGCTCAAAACTGACTTCAAATAACTTCTTTTTTTTGTCTTGACTTCAGCCTAAAACTTCAAATTATTTAAATAGTATCGAGTCAGCCTATATAAACAACTTTCAACTTCCCTACACAATTGATATGGTTTTTTTTCTTTCTTTCTACTTGTGATATGCTATTTTAAGCTTTTCAAATTAGCAGATCACCAAACAATATTATGCATATATATATATATAGGTTACTTACCATATTTATCATAATTTGTGATAAGTTCCATGACAAGATCAAAGACATTGGCATGAACAAAGGTCGATCCAGGAAGATTATCCTTCAATTGAGCAAGCAAATCCTTCAATTTTCCATTGTATTGAACTGCCAACTTATTAGCCAATTCTACACATTCATTCTCTTTCAATTGATTTATTGTCTTCTGATATGGTATGCAGCCTATTGGCCCAACATTTCCTATTACAAATTTCCGAGCATCCAATTGATATAATCTCTGCACCCACACAATAATTAATTAATAATAATTAATTAACAAATATATATATATATATATATATATTAGGACAGTAAATTTTCTGGACTCAATTAAACTCGACTAATATGTGTGGATTGAGACAAATAAAATCAGTTTAGAAATAAATCATAGATTGATTCGATTTTAATAATAGAAAAAGGTTGAATATATATAATGGACTGGATTTGGGTAATTTTTTCCGATTAAACATGAACCTAACCAAATCCAAAATTGACTCAAGGTGATGAAAAATATGAAAAATTGGGTCAACATTGGTTTGACACGAGTGTATGATTGGGGTCAATAAAAAAAAAACACCACCTTAATAAGATCCGTGTTATGCTCTAATATATGAATAATTATACAATGAAACCGTTGTATTACAACAAGCCAATCGAATATCAACATGTGGCAATATTTTACATTCGATTGGCTTGTTGTATTACAACATTGTCACATGTTGATATTTGATTGGCTTGTTGTAATATAACGGTTTCATTGTATAATTATTCCTAATATATACGGATTATTAATAATAATTAAGAGAAATTAATTAATTAATTTTACTTACTGTGAGCTGGCCTCTTAAGTGATTAAGCAAATCATCTATAAATCCATCAGGACTTTCTGCAATTCTTGCACCAACAGAGAGAACTGGAAGTAGATAATTGTTTAAGAAATCATTTGATCCAACAGTGATTGAGAAAATGGATTTTCTCATTATGTATTCTCTTGCCTTTGATGGACCTAACAATTTATCAAATTGTTTTCTAGTAATATTGAAATAGTCAATTTGAATGTCCATACTTAGCCTATTAACCTGCAAAACAAAATAATAAGTAATAATTAATTAGGTAATTACTAATAATAATAAACTATATGAATATATATAAATTATACAATAAAAATAAAAATAAAAAAAAAGAAAGAAGATTAGTGGTAATTAATTACAAATACTCTTCCAGTTGCATTCATAATCCCTCCTCCTCCTGAAGCATAATTCACACCATTTAATATAGCTTTTCCAGTGGAATTTGGTGCAAGAAATGGAATAGCATAATTTGGTATCCCTAATTCTTCCCCTGAATTAAAATAAAAAATAAAAAAATAATCACAAAATTTTTTTTAAGTATTAATATACAGAGGTAGAATTGATCATTGGCAATATGATTAAGAGAATATACACTTATTTCTAAAATGTGTTTTAGTATGTAAAATAATCACAATTAAAATCAAAAATATATTTAAATTAATTAGTTAGTTAATGAAGCTTACCGACAATATCACCGATAGTTCTGCCATTAGTATACCGGCCGGTAGGGTTGCCGCCGGAGGCTTTAAAATCAATACCATTAGGAGGAATATTTGCCTTAGACAAAGTTGGTAAATAATTATTATTTCCAGCATCAACTAAAGAATCACCAAAAATAAAAGAGGCTCCTAATCCAGAATCATCTGCTGCCTTGCACAAATAATAATAATGATTCGTAAAAAAAACAACCATTAATAAGGCCAAGTTTTGAATACCCATTAACGCCATGCTAAACCTTAAATCAATTTTAACTTCTCTCTAGCCAAAGAATAAAGAGATGATGAAGTAGTGAAGAGTATTTATGTGAAGAAATAGAGGCAAAAATTTTATTTTAGGAAAACTTGCAAGTTTGTTCTAATGAATTGTTGAATTTGGTATGACTTTTTTTTATTGTTTTTTTTAGTTTTGATTGAAAAAGAGAATAAGAATTGGTAGAAGAAAACTTGTTAGTTTATCAACATTGTTGCAAATATCTCTGCGTGTTATGCAGTTTTGAAACTTGCTTTTGTTATACGTAAAGATTAGTTTCATTTTTAAGGTCAAAGAGGTTATATTAATTTAATGAAGGTGACGCACTTGAGTTTTATTTTAGTAGCCTAAATAATTGAAATCTCATAATGTTCTAGCTAGGGACAGGGAGTTGATATTTGGTGTTGTTTTTTCTTTAAATGGAAATGTATTATTAAATTAGAAAAAAAAAATGTTGAATCACATCGATGTAGCCTATCGATAAGTATAACCTTCCTAAATTGATCACGGTTTGATTCTTCCCCTTCGTATTATAATGCTAAAAAAAAGAAAGAAATGTTGAATACAAAAAGAATATCATTTCAAACTAGCTCTAACTCTATAGTAAATATCCATATTCGTTTGCCTTTGAACTTATTTAAGAGAAATATCTCTTCTTTGTTGAAGAATAATCATACAATCATCCATTATGGTATAGCTATAAACAAATTTATATTTAAAAATATTTAAATTTCCGATTCTGAAAGTATCCAGTATCCACGGTTGTTGCTATATTAAAAAAATATATCTTATACATAACTGCAAAATATACATGCAGTATACTAAAAATATAAATAAACAATATATTTTTTTTTACCAAACTTGAAAAAAAAAATATTAAACATAAAAATATAAAATGAAATTTTACAAAAGCTGCAGAATATTTTTGAGAAAAAAATTATACGCCCCACTATTTTTTTATAAAAAATTTACTTTTTTACCCGAGTTATTTTAGCCATTTTATTATAAATCCACAATATACTTATAATAAAATAAATTATATAAATTTATAAACTCATAATAAATTATAAAAATTTAGTATTTTGATTAATTAATAATAAATTTTTATAAATTAAAATATATTTTTAAAATATGATAAATTTAATTTTTTTTCATTTTTTATATTTTTGTAAAAGTACTATTTTTTAGGGCTTTTGATAAAAATATAAAAAAATATAAAAATAATTTTAAATATACTATATTTATAAAATATTTATCAAAATATCATAATTTATAAAATATTAAATTTTTATTAGTTTACGGATAGTTTATAATAAGTTTATAATAAGTTTATAAATTTTACATAATTTATAATGAGTTTATTATGAGTTTATAATAAAATAATTAAAATATTTTTTATAAAAAATAAAAATTTTTAAAAATAGGATAGGTGGTGCCATTTTTTCTAATTTTTAAGCTTAGAAACAGGCTTAGTACAATCAAGCCCAATCAGCCAAGTTAACTCTTTTATCGGCCTTACTTTTTGAGCCCAACTTAAAATAAAGAAAATTTGTTTTTGTAACTTCTTGTTCAATGAGAGGTATCGCCGCCAATTAAGAATGAGAAAATTACACTCATGATCAAGTTTTTTAAAATTTTTATATATTCTATCAAAAAAATTTTAATCAATTATAAAATTACATAATATATTCATAGTAAAATTATCAAAATTATTATATGTATAATAAATTTTATATATACAGTATGAATTTAATAAATTTATAAATTAATAAAAAATATTGATAAATTTAAAAATATTGATAATTTTTATAATTTTTTATTTTTATTTTTGATAATTTTATAAAAAATCCTTAAAGAAAATTACATTGTTTAAGTGATTCAATAATGTTTCTTTTTAATATATTAAAAATAAAAAGTATAAAGTTTATTCCAACAATAAATATTGGTCCTATCTTTCTCATATGTTTTCAAAATTTAAAATATTTTCCTAAATAAAAACTATGGAATTCTTTCCTAAATCCCAAATATTTTCCTAAATTTAAAACATTTTTTTCTTATTTATAAATTTCTTATTTTCAGCACATAAATAATTAATCTCTGTAAAGAAATAAATTTAATATTAAGTTTTACATATTAAATTTATTCATATATAATTAAATCCATTGCTAATAAAAATAATTTCAAAATTAGTATAAGTGCATTAATATCATTTAATCAAATTATGTAGACATCAGCATCGGTCGAATTGGTCGAGTTTTAAAACTCGATCAATCTGATCATTTAATAATGGTCGAAAAAAAAATTTAAAAATTAGTCAATAACGATCAGTTTGATTAAATTTTTATCGAATTTTTTGAGTTGGATTAATTTTTTTAATAAATATATAAATTAAAATTAATTAATTTAACTTAAAATAATATTATTAATTATGTTGGTCAAATAATGATCGGATGGGTCGATTTTTTATTTTTTTATCATCCATGAGACAATGACCTAACTTTCCCTTTTCCCTCTCCCACTTCCCGACATAATGCTCAAAACTTGACCGTTGAGAGAGTGAAGTCAGCTCAGAGATGGATACTTTGATGACCAGAAAAACACTATCTTTAGAAGAATTCGATAACACAAACCCTAACCCAGAAATGAGCAATGATCAAACCCCAAAAATGTCACCTTATGAGCAGTCAAGAGAAGAAAGAATCAAAGCAAACCTTGAAAGAATGCAGAAACTGGGTCTTAAGGACCTCTCTCTCAAGCTCAAGTCCCTTAAAACTCCTAAACGTACCCCAAGAAATAACCCATCACCAGCAAAGCTTTCCTCTCCTCTACCGCCGCCTGGGCCTCTTCGCCGGTCGTCTAGGTAATTTCATAATCTCTTTGTCTTGATTCTTGATCAATCAGTTTGTGAATCTTTGAATTAGTACTATACTGTCTTTGCAGTTGGCTAACATGGTTCTTTTTTGAATATTATGGCTCCAAAACAAGTTTTAAGAACTGGGTTTTATTTATATTTATATGCCTATCTAAATCAGTTAAATTTTTTTCGTATTTGAGTATGCATGCATTTCTGTTTGCGTGTGTGTTCTCTGGGTTTGAATGACTGATTGTTTATTTTGTTTTGTATTTCTTTCTGGTGGGTTTAGGTTGCACAGGACTCCCGTTAACTACTCTGAAGCGGCATTAGCAAAGAAGGATGGCTTATTCGAAGATGAAGATCCCAGACTGGAGGTGGGTTCAAAGCCAGAGCTTTACACAGAAGAACATGAGAAGCTTTTGGGCAATACTGAGAGGAGTTGGACGTGTTTTGTAGATGGGTATGGGGAGGATGGAAAACGGATTTATGATTCGGTTAATGGCAAAACTTGCCATCAATGCAGGCGAGTCTGCTTTTTTAATGATGATGATATTGATGGTTAAAGTTATTATTTAAGGATATAATGATAAATATTTGATATAAAAACCATATTTATCTAATAAGGAAG
Source organism: Garcia nutans (assembly GCA_947685225.1). Classification (NCBI taxonomy): domain Eukaryota; kingdom Viridiplantae; phylum Streptophyta; class Magnoliopsida; order Malpighiales; family Euphorbiaceae; genus Garcia; species Garcia nutans. Next base: position 2,745,809 of record CANTUV010000059.1, on the reverse strand, counting down.
TTCCATTATGCATGGTTTCGTTCATTGTTCTCTCATGGTGTAATATTCCTAGTTATAGTCGACTTATTAGCCTATATATATTCTAAAAGCACGTGGGATGTCTGTCCTGTAGTACTAGTGCAGCAGCTTTTAGCAAGGTACTGTTGTTAGAAGTGCTATACTTGGAAGAAGTTTGTAGCAAGTGTTCTATTCTCATATAGCAGAAAGAAATTGCTATAATGGAGATACTCGTGCATTTGAAAATCTTAAATCAGTATGGTTGTCCATAATCCATACGGCTAAGTTGAGTTGCTTATCAATCTAAGAGCATTAATAAAGATGAAACAATGACTAAGACATTGAACATAGTGAACTGGTGGCTTAGTCTAGCAGCATAGTTGTGGTTTTGGAGCTGACGTGCTGTTGTCTAGATTGAATAAAGCATAACAGATATGGTTGCAATGCAGAGGTCCAACAAAGTTGAATAGCTTGGCGGGTGATTTTTCAGAAATAGGCTTTGTTTTCCACAACTAAATAAAGCCTGCAACTTGTCTTTTTTTTTTCATTCTTCTATTCCACTTGGTTGTTAAAAAATAAATAATACTTTTGACAGTGAAAATTTAATAGAAATGTTTCATCAATATCACTGCTTTAATAGGAGAGGCACCTGGGCAGTTATAATGTGATAGTAACATAGTAACAACGCATAATACCTTCAAAATACAATTTGGGAGCGCAAACATGAGATTCCAATTTAGAATGAAGTTCCCTCTTCCACTTTTATTTTGTTTATCATCTAGCTCTAGTGTTAAATCATGCTCATTTTACAATCTGCGTAACTTCAATCATTCACAAGATGGAAAGGGTGCTTAACAGGCAGAAGACTCTTGGTTATCGTACTCACTGCAGTGAATGCCAGATTGTCCAAGGACAATTTTGTGGAGATTGTTTGTACATGAGGTATAATTTTAAAGAAGATTTTCTTTTCTTTTCTTTCCTTTTCTTTTTTTTTTTGAAAATGTTTCAAAGCCTCTTTTATCCTGGCCAAGCAGGTATGGAGAACATGTGCTTGAAGCCATAGAAAACCCTGATTGGATATGTCCTGTCTGTCGTGGGATTTGCAACTGCAGTTTGTGCAGGCAAGCAAAAGGGTGGGCTCCCACTGGACCTCTTTACAAGAAGGTAACTCGTAATATAAAAGCTGGCTCAACTTTTTCAGAAGATAAAACTTAGTGAAGCATTTTGTCTATCTTCTAGATATCTAGCTTGGGATTCAAGTCTGTCGCACATTATCTCATCCAAACCCGACGCTCTCAAAATACGGTAGAAAAAGATCTAGCAACTGCCAATCAAGTTTCAGCAAAAAGGTCACTGCCCTTCTCAGAAATGGACAAGCCATCTAAGAGATCTCCACAGACTAGCAATGAACAAATTGAGCCATTAATGCCTCAACTTGAAGACACTATACACGATGAGTTAAAGCCTAAGAATGAGGAACAACTGCCTAACAACAGAAATCTGGCCACTGGTGGTCAGGCAAAGAGATCATTGCCCTTTTCGGGCACTGAACTGGCGTCTGAGAATATGGAACCTTTAGGGATCAATAATGAAGTGAATGACCATCTTGGGTTATCAGAATCTAAGTTTGAAGACGAGGGAGAAAGTGGATTAAAGAGTGAGAAAGAGAAACAATTGCTCCATTGTGGAAATCTTGCTTCTGATGGTCAGACAAATTTATCATTCCCCTTTCCAGGTGGTGCAGCTCAGTATGAGAACGTGGGATCTGTCCAGGTCAACAATGAAACTTGTGGACACTTAGAATTGTCAGAGCCTACATTTGAATGCAAAAGAGACAGTGAGCTTAAAAGTGAGGAAGAGAAGCGATTGCAATCTATTGAAGAGCGTGATTCTAGAAAAGAAAGTGGCCATGGTAGTGCTAAGTCAACTGGTGTGAGTGGAAAAAGTACTGACGTTGAGCAGCCTGTCAACAGTCTGTTCTCTAATCAAGAAGTGGAGAAAGAAAAGGAAGCGTGTGTTGAGGACAATAAAGATGCTGATGGAATTGCTGAATCGGAGAGTTGTCAAAAGATCAAGATGAAAACTGCACGAGCTACCGAACCAGGTTCAGATAGTATTGGTGGAAGATTACGGCAGAGACGTAGAATGGATAAAATTCAGGTATAATGCAAGATTCTTGCACTCTTTCGTGGAGGAATCATAAGTTAAAATGAAGTAAAGACAGTTTGCCAGAATTTTGAATCCAGTCAGCAGAAAGCCATAAACCAAATTGATGATAGGGCTGTAGTTTCTGTTTTGTGTCAGCAAGGTTTGAGTTGGGAATTTTCTTGCAAGTTCACTACATTTTTGGTCTTACCGATAAGCATTCCTAGAATGCTAACTGGCTAAGAAGCTTTTTTTTTTTTATGGGAACTAAAATGGTGGCTCTGTAGAAGCAATTTATTCCAAATGCACGAGTGACTTGCCAAGTTTGCAACATTCTGGTCTCTATTAAACATTTCCCTGTCGTTTTGAAGGAAACATCTCTCTCTCTTCCCTAAAACTTTAGCTATCGTTTATTTCTTGGATGAGTTGAATTTGTCAACCGGTGGTCGTTTGATATGATGTTATAGGAGTAAACTAGCCATTCAGTCCAACGACAACTCGTTTACTTAAACGACAGAAGCTAGCTGTGTTAAATGAAAATCTTTTCTGATAGTGCTTAATAACAGCCCATATAAAGCTTTAAAGCTTTTTTATGCCAAGCCAGAGTTGGGCCCTCACACACAATAATTCAATCAAATCTGGTCTGAATGGAATCCTTTTTGAACAGAGAATGGAATCCCAAGTAGTAGTAGTAATAATAATAACACTTGAATGGATTGGGTCCTAAACAAATTATTTTATCAATACATAAACACAATTGACCTTCACTAACAATGGCTTGGTATGTGCTTAGCCCATATAAAGCTTTAAAGCTTTTTTATGCCAAGCCAGAGTTGGGTCCTCACACACAATAATTCAATCAAATCTGGTCTGAATGGAATCCTTTTTGAACAGAGAATGGAATCCCAAGTAGTAGTAGTAGTAATAATAACACTTGAATGGATTGGGTCCTAAACAAATTATTTTATCAATACATAAACACAATTGACCTTCACTAACAATGGAAATGTGTACTTTTTGATATTTATTATATTCAAGAAATTAATTTTAAATCTATTATTTAGAAAAATACACACTTATTACTAAACAATGTCTCATCTATATGAAAATATGGACTTAATTAAGAGTAGGTTTGATTTCTTTGTCAATGTATTATAATGATGTTTTTTTAAAAAAAGTTTACTAACAATGATATAATATATATATATATATATATATATATATATATTAGGCATAGAGGGCAACTTCCAATAAAATGCCAAAAAGTGTTGCTTCCATTGCATAATGGATGGATGGTCACCTAACACTTTTCTGGTAAAAAACTTGAAAAATTACAAAAAAGAAAGAAAATTAATAAGGTGAATCAAGAATAAAGAAAAAAGGCAAACGTAGAAAAAGATAATCAACGTTCATTCTCTGCTATTGGCAGCTATATGCTCATCATTTTCAATTCAAATGGAGAGAGAGGCTCTCTTAACTTAACTTACCTTTGACAAAAGCTTACATAAATAGGCTATCTTTGATCTTTCTGCTGTGAAGTACATTATTTTACATTCAAAAACATTTCTTTCTTCGTTGTCTTATTTGTTTCAATATGCCTTTGCCTTGTGATCTGAGCTTCGTATCAATTTGGTCTCTCTTTCCCTTTGATGATATTATTATACATTTCTCTTTTTTTACTTGCAATGAAATTATTATTGCATAGCCCTCTTTTTATATTGTTTTGACCATGGTGACTTGGTCTTTCCCTTCCATACACTAGATTTTATATATATATATATATATATATATCAATTTCCCTCCTATTATACCCCTCATTTTTAACCAATTAGACCAATATTTATATTTAGAAAAATAATTTAAAATATGGAACTATGGAATTCAATTGAATTTTTCATATTTTTATGTTTGCAACAATTTTATAATTAGGTTAACCACCAAGATTCAGTTTGGTGATCAAGAATATTGCTATTGCTGTTTAGGTATCGATCACAAGTTTTAAGTAGCTATTGTTTTCACATGTAATTAATAAAAAAAGAAATCTATAATTGAATTATTTCTTTGTTTCTTAAAATGCCATTCATAATATCAGAGAGGTAGAATAGCAAGAGGACAAAGACAGTGTGTAATAAAAAAGAGAGATCATAATCATAAAATAACAAAAAGAAGATGAGAGAGAAATAGGAGAGAAAAAGTGTTAATAAAAGATGAAAAGTTACTTTTACCATTAAAACTGTTTCATTACTTCATAATTCATTTTTAAAAAATTGATCCATTTTAATACAATCTCATTTAATTATATTTAAATTCATTAAATTAATTTTTTGGAATAAAAATTCATATTTTTCAATATTTTAAAAAAATTTAAATATGAAATCAAAAATGAATTTTGTAAATTTTATTCCATAAGAATATATATTATATATATATATATGCACACACATATAACATGAGAATCCTAACATTTTACATATATAAAAAAAATTCATTGCGAATATAAATTCAGCTTATCAAAACTGAAGTAAACTAAATTTTTAAAAAATAATTAAAATTTATTAATATTTAACTTCATATCTTATATTACAAAAAAAAAACAATTTAATTACTGAATATTAATCCAAAAACTTAAAAAAAAAACTAAGTTTTATAAAAGAAAATGTATAATCTCTGCACATAATTGCTTAGTGTGCAACGCACGTGGTCTCCACGTCAATCATATGAGGCGATTGATAACAAGTTGAAAGATGAATTTTCCTAGTGCCTGTTTGGCGGCTGAGAGAGGAACCATATATATATCCCTTGTAACATTGAAAAAGATTGACCCATCTTAATTGAGGTTTTCATCAATGGCGTTTGACTTTTTTTTTTTTTTAATTTCAAGGCATAATATTGAAAATCATATAATAATCTTTTGATTAGTTCATTAAGTAATTTGTACTTTTGTCAATTTAATCACTGTTTAAAACTTTTTTTTAGTATTGCAATAAGTGAGAGAAATGAATTATATATATATACATATATTATTTACTAGAAGTGCATTTATAGTTAAATTATATATTTATAGTTAAATTATGTCTTGAATATATTTTTAAAAATTATATTAATTTTCATTTTTATCTTACTTTTTCTTCTCAATACTCTTAAAAAAATTATAAAATTTTTATCTGTTATTGATATTACCCTCTACTTATCAAGCTCATTGACCGAGCACAATATTTCGCTAATGTCAAGACTACCGAGCCATCAACAGATTATAGGCCTCGATATTGAGCTCTTTGGGCCAACCGAACTCCTCGTGCCTGAAATACAGATTTCTAATATAATCGTCGTACGATATCAACAACTCTTAAAGATTTATTGGCACATTCAGACTTTATCATTTTACTCCTCAACTATAAATAGGAGTGTGTTGCGCTCTACTTAACACTACTAAAAGCGACACTCACAAGTATACGAGACTATTGTAGCAATGGTGATCGTCTCAAAGTCGTCTCACAAAAAAAATATTATTCGTAATAATTTGATTAAAATAAAATATTAAAATTTGAATATATGTTGTTGATGGTGAAATGTGATTAAAATCTAAATGTAAAAAACTAGTAGTATTTGTGCTAGATTAATTGAAATTCTTGAAATGGTACCAAAGATTTATACATTAATTTAATCAAAATTTAATTCTCAAATTATCCATTAATACAACTTTATAATTTAATTTATTTCTTTTGATTAATTAGCAATTATCAATTAATTAGTTCTCACATTCATGAATTAACAACAACCAATTGCTTTGAAATTGCAAATTAATTAAACCCTAGAACTTATATTTTTAATTCATTCTTAAGGCAGTTGATTGCATAGTTTTAACATTAAATTTTACCTCTCGGTCTATCATTCAATAGTAAGATATCAATAGGTGGTCAATATATCAACTTAACATATAATCTAATGCAAACAATCACTAACAAAGTATATTAATGAAAATATCAAATCAAGTCATTCAATCAAATCTATTACAACCCTAGGTATGGATAATTTAGCTCATCATTATTTCAAAATAAATATTCATCTCAATATAAATCAAATCAAAATTATCCATTGAAATATTAATATTTATAACAAAACAATAATAATCTAAAAATGAATTAAATGAGAGAATAAGACAAACCCTTTGAGATGTTAAGAGTTGAACTTTTTGTTTTTCCTCCTATCTCAACTTTGAATATGATGAAGAACTCACAAGCTCTTTTCAAACCTTCAATCAATTGTTCCACTCTTGAAAGATAAAATGAAAACTCTCTCAAGCCTCTAACTCTTCAATCAAACTTTCTCCAAACCCTAACCCTCTTCAAGAGCTACTTCACCCAAACACTATCCAAAAATATGAAAGTCACTTGCATATGGAAGAATATAAATATGAAAGAAAAAAAAATTGTAGATGGTGATGAAGATGGTCTCTTAAAAAAAAAACCCAAGAACAAGTTGAATGTGTCTCTCCCTCTATATTCATCTTTCCCCAATTATTTTTTTAATTCTAAAACAAAAAGGAATTTCCTTTTCCAGCTCACCTCACTCCCATTTGTCCCCTCCTTTTTCATTCTTAAATCCTTCATCCCATAAAAATATATCACTTTAAAACAAAATTCCTTTTGCCTCCCACCTTGTTCTCCACTAATCGTGCAAATAATTCTAAGAAATCACATGTGACACGACCAAGACATATATAACTTGGTCGTGTCTATCAATTTTGTCTTGGACATGGCAGAGTCACTTGCCTGTGTTACTTACTGCCTTGAAATTTATATTTCATGTGGGGAGTAATACAGGCAGAGATACGGCCAAGTCACTAGGTTAAGTCCCTTGCTGCCTTCGATTCTTTCTTCAGGTGGGAAGTGACATGGCCTGTAACTTGGCCGTGTCACTTAGATGTGTTCACTTCTGTCTCTTTTCTTTATTTGCTCTCCAGATGAGACACAGCCAAGTTCCTGACCGTTTCATGAGGTGCGTCCAAGTTGACAAGGCCAATGGCTTAACTGTGTCATGTGAGTGTATTCTCTTCTACCAAATTTTCTCAAAGACACGGCCAAGTTGGTTTTGTCCTGGCCGTGTCTCTTGTGTGTGTCATTGGCTGCTTCTTTTCCTTCTTTTCTTCATGAGTTTCTTACCTTTGAAGAGAGATAAGGCCAAGCCAGTAAGTGTCTTGGCCGTGTTTCAATGTCTTTCCACCACCTACTTGGAATCCAACAAGTGAATTTAAGCTCCATTTTTACACTTCAATCTAAATCAAACACTTCAAACAATCTTAAACACAAATTAAAGGAAAAATTAACTAAAAGCCAATAAAATTACCCTAAAAATATGTACATAAATCATTAAAATAATTATCTCACACTTAATCCTTTGCTTGTCCCCAAGCAAAGTTGAAATCAAAACAAAATAAAAAAACAAGAGAAATTTGGTCAAGTTTAAAAGTTATAAAGATGTATCAAGACTCCTTTTTTCTTAGATTCACAATCATGATCAAATAAAAAATAGTACTCATGTAATTTAGTGACTTTTCATGCATAACCAATATTGTTACTCCCTCACCAACTCTTTAAAGTATTTAAATAAGGTAGTGTTTACACTCATAACATTTAATGAAAGATCATCACCATAAGCTTGCTTATTAATCAAATTTTCACCACTAAATTTCAATAAATTATTAACCATAAGGTCTTTCATTTGGTTGTAATTAGGCTAAGGTAAGGGCATGACATTTGGGAGTGTGAATTTATTCACTAAATTCAAGAGCACTTAAAGAATGAAGTAAGCAACGTAATACAACTGAACAATCCCAAAACACCTTCTACTCACCTACCACTTGACGTTAAAGAACTTTTTAAGAGACTCCACTTATTAAATTTGCAATGATCATTCCCAACTTATTCTAAGCATACTAAAAGAACAACTTCTATTATATTATTATTATTATTTTCAATATAAATCAATATAGGGTTTGCAACTAAAAATATAATAATTTGTAATTTTAAACCCACTAAATTTAACCCCACACTTTATTTAACACAACCATCAATCATTATGCTCTTAAGATGCTCTTGATCTAATGAAAAGGTAATAGTAAAAATAAAATGATTCAAGGCTAATAATGTTATGAAAAAGAAAGAAAATGAGGTATGAAATAGGCTCAATATTAGCAAACTAGGGTCAAATATAAGGTTGATTTTTTAAGCTAAAATGGGCACATCTAATTACCTTAATCATATTGATGCCTAATTAAAATTTTTATATAGTCTAAAAATAAATGTCAAAGTCAGTTCTAGCAATTCATTAATCAAGGATGTTCACACATAAGTTGACATCCAACTTAAAAGGCTTAATTTCTCACAAGTTAAAAGGCAATGCAAGGAATATCCATCCAAATCAATAATAAGCATTAATTTTATCCAATTCTCAATTCATGCTTCAAAAATTAAAAGGTCATCTATCAATAAACTTATAACAATTGAACTTTATAATATTTTAAACAATATAAAACAAAGCACTATAATTTAATAAAATAACTAAATTGAAACATTAGAAACAAAAACAAAAATTTTGTATCCCACACTTTAAGATTAACATTGTCCTCAATGGAAGCATAATTTTAAAAAAAGAAGAGTTGAGATACGATATGTTTTCCATCGTTCTCTGTGTGAGACAAGGGCTTCCTTATCCTTTTCATCCACAAAATATCAATAAGTTAACATAAGTTCAAGGTTTTAATAACTAAAAAATGTAAATAAAAATAACAACTAAAATATTCAAATACTGAAAAATAAATTAATAAATTGTGTTCTTAATAAGTTGAAGCTGATAGAGTTTATTGCGGTGGAGGATGTAACAATGATGCTGCCGAAGGGTGAAGGCTAAGAATCATAGCCAAGTTGCCGTTGATTTGTTCTAATTGTCTGAGTACTTCGGCGTGATTGCGATTAACCTTGGTTTCTAAGGCTTCGATCATACTTAGTACCTCATCGTTTCTCTGAGCTGGGGTGTCTTCATCTAAGCCAAGTAAATCAAATCAGATTCCTCATCAACTCGTTGTCGCTTTTGTCGATCTTCATGTGTACTCAGCTCCTTAGAAAGCATCACATAAGCCCATTCCCTTCTAATAATCATTCACATTTTTTCAAGGGTGGCCAAGTCAAGCGAGTTACCACCCGAAATTTTTATCATGTTGTAATTATTCGAGTCAAAACTATCATCAAGTGCCATGGCAAGGGTGGTAATAAATCCACCAATACAAATTGTCCCTTTTTTCTTGTTAGCTATATTATCAAAAACACCGGCTAACCAATATTCGGTGCTAATGGGTATAGCATTAGTGGCACTATTTAAGAAAAATAGCTCGCTAAGTTCAACTACTTTTGGACTTTTCTTCCTAGCAAAGAATCTACAAGACATAAAACGGTGTAAATATTGCAATACAAAATTTACCAATTTTGTTACTTTAGCCGATTTATCCATATACATTTTGCCTGATCCTAATGCTCCCTAAGCAATTTATTACTTAAAATTTTTTAGCACAGATTTTTCTCCTTCTTGATTGAAACCAAAAATATCATTCAAATATGCAATATCAATCATGTATGGTTTTTCAAGCAATTTAAACCTTAGCCTAGTACAAATCTTAGATTCATCTCTTTCAATCTTAAGAGAGGCTAGAAATTCAATGGTGAGTTTTTAAAATTGCAAAGGTTTGAGGGAAATAAATCTCTCCCATCCTAGGTTTTACACTTACCTAGTCAAATTTTTTTCTAATTTGAAAAGCATTAAGAGATTCTTCACTTACATACCTTGTGGGGAAGAAACCTTTTGCAAGGAGAGCTATTTTCTTTGAAGATGATAAAGAGGATGATGGAGGTTGACTCATCTTGTAATGGGATACCATTTTGGTTCTTGGCATCTTGAATCTTGGTAAAAATTTGAAGATTTGAGTGATTAATTTAATTTTTTATGAAAAAATGAAAAAAATAGAGGAATTTGGTGAAAAATTTAAAGATTTTGGGGTGGGTATGGTAGAGTTGAGAGAGAGAGGCGAAAGAGTGAGGAGGAGAATGGAGGTGAGGGTTTAAAATAGGGAAGGAGCTGAAAAAATTGAGTTTTAAAATGGGTTTAAAAATTTGCGCGACATGGCCATATTGTTCATTTTGCGCTGGACACGGCCCGAACACAACTGTGTCTCATGGTCGTGTCGGCTACTGTAAAAATCAGGCTTCAACAGTGGGAAGAACACTACTTCGAGCGACTTGGCCGTGTTCACGTGACACGACCATGGACATAGCCAAGTCGTGTGGTCGTGTTCACTTCTGTTAACATAGGCTGAGTTCAGGGGTTCCTGACACGGCCGGCGATACAGTCGTGTCACCTGACCGTATCTTCTACTGCCACTTTCTCGTTAATTTTTTTAAAATTTAATTTAGCCGTATCACCCATTCCTAATTTATTCGATCTTTTATTTATTTCTTGCTCTGAAATTCAATTGAACGAAAAATATCCATCAAAGAACCCATTCTATTTAATTTATTCCAAAACCAAGAAATATTTAAAATTTAGAATCTAAAATACAAAAATAGAAAAGAAATGCAAATCGATGGGTCCCTTCCCATTGAGCGCTTCTTTAACGTCGTATAGCTGGACATTGTTGTATCACTCGTCAATGAACACCATACTTTCTACAGTTTTTGCAACTTCATTTTCTTCAAAATAGGGCTTCACCTTTTGTCCATTCACCTTAAATATCTGGTTGGTTTTTAAGTTTAGCAATTCAACGACTCCATAGGAAAATATTTATACTACTTGAAATGGTCCACTCCAACGGGACTTAAATTTTTTAGGAAATAACTGCATCCTTGAATTAAACAAGAGGACTTTCATTCCCAGTTCAAAGGTTCTTCTAAGGATTAATCTGTCATGCACAACTTTTGTTTTCTCCTTGTAGATCCTTGTACTCTAATAAGCCTCATTTCTAAGCTCATCAAGCTAAAAAATTTATAGCATCCTTTGCTATTTTGCTCCATCCAAGTCCATATTTATGGCATTGATTGCCCAATAAGCTTTATGCTCTAATTTTACAGGTAGGTGGCAAGCCTTGCCAAAGACTAATCTATATGGATTCATTCCCAATGAGATTTTGAAAGCCGTCCGATAAGCCCATGGTGCTTTTAAAAGTCTGATCGACCAGTCCTTTCTAGTCAAGCTCACCTTCTTTTCTAAGATACCCTTAATTTTCTTGTTGGATATCTCGACTTGTTCGGATGCTTGGGGGTGATAAGGGGTTACCACCTTGTGTCGTATGCCAATCTGGTCATCAACCTTTCAAATCATTTGTTGCAAAAATGGCTTCCTCCATCACTCACGATTGCCTTGGGGGTTCCAAACCTACTTAAAATATTTTTTTTCAAGAATTTCAACACAATATTAGCATCATTAGTCCTAGTGGGGATAACTTTAACCCACTTGGACACATAATCCATTGCAAGAAGTATATATTCAAAGCCAAATGACTAGAAAAATAGTTCCATGAAGTCTATTCCCCATACATCAAAAAATTCTACCATAATAAAAATATCGAGAGACATTTCATTTCTTTTGCTAATGTTCCCAACTCTTTGACATTTATCACATCTTATACAAAAATTGTAAGCATCCTTGAAAAGAGTAGGCCAATACAAACCACTTTTAAAAACCTTCTCGGTGATTTTCTTTTCTCCAAAATGTCCTCTATAATAAATGTTATGGTAAAATTGTAGCGTTTGTAATTGCTCTTCTTCGGACAAACGTCTTCTGATAATTTTATCCCTGTAAATTCTAAACAAATATAGCTCATCTCAAAAATAGTACTTACAGGAATGTAGGAACCTCTTATTTGCCTAAAAATTTAAATCTTTTCTCACAACACCATAAGAAAGATAATTAGCAATATTGACATACTATGATGCTTTAGTTAAAGCGAACAAGTGTTCATACGGAAATTTTTTAAAAGTATTTTCATACGAAATTTCTACATCATTATCATGAGAGTTCAATATAGAAAGATGGTCGGCTACTACATTTTCACTTCCTTTCCTATCTTTAATTTCAACAATAAATTCTTACAACATCAAAACTCATCTAATGAGCCTAGATTTAGCTTGTGGTTTAGTCAATAGGTATTTCAAGATCATGTGGTCTGAAAATACTATGACCTTAGAATCTATTAAGTAAGATCTAAATTTATCGAGTGTAAATACCACAGCTAATATTTCTCTTTCAGTGGTGGTATAATTTACTTGTGCATCATTTAAAGATAAACTTGCATAATAAATTACACACATTAATTTATTCACTTTTTGGCCCAAAATGACTTAAATAACATAATTCGATGCATCACACATGATTTCAAAAGGCAAGTCCCATTAGAGGTAACAATTATGGGGGAAGAAGTTATTTTTTCTTTTAATATTTTAAATGCTTCTAAACACTTTTCATAAAAAATAAATGGGGCATCCTTTCCAAGTAAATTGCACAGAGGACGTGAGATTTTAGAAAAGTCTTTTATGAACCTCCTATAGAATCCAACATGTCCTAAAAAACTTCTAATCCCCTTAATAGATGTGGACCGTGGTAGATTCATGATCAAATCAACCTTAGCTTTATCTACCTCAATCCCCTTGTGAGAAGCAACATGTCTCAAAATAATACCATGATCAACCATAAAGTGACTTTTTTTTCTAACTCAAAGTTGAATTACATTCAATACATCTTTCTAGTATAAGAGTCAACTTATGCAAATAATCGTCAAATGAATTGCCAAAAACAGAGAAGTCATCCATAAATACCTCAATGCATTTGTCCAACATATCAGAAAAAATGAAAAGCATATATCTTTGAAATATTCCCAGTGCATTATAAAGTCCGAATGACATCCTTCGAAAGGTAAATGTCCCGAAGGGGCAAGTAAAAATTGTCTTTGGTTGATCCTCTAGTGCTATTGTAACTTGGTAGTGACCTGAAAGATCATCAAGAAAATAGTAAAAAGTATGTCCAGATAATTTATCAAGCATTTGGTCAATAAATAATAAGAAAAAGTGATCTTTCTTGGTGACATTATTTAATTTTCTATAATCTATGCACATTCACCACCCTATTTGAGTTCGTGCAGGTACCAATTCTCCTTTCTCATTCTGAACTACAGTTAATCCAGCTTTCTTTGGCACCATATATACGGGACTAACCCACTTGCTATCGACTATTGGGTATATCATCCCCTCATCAAGGAGCTTAAGTACCTCATTCTTGACTACTTTACTCATATTTGGGTTAAGCATCCTTTGAGCTTCTCTAATCGATTTAGCTCCCTTTTCCAAAACTATCTTATGCATACACATAGAGGGACTAATTCATTTGATATCGCTCAACCTCCAACCAATGGCTCTCTTGAATTTTTTCAATATTCTTACAAGTTTATCTTCATCATCACTTTTGAGAGTCACAGAAATTATCATTGGTTGTGTGTTGTTCTCCCTAAGAAAACCATATTTTAAATGCTTTAGGAGTTCCTTAAGTTCAACTACTTTTGGTTAAATCTCTTATTCCTCAATTTCAAGTCCCTTCTCATTATTCTCATCATCCAACATGGACTTGCATTCTTTAATCTCCACATCAGAAATCTCAATCTCTTCACCCAAGGTTAGGTCCACCTCTAACTTGTCTTCACTAATTTCTATAAGAAAACTTCTTCAATAGCAAGATTAGTAAAATTAATAAAAGAACAGTCTTCATAAAAAGCAGTAGTGAGAATAGAAAAAGTGTTAAAAATTAAAAATTTGACAGTTTGTCCTAAGATAGTCATAGCTAATTTTTCATTTTTAACGTCAATCAAAGTATTAGTTGTAGCCATAAATGACTTCCCTAATAAAATTATATATTCTGAATCCCTAAAAATTCCTTTCCCTATATCCAAGATAATGAAATCAACGGGTACAATTAAACCACCTACTTGAACTAGAACATCCTCTATGATCCCCTTAGGGTATCTAAGAGTTCGATCTGCAATTTGCAACACCATTTTGGTTAGTTTAAGTTTTTCTAGCTCTAATTTTAAATAAATAGAATATGACATCAAGTTTATACTAGTTTCTAGATCACACATGCCGATGATTTCTTTTCCATTCCCCATGGAGATATTAACCATAAAACTCGCAGGATCCTTTAGCTTTGGAGGTAACATGTGTTGTAAAACAACACTTATTACTTTCAAAACTATCACCTTTTCATTCAACTCATACATTTTCTTTTTTGTGTTTAAATTCTTAAAAAATTTGATATAAGCTGGCATATTTTTAATCACCTCAAGTAAGGGTAGGTTAATACTTACCTTTGAGAGCATGTTATAAATTTCAGAAAATTGTTTATCATGCTTCTCCTTTTTAACCTGCTTAGAAAAGGAATTGACGATCTGTAAGGGTTAAAAGATTTGTGCAACTTTGGCGCAATGGATGCCTCTTCACTATCCTCCTTCGGCTCACTTAGTTGAGTTTTGCCTTCTTGTATTTTTTCGCCATTTTCTTGAATTGTACCTGCATTCAAAGAGTAGTCAATTTTATTATCACCGATTTTATTATCAATTATCTTGCCACTTCTTAAAATTGTGATTGCTTTGGCTTACTCCGGTTGGCTTGAAATTTTTTTTTGATGGGCTTGAAGTTGATTAGCTAATTGACCCACTTGAGTTTCCACCTTCTTAAGTGATGCCTCCAAAGAATCAAACCTCTTGTTGTTCACTTCTTGGTTTTGGGTGCTAATTTGAATGAAAGCATTCAAATTATATTCAAGTGTGGGTTTCTTAACTTGCTTTTGGCTTGAAGTCTGCCCTTGAAATTAGGGACCTCTTTGATATGGTTGGAAGCTTTGTTGAGGTGGAACATGTTATTGATTCTTCCATAAAAAATTCGAGTGATTTTCTCCAACCAGGGTTATAAGAGTTTAAATATGGGTAATTCCTACCCCTTTATTGAAAACCTTCAAAGGTGTAAATCTGCTCTTGCCCCTTTTGGAATTGATCAAAACTTGAAAAGCACATATTTGCATTGTGACCTACAATACCACATGATGCACATATTTCTTGACTTGGCATAAGTGTGCTTCCTTTTGCATTTAGTATCTTAACTTATCTTATTAATTCTGCTAACTGCCTTGCCATTTCATAATTTGAGTTCAACTCGTACGCTCCTCTTCTCCTTTCTCCAATACTCTTTTGCTGCAAATTTGCTCCCAATATTTCAAATAATGCAATAGTTTTTCAGCTGTCTTTTCACTCATTGCACCTCCTGAGGTATTATCCACCATATTTTGACATTGTTGAGTTAGCCAATCATAAAAAAATGGATTGAGTAATTGTTATGGATAGTAGTGATGAGGGCATTGAAACAATAAGGATTTGAAGTGATCTCACATCTCATGAAATGGTTCTCCATCCAATTGGGTGAATGTTGCTATATTCCCCTTAAGCTCCTTAATTTTCTAGTGTGAATAGAATTTTCCTATGAATTTATTATAAACTTCAGTCCATGTATTTAAAAAATTCTCCGGTAAAGTCATCAACCACGTGTTCTCCCTATCCTTCAAACTGTATAGAAAATGTCTCATTTTAAGTTCATCTTTTATTAATGCTTGCAAGGGGAATGTATACAATATTGTATAGAAATCACGAATGAAGTTGAGAGGATCTTCATTCGACAATTCATGAAAAGATAACAGCATATTATAATAAGTATTTTTGAGTTCATATTTTTTTGTTGTATGCTCAATTGGATACATGATGTTGTTACTTTAATCAGTCGGGCAAACTCCTTCATAGGTAGTTCCTCTACTTCACCCATTTCTACCTCCGTATTCTCTCCAAATTACTCTCTGGTATCTTCTTCTTCTTGCCCCAAAGGGTTCACTTCCACGGTTCTAGGAGGTCTATAAATATCATTTATAAATAGAGCAAGTTCATTTTCGTGGGACCTTAGTCCTTGCATAAATCACCTAGGCAAATCAAGAAGAAACACTTTAAATAATTTAAACAATTAAAATAAAAGAATTAAACTACTATTAACAATTATCTTCCCCAACAATGGTACCAAAAACTTATTGCGCTCTACTTAACACTATTAAAAGTGACACTCACAAGTATACGAGGCTATTGTAGCAACGGTGACGCCCCAAGATCGTCTCACAAAGAAAGTGTTATTTGTAATAATTTGATTAAAATAAAATATTAAAATTTAGATATATGTTGTTGATGTGGTGAAATGTGATTAAAATCTTAAAGTAAAAACTAGTAGTATTTGTGCAAGATTAATTCAAATTCTTGGAATGGTACCTAGAGTTTGTAGATCAATTTAATCAAATCTTAATTCTCAAATTATTCATTAATACAACCTTGTAATTTAATTTATTTTTTTTATTAATTAGCAATTATCAATTCATTATTTCTCACATTCATGAGTTAACAATAACCAATTACTTCAAAATTGTAAATTAATTGAACCCTAAAACTTATATTTCTAATTCGTCATTAGGGTTTGATTGTATAGTTTCAATATTAAATTTCACCTCTCGATCCATCATTCAATATTAAGAGATCAATAGGTGGTCAATCTATCAACCTAACATATAATCCAATGCAAACAACCATTAACAAGATATATTAATGAAAATATCAAATTAAATCATTCAATCAAATCTACTACAACTTTAGATATGGGTAATTTAGCTCATCATCATTTTAAAATAAACATTCGTCTCAATATAAATCAAATTAAAATTATCCATTGAAATAGTAATGTTTATAACAAAACAACAATAATCTATAAATGAATTAAATGAGAGAATAAGAAAAACCCCTTGAGATGTCAAGAGTTGAACTTCTTGTTATTTCTCCTAGCTCAACTTTTGAATATGATGAAGAACTCTTAATCTCTCTTCAAACCTTCAATCAATTGTTTCACCCTTGAAAGATAAAATGAAAACTCTCCTAAGCCTCCAACTCTTCAATTAAAGCTTTCTCCAAATCTTAACCCTCTTCAAGAGCTAGTTCACCCAAACACTATCCAAAAATATGAAAGTCACTTGCATATAGAAGAATATGAAGATAAAAATAAAATAAAATTGTAGATGGTGATGAAGATGGTCTCCTCCAAAAAAAAAACCAAGAACAAGTTGAATGTGTCTCCCCCTCTATATTCATCTTTCCCCAATTATTTTTTTAATTTTAAAACAAAAAGGAATTCCCTTTTTCAACTCATCTCACTCCCCTTTGTCCCCTCCTTTTTCATTCTTAAATCCTTCATCCCATAAAAACATATCACTTTAAAATAAAATTTCTCTTGCCTCCCACCTTGTCCCCCACTAATCATACTAATAATTCTAAGGAATCACATAAGATGCGGCCAAAATATAAATGACTTGGCCGTGTCTATCATTTTTTTCTTGGACACGGCCAAGTTAATTGTCCATGTCCTTCATTGCCTTGCAATTTATATTTCATGTAAGGAGTAACACGGGCAGAGACACGACCAAGTCACTAGGTCGTGTCCCTTGCTGCCTTCGATTCTTTCTTCATGTGAAAAGTGACACGGCCAGTGACTTGGCCGTGTTACTTACATATGTTCACTTCTGTCTCTTTTTTTCTCTTTTCGTTATTTGCTCTCCAGATGGGACATGACCAAGTCTCTGGCTTAGCCGTGTCATGTTAGCGTGTTCTTTTCTGCCAATTTTTCTCAAGGACACGGCTAAGTTGATTTTGTCCTGGCCGTATTATGTGACATGACCAGTGGCTTGGTCGTGTCTCTTGGTTGTGTCGTTGGTTGCTTCTTTTTCTTCTTTTCTTCATGAGTTTCTTGCCTTTGTGAGAGACACGGCTAAGCCATTAAGTATCTTGGCCATATCTCAATATCTTTCCACCACCTACTTATGATCCAACAAGTGAATTTAAGCTCTATTTTTGCACTTCAACCTAATCAAACACTTCAAGCAATCTTCAATACAAATTAAAGAAAAATTAACTAAAAGTCAATAAAATTATCATAACAATATGTACATAAATCATCAAAACAGAGTGAACCCCCACAAGTAGAATATTATTTTTCATTCTCCTTACATACTTGTTTTGCAGACAAATTAAATTGATTTAGATATTAAAGTCTCCCCACTAAATTTTAATATTTTTTCTCTTTTGTCTTGCAAGCATGCAAGTTGATTTTAATACCTGAACTCGAGCTCTGAAGTCCACTAAGTTCCACTTCATCATTATTTATAATTTTATTTTTATCATTTCAAAATAAACTTATTATATTTAAAATTTTCTATATTTTATAATTTTATCTTATCATTTGAAAATAAAATTATTATATTTAAAATTTTTAAAATTATTTGTATTTATATTCTGAATCAAAATTGTTATTTTGAAAATTTTCTTTCTCTAATGTTATTTGACATATTTAAAAATATAAAAAATGTATTATTATTTAGTTCATTATATTTAGTTTAATTCATAAATCTATCTATTATTTTTTAAAAATTAATTAATTGAATCATTTTATTTTTGTTAATAAAATACCATTATTTATAAGGAAAACATTCAAATTGATTAATGATTCTTTTTAATATGATAGAATCATAAAAAGTCAAAAATTCATGCTATGCTAGCATAAAGAGGTATTTATTTTATCAAACACCTTTTTACACAAATAATTTTATCAAACGCCTCTTTACACAAATAATTGAAAATTCAAATGTTAAATACTATCATTCAAATTCTCATTCAAATATATATTATATATATATATATATTTAGTCAAATATATTTTAAATACATAACTTGAAGGATAATAATTGAAGCAAAAAAACTTTATTTTAAAATTTTGTGGGGGGGTTAGTAAATTTCCAAAAATAACAAAAAGTAAAATGTAATATTGCAAATTGGCCTTTTTGCTAAAGAGGAAGTTCCTGGGATTTTGTGCATTTGTTCATTTGGTGTACAAATTAGAATCCTATGAGTGCTTTCCTTCGTTTTGTACTTTTCTTAATTGTAAATCCTGAAACTTCTTCTTATTATCACTAAACTACTAATTTAAATTATGTGATTTACTTGTAGAAATTGAAATTCACCTAATTTCATAATAGAATTTGAAAATAAAAGGTTAATGTTATGTTATGTTGCAACTATAAAGTGAAATTATTCTTTTTAATTTTTATTATAATTTATCATTTAGTTCATAAATACAATAATACAATTATTTATTCTAATTATTTTGAGAGTAAAAATGCTCAGAGTTCAGTTATCCAAATCTTGTGAGAAAAAACAATCAAACTATCGATTTTAATTTAGAAAGAATTAAATAAAAAATTATAAATAATGAATTACTAATAATTAGATAATCATATAAAATAAATGATTTATCGGTATTTTTGATTTTTAACTATATTATTATACATATTAAAAAATTTTGAAATTTAATAAACTCATTACAGTAGCAAATCTTAGTACAAATATATAGTTAAAATATAAAATATGTATTTTTAATCCAAATATAATCTATTAAAATAATTGAATATATATAATTTCCAAATTTAAAAAATTATATATATAATTTATATAAAATTTATTTTATTTATTATAATCATCAGTTTAATTATGTTGTACCTTAGATGAAATGCAAGTCTAGTAGCTTAAATATTATACAAATTAAATAAATAAGGTAAGAAAAATTTTGATTGAAATAAAATTTTAATGTGCCAAATAAATATAAATAAAAACTCCAAAGTACTTAAATTAAAAACTGTATAATTCATAACGACTATTAATCAAATCAACTAACTATAAGTTGTAAAATAATTAATTATATTTGTATAAAAAGTATTAAAAAAATAAAGTGGCCTACTAGAATGATGAATGAACCATTGAAATATAATAAAGTGAAATTTACAAGTCACTAAAGTGATGGAGATGAAAATTTTAAAATACCTTAGCTATGGTAACTTATATATTTTAGGGTATTTTACTTGAAATGCACCATAACTTAATTAATAATATCTTAACATAATAACATGTATTAAAATTATATGAGATAAATTAAAATTAAAAATTAGAAGTAAGAAGAATTTTAAAGAAAATAATTACAAGTGTATGTCGCAAGTTAGGGTATGAAATGGCCATAAAGGACATTCGAGTTAATAAAAGAAGTATGTAAAATTTGAGGATTAAAATTGACTTTTCACCCATTTAATTATCAGCCACTTTCCTACCAAATCAAGCAGGAGACTCATTTCCTTTGAAAAGGAAGTGAGTTTGGACAA
Organism: Garcia nutans; assembly: GCA_947685225.1. Taxonomy (NCBI): domain Eukaryota; kingdom Viridiplantae; phylum Streptophyta; class Magnoliopsida; order Malpighiales; family Euphorbiaceae; genus Garcia; species Garcia nutans. Next base: position 2,725,301 of record CANTUV010000059.1, on the reverse strand, counting down.
CACATTCTAAAAACAAAAGAAAAAAAAAATCATACTTATCTTTTTCTTCTTACAACCAAACTATTTCTCTTTTCTATCACGATTTTCTCTCATTTTTTATCCATCATAGCTTATTCTTAAACTAGTTTCTTATACCTAAAAGTGATTCCAAGTGAATAATTAAATCAACAAAGTGATATAGAAGCATAAAAGGCAAAAAGAACTCCTAAAAATAAGAAATTTAGAAATTTTGATTCTTAATCTTCAATTTTATTTCCCTAACTTTAAATTTATTATTTATTAAACTTGAACTAAAAATTATTATTTATACATATTAATTAACTATTTAGGATGTTGGAAATTAGTTTAGATTGAAAGAAATTAAAAAGGATAAAGCTATAAATCCTAATCCCTAAATCTGTTCAAATTTAATAGCTTAAATTCTCAATAAATTAACTACTATATTTTATTTATTTTAATATAAGAATAAGCTTTAAAATTAATAAAAATTTACATAAATGTGTATCTGGATATTGGGAATATTTTGGTAAAAGGGCAAGTCAAAATTATGAGGAAAAATGAGTGAATTACTAAGTGAATACAAGTTGCTCATTTTAACAGCCTAAATGAAGATCTCTAAAAATTTTGCTACTATATTTGAATTATTTATCTATGTAATAAAATTAATGAAAATTTATAGAGAAGTCACTTAGGATGTTAGAAACACATTGGAGAAATTTCAGGACAAATGAACTTAGAAAAATTAATACACAATTAAATGAACTCAAACTGCTCAAATGCTAAAAATGATGTGTTTGTTGACTTGTGATAAGTTGAGCATACCAAAATATATTTGACCATACCATATTCATAAGCATATAATGGATGAACATAAAGCTTAATATGTATAGTTAATATCTCTAAATGTTCAAATGCTAATTTAATGAATAATTAAATCAATTGACTTGAGGAAGTTAATGTGTTTATAAGGTAAATTGCATGTATTTAGAATTATCATAATTGCAAAGTTCTAGTGCAAAATACTTTTGAATTTTTAAACCCATAAATACAAAATAAATTTGGACATATATTAAAATATTAAAACAGAGCATATATGTCTCTTGAATAATTGAAGGAAGAATGGCAAAGATAGTAAATTATTAATGACTAAAATAGTCTAAAATACAAAACAAAGTATGCATGCATATGTAAATATAAAATGACACATGATAACATGACTTAAACTCAATAAAATAAGAACTTAATAATACAATATAAATCTTTCCTAAGATATACATTAATATATAAAAAGGTTAAAGAACCTTAAATGACAAATAATAAATTAAAAACAAACCTAAGCATGCAATTTATGCTTAGATATGAATGTAGGTCGAGGATTATTACATAATTAACTAATAATTATTAATGACTTAGAGGAATCCAATTTTACAAATTCAAGGTGGTTATAATGTCTATTCATTCCTTTGTTACCTTGAAACTTTTGATAAATTGAGAACTATTTGATTAACTAATAATTATTAATGACTTAGAGGAATCCAATTTTACAAATTCAAGGTGGTTATAGTGTCTATTCATTCCTTTGTTACCTTGAAACTTTTGATAAATTGAGAACTATTTGATACTTTTGATAATTGTGTTTTTATATTTGTGAATTGTAAAATCTTATGTGATCTTACCAAGTCATTTATTTATCCAATATGACAGAATTTCAACTTGATGAAGACTATATCATCAGGCTATGTGCACATATTGACTTATAATAAAAATAAATAAAAGCTAATACTCATATATGTGTGATGTGTGACAATATTGGAATATATATAATGATATATTCTATTCGGTGCTATTACTATATATTTATTTATCATATTATTTGATTTACTTTTGTGATATTGGTTCAATTATTGTGGACCCTTATTATAGATTAAATTTTATTAATGTACTTTTGTTGTACAACCACCTTGAGCTTATTATTATTCTTGAAATACTTTTGTTGCATATTTTACCTTTAAGGTATAATAATTTCACTGAGTTGACAACTCACCTAAGCGTTTGCAGTTTTTAGGTAGAGGTGATCCATGTCTATCAGTTTCTTGATTTCTTCCTTCCAACAATAAGTCTAAGAATAATGCAATTAACTAATAATTATTATATATAATTAAAGTATTAAGTTTGTACTATATTCTAGTTGCTCCATGGTATTATTATGGATAGTTTAGTAGATCGTAGAAGTACACTATAATGTAAATAATATGATATATGTGTGTGATATATACAACATCAAAATAATATATAAAAATATATATTAAAACTATTAGTAATTAAAAAAGTTATTCAATGGAGTTTTAATCCTCTAGAGCAACTAATCAAGATAAATAGTATGTATGATTACATTTGTTTAGTTGGATTTTACATAGTATTTGGTGACCTTAAGTCTCCCTAAACTCTAAAACTATTATACTTTTAAAATGAGGTGTAACAAATTAATTGTAATTTTTAGTTTAAATTAATTAATTTTTATCTGATTTTTAATTAATTATTTTTTTGTCAAACCTAATTGAGAGTTAGTAAGTTACATTGAAATTGTCTTACTCTTTTATTAATTATCAAGAGGTAAAACAAAACATTTCTCATTATAATTTGCCATCGTAATATCCTAATATGTAATATATAGTTAAATAAATTAGCTAAAATAATAGATTTTGAACAGTGCAAATAAAAATGTCAGTAACATATTACTAGGGACATGAGCCCCCACAACACCTAACATTTTTAATAGCCATGTCATGACCACAAAACATTAATATTATAAGGAATTCTTGATTTAAATAAGATCTTATATTAAAATCTTTTATTATTGCTGACTGTTAAGGTGTTGGCAATAATAAAATAATTTAATATAAGATAATATTTAAATCAATAATTTTTTATAATATTATTTTTTCCAATAAAACAGTGATTAGTTTCTTTTTTTATTATTAAAATAATAAAGAGATATTATTTACAAATCTATTACTCATAAAATATATATTTATCACTCAATTATACATTGATATGTAATAGTAATTAATAATTTATATTTTTAAAAAACATAAATAATTATAAGTTGAGATATAACAAAACGGCATGTGCACCTTCTTTAAAGAATTATCCATAATTAAATTTTCTCTTCCTAAGTATATAAATAATTTTTCTCTTCTTTAAAGAATTATCCATAATTAATTTTTCTCTTCCTAAGTATAATACTTAAAAATATAAATAATTTTGAGTTTTTCATCGATTATTACATAATAAAGAGATTTTTTTTTATAAAAGTAAAGTGAAAAATAAATTGCATGGGGTATATAATTTATATCATTTTTAAATAAATTAAAATATATATAAAAAAGAAAGAAAGCGATATATACTAAGATATTAATCTTGATGTTAAAAAAAATAATAAAATTCAATAGAGAAAAAAAAAAAACAATGAAGTTACAAATAGCATAAGAACAAGAAGTTGGGAGTTGTTGAGTTGTTTATTTTATTAGGTTAGGATCTTGGATTCATTTAAAAAAAAAAAAGAAATGAATATTGATAAATGAACCAGGAAGAACACTATTAATTAAATTATTTATTATTGTAGTCAAGTAAAATCCCAATCTAGAAGTTGACTAATGTGTCTTTTTATGATGATAGTTATTAAAATTAAATGGATTTATGAGACGTGAATAAATACCAAAATTAAACGGCACTAATCCAACTTGATCTTCTCATTTATAAGGATTTCATTTCATTTATTATAAATATTATCTTGTCTTATTTTTCAAAATATTAAAATATAAAAGATAATGATTTTTTTTGACCTAGTCCAAAATTATCAAAACTCAAGAGGTAGTACTATTAATTTAGAAAATGATGTAAAAAATATTTTTTATTTTCATTTTATAATTTTTTCCTCATACTTTTTAGATTTTCATTTTAAAATATTTTAAAATAAAAAATAAAAATAAAAAATCTAAAAAAATAGTAGGAAACAAAATTTTATATTTTTAAGAAAGTATTTTTCATTTAGAAAACTAATAAATATAAAAAAAAATTATTTTCTAATTTTCTTAAAATATATATTTGTAAATAAATAATAAATTTTATTTTATTTTAAATTTTTTGAAAAATATAATTTATTTTCCATGACTAAATAACATCTCAAATTTTCTAAATGTTAAGCCTATCAATGAATGAATTTTTTTTTAACAAATTAAGACTCGCAGTCTTGCGATGATTAAGTTTAACTGTCAACTTTGAATAAAGATTAATTAGACTGCTAAGTTAGCTAAATAGTTAGAAATATTATGGATTTTACTTTAAAATTGGAAACATAACATATAAAAATTAAAAGCTGTACCAAAAAAATATTGAAAAAGAAATATTTTAATTTATCAATGAGAAATTTTTAAATTGCTTTTAACATGTAAAAAAAATATGAAAACTTAATATAATTATTTTTTTTTGAAATACATTATATATCATATATATATATATCTATTTGTTATGAATATAAATAGATACTCAACTCAACTCAATATTAGATTCATAAAATAGATTTCTAAACAAACTAATTTAGGGATCATTAACTAGCCATATGACTATTGAAATTGATATTAACAAATCAGGAATTCAAGATTGAAATTGATATTAACGAATCAAGAATTTAAGATTAAAATTGAAATTAACAAATCAAGAATTCAAGATTAAAATTGACATTAATAAATCAATAATTCAAGATTGAACTTTGTTGGTTTTACCTTATAATTATATTGGCCACGTTGGACAGAAATCAGCTTTTACAAGCTGCTTGATTATTGACTTTTTTAGCAATGACCGCTGAAAAAGAAAAGGTTTTTGGTGGGTTCCACACATAATAATCTATGAAAAAAAATTATTTATACAATTAATTAAAAAGAAATTTAACACTATTACTACTACAACAACGACGACCAAAAATAATAATTAATAAATAAAATAAAAGCAAGATAATTAAAAATAATAATAAAACTAACGGCACTTGCATTTGTCTTAGGAAAGTCAACGTCTTTTCTCACTGTTTGTCAAGGGGAGGTTATTGTGGAAGATTTTGGACACTGAGAAGAGAGTCAATTGAGAGAGAGCGAGAGAGAGAGAGGAAAGTGGGGTTTATCAATATATTGGTATGTCTTTGTTTTGGATTTACTAGTCACAAAGTAAATGAGTATTTGATTGCTTTGCCTGCTTTTATTTGTGCTCCAGTGAAGAGAGAGAGAGAGAAAGAAACTAAAAAAAGAAAGAGAGGATCTTTTATCTTTTTGAGTCATCTCAGTTGTGTGCTAATGCAGTCTTGACTCTTCTTTTCTTCACATAGGGATTTATGGGTTTCTTTTAAAATTCAGTGTCTACGTTATGTGAAACGCTTTTTCTCCTTGTTGTTTTTCTTAATGTCTTGCTGGATGTGAGTTTCTTTGCAAAATTTGGGGATCTGGGTTATCTGGGTTTTGGATTTCTAGGGTTTGACTCTCTCCCTTTCTTGGTTTTCTTCCAAATTTGTGTTCTTTTTTACCTTTCACTTGAATGGGGCTTTGACTTCGTTGAATTTGAGTCATTTCAATTCTGGGTTTTATATTTTTTGTGGGTTTTTCATCTGAAATTTTTTTGAAGCTGAGCTCACATCCTTGTTTCTAATTATTATTTTTTTTTGTAAACTTCTCTTTTCATTTTTAGGTCATTTATTTGTAGTTGGAGTTCTGAAAAAAATATGATTTTTGAGCTTTCTTGATCTGTTTTTATGTTCAAGTCCCTTTCTTCTCCCTTAGAGCATTTAGGGTTTGAAACTGGTCACCCTCTGTTCCTTGTAGATGGGCTGAACTCTACTGAATAAAACTTGAGTCTTGAGCTAGGTTTGCTTTCTTGGTTCTCTCCCAGATTGGTTATAAAATATGCATCTTTCACTGTGGAAGCCTATATCTCACTGTGCTGCGCTTATCTTAGACAAGAAGAGCAGGAGAAAAAATGGGTCTGAATCCAATATTGATAATAAAAAAAACCCATCAATTCTTCGGAAATTACAAGAACACAAGCTTAGGGAGGCTCTTGAAGAAGCGTCTGAAGCTGGGTCTCTCTTCAAATCACAAGATATGGAGTCTGAGTCACTTGGAAACCAAGATGAGAACCTTGGCCGATCAAGATCTCTAGCAAGACTCCATGCCCAGCGTGAATTCTTGCGTGCCACATCCCTAGCTGCAGACCGCATATTTGAGACTGAAGAATCCATTCCTGACCTCCACGAGGCTTTCTCCAAGTTCCTCACAATGTACCCAAAGTACCAGTCTTCAGAGAAGATTGATCAGCTAAGGTCAGATGAATATGCACATCTGTCTCAAAAGGTATGCCTTGATTACTGTGGATTTGGGCTTTTTTCATATCTTCAGACTTTGCATTATTGGGAGTCTTCTACATTTAGCTTATCTGAGATAACTGCAAATTTGAGAAATCATGCACTTTATGGTGGTGCTGAGAAAGGCACCGTGGAATATGATATAAAGGCCAGAATTATGGATTATTTGAACATCCCTGAGCATGAGTATGGTCTCGTTTTTACTGTGAGTAGAGGGTCTGCATTTAAATTGCTTGCAGAATCATACCCTTTTCATACCAATAAGAAGTTGTTGACCATGTTTGATTATGAAAGCCAGTCTGTGAGTTGGATGGTTCAAAGTGCCAAAGAAAAGGGTGCAAAAGCTTATAGTGCCTGGTTTAAATGGCCAACTCTTAAACTATGTTCCGTTGATTTGAGAAAGCGAATTTCAAATAAGAGGCGGAAGAAGGATCCTGCAGTGGGTTTGTTCGTGTTTCCAGTGCAGTCACGAGTTACTGGGGCCAAGTATTCATACCAATGGATGGCACTTGCTCAGCAGAATAATTGGCATGTCTTGCTTGATGCTGGGTCATTGGGTCCCAAAGATATGGATTCACTTGGGTTGTCATTGTTTCGGCCAGATTTTATTATTACTTCATTTTACAGAGTATTTGGGAATGACCCAACCGGTTTTGGGTGTCTTCTTATAAAAAAGTCTGTGATGGGTAGCCTTCAGAATCAGTCTGGGAGTACAGGCTCTGGAATGGTAAAAATCACACCTGAATATCCTTTGTATTTGAGTGACTCCATGGATGGTCTGGACAGATTGGTCAGCATTGATGATGATGAAGTTGCTGGGAATGCTGAAACAACCTCAGAAACTCGGCCCGGATCACAGTTGCCTGCCTTTTCTGGTGCATTTACATCAGCTCAGGTGAGGGATGTGTTTGAGACTGAGATGGAACAGGATAACAGTTCTGACAGAGATGGGACAAGCACCATTTTTGAAGAAACTGAGAGTATTTCGGTTGGGGAAGTGATGAAAAGCCCAGTGTTTAGTGAAGATGAATCATCAGACAACTCATTCTGGATTGATTTGGGTCAGAGTCCATTGGGGTCTGATACAGCAGGGCAGTTAAACAAACAGAAACAGGCCTCTCCCCTGCCCCCTTTCTGGTTTTCTGGCAAGAAAAATCACAAGCAGTTGTCTCCAAAACCAACATCAAAGATATATGGCAGCCCAATATATGATGACAAGGGGGTGATGCATGATGACCACCATGTGCTGTCATTTGATGCTGCAGTAATGTCTGTTTCACAGGAATTGGACCGTGTTAAGGAGGTTCCTGAAGAAGAGCAATTCACAGAAACAAACTGCACTCCACGAAACAGTAGAAAGGGTTCAAATCATCTGCTTGTACATGAGATTGAGGAAGAACCAGGAACCAGCAATGCATGTTCAGCAGGTTCTTTATCAAATTCTACTATAAATAAATCTCAATTAAATAATTCATCCAGTGCTGAGCGTCATAGCCTAGCAAATGGCCCAACTTCTACAATTGGCCCTGACATGAAAGAGAGTGCTATAAGAAGAGAAACAGAAGGTGAATTCAGATTGTTGGGAAGAAGGGAAGGGAATAGATACGCAGGTGGTAGATTTTTTGGGTTGGAAGAGAATGAACATCCAAGCAGGGGAAGAAGAGTGTCATTTAGCATGGAGGACAACCGCAAAGAACATTTAAGCCATACCCTAGAGCCAGGAGAAATATCTGTAACCAGCTTGGATGATGAAGAGTACACCAGTGATGGAGAATATGGGGAGCAAGACTGGGACAGGAGGGAACCAGAGATAAGTTGCCGGCATTTGAATCATGTGAATACTTTGGGTCTCAATAAAACTACTCTTAGATTGCGGTTTTTGATAAATTGGCTCGTGACTTCATTACTTCAACTAAGGTTACCCAGTTCAGATGGGGAAGGAAGAGTTCATCTTGTTCACATCTATGGCCCAAAAATAAAATATGAAAGGGGTGCGGCTGTAGCTTTCAACATTAGAGATAGAAATCGGGGGCTTATAAATCCTGAAGTTGTTCAGAAGCTGGCTGAAAGAGAAGGTATCTCTCTTGGCATTGGTTTTCTTAGTCACATTCGGATACTGGATAGTCCGAAACAGCAGAATGGTGAATTTAATCTTGAAGACACTACTCTGTGCAGGCCAATGGAAAATGGACACCATAATGGAAAAAGTGGGTTCATAAGGGTTGAAGTTGTAACTGCATCTTTGGGATTTCTTACCAACTTTGAAGATGTTTATAAATTATGGGCTTTTGTTTCCAAGTTTCTTAATCCAGCCTTTATCAAAGAGGGTGTTCTTCCAACAGTTGAAGAGGGGTCAGAGACGTGAGTTCTGTGATAGCCATTGATAGTACATTTCCAGGACGAAACAAATGGGATGAAAAATCAGTTGAGGTACAAATCTAAGAGTCAGAGCTGAAGATCAAAAGCTACAGAGAAGATCAGATGGCATTTGTGGCCAGATTCTTTTGCTCTTCCTCGAGACTCTTTTGATTCATCGGGTGAATTTGTTAATTCTTGTTTGTTTGATTTTTTTTCTTCCTTTTTTCCCCATTGTCCTTTGGGTTCTTGTAGAGGGTGGCATTAGAATCTGTATCATCTCAGAAAGTGATGTTGGCCTCAAAGCAGAGTTATATGAATGGGACGTTCACCACTCAATATTCTGCTTTTGGCCTATACAAAATCAAATTTTCTTGCTCCTGTAAAAAAAAAAGAACTTGACCTTATTTTGCCTGTTGTAGCAATCTCTATAAATACAATTCAGTGGTAGGAAGACTGTTTTGCTTATCTGAATGGAAATTGCATGATTTAAGTATTTCTCTGTTTCCAAGTTTCAGTCAAGTGATGCAAGGAGCGATTAGTGTTTTCTTGTTAGAATAAAAAGCATCGAAGGATGTAGTTTAGTAGTAATTGCATATTTTATTGAGAAGTAGATTCAGAATCAATTTTCTTCATTCCTGAGGAGTAGAGTCATCGTCAGCTCTCATGTGTTCTTCATTATTTTGTTTTTCACCGACTTAGTATCTTGGGTCAAGAAGCAAAATTTTTAGTCTTGTAGGTGAAAATCTTCCTAGGCTTGGTCGGGTTGTTGGCAAGGAAGTCATGAGTAGTAGTGTTTCAGTTCAGAGCCCTCGCCCAAAATGATGTCTTTTTCTTGACCAATTTTCTATTGACGACCAATTTCAATTCAAGAAAAGCTTAATCTATTTTTTTATATATACTTTAAAGTAAGTAGGAAAAGCAAAGTTTAAAGGATTAGAATGAGAGAAATGATGCATAAGAAACAGTTATCTGATGTTAACAGGAAAATAGATATATTCCCTTTGTATAAGGCAATTCTCATCGCTCAATCTAAAGTCAATTGGGCTATCTTTCCTTATAGCAATTATCATAATTGGGCCATACCCATTGAGTTTTGTTTCCCATGAAGACTTTTTCATGGATTCATATGCATATCTATACTATAGTACTATTAATTCTGCCTGCTTATGAGAAGATTTGGGTGGTTTCTTTTTATAAGGTTGGGTTGCCCATACTGCAAATTTCTTTTTGAAGCTAAATAATGATTATCAAAACCTGCTTTTTCTTGAAAAGATACAAAAACAATAGATCCCCTGCCCTTCGCTATAAAAAAAATACTCCACTATTTCATATGGGAAAATCTTATTATCTTCTGTTCTTTTTTGCTTTTTTTTTTATCACTATTAATATGGAAAAAGAAAAAAGAAAATCAATTTATTATCTATACTGCTGCATCATATCTCAATTGGAAGTGCATCTACTCTTTCAAATAAGAGAGAAGAATAATGGTTCCATGTTTGACAAATTAATGATAGTGAAACGTTGACAACTTTCAGTCGAGAAGATGAAGTAGCCTATTATCATATTTCAAAGATGCATGTCTCAATCACCAGGATTAAGGTAGTCTTATTCACATAAAATAATGATAAGCAAAAACGCATAATGGAACTAAAAATAATTATCACTAAAAAGAGCAGGCAAGGCTATCTTCCATTTCAATATTAAAAAAATGTACTTTCCTAAGGTTTTATAACGAGCATATCATATTGCTATATATAAATATGTTTATACAAATAAGAAACTTACAATCTGAACATGGGAAAGCAACATATCACCAACAATTTGAGGTCTGCTTGCACAATCTAAAGTTTGTGTCCTGATTCTATTGGCTGGTTTGGCAAATTAAACCAGCTAAATGGGACAGATCAGCTATACCTTCACCAAGTAGATTTCATAATCCATGAAACACTACAACCACCAAGTGTGACCAATAATTTTTTTCAGTGGGAAGAAAATCCATCCCTTTAGCTCCCAATTGGATCTCGCTTAGCAGCTAAAGAGTGCTTTCAGATCTTAAAGATTGCTCTTTGCAACTATGAATCTCCCACTTTGCTACTTGTCATAAATCTCAAAACAGATTCAAGAGAGGATTATTGCATGAAACAAGTAAAACTGAACTCATAATTCGATCATCTTTATGAGAAATGCAGTTTCCATTGCAGACTCCTTGCACTGCAAGTATCTGTTATCCTCTACAATGTCTGTTGTTAGATTAAGCAGTATCGGACGACTGGGGTCATAAATAGCATGTTCACGGGCTCGGGCGACCCATTTTGCTGCTTCCCAAGTTCCAAATCTGAAAGATATAAAAATATGAAGTTCACGAGCATCAGAAAAGCATATGATAAGCAATTTACTAAAAGGCACACAGCAGAATGCCAGTCACTTTGTTATCATGAATATTTATATTACCATATAAAAGAATTGGAAATTGAAAGAACATATAGAAAAGAATTAATTGGACTTCAGTCAATCATTGCTTCAAGAAACAAAGCTGAAGTAGGGTTTTTGAGGATGCAAATATATGATTTTTTAACCAAGTAACATCAGCATAACAAACATGAATAAAAACACACATCTATGTGCTACACAATTTGTTGTAGTGCACAGTTCATTTACTAGCACAAAGTTGGATCGCTTTGCACTTCATTCCGAAACTGCATTTAGTGAACAATTAAAACAAAAAGAAAGAGAATTTCACTTATTACTATATATGCTTAATGCAAGCTACACATTTATTCAAAGCACATATAAATTCAAGTCAGCAGCTCTTAAATCAGATGTATTTCATAAGAATTGTTACATAAAAAAAATCCAATCAAGAACGGGAAATTTTTTCTGACATTTCATATTAATTTCTTTTTTCAATAGGGCAATAATATCCATTGGTAGGAAAAAAATGTCCAAAGTGCAAAGATGCAGCAACCTTGATTCAAATGATGATACGATCTATAATAAAGAAAACAGATATATGCCCATACTTGAAATGAACTCCAAGCATGCATTCATGTGGTAGGCATCATCCATATAATATGTATCTTATGGCAAATTTCATCGCTAAACATCTTCCATAAAGTCCACTATGGTCCAGCTAAAATAGAGTAACTTTTAATCTTATATCTAAAAAAAAAGACATGGGAATCAAGTACAGAGAATTATTCCACAACCAATGAATGAGAAACGAGATTTACTTAAAAAGCAAAAATATATAGTATCCATCATCATCAACAAAAAGCACTTGAACTTAACAAAGACAAGAAAGAACAGAAAAGACAGCTAATAAGTTATCCCAAATAGAGAAACCTCACTGGTTTTTTTGGGTTCTACCAGTTTGACAGTTCATACCCACGTTTCAAAATCATATATTTGTTCTTAATTTGTTGACCCATGCATCTCCCTTATCTTTCAGTTCAAAAACATGAATCCACTAAAAGTGGATTTGGTTTAATTTAATAACATCTAACAAGTCTGTGAACTAGGCATTCATTCATCCGACTTGTGCTTGTGTGAAATATACAGTAACCAGAAAAGTACATTAGCAAATTACCGTGTGTTAAAAGATGAGGTTATCAATACGGCAGGGTAAAGCACATCCTTCTGAATATTGTCATAGGGAGAATATTCCACAATGGCATGAAAATCATCAATATACCCAGGGTATCCAAACTCTTCAAAGTCAGCTGCTGTAAGTGGTAAAATGGGATAGAGAAGAGTGTTGGTTGGGTCCAGAAAAGGAACCTGAAACAGATGAAGAATATGGAAAGATAGACAAATCAGAGTATTGAGGATTTTATCTTAATTCTATTACCACAAAACTTCCATCTTATTACTTTATGTAAAATGTCAAGAAAAAAAGCAGGAAAATAAAAGCTGTGAGAAAATATGATCAGAGTAACACAAAAATACATACAGATTAATGTATACCTTCAAAATTGCAGCACAAAATAAATCAGGGCAAAAATTGATGGCAGAAGCAACCAAAAGTCCTCCAGCACTGTATCCCCATCCAGCAAGCTTGTTTTCATGCACAATTCCATTCTTAATAAGGAATTTGGCACAAGAGAGATAATCTTTGACAGAATTAAGTTTGTTTCAGCATCTGCCATTATGATGCCACGTCTTACCCTGACCACCTCCACCTCTGCAAATATACCAAACAATTCAGTGTAGTTAAGCTATAAAAAATCAAAACAAAATTTTATAACAGAAATTCAAACTGCTGTGCATACAGACAAGTTGAGCAAAAAAGAAAAAGAAATTTCAAATGCTAGTTGCATGGTTTAAAAAAACCTGACATCAGCATATGCAATAACACAACCACGATCAAGAAGGCTTTTCAACTCGCTGCGCCATCTTTTGTCAAGTAGCTCACCATAAGCTCCATGACCATGAAGCAACCCAGGATTTTGATTTGCGTGTACACAACAGTTAGAGGAACCAATACTCCATCATGTGAAGAGACATCAAAATGTTCACAAACATAGAACTCAGAGAGGTCATTCCACAAGTTATCATCTTGAGATTTGACTTCATTCAAAGAATCAGAGTTTTGATTATTCAGGGATCTATTTGCGATGGTTTCAGACGAAGCTGTGCCATACAATATTCTTGTTCTTTCATAAAGCATATTTTGTTGTTGAATGATATTCCACCTCCCATTTGATAGGTTATAGTCAACTACAGCATCTGGCATCTGTAAGGAATGGTTAAGATTTGACTGGGCATCTTTTTGCACAAAACAAAAGAAAGGAGAAAAATGCACACATAAGTAAACACAGACGTTGCTCAAATAAGAGAGAAGATTTCATAAAAGTTTTCCTCATTGTAACTGAAAATAAATAGAATATCTAACCATATGAAACAACAACTTGCAAAGGTAGTGTAAATAAAGAGCTAAGATATGCACTATACACTTGCAGAATCATAATCTCCAAGTCTCAGCCATTAAACCACATGAATTCATCGCTCAGGTCAGAGTCAACAATCTAACAAAATTGAAACATATTTATACATGTCAATTATTTGCATTAGTAACCTCCGAGACCAAAGTCTAAATACAGACTGAAAAGAAGAAGTAGGGTGTATGGTAGTACAGAAATCAGATGTTCAAAAGCAACTCATCTGATCCATTTACATTCACATCTTCCAACTATTATCTAGATCAGGATCCACGTAAAAATTCTTGACCAATACAGCAAACTAGACTGATGTGAATATAAATTGCTAATAGAAGAATGCTAAACCAGTTACTGGGGTTAGGCCAAAATGACTATACCACAGGCGATGATATTGTAAAGCGCATGGTTGATAGCGGTAGTCATAATTTGGTCCTGGTGAAATTTGAGAAACATGTTTTGGAAGAGGAAGGAATCTGGGGTTAAACTCTTCCAGGCAAACACATTTCTGCAAAACAAGAAAAACCAAATGAGAAAAAATGGCATAAACATACTCATGGTGAGTCACCACAAAAAGTTAACTTCACACATTTCCCAAGATGATGATGGTTGTTCTCTTACCTTCCCAACAGGCAAAGGTAAACGAACTGAACAAAGCTTAAAGCTCCAACCTTCCCTCATAATTAGTACCAAGTGAGTATCACAGAAATCAACATCCTCAACAATCAAATCTTGGTCATCACTGAATATACTCTGCAATAACTGACACTGAATTGATTAAAGATATGGCACCTGCTAACCAAAATGCCAATTACTAAGTAAGGAAAGTTGCAAAAGAAATTGCATCTATATTAGTGAAAACAAGAAGGTAAAAAGGAGAAGGCAGTAAACAGAGAGCAAGTTCCAAACTTTAATGAAATGAAATAGGTTCATTGGAAAACAAAAACAGAAAATGTAATTGCATGTGAAGATGGATATGGTTAACCCACCAACCTCCCATATTCTTGGACTAGAAGAAGTATCAACAGGACTGCAAAGAAGATAGTGATGATCAACCAACAGGCCCTCCTTGGCAGCATTAGTAAATAAATAAAGATACCCCTGATGATGTTCAATTATACAGTGGGCTTGACCTTCACACTCCCAAACTAATGTCATACTGGACAATGGATCCGCTGCATTTATCAGAAAGACCTAAAACATGGTCATGATTGTTATACCATTTCAATTAAGATTGATTTCAGGATCACAAGTCCAGCACAAAGTTTTCTGAATGTTATACCTATGAAGATTTTGTGGAAAAGGTATTGACAGTCACAAAGTGAAAATCCTTTGTGTGCCTTATGTTAATGAAAATATCATCATTTGGCTCGTCTAAAAGCAAAACATCTTCATCAGTTGATCCAATCATGCTGCAATATATTCTGAAGAAAAAAGAAAAAATAATCCAACTTTATTTTCCTGAACCTTAGAAAATATATAACAAGAAGATAGAGCACATTGAAATGACACAGTATCAACATAATACTAACCGATAAGGCCTCTTATGTTGATCAGTAACAACATAAAGCAATGCCTGGCCATCCTTGGCCCAAGCCAAATTTGAAACTCTATCTGCTTGAGGCTTACTACATAATGCAACAGAATTTAGATTCCTTACAGATAGCTTAAAAAAGTCATTATCCTTATCATACATAGTATATGCAAGAAACCGATGATCAGGTGACACTTCTGATAATTCGTCATAAGCATAGCCTACATAAAATGTTCAATATCAAATAATCAAACAAAACAAAAATCCTAAAAATTGGAAAAACAAAAAAGTTTAGATTTTTTAATACCTCCAAATCTCTCTGCTTCTTGATTGTAATCAAGCAGCTTCTGCTCAATTCTTTTCCCAGAGGTAAAATCAAATCCACCCGCAGGAGATTTATTTGAAATGAATTCCTCATTTAAGCTCAACAATCTCCTACAGAGCACTGGATATTGTTTTCCTTCTTCTACTCTTCGATAGTACAACCTGCGGCGATAAAAACCCACCTTGAAATAGTAAAAAAAGAAAGATATTTTAGACTTTCAAACACACATTTTCCCGCTATTTTCTCGGTAGCCAAACAAGTTATGAATTCTATAAACACATACCACGGGCCCCAGCGGACTGGAGGGGTGGAGAGGTCAAATTGCATTCTGGACGCCATTTCAGACTGGAGCTTGCTTTGCAGCTTCTCAGTGTCAGACATTACAGCCTCTGTATACTTCTCCTCTTGCTCCATATATACGTCCATGTGTCGCATCGCCACTTTATCGTTCAAGCTCGACATCCAGCTATATGGGTCTTCCCATACGGCATCGTGCAATGTGAAGGATTTGGGTTTTTGCGGTGGTTTTGGAGGTTTTGGTGGCTCCGGCGGCGTTGGTTGTTTAGACTGCTTATAGCGGCGGACATGAAGAGAGCGGCGGTGTACCGGTGGCGACGCCGGACTGCCGTTAGAAGGTGGCGCATGACTTCTGGTGGTTCTCTAGTGGGGTAGGGATCAAAACGAGCAAGCTAATATCATCTCCAACCATTTACATCATTTTTAACACAAAAAAATATTTTTTTCATATTCTTCTCTCTTATTAATATTATATTAATTTTTATCTTTAACTTTATTTATTCATTTCACTACAAAAATTTTCTATTAATGTATTTTATTTAATTATAATATATATATAATATCACTATTTCTATACAAAAAAAAATCCTAAATAAATAATTTATTATAAATACTACATATATTTAATATTATATTAATACAAATTAAATTTTTATAATTATTAAAAATATAAAATAAATTAATAATACAATATATTATATAAATTTAAAAAATTAGGATCTAATAAATGAAATAAATACATATATTGGACACAAATAATAATACATTAATTATAAATATATATTAATTAAACATTAATAATAAAAATGCATTAACCAAATATTAATTAAAAATATAAATTAATTAGCAAATTAAAAATAAAATATACACATAGAAAAAAAATAATTAAAAAAATAATAAAAAAACAATTAAAAAAATAATTAAAAAAATAATAAAAACAAAATAGCGCTGCTGATGCAGCACTGTAGCAATCTTTAAAATGGCGTCAAAAATGGACATTTTTTGCTGCGCTATTCTGAAGAATAGCGCTGGAGAGGGCCTTAGGCATTCTACTAGAGAGGATAGTAAGCAGGAATCAAGTGACCCTGCCCTTAGATTAAGAAACATGGGGTTGACAACGTGTCAGCTACAGATTGGCTAACATACATATTTATTCCTAAATCCTAAATATAAAAGAAAAAAAATGTAAATATTGGTCTAATAGACAGAGTATTTACTTTTTTTTATTATTATTAATTATTAGCATTAACATTTTTGAAAAATAAATTTTGAATATAATTTGATTGATGCGTAGCGTTTGATTTCATAATACTTAAGTTTTATTTCTTATCAAATATGTGAGAGGCAATGAAGTAACTAAATCATTAATGATTATCATTTTTTTTGTTATAAGATTTATTTTAATTTGTCACGTTTACATATTTTCTTTGTGAATTAAATTTTTCATATTAATTTTTATATTTTTGTACAAATTAAATTTTTATTTATTAAATTAAAAGTTTGCATGTTAAATTTCATATTTTTATATAAATTAATTTTTTATTTATTAAATTAAAAATTTTCATATTTCCTATACAAATAAACTTCTTTACAAATTAAATTTCTTTATTTATTAATTATAATTTTTCAGATTTTTTGTTCAAATTAAAATCTTTATATTTCCCGTGCACATTAAATATTTTAAAATTAAATTTCTTTATTTTTTATATTTTCTATGAAAAATAAATTATTTTGTAAATTTAATTTATTATCTAATGATATCTAATTTATATATACATATCTATCTTTTATTTTGTTATTATTAATTATTCCGAGTATTTTCTATTATTTATTTATTTTATTAAGTTTGCTACGCGGTTGGAGTTGTTCTTTTTATATTGCTAGTATTATTTTTTGAATTTTATCTGTAAGTATTATTTATTTATTTATTAACCTTAGTATTATTATATTTGAATTAATAAATAATTTTTAATATTTATACGAATTATTATGAAGATAGAATTATAAATTTCTATGTAATTAAATTAATAGTATGTATAATGTGCACAACATGGCACGAGTCCTTTTGTAGTATATTCTTAAATTTACAAGCAAGTATAATTTTCGATCTACAAGAAGAAAAGTTTTAAATCTTTGTTAATTCACATAAGCTATTTCAAGATTACGGTATTGATATATTATTATGTTCACCATTTAATTGTTTTAGTCTTATTATTCAGTATATAATTTAATTATTTTCGAAACATCTCTGAATTTAGGAGATTTATATTTATATTTTGAACATTTTTTCTTTTTTAGAATGCAACTAACCAAAATTTTCCTCCTTTTTGCAAATGCAGGATTGCTATGAGATAGATTAAAGGAGGAAATCAAGCAACAGATTTGGATTGAATCAAACACCTTGATTTCCCAAATAAATTCTAGCAATAATTCTTGCTAATTTACCCTCAAAACCCAGAACCCAAAAACCATTTTAAGGTAAGTCGTCACATTTTAAAATATGTACTTAATACTAATTGACTTAATCTATTGCTAATCACCGCATTATTCTAACCTTTTACCCCTTGTTTATTTTATGGTTTATCATCCATGATGTATAGTATGTAGAAATATTATAAAGGATCGGGTGTACAACTTAGAGTTGACATAGGGACAAAAAAATTTTATTCTTTGCAGAAATTTACTTCAAATGCGGCGGGAATTTTTTTTTTCCACAGGGGTAAGAACGTAGAGAAAATTCTCCTCATTAGTCGGAACGGGATTGGAACAGGTCGGAGAGTCAGAGTATACTATACTATATCATATAATATCATTCACTATTATATATTATTAAAACATACTCCATGTCATCATCAAACCATACATCAACAGAATCACAGAACAGTAAAAAACATCATTCACAATCACCATTTGTCATAAGAAAACTCACTGCCCAATACCCATGTTTTTTTGTCCATCTTGGTCAGGATTTACCAGTCTTTTTTTCCATATCTTCTTTTCCATAGCAGCAGAGCAAAATCATATGTATGTTATGATCTTTGACTCTCTGCTTGTTTAAACAGACTTGTGTTAAGCATTTCCAAAGCCAAAAATAACAGAAAAATGGTTAGGAAGCCAAAACGGATGCCTACTTTCTTCAAGGTTTTGCTTGGTGATTTTGCAGAGAAACTTGTAAGTTTCCTCTGTTTTCCTCAAATTTTGATCTGGGTTTTGCTTCTTTGTTGTTTATTACATTATATTAAATATTGCAGCCAATTAATTTTGTATGTTTTGTGCAGAGGATACCTCCAGCTTTTGTGAAGAAGTTTGGTAAAATTATGCCACAGGTACCAAATTTAAAGTCTGGGGAAGGAAAACCTTTTGTTGTATCACTGATAAGCAGTGAAGAAGGTTGGTTCTTCAAGAGTGGGTGGAATAAATTTGTGAAAAATTATGATTTAGAGATGGGTGATTTCCTAGTTTTCAATCTGGTGAGTGAAAGAACTTTCCAAGTTGTGATTTATGATAAAAATGGGTGTGAGAAGGAATTGAAAGTAGTTTCTGATCTTCAGAAGAGCACTAATAGCTCACCATTCTCTGTTTCTTCAAAAATAGAAGAAATCAAGAACAAGAAACAGAGTTGTGTCGAACATGGTTGTCAAAATCCCGATTCAAAACGTAGAATCTTACGATTTTACGAGTTGAATATGGAATTAAGTTTTGAATCGGTTGTAGAATCTTTTTTAGGGTGGAATCCCAGAGAATCCCGATTCAAGTCGTTAGAATCGGTGGAATCTCAGTAAGATTCTATGATTCAAAACCTCATATAATATTTCATTTTGCATTATTATATTATTTTCATTTACATTCATCTTACCAATTGATAATTTTGTCCTTTTAATATAGGTCCATACAAAGAAAAGAAATCGATTATACAAAAAAAAAATGAATGATTTGGTGTTTGTAATGTATAACTTGAAGTTGGAAAAGAGAGTTAAGAAAAATATTGGTCCAAGTGAACTTGATAAAAGTGAAGAAGAACTTGATGTTTCCTCTGATGATGAGTGGATTGTAAAGGTAGGAGAGGAGAAACAAAATGAAGATGAAGATGCTGAAGATGTAGAGAATTTGGAGACTCAAGATGGAGAAGCTATGGATGATGATTTGGAGCTCCCTCATGATGATGATGATAATGTTATTGGTTTGGACGTTGGTGATGCTCCAAATGATGCAATGGATGATGATGATATCTTTGATCTTACTTAATATCTTTAATAGTTATTTATAACTTATGTTAATTTATGTCTTTTATTTCAATTTGTAGTTTGAATCTATGTTTAAACTTGTGAAATTAATCATTTAATTATGGTTTTATGTTCTTTAACATGTTAAATGTAATTTATTTATGAAATGTGGTAAAATTTTCATTTAACGTAGAATCTTACGATTCAAATACGATTCTACCGATTTACGATTCTAGAATTAGTTTTCGATTCAAGGTAGAATCCCGATTTTGACAACCTTGGTGTCGAAGAAGAAATCAAGATCAAGAAACAGAGTTGTGTTGAAGCAGAAATCGAGACCAAGAAACAGAGTTGTGTTGAAGCAGAAATCAAGAACGAGAAACAGAGTTGTGTTGAAGAAGAAATCAAGATCAAGAAACGTGGTCCTGGTCGTCCGAGGAAACGGCAGAGTTCTGAACTAAGCAGTCAGCTTAAGAAACCTGAAGTGTCTGCAAAGCTGGTAATTAGTTAATTAATTAGTCAATTAATCACTCTCTTGACACAAAGTTTATATAACAATTTTTGAAAGTGCCCATTTTCTGCTTTTTGTTCTTGCAAAGTGGGAGTAATAAACGAGGTAGTAAAAATGTCGAGAGAAACACTGAAATGAAGGAGAAAGCGATTATCTATATTTTATAAAGATTTAGAAGACGTTCTGAAAATATAATTTGGTAATTTTTCATGTTCATTTCCCTTTCAAATTCCAAGCTTTAACTAGTTATTCATGTCCTGTTATTACTATGTACAAGGGTAATTCTTGGATTCCCTTGTTTGTTTTGAAATTGAAAAAAAGATTTGATTTTTACATTGCAGGCGATGGCCAAAAGATTTTAAGTCAAAACAGGGCTGATAAGTGTTGAAATTAGCATTTTTTTTAAGGTTCATTTTAATGGAGGGTGGGTTCATTTTCATGGTTAGCCGCTGGAGATATTTGTGCTTTCATTTTGTTGACTTTTTCACACAATTTTAATCACACGTTGATGAGATAAGAAATTCAAGGGAGAGCAAGAGTTATTTAAGCACTTCTCCGTCCATTTGAAATATTTTAATTGTATACTCTTTTTCTATGTATAAATAAAAGCGGCTATTTGAGTGGTGCTCAGAGACTAAATATATATTTGGCCGAATTCCGTTATCAAATTTTCAAATATGTTTTTTTCTTATTACTTTTATTTATTTCGCATTTAATGTTAATTATTGTTATTTTTTTTCAATTATAATATAGTATTTAATATTATTTGTCGAATTTATTTGTAGTGTTTTATACAATTTATTTGGGTATATTTTACTATTCGTGTGTATTGTTCTGTTTGTATATATGGATCTAAGTTGTGAAAATATAACGTGTATGTAAGTTCTGTCTAGGAGACTGAATTTTAAGTGGGACCGTTTGTGACTCTTTCAGTCTTTTCTGAAAATTTACTTGGAATGGTAATTATGTCTATGAGATTATTGTAGCCTATCTTGAAAATTACCGAATCGGTTAAATTCACTAGTTTATTTTAAAGGAAAAATTACCTTATTTTTTCAACAAATGGCATCAGAGACAAAGGTTCATCCTTGGTATGTTTGTAATTTTTGTTATATTGAATACTATATTTAGAGCCTATAATGGCAATTGATGATCAAAAAACAAAGGAGACTACTTCAAATATAACATCAGGGACATCGGCTTCCCCGTCATCATGGTCGAGGATTCCATTGTCAAGTAAAATTGGTGGTGGAGATATTTGATGGTACTGACCATTTCGGCATGTGGCAAGGGGAGGTATCAGACTCCCTTTTCCAGCAGGGTCTTGACATTGCCATTGAAGAAAAGAAATTAGAAGACGTTGAAGATAAGGATTGGAGTATCATAAATCGGTTGGCGTGCGAAATAATTCGGTCTAGTCTATCCAGAGAGCAGAAGTATGCTTTTAAGAACGAGACTTCCGCACACAAATTATGGAAGGCATTGAAGGATAAATTTCTGAAAAAGAATAGTCAGAATAAACTCCTTATGAAGAAAAGGTTGTTCCGATTTGATTATCAACCAAGTACTACTATGAATGAACACATCACTTTGTTTAATCAATTAGCAACAGACCTGTTGAATTTAGATGTAAAATTTGAAGATAAAGATTTGGCTTTGATGTTGCTATCATCCCTTCCAGATGAATTTGAACATTTAGAAACTACTTTATTTCATGGGAAGGAAAATGTATCTGTAGATGTTGTATGTTCTGTTTTGTATAGTCATGAATTATGAAAATAAGATAAAAAGAAAAATAAAGTAGCTACAACAGATGAGGCATTAGTGGCAAGAGGCCGTCAACAAAGCCAGTCAAAGGGGAGAAGGAAGATCCAAATCAAAAGGAAGAGTTACCAAAGAGGAGTGTGCTTTCTGTCATGAGAAAGGGCACTGAAAGAAAAACTGTCCAAAATTGAAGAAGAAAGGGAAGGCTCCGCAAGATGTAAATGTTGCAGAGTGCAAAAGTGATGCAGAATCAACTATCTCTTTGGTGGTTTCACTTTTAACATTCCATCCAGACGAATGAATTTTGGATTCAGGTTGTATACCATATGTCTCCCATCTGAAAGTGTTTCTTTGACTTTGAAGAATTCGATGGCGGGGTTGTTTACATGTGTAATGATAATCCATGTAAAACAGCCGGGATAGGTTCAATCAAGCTGCAGAATTATGATGGATCCACTAGAATTTTGAAGGATGTGCGGTATGTGCCAAAGTTGAAGAATCTTATCTCTTTGGGAGCCTTAGAGTCAAAAGGCCTAGTTGTGATGATGCAAAATGGAATTCTAAAAGCAACTTTAGGAGCACTGGTGATGTTGAAAGGTGCGAGGAAGAACAATTTGTATTACTGCCAAGGTAATACAGTAGTTGGGACAGTAGCAGTAGCAACTTCATGTAGCAAGAAGGATGCAGAGACAACAAAGTTGTGGCATATGCGGTTAGGACACGCTGGTGAAAAATTCTTGCAAACTCTAGTCAAACAAGGATTGTTGAAAGGTATAAAGACTTGCAAGTTAGAATTTTGTGAGTATTGTGTTCTGCAAAAACAACGAAGAGTGAAATTTGGCACTGCAATCCACAATACTAAGAGTTTTTTGGACTATGTGTACTCAGAAGTGTGGAGACCTACCAAAACTCTATCACTTGGAGGTAGGCATTATTTTGTCACATTTGTTGATGATTTTTCCAGAAGAATATGGGTGTTTACTATGAAGAACAAAGATGATGTGCTTGGGATTTTCCTTCAGTGGAAAGCTCAGGTTGAAAACCAGACGGGAAGGAAGATCAAAGTTCTCCGAACAGACAACGGTGGAGAATACAAGAGTGATCCTTTCCTAAAGATATGCCAAGAGTATGGCATAGTTCGACACTTCACAGTAAGAAGAACACCACAATAGAATGGGATGTCAGAGCGTATGAATAAGACACTAGTGGCGAAAGTTCGTTGCATGTTGTCTAATGCTGGATTAGGCAGAAAATTTTGGGCTGAGGCTATGACATATGCTCAACATCTCATTAATCGCTTACCATCATCTGCTATAGGTGGCAAGACTCCTTTAGAGGTATGGTCTGAGAAACCTGCAACATATTATGATTCTTTGTGTATTTTTTGTTCTACTGCATATTATCATGTGAATGAATCAAAGTTGGATTCAATAGCAAAGAAGGCTCTATTTATGGGCTTCAATGCTGGAGTTAAGGAATACTGTTTATGGTGTCTAGAGACAGAAGAAAATTATCAGCAGGGATGTTACCTTTGATGAATCTTTCATGTTGGATAAGGTAAATCCAGAAAGGACCGAAGGTACTCCACATCAGGTGGAGTGTACGTCGAAACAGATGGAGTTTGAACAGACAACGGTGATTCCAGCAAAAAGCACCACCAGTGATTCTCCCATGGCAGAAAAAGAGTCAGATGAGGAAGAGGTTTCTACCCAAGAGCCTTCGCTGCAATCAAAGTCAATTGCAGCTAGAAGGACGAGACGAGAAATTTAAAAATCTACTCGTTTTACTGACATAGTGGCTTATGCACTTCCAGTTGTGGATAATGTTCCATCCATCTTTTTAGAAGCCATTCGAAGTTCAGAAAGTGGTAGATGGAAAGGTGCAATGGAAGAAGAAATACAATCTCTTCAGAAGAATAAGACGTGGAAGTTGACACAACTACTAAAGAGCAAGAAGGCAATTGGATGCAAATGAGTATCTGCAAAGAAAGAAGAATTTTCTAACAAAGATGATGTTCATTACAAAGTAAGATTGGTGGCTAAAGGCTACGTTCAAAAGGAGGGAGTTGATTATAATGAGGTATTTTCTCCAGTTAAACATTCCTCCATTAGAATTTTGTTGCATTAGTAGCACAGTTGAATTTGGAGCTAGCTCAACTTGATGTGAAGACCGCGTTTTTACACGGTGACTTGAAGAAAGAAATCTATATGACTCAGCCAGATGGATACAAGATTGCTAGTAAAGAAAATTGGGTTTGCAAATTGAACAAATCATTGTACATATTGAAGCAATCTCCAAGGCAGTGGTATAAATGATTTAACCAGTTTATAAAGGTTCAGAAGCACACAAAAAGTAAATACGATCACTGTGTATATTTATACAGACTTCGAGATGGTTCCTACATCTACCTACTCTTGTACGTTGATGATATGCTGATAGTAGCAAAGAGCCAAGTTAAGATTGACAGATTAAAGGCTCAATTGAGTAAAGAATTCGAGATGAAGGATTTGGGTGAAGCTAAGAAGATTCTCGGCATGGAGATAAGCAGGGATAGAGAGAGAGAGGCAAGCTTTGGTTAACACAGAAGCAGTATTTGAAGAAGGTACTATAACGTTTTGGTATGAATGAAGATTCAAAACCTGTAAGTACCCCGCTTGCTCCTCATTTGAAATTAAGTAGCCGGTTATCTCCAAAGACAGATGAAGAGCGAGAATACATGACGAAAGTCCCATATACTAATGCAGTTGGAAGCTTAATGTATGCAATGGTGTGCACAAGATCAGATATTTCACAGGTTAGTATTGTGAGCAGATATATGCATGATCCGGACAAGAGTCATTGGTAAGCAGTGAAATAAATTCTACGGTATATCCAAGATACCATAGATGTTGGTTTAGCATTTGAGCATGATGAATCACTTGGTCAATGCATAGTTGGATATTGTGAATTCTGACTATGCAGGTGACTTGGATAAGCGGCGGTTTACAACTGGCTATTTGTTCACTTTAGCGAAGGCACCAGTTAGTTTAAAGTCTACTTTGCAGTCAACAGTGGCTTTGTCTACTACAGAGGCAGAGTATATGGCGATTACAGAAGCTGTGAAGGAGGCAATTTGGCTTCATGGTTGCTTAAAGACTTGGAGTTGGTCAAAAACAATTTGAGGTATATTCTGACAGTCAGAGTATTATTCATTTAGCAAAAAATCAAGTCTTTCATGCAAGGACGAAGCACATTGATGTTAGTTATGACTTTGTGCGAGAAATTCTAGAAAAAGAGAAGA
This sequence comes from Garcia nutans, assembly GCA_947685225.1. NCBI lineage: Eukaryota > Viridiplantae > Streptophyta > Magnoliopsida > Malpighiales > Euphorbiaceae > Garcia > Garcia nutans. The sequence goes on along the minus strand of CANTUV010000059.1, from coordinate 2,699,669 downwards.
TACTTCTCCAGAAGATTCAAACTACGAAAAATCTTGCAGATATGTTGACCAAGGTGGTTACAAGAGCCAAGTTTGAACATTGTTTAGACTTGGTTAATATCATGCATATTTGAGTTAGCGCCCGACGACGCAAATTTAAAGCACCTTAAGGACGTTTTTATTTTTGTTTGATTGAAAAGATTTGTATTTGGTAGAACTAGAAATTGTGCCAAGGTGGAGATTTATTGACTTTTTGGCATAATTTTTATCCCACATTGATAGGATGAGAAATATGGAGGGAGAATGAGAGTTATTTGAGAACTCCTTCCTCCACCCATTTGAAATATTCCAATTGTATACTCTTCTCCCACAAATAAATAAAAGCGGACTATTTGAGTGGTGCTTGGAGACTAAAAATATTTGGCCGAACTCCGTTATCAAATTTTTGGGTGTGTTCTTTTCTTATTTCTTTTATTTATTTCGCATTTAATGTTTATTATTGCTGTTTCTTTTCAATTATAATATAGTATTCAATATTATTTATCGGTTTTATTTGTAGTGTTTTATATGATTCATTTGGGTATATTTACTATTCATGTATATTGTTCTGTTTGTATACACGGGTCAAAATTATGAAAATATACTGTGCATGTAAGTTCTGTCTAGAAAAATGAATTTTAAATGAGACCATTTGTGATTTCTTCAGTATTTTTTGAGAATTTACCTAAAATGGTAATTATATCTAGGAGACTATTATAGCCTATTCTGAAAATTACTGAATCGCTTAAATTCGTTAGTTTATTTTAAAGAAAAAATTATCTAATTTTTTCAACACATTTCATTAAAAAAAAATAAATCTAATTGAAATAAAAATCCATAAAAATGGAATCAGAGAAATCAAGAACTGAACCGGCCAAATCATCAAGATCTGAACTTGCAGAGATTTGTTAACTGTGAAGTGATTGACTGTGCAATGCCTTGGAGTAAAGCAAAGACAACTTTTTTTTTTTTATTGCCTCTTCTGTGAATATGGAGGTCACTGTTCTTTTAGATTAATGCAAGTTTCCTTTGTTGTGTTTACAATGGCTGTTTTAAGTGATTCAGATGACATTTACAGGGACAATTATGGTGTGAATTGGTATCATTTTAGATTGCAAATTCAAAATTTTGCCTAGAAACAAAAAAAAAATTCATTATATATGAATTAGATTGATTAAATTAAAATAATTGGTTTGATTATATTAAATTTGATTTCTAGTTATTAATAATTAAAATTTGATGAACACTTGCATACGAGCGGCATGGAAGATTAAAAGAATTACGCCTCTCATCATAAAGTTTTGTATATTTTAATAGGAGTATTTTGGTAACTTTATAAAAATATATAATCAAACTCATAATAAAATTACTAAGCTTATTATGTGTATAATAAATTTATAGCAAATTCATAATAAATTATATTGAAGTATATTTAACTATGCTAAACGTATATCATTAAAAGTATAAAAAATATATTAGATAAAGTAAATATTTATTTTAGAAAAAAAAAAAAGAAAGAAAAGTTAGTATTTTCAAAATAATTTTATTTTTTGAGGTATTTTTTTGTTGAGTTTTTTAATAATCACATGACTAAATATTGAAATTTTTATAAGCACAATCATATAATTAGGAACTTAAAATTATTGGGTCAAATTCATAATATTTAAAACTTTAGAAATGTCAAAATTTATTTACTTAAAAAAATATATGTATAATAAAATATATTAAAAAAAAAGAAAAATTTGGGAGAGGGCTATACATTGAATAGGTATGTGCCCCCTGCAAATGGTCATTAAATTTCAAGCATCTTAATCACTTAAAACAGCTACTGTAAGCGCATCAGAGAAAACTTGCATTATGGAAACTTACTTTAACAGTGAAAGGATTTTAATGCAAATTTGCTAAGAAACTAAAAAGAATTTCATTATATATGAAATTAATAGCTTTATCAAATTAAAATATTTAGTTTGATTATATTTAATTTGATTTGGTTGTTAATAATTAAAATTGGATGAATACTTACGTAGAAGTGCTGTGCATATGTTTGAAGATTCAAACGTTTTCTCCAAAAAACCCTTAAAAAAATAAAATTATTTAAAAAAAAATCATTTTTTCAAAAATAATAATTTTCATCTTTTAATTAAATTTTTTTTTTCAGGAATATATCTCTAATATAAACCCAGTATATTAAAGTTATATTTCATTTCTAATGATAATATATACTTGCTATATTAAAAATACATAAAAATAGGAGAATATTTTTGGAAAAAAAGAGTAAATACAGTGTAATTTTTTTTCAAAATTTTTGAAGACTCAAAGCCCCTTGTCATTTCCTCTTCAAGCCAACAACTTGCAGTAAGTTACATTTGCTCTGTTCTGGTTTGTTCGTGGGTATGGACAAAGAAACTGAACACCCAATAAACAGAGTAAAAAATTATAATCTTCAAGTCAAAGAAAGCTAAACTTGCAGCAACCATAAAAGAGCTCCTTTGCAGGATACAGAAACTCTTAAAGAAAGCTACTGAAAGAGTCAATTAATATATTTCTTTTTTTGGTAACTAAACATAGCTAGCTAAGCTCAGCACAGCAGAAGCAAACAAACAAGCTTCTAATATAACTGCAGCATAATTCCATTATGGAAGGAGAAAACCCATTTTTCAAGATAATTCGTGATGATTCTATTTTCTTTAAAAGAAAACCCAGAACAATCTTAAAGAAAGCTACTGAAAGAGTTGTATCCATTGAAAATGATCCATTTTTTCAAGATAATTCTTGATGATGCTATTTGGGATGGAAAACTTGTAAGCATTCTAGTTTCTCTTTATTTTTCTTTGCTTTTTTCCCCTTGTTCCTGGAAAACTAGATTTCGTATGCTTTCCATTGTTTAAGATACTTCATGTGCTCTTCTTTACTTTGCGCAGTATTTTGGTTGAATGGTTTCTTGATATCCATTTTTAATTCTAAAATCGTAAGAGATATTATATTATTTATAGCAGTTAATTGTAGTACCTCAGTTTACTTGAGTCCTTGGTTTTACTTTTGCCTCGCAAAATCAGAAATTGCTCTGCATTTGTCCTTTTTGGCTCAGTTCTGTTTTTGTCGGTTATGGACAGGGTATCCTCAGACGATCAAAGTAAGCCTCAGCTGGCTTCTTGAACCCACTCAGCGAATCTTCAAGAAAAGCTAATTTTTTTTTTTCAATAATATCATTTTTGAAACCTTCTGCACCTTTTTTTCAATAATTCAAACCTTCTACACCAAATCAGTGGCGAAGGTGGGGTCGTATGGAGTCGCATGATCCTCTGGCCGGCCGGCCGGCCTGAAACAAATGGGAGGAGAAGCCAATCAGAAAAGCTTTGCACCCTCGTTGATCTCTTGCCCAGAGCCCCTTCTGGCAACGGCGGTGACCCCCCCCCCCCCGGCACCAAATTTACAGAGCAAAACAAAGCCAAAAAACTACAGCTAATTAACATGGAAGATTCACCACATTTTTTCAAGATTATTCTTGATGATGTTATCGGCCAGGGAAAACTTTTAAGCAAAAATGCTCCCCTGATTGCTTTCTTGATTTTCTCTGTTATTAATCTTGAGAGTGATTTGGCCATGTTTGAGTTCTTTTCCTGTTAAGTGGTTGCAAAATGGGTATTGCTTTCATTACTTATTCTCTGACCTTTTGAAATTCGATTTTTGAGCTGTTGCATTAGTTAGATGTCTTGTTTTTTTAAATACAAAATTTTTTTACCAGTTTTCTTTAGAAGAGGGCTATGTGGTTTATGAATATCCATTATGTGCGCAAAAATAACATATGCAAGAAAGCCATTTAAGAAATTTTATAGGTGTTTCAAATATTTTTCTTGCTTTGTAAATCTGTAGTAACCTAAAGACGATCCGCAGATAATGATTTCAACCCATTGCAGTTAAGGGGTACTGTGTTTATTACCTGCAACATATTCAATACTGAAAAAAAAAAATACTAGGCTTAAAGCCATTTCAAATTTATGATTGCATTTTAAAAATTTGTGCATGTGTCTGTGCTTGGGCTTGTGTGCATGCAGGTGTTCATTTCAGCTATGTTAACGAAATTTTATGGATAATTTTGTTGGTACTTGAATCAGGGCATTCCCAAGAAGTTCATAATAAAGTATGGAAGTGGTTTGTCAAGTCCAGTAATCCTCAAGGTCCCTTGTGGTGCCATATGGAAAGTAGAGTTATTGAAGAGTGATAGTGAGTTTTGGTTAGAAAAGGGTTGGAAAGAATTTACAAAATATTACTCTCTGGAGCATGGACACTTACTAGTTTTCAAATATGAGGGACAATGGAATTTTCAGGTATTCATATTGAATAAGAGTACTGTGGAGATTGAGTATCCATGTGATTTAACTTGTGTTGCATAGCCAAATCCTGAAGGAAAGACCCAAGAGGCAAAGGTAGAAGCTAATCAAGAGAAAATTTCCATTCAGATCTTGGATGACCAGCCATTTTGCAGTAAAACAAGGGAAAAACTATTTCTGCCTCCTCTGTCTTGTAAGAAGATGCGAATCGATTCAGAAACGCCTAACATTTCTTCGTCTCACACCTTGCCTGCAGATACTAGCCCAACTGGTCTGTTTTACTTATTTATCTCTTAGACTGAAATAAAAAATCTCATTTCATAATTTTCATATTGTTCTGATATTTGAAGTTTATTTGAATGTGTTACTAACAATGGTGAGCTGAAAATTTTAATCTTTCGCTTCAATTTAAAACCTGCGAAACTCAACTTTCATTAAGAAGATTCAAAACTTAATGTTGTATCTAAAACTCGCACATCTATTTTAAAAAATAACACTAATTATTTAATTCTTTTACTTGTTTAATCGATGTAGGAAAATTAGAGCCATTGATCCCTGAAAAGGATGTTGATAAGGCTGTTGGCAGGCATATTAAATAGTCTTCGTGTTCCAATAGTTAATCAGCTCTTGAAGCTGCCAAGAACTTCACTTCAAAGTATCCATTCTTCAGGGCTGTTTTGCATAACTATCGTTATTGTGGTAATTTTCTACTGCTAAGCATATAAGCATACTTTACATAAATTACCCTGGAAAAGTTTCTAAATTTAATATCCGTAGGCTTTCAGGAAGAAAATACTTCATAAGTTAGTGCAAGTGTGTTACTGTAATGAGTTGTAAGCAAGATTTCAGCTTGACTTGGATAACTATCAATTGAACTGTTTAATTTAAACATTTAAAAGCTCTACATGCTGCACATTGTTCTTTATGATGCATAATACTATCCATAATTCTATATAATAACTATTCTATTGTGACCATGTTCAGGCGCACCGGTTAGCTTCAGCAGGAGTCATATTCGTGGTAATCGAGTAAAAATGATACTTCAGGTTTCTGATAGACTCTGGGATGTGAAGTTTGTCAAACCTCTGCCTGGAAAGCCAGGCAGAATATCTTGGGGTTGGGCTGCATTTAGAAAGGAAAATTGTTTAGAAAATGGGGATGTTTGTATCTTTGAGCTAATTGAGAAGCATAAGCTGAATGTAACCATTTTCAGATGTGTTAAGTGATTGGTACTTTCACTGTTTCTTTGTTTTCTGGAAGCATTTTGAAGTGACTCAGAAGTCTTTTGCTCTTTTTGAATGGATTAATTAGTAGCTATTTTTTCCTCAAAAAAAATAGTAGCTATTTTGTGTTTAAAAATACATATATATATATATGTATATATGTATGCATGCATGTATGTGTTGTATTCATGTATGTGTGTATATCTGTATGTATGTATGTATATGGTATATGCATGTATGTGTGTATATCTGTATGCATGTATGTATGTATGTATGTATGGTATATGTATACATATACACACTAAACAAATATTTCTTGGGCTTGAAGAAACTTCTTTGTTAGCAACAAATTATTGATGGTATTAAATAAACAATGTATTATAGAGTTCTATAAAATAAAAATGTAGTTTTTGAAATGGAATGGGAAAGAGATAAAATAAAAATTACTATTTTTTTACTCTTTATAAATTTGTCTTTAATTAGTTTGGAAAATATTTATTACATATAATAAATTACTATACATTTGGAATTAAAAAAAAAATTGAGTTCTATAAATTTGTTGTTACATATCTAAATTGGAATAAGTATTGTAAGTGAAAGAGTTATAGAATAGATATTACTACATTCCTATTATATTTCATGTTATTTTATGAAACAAAAAAAATATTTTTATAAAAATCTTAAATAAATTTTAGGCAGTATGAAATTTTAAAGAATTTCTTCAAAAAATATCAAAAAAAAAGAAATATTTTGAAAAATTCCCTTTTTTAAATACATATTTTTAACTTGTAATTTTAATATGCTAAAAGTGTATCCCATTCCCGCTTTTAGATGTATACATTAAATACACAAAATATTTTTTTTTAAAATTGAAAAAAAAATCGACATATAGTATAGTTTTTTCTAAATTTTAAGTAATTAATTTGTTCCATGATATAGTAATTCAAGTATTAAAATATATGTTATATTTAAAAATTTTAAAAATTAGAGTGATATAAATTTTAAAAAGTTATTTTTTTTTAAATTTTACAAATAACAATTAAAATGTGGAATCATCAATAAAGTTTTTTACACAAAGGGTTTTAATTCTAAAATCGCAACAGATATAGCAGTAAATTGCAGTACCTCTGTTGAGTCCTTGACCTTTGTTTTGCTTTGCATCTCAGAATGAGAAATTGCTCTGCCAAGTGCCAAGTTGGGGGCCATTTGCATTTTTGGCTCTGTTCTGGTTTTGTCTGTTATGGACAGAGTCACAGAGTATAGTATCCTCAGACTATCAAAGTGATCCTATTCGTTAGGAATAAGGTTAAGAACCTATTTAGTTTAGGATTAAGGGTTTACGTTAACTCTAATTTTATTCCTTTTAGGATTAGCCATAAAGTAAAGAGCCTATATATATATATATATATTTTTTTTTTTTTGGTTAAAAAGAACCTATATATATATATAATGCTAGTGCAAAAAAATTTTCATTGTAATCTTGATTTTCTTGTTAGTTAAATCTTTTTTTTTCTTGGTTAGTCTGAGCTCTTCTCAAGAAGATTTTAACTGAGTTAAAAATTTGTAGTGATAACATGGAAATTGATCACTATCTAGTTTTAGGCTTAGCTTCTGGCGAAGAAGGGACTAAGCTTTCAGAAACTGAAATAGCAGTTGCATATAGGAAGAAAGCTAAAGTGTTGCATCCTGATAAGTATAAGGACCCAATCACCCAAATGCTAATGCTGCTTTTCTAAAGCTTCAGTCTTCTTATCAGATTCTAATGGATGCAAAATCCTGGAAAGTATTTGATAATCTTCTTAGAGTTAAACGTAAGGAACATATTATCTCATCATCTCGAAGAGATTCGAAACGACAGAAGATGGTTGCTGATCTTGAAAAGAAAGAGCAGAGTGTTGCCAAAACTTGAGTAGGAAAAGAAAAAGAAGAAGAAGAAAGTATCATTAGGAAGTTGAAAGAAGAGACAGAAACCATTCGTTCAATGTAGGCAAATAAAAGAAAACCTGTAATTTCTTCTTCCACAAGAAATTTAAATGGGTTTGCAGGAGTTCCAGAGGAGAGTTCGAGAAATATACAAAGAGAGAAAATGTTTAAGGTTTCATGGTTAAAGAGCTGTGAGAATTATACTTTAGAAACATTGAAAGAGGTTTCCATGGAACCTAATTTTTAGGAAATATATGTTGGGAGAAGATGCTTGAGGTTTCATGGTCAAGAAGAAGTAAATTTTAGTATAATTTAGAAAAATTGAATAAGGTGTTTTCAGAGTTTGGTAAAGTTTATGATATTTTATTTAAGAGTAACAAGATTAGGTGTTCTGCAGTTGTTCAAATGGCAACTAAAGAAGCAGCTGTCAGTATAACTAAACAATTGTCTATGGGAAGAATTTTTGGCCATCTTTCTATTCCTCTCCAAGTTTCAACTGTGGAATTAATTTCCTTAAGAACTTTAATTGCTCTAAATTACAAGTCATACGAAGATTATGTTTTTAAAAGACTCTAAAGAAGATTTGGATCTGCCTAATAAATCGAATTTACTGCCAATTGGGATCTTGGCTTGATGTCTTTGGCCTTTGTTTTTCTGTTTTTAGCTTCTTTTTTTTTAATATTCAGTTATGCTTTATATTCTCTCAATAGCACATGGCAAATTACTTGAACATTCTTAACATGTGAAAATACTTGGATTGCAGGAACATCTGTTCTGTCGATCGAAATTATGATGAAGAATCCCAAGAGCCTAATGTGGAAGAAAATGATGATAAAAACTCTGCTGAAATCTTGGATGATCCTTCACTACATAGGAAAAGAAAAGAGAAAACATCACTTCTGTGTCCTCGGCCTCACAAGAAGATGACAAGTGTTCCTAGTAATAAAACAACAGAAACTGCAGTAAGCAACACTAGCTAGTTGTATCAAGGTTGGAAGTTCACATTGTTCTGCGGCAGAATTTGGATGCATGTTTTTACTCATTTATCATTTGTTGGAACCGAAAAGAGTTCATCTCATTGTTTTTGTTGATGTTATATTTGTTGTGAAAATTGGATTAATTTTTCATCAATAATATGTATAGTGTGTAAATAATTATACTAATTATTTTACTAGAAATATTATTATGAAAGAGAAGTGGGTCACAATGTACACACTTAAATACCAAGCCTTTTCTTAAATAGAATTTCTCTAGACATATAATTAATAGCATAAAATATCACAACTATATCAAAAATAGTTATTAAATAAATAATAAAGAGATCACTAAAATTTAACGAGGTTCGGCCAATTTTACTTGCGTCCTCAAATACCACCAAAATAATATTACTAATTTTAAAGAAAAAAATACAAAAGAGATAGAAAAAAATAAGTTTTATAAACAAATGAACTTATTTTGGGATGGATATAACAAAGTGAGAGAGGTCCCTTTTATAAGCTAAAAAACTCTCCAAAAATCCCACATATTTCGATATGGGATAATAGCCACATTCAACAAATCTCTATCTTGGTTATTTTTCTATTTACGATATGAAAATATTCTCTTAAAAGAAAATATTTTCAGTAGTGTCTCTAATTGCTCTGTGAAACATTCATCTTCAATTTTTTAAAATATTGATCAAGTCTAAACAATGGTTGAACTTGACACAGTTGTTACCATTTTTTCAACATATCTGCGGGATTGCTAGTGATTCAAATTTTTTGAAGTAATATTTCACCATTCTTTATAATCTCACATACAAAATGATACCGAATATTAATGTGTTTCATCCTTGCATAGTAAACTTAGTTTTTTTTGCTAAATGAATACTGTTTTGACTATCACAGTATACTTTGATGTGTTTTTATCTAATTTTCAGTTCATCAAGCAACTCCTGAAGCTAAATTGCTTCTTTAACAGCCTCTGATACTGCCATGTACTCTGCTTCCATAGTGGATAAGGCAACTATTGATTGTAACGTAGACTTCTAACTAACCAGCCCCTTAGCAAGTATAAATACATAATCAGTAGTTGATTGACGTTTATCCAAATCACCAGCATAGTCAGAATCACCGTATCCAACTACACATTGACCATTTTTCTCATTCCGCTCAAATATCAATCCAATATCTACGATGTTCAAAATATACCGTAGAATCCATTTCACAACTTGCCAATGCTTCTTACTAGGATCATGCATATACGTGCTCACAAATCCAACTGCTTGTGAAATATCTGATCTTGTACACACCATAGCATACATCAAGCTACCAATAATATTTGCAAATGGAACCTTAGACATGTACTCCTGTTCCACTTCATTTTTAGGAGATGAAGATGAGCTGAGCTTCATATGAGATGCTAGCAGTGTACTTACAGATTTTGACTTTTCATTCAGTCCAACATGTTGTAGTACCTTCTTCAGATATTGTTTCTGATTCAAACAAAGCTACCTTCTCTTCCTATCTCTGCATATCTCCATGTCTAAAATTTTTTTGGCTTCACCTAAGTCTTTCATTTCAAACTCCTAATTCAGCTGAGCCTTCAACTTCTCAATTTCTTCTAGATTCTTTGAAGCTATCAGTATATCATCAACATACAGGAGAAGATATATGAAAAATTTATCTTGTAGCTTGCACAAATATACACAGTAATCGTATTTGCTTTTTGTGTACTTTTGCCTCATCATAAAATTCTCAAATCGTTTGTACCACTTCCTCAGAGATTGTTTCAATCCGTACAATAATTTTTTTCAATTTGCATATCCGTTTTTCTTTTTCAGCAATCTCGAACCCTTATGGCTAAGTCATATAGATTTTCTCTTCTAAGTCACCATTAGAAATGCAGTTTTTACATCAAGTTGAATGAATTTCAAATCTAATTGTGCTACCAAGGCTGATAAAATTCTAATGGAGAAATATTTTACAACGGGAGAAAATACTTCATTATAATCAATTCCCTCCATCTGAGCATAGCCTTTAGCTACTAACCTTACTTGTAGCGAACAATGTTTTTGTCATGAAATCCTTCTTTCTTTGTATATACTCATTTGCATCCAATTGCCTTCTTTTTCTTTGGTAGATTAGCTAACTTCCATGTCTGATTCTTTTCATGGAATTGCATTTCATCATCCATGGTCTTCCTCCACTTCTCATTTTCTAAACTTTGGATAGCTTCACTATAAGTGTTAGGAATGCCATCATTTGCAATTAGAGATGCATAAGCTACCATATCATCAAATCGAGCAGGTTTATGAATCTTTCGTCGTGGCCTATTTATTGCAATAAATTCTTATTGTTGTGTTGGGTTGTAACCTCTTCTTCACCCGACTCCACCTCTACAGCAGGAGTGTCTATATTTGTTTTATCAGTTGTTACTGGGTCAATAATTTTTCTTTCAAACTCCACCTGTTGTGGAGTACCATCTGTCTGCTGAATAATTTCATTTGTCACATTTTTCAATACGATAGACTCATCAAAGGTAACATCTCTGCTAAATATTATTTTCTTTATTTTGGATACCAAAGGCAAAATCCCTTCACACTAGTGGTGAACCCCATAAAGAGTGTTTTCTTTGCCCTTAGATCAAACTTTGATTTCTTAATATAGTAGTATGCAGTGAAACCAAACACGTAAGGAATCATAATCAGTAGCAGATTTTTCAAACCACATCTTCAAAGATGGTTTACCACCAATAGCAGCTAATGGTAAGCAATTAACGAGATGGTAAGTATATATTATAGCCTCAGTCCTAAAATTGTCTGCCCAACCCAGCGTTGAAAACATACACCGAACTTTTTCTTACAATGTCCGATTCATGCATTCTACCACCCCTTTCTGTTATGGTGTATCTCTAACTATGAAGTGTCTAACAATGCCTTCATCTTGACAGAATTTCAAAAATGAATCACTTTGAAACTCTTCACCATTATTTGTGCGTAGACATTTAATTTTTCTGTCTGTCTGAGTTTTCACCATCTTTTTTAATATGAGGAAAGCTCTCAATATTTCATCCTTCATCTTCATAGTATACACCCATACTCTCTGAGAAAAGTCATCAATAAAAGTTATAAAATAGTACATTTCTCCCATTGAAGCTGTCTTGGAAGGACTTCACGCATCTGAGTGAACATAATCCAAAATATCCTTGGTATCATGAATTGCAGTACCAAACTTCACTCTAGTCTGTTTGTCTTTGACACAATATTTACAAAAATCTAACTTCTGGGGTTGCACTCCTTTCAGTAATCCTTGATCTGACAACAGTTTTAAAGATTTATCGCCAGCATGTCCCAAGTGCATATGCCATAATCCGGTTGCTTTCAACCCTTGATCATCACTGGAAGTTACTGCTATTGTCTCAATAATTGCATTACCCTGATAGTAATACAAGTTATTATTTTTTCTTATTTCTTTCATTATTACCAGTGCACCGGAGATGATTTTCATTACTTCATCTGCTGTATTTACAATGAACCCCTTTGATTCTAGGGCTCCCGCAGAGATGAGAATTTTCTTCAAACTCAGTACTTATTGAATATTTGTCAGAGTTCTGATTGATCCATCATGATTTCTCAATTGGATTGAACAAATCCTTTTAATCATGCATGGACCGTCATTTGCTGTATAAATAGTTGCTCCTTCTAGTTCTCTAAAGTCAAAGAACCAATCTCGATTGGGACACATATGTTGACTACAACCAGAATCAAGTAACCATACACTAAAAGAGCTTATTGATGACATAATAGCTAATGAAAAGACTGAGTCTTCATCATCACACTCAGCTACATTTGAATTCACGATAACTTTTTCTTTATTAGATTTGTTTTTAATACTCAGCTTGAAATAATTTATCTTTCAATGCCCTTTCTCCCGGCAAAAGGCACATTCATCTTTAGCTGGTCTAGATTTCGATCTCCTCTTCTTTTCTCACTTCCTTCTTTGAGAGCGGCTTTTCACTGTCAATGCTTCTGTTGCTCCATTTGAACTCTCTTTCTTGTTCTTCTTTTGCAGTTCATAACTGTATAATACAGTAGTTACTTCAGAGAGAGTCACTTTATCCTTCCCATGGAGTAATGTTGTTTCAAGAAACTCAAACTCCTCTGAAAGAAAACTCAACAGCATCAAAGCAAAATCTTCATCTTTGAAAGGCATGTCCAAATTTATCAAATCAGCTACTAACTGATTAAAATTGGTGATGTGCTCATTCATAGTAGTACCAAGAACATAAGTGAAGCGAATTAATCTTTTCTTCATATAAAGATTGTTCCGACTGCTTTTCTTCAAAAAAAAATTCCTCCAATGCATTCCACAATTTACTTGCGAAAACTTTTTTAAAGAAAGTATACTTCTGTTCTCTAGAAAGGCACGATCAAATCTTACCACATGCCACATGATTGATAGCTTTTTAATTTTTTTCATCAATGTCTTCTGGTTTCTTTTCTTCAATGGCAATGTCTAGATCTTGCTAAAAGAGAGCGTCTAGAATCTCACTTTGCCACATACCAAAATGGCCTGTACTACAAAAAATTTTCACTGCAAATCTAGCATTTTACACAGCAATCTTTGACCAATTTGATGAAGTGGATGTTGTCTTTTTTGTAGTGGGTGATTTGTCTAAGTCGTTTGTCATTTTTGCTTTAAAAATTATTTAATAGCTAACAAATACGAAGTATAAATAATCCAAGAAAATATTTTTCTGATATGAAAGATCAGACTAGGCAGCAACCACAGAGCATACTCAGAAAACATTGACTCTGATACCAATTATTATGAAAATTGGATTAATTTTTCACCAATAACAAAAATAGTGTGTGAATAATTATACTAATTATTCTATGAGGAATATTCTCAGAAAAAATAGGTGAGTCATAATGGACAGGCTTAAATATCAAGTTTTTTCTTAGATAGAATTTTTCTAGACATATAATTAATAGCACAAAATACCACCACAACTATACCTAAAATAGTTATTAAATAAATAATAAAGAGAACACCAAAATTTAAAGAGATTCGGTCAATTTTGCCTACGTCTTCGGACACCACCAAAATAATATTACTAATTTCAAAGAAATACAAATGAGAGAGAGCAAAAAAATAAACCTTATAAACAAATGAATTTATTTTGAGATAGCTATAACAAAGGGTGAGAGGTCCCTTTTATAAGCTAAAAAACTCTCCAAAAATTTCACATCTTTCAATATGGGATAATAGACACATTCAACAATGTTAACTGTTTTGACTGTTAGTTTTTTGGCAACTAAAACTGAATCTATGATGAATCTGGAAATTCTAGTTGTAATCACCATTTTACAACATGAGCTGAGATTCTAAATTTTCACATGGAAATTCAAAGTTGAGCCTAGTAGTTAGTAAATGAGACTAGTAGTTAGTAGTTATAACTTTCCAATATATATTTAATATGCAAATGTTTATGTAAGCACGTTGTGTGCTGGTTGGCCTGCATTTGCAAGGATCAATTCTCTGAAAGAAGGAGATATTTGCAAGCTGATTGAGAGAAGGATCAATTCTCTGCTTTTATTTTTGTTGTAGCTGTAGTAATTTAGTTCTGTGACTTGATGAACCAATTTTTGTTACTGTTACATAGGATATTTCTTATGAAACTTTTGCTGGTTGCAATATGTCCACAAGTAAGTGTTGAAGCAACACAACATTAAACTGCAGGAAAACACACGGCTTCGTGATGACAATGGGAAGTTATGGCCTGTGAAAGTCTATTACATGAAGGATAAGCGTATTACAATTAATGATGGATGGCTTGATTTTCGCAGGGAACATAATGTGGAATTGCATGATGAGATTATTTTTGAGCTTGTGCCTGCAGAAAATAAACTGTGCAATTTAATACATGTGCATATTGTTCGAAAACAGCCGTAGTCCCTGGAAAAGAAGGCATGAGAGCTTGTCCAACCTTGATCATCAATTGGGATGGCAAGAGATTAGTATTCTTGCCTATATTGTCAAGGGGTCTTTTTTTGTTTCTTTGGAGCTACTGTATGTTGGCTCTCTTTAGTTATTTTGTAAGATCAGGGAAATACTAAATTTGACAGAAGAACTTCTTTTGTTGAAACAATGCTCGAAGATGAATGTTTTTAAGCCATCAAAGTAGACTAATTTGTTCTTTTTTCTTTACTGGCCTTGGTTTTATTCAACTATAGTAGGCAATTCATAATTTAAACTTAAGAAATTGCTAAAAACTCATTAATGGGTTAAATTTTGAGTATATTTGGCCGCCAAAAGAGAAATCAATGTGCATAGAGGTACACAAAAAGTTATGGTATTTTTAGTGGCAATCTACAATCGAAAAGGGTTTAAAACTACCCTTAGAGGGATTTTCCCTTGAGTTACCTTTTAAGACCTGATGCTCATAATATTTTTTTTGTAAAATTATTTTTTTTCTGTAATTAATTATAAAAAAAGTGAAGAAAAAATTAATCATATGCCATTTTAAAATTTTTTTTGAATTGTATCAGATTTTTTAATAAATTAATTTTAAATATTTTCCTATCGAACTTTATCTTTCATCGATATGGGATACATTCCGACGATTTTAAATGCAAAGGCCTCAAAGTGTGAAGGACTATATCTTAATTGCATATCTATTTGTACCATCAAATCTTTCTGCTTATGGATGCAATGTTTTTTTTTTATTCCTTCATTTATCTTTTCACAACAATGTTGAGTGTTATCTGATCTCCTGTGCTGAACTGTGGGAAACTTTAAAAAACTTAACAAGGGGCCCTCAACTCTTCATTGCAATGCTACACTTGATGGGAAAGGAACTGGGATAAGTTCTTCCCCACTTGAATGAATCTATGAGGAGTGACTAAGTAAAATTCAATAAACAACCAATCAACAATCTGCCTCTAGATGCACAAAAATCATTCACACATAAACACAAGGATTTTTAACGTGGAAAACCCCTTCAATGTGAAGGATAAAAACCACGGGACCTCTCTTGGTCCAAGTAAAAAAGAGCTCCACTATCAAAATCAATGTTTACAGCAACTACAAGCTACTACAACAACCCTCAAGTAAGTAGCAACACAAAATCAACCAAACATCAAGAAATAAACAAGAGAATGGAGAAAAATCACCCAAAAATAGCTACTGTTCATGCCAATGGATGAGCTCCGGTTATTCAAATCTGATCTCCACCGTCCAGATTAAATAACAATCAATTCTAAACGTGCTCACCAAAATTCAGCCAAATCCGACCACAAATGACCGTCCGATCGTCGGAGAAAGGCAAACTGGTCGCTGTTGCAGAACTGCACGCGAACAGTAAACTTCAAGCTACAAATGCCGGAAATTCAACCGTCAAAAATAGATCTCCACCGTTCAGAATGAAGAACGATGAGCTCTCTAACTTCTGTCCAAATTGCAGCCTGATCGGAGCACTGATGACTGTCAGATTGCCGGAAAACGGAAACTGCTCTGTTGAGAATTTCAAGCAGAAATTTCTCTCTTTCTTTTCTCTCCCTTTTCTCTCTCTCTCTTTCTCTTTTCTCTTTTAGTGGCTGATACACAATGACACACACACACTTGACTTAGGGTAATATTTGTATATAAAAATATGCTAAACATTAATAGCCTAATGGGCTAAAATAAGTGGGCTCAAATATTGGGTTTTCACATAGGAGGGAACCCAAAAAACCTAACAATTCTCCCCCTTCCCGACTATGTGAAGGAGTTTGCCAAACCGGCAACTCTACAACATGTCTCAAACTTCCCTCTTGATAAAGCCTTTGTGCACATATCAGAACCATTATCATCAGTATGTATCTTCTCAAGTTCAAGTTGCTTAGAATCCAAAACATCACGAATCCAATGATACCTCATATCTATGTGTTTTGATCTACCATGAAAAGTAGGATTCTTACCGAGATGAATTGCGCTCTGACTGTCACAAAATAAGACATATCTCTTCTGTATAAAGCCAAGCTCATTCACAAACTTCTTCATCCAAAGCAATTCTTTACATGCTTCAGTTGCTGCAATGAATTCGGCTTCTGTAGTAGACAATGCAATGCATTTCTGCAATCTAGATTGCCATGCCACAGCTCCCCCTGCAAAAGTGATCAAATATCCTGAAGTAGACTTTCTTGAATCTGTATCCCCTGCCAAATCAGAATCTGTATAACCACTGAGAATAGGCTTCCCAGTCCCAAAACACAACTTCAAACTAGCAGTGCCACAGAGATATCTCAAAATCCACTTCACAGCATCCCAATGCTCTTTTCCTGGATTAGACAAAAATCTACTGACAGTACCAACTGCATGAGCTATGTCTGGCCTAGTGCAAACCATAGCATACATCAAGCTACCTACTGCAGATGCATAAGGAACTTTCTGCATATATTCTTTCTCTTGCTCACTAGAAGGAGATTGTTTGCCACTCAATTTGAAAGACATGGCAAGAGGGGTACTTACAGGTTTAGCTTTAGCCATATTAAATCGCTGTAATACTTTCTCAATATACTTTTCTTGAGATAGCCACAGCTTCTTGCATTTCCTATCACGAATGATCCTCAAGCCAAGAATCTGCTTTGCTGGCCCTAAATCTTTCATTGCAAAGGACTTGCTCAACTCTTTCTTCAAGCTATCCATTCTTGAAGAACTAGAACCCACAATGAGCATATCATCAACATATAGCAACAGGATGATAAAATCACTATCAGAAAACCTCTGCACAAAAACACAATGATCAGAAGTAGTCTTCTTGTAGCCTTGTTGAACCATAACTGACTCAAACTTCTTATACCATTGCCTAGGTGCTTGTTTCAGCCCATACAAACTCTTTTTCAGTTTGCAAACATAATTTTCTTTTCCTTTTACCACAAAACCTTCAGGTTGTTCCATGTAGATTTCCTCTTCTAAATCACCATGAAGGAAGGCTGTTTTAACATCCATTTGCTCAACCTCTAAATCAAGAGTAGCAGCTAATCCCAAAATAACATGAATTGATGACATCTTGACCACTGGTGAGAAAATCTCCTCAAAGTCAACTCCCTTTTTCTGACTAAAGCCCTTGACAACTAATCTAGCTTTATATCGTGGAGATGATGAATTCTCTTCTTGCTTTATTTTATAAATCCACCTATTCTTCAAGGCTTTTCTATCTTTAGGAAGCCTCACCAATTCAAAGGTGTGATTATCAGCTAAAGACTGCATTTCATCTTTCATAGCTGCAATCCATTCTGCCTTTTGCTCACTCTCAATAGCCTCTTCATAGCATTCAGGTTCTTCTCCATCTGTCAAGAGTATATACTCATTAGGTGAATACCTGGTAGAATGTGTTCGATCTCTAATAGACCTCCTAAGTGGAGCTTCAGGTTCCTCAACATGTGCCTCTTGTTGATCATCAACTGCTTCATATTCAGGAGCACCAACCTCATATGCATTTTGATTATCAATTTGCACATCATCATGATTCTGAACCTCAACTGCATCAGGCGTATGAGTTGTAGGAGATAAGTCTAGGTCAATCAAACCACTAGTCTCAGGCTTTGATTTCTCCACCTTGTTGATATCTTCAATAGTTTGATCTTCTACAAATACTACATCACGACTTCTAACAAGTTTCTTCTGAATTGGATCATAGCATCTGTAACCAAACTCATCTTGCCTATATCCAATGAAGATACACTGTCTAGTCTTGGCATCTAACTTGGACCTCTCATCTTTAGGAACATGTACAAAACATTTGCAACCAAACACTCGTAGGTGGTCGTAGGAAACATCCTTACCATACCAGAACCTATTTGGAACATCATTTCCCAATGCAATAGTGGGAGTTAGATTAATCACATGTGCAACAGTATACAAAGCTTCACCCCAAAAAGAGTTAGGCAATTTAGCCTCTAAAAGTACACATCTGACTCTCTCCATCAATGTTCTGTTCATCCTTTCTGCCAAACCATTCAACTGAGGAGTCTTAGGAGGTGTCTTCTGATGTCTGATACCCTGTTCTCTGCAATATGCATCAAAAGGCCCACAATACTCACCACCATTATCAGTGCGAATACATTTCAACTTCTTTCCAGTTTCTCTCTCAGCAGAAGCTTGAAATTCTTTAAATGCACTAAGAACTTGATCTTTGGACTTTAAGGTACGAACCCAAAGTCTCCTAGAATGATCATCAATAAAGGTCACAAAGTAAATTGCACCACCAAATGACTTTTCCTTCAAAGGACTACATACATTTGAATGTACCAGCTCAAGCAAATCATTTTTCCTGGAAGGAGAATGATGTTTGAAAGAAACTCTCTTCTGTTTTCCAGCCAAGCAATGAACACACCTGTTTAACCTTGCACCTTTCAACCCAGAAAGTAAATTCTTTTTAGCTAGACAATCAAGTCCCTTCTCACTAATGTGACTCAACCTCTTGTGCCATAATTCTGAAGAGCTGTCACTTTCAACTGCATTAACAAGATCAGTAGAGATTGAAGCTTGCAACCAATATAAGCCCGAAGCCATCTTTCCTCTACCCACAACCAAGGAGCCTTTGCTGATTTTACATTTTCCATCATCAAAAGTGCTGCAATAGCCATCATCATCAAGTTTACTAGTAGAGATCAAATGCAACCTAATGTCAGGTGCATGTCTAACATTTTTCAGCTCCAATTTTGTTCCATTTTGGGTCTCCAAACAAACAGTTCCAGTGCCTATCACCTTTGACACTCCATCATTACCCATCTTCAAAACTCCAAAATCACCCGGAGTATAAGATGTGAAGAACTCCTTCCTTGATGTAACATGAAAGCATGCACCACTGTCAAGAACCCAAGCAGTATCATCATAAGCTATATTGACTATATTCTCTTGATAAACTATAGCCAAATCATCATCTGAAGTAGTAGTGGCAACACGATCAGTATTGTTATCATTGGCTCTCCTTTCTTGCTTCCCTTTGTCTGCCTTGTTCTCTTTCTTCCACTTGAAACAATATTTCTTGATATGCCCTGGTTTACCACAGTAATGACATTCAAGGTTCTTATACCTTGATTTTGATTTACTCCTGCTCTTGCCTCTATTCTGATCTTGACTCCTGCTTTTACTTCTCCCCCTGTTTTCAGTAACCAAAATTTCTGACTGTGAACTAGATGCCCCCTGATTTCTTCTTCTCATCTCTTCATTCAAAACACCAGTCTTTGCAAATGACATGGTTACACCACTTTCAGGAGCAGAATTAGTCAAAGATACACGAAAATTTTCCCATGAGTCAGGAAGTGTATTCAACAACCAAAGACCAATAACTTCTTCATCAAATTTGACACCCATGCCAGATAATTGATCAAAGATACCTTGAAATTCATTCACATGATCAAGTATAGAGCTGCCTTCTCTATATTGCAAGCGCATAGCTTGTTTAAGCAAAAATAACTTATTATTACCAGTCTTTGAAGCATACAAAGTTTCAAGCTTTTCCCACAAGGTCTTGGCATTTGTTTCATTAGCAATATGATTCAATACATTATCTTCTACCCATTGTCTAATAAAACCACATACTTGCAAATGCTCAAATTCCCAATCTTCATTAGATTTAGACTCAGGTTTTTGAGAAGCAAATACAGGTAAATGCAATCTTTTCACAATAAGAAAATCTTTCATTTTTCCTTTCCACTTGTGATAATTTGTGCCATCCAAACAAACCATTTTACTCACATTCACCTCCATCATTCAAACAAGCAAACAACCAATGAACTAATGAACTAGCTCTGATACCACTTTGATGGGAAAGGAACTGGGATAAGTTCTTCCCCACTTGAATGAATCTATGAGGAGTGACTAAGTAAAATTCAATAAACAACCAATCAACAATCTGCCTCTAGATACACAAAAATCATTCACACATAAACACAATGATTTTTAACGTGGAAAACCCCTTCAATGTGAAGGATAAAAACCACGGGACCTCTCTTGGTCCAAGTAAAAAAGAGCTCCACTATCAAAATCAATGTTTACAGCAACTACAAGCTACTACAACAACCCTCAAGTAAGTAGCAACACAAAATCAACCAAACATCAAGAAATAAACAAGAGAATGGAGAAAAATCACCCAAAAATAGCTACTGTTCATGCCAATGGATGAGCTCCGGTTATTCAAATCTGATCTCCACCGTCCAGATTAAATAACAATCAATTCTAAACGTGCTCACCAAAATTCAGCCAAATCCGACCACAAATGACCGTCCGATCGTCGGAGAAAGGCAAACTGGTCGCTGTTGCAGAACTGCACGTGAACAGTAAACTTCAAGCTACAAATGCCGGAAATTCAACCGTCAAAAATAGATCTCCACCGTTCAGAATGAAGAACGATGAGCTCTCTAACTTCTGTCCAAATTGCAGCCTGATCGGAGCACTGATGACTGTCAGATTGCCGGAAAACGGAAACTGCTCTGTTGAGAATTTCAAGCAGAAATTTCTCTCTTTCTTTTCTCTCCCTTTTCTCTCTCTCTCTTTCTCTTTTCTCTTTTAGTGGCTGATACACAATGACACACACACACTTGACTTAGGGTAATATTTGTATATAAAAATATGCTAAACATTAATAGCCTAATGGGCTAAAATAAGTGGGCTCAAATATTGGGTTTTCACATAGGAGGGAACCCAAAAAACCTAACAACACTAACATGGAACAGTGCTTTGTCATACTCTGGCATGCAGAGATTCTGTGTTTTGTACAGTAGCTTTTTCAGAAGAAGATGCAGCAAGAAATCAATTTTTGACTGAGCTTTCTTTCTTTCTTTATAAAAAATGACTGGCTTTCTTTCCTTTTCTTTGGCTTTCTTTCTGGTATTATTTGTTTTATTTATGAAGATTTAGAAAATCAAAGACTAGAAAATACAAGAAAGATAGCATCTAAGAATTCTTGGTTTAATGAGTTCATATTCTTAGCCCTTTGAAATTTTGGTTATATTTTGACTTTTATTTTCTTTCAATTACCAGAAACGAAAAATAAGGCCTAAATAATCAATTCCATTTTAAATGAACTGAAAGTTCTTGCCTTTTTGTATGATTCAGTTGCAGTGAACTCAGAAGAAAGAGAATTCTCAGAAAAAATGGATGTTCCTAAGGGATCCTTGAGCTATTTTTGTTACTTTATTTTCTTTCTTCCAGTTTTTGTGCTTCTATTTGTTCTTGGAATGATCAAAGGTAGCCATTTTCTCCTTCTTTCTGTCTGAATTATTGTTAACTCTTTATCAGTTGTTACTAATCATAAAACAATGTAACAGGTGCTATTTTCAGCCCCTTTGTGTTTCTGGTCATTGCTTTTGGAGATACTGGTGTAGTCATAGGATTATGGCCACTTCATCTTGTTTGGAGTATCT
Organism: Garcia nutans; assembly: GCA_947685225.1. Taxonomy (NCBI): domain Eukaryota; kingdom Viridiplantae; phylum Streptophyta; class Magnoliopsida; order Malpighiales; family Euphorbiaceae; genus Garcia; species Garcia nutans. The sequence goes on along the minus strand of CANTUV010000059.1, from coordinate 2,677,782 downwards.
ACTGCTTAATCAAGTAATTTTCTTTCTCTTTTTCTGTTCAAAATAATTGCATTTTCTTTCTTTCTTTAAAGATTTTCTTATTCCCCTTTTTCTTTTCTTGTTCTTTCAAAACTGGAAATAGAACAAAGAAGTTTGGCCCATATATGAAATGCCTTTTGGTTTTACTAGTTCCAATGCCAATTGCATTATGGACTGTTGTTGGTGTTGCTGGTAGTGCAATTATGGGTGCTGGGTATGGTTTCATTTGGCCATTACCAGTAATGGAGACATTTAGAGCTATCAGCAAGAAAGGTCCAATCCATATGAAGTTGATTAACTGCTTTAAAGTAATGTTCCGATAGCTTTCTGCTTTATTTTCTCAATAATATATTGAATTCAAGTATCCAATTAGGGAGTTCATTAGTTCTATTATTACCTTCACAGAATGGAACTTGGACCTGTGTTTGGGGAGCATGCACAGTTGTTCGTGATTTTGCTGACTTTTCCTTCCACTCATACTTTTCTGTCATGGATGAGCTGCTAAAATCAAAGGAAGAGGGACCCATTGAACTCAGGTACGAATCTTTTAGTTTCATGCAATTTGGATTTTACATTATTGTTGGATTTTAAAATAGTGTAATTTTTCATAAAATGAGGAACTTAATCTTCTCTGGGTATATTTTGATAGGGTTGCTCAGATACCTGGTTGCATTCTAACAGCAATTTTGGGGATTTTGGTTGATGTGCCTGTTATTTCTTTAATAGCTTTGTAAGCACTTATTTTACTGTTCAAAGGTTGGCACCGGTTGATACAAGATCTTATTGGGAGGGCAGGCCCATTTTTGGAAACTGTTTGTGTTCCCTTTGCTGGATTTTGGATTCCGCTGTGGCCAATTGTGGTTTTGCTGGCAACTTTGGCCGGCATAATTTAGAGCTTCGGTTTTGGCTGTTATGCTGCAGTTGCTGCATATCAGGTAAAGCTTTATCCTGTATTATACATACAGCTTGATCTATTCTTTACTTCAAGAGTTGCCATTTTAACTTCTGTTGGATTGGTAATTAATTTTGGTTGTTTTTCTGATAAAATATCCAATTTTTAGGAAAATTCAACTAAGAGGGGATTGCTTTATGTGATCGCTTCCCCATCTGTATTTGATGAGTACATCAATGATTTGCTTTACCTGCAAGAAGGTTCTTGCTTCCCCAGGTATATATGCAGTTCTTGCTTTACTCAGATTGAACTTTGGTCTCATTCGCAAAGGCCTTCAATAAAGTGTTTGATTGCTTCTGTTTTTTGCTGCAACTAGACCCAAGTATCGGGAGCGAGTTAGTTCTACTACTTCACTGCTTCCACTTCCAGTAAAGAGACTGCAGGAACAGCTTGAAAGTGCTCGTGTTGGTGAACCATTTATGAGGACCCCAACTGACAGAACTAATGAGTTGAAAACTGCAGTGGTAAGGCATCAAATATATACTGGAGACTCCTGTTATATCAAACACTACCAATAGTCAGACATTGCTTCATGAAATGGAAGTCTAAAAGGTTTAGACGCCCAAATAGAATGTGGAAGCTTTGTTCTGCAAAATTAGTCTTTGGACACAATAATTTTAAGGTAGTTTGCATTGTAGTTCTTAAGTTTGTTGATTGAAATTGTATGTTCTTACGCAAATAAAACCTGAAATATCTGAGCAAGTTGGATATAACATGAGCATAACAAGATAACATATTAGGTACTTTTTGTTTTGTGTTTTGTGTCTTCAGACTCTTTTGTTTTTGCATCTTCTTCTTGCTCCATTTCACCCCTTCTGTATTAGTTAAAAAATCTTCTGGTTTCTTTATTTTAATGTTAATTAATCATTTTGCCTGTGGTATGTTTGCCAGGTATGGGATAGCTTCTTTAAAGCATTTGAAGATATTGGGAAAGAGCTTCTCAGGAATGAAGCCATTGGAACTTCAGATCTGGATGCTTGGCGAAACTCGAAATCAAATATTTTCAACATTGGAATCCCTGCATATGCATTTCTTGAGTACTTCCTACACTCCATTAAGAGTAGTTCCGGAGGCTTTATCCTCCGTAAGAATCATTAATTGCTATCTTTTACCATATAGCACTAATTTGATGACAGAATGATACCAATGAGTGTAAATTTGAAATCACTTCAATGAGAAAAAATCAAATTTGTTGCATATTTATTTTCCTTATTTGAACTTCGATCTCTAGTTTCTCCGCATTGTTTCATTCAAGGATTCCAAAAGTTGATATCTACAAGTTTGATAATCTGCAAAGACAAAGCTTCCTATTCTTTCAAAACATGACATGAAGTAATATTTAACTATCCTGATTATATTTTTCAGGTGATAATGTTGAGATAACAAGTCTGAATAGACCAGAAGGGCGGGTTTTTGATTGGCTCTATGAGCCAATGTGTATAATGAAAGAACAGATCAGAAGTCTAAATTTAGACGAAACTGAGGAGTTGTACTTCTACAAACACTGCTTGTATAGTGGTGATGCAGCAAGAATTGAATCTTGGCAAAATGGTGGCATCCCCCCCACAAGATAAGATTAAAAGAGCTCAGTTGGAGGGCATGAGTAGAAGGTACAGCTGATAAGTAATTTCTTTTCCTTGGACTATTTAAGTTGTTAACTATTTATATTAGAATTAACAAGCAGATTATGCTTGAAAAAGCCAACTTTTCATGTTAAAATCAGGTTGCAAGGCTTTTGTTTGACGCTTTCAAGGTTACCACCATCGAGACGCCGTTTCTTTGAAGTTGTAAAAGCTATAGAGCTGGACTTAAAGGATTTGAAGAACACTGAGGATGGAGATGATGACATAGAGGCCGCTAGATAGGTCCTTCATTACACTTAGAAGTTGTGTTTTTCCTCTGTAATTAATATATACCTCTTAGTTTACTATCAAGTGGTCTGCAGAATACATGTTTATAAAGTTGTCTTGTTTATAGTCTCAAGTACAAATTATAATTGATTTAAAGTTTTCATTCTTTTTCTTTCTGTTTACTCAAAAATAAGAGTTTGCAAGGCTTATCCCTTTCTAATGGCCTTTCTTCCTTTATTTGCTAGAACTAGTCAAGGCTTGATTTGTGTGGATTTTATTCTCTATCTACTTTTATCACTCAAGGAAGCAACTAGCCGATGCACCGTGCCTCAAGTAGGTGGAGCTTGGCCCGTAATTGGCCATATGCACCTCTTTGGTGGCCAGCAGCTTAGTCATAAAACACTAGGGGCCATGGCAGATAAGCATGGACCTGTGTTCATTATAAAACTAGGTTCACAGTCTTCATAGTGAATAATTGGGAAATGGCAAGGGAATGTTTCACTTCACTTGACAGTTTTTTCTACCAGACCAAGAATTGCAGCCTCCAAGCTTCTAGACTATGCCTTTGCCATGAGTGAAAGTATTGGCTTAAAAATCTGAAAGCTACTCCACTTGTAATTCTCCTGTCCCACGTCTTAATTCAAGGCCTTATAATAGTAAACTGAAACTTTCATGGACTTTGTGCAGTGGGAAAGTGCTATTTATAGAAAATAGAATAAGAAAAAATGAATTGTCGTTTACTTTATTAAATCCTAAAACTAAATAATTATGCTTAAATAAAAGTTCTAATTTTTTTTTATCTTGACATAATTAATTTTTTATGGGGTTTTCAAATGGTGATTTGTATCTTTTTTGCTGTTTTTGAGCTTATTTTGTTGAGAATTCATACAGCCGATCCCAACTTGTTTGGGATTAAGGCTTAGTTGTTGTTGTTTCAAATGGTGATTTGTTACTTTGCAGTTTTGCCTAAACGACAGATTGAACAACTGCCCCCTGCCCAAGTAAACGACAAATATCAAAGCTACATTTATGCTGTAAATGACCGAATAGAAATGCATAGTCGTTTTTATTTGAACAACTACGCTCTAATTTTGTTGCACCAAAAATTACACTAATGTATGAGAAACGACGTTGACCCCTAGTCAGAGAAAGAAAGGAGGGAGAGAGGGAACTGTTTGCTTACTTTCAAAGGCTCAGCCTGCAGCTTGCCTAGCAGCCGCGCACAACACAGCCCGCCTTCTCTTATTTTCTCTCTTTTCTGGACGGCCTTTTCTTGCCGGTGTGAGCATTACCAAACAGCATAACAACCTTCTAAACCTTAAAGCCAGAACCTTTGAGCCGATTACCGACTTTGGCGGGAAAAAAAGTTGAGGAATACTCTGTTCCTTTCAATTCTCTCGTGAAAGTTGCAATCTTTTTCATGCAATCCACTCTATAATCATCTACCCATTCTCACCAATTCCATGTCCCATGGAACGCCCAGGAATTTCACTTTGTTCCCAGGAAACCCATTTCTAGGAAACTTAAATTATCTTCCCCCCAAACCCTAAGTCTCACATGTTCACTCAGAACTTCCACTAATTTTGAACCCGAAGAAGGCCTCGATGAGGGGCCAGGACAACGACCCATCTTGCCAGTGCTGTTGCCAGTGGTGTTTAGGCAATCTGGTCAGTTCTCCAGGTATATGTGGGATGGGAGCAACTTGAAATTGGTGAATGTTGATGATGGGGCGTTGTCGTTTGGTCTTGATTTTGAGGATGGGTTTCGTAAATTCTTTCGAGTTTCAAGTTTGGCAGTTAGAAATTTCTTTATTCCCAAGCAAGTTCCTGAGAATTACTTGGCTTACGTGAAATGGAAATTCTTGCACCGTGTTTTTAGCTCTGCTTTACAGGTTCTTGCTACCCAGGTATTTTAATTCTTTATTGAATTTGGTTTCTTTCTTTCTTTCTCTTTATATTTGTAGTAGAGCTAATTGCATGCTCGAATTGAATTCAGTGATTATAACTATACAGACAGTTGTGTTTTTTTTTAGTTTTCGCTATAGGTATCCCCGTCATTATTCATTTAACGGCGTAAGTGCAGCACTAATTTGTTCGAGACGGAGGCTCTTTGACCCCAAGGAGGTATTAAGCAGGATTTGAACTCGCGCCCATAGCCACTCACGTCGGATAGACAGTTGTTTTTTTTAGTGATTGATGATAAGACTTCAAAACTAAATGCAAAAGGCAACTAATTGAGAGAAAGTGTGTATTCCATATTTGCTTATTTTTATGAGGACGGATTGGTTTTAGGCCATGTTTCGGGCGATAGGCATTGGGTATTCTCGTTCACTACCTTCAGCAGCTGCTCTTAACTGGGTCTTAAAGGATGGACTTGGACGGCTGAGTAGATGCATCTACACTGCTAGCTTGTCATATGCGTTTGATACGAATTTGAAGGTACGATTTCAACCTCAATTAAATTCTGTCTTGTGCTTTCTGAGATTCTTCCATTTTTTTGTTGATGTTGAGTGGTGAAAGTTTTGCAGCTACCAGTACCACCTTTTTGTGCAGAATTTGCGATGTTGGTGTGTATTGAGAGCTTTAGTAATGTTCTTTTTTTTTTTCTCATTTTCTTGTGCGTAGAGAGTTAGGTTCTCAACCTCTGTTCTCTTCAGTTTGAGCATTGGAGTGGAGCTGTTGACTCCTGCATTTCCTCAGCAGTTCTTGCTTCTCGCAACTGCAGCCAACATTGCAAAACAAATAAGCCTCGCGTGCTACTTGGCAACTGGTGTAAGATGTGTTCCTTTGCAAACTATTGCTCTGCTGTCTGTTAAGTTTTCGCAATTTTTAGCTCTTCTTGGCTTGATTGTTTCAGCATTAGGCAGTCATGACTTTTTTGAGTTTGTGAACTTGAATTTTACAGTATAATTATGTGTTATATAAATTTAGTTAGTTCAAGTTTCATTCTTGTATAGATATAGAATAGTGGGCTCCTAATAATCTCAAGCTAGGCTGGCATTGACAATGTAATTGAAATTTTTGTCCTAACTTGGGTTAATGGATGGTTTCTGCTATTGCTTCATCACCATTATCAGACAACCCAGTTTTGGAGAGCATTCTCTAATAGTATTGAGTTAGGTGTTGTTCTAGGACATGGGGTGCTAATTTTCTTGTTCCCTATGCAGTCTGCTGTTCATCGAAGCTTTGCTTTATCAGATAACCTTGGTGAAGTTTCAGCAAAAGCACAGGTTCCAATTTCTCCTAGCCTCTGCTTTATGCTACCTGCATATCTTTTTCATTTGGACCATAGCCTGAGAATTTGTACTGATTTCAGATACAAACGGTATGTTTTGATAACCTTGGCCTCATGCTTGCTGCACTTCTGAATATGCTGTTCAAGAACAATCAAAGGTTTTCCCCATATCTCTTCAACCTGCAGTGACCTTGTATAACTGTTGTAATTATTAATTAAAATTTAGTTTCCTCTCTTCCCGTTTTCCTCTCATAAGATGAGCACATGAGAAATCTATTTTTTCAATTTAAGGATACTTTATCTGCTGATACATGCATGAAACTTTTCTTCACATATATTGTTGGTAAAAATGGATGGACATTATTCTCTAGCCAAAAAAAGGCATTTGCTTCAGCTATAAATCTCTGTATACTTCAACCAAATTTGTTTTGATTTTAACTCCTGTGATCCAAATTGAAAATTTTGTTGGAGTATTTTCTGTGGCTATGTGCCATCAAGGGAATGTTTATTATTATTAAATTATTCCTTCAGTAGTTAGTTTTGAAATTTGAAAGTAAAGTTGCAAATTTGGTTAGAAAAATGATTGTAAACTTGAAATTTCACAAGTTGAAGGGATGTCAATGAAAGTAAACTTGCACCTTTGATATTCAAAAAAGAAAGTTAGATAGTTGTCAGTATTGTTTTATGTTTAGTTCCCTACTTCATATGTGAGCTCTTTGCTAAAGGGTCTTACCATCTGATAAAGTGTTGGAACTGAAATGAAATTGTTGACTTCATTTTTCTGTGATTGATGTGTTCACTGAATTGTTTGCAGAAATTTATGTCATCTTATTTTCTTAATTTGTTATTACTATGCAAGGTTGTTAGCAGGTTTGCCATTTGTTGTTTACCCCATTTTCTCAGCTATTGACCTTTTTGGAATATATCAAGGGCTTAAGCATGTCCATCTGCAAACATTAACGAAGGTGTGTGTAGCAATCCTATCTTTCTTTACACAAAGGATCATTAAGGGGCCTATATGCTTGGTTTTAAATATTGAGTTTGTGGCTGACATCCTAGGTATCAGCAAGTGTACTGGTTAATGTTGTTTTGAGAAAAATGGAAATCATCTCTATTTCAGCATATACCGATTGCTCCTTTTTTGTTTTTAAGGCAGACAGGAGGAATATCCTCATAAAAAAGACAAAGTTCAGTATTGAACTCTTCTTTCCTCTATCCAGGGTAGGCTTGAAATAATACTAAATTCATGGATTGAGTTTAGACATGTACCTTCACCTGCAGAAGTGAGTAAAAAGGACGAAATTGACTTTCTGTGGAGGAAAGGTAAGTCTTTTCTCCCATTGTTGTGATTTGGTTCTTCACTTTGAGCTGCTATGGAACCTAATGATGCAGCTGATTATTCTTGACTTCTTGATCAGGCAAAGAACTATGGCCCATTCGAATCGGGTGCTTAAGAACCAAGGATCAAATATCCAAGTTGTCTATGATGGCAATGCAGTCTGTAAGGGGTGAGGATTACTACTTCATATGCATGGAGAACTCTTACAGAGGGCTAAGAAGAACTAAGCAAGTATGCACACGAAAACTCATCCTGGATTTTTGAATAATTACAGAGCACTTCCTTTGTAATGCAGAATTCATGTGTTCTTCTCTTTCACTGATGACTTTCCAGAAAGGCATTCTTCTATGTTTACGTGAGGGGGCTAGGACAGCAGATGTTATGATGGGTTTGTTGCAGGTAAAAGGAGCTTGATGAAATAAAACAAGTCTTTTGATGCTTCATAGAATATGTTTACATCTATATTTTCACTGGTTGATAGCGCCGCAGCTTTATTGCTTCCAATTGCATTGATGATTTTAGATGTTACTGTCATATACTTCTTGTGATGTAGACATGCTACGTTCGGAAGTCCCTGCTTTTCAGTAGGTGGGAGTGGGATACTATCTCTGAGACTAGTGATCCTGCAGGATCATTTCCCAAGTGGAGTAGATTGATTGAGGATAGCAAGCGATCAGCAGAAAAGGATTTGTCTTCTATAGATCACCAAATGTCAGCACTAGGCTGGGCTGTAAAAAACATATTACTGAGTAAAGAGGAGCAGGTTAGATACAATTTTGTAGATGACTGAGCGATCGAAACTGTTATGGGAGGGTCTCCCTTTGACCGGCGGAGAGTTTTGGGGATAATTTTTCAAAAAAGCCAAACAAAAATTTATTTTGTAATTCATTTTTTGTTGTTTGTGTCATTACCATTCAGCTAAAGGAATGTAACTTCATCTTAACCGGATCAAATGCAACTTCAACTTATATTACAAATGAATACTTGAATCCTGTTTTGAAGATGGAATAACTACACACATAATACTAAAAAAACATGGAGAACACGATATCAAGTAATTTATTCACCGTATAATATGGAAAGCCAATGTTTAATCCTAATTGTGTGCTAGTAATCTGGAGAACAAACTATAGCAGCACAACAGTAGAGATTTCTAGATATCTAGATGGCTTAGAGATCTCAAAGCTGCCGATGACTTGTGAAAAAGAAGCATCTTCACTTGCTCATTTACATGCCATTTTATGTACACACTGGCAATGAAAATGTTGGAGGCAGGACCCATTTACAAGCCTTTCTTGATTTATCAATTAGAGGGAGTAAGAGCTTGCCTCAGTGCTATAAAATGAATACTCACTGAGGCTGAAATTAGGTCTTTCTTCATCCCACTTCAAAATCTCCCTTGCATATTTAAGAGCTGCATCAACACTATCAGGCTCAAGCCCCTTAACCAAAGAAACATACAACTTCTTTCCTGTGAGTGCAGCGTAAAGCCTCTTGAACTTAACGGCTATGCAGTGGAAACCCAGCTGACCAAGTGAAGGGTTACTATTGATGCTATTGCTGTTGCTGTTGGGTCTATGCTGGCTGATCACAGGACGGAAATCATCAAACCAGTCACAATGAGTCAATGATACCCGTTCTATCTTTTCCTCAAATATATCATATTTGTTTAGTATCAAAAGAAAATCCATCTGATCAAACGTGGGATGAGTAACAATGCTCTCAAAGAATCTTCTACTCTGCAACATCTTGTTAGTAGAACAACCATTGCCATCAACTGTATACTGATCATAGTCGCTCAATGCAACACAGAAAATGACCATCCCAACATCTTCAAACATCTCAAGCCACTTGCAGTTCTCTCCAAGGCCCCGTGCATGTAAACTAATCAGTTGGTACCTATCAGAACCATGGCACAGAAAACACACGATATGTTAAGAAACCACTTAAAATGACAACAAAATATATCCATCCATCATATTATATGTTACTTATTTTAATCCATCAGAAATTGGCATACTCTTGTGATCGCACAAAAATGTGCAAATATACAAGCTTCCCAATAGACCACCCAGAATAATCAGCCTTGTATAAAATGCAAGTAATTTGCACCAAACAGTGGCACCTACCTCAGCAGACAGTCATGCTGATCATCACTGTCAAATTTATCATCAGGTGTGGATTGGGGGTATGAGAAATCCAAACAAGCAAGCCCATTTGATGAAGTAACACCCTCAGCATATAAGATATCCAAATCCGAAGGCTCGTAATCCATTCTCAATATATCAATAGCCTGTAGAGAAAGAAAATATATTCTTAGCAACAACAGCAATAAACAGCAAGAGTTTGACATCCACATGGATTTAATGGGAAGAGTAACGTTTCTTTTTTTATGAAAAAAAAATCTAACTGCAAGTGCAATGCAGGTTGAGAGTGTTAAACCATCTACCATGTGAACCTCCATTTGGCTCACTTTAGTGAGTTTCAAAGACCACATTACAAAAACCAAGAATTTATACCTTAGATGCCACTTTACCAACATGCATGACACATTCCTAAACACAAAAGACTAAACCAACCACTGCATATCTGTGTTTTATAGGATCTGAGTATCTTAAAATCACAATCAATTACTGTTTCTAAACTTTCAGCTCTAACCTCAACCACAAAGGATGAATGTAAAATCATCACAGTCCTCCAGGTTCGAACTAATCATTAGCAAGTTATAACAGAGAAAAATAAATATGATAAAATCCCACCACTTTTTAAAAAAAATAATAATAAGTGACCAAAGCATGATCTTACCCTTTCTAGGAAATAACTAGCAACACTAGGCAGCATTTCCAATTCATTTCTTCGGTTGTATGTAGCCTGAATGGCTGGATCTTTCCACAACTCCTCAACCAGCGGTGCATATTCCCGAGTGGCAGCTGGAAAAATTACTTCCAAATTTCCTGACACCATAATCTTCAGAAGCCAATCTGAGAACACTTTAAGCCTTGGACCAATTGAATAGATAGTTTTGCAATCGGTACTCCCTGTTATCAACCAACATTTTGTTTCAGGCACTTAACATACCTAAGCCACAGATAAATTAGTTCTTTCATGATATAACATACCACCACAACCACCAGAAAACTATATATATATATGTGTGTGCGTGGGTATATATATATATACATAACAGACCACCCCAGCCACTACAAAACTATATATGTGTGCGTGTATGTGTGCGCTGATGACGCATGCCATCATAAAACCAGGTTAGACCCAGGCATAGAAACTAGCATGCTCAACTTTGAATATTATAAAGCTCCACGCAAGTACCAATGGTTATCAGTCAACCATGTCACCCCAAAATCCACATCATATTATTGACTTTCAAACATATTCTCAAAAACAATAAATATCTTCCACGTAAAAAATATTTCCCTTTTTTTCCTCCAATCAATTACTTGGAAAATATAAAAGGAAATAAGTATCAAATCTATTTCTAAACAAAGAAGTATTCTTAAATTAAATACAATGAGGCACCACTTTTCGGTCCATTTAAAGATGAGTCCATATAACATATTCATACATTATGAAGCTCTCAATACATGCATCAGATATACAGGCGTGTGCCTTCCTTTTAATATGCAAATTTGTGCAACTACACAGGTAAAAAGAAGTAGATGACAGAACTATAGAAGAGACTCACAAGGCACACATACCAATGGGCTCCGTGTTATCAGATGATTGTTCGTTCTTTATTTCAGCCAAACTTTCTTCTTCAAATCTGTCACGTCCCTCGAGAAGTATTCCAAGATAACCATACACATTGCTCTGAATTGTCATTTTAATGTTTTCACGCTCATCCTCAGTAAAAGGGACAGGTTTGTAAAGAATCTTGGCCTTCAAAAAATGAAGCATTTCAATAAATCAAGTATAATTCGTTTGTGTTTCTGAAAAATTGGTAACCATGCATGCAAGGTTAATTTTTGAGATTAGATAAAACCATGACGACAATGATCCCCAAAGAAATTGAAATAAACCAAGCATCCACAGTCCAACAATATGGCACAAGTCCATTCATACTAATCAAAGTTGTCTCATGAACAATCAATTGCAACAGTTTCCCCAAAGTTTAGCTGTATATAATGAACAGCCATATGAAAATATGCAACCAATAACTCATGAAATACTCAAATGCCAAAAAGAAAAAATCTTCACCACTCAACCATATTTAGGAACATTCGATCTCCCGGGCATTTTCAGGACATAATCTGATGGTTGCTATAATGTATACATACAAGGCCTATTGTTGCTGGTCCACATTGAACCATCCTAAGTTCTTCAATTTAACTTTACATCCTAGAACTGAATCAACTAGCACCCACACCCTGAAACATGAATTGGAGACACTTTGATAGAAATGAAAATATGATCAAGTAGAACTCAATATAAACATATAAATCCACTGTATATCATCCATTATACAAGTTTGATGGAAGAATGGCAAGTTTATTGCCACAACTCTCCTTCAGTAAACTACCTGCTTAAAAATAGTACTAGTCCCAGATCCAGTATATCCAACTAGAAGAATCTTCTGAAGTGTTCTCTGCTCAAGGTAATCTGGAACACTTCTGCTGATTGTACTGTTAATTTGTTCTCCAGAAGAATTTGAAGATTTAGAAGGAACAGGAAGTGATAAGAAAGTGCAAACAAGCTTCATTCCCGCCTGAAAAGTAGTTTAAAAGATTAATGAGGGGCCAATTACAGATAAAATTAGAAAAAGAGATAAACTTCAAAGATAAACATTCACATAATCATCATACCTTGCCCCAAATATAACCTTTAGTGTTCTTCTGTCCCTCTTCTTGGTATGACCCATCCTCATTTACCCAGAAATGTGGGTTTCCAGCACATTGAACTCCCGCAAGCTGCGATTTTCCGAAAAGAAATGTACTTCACGAACCCTTCACATTAATCAAGCAAAAAACAGAGGACACAAAATACATGTATATAAACTTCAAACCTGCAACATCCTAAACTCTACTTTTGTGATCTCCCGTCCATTTATGTACACTTGTGTGTTTCCATTGCTAGCATTCGCATTAATAGGACCGCCAACATTCAAATGAGGACTTATAATCTGGGAAGGCTTCTGTCCTTCCTGTTAAAGTTAAATTAACACAATCATCAAGCTCCATAATGACACAAGAAACTGATGTGAAGTGAGATAAAAAAAAATGATTCTCTCAAAATATACACTATATTCACCTTTCCCCAAAGACCAGACACTTTATCATACCAATAGTTTCCAGGCTTCAGCTTCTTTGGTGGGCTTGGACAAGTCTGCAAAACAACCAACTCCTCATGGCAAAGAGGCATTCCGTTCACACAAACATACTCTGGAGGCAACTGATTAACCTCACACAACTTCTCCGCCTTCATTATCTGTCTAACCTCCAAATCATTCAGCAATCGTTTAAGCATTCTCGAACACTTCCCCAAACTCCCTCTTTTCAATTCATCAATAGGATATCCAATACAAGTAACACATTTCCTTCCTTCGGGCATTGACCCCATAGCTCTAAGCACACAATTACTACAATATTTGGCATCGCAAACAATGCAGACTTCCTTCTCAGTCAATCTATTTCCTTTGAAACACCTATAACAAGTCCCTTTCTTCCCTTTACTCTGGGGTTCTCTCTTAACCCGCACAAACCTCTGCTCCTCCTCGCTAAGAACTTCATTATCATCAACCCCAACAACACCAACACCAACACCACTATCTGGTTCAACATCAAGGAAAGTAACAACTTGGGCTCGCTTACCATCCCCATTCATCTCATTATGATACTCTCCAGAAGCTTTAAGACTAGAAACCCGCGACGATGGGTAATCAACACTCAAAACTGATTCATTTGAAGCCCAATCCTGACTTAATTCATTTGAAACCCTCAACCTAGATGAACTTTCCCGCGATTGATTAGCAAAACTATCAGAGAACTCTATAGTACTAGAGCTCCTAGCTCCATTTATCAACTCAGTAGAAAGCTCGTTGCTAATAGAAGAAGACCCATAACGCCCAGTTGAAAACTCTAACGCATCTGAGCTGCTAAGCTCACCGGACAACCCACAATCTTGATTACTCTCTGTAGCTCTCTCAATAACAGAAGTCGGCGAAACCGTCGTCGGAGCTTCTTCGGTTCCCGGCTCTTTTTGAGTAGATTTTAACTCCTTAGAAACATTTTTACCTGGATCGGCGGGCAACAACGGTTTAACAACCGGTAAAGAAAGTTTATCGGGAAGAGAGAGCTGAGAAACAACAGCAGCCACCGGAATTTTATTGACTTTAATAGGAACGGCACGTGGAATATCATAAGGTACCGGCGGGCCGTTATATTCCAAAGCGAAAGAGTACTGAACTCCATCTTCAGTCTCCGGTGGCATTCTTGATCACTTCTTCTCTGTTACTAGTTCAAATCAAGAACCACTAAATTGCAACCCCAACTTCAAGAATCATAGTTAAAGAATAGAAGATAGTTTAAACTTTAAATCAAGACTAGCCAAAATGCAACCAAAACTTCAAGAATCATAGTTAAACAATAGAAGATGAGATAGTTTAAATCAAGAACCGCTAAATTTCAACCAAAACTTCAAGAATCACAGATAAAGAAGAGAAGAAGAGAAGCTATAACTTTATTTTGCAATGTTTTTTAGCTCAAATTTGAATTAAAAGTAGAAATAGCTCAATAATCAATAATCAAGATAGCTAAAAATGAACAGTAAAGTGTAATCTATGGTTTCAAATCAAAAAAGAAAATAAAGGAAAAAAGCAAAGGGGAATAAGGGTATTGCTTGGAAGCAGATGGAAAAATTGAGAAAATTAAAATTAAAGAAATAAATAAAAAAGAGACAGAGAAAATATTTTGGGTTTCCAACTAAGGCAGAAGTATCTAACAAGGAGAAGACAAAAAAAAAAAGGTTACGCAATTTTTTGAAAAAAAAAATGAAACAAAAAGAAGAAGAAAGAAAAATAAAATAAAAACAAATAGGGTGTTTGGAAAGAGGGAAAATGAGAGGGGAGAAAGAGTGAGAGAAAAAGGAAAGTGACAGCAAAGAAAGAAAAACCAGGAAAAACTTTGGAGGTAGGCGACCTATAGTTAACGGTGGAATCTATTATTTTATTAATTAATTTTATATTGGAAAAAATTAAAAAATAAATAAAAGAAAATAAAAGAAAGTTGGGTTGTTGGATAAAAGATGAAAGTGGGAGCATGTGTATGGTGGGGACAGGAACTTTTGTCTTTTTTTTACATTGTTGATGGTGTCAGAGAATATTAAATAAAATACATATATTAATAGAATTATATATTGTAATTATACTTATATATATAATTTATGCTTTGTATATTTTCTTAAACAATTAATTAATATCGGTCAAACCATTTCTAAACTTTATATTTATATTATAAAATTTTTAATTTATCATAATAAAATTTTTAATATTTAATTTCTTTTTATTAAAATTTTTAAGACATTTAAATTGCCCTAGAAAAAGAACTTGATAATGAGTATTTTAAAGAAAATATTAATAAAATATTTTAATTTTGATTCTAGAATAATAATTTTTTTTAATTTTGAGTTTTTAAAAATTTGGAGTTCAAAATTTAGGATTTATATTAAATTTCTTTTTCATCATATCTAGTTATTACAAAAAAAAAACAATAATTTTAATAAAAACCAATAAATTATGATATGATAATAAAAAATGTGTATTCTTTTATCTAATTCTAAATATTTTTTATATATAATTAATTAAAAAATAATTTTTAAACAATAAATATAAAATCAATTTCTCGCTTTATGACAGCACAAAAAAGTATATATTTATAATCATATGCATATATATATAGGGATGGGGCCGTCGTGGTGGGGACCACAATAATGGGGGAAATTTGTTTTGCTTTGTTTTAATTTTAAGGTTTATTTAACTTTGTTACTGTTAGATAATAAGCCAATATTGGATTAAATCTGTAATAATGTAAATGAAAAATAATGAACATTGTACAGCGCGAGACTTTGATGTGAGCAGTAAATAAAGAAATTTTCTTGGCTTGAATGAAGCGAGAGCTACAAGAGTGTCTGGACTTACTATTTTTTTTTTTTCCTTTTTTGGCTAGTTATATTTTATGTTTCATTTTATTTCAGTACATATGTAATAATTTTTTACAACAGATTGTTTCTTATTTTGATAATATTGTTAAAATAGATTTGAAAACAAATATATTCAATGATTAAATTATTATAGATTTATATACAATATGAATGATAAATTTATATTTTAATATTCCTTTTCAAATTTTAGTTTCAAGATTGTTTATATTCGGTGATAGAAAACCTAATTTTAGTGATATAGAATAATTCATTTTATTTTTCTCCTTGTCAAGTATATAAAAATCATGATTTGATCAAATTTTACATCTTATTTTTTTATTGATTAATTTATTTTTATTTTGATAAGCAAATTACATCCATCATCTTTCAAGAATGAAAATATAATTTACCATATTTAATTTTAATACCTATCAAGCCATTAAAAATCTTTAATTCGAGCGAATGAATATTCAGTCGGTCGATTAATTAATCAATCGAATTAATTTTTAACCGATTTTTTAAATTTAATTTGTTAACAAAATTGATTAAAATTTTTTTATTTTATAATAAAAAATTATATTGAATATAAAAAATTAATATAACTAAATAACTAAATAAAATTTATTAAAAAAACTAAGTAAAAAATTAAATTTATTTTGCAATAAAAAGTATATATTATCATAAAAATTTTATAACATTAATGAATTAAATATTAAAATTAATAAATAATTAAATAAAAATTATTTATTTATTTTTTATTTAATAATTAATCTTTCAAATCGAATCAATTAATTGATTTAACTATTTAAAAAAATTTTAAACTTAATTGAATAAAAACTTAAATTATTTTAAATTTTTTGATCAAATTAAATTAATTTTAATATGATTAATTAATCGAATTAAATATGTAGTTGATTAAGTGAAAATTCAGTTTGTTAATAAAAAAAGTGCCCGCCCTTAATTCCAGGCAAATGAGTTGTCTGATATTCATAATTTTATATACATGCATAATATGCCCTATCTTTGATTTTTTTCCTTGATCCCCAATTTTCCAACAGTATACTTTTGCATAAAATTGGAGTAATTAACTTTCCATGTTGTCACGTCAAGACATTGTGCAAATACTTTTTGCTTAAACAAATTCAGTCTCAATTCCCCCTCTTCTCAAATTATAATAATACTAAAAAAAAATCACATGTTGAAGACTAGTTTGGCCATTTTTCTAAAGTCATGAACACCTCTAGGTTTATCTATCACCGTTCAACTAATCATAATTTAAATTTCAACTTTATGTCTAGAAGAAATGGATAAGAATTTTTAAAATTCAAATTCTGTCTAAATAAACATAACAAAAAATTGTTAATAATTTGATAAGATGTACTAATATTAATATAATAAATAAATAATGTCCAAGATATAATAAGATAGCACTTTGTCACCGGGCAAGACTCAATCACGCTTATTCTTGCGGCACCTAGCATACCATTATCTCCAAAGTCTGGCTAAGTTCAGCTTTTTTCATCCTAACCAACGAAATAGCAACACACACAAGAAAGTTTGAACGAATGAAGGTTATTTTATTACACAATGAATAGCTTTACAATGCTATTACGAATGATTACAAAGGAAACACGAGCACTAGGTGACACCCTAACCTAGCTTTTATCTCTCAAGCTCTCAAGCATATATTGTCAATTGCCTTGTGTCCTTCCATTCAATATCATACAATACATGTACAAATGACCCAACAAACCTATTTATACATGTTTACACCGACTTTGGCATGCTCCACCGACTTACCATGTGATGGAGCTAGAATCTTCCAGCTTCTTCCCCTGTTGGGAGGTTCTGCAGCATTCCAACACACTCTGGAATGTTCCGGGCCCGTGCGTCTGCTGGTTGGCCAGCCACTGCGTGCTCCTGCCTTTCAGATTGGCCTAGAGAATTTCACCGACTCTCCTAATCGTACACAGCGTTCCAGCAAGCTCTGGCATACTCAAGAGTCTTCCGTAGCCAACTCTCGCAGATCCTCCAACAATGGGCGGGCTGGCTGCCACTCTTGGTATGCCATTCGACCTAGAATCCTTCGCAAGATTCTAAAGAGTTTCGTCAATCTGTTGCTCCACAATTGCCTAGAGACTTCCACAAGTCTCTAGAGACTTCCACGAGGAACAAACATACATTTGCCACCAAATTGGCCTACTGGTCAAGGGGATCGCACACAAACAGGCCTACCGCGCCTGCGGGCTTCTACCGAATCGGCCTACCACCAAAGTCCTTGGAGCTTGGCAATTTCCCACCATCATGTTTAGCTTCCCCCAAGTCATTTGGCTTGCCAACGTGCCCCTTGCCACTGTTTTCCCTGATCGGGCCAATATGCACTACCGTGGCCTGCTCTATATATGCTTCTGGAACAAACTTGGCTGTCCGAGAAGGAGAAACACTAGGGTCCAAGTAGAATAGTCCCAAAGTTCGGCGACCAATTGACTTGCTCTTCTCCAAAAGCTCCTTTGGTCTTTCTTTACACCCCAATGCCAGTGTATTTGGCCAGCAAATGCCAACTTTGCACGACTAATTCTCCTCGACTTATCTACGGGTCAATTTCTTCACCAACGGGCCCGACGCTACGCTGCGCCGTTGGACACTCTGGATCACTTCTCTAGTTATGATCTAAACTTGCTGTCTCCATCTTTGGCATTTCATGGTCAATCACCCTTGCCAATTTAGCAGCTAATTGGAGGGTGGTGACAACCTGCTTGTTTAGTTTAAATAATAAATTTATATTCGATTATTTTTATTAAAAATTTTTATTAAAATAATAAATATTCAAATTTAATTCGCTTTTTTCACGCTAAAAAAAGAGTGTGCATTACTAATTAATATATTGTAATAAAATTATTATATTTTATTAAAAAAATATATCTAATTATTATTTATTGTGTGTGTGTTCTCGTGTATTATTTTTTTTAAAAAATTATTTAATTTTAAGATATTATTTTAAAAGTAGAAACAACATTTTAAAAAATCTATAAATTTAGATTTTATTTATCATTTTAGCTTTATTATCAATAATAGGAAAAGAATAATTTAATTTTAATAATTATTTAAGTTTAAATTAAAATTAAGTTTTTAAATTCATATAAAATTAATGAATTAAAATTTCAAGGATATAATAAAGATTTGAAAGTATTATCATTTTTTTTATCATCAAGCCTTAGGAAAATCCATGCTATATATGATGGTTAAGTAGATTTAAAGGACTCATATTCGGGTTGTTTTAATTCTTTCATCTGCAAAATAAAAAAGAAAAAATGAAATTGAATTTTAGTAGGAAGACCCTGATATATAAATTAGTGATTAATTTATCTGCAAGTGAATAAATTTAATAAAAAGAAACAAATATTATTTATATGTGGGGATGGACAATATTTACATGTTTCACCAAATTTTTACAGCGTGTCAGTAAATTTTTGCAACGTGTCAATATTCTATATATACTGCATTAGAGATATGCCTGTCATACATCATTGAGCTCAATAAAAAAGACAAAACTCAAGATTAAGGTCAAGACTTAAAAATTAGCTCGGTAACTATATGGAGAAAGTTACAAGCTCGATAATACGGGATCCAGCTCGAACAATAATAGAGGACAATACCATATACAGTTGAATTCAAATGGGAAAAGATGTCAATATTAGTATATTTTTGTAAAGCTAAATATTAAAATGAATTAATTTATCATTTAAAAAAACTATTATCTTCCCATTTTATTCATCTTTCTCAAAATTCATTTGATAAAACTAAAGAATAAAATTAAAATAATACAAGTATTTCAACTAATATCTCTCAAAAAAAATTATTTCAACCAATAAGTAATACTTAATTTAATTTTTTTAAAATAAATATGCAAAACATAATCCAAAATTTTGATAAAATTATGTATATGGAGAGGAGAAATGTCTAGAAAACTCAAATTATAAATTTAAGTAGGAGTAACACATGCATGCAAAATATCATAGACATGGTGAGTATGTGTATCTGCAAACGGATACTTGTTCTTGGAAAAGAATTTGTAGCGCCTACTCTGCTTTCTCGGATCATTTCGTCCTAGATTCTACTCCTGCTATATGGAAGCATTCTGTTTCCGGTTCTTTCAACCTTTCTTCAGCCTATGAAATAACCAAGAACCGCAGATCAGAATCCTTTGCTTTCTAAAATGCTTTGGGATAAGGCGATTCCCCTGAAATTATCCACCCTTTCATGGAGAACGATGAATGATGCGCTCCCTTTGCCACATCGGCTACAGAAAATGGGCATTCATCTTGCCTCATGCTGTCCTTTTTGCTACAGCAATGAAGCCTCTCTTAACCATGTTTTTTTATCTTTGTCCCATTATGCTTCAGCTCTGGACGTTTTATGGAGCTTATTTAATTGATGATATAAGCAAGAAAAGATCCTTGAAAATCGATTTAATGACATGGTGGCTTTCCTCTTCGTCATCCTCGATGCTTGGTCGTCTCAAGAGGTTTGTTTCTCAAACTATCATTTTTTCTATCTGGAAATCCTATTGTCACTGTGTTTGGGGTGAGGATAAATTATTTTTCCCAAGATTAATGACACAAATATCAGCTGACATCCTCAACTGGGGCATTAGCAACTCAGGAGCTCCATTTGCACGTCCCGTTTCATGCTTCAAAGATTTTCTGCCAGTTAATTTTAGTGTGGGTAATCTAAAGCCGAGGATTGTTCAATAGTCTAAACCAGCTCCAGGTACTTATAAGTTTAATGTAGACGCAACTTTCACCAGTCATCAATCGGCGGGAGGAGCAATTCTTAGATTTAATATCGGTCAATTTGTTAGGGGAATCTTCTTCACTATGACAGCACAGAATGTTGTGCAGGCTGAGCTTCAAGCTCTCAAAGATGGTTTACAGTGGTGTCTTTCTACTGGTTTTAATTGTACCGTGGTCGAGATGGATTCCAAAGTCTTGGTCGAGCTTCTTACTTCATCTCATGCTCTGCATCCTGCTTCTTCGGCTGGCCTTGCTAAGCAATTACTATCTTTTTCTAATCTTGCTCTTCAACATACTTATAGAAAAGCCAACCAATTTGCTCATTTCTTTGCTCTTTATGGTCGTCTCAATAACGTCAATTGTGAGTTTATTAGCTTTGAATCTTTGCCTCATTTTTTAAAAGGGGTTATCCTTTCCGATAGCTTTTGTCCTTATATTAGACATAGCTGATGAGCGCCTATTTTATAAGAGTTTTGTAATAGAACTATTCCATACTTCTTATTAATAAATATTTCGGTGGTGCCGCCCACCTTCATATAAAAAAAAATAGGTCTTAATGGTTAAACATAATCCAAATTTAATATGCACCAAAATCAAATTTAACATAATATCATAACTAATTTATGATATGAATGGAGTAATTTATTCTCGTTTCTATATTATATCATACGTTTTATATTTTTCATTTTATTATTAAACCACAAGAATTATATTAATTGGTAAGAAAATGTGATCATTTATTTATTTATCAGAGTTTAAGTTTTGGATTAAATAGTGTTATGATCAGAAAATATATTTAATATATTGCATGAGAATTGAGAGCATATAATAAAAACAAAAATAATAAAAAAATGATCATATAGAATAAATTGATTTGTTAAAATTCAATCTTTATGCATTCATTTAAGCTGTTTAATTAAACCTTCAACGTCCCAGTTAAAAAAAAAAAACATGAATCACTCATTCAGGCCCTGAAAAACTGAAAAAAAAAATCATCTAACTTTCTAATACTTAAATTGGCTCATTTTTTCATGGCCAGTACTTGGATTCGTCCGGGAAGTCATTGGCATGGCACTAGCACACCCATTCCAAGCTTCCGGCGGGGCATTTTCCGACACCCGCCACATGTTCACCGACTTATCAAGACTACCACTGTACAAAATCCACCGCCGTTCACCAGAGATATATTCGTGATCTTTTTCAACTACGGCCAAACACTTAACAGGTCCATTATGTCCATTTAACAAAGATAACCAAATATGATCAAAGCCAAGTCTTCTCCATATACAAATTCTATTATCAGCTGACCCACTAAAAACAAGACTTCCTGCTGTGACTAAACAGAGGACTGCTAATTTATGCCCTCTTAAAACACCACCATGACACAGTTGATTTTCACGTTCCCAGAAATTCACTAACCCATCTGATGATCCACTGTAAATAATTGTGTTTTCTGGGTTTGCTGCCATTGATGTAATGGCATTTTCTTGTTTTAGTAATGTTTGTGAAAAGAAATGTTTTGTTCCTTTCCCTTGAAATTCTCTTCTCCAAACTTTTATTATTCCATCTGCTGATCCGGTAAAGACTAACCCATCAAATCCTGCTATAATTGAATTCACAGCATCATCATGAGCAACTACTGATTCAAGACATTTTGAGTCTGAAATTCTCCATACTTTGAATGTTTTATCCCAAGAAGCAGAGTAAAGTAGAGTTTTATCTTCACTTAAGCTCATACAAGAAATTGCATCAAAATGTTTAAGCCAAACTGTGTTTCTATTGCGTCTAATGTCAATATAATTGCTTGGTTTAATCGAACTTTTTAGATAATCTTTAAATTTTGGCAATGTCCCAATTCGTTTATGAATTCCCGGATTTTTAGATGATGCTTTCCATAATCTAATTTTCCCATCTTGATGCCCTGTAAATACTCTGTCTCCTGCTACAACTATTGTCTTAACCAATCCGGTATTCGATTTAAACCCAGAAAATTCTTTCTGATGATTCCATACTCGAATGTTCTTACTATCAGAACCTGTATATAAAAGATCCCCTGAAGCTGCTATTGTATATATATGCCCTTCTTCGCGAATCAAAGAACCCAAAAGAATATTTGAAGATGAAATATCTTTTTCTTGATATTTTTTTTCTTGGTCGTCTGTGTTTTCTGAATTTTGAACAAGACGAGACGACCATGGCGATTTGCTAAGTGGGGAAGAAAGGTGATAACTATTATTATCATTAAAACCAGAGCCTAAAGAATTGAAATCGAAAAAGGTAAAATCTTGGACTAAATTTGAAGTATTCCCTTCAGAATTCATAGCTCTATGACCATATTTCCGGTGGCCAACGCCGGTAACACTCTTCTCCTGATGAGAAAACAGGCGGCCAACGGTAGCTCTTGTGCCTCTCCGAATTGTACCCTTCATTGAAGATTTTATATTCCGATTAATCTTGAACAATAATGTTAAAGAACAACAGCAATAGAACAAACTAAAGATTGAATCAATAACAGAAAAGAAAGTACAAAGTGGAAAATCAAGAAGGAAAGAAACGGAAAGCAACGAGAAAAAAAACAGGAGAGCTAATGAAGGGAAGAGATGGTCTTTGTGTGTAAACGACAATGAAACTACTACCCAACGACACATCGTTATTAACTGATTTTTTGTTATTATTTTATTATTATTCCTAATATCATGTGCCAATGGGAACAATCAGAACTAATCATTCTGTGGTTGTGATAACAAATTATGCCACGTGGATTGGGTTGCTTTCGTAAAGTTACTATAATGTCCTTACATGAGCTGACGTGGCCTAAAGTTTAGTATTTTTGGGTGGCCAAAGGCCAAACGGTGGAGCAGGAAAAGTCTGCGGCGGTGAATCAATCGAGAAATTAGAAATTATTGAAAGAAATTTGAGAAAGAGGTGAAAATTGGAAACTCAAGCTTTGACTTGGTCTAAAAACGAATTAGAGCCCTATAGACAAAAGTTATATGCATCACATGTTCTTTAAGTGATAGGAATCCAAATCAACATAGGAAAATTTTTAATGAATAAATTATAAATAATGTCTTAATACTAATTAAAAAATTAGTATATCACTATATTATTTAATTTTATTAATTTTGAATATAAATATCTTTTTATCAATAATTATTATTATAATTTTTAGAATGAATAAAAATTTAAATATATCAGAAATATATATCCAATTAATATGCAAACATAAACCTAATTATTTAAGTAGATAAATATTTATATTATAATTTATAAATCTTTCTTTGCGAATAATAAATTTATAATTGATTTATCATTTACTCATATCAATACTTAAAAAAACATTTACATTAGATAGTAAATAAAAAAAATGTAATGAATGTATTGTAACACACGACTTAATAATAAAACTGATTATCGACTAAATTTTGAATCTCGATTAATAAAGTAAATTATAGCTAAATGTATAATTCTAATGATAAATATATATTTCTCTTCTTTTTTATCAATAGACTCAATATTAATTTATGTGTTTCTATTATAATATTTAAAAAAAAAGGAAGAAAAAGGAGAGGGAGTAAGCAATACTTTTATGTATTTGATAGCTACATTGAATCATTTTTAACATTTTATTCTGTTTTGAAAAAGGCAAACACAATGAACAATGTTGAAGTAAAATCAAATAAAAGATTGACACGTAAATATTTATTCTTTATCCATAGACTATATACATTAGAGATGGCTTACAAGGTACAAGCAAAGAAGACTGAATGTAAATACACGTATATTGAATTTTTCATAATCCTTAGTAGTTTGCCCATCCAAATAAATATAAGAAATAAAAACATTATATTATTAGGTGATAACCTATTTTTTGATATTATATTAATGACAAAGATCTATTTTAAGAATTATTTTATTTATTTTTATATCAAATGCCTTCTATCATGGGTCTACACCTATATAAATACATTTAAAAAAAAAAGAAAATAGAAAATCTTAAACTTTAATATATCTATGAACCCCCTTGAACTTTAGTACATCTTAAACTTTAATATATCTATTATATAGTATGTTAAAATAAGCTACAATTTTTATGGGGATAAAATTAAACTTTATTTTGGATAATTAGATCATAGGTCTATGAACCCCTTCCTATAATTGCAAGAAACTAATTAAGCTCTCCAAATAATAACCAAATAGTATTAATTATATCATTGATTATAAAAATTGGGAAAATTTAGTTTCAAATGTGAAATATCTTTTTTTTCTTATTGATTAAAATTTCATTTTTGCAATTATATTTTAAAGCTAATTTATGAATAATATACATATTGATAATTCAAATTTTTTTTTAATTATTTGGGAAAAAAAAGAGCTGTTGAATTGAGTGAAATCAAAATTCAACTTTAAAAATTTTTAAAAAATGCACGTATTTATTTAAAAGCTCTATATTATTATTTTGACGAACATTATATGACTCTTAGCAACCAATATTTATCCTGTAAATATTTCAAAAAACTTTTTTTAATTAAAAATAACATATTCTAAAGGGTTGCAGTTTTGAAGAAATGAATATATAAAATATAAACCTTAAAAAATAGGAAAAGCTATAATATATGTTTATTTTAAAAAAATATTTTAAAATTTTTATATATTTTGATACATTACAAATATATTATATACATCCCTATAAATGATATGTTTGTTCTTGAAATTAAAATTTGAAAAGTGAATATTTTTTAAAGAAAAATAAATATTTTTAAAAATATATTTATTTATATTTTTAAGAAATTAAAAGTTAAGGGAATTTGTCGGATAAATATTTTTTAACAAAATATTAATAAATTTTAGACAATACTATTATTAAGTAGACTCTTCTAGATAAAAATACCCTTGAAAATTTAAAAGTCCGCTCGTATTTTTATTATCAATTTTTTTCTCTTCCTATTTTCGAATTTCATCCTCTCCTTCTTATTCTCTGTCGAAGCAAGAAACCCTCAATCACAGTAGCCGCTATTTATTCGCTATTTATTTTCATTTTTATTATTTTAAGGTCGAAGCTCTATTATCTTCCCATTCACAGAAGCCGCTATTTCTTCAACGTTCCTCACTGCTATATAAATGTATTTATCATGTTTCTCTCTCGATCTCTCTTTTCTAACTCTTTCCATTTTAGCGTTTAGGTCGAAGTTGTTGTCTTCTCCCTATACTACCCGCTATTTCTTCATTGTTTCTCACTGCGATCTAAAGGTATTTATCATGTTTCTCTCTTGATATCTCTCTTCTAACTCATTGTGCTTATTTTGATTGTGAGAATAAAAATTTATTTGTGGAATATTTGGTGTTCGGTAAAATTTATGATTTTAATTGGTCATTTTCGCTTTATTGTTGTGGTGATATAAACACATCAGATGGAAGAACAAACTGTGCATGATATGATATGGTATGAGTTTGTATTATTGATATGAGTTTGATATGAGTTAGTATGAGTTTTGATATTGAATAGTATGAGTTGGTATGAGTTTGATGTGAGTTGTTATGAGTTAGTATAATTTGTATGAGTTTGATATGAGTTGGTATGAGTTTAATCTTAGTTAGTATGAGTTGATATAAGTTTCAGATTAGTTGGTATAAACTTGATATGAGTTGATATCAATTTAATATGAGTTAGAATGAGTTGATATGAATTTGAAATTAGTTGGTATGAATTAGTATGAGTTTTGATATGATTTGTTATGAGTTAGTATAATTGGTATGATATTGATATGAATTTGGTATGAGTTGGTATGAGTTTGACATGAGTTAGTATGAGTTTATATCAATTTAAAATTAGTTGGTATGAGTTTGACATGAGCTAGTATGAATTTATATCAGTTTGAAATTAGTTGATATGAGCTTGGTATGAGTTGGTATTAGTTTGATATGAGTTTGTATGAATTTGTATTAATAATATGAGTTTGATATGAGTTGGTATGAGTTAGTATGAGTTTTGATATGAGTTGTTATAAGTTAGTTTAATTGCTATGAGATTGATATGAGTTTGGTATAAGTTGATATGAATGAATATGAGTTGATATGAGTTTGAAATTAGTTGGTATGAGTTAGTATGTGTTGATATCAGTTTGATATGAGTTAGTATGAGTTGGTATGAGTTTGATATGAGTTAATATGAGTTGGTATAAGTTTGGTATCGGTTTGATATGAGTTACAATAAGCTGTTATGATTTGGTATGAGTCTGATATGAGTTTATATTATTGATATAAGTTTTGGTATGAGTTGTTATCAGTTAGTTTAATTGGTATGAGTTTGGTATGAGATGTTATGAGTTAGAAATTAGTTGGTATGAGTTGATATGAGTTAGTATGAGTTGATATGAGTTAGAAATTAGTTGACATGAGCTTGGTATGAGTTGGTATCAGTTTGATATTGTTTACTATGAGCTGTTATGAGTTAATATGAGTCTGATATGAGTTTTTATTATTGATATGAGTTTTGATATGAGTTGTTATAAGTTAGTTTAATTAGTATGAATTTAATATGAGTTTGATATGAGTTGATATGAGTTAGTATGAGTTGATATAAGTTAGAAATTAGTTGGTATGAGCTTAGTATGAGTTGATATCAGTTTGATATGGATTACTATGAGTTGGTATGAGTCTGTTATGAGTTTATATTATTGATATGAGTTTTGATATGAGTTGTTATGAGTTAGTTTAATTACTATGAGATTGGTATGAGTCTATGCTCTTAGATCCATTCTCTTATAATATTTCATGCACTTTCCTTTGTGCTTTACTGGAATATTCTTACAAATTGTCTTCTGGAAATTATAGTGGAAGATATAAATTTACGTGAAGTAACGGTGGGGAAGTGGAATTTATCCTATTTTTCTTCTTTGGTATAGCTTTTATTATTGCGTAAGGGATGCACAAATAGCTGAAACTAAGTCATATAATCCCTTCAAGAATTTAAAGATGCACCCATATTGTCACCATGGGGATGCCGGTGGTCTTCATTTCTGTCTTGTTCTCTGCTTTTTATAAGCTGTTTGTTAGGGACCTGGGGCCCTTCTAATCCTAAAGTTACCATGTGCGATAACAGTGGGTTTCTTTTGTTCTGTTACTTTATTTTTTTACTGCTTCTTGTGGACAGGTACCTTCAAATTCATCAGTAAATGTATTGGCGGTAAAGGATTCTCAGGCACCAAACGCTACTTTGGGGATCTGGAAAAAACTGTATGTTCTATGCTTTTTTATATAACAGAAAAATTTTCCATGGCATTCACTAAAGATATTAATTGCATGTTGTCTGTGCAGCTTAGAACTGTGGGCTCTAATGTGCTGTTTGCTGCTGTCACTGAAATATCAGACTCTGTTCTGAAGGGAGCAGAAACAAGCGGTTTTGATGGAGTGGTACTAATCATTGTCTCCTTTTGAATCATTGTTTATATTAATAATGCTGCCATAAAAGGATTTGATTACTGCTGTATTTCTCAACATTGACATTCTCTTTTACATTTTATTACCAAGTTGAGCGGATTTCACCAAGGAATACTGAAATTGGCTATGGAACCATCACTGCTTGGTACTACTCTGATGGAAGGTGGCCCAGACAGAAAGATCAAGCTTGATAGAAGTCCTGGCATTGATGAGGTATTGCCTTGACATGTTATCCAATGACAGTTTTATGAAATTTGGCCTTCTCTTTGGTATGCGTTTATTCATTGGTGGAAGATGAATTGTTTGTGTGGATTAGTCACTCCAAAAAAGCCGGTAAAAGATGATACCTTTACCACATTGATCACCATGGGAAAATAAAATTCTTATATATGTTCTGATGCATTTTATGGACGCAAACATTTGCCAAGCTCAACATGCTACTTGTTGTGTCTTTAATTTTCTTGTTATTTGGGATATTGCTGTTATATATTGAAGGTTACCTGCAAGCTATGCTGAACACAATGTATAGGCAGGAGTATCTGAGAGTCAGAGTGATAGATGATCAGGTATTTATTGAAGGGAAGTTCAATTAAATTTGACAAGATATTATAATTTTCTTGTAGGATACCCAAGTACACAAGTTGAATGTATATTTGACCTTGGTCATGCTTTCTCAGGACGGTTTCTGATCAGCCCCGGCTCAAACAATGTTTCTTTTTTCTTTCTCCCTTCATTAGTTTATTCTTCCAAGGGAAATAAGTCTTAAAAAGGGAAGCCTGTCATAGAGATATCATCTAGAAGTAGATGATTAATAGCCTCTGAGAAAGCAGCCTCTCTCTGGAAACATGGCCAAGTTTCTACTACCTGTCAGATTAATAGATGCTTGACATATGTCATCTGTATTGTGGAACTACAACTTACAAACTTAATTTGATAAATGATAATACTGGTCTATTTTTGCTTCATTCCATTGACAGAAGTCCTGAACCAGTAGGGTGAAACCATGGACTTGAATGTTTTTTTTTCATACTTTCCTAATAGAGAAATTGTAGGCTTGTATAGTCTTTATACTATATGTGTTCTGAGTGCAACTGTGCCAGTGATATCCTATGTTGATGGTTCTGGTAACACTTTTTACCTTCGGTACCCTTAATTTTACTAATGTTGCTTGTGCACTAGGTTTTCCTCAAAAACCTCCACCCCAATAGCGCTCTCATAGATGAGATCGTTGATCGTGTGAAGGGATTCCTTGTAAGCAAGGCATTGTTAAAAGGAGATTCTTCAGCTTCTTCTCGACCTTTGCGTTATCTAAAAGGAGAAAGTGTAAGCAGCCTTGTTTTCTTGCTTCCTCTATTTTCATTTTTAGGATTTTATAAAATATAAATTTTGTGAGCTATGCTTTTGTTGGTATTCGCTGATTTTTGCATTATTGCAACCTTTAGTGTTGCATTTTGACTTTTAAACTGGATGATCTACTGACTCAATAGAGCCAACTACTGTGCAGACTTTCGACCCATTTCAATTTCAGATAGAACCGAAGTGTAAGTAATCACTAGGATTGGTCTATCAATGTTCTTGGGAATAATCGTACCCAACTATATAGGTTCAAAATCAAGTACATCAGCCCCACCTGGGGAGAGGGAGAATTAGTCGTGCCTGTACATTTATTTATAAATCATTGTTTACTTATCACTAAACAATGCTGATTATTCCTGAAATTTGACTCTTTAAATGTGTTAGGAAAAGAAATTAATTGACAAACCTTTTGACAGGAATGGAAAATTGGACCAACTTTAATCACATTGTGTGAACATCTCTTCGTGAGTTTTGCAATTCGCAAGCTGAGAAAGCAGACTGGCAAGTTGGTGGCTAATATCAAGTGGAAAAAGGAATCAGAGACCGATGATGATAAAGCGATAGTCCCATCAGATACCACTGAACAGGAGCAGAGGGTGAAGTTCACGTGGAAATGGGGCATTGGTAAGTTTGTGTTTTCAGGCATTCTAGCATATATTGACGGACCGCTATGCCGAGGTATTCCTAATCCTATAACAAGGCGAATTGTTAGTGGCTATTTGTCAAGTTTTATAGATAGAAATGACACTGAATAGTGAAATGCTATGGTATACTCAATGGCATTTTTGTATACTTTGCTGCTTTTTTTTTTTCTGTTCTTCTTACCCCACAACTTTTTCTTTTTAGCTTTCACTTTCCTCTGGCGAGCGCTTTGAAAATTTCTCAATTTTATCACCATAATATCGGTTTACTGGGCATTCTAATCATTGTCATTAATCATTAGAATCATTATTATTATTATTATTGGGCAGTGTTTTATGACTAAAATGCGAATCTACTTACCATCCATTATCCAAGTAGAGAAACTGAAAAATTCACAAAATACTGAATTTGATTCTGTTCATAATGAAATATTTCTGGAAAAACGCCAAAGTGATGCTGTAATAATTAGGTCATGAACTGCAAAGGCAAGTTTCTATTGTATCTTCTTTCACTTTTTTTTTAAGAAAAACAAAAAAATAAATAAAGGGAAGCAAACGCCCATGGTTTATTCCTTATCTCACTGAATGGTCCATTGTTTTTCCCACTTGGGAATTGGGACCTCTGCTAGTACTTTTATTTCTTCCAAATGCTATTTTGCCAATCCCATCAACGTCAACCAAACCCTCCCAAGTTTTAAATAGTCTTTATTATTTGAACCAGGTCAAAACCATCTTTATTCCAAAAGATAAGAAAATTACATTCTCCATTAATTTTTTATAAAATTATTTTATTTTTATTGAAAATATTTTTGTCATTTAATAATAAATTTATAATAAATTATATAAATTCATAAATTTATAATAAATTCATAATAAATTTTATAAATTTGATATTTTTGTAAAAAAAATTATAAATTTTGATAATCCTGATAATGTTTTTAAAAATATGTTAAATTTAAATTTTTTTATTTTTTATAATATTTCTGTAAAGACTCCGAAAAAGAATAAAAAAATAGTATTTTATACTATATTTTTAAATTTTTATTTTTTATCTTAAATATTTTAATTATTTTATAATAAATTTATTAAAAATTAAGTAAAATATATAAATATATAATAATTTATAATAAATTTATTATAAATCAATAAAGATATAGTATTTTAATAAATATTTTATAAATTATAATATTTGATAAATAATTTATAAATATGATATATATAAATTTTTTTTTAAAATTTTTTATTTTTGTCAAAAGCCTAAAAAAAAATTAGTCTCGGTTATTTATTCATGTTCGAAAAAAAAAACGATTTTAGAGCTGGTGTCAATGAAAGTTATCGTTAAATATTCTAATAGCTCTTGCTAAAGCTGCTTAGTAATCTCTCGAGTGAAGAATTAGAAAGGATTTATCCAACACGTATACAATGATATTATATTATATGATATATAAAGATCCAACTTCTAATAAGTGGGTGTTGCTTGAGTGTTGACTAATGCATATCTAATTGCTAAGTAGAGGCTTTTTGGCTGCTAATTGTTCCCTAGCACCCGGTATTGCCCCAACCATGAGGCTAATGGCTTATACAAGCGATTAGACTGAAGCTTATAAAAGGTTTGATACGAGAATATTGCAATGGATTTGGATATCTTAACTCCAAAAATTATTTATTCTGTATAAAATATAATTTAACGATAAATATATATTTTTTAAATTTAAAATTAAATTATTTTTTTATATTAATATTTAAAAAAAATTATTATATATATATATATATATATTGTAAATAACCCTATATTCATGATAAAAGGACAATCGCATCATTGGTGAAAAAAGAAGTGCTGCCTAGAGAAATAAGGCTACCGTACCAATACCCAAAGGTATACTAAATTGCAACCCATGAAATCACCCAACAATAACGTCTAATTTCCTATTGATACCAGTCAAAATTGCATTTACAATCCGAGAATTAAGCTTGAGAATTTCTATTTAAAGAAAGTAAAGTTTTTTAAGTAAAAAGACAAGGACTGAGGTTTTAATCTTAAGTTTGTTAGGAGATATGAACCCTAAATTTATTTTTTGTGTAATTATCGGAATGTAGTTTGGTGATAAAAAATATATGTTATTCTTATTTAAGTTTCGAATTCAAATTTACTTTTTCTCCTTATATATAATTAATAAAAAAAAAGTTTATTTTCTTGCAAAATAAACTATAAAATTGCTATGAAACCCATGAATTAATCTTAACAAAGCATTTTCATAATGACGATAATTACCATGTCTAATTGATAACAAATTACAATTATAATTAATAATAAATAATAAACAACTGTTGTTGTTGTTGTTGTTGTCACCTTAAAATCTGCAACAGCTAGCAAAAAATGCATGAACAATTTTAAGGAACCCACTGATTTTGGAGAACCCACTAAACCACCACTATTACTAAAAACAAAAGCTCCCACTGAAAACTTCACCATTCCCTATTATTGTCTATAAATATAACTCAATTTCCATTGCCATTTCTCCTATCCCTCTCTGTCTCTCTCAATTTCCCCATTTATTTTGATCACTTCTGATGGCTTTTGTGATTTCTCAATCTCAACAATCTCTCTCTTCACAAGACAAAGAAAATCAGAATCAGCTTATTGGTCCTATTAGCACCCAACTTCACTTGAAATCTTCTTCTTCATCATCTAAGGCTATGGAAAAAGAAGTTATTCTCAAACGTATCCGCCACCATAAAAGCTTGAATAAGGTTAGAGATGCTTTTCAAGCTTTTGTGAGTAATTCATCAGAACATCATATTATGGACCCTCAAGATGCTTTCTCTTCTCCTTGAACTTCAGTTATATACATATATATTTGTATTGTTAAAACTTCTTGATAATTAGTTATAAGTATGCTTAATTTGAATATCTCTAATCTCACGTAAATTTATAGACTAAATAATAATTTAGAATTTTGATGATGTAAAAGAAATGTATTAGTCAGAATCTTTTATGAGATTAATTAACTTAAATTTCTCCTTATAATTTCATTTTTAGTAATTAACTATCAATTTTTTTTGCCAAGTTAGCTACTAATTTAAATAAAAAAAAAAAGTTAGCCACTAATTTAAATATTACTAAAATTTGTAAAAATAACCTTCTAGTTAGTAAATTTACAACAAAATAATTTATCTTCTAATTTTTTATGCTTTTGACTTGTCTTCCACAAATGAAAAATATATCACATCAAAGTTTAACCATGCTAAATAACTAACTAAATAAAAATATTAGAAATTCCTTAATTTGATTTAAAAAAATAAAAAAAAAAAACCTCATAAACAGCAGTAGAAGACATTCTAGAAGTTGAATCCAATAAACCATCAACAATAGCAAAAAAAAAAAAAACAAGTTGCAGCCTTGCAGGAGAATTTCTTTTGGGGATAAAATGGATTTGTTTATGGCTGATACTCTCATGCAGAACATTCTGATTCCATTTTGAAAAATTAAACTATATCCTCCAGTAAAAATAGGACAACAAAGCATATTGCCTTTTAAGCAGCACCAATAAGACGAAGAAGAATAGGAGGCATTGTTGGAATCCAATACGTGTAATTGCCTTTGATAGATTTGCAACTTCAATTATGTCTACAGATTCATTTTGGGTTTACTGGTTACCACATTTTTCTAACTTCTAATCAACAAAGCACTTACAAGTACATAATGGGTATTCACTATAATCAACAATCAATAAGTATTAATCAAATAGGACCATAAAATAATTCAACCATTACAGTTTAGTAAAGCTAAGAATAGAGACATAGCTCAATATGCACTATTTAGCAATTAGCTAATTTCAATACATGGTGATATGTTAACTAGAATACACGCAAAACTTGTCATTTCTTACTTAATAGGCCAGAAGTAGAAATGAGGCGAAGTGCTTGGTTGGAGTTGTTCAAAACTGATGATGATCTTGGAACCTGCATTTTCTTTTTCTTCAGGAACTCCAAGGAGTTTTGTAAGCATTGAGGAGGTGACATATCCTTCAAAATAACAGTCTCCGTCCTGCAAATCATAAATCAATGTAATTATTATTGTTTAAAAGATAGAGTTCAAGCACTTTCTTTCCCTTGTGCCTTACCCTGAGGTTTTGGGCTTCTTCTTCTTCCGTGAAGGAGGGTTCGCCTCTACTTTCTCATCCTCGGAGTCGGATAAGAACACTTTCCTGCAGAAAGGAAAAGTTAACTCCTTGATGCAAACATTAAAAGTCCTAGTGCAAGCACAGTTTCACCAGATGTGTGTGTGCCAGAGAGAGAGAAGCTGCATACTTCTCACGTGCTGCAAGCAGTTGAACAATGTCATTTGGAAGCATCCCCCCAATACCCAAAGACTCTTCTGTTTCAGTTTCCATTACATTTTGTACATTTTCATCTCCTTTAGATGGCCGTGGTGTTTTCCGTTGTGCCCACAGCCTGCGTCGTTCTTTACCCTCGCGAGAAACTCTATACAACAGAAGGTAGACATATTTGTAAAACATAATTGTTAAACAATCTTGATTTGAAATAAGAGTTAAGAGACCATTACTTTCACAAATAAAAATTTAACAGTGGAAAATATTTTCTAAATCAAAATGTCAGAAAATCACTTATCTTCCATTGTTTAGACAATATTGAAAATTAGTTTGGAAATTATTTCTAGAATTTTGCTCACCTTCTTTAAATAATAAGACTATAACCATTTGGACCTCTTAAGAATTTTATTTCACGTTTTACATTTATACAAAAAAATTTAGAAATGATTTAACCAAAGTAGTATAGGAGAAAGTGGTGGCATGCAACGGATATATCCAGCGACAACTAGAGATTATCAGGGATGATCATGTCCCAGTAAGATCAAACCTGAGTAGTTCTCCCATAAGTTTACTTCCTTTCTGTAAGTTTGTTGTTAAGTCTGAAATCCCATTTTCCAAAGGTAGTCATTTTTCTTGAAAATAACATGGTTTCGATTCAGCCAAGCAAGCAATTCCATTGACCAATTTTCCTAAGCACCCCAGACACTGGAAAGTAAAACCTTTATTTTACACAAAACAAATGAAGCATAAAAGCATTTGTAAGAAAGCATAATATTCCACTTCAAGGAGTTCACAATTAAGAAAGCATAATTAACATTCCCTGTTAATTTTGAACTCTAGTGTTTTGTTCCCAACTAAAAGTTTTTTCTCATACATCGGGTTTCCCTTCTGAGATTGGTTTTCCCTCCGCTTTAAACGTCTGACATCTCCATCTCTTATCTTGGCTTAAAATTAACAGAGAATTTAGCAATACTACTTGCAAAAATAAGACTTTACAAGAGATAAGCAGTTGTTTCATTACAAAATCAAAAAAGAAACTCTTTTTTTAACCTAATTCTACCACAATTAACATAACTTAAATCCCATTAACAAGGAGATAATAATAATAATAATAATAATAATAATAATAATAATAATAATAATAATAATAATAATAATAAGTTAACCTTGTTTTATTTTCTTTCTGAACTTTTCTTATCTCTTCGTCTTGCCTTACTCCCTGCAAACAGTAAATAATTATGAGCTCCGTTTTCTGAAAACTTATACAAAACTATGAAACCGATTTTGCTGATTCAAGGAAAGTTTATAAAAAAAAAATCTTTGAACCTGCTCTGAAGTGAATTCTTCGGGTGCGTCTGAATCAGAATCTTCCCTGTCCGACATTTGATTTTTAATTTCTTTTGCAGAACTTCTGAGGTCTAGGGTTTAAGAAGTTTTGCAGAGCCTCTCAGCTCTGAGAATGGTTTCTATATCGAATCTCCATACCCGGCCCAGTTACTGAGGCCATCATTGTTACTTCTTTTATGGATTTTGTTGTTTGTTTGTTTGTTGGGCTTTTTAGGCCCAAATTCTGAAAGTTTGTGCTTTTTCAGAATAATTTTAGGTTTTTTATAAAATTGTTAGAAAAAATTAAAAAAAAATTACCAAATTTATTATATTTTCAAAATATTTTAAAATTTTAACATAATTTTTATTTAATTCATAAATTTATCGAATTTTTATTGTATATAAAATTTATTATGAGTTTTGTTATACACCTTTTATAAAATGAACAAAAAACTTTTAATAAAATATATAAATTTAAAAAAAATTAATAAAAAACTTTTATTATGAGTTTTCCATTAATTTTTTTCTACATTCTAGTCTTTGTGCTTTTTTTTAACAATACCAAATTTTAATATAATTGCATTCTCATAAAATTAAAATCGATACCTCTAATTAAACTAAAATAATCTATCATCAACTTTTCTACATATCATAATCCTTTGTATTTTGATGATCTAGTAAAAGAATTTTTAAAAAAGATATCCTAAAAAAATAAAAAATATTTTCAAAAATATTATTTTCTCAAAAATATTTATTTTTTAACTTTTAAATTCAAAAATATTTCATTTCAGAAACATCAATCAAAAATATATCTCATTTTCAAAAATACACATCTAGGTATAAAAATTGTGTAATTTTTTAAAACAAAGTCGAAAAAGTTGAAAAAGTGATACATGATGTAATTCTTTTTTATAGTAAAGTTTAAGTAATTGTAGTTAAAAGTACAAAACATGGAAAAATATTATGAAAGTGACTTTATAAAAATTCAAAATTAATTTTTTATTCATAAATATTCTAATTCTAATAAATACAATATAACAAGAAACATTAAGCCTTATGTTTTGTTTAGGAAATAGCTGGCTATAGCCTATAGTCTCAATACAACAAAAGTTGCAATATTATCATTGCTTGTGTATGGGTTAATTGAGCGGTAGACCAGTTGAGAGTTATTATATCATATGCATGCTTCCAGACATTAATTATAATTAATGATAAGGATACAAAGTAATATTGGCTAATTTGTATTACTAATTAATTATGTCAATTTGCCCACTAATTACAGAGCTTTGTGACAACCATTACTGCATTAGAAAGGTTCCAAACAGTTAAAAGTTAATTGCAGCTCAAAAAAAATTATTAATTAATTAATTATTATTGTCACCATTCATAAATAATTATCATTTTAAAATAAATGAATTTTACTCAAATAATTATTATTTTAGAGCAACAAATTTTACTCGTAAATAAAAATATATATGTTTATGTGGTGTTTAGAATTATAAAATTCACATGAGCATCATATCAGTAATTTAGGTTCACGTCAACTCGGTGTTTGACAATATTAAACTATATATTTTATTAAATAAATTTTTATAAATCTCAAAATAAAAATAATTATGAACACGTGATCTTTTTATGTTTTTTTTTTCATAATTTTATTAAATTATAGTTCCCTTTAATCCCAGAATAAAAATAATTATAG
Organism: Garcia nutans; assembly: GCA_947685225.1. NCBI lineage: Eukaryota > Viridiplantae > Streptophyta > Magnoliopsida > Malpighiales > Euphorbiaceae > Garcia > Garcia nutans. Next base: position 2,640,649 of record CANTUV010000059.1, on the reverse strand, counting down.
AGCATATCATGGTCCTTCTCATGGATATATATATTATATTATTATTAGCATTTTGCTGCACAAAATTTTGATTAAAATTTGAACTTATAATCTTATAACGTTTTAAAGAAATTATAGGATATTTGAATCATAATATATTAATATTGATATTCATATATTGATTATTTAAATTAATAATTTCATAATCAAACGAGTGTATTATAAAATTGTATTACATTTATAATTAATTTAAAACTCAACTTCTCCATCCAATTTTCTTGTGTTTATTCTTTAATCAAATTATAAGTTTTTTTTTAATAGCAAACCCAATATATTAATTTATTTTATAAACATTTATAACTTATACACAAATTTAAAAAAAAAAAAAAACCTACCATCTCTATCTAAATTAAGGGTGGAGTCATTTGATTGTTAGATGGAGCATTCTGATTAGCAACCTTTCCTAGAATTTAATCAAATTATAAATTATTTTCTTTTATTTTTTCTTCTGGTTTATAATTAATTAATGGAAAGTCTAAGATGTGATTATTCGACTAATATCTAAGTGATATTGGTCATATTCACGATGAAAATTAATATTAGAATACACAAATCTAAAATTTTCGAACTATATATATTTAAAAAATAAAGGATAGAATATAACATGTAAACATGAAATCATGAATCAACTCAATAATCACCCATTTTTTATATACAAACTCCAAAAAAAAAAATAATAGATTGTTCAAAAAAACTCCAAAAAAAAAAAGAAGGATTTAATTTTTTTAATAAAAAAATCATTAAAATAATAACGAAAACAGAATAAATCAAAACAAATAATTGAGTCTACAACTTAGTTAGTAGTATTAATTCAATATATTTGATTTTAAAATTTTTGTATCTCGACATTAAATAATAAAATGTCCACAATAAAAGATGAAGATTGATTCTAGAAATAAAAATTACCATATTTAATAGTAGTTCTCATTAGACTATGTCCAACTATTTATTTACGATGTTTTTTAAATTGGTTAGATAACAAACTAAATTAATGGTTAGTTAATTGTTTAATCAGTTTAATTGGATTGAATTATATTTAATATAATAATAATATTATAATTTTTTATTTATATATATTAATAAAAAATTAAAAATTATAAAATTTTTAAAATAAAAGTTTAAAAATAATAAAATTATATTTTAAAATATCACGTATTAAATCTATTATACTTAAAAAATAAATTTAAATTTTTTCTTTAATTTTTATTTAAAAATAACTTAAAATTTAAAAAAATTAATTCAGTCCGATTTAATATAACTCAATCTAATTTCATCAATTTTGATGGTTATAATTTTTTCTTTCTTTTGTTGACCAAACAAACAAATATGTATTTTCATTAAAAAGGAACAATATCATATACATCAACTTCCAGTAGCCTAGATAGCTGCTGAGAAGGAGGATTATAAAACCAGTCTTGATTAAGTTTGAGTTTGATCGATTTTTATAAATATAATTTTTTCAGTAATTTTAAATTAAAAAACCTCTTATTTTTTATTAATCAAATCGGACCAGCTAGTCTAGCATGGTTTTAAAAATATTATTTATTTTTTTAATTAACTAAGTAATTACATGGTGATTTGGCCTAATTATTTATCCAAATGAATTTATCCTTCCATTATAATTACTGAATCATGCATTATAATTGCCCAATTTCAACCATATGATATGCGATTGATTGAAAATGTTTTTGGCAATTAATATTTGGATAAGTTCCCTTGTTCATGTCTTTTTCCTCTTTTTTTTTTTAATTTGGACTTGCATCAATCAAAATAACAAATAATAATAATAAATAACAATTGAATTTTTCTCTGATAAATAATCCATGAAAAATATCTAAGAAAAATATCTAAATCTTATAATAATAAAATATAAAAGTATAGCACTGGAATGAGCAACCAAACCCAAATCCAAACCAATTTTAAATCAATTATTTTGTAAATTCATATTTTATATAATATATTATATAAAAAAAAAATTCATGTCATCTTGACTGTTCAATTTTTTTAATTCAAATTTCTATTTCTTTTTTTATTTTGAACTGAATTGAATATATTTCTTTTTTTATTTAACTTATTTTACATTAATTTAATAATATTACTGAAATAAAGGCGGTCCATTAAAAAAATTTTATATTTTATTTATATTTATTTTTTTTCATCGCTTAGACAGTTTAACTCCCTGGTCATGAAGTTAGGTAAACTTCCACGGAAATATGTTTGCTGATACAAATTTTCAAATCTGATTTTTTAAAATAAATTAATTTATGCCATTCATCTAATCATGTACAAGTGTTTGTGCTATCAATAAAATAAAATAAAAACTAGATTATGCTGGAATGATTTTGCCAACATTTGTAATTATTCAAATTCTGGTGAAATCAATATTTTCTTAAAATTATTTATTTCAGAGCCTCTGATTCAACAGAGATAAATTATTAATAAATTACATTTTTACATATTGTAAGGTTTTATTTTGTTGAAGTTAGGCATTTTCTTATGCTGAATTTAATTTGATTGCTCATGCTGTCACTAGAGCATTAAATTTTTATATTAATCACTAAATTTAGTAGCAAATCCCTTAATTTATATTATTTATATTCTTTTTGATTTAATAAAGTGTTGTTGGTTTTTGTTTTTAAATATATATGTGCCCAAACTTACACCTAAATTAGATATAAACTTACTTTAAATCTAACATGCTATGAATAATGAGTTATGGAATTCTTGGTTGTTGGCAAAAATTTCAATTGTCAAAATAAAAAGTAAAAATTAAATAAAAATATGTTTATCTCTTAACCAAACTAACTAATATTACTAACTGTCAAATTATAATTTCAACATGCTGTTTTAGCTTAAATTTTAAAATTAAATTCTAATGATTTTTTTAAATGTAATTAATAAAAAAATTAATATATAAAAAATTAATATTAATTAATAATCTAATAAATAATAATTATGAAAACTAATTAAGCCTGATAATTATAATTAATTATATTTTATATAATACTATTAATAATATTATATAAGTGTGTCCCAATCTAATAATCCAAACATTGGCAAAAAATAATTCTAATAATCCAAACAGTCAAATAATGCTGCTCTGTTTTGTCATCTCTGAAGTTGTATATTCAACTTTTTTTTGAGAGCCTATTTTTTTGACTTCAAATATTTGAATCAATTTTTTGTGATTTGATTGAATTTTTTTTAAGTTGTTTAAAATTAATAATTATTTGTCTAGAAATTAAACGGCTTAACGGTCAATTCATTCTATCATTTATTTTATTTTTGAAGATGATAATTGTCATTTATTATATAATTATATAATTACTTAAAATGTCTCAATCTATTTAATTTGATTAAAATTAAATATTATATTAATGATTAAAAAACAAGAATGAAAAAAATTAAATTGATCATACCATATTCATATCATGTGATTCAATTCACAAATATTTTTTTTTATTTCTAGATGTTTATTGTTTAAAGTTTGGACAAAAATCTAATTTAGATCATATATTACAGTGTGTATACTAAATTAGCTTATAATTTTTTTAACAAAAATAATTTTTTTAAATTCAGGTCAAATTAAATTTTTTTTAAATGAAACAGTTAACTGATCTATCTATATAGTTCAGATTAAATTTTAGTTAAATATCATGGTCTAAATTAAATTTTTTATAATTTATTAATTTTTAAACTTTAGTTAAAAATTAGAGTCCAAATTAAATTTTTTTTATAATTTATTAATATTATATAATATTTTTAAAAATTATTTATTAATAAATAATTTTTAATAAATAAAATTTTAATATTAATTAAATAATTAATTTTTATAATATCATAAGTTATAATAATTTTAACAAAAATTTATAATTTATAATATTAAAAAATTGTAATTTATTTTTTTTAATTTCTTTAATTTTTTTAGAAATTATTTTCTTAAAAAAACTCTTGGCTTAAAAAAAATAAATTTAGTTTAACAATTTATGATTTATTTATCCAAAAATAATCACACTAAATAAAATTAACAAAATAAACAAAAATTATTAATTTTTTCACCTCTATTAATAATTTTTATGAATTTAAAATCATAACTATCAATTCTACAATATTGAAAGAGAAGCCTAAATCATAAATATTAGAAGTAAAAAAATATAAAAAATAAAAATATAATCGATAACCTCTTCCACAATTTGATTTAAAAAAACTGTATATGTGATTTTTTTAAATATTATTTTTACTTATTTTAATTAATTAAATTATTTTAAAATTTTTTTAATAAGATTATTGATGAGACTATTCAATTATTTTTTTTAATTTTTACTATTTTTTTAACTTATAATATTTATAATTTTGGCTTCTCTTTCAATATTATAAAATTCATAGTTATGATTTTAAGAACACGAAAATTATTAATTGAGGTGAAAAAATTTAATAATTTTTGTTCATTTTATTAATTTTATTTAGTAGAATTATTTTTGAATAAATAAACCATAAATTGTTAAACTAAGTTTATTTTTTTAAGCCAAAATTTTTTTAAGAAAATAATTTCTAAAATTTTTAAAATATAAAATTGAAGAAATTAAAAAAATAAATTATAATTTTTTAATATTATAAATTATTACTTTTTGTTAAAATTATTATAACTTATGATATTATAAAAATTAATTATTTAATTAATATTAAAGATTTATTTATTAAAAATTATTTATTAATAAATAATTTTTAAAAATATTATATTAATATTAATAAATTATAAAACCCTAATGTTTAACTAGGATTCAAATTGAACCCTACCGTTAAGTCAGTTAACTGTTATGTTAAAAAAAATTTAATTTAACTTGAATTTTAAAAAAAAATTATTTTAATTAAAAAAAAATTTAAGGACCAATTTACTCCACACACTATAATATAAGATACAAATTGAATCTTTATCCTTTAAAGTTTTGACACATAAAATAAAGAATTATTAAACTATCCATAATTTTAAAATAAAAAATATTTATTTTTAATTCTAATATAAAGAAACAAAAGTGATTATATTATATTATATATATACTAATAGAGCCCCTAAATACACTATTCTTAGTGGCAGTGTTTATCCTAAAAAACCATCCATACTTTCTGAATTTTCAATTTTAACCCTTTCTCTCTCTCTCTCTCTCTCTCTCTTTTGTTTGCTTTTATTTTTAAGAAACATCTGAAAAAAAAAAACGCTTAACTGCCGCTGCTTTTTTAAATTCTTCCCACACATGTATACTTTTCTTTGAACAGTTATAATATTTATATTTTTTTTTAATTTGAAATGTATACATGTAGGGTTAGGGAAGGGTTGAATCACTTGCTGTAAAAAATTCTTCCCACACACAAATTTAATTTGAATATTTCTTTATTAATTTTATAAATATATTAATTTGAATATTGCCTTCTTTGTTTAGCAATTTTTTTCCTAAATATAAATTTAATATGTAATATTTTATATATTTGATATATCATTAATATATTTCTTTAATTCAAAATTTTTCAAGTCAACTACCATCCATTATTATCATTTCATTTGCAAATAAACGATATGTGAATAATTCTTTTATTAAAAATTCCCTTAAAGAAATAAACATTATCACAATGAGATTTTGGAAATCATAATTTTTAAATTTATTTATATGGAGAGACTTCTCAAATTTTTAAATTTAATTTTTATTTGTATTTTAAGAATTCTCATTGATATGAGTTTTAGTGAAAGTTTTTGTGCATAATATTTTGCACCATTGCCAATTGCCATAAATGCATACGACTATGAGTCGACACCGTGTGTATGCCACACGTTTACAGAGACATAACTTATCATTTGCATGTATACCACACGCTTAAGTAAGCTTATTGGATTATGGTTTAAAAAAAAATTGCTTATTGGATTTAAATTTATAAAATTCATTAAATTTTTAATAATAATTTCATTAATCAATCATTTTTTTCATACACTACACAAATATTAAAGCGATGTTAATTTAGTATGATATATAATATAATGAATTATGCACGGGAATGAAAAATATGATGTAATATAATAGACATTATATTATTTTTATTTGATAATATGAATAAAATAATTATGCAATGAAATGATTAAAATAGTTAAGTATTTTATACTTATCAAGGTAAAGATCTTTATTTTTTGTACTGTGTTTAAGTTAATTGGTTATATTTTTTATTTCAAATTAATAGATATATTTTTTTAATTTATCATAAATTATAATTAATTTATTATTTTAACAAATTAATTAATATATTAAATATTTATCATTTTTTCATTCCACTTCAAATATTATTTTAGAAAAAAAAATTATTTCAATTTAAGGGCCATTTTTATAAATTTAAGATGATATTAATTAAAAATTAAAAATTTGTACTTATTTATTACTCCATCTATTTATAAATAATAATCATTTTAATATTTTTATATAAGAATTGAGAAGATTATATAATAATTTACTTTATACAATTATTTTACTAAACTATCAATCTCTTTGATTTATTATTCATTCCATTAGTAATTATATAAGGATAAGTTTAGAATAAAAATATAAATTAATATTGATTTTTGTAAAATGACAATTATTTAAGAATAAAATTTATCACTCTAAAATGATAATTATTTGCGAATGGATTGAGTAAATCTAACAATATTAATAATTAATAAAAAAGTATTTGAAAAAGAATAATTAGATACATTATTATAAATCTTAAAATCTTATAATTTGTAGATGAACATTGATTATTTTTTTTATCATTTTACCCCAAAATAATTATTTTTGCTCATTTGGGTTCTATTAGATAATATATATATTCTTAATTTTTTTTTTTAGTTTTAAGTACAAAAAGATAACTAAATTAAATATAATTCAGTTATTTTGGTTGAAATATGTTTAAACGTGTAATTTTTGTTCAAAAAAAATTGAATTGAATAATAGGTAATAATTTTAATATTTTTTCAAAAGAAATTTAATAATTAAGTATTCATCTTTTTATAAGTGTAATATAATAAATTAAGATTTTTATTTTTTTAATTTAAAAAATAATTTCAATAATCATTAATGTAATTATTAATTTTATATTAAAAGTCTTTAGATATAAATAGTTACAGACCCATATTCATGTAAGTTAGTTTTAATAAGATAAAATAAAAAAAATAATTAAGAGATAAAAATAAATTTTATGGATATCGAAAATAAATTTAAAACGGTGTCATTCACATATAAGTATAAATATATACTCATATTTATATATAAGGATATAAGTTTATATTTTATATTAAAATTATAATTAATATGTATATTTATGTATTTGATAATTATTAATTATGTAACACTCATCACATTAAGTTTGTTTGTGTTTCAAGTATATTGTCAATGTAAAATTTAAATTTTTATTGCTATGATCATATAACTTATCAATTTATCTTAGCATTTAATTACATTCTATAGAATGCTATAATTATATATGTCCATGATACTCATTTATTATATGTTTATTTACTTTTTAATTTTACTCATAATTATTGTAATATATTTTAAATATTTATCACGTATTATTAAATGACTAATATTATTTTATAAAAAAAATAAAATATGGATATATCTAAAGTAAAGTGAATGTATTATTCTATATTGTTATAAAATTTATGGTCATTAATTATTATTTTAGTTTGTATATTTTATTCATACATAATAATGACAACATTAAATTATGATTAGTAATCTCTCCGAAATTATCATATTTAGCTCGTATATATTTATTAAGAAAGTTATTAAATTATTTAAATATTATATAAAATTATTTTAAATAAATTAAAATATTTTTTATTAATTAATTAATATTTTATTTTTATTTTATTTATTAAATTATTAATAATAAAAGTATAATTAAAAAATAATTAATTTCCTCCTCCCTCTTTTCACTAGGCAAGATATCATCAATTATTTTGAAAATAATTGATGATTTCATAATATTTTGCTATTATTGTCAAGTCAATGATAATGTTTTTCCTTGCTTTATATTTCAATGAAAAATATTGAAAATTGTATATTTTTTTCTTTAAATTACCATTTTAAAAAATAAATCAATAGATATAATTTAAATTGAATAATTTTAAATCAAACTAAAAAAAATATAAAAAAATAATTTATGATAATTTATACTATAGTGTATCAGAAATTACATATTTTTTTTTTATCATTCCCACTCCATGAAATAAATACTTAATTATAAATTTTTTAAAGTATTGTTCCAAACATATATATATATATATTTATATATAGAATTATTCAATATTATATTCTTTTCAACAATCCCTCACCCTTTTCTTTCTTTCCTTTTTTAGCAAAAAAAACCATATGCACACATGAGATTTAATTTATAAATGCAGGTAACGTGAACAGAAGAAGTCCACAAAAGAAATGATAAAGAATAATTGGGTATATATTTTTTTAGTCAAAAAGAAAAAATTCATTTAGTTGACTTTTTAGATTATCCTTTAGCTTTATTAATATTCTTACTAAGTACACAAATTGAATAACCAAAGGATTAGGTGCTCCTTCCCATTTTTAATAACCATCCAATGTTTTTTTTTCCTTTTGAAAAAAAGTAACCAAAAGCACAAGGAATAGTATATATATATAATATTTATTCATATCTTTAATTATATATATATTTATATATAATTTTTTTTTGAAGAGTATAGATTAATAGGATTCTAACCTTTGTTCCCTTATTTTATAAATAAAAAATAAAAATGGGTGATTTAAATTATTCTTTTTAAATTTTTTATTATTAAGCTTGATTATGAATTAGACTATACAATAAATCTGAAATAATAAAAAATTATAAATTAAAAAATTAAAATTTTAATAATTTAATAATTTTTAAATTTAAATTTGATTTATAATTAAATTTATTTATGATATTCGTGAAATAAAAAAGAAAAAATATAAATCTAATATAAACAAATGAAAAAGAAGTTAGATACTAGTCAAACCTTTTACAATTGCGTGCTGACTACACCATTCTTTATTGTCTTAAAAAAAATTACTGTAAATTAGTTGTTTATGTAGGGGTATATCTGTACATTAGTAATCTTCGGAAATCTTGATTTTTAAGGGTAGTTTAGTCATTATAGAAAAATTGTATTTAGCCATGTAAAAATTTATATTTATGAATTTAAAAACCATGAAAGCCTTTTAACAGAGCAGCAAATGAGCCAACAAGTTTTTTGCTTAATTGTCTAATAGAATTCGATTAAATTACTGTTTGATTATATAAAGCAAAAATTCAGAAATTGGGGATTTGGAATTTTTTTCTTGGTCTCAGTCTTGAGCAATGAGTTTTTGATGAGAAAGATTGAGTTGGGAAATTGCAGAGCAATTACATAGCCATTGAAGAGAGTTTCAGAGGAAAAGGTAATACTAAATACTCATAAATTCTTGACCGACCAACCAAACCCAGAAACCATTTTCAGTTGAAGTTTCTTTCTTTCTTTATTGTTGAAGGAAAAAAAAATGAAAAAAAGATCTTAAATTTACTAATTACGAACCTTTGTTCTATGAAGCATTTATTGGTATCAGATGGCTTCCCAACGGCACAAAAGAACCTCAACTTTTAATTCTTTCTTTATCTAAATCCAATTTCTCCTACTTCCCCAACAGAAAATATTTGATAGTTTAATGGTTTCTTGTTCTTTGTTCTGCAGAAGAAGATGAAGAAAGGTAAATGATATTCAAGTATTTTCAAATACTTTCCTAGAATGATTCTTGAAGAAACCCATCTCGTTCTTATTATTATCACTTCAATTTTCTTGGTCTCATCAACTAAAGCTCACAATCATCACAACAACTCATCGATCCCTTGCCAGAATTCTTGTGGAACAGGGAAATTAATCAAGTGGGTTCCATACCCATTTGGGTTTTCTGATGGGTGTAAAATCCGATTGAATTGTAGTCCAGGAAGAGGTGAAATCAAAATTGGTGATTTTATAGTCCAAGACATAAACCAAAATGCTATCTATGTTTCTCTTCCAGCAAAATGCAATCGCTCTTTAGAATCAATTGAACCTCTGTTTGGCAATCACTATGCTCCAGCTTGGCGAAATGGGTTGCTTCTGCAAAATTGCTCTAGCTCTCTAACCCCTAGCTGTTTTATACCCACAAGTAGTTTCTCAAAGCAGTTGTCTTTACAAAATTGCGATTCTAAAAGTGATAACGTAAGCTGCTATTCTCGAGAACAATCAGGAATCGATGTTCTGAATTATAGCAATTTAAGCTCTACTCACTGTAAATTCATTCTCTCTTCATTTGCGGTTGGGTCGAATAACCCAGTTGTCTCGTTGGAGTTCGAGCGAGTCGAATTGGAATGGTGGCTTGAAGGTGGCTGTGAACATAATCCTTGCTCCGAAAATGGGAATTGCTCACAAGTTAAATATGACAGTGGGAAGACAGGATTCCGGTGCCACTGTAATGATGGGTTCACCGGAGATGGATTCAAAGACGGTGAAGATTGCCGGAGATGTGAGTCAAATCGGTCTTATCGATTTATTTATTTATTTGCATACTATTTATTTATTAGTTTTTGTTTCTTTTTATTTTTTGGTGGGGTTGGGGAAGGTGGGTTGGCTTTTTACTAGGGGCAAGCGACCGTGAGCTGGCTACTTAGACAAAGACATTTCAATGGAGGATTGGTTGGTCTATTCCAATACTCTTTGGTCATCAAAGTTGAAAAATAAAGAGGAATTTAGGACTATGGAATAAGATTCACTTGGGAATATTAATAGATAAGTAATTTGACTCTAAAATATAATTCAGGTTTTGTCAAAATTTTGTTAGGGTCTAATATCAAATACATTGCTTTGATATAATTCTTATGGAAAAAAAGCAGCTTTTACAAGATCAATAATATGATAATTTACTGTGTAGGGTGAGTAGTTTATAAATTAATTGGTTAAATTAACTCATAAGTAACATATTGGCCGGTTAAACCAACTTATAAGTTAAGTCAATTACCCTCTTTAAGTTCTAACGCCTTGCTTTAGTTCTTTAGTAGAGCAATGAAAATGAGAAGAAATAAAGAGAAAAAAGGAAAGAGAGAGAATATAATTTTTTTTTCTCTGATTTTCCTTTCATCATTCAAAATTGATAAAGGATAAATTTAGGACTATTGGTTCAATTCCTATAATTTTAATTCATTTTTGAGGAAACAAAATTGATTAGTTTAAAACTATTAAGATATTACAATTGAACTTTTACTTAGCTTAATGGTATTAGAATAATCTTTAGAAAAAGTTCAAACCCTAATTAGAGTTAATATAAACAAGCATCTTTCAAACTACTTTGTAAATGAAATTTAAATTGCAAAATTTTGACTTTTAGAGCTCTACAAATGTGCATGAAGTCATTTTGGACGCGTTCAAAGAAAAACCTAATTACAATATTTTTCAATTTTCACCATATTTTTTTTTGTCTTAACCCATAAGCAAGTCTGACCATAATCGATGCATTATACTTGCCACAATTGTTGTTTCCTCCACTGTTGAAAATCACCACCTGATTTTGATTGTATTTTGTCAAATTGATAAATAATACAGAATAAATAATGTTAAATATTTTAAAAATCAATCTATCATAATAAAGAATGCATATAATGTATTACTATTTTCACTGAGAAATATAATAATAAACACTTAAATGAAAAATATTCCTGAAAATAATTAGATTTAGAATCATGATTTTAATATTCTTCAAAAAAATTCATATACTTAGTTTTTCAAATCAAAATTTAAAAAGTCGAATATAGGAGGGGTATTAAGAGTAAAAATAAAAAGAATTAATGGAGTTATGAACTAAATATAAAAACAAGAAGAAACTAAGCGTTAAAAAAATATAAAGATTATTGAGTTAGAGGGCAAAATATAAAAATTTTTAGGGTAAAATACGTAAATAAGAATAGATTAAGGGTAAAGAAATTCATAAACTTGAAAGGACTAAATATAAAAATTTAGGGAGGGCTACATAAAAAAGTTTCGTGGGGCGCAAATATGAAGTAAAAAAAAAAAATTATCGTTGCCTCTCAATGCAAGAGCAGTCAGATTTATATGTGATAATTTAATGATCTCATTTAGAATATATGGCCTTGAATTTTTCAAATGGAACATTTTATGCTGATCTTTCGTTTCGATATTGTCAGTGTCTGGCTGCAATCCTTCGAAGTACATTAATGGTCAATGTGGTGGAACTACTAGAGTTGGTGTTCTTGTTGGAGGTAAGTTTCCTCAACTATTCCTCAACTATTAGCAAAAAAAAAAAAGAACAAGTAAAAAGAAGTTCCCATTTTTTTGTTTATCTACTTGTGAAATAATTATGAAGCTCTCTGGAGACTGAAATTCATGCCATTTGTATCTATATTTGTTAATTTTCAGGTGGTTGAACCAACCTTTTGCTTTAAGGTGTACTTGATTATGTAATGGTTAATAACTTAAATAAGTTGAGCTAATGTTTGGTAATTGTGCCAAGAATGATGCATAGAAATTGAGATACATGTCTTGAAATTAATGGACAGTAGATAAGTTCATTTTTATCTTGGGGAGCTTTTAATTTTACATATAGTTAAATATAAACTGTCTTTTCTATATGTTTTCACGGTTCCGTTGCTACCGCGTGCTATATATATGTGTGTGTATATATGCAGAAATAATCTTGAAAACACCAAATTACCTTTGTTCACCTGCTTACCACATTGTGAATAACTTAGCATGATTTACATTACTCTGTTCTCAGGGATCATTGCTGGAGCTTTATTGATGTGCGGTCTGGTCATTTTCTGTTATTTTATCAGACGGAGGTCTAATTCTTTGAGACATAACAGGTTGAGTGCAAAGCGTCTTCTATATGAAGCTGCTGGCAACTCTAGTGTTCCCTTTTATACATTCAAAGAAATCGAAAGAGCTACTAGTAGCTTCTCAGAAAAACAAATGCTGGGAACTGGAGCCTATGGTACAGTTTATGCAGGAAAACTCCACAATGATGAGTGGGTTGCCATTAAAAAAATCCGACACAGAGATACTGATAGCATTGATCAAGTGATGAATGAAATTAAACTCCTTTCCTCTGTAAGCCATCCAAATCTTGTTCGCCTCCTAGGTTGCTGCATGGAGGAGGGTGAACCTATCCTTGTCTATGAATTTATGCCTAATGGAACCCTGTGCCAGCATCTACAAAGAGAGAGGGGCAAAGGGCTACCATGGACAATACGGCTAACCATTGCTGCAGAAACTGCTAATGCTATCACCTATCTGCATTCTGCTATGAATCCACCTATCTATCACCGAGATATCAAATCTAGTAATATATTGTTGGATTACAACTATAAGTCAAAGGTTGCTGATTTTGGTCTTTCTAGACTTGGCATGACCGAATCATCCCATGTATCAACAGCCCCGCAAGGGACTCCAGGCTATCTTGATCCTCAATATCACCAATATTTTCATCTATCTGATAAAAGTGATGTGTACAGTTTCGGAGTAGTTCTTGTAGAGATCATAACAGCATTGAAAGTTGTAGATTTTTCTCGACCTCACAGCGATGTAAACTTGGCTGCACTTGCTATTGATCGGATTGGAAGAGGTTGCGTCGATGAGATAATAGATCCATACCTTGATCCAAATAGAGATGCTTGGACATTATCATCTATTCATAATGTGGCTGAACTTGCATTTAGATGTCTTGCTTTTCATAGAGATATGAGGCCTACTATGATGGAAGTAGCAGAAGAGCTAGAGCACATTAGGCTTAGTGCTTGGGTTCCAAACATGTATGCAGCCTCGTTGGCGGCTTCCTCTTGTTCATCACCAGATAATCTGAGTGAGAAGTCGACAAGTATTAACTCTTTTAAGAAGGCAGGGGTAGCGAGCCAAAGATTACTTGTTCCGCAAAGGACAGCAGATTGTTTCGCTTCACTGGAAGAAGTAAAAGAAAGCTCCCCTGTTTCTGTGCAAGATCCTTGGTTAAGTGAAGAGAGTTCACCTTCAACAAACAGCTTGTTGGGTAATGCTGTTCAGTGATAAAAAGAAAACTGATTCTTTTCAGTGCTTGGCTTCAAATACTTTCTGTGAATACAAATTAAGGTATCTGACAGTTTTCTATTGCTTACTATCTTATAGATATATATATGTATATATATATATATATATATTGTATGTTTGTTCTATTGTCTTTCCAAAATTTTTTACATAATGTTGACGATGTACTACAACTCAACTCAACTAAATCTAAGCCTCAAGATAATTGGATTTGAATGATTCTGATTATAGAAAAGCCCCAAAAATTCTTATTGAAAGTGAAATATGGATGACTTTGGTAATATTAATTTTAACATATTAATAGATTAGTAGTTCAAGTAGCAACTTAGCGCTCTTATATTTCAAGATATATACGGGCTAAGTCAATCGTTGTGTATTAGAAAGAACCAATTAAGAATGAGTGTTATAATTTCAATTTTATTTTTGAGAATGATGAATTCGTCGAACGAATATATGGACACTGACATACATCAAACCACGTAAATTTATTATTTTCTTTATTTTTTTTTAATTTTCTCATTACATCTTTTATAGTATTTCAAACTAAATTTTGAATAAATTCTTACATATAGTATGACAACTGAACTAAGTCCTGGGAAGTGATAATTAAACATATATACGTAGAAAACTATAAACTAAATGCTGCTCATCTTCATCTCGGAAAAGTCCAAAGTTTGGGTTCTGAACCATGAATTTTCTTAAGCACGTCCGTCCTGCTTTTCAATTTTTGATCAATCATCATCTTCTCCACAAATGACCCTTGTTTCAGAGTCTAATTCAGAACGATGGTTTGGCTCTGGTGCAGCCTTTTAAGTGTCAATCTCAGGACCTCCCTTGAACAATGATTATCACCAATTCCGCCTGTCAATTGTTGTCATAAGCACAGAATTGAACCTTTGATCTTCCAAATTCCAAAAGCAATCATTGATTTTAACAGTCTCAAAAAGCTCTCATTCAATAATTGAGGGCTGATCCTTAGATAGTTTCAGAGATTTCTTCAATCTGGCAGACAATTTGCCTTTGTTTTGTACCAAGAGGAACTGGAACAGTAACAATCACTTCTTGCAGAGTCTGAGTCCATGAATGATTCTCCATGTCTAGACCATTGCTTTTGCCCTTTTGTTAGGAACAAGCAGATTTTTCTTCTCCTTCTCTACAGTTCTCTGCTGCTTGCAAGGAAGGAGTTTTTTTGGGTTTGGTCGTGTCGACCTTCTACATAATCAGAAAGGATTGCCATGACTGAATACCTGTTCTCTGATTGCAGTGCTTTAGATTGATGTGCAGAAATTGTGATTTCTCCATGTCAAAGAGTTTTGAGTACTTATAGGCTTTAAAAATTTAAAATCTTTCTTCAATTGAAATTTCTTGTTCATCATGCTAAAGGGATTTGAATTTCTTAAAACCCATTATCAGAAAACCTCTTAAATAAATCCCTAACATATCAACATGATAAATCGATTTTTCTTTTATTTTCTTATCATAATATACATTATTATTATTTGAGAATAGGGAAGGCCATAGACATCCTCTGATGGATTTGGGAAAAGATTAAAAGTGGGGATTAAGAGATGAGTTCCATAGAAGAAAAAACAAAATAATTGCTGAAATTAGGATTTGATAGCCAATGGCACTAAATCCCTCTGTTCTCAAGCCTTATCAGCACAATAATATCAGAGATAAATTCAACAACGGATGATATTAAGCCATTTATTTAAAAAACAAAAAAACTATCATTGGACTCTTAAATTTATAGCTCATAAATCATGAGAAATTTTTTTATCCAACCCGGTTTATTTGAGAAGGGGCCATATCATATGTAGAATAGCCGAACTATTAGACTTCTATTGGATTTTCTTTTAATAATAGAATTCGCAGCTGCTAAAGAAATTAATTCAACAATTATCATTCATAAAAGGATTTTGTACATGGCAAGAGACCCCAAATTTGTTGGTGTCAACAAAGCTGAAGGATGTAAGAATAAAAAAGGTAAACTGCATCATGCGTCATGCTTGATTGATGCACCTCCTAATATAGGTTTCCTTTTGAGTATTAAACTATTAATACAACGGACAGAGAACCGATCATGGATCTATCATCTGGACAAACATGTATTTACGACTAGGCAATACCTCTGTGTGCTCCTAATATAGGTTTTTTTGCAATAGGAGATAAGTTATTGCAGGGTAATCTGCATATCATTAGTGGGAAACCAATGACTGATATGTTATAACATTTTGCAACTGGAGCCAGGTTATGAGAAACTGAAGAGTTTTGTTTATATCTACATGGGCATACACAAACTATGGAAAGAACAAAGAAGGGAACATATGATAGCAGGGAGGCATCTTCAGCAAATTCTATTTAATTGCCATAGGATTCACATACAGTCCATCTGCAATTATTTTTTTCTTTTCAGGCATATATATCATTTAACATTTCTAGAATGCATCTGGAAAGAAATTTCTGCAATCAAGAAACAATTCTAACCTGTAGAAAATGTGTAAGTTTGCAGAAGCTAATCATTACTTTTCAAATGGACAACAATGCAAAGTCAATTTTGATTTAAAATATTCAAGCTGCAGGTAACAGATAAGCTAGATTAGGTCTTGAATGCATTCCATTCGCGAGTGAGCTAAAAACCTTACTACTATAGAAAAATTAACATATTGATTGGAATCCATTTACTCGGTTCAAGGGAAAACAAAAATTTATTCATAATGCTCACCTCACGCCGAGAAGGACAATCCAATAACACAAGCATTTAATTAGAGCCATATTTTTAAGATTAATGCAAAGGATGGTCTGTGGCATTCAATTCCAAAGTAACAAGAAGCAAATGCATAAGTAACTTTAGAAAAAGTTCCACCATAGAGGTGAACTTAATTTCCCCTCCTATGAGAGGATTGAACTATTCTAATAAGGTGCTAATGTGTCCTGATATCAATATGCTCCTATTAGATTATTTGAATGCATTAGCAATTTATAGACCGATCAAAATGCTCCTAGGATTCATGTTCAGAAAAGGCATCACATCAAAAGAGTGTAAAATCTGATCAAGTAATTATATAACAGACAAGAGAGAACTGAATTGAAGCAGATTCTTTAAATTGCTTGCACTTGGAAGGTGAGAACAACATCAGTAAGTGGGAAATAGATTACCTTGGACAGGTACTCCAAGTAACAAGCTGCTGGGTCATTTTCCAAAGAGAGTGTAGCATCTATCCATGCCTTCTAGGATCAACAATTTGGTGCACCTTTCTGGATTCGGCACTTGAATATTGTCCAACAACACGAGCATGAGTAACACTCGCTTCCCCGTGCAAGAGCATCCACATTCTCGAGGAGGAATTTCCTCGGAAATCTTCCAACCACATTCCCCTCTTCGTTCCCTTCTTTGTCCAGGAACGCAAAATGTGGAATACCCTCAACACCAAACTCATCAAGTTCTTGTTGCCACTTTGTATTATCAACATTCAGCATTACAAAATTAACACGGTCCCTAAATAAAACAAAGATAGCTTCACTGAGAAAGGGGGAGTAGATTAACAAAGCAATTAAACATACCAGTAACTACAAAAAATGGAGGAAATTGCATAATTTGCCAATCAACAAAGGAAAATGGTTAATAATGAGCATAATTGCACATTTCAAAGACGATAAGTAATCAAATGACTATATTTCCCAAAAATGAATCTGCAGAATTGCTAAGCTAAAAGGTTAAATATTGTTACTTGAACTGCTGTTCAACTTTGTAAACATCTGGAGCTAATTCTCGACAAACTTCACACCAATCTGCATAAAACTCCACAACTGTTGGCTTCCCATTAGAGAGAGTCTGCAAAAACACATATGCAATTGTTTAAAAAATAAAACTTAAAATCTAGGGAAAAAAAAGCTTTTTAACGGATAAATGAAAAATATAAAAACCTCTTCGTAGGGTATAGCAGCAGCAGAGAGGTCTTTTAAAGAAATACCAAAATCAAGCCGTGTAGATAAGAAAAGACCCACCGCGGCAAGAACAGAAACCACCGCTATTTGCTTATTCAAATCTTTATTCGGAAATTCAGGCAATCCAGAGTCTGGTAAAGAATTTGAATCCTCGCTTTCAGAATCAATTACTGAAACAGGCTGCTCAACAACCAACTTCTCCTGCATTGAAGTAGATAAAATTAGGGGTTTTACAAACCAAAATTGAAGAAGAAGAAGAAAAGGAAGAAAAAGAAGGTACTGCTGTGGAGGTTTCGGTGAGGTTGGGCTCTGTTTGGCAAGCTACTATTGCTGGGAATCTGCGGGACTTAATTTAGTAACGGAAGCAGGTTCCGGCGAGTGGTGGCGGAGGTTGACCGGCTTGAAAATATGGCCGGAATCTACGGAGGCCTAAAGGATTTGAAACCACTCGAGCCATGGAGATATTTCTTCTACGAGTTTCTTTCTTGCGGTTGTACTGATTTTCAATTGTTTGGTGCTTCTAAATCCAATTCAGCGTGAGTAGGCAGACGACAATGACGTTTAATGACAAACGACACTTTGGTCAAAATGGAGAAGCAATTGATCATAAATTTAAACAATTTTTATACAAAAATTATTTCAATAATAAAATTATTTTATTTTTTAATTATTTGTATTTATTTAATAATTAATAATATTAAAATTTTAGTTTTTTTATACTATAGTGATTAGCTGATATTTTTCTTTGGTTTTTTGGGCGTTAAGTCTTTCAACACATTAAAAATAAATAAATTTTAGAAAATTAAAATCAATAAAATTAAATTTTATTGGTAGCTATTTTGACCAAACTGTCGTTCGTTTAATGCTGCCACGTACGAGGGAATTATCCAGTTAGGCAGTTACCGTTGATCAGAAAAAGGCGCGTAACGGGTGAACGACAGTCATTTTAAATTGTGATTATAAAAAATAAAAGTGATGTCCAATTGTTTTTAGTTGAACTACAGTATAATAAAAGCTAAATAATTATAAATTTTATATAGTTAATTTTTATATTTTTAATATTTAATATTTATATTTTTTATTTTTAAAAAAATTAAATTATTTAATTTTTCTGTTAATATTTTTATTCTAAAAATATTAATCAACTATTTTAATATTATAAAATAATATATTTGCTCTTTATATATATATATATATTGTTATTTATTAAATCATGCTTATTTTTATTTTTATTTATATTTTTTATAAATAATTTATTTTAATTTTATAAATATTATTAAAAAATAATTTTAAATAATATGAATAATATATATATATATTTTTGCAGACAATTCATATATATTATTTATTTTAATTTTATAGATATTATTAAAAAATAATTTTAAATAATACGAATAATATTTTTTATTATTTTACAGATAATTTATATATAAAATAAAATTAAAAATAAAATAAATTTAATAAATAATAAAAATAAATATATATAAAGAAAGAACAAATAAATTATTTTATAATATCAAAATAGTTGACTAATAATTTTAAGATAAAAATATTAACAAAATGACTAAATATTTTAATTCTAAAAAATATAAAGATACAAAAATTAAATGTTAAAAATATAAAAATTGACTAGTATAATATATAAAATTTTATAAACTTCATAATTATTTATGCTATGATAAAGTAGTTTTTTTCCTTTCATTGTAATTTTAGGAGATAAAAGAAACGACAGATTGAATATTCGGCAAATTGAATAAAATTGAAACAAGTGAAAAGTTGAGTATAATAACTAACATTCGATTGCTAGTTTAAACAACCAATTCACTTGAAAATAATATTTGGAGATTAATAATGATTAAGGTAATCATGAAAAATCTTTTTTTTTTTTTGAACTTCTTCAATAAGACAGTAACTCTACTATTTGAATTTTGATCTCTTTTACTTATTTTATAATTGATTGAACATTTCCAAATCTATTTAATTTTATAAGATATTTTTAATCTTATTTATCTTATTTATTAATATTTAAATTTTAAATAATCAGCATAGCAAGGCACAATATAATACAATACATAAATAGTCAAAAATTAATCAAATTGCATACTAAAATATAGAGAATATATATAATTTGTTCCTAGAACTCGATTGGAAAAATCAAATTCAATTAATTAATAACAACTGCAAAAATAATCTAATAGCTATTTATATTAAAGAAAATAAAGCATAACATGTAACCAAATTTGATTAGTTATTTTCTTGGTTTTGCTCATGAATCTTGATATTTGCTTCTTATGATAACCATGCATTTACGATTTCTAAAGATAATCATCATCATGAATTTAAGCGCTTTACGAATCACACACAATGTTGCTAATCAAGAAAAATCACAGATCTATAGATACACCGTTGATATTCGATTTACATGGCTGATTCGAATTCTTCAAAGTTAAAAACACCAAATTACCATAAAACCAAATCACGATTTTTGACCTTCAGGTCCCAAAATTCCATTAACAATGGAAGTAGCTATTAAAACGCCCAACACTTCAGCTCCGGCCACCGCACTCGCCTGCGCCCAACCTCCAAAACTCAGTGCCTCCTCAATTTCTCTCTCCGCTGTCTCTATACCTTTCTCTGTCGATTCAATTCCTTTTTCCACTGTTATTATCCCTTTCTCTGCCGTTTCAAATCCTTCCTTCACCAGTTGCTCCGCTTCCTCCTTTGCTTTCTTCAACTTCTTCTTCAGCCCAAACAATGGAATATCCTCCGCAATGGACACCGATTGTCTTCCCATCCATGCCGGCGCTGCCGTCATAAGGAAGAGCAAACGCCTCCTGCTGGTGAAAGATGTCGGCACAGATGTTTGACATTGCGCTTTCCTAGATGGAGATCGTTGAAACGACAGCGTTTGGAAAAGAGATGGAGAGGATGTGGAAGCCATTGAAGATCGATTTCGATTCTACAAACACAAACCAGCAAGAATTATCTTTCTGAAAATATATGTGGTGCGCAGCGTTTTTGTATTATATTTCTTAATTACAAAAATAGCCAACTCAGTGTACGGAGGGCAATACGGCCATTTAAGTGAGAGAAAAAAAAATGAAATCTGAAAACGACGTCGTATTTGAGATGTTTTCCCGTTAAATTTCCCTCGTTTTAGCACATTTCATTTTGCAAAAAAAACTGAGAGCTAAGCTAAATAAATGGCGGAAGAAGAAGCTGTAATATCGGAATCGTCCGTGACAATGACTGAACAAACCCTAACTGAGGTTACGCCTCTCGCTGAAGCTCAAATATCCAATGAAGCAACTATCGAATCGAATACGCTGGGAGGCGTCGAGTCCACTTGCAACAACAACATCAACAGTAACGAAGAAGCTGCTCCAGCTATGACTTCCGACACAGATCAAGAGAAATCGCTGGAGTTCGCTGCTGTGATGACAGAAAATGGAATCAAAGCCCTCAAGGAAAGTGATTATGACGAGGCAGCTGAGTGTTTTAGCCGTGCCCTAGAAATCAGGTTAGGGTTTCAATTTCAGTTCATTTCCTCTTTTTTTTTGCTCATTCTGCTTTTCGTTACTAAGAAATTGTGAAAATAATAGAAAAAGTGAAATCAAATTTTAATTTCTTCGTTTTTTCCTTTTTCCCTTTTGATTATGCTTTTTTGAAGAGTTAGGGTTTTCAAAATTCTCTTTCATAAAAAAAAAAATAATAGTCTTTTTTTTTTGAATAAAAAGAAAATTTTGAGTTTTGAAAACCCTAACTCTTCTTTTCTCTTTCATAAAAAATGCTGTGGTTGAATTTTGAGTTTCTCTTGTATGAATAGTTTGCTGATCCTTGAAAATTTTAGGGTTTCACGCTATGGTGAACTTGCTTTTGAATGCTTGAATGCATACTACAATTATGGACGTGCACTGTTGTACAAAGCTCAAGAAGAGGCTGATCCGTTGGCTGCAGTACCAAAGAAGGATGGTGAATCAAAACAAGACCATGATACAGATGGACCTGTTAAGAATGTAATCAATGAAGAATCTTCAACTGCTTCGGTTTCTAGTAATGTTGAAGAGGATGGGAAGTCCAATATCAGTCACCAAGAAGGAGCTGCAGATGATGGTTAGTGTTTTGTTATCCACAATATGTGTACATATTATTGTATTATGATTACATTTGTTGGCAAAGTACCTTTATTGCTTATGAACGAGTGATTAACATTGCTTCCATGGTCCATTTTATAGTTCTGTTTATTTAAATTTATCAGAATCCTATTTCTTTTGTCATTTAGTGGTTGATAAACGGCAACTTCTAGATTTCAGGGCTTTCATCTCTTTCCACAGTGAGAGATTGTTCATTTATAAGTTGTTGCCTCAGGTTATGTTTGATTGCAATCTCTATTCTTTTGGTTATTGAGAAACAATTTTCTAGACTTTCAATATTTTGCCATCACACACTTGCAATTCCTTTTTTTTTTCTTTTGGTACATGAACAACAAACACAAACAGGACAAACTAGAACTACACTAATAAAACAACACCTGAGACATCTTTCATAAGATGGCTGCATGTCTTCACTCTTGGAGTGCCCTATTTCACTAATCTAAACTTTGATTAACTCCACTTTTAGCCATAAACTCTGCTCATCCATTCCATTTCTTTGAGATATGCACAATCTTTAGGAAGAAGACTTTTATGTAAGAAGGTTTCTGCAGTATAATGATCACCTCCTCTTTTTGTTCCTTCATTTTTATTTTATTTTTTTTAACTTCTTGCATATGCACGCAACTGATATTAAAGGTACAGGAGAGATTGTTTGTCATTTAGTGGTTGATAAACTGCAACATCTAGATTTCAGGGCTTTCATTCTCTTTCCACAGTAAGAGATTGTTCATTTATAAGTTGTTGCCTCAGGTTATGCTTGCTTGCAATCTCTATTCTTTTGGTTATTGAGAAACAATTTTCTAGACTTTCAATATTTAGTCCATCACAAACTTGCAATGCCTTTTTTTTTTTGTCTTTTGGTACATGAACAACAAACACAAACAGGAGAGATTGTTTGTCATTTAGTGGTTGATAAACTGCAACATCTAGATTTCAGGGCTTTCATTCTCTTTCCACAGTGAGAGATTGTTCATTTATAAGTTGTTGCCTCAGGTTATGTTTGATTGCAATCTCTATTCTTTTGGTTATTGAGAAACAATTTTCTAGACTTTCAATATTTAGTCCATCACAAACTTGCAATGCCTTTTTTTTTTTTGTCTTTTGGTACATGAACAACAAACACAAACAGGACAAACTAGAACTACACTAACAAAACAACACCTGAGACATCTTTCATAAGATGGCTGCATGTCTTCACTCTTGGAGTGCCCTATTTCACTAATCTAAACTTTGATTAACTCGACTTTTAGCCTTAAAATCTGTTCATCCATTCCCTTCCTTTGAGATATGCACAATCTTTGGGAAGAAGACTTTTATGTAAGAAGGTTTCTGCAGTATAATGATCACCTCCCCATTTTGTTTCTTCATTTCTATTTTTTTTAACTTCTTGCATATGCATGCAACTGATATTAAAGGTACAGGAGAAATTGTTTGTCATTTAGTGGTTGATAAACTGCAACATCTAGATTTCAGGGCTTTCATTCTCTTTCCACAGTGAGAGATTGTTCATTTATAAGTTGTTGCCTCAGGTTATGTTTGATTGCAATCTCTATTCTTTTGGTACATATTTAGTCCATCACACACTTGCAATTACTTTTTTTTTGTCTTTTGGTACATGAACAACAAACACAAACAGGACAAACTAGAACTACACTAACAAAACAACACCTAAGACATCTTTCATAAGATGGCTGCATGTCTTCACTCTTGGAGTGCCCTATTTCACTAATCTAAACTTTGATTAACTCCACTTAGCCTTAAACTCTACTCGTTCATTCCCTTCCTTTGAGATATGCACAATCTTTAGGAAGAAGACTTTTATGGAAGAAGGTTTCTGCAGTATAATGATCACCTCCTCTTTTTGTTCCTTCATTTCTTCTTCTTCTTCTTTTTTTTAACTTCTTGCATATGCATGCAACTGATATTAAAGGTACAGGAGAGGACTGTGGTATTTGGTCGTGATCAGGAGAAGACTGATATTTGCTTTTGCACTCCAACAAGTCATGAATTCAATGACATGGTCCTGCTCCCCTGTTCCCATAGACCCTAATGATATCTTCCATGGCATATTAAGGCTTAACTTTCATATTATATTTGATTGCAAGACTGTTCTGTGCTTTTGGCTTCTTGTCTGCTTGATTTGGTAAGAAGGAAGAATTGCAGACTCAAATTCTTTCAGTTCCGTCCCTTTCCTTAAGTATAGGGTTAGTAATAACCTTTAGTTCCTTACTTTCTTTCCCTTCCACATTTATTCATATGAACATTGAAAGCACAATTACAATCCAGATACGAGACTGTGTATTTGAGGGAGATTGAAGGAGTGGAGGTGCACTGAGGTGGTGGAAGATGATTGGCATTAGTCTCAAGCATATAAAGTTATGAGCATATAAAGTTTCTCATAACTTCCTAATGTCACATTTTTTTTCTGTTATAGCTTCTGTTGTGAAAGATCAAGAAGAAGATGAGGATAGTGATAATGAAGACTTAGCAGAAGCTGATGAAGATGAGTCTGACCTTGACTTGGCATGGAAAATGCTTGATGTTGCAAGGGCAATTGCTGAAAAACACTCAGGTGACACAATGGATAAAGTGGATGTACTATCAGCATTGGCAGAAGTTGCACTGGAAAGAGGTATTTGTGCTGAAATTTGAAATGTTGAGAAACTATACACAATTTGTTAATTTCTGATTTGTTTCTGAAAGCCTCTTGTTTGGCTTAAGTATGGCTTGTTTCTTCGTGTGTTTTATGTAGAGGATATTGAAACATCTCTCAGTGACTACCAGAAAGCACTATCAATTTTGGAACGACTTGTTGAACCAGACAGTAGACATTTAGCTGAACTGTATCCTTATTAAGGTTTTCAAACTCCCCAATTCGTGATGGTTAAGTATCACTTGGGAATTATCTATTTTCAGTCACTTGCAAAATGTTTCAATTTGTATGTTTTCGGATTTCAGTCAACTATCCAAAATCTTTTATCTTTGTTCAGCATTTTCTATGACCCCTTAACTTCATCTCAGAAATTTCCGGATATGTTTGTGTTTGGAGATTGGATCTAAGCCTCAGGAAGCAATCCCTTATTGCCAGAAAGCTATATCAATTTGCAAATCAAGGCTGCAGCGGCTCGTGAATGAGGTAAAGAGTTCCTCAGGATCTGCTATGTCATCTGCAGTTTCTGAAGTAGATGAAGGTGTCCAGCAGTCGCTAAATGGCTCACAGAGTGATAAATCTGTGACAGATAAAGAATCAGAGATTGAAACACTTAATGGCCTGTCTGGGGAGCTGGAAAAGAAGGCAAGTACTGTCAGACTGTTATACACTTGGAAAAATTAAATAAATATTGTGTTTATTGTACTTCTCTGGATTTGCAGCTTGAAGATCTTCAACAGGTGGCCCTAAATCCAAAATCAATTCTTTCTGAAATACTGGGAATGGTATCTGCCAAGGCAAGAGGCGGGGAGAAAAGTTCTGATCCGGCTGTCATGAATTCTTCTCAGATGGCTACTGCTACTAGCAGTGGAGGTTTTGACTCTCCAACTGTTTCCACCGCCCACACAAATGGGGCTGCCGTCACTCATCTTGGTGTTGTGGGAAGAGGAGTTAAGCGAGTGTTGATGAGTACAGGCTCAGCAGAATCAAAGCCAATGAAGAAACCTGAATTGGACCCCTCAGCAGATAAAGATGGCAATACGCATTAGTGGTTCCAAATCTGAATGGTTCATGCTTTGGCTTTTGTAGTTGATGACAGTAATTTTTCAATGTTTTCATTTGTTGCCATCAAATATTGAGGAGATTCTAGTAACTATACCTGTGACTCAGTTTGGAACATGAGATTTTGTAACATCTTTCAGAGACGTTACTTGTTCTAAACATGTAATTTTGCTTGTTAATGCTAGAGGAAAACGAAACTTTTTAAAGCCATAATGCAATGTTGGTGCATTGTGTCTGATACCCTTCACATGCTGAATAGTTTATCCTAGAGCTGTTACGCGTCTGGTACTTCGATTTCTTACCAAATTTGGTTAAACCTTTAGATGAATTAATTATATGATGATTAGGTAGTTCTTGATTGTGTACTGGCGTTTCTGCTTCTAGTCTGGTGCTTTTCTATTTGGTTTGATTGCTTAATGGCAAATCAACTGTTTCCTAGTTATTGGTTCCATTCTTTGAAGCTCAAGTGCCTGACATTTCCTCAAACTGGCAGGTCAAGTACTTAGGTCCTACACCAATTTAATTAATTTCAGGAACAAATTTTGCTGGTTTTTGTAGGTCTTTATATGCCCCATTTAGAAGGGCATGTGCCTTAAGTTGTGCCGTGAAACCAAATGCAGTATACAGTCTAATTACAAGGATTATTTTGAGCTGTATGCTACAGTGATATACAACTTAAAATGTTATTGTTTGATTGAGTAGGATAAATCTAAATGCTCGGAGCAGAGTGTCAAATAAAATATTCAATGTTGAGTTAAGAAATGCTAGCTGGTGCGGTAAACAAAGTATGGTGATAACGGATGGGTTGCATTAAGAGCATGGAAATTCTATATGATTAAGCTGCCCATATATTGCAGCTGAAAGAAACTGGCCATGTGAAAAACCGAATCATAGGCAGGACCACAAAAATTGTGAAAACGACTACAAGGTATTATAATGATAAAGGGCAACAACGATGATAACAACTAATGATCATAATATTTAAATAAATAAATAAACCAAGATTATAGAGAAGAACTTGGTAGGCATTTGTTTGAGGTATAGAAGGACAATGATTAACCATTTGATTTCATCTTGTCTCCTAATATTCAATGTCTAAAGGTATCTTTGCTCCTTGGCCGTAATATCAGACAAAAAGATAAAAGTCTTCTATTCCTCTCATTTTGAGTAATGTTTTACTTTGTTTGACTTCCACCTAAAAACATTTTGATTCTTTGTTTAAATTTTTATTCGGCAGCTTATGTAGCCAAAGAATAGTGAAGTACCTAAGGCTCTTTTTAAGTATTTTTGTGAAGCTAATGATAATTTCAAGGCAAAGTTTTTTCATATAGAATAGTTTTGTTAGGTTTTGAAGCTAAATTTCGATGATATCAAGTGAAGGAATTGCTATATAACTTAGGCTGGATAATTAAATCACTTGTATTAAACCAAAACCCAATACAATCCACTAATATTATATAGGAAGCAAAACCATGTGTTTTAGAGTGGATTGCAAGAATTGTGGGAAGTATACTTGGAATGGTTGTGGCAAGCATCTTGCTACTCTCTATGCTAGCATAGAGAAAGGAAAGCACTGCATGTGCCGGTCATGGCCTGGTGTTGCCATCCCAACTGAGGAGAAAACTACATCTCAGCAACCACCAGCACCTTCAGCTTCAGCTTCAACCACCACAGCAGGTTTATATATTTATATATATGCATATATATGCTTGCAAATTTTACGTGAATAATGGTCTATTCAGATGAGTATTAATTAAATAACTAAACTGGTTTCTAAATTTTTGATCTAGATTCAAAGCTTTAGAAAGATATATAGGTTAAAATATTACATTATTAATTGAATTATATATTTTACTATTGTGTCATGCATGTATTTAATAGTTGGTTTGTAATTATTGAAGTTGTTGAAATTAGACAAATCAAATATATTCGCTAAAAGAATTAGGTTTTGCATCTAATAACTATGATATTATATTCAAATTTTTTAACCAAAAATTTAATAATCTTAATTTTCTTTAAATTGATAATCATCAATAGTTTAATTATGAACAAAAGAGTTTTAGGATGTGCCAAAAAATGCTAATTTGTTTTCTCCTGTTTTTAGCCCTTTTTGTTGGTCATATAAATATATTATTATAATTATTTTTTTTCTCTTATATATGTATTTCATATAAGCTTTACATGTAATAAGCATATATTTCTATTATATGTAATAATAACCTTGCATAACACCGAAATGGCTGCAGGATTTTAGAAATTTTCAAGTGCTGTATTAGATGGCCGTGATGGGGGCTAAACCACCTTACCCTACAAGAATATATATATTTGTCTGAGCTTGGCTATAGCTCAGTGATGAGATTATTATAAATTAATAATGTAATGGGCTAAATGGTTAATGTTTTATTGACCAATGCTGTCCATTTTTTTATTATTATTTGCTTTGTTTTGCTTTTTCTAAATGCTCAAGTGTGTAATTTAATTAATAAAAGAATCAAAACTACTTGTCATCTTTTGCAGGGTGCCATTATATGCTTCAGTTTAACGCATTTGAACTCTTGGGTTTTGGTATTTTTTTTGGAGATGATTTTGTCATGGTTTTTGCGCATCCTTATTTTTAACTCTCTCTCTCTCTGTCTTTGCAACAGTCACTATTAAAAAGATATTTATCTTCAAAGTCTAAAATTAAATGTCCTGAAATACTCTAAAGGTTTTGAATTGGAATTCTAAAATCAAATTTACTAAAAACATTACTCAATTAAATTAAATCCTGATATGAAACATAGAGGAAAAACATTTGAAAAAAAAAAACATTTGAAATTGAAATATAAGAAAGAAATGTTCTAAGAAGATGAAAATGGACGCCCTACAATCTCTCAATTCTAAAGTGGTGGGGACTTGGGGTGAAACATGCATAGTTTCATATACCCAAGATAATGTGACCAGTGGTGGAATAAAAAATTAATTTAAGGGGTAAAATTTATATATAAAAAAAATTACCGATGAGTGATTATAAATTTATAGTTTTAATTTTATTAACCTAGTCACAATTTATAATTTTAATTTTATTAATCTAATCACAATTTATATTAAATTTTTATTTTATATTCAACATTTTAATTTATAATTTATAATAATTTAATCTAAAATCTAAAATACTAAATCAATTCATTATTCAACCCAATTACAGCACAAATTATTTTAAATAAATTAAAATATAAGTCAAAATTTTTAAGTAAATTTATAGTTTACACAAATAAATATAAAAAAATTCAATAAAAATTTTAAAATATAAATAAAATAAAAAATTGCTTATTATATTATTATAGTAATAACATATCATATTAATTTTAATAGTTGACAGATTAAAAATTTAAGAGATTAAATATGATATATACATAGATATTATACATATATATTTATATATAATTATATAAATATTATATAGATATTATATATAGTTATATATTATATAGATATAATATAAATTATATATAACTATATATAGATATATTATATAATTATTTATAGTTTATATATATATATATATAAGAGGAAGGAGGTAATCTATTATATAATTATGTATGGTTTATGGTGAAAAGAGAGGAGGGGGTCCATTGCCCCCAGCACCCCCCAAATTGTGACCCACATTTTAGAATTCTATGATCCCAAAAGCAATAGTGTGACCTATGATAAATCTCTCTCTCTTTTTATTGTTTGGCTTTTATTGTCCTTTTCATTTAAGATATAGCTACATAGACCCCCACAGATATACCACAAAATTGGTGTGTAACACAACTGAGAACTAAGCTATTCCCTCATTTTGTCCATTTTGTCTAATGATTAGTCACCAAACCGCGTGAAATGTAGAAAATAAAAGGGCTCCATTAGTCCACTCCAGTAATCATCTTCCTACATCTGAAACTTCCATTCACAAACAATAATTATAACAGAAACTCAGACCTAAGGCAAGTGGGGTGTGTTTTTAGGAAGAAAACGAAATGGGGAATTCACTTGCAGCTCTAGGAAAAGTAGCTATTTCTAACATCAAAATCACCATTCTTTATTATCGAACTTTAGTTTAATAGAATAATTGTCTAATTATCCATATGACTCATTCACCCAATTCAAAATTTCACATTATCAACGTTATGCAAACAATCATCATTACTGCTCTTTGGAAGACAGCATACTATTCCTATCACCTAATTAATATGGTCTTAAATGTAGGAAAGGAAAAAGGTAGGAAGGTCGATTTACTGCTTTAAATGAGACTAAACCAATGTTCTATGGAGTATATATTTTTTGGTTTCATACCTAAATTTCAAGGGAGGAAATGGGAAATTGGGAATTCAAAAATAAAAGGAATGAAATTTCAAAAAATTCAGCCATTGAAATTGTGTGTGCGCGCGCGCGTGTGTTTTTTTTTATAATTAATTAATTAATTTATGTGGGTCATGTCCTCCATGTGACTATTTATTCCCAAATGCATATCCCAAGTACGACCATTTTAGTTTAATCATAGACCATATAATGTTCAAAGTATGCCTTAATTGTTGTAGAAAACGAAATAAAAATTATACAAGAAAATTTAAATTTAAAAATAAATCATATAATTTTTATTTGATAAGCTAATACTAGATTTTATGTATTCTATTTTTTATTATTTATATATAAAAAGCCATTTCATAAAAATAAAACCGAATGAATTTCACACTGCTTCACTGAAAAAACCAATATATAAAACTTGAAAATTTCTCTCTCGTTCTATTGGGTTAATCCCTCTCATGCATATTTTCTGTTATAGTGTTGTCACCAACTAAATTAAAATTAGTGGACCAGCTAAGAGTTCTGTAATCTGTACTCATGTCATTTGTATATATTATATATAATATACTAATATTATAATCTGTACTCATGTCATTTGTATATATTATATATAATATACTAATATTAGCTTCCAAAATAAGAAGAAATGATTAAAATCCAATCATCATTATCTTTTTGTCGCTTTAGCTGTGATGTATGTTTTCAACCAAAGAATATGAATGCAAGCCTGTTAATTACAAGACATTCTTTAAGGATTGAGTTGAAATCTCAGATTAAAAATCATTTTGTA
The DNA here is from genome assembly GCA_947685225.1 of Garcia nutans. Classification (NCBI taxonomy): domain Eukaryota; kingdom Viridiplantae; phylum Streptophyta; class Magnoliopsida; order Malpighiales; family Euphorbiaceae; genus Garcia; species Garcia nutans. The sequence goes on along the minus strand of CANTUV010000059.1, from coordinate 2,609,558 downwards.
TTTATACCCCACCAGTACTCCGTTGATTATTAATCTCTAAAGGTTGTTAAATATAACTATGGATAAAAGTTTTTTATGGACAAAATTATGACCTTAGATTTTGGTCTTTAATGGATTAAGCCATACCCCAGTAATTCCCCATCATCAAGTCAATGACAGGGTAAAATCAAATAAAATTATTACATAAATTACGCAAAAAGTAATCAACCAAGCTAGAAATGTGCTTATCGACAATGGGATTTAATTGTAAATTACTGATTTGTAATGATGTTCTTTCAAGGAAAGAAAGAAAGAAATTCTTCCAGAAAGACTTCCTTATAGAAAGAGAGTTTGTGAGTTATTAGTTGGGAGAGGTTGAGATTCTGATCCGATTAGAAGAAAGAGAAAGGTGAAATTTTTGAGTAAAGAAATGAAATGAAATAATGGAATTGATCAACTTTTTCGATATCTGTTAAAGCTTTTTTATTTGTTTTGTCCGTTTTTGAGTTTATTTTTGGATTCCAGGGCATAGAAAAAAAAAATACTCTTTCTTCCTCGAGAATCACTGTACAACAAAGAGAAGCAAAAACATTTTCACTTTTCTTTGTTACCTTTCTTTCAAGAGATTTAAAAAGATTCCATCTTCTTCTTCTTCTCTTCCCCTCTATGCTCATGGATCTAGCTTAGCTTTTCATAAAGGGTCTAAACAAGAACAATAGAGAGAAACAAACAATGGCAGCTGAGAAGCATAGCTCTAAAGGCCAAGCATGGTTAGAATAATTATCCTAAAAATTACTCTTTTCTTTTTTGTTATAGAAAAATCAAGAAAATATATTTTTGTTCAAACTTTCTTGCAGGTTTTGTACTACTGGTTTGCCAAGTGACATTGTTATAGAGGTTGAAGATATGACCTTTCATCTTCACAAGGTCAGAACTCTATTTGGACTATACTTTGTATCTTTCTAAACACCTAATAACAGACTCTCTAATCTTTATTTTTTCTGTTGTTGTTTTGTTTCAGTTTCCTTTGATGTCTAAAAGTAAAAAGCTTCATCAACTAATAACAGAGCAAGAAACAAACGAAACATCAACAGCAGCAAAAGATAGAGAAGGAGGAGAACCTGGAGGAGATGGAATCGAGGAGGTTCACTGTCAGATTACGCTTCCGGATTTTCCGGGCGGTTCAGAAACTTTCGAGATGGCAGCCAAGTTCTGCTATGGCGTCAAGGTCGATCTCACCTCTTCCACGGTCGCTCCACTTCGCTGCGCCGGGGAGTTTCTAGAGATGACAGAAGAGTATTCTGAAGACAATCTTGTTTCCAAAACTGAGCGGTTTCTTTCCCAATCTGTACTCAAAAGTCTCAGGGAGTCAATTAAAGCGTTAAAATCGTGTGAGAAAGTAATGCCTCTTGCAGAGAGCTTAGGCATTCCGCAGAGATGTATTGATTCCATTGCTTCCAGAGCTTCCTCCGCCGATCCAGCTCTGTTTGGCTGGCCTGTTAATGAAGGAGCAAATCAAAATGAAGCTACTTCTAATCTAGCCTTATGGAATGGGGTTGAATCGGAAGTGCGTAGAAAGGGAGCCACCTCAGCCGCTACCGCCGCTGTCACTGGTGGTAGAGGTAATAATTTGGACTCATGGTTTGAACATTTGGCGCTATTGAGCTTGCCTACGTTTAAACGACTGATTCTCGCCATGAAATCACGAGATCTGAGTCCAGAGATTATAGAGAGCTGTTTAATGCATTATGCTAAGAAGCATATTCCAGGATTATCGAGATTGAACCGGAAGCAATCTTCGTCTTCTTCTATAGCTTCAGAGAGCGAGCAAAGAGAGGTATTAGAGACCATAGTTTCAAATCTTCCATTGAAGAAGAGCTCTAGATCTTCAACAGCAACAAGGTTTCTATTTGGATTATTAAGAACAGCAAATATCTTAAATGCATCTGAATCATGTCGTTCCGCTTTGGAGAAGAAGATCGGATTACAACTGGAACAAGCTACATTAGACGATCTACTAATTCCTAGTTATTCATATCGAAACGAGACTTTATATGATGTTGACTGCTTGGAAAGAATTTTAGGCTATTTCATGGATGGGCTCGAAGAGAGAAATATTGAAGCAGAGGAGGAGGAAGGTGATTGCAATGTGAGATCGCCGGCATTGATGCTCGTCGGAAAGTTAATAGACGGTTATCTTGCTGAAATTGCCTCTGATGCAAATCTGAAACCTGATAGATTCTACAACTTAGCATTATCTTTACCGGAGCAAGCTAGGCTTTTCGACGACGGTCTGTACAGAGCTGTCGACGTTTATCTCAAGGTAACTATCTAGTATCTATTTGACCTATAATCTATACATAGTTTTGAAGTTAACAAATTATGTGCAGTCGACGTTTAACTGTCTCTTTGTTTTGTTTTCCATCTTGAAGGCTCATCCATGGATACCAGAGGTAGAGAGGGAGAAGATTTGTGGAGTAATGGATTGCCAAAAGCTCACTTTAGAAGCGTGCACGCATGCGGCGCAGAATGAGCAGCTTCCGCTGCGGGCGGTGGTTCAAGTTTTATTTTTCGAGCAGTTACAACTCCGCCACGCAATCGCCGGAACATTAATAGCAGCGGAAGCAGCACCGCAAGATGCCTTTAGGCCATCAAACATAAGACGAGAACAGGAAGAAACAGATGATGACGGAGCAGTATCGGCTACGGCTGCTACTGCGCCGGGGGCGGCGGCGGAAGGGGCGCAGGATAGCAGCGCTACGTGTTGGGCAGCGGTGAGAGAAAATCAGGTGTTACGACTAGACATGGATAGCATGAGGACGCGCGTGCATCAGCTGGAAAAAGAGTGTTCTACGATGAAGAAAGTGATCGAAAAGATTGATAAGGAAGGTCCACGTGGATGGAGAGGATCACTTTCAAAAAAATTCGGATGTAAGTTCAAAACTCAAGTTTGTGATTCTCAAGAACAAACGGTGGTAAATGCAAGAAGAGGAAGGCATCATCATAACCAACAATAGACCTTCCCGTATGTGAACAAAACATTATTATTATTATATATATTTTATTGTCTCGCGTTAGTTGACCAATTTACAACGTGTAGACAAGAGTGTCCATCATTTGTTATGCAGTATTACATGTAAATTGTTGCCACGTATGCTGAAAAAATAAAAAAAATTATTTTTATTTAATTTAACAGATAATTTTGTGTAATTGGCCAAATTACACGGCTTTTAAGAAAAGAAATGTGCTGAAAAATAAAAATTAATGGTAAATAAATTAAATTGATTCGAATTAAAATTTTTTTATATATTAAATATATTAAAAAAAATTTATAAATTTTTTTTATTTAAATTAAATTGATTCATTTAATATTAAGAAAAGTATAAGTTGGTGAAAAAATTTGCTTAAGAGTTATTTATTTATTTATTTATATATCTAAATTACAGCCCTTTTGTTTGAATAAAGTTTGTGCAATATATATATATATATATATATATATGTGTGTGTGTGTGTGAAGTTAAGTGGGCCCATAATATGAGTGAGCTGCCTGCTGCCTCGTATATTTGTTTGCTTAAGGTGAGTTAAAAGTTGCAATATACATATGCATATGTATATGTGATTACAAGTTAAATTGCATTTCCCTAATGCTAAGAAAAAAAATAATTAATTTGGAAATTTCTATGGAATTTATTTTTATCATAATCTTCATCAATGAATTTTTAAAAAAAAAAATTAAAAACTTAAAATCGTGTGCAAACAAGAGTGTATTGAATGTTATCAAAGTAGGTAAGAATGAATATTTAGCATAAAGAGCAAACTTGTGAGATAAAAATATGATTAATGAGCAGATGAAATAATCTACTATTTAGGTGTTAATATTACTTCAAACTTTAGTAAAATAACTTCACATTAAATTACATGTCACTATGTTAATTTATAGTTGTAATTTGACTTTGTAAAAACAATATTATTGGACACTATCCATTGTATATTAGTGTGTAAATAAAAATTTTATTTAATGAATAAAAAACAATTTTACTTTTTTTCCCCTTGATTTTATGATCTTATATTAGTCATTTATTCCAGTTAAAAAGTACTTAAAGAAGTTTACATTTTTCTTTTTAATCTTACTGATTAGATTTCAATTATCTATTTCAACTTAATATTTAGAGAAATTTACTCTATATATTAATTTTTTTAACTTATTTTTTCAAAAATATATCATAATTTTTGTATACTTTTAGTATGCTAGATTTATAGTTTTAGAAGTAGGGTACACTTTTAATGTACTAAATACATAGTGGATACATACCTCTCTAAAAGTAAGATATTTTTGAAATTAAAAATTGAAAATGAGTTTTTTTTTTAAAAAGAAAATTTTGTATTTTTAAAATAATTTAATTTTTGGAGTTCTTTTAAAAGAAATCCCTATTATGTAACACATTATATAATTAGAAAAACAATACACTCCACCATATTTTTTAATTTTTTTTTATTTTTACCTGAAGTATTTTAATCATTTTATTATAAACACACGATAAACTATGTAAAATTTATAAACTCATAATAAATTCATGATAAACTCATTATAAATTAGTGAAAATCTAGTATTTTAGTAAATATTTTATAAATTTTAGTATTTTAATAAATAATTTATTAATATAATAAATTAAAAATTATTTTTATATTTTTGTCAAAAGCCTTACATAATTTTCATATATTTATAAGTTTTGGTTTGTACATATTTAATGGGCTTATGTTAAATGGGCAATAAAGGCTACGACCCAATACACAAATGGACAAAGAAACCCACCAAGCTGCAAGCAGTGATTGCATACAGAAGCCCACCAATTTTTTTACAAAAAAGAAAAAAAAAAAAAAAAGAAAGAAGGAAGGAAAGGTTTGGAGTTACTGAAACGACGACGTGTAAATCATTAACGGTAGAAAAACGGTCCAGTCAAGCCTCCACGTGCAATTAAATTACGCGGGTGATCTCAACCGTCAACACTCTGAAAAACAGTTAACAAGAACAACGGAAAGATCCGGAATATTTGTGTAATAAAATAATAAAATATCATACCCATTTATCACCGTTATATTAATTATTAAAATTAATTTTCTCTAATGAGCTAAAAACAAGGTCCCACCTTATAATCAAAAGCGACAACAGCACAGTAGTGTTAATTGTCATTCATCCTCATCCAGATAGTATTACACGCAGATCCATTCGGGAACAGTGCTCTGCTCAAAAAAGGCAAAAATTTTCATCAGAATTTGTTGATTTAGATCTGGAAAAGAAAATAATGGGGAGAATTGAGTATTTGAAAATGAATACTGATGATGGTTTGATTGAATCTGATATCAATGAGCTCAAGATTGCTGCCAAGAAACTTATTAATGATACCGCTAGACTTGGTGGTCTTGGCTTTGGCACTTCTTTTCTCAAATGGGTTGCTTCCTTTGCTGCCATGTAAGTCCGTCTCTTCACTTTTTTTATATGTGTTTTATCTTTCCTTCTTTCTTTCTTTCTTTCTTTTTGTGGGTTTTTTTGGTTGATTATATGCCCACACATATCAAGAATTGAACCTTGATTCATAAGTTTTTGCTTCAAAATTTGGATGATTTACTCTTTTAGAAACAAGAATTGCTTGACCCAGATGGAAGATTGTTGATTTGTTTATTGGATAAGATGTAATTGGCTTCTTTCAGCTCCTGCTTCTATTGTGTATGATGATAATGGTAGCAGTTAAAATGGTTTATCACACTAAGTAGTTTTCCTGCTTGTAGCATTGGGAGATAACAAAACCCAATTCTCTATAAACTTGAGAAATGAAAAGAAAAAAGAAATTGTTTAATAAAAGAAATAGAAGGAACCATATTCAATTTTAGGTAGTTTTGAAGTTAAGTTTCTTCTTAACATTGAACTGGGTTTGTTCTGTCCTTCAATTTAGCCATTGATCTTGGAGTCCAACAATCAGGAAGTCAATCACTAAGGTTGAGAAAGCTACCAACACTTTTTACTACATAAAGCCTTGCTGAATATGTTATTTTATATTTGTATTAGTTGCTTTCCACTTGATATGCATTTGAACTCTGTATGTTCCTCCATATATATTGTTCTGTTCTTTTTAGTGGGTGAATTTTGTATGATATTTTTCAATGATCAATTGCAGATATTTGCTGATATTGGATCGGACAAACTGGAGAACAAACATGTTGACTTCCCTCTTGGTCCCTTATATTTTCTTTAGTCTTCCTTCAGTAATTTTCAACTTCTTAAGGTTATGACCATCTTTGATAATTACGCTTCTTTAGCTCTTCCAATTTTCATTTATCTTCTGCTGAAATTTCTTTTTTCTTTATATCTGTATTTAGAGGCGAGGTTGGAAAATGGATTGCTTTCATTGCAGTGGTGCTTAGGCTATTCTTTCCTCGGCATTTCCCAGGTATAGGCTTCATTTCAGTGTATCTGTTGATCTAGTTCTTCAGTTTTATGTAGACATACTGGCTCCAATTGCCTTTTTTTTTAGCTTGTTGCTTCACATTTGACCATTAATGAGCTTGCATTGCTCAGAGTAGTTACTAGAGTTGATAATTAGTCTTAAATGAGGATAGGTTATGTATTGAATAAAAAAGAATTTGCTAAAGCAACTTGTTCACCTAAGCAGCCAGCTTATTTAGGGGTGTCAAAACGAGTTGACATGTCTTGTTCGTGTCATGTCGGTCCATTTTGGTGTAACATGAACACACTCTTTTACTAATCGTGTCACTGTATCTCAATCATAGGCCCTAGCCTATCTTGCTCCTGCACTCTCTCTCTCTCTCACGCATACACACAACCATTACTCCATTTCAACTATTTCCATAGATTTGATTCCATGACCCTTGTTATTTTTCCTTTTATGGTCTTTGGTGATTGATTTTGATATAAAATATTGAATATTTTGTTTAGTAGATAGCTGCATATTGATCCTAATCCTACTTTCTGGTATCAAAACAAATGACAGATTGGCTAGAGATGCCAGGATCTTTGATTCTTCTCCTGGTTGTAGCTCCCAGCTTCTTTGCACACACCTTGAAGGATGGTGTGGTGGGTATCTTTATATGCCTATTCATTGCCTGTTACCTACTGCAAGAACACATCAGGGCATCTGGTGGGTTCAGAAACTCCTTTACACAATCCAATGGAATATCAAACAGTATTGGCATTATCCTACTCATTGTTTACCCTGTGTGGGCACTGGTGATATACTTCATCTAAAAGCATTCTTTGCAATTGTTTTTGTGGATTGCATAAGATAACTGTGTTCTCAGTGAAAACTTGATCAATCATTTTGTATGTCAAGTATCCATTTTATATTTTTGTGTAAGATTTGAACTGTTTGAAAATGATAACTCTTGTCCATTGTTGTACTTCTAATGAATGTGGCATTTCTTTTTCTATTTTTCTCTATAATTCTTTATTCCGAGATTTAGATTTCAAGCCCTGTACATGAAATTATCTTCAAAAATTGATTATGCTATTAAGACAATATATATATGTATATATTATAATCATTTTGGGAATGGGTAAGGATGAATAGCTTCAAGCTTTATGATTGTTTTTGTAAATAATAACTAAGGGATTGAGTCAATGTTTTTGTAATGTTAAAATATTAACATGATGAGACTATTAAGCAGAGAACATATTTGATTGGTTAGACATATATTGTTCCGTACTTTTTTGGTTTTGATGCTCAACTCTCTTTTTATAATCCAAATTGGCGATAATTGTATATATCTTTATTGTATTTTAGTTTGCAAAATATAATTTATTTTTAATCAACATTAAAAATAAATATACAAATGATATTTCATTATTATTTTAATTTTATTATTTTTATATAAAAATTATATAATTTTTTGAGTATTACAATATGAAAAAAGAAGAAGAATTGAATATGGATCTATTTAGTAAATATATACCTACTCTTAAACTGTGTTTTAGCACGTAAAAAATTTGTATATCTAATAAATGTATTTTTATTACCATTTTTTTTTATAAAAATATGAATGACAATTTGTACAGAAAATAAAAAATGAAAAATATAAGGAAATGAAACTTAACTCTTCTTTTCTCTTTCCTTTTCATAATATAACTTTTTTTTTTAATTTTTGGACTTTTTACAAAACTAACTACAAAACTAAATTTTTTTTAAAAAATATCGTTGATATAAATTTTTTTTAAAAATACCTATAAAATTTATAAAATTATAAAAATATTTCACATCATCATATTTTTATAATTTATATATATATTGTACATATGTTATAAAATTTTTCAAGAAAAATATAAAAAATAAATTTATTTTTAATATTACTTTGTAAAATAATACATTTAAGAGAAAATAATATAATTTTATAAAAAAATTTAAAAAAAATTGAGAAACGTCATTTTATAATATAATTTTATATGTTTTAAATATGTTGTGTATAAGTTAGAGATATGTCATATTTATATTGTGTATATATTATGCTTTACTCTTTATATATTATACAAATTTTATGCATTACTTAATTATAGTATAAATAAATATATATATATATATATAATAGATATATATTTTTTAACCTTTATATGTTGATTAATTATAGTATATATTTTATAGATATATGACAGATATATTATATATTTATTACAGATATGTTACTGTTTGTTATATATATATATATTATATAAATGTTTATTTTTTGTATATAATAAAAATATAATAATAAAAAAATTATTTATGAATAAAAAATTAAAAAATAAGAAAAAAAAACAACGTAAAAATATAAAGAAATGAAAAAAAAAGTGTCATAATATTTAAAAAAAATTTGCCCACCATACTTTTAAAAACACAAACTCAAAAAAAGTATCCCCTGTAATTTTTCCTTTATTTTTGAGAAATTTACACATAATACATTTTTTACAAGTCTAATTTCAAAAATACGATCTACAGTTTGTTTTTAACAAATATATGAAGTTGCACTTTTCTTTTCCTTTTTTTTAAGTCAATTTTTCTTTTTCTTTTTTCTGTTTTATTTATTTTTCTTTTTTCCTTTTTAATATTTATTTCTATTTTTTTATTTATAAATAAATTTTTTATTATTATATTCTCATTATACACACAAAAAATAAATATATACATAACATACCTATAACATATCCATAACATAAATAAAATAAAACAGTAATATATCTACAACATATCTATAATATATATACTATGATTTATCAACTTATAAAAGTTAAAAGACACATATTTATAATATAAATACTATAATTAACTACATATAATGATTTAATAATATATATAAAGGCTAAAATATAATATATGTGTAATATATACATGACATGTATATAACATATATACAACATATTTAAAATTTATAAAATTATATTACGAAATGATGTTTCTTATTTTTTTTTTAAAAAATTATAAAATTATATTATTTTCTCTTTAAGGTATTATTTTATAAAATAATATTAAAAATAAACTCAATTTTTATATATTTTTTTGAAAAATTTTATAACATATAACATATTTATGACATGTACAATTTGTAAAAATACGAGGATGTTACTTTCATAATTTCATAATTTTTTTGGGTATTTTTAAAAAAAATTTATATCAGCATAATTTTTTAAAAAAATTTTATTTTTATAGTTAGTTTTATAAAAAGCCTTTTATTTTTTTGTTAAATTAAAAATGGGCCAATTAGCATCTCAAAAGGCTATTGGATTCATTCTTTTAGTTTTTAATGATTATTGAATAATATATACATGCAGGAGAGATTTTTTTTATTCATTATATTTTTTAATTAAGATTTTTTAAATTCATAGATTTACAGCCTAAGATTTTAAATTAGTTATAAGTTTAATATAAAAAATAGAGTGTGTATTATTCATTTTAATTTTAAATTTCTATTCAGTCATTTAATTAAGTAAAGAAGGAATTAATAGAACAGCAATATTTTATTAATTAAAATAATAATAAAAGTAAATGAATTTTTTTTTTTGCAAAATTACAAAAAAAATTTAAATTTTATATATATTTTCACATCTATCATAATTTTTTTTTGACAAATTAGTGAATAAACTCAATTTTTCTTTTCACTGGTTGAGACTCGTAAAATTGAATGCTATGCTGGGGTATCATTGCATTATTATTATTATCTTATTTGATTTTAATAATTAACGGATGTTACTTTTTTATTGATTTAGTTATATTTAATTGAGCAAACCATCTTCTCCTCGGCAAAGGCTCACATCCATTCAAAATAAGCTTCTGGGCAAGGCTATAGTCATCAGGACAAGGCCCAGAAACCTTATAGCTCATATACTGAGACAACAAATCAGCAGATTTGTTACAAAAATGCCCAACAGAAGCCACCATTTCAGTAATCCCAGTTCTTGAATCTTTACCCAGAGGAAGCTGATAGTGTTGTAGAAACAATTTGAGCTCGTTTGCAATATTGGGTCTTGAAATATCGATGGTTCCATAGCCTAAGAGCTCCTTTTCCATCATTGCAAGCTTTTTTGAGAAGAATCATTCTTCTTAAAATTAAAGAGACTTGCTCAGAAATTAAAGAAATATTATTCTTTTGGGTGTTGAGAAGGAGATGATTTTGATGGTATTTAGGAGAGGATGTGAAGGCATACAAAGCAAAAAGATTTGCAGAGATAACAGCGAAAAGCATAAGAATGTTTTATTTTATTTTATTTTTTTGATACTCAAGAATGTTTGATTATTTTTTTTTTTTGATACTCAAGAATGATAATTTTATTAAGCACAAATTAATTAATCTTCAAGCAATACAAACTTCAAAAATTACTTGCTAATTACTTATAAAATTACTGGAAAAATGCAGGCTCAAAAAAAATTACAGGAAAAATTATTGGCAGTGCTTGCAAATGAGAAAACCCATCACTATTTAGCATAGTCACATAAAACCCGCAAATTTGTTGCACAAAAAATTTTAAAAGTCAAACTTTATCTCACGCAGACACAGAGCACATAAAAAAATAATAAAAAAAAGTAGATATTTCAGAAATTTTGAGTAGAAGAAAATGAGAAAACCCAATAACCATTTAGCACAACCACATAAAATCCAGAAATATTTTGCACAAAAAATTCGAAAAGTGTCAAGCTTTCTCTTGCACAGACATAAAACAGATAAAAAAAAAGTTCAGTAAATACACCCGGGGGCGAAGAGAGAAGGGGTCCCGAGGAACAATGGACTCCCTTCCTTTCTCATACTTGCATACATGTATATATATTTATATATATGTATATATGTGTATATTTATATATATATGTATATATATATAATTATATAGTATGTTATTAAAATTATATATATAATATTTTATAAAAATTTATATATATATAATTTTATATACATATTAATTTTTTTACTATACATATATATAGTATTTTATTCAAATTATATATATATATATATATTATTTTATTTATATATTAGCTTTTTTCACTATACATATTATTTTTATACATAATATTTTATTAAAATTATATATATAGTATTTTATAAATATTGACTTTTTTTTAATTTATGGATATTTAAAATTTTATAATTAGATATATATAGTATTTTATAAAATTATATATATAGTATTATATATATATAGTATTTTATAAATATATTGATTTTTTTACTATATATATATATATTTTTTAATTAGTTGATATTTAGAGTTTTGTGATTAGGTATATATATATATTATTTTTTATAAAAATTATATATACAATATTTTATATATATTGTGATTTTTTTACTATTTATATTTTTTAAAATTTATTTATGAGTATTTATGATTTTGTGATTAGATAGTTAGGTTACTACTAGAATTTTATAATTTAGTTATAAATTAGATAAAACTTTTTTATTTAAAATTTTTTTTTATTTAAAATAATATTTAATAAAATTCTATAAATAAATTAATAGATTTAAGAATTAAAATAAAAAAATATATAAAAAAATTTAATAAATTTTTAGAATATAATAAATAATATAAAATTTTGATAATTTTTTAAAAAAATTTATAATAAAAATTTAAATTTTATTATAATATTAAATATTTAATTTTATATTTAATTTGCCAAAATTTATCCCTTTAATTCGTTCTCTAATTTCGCCGCTAAATACACCCACATAACAAAGAAATTTACAGAGAAAACAAGTTCATGAAATGGGTATGAAATTCACTTACCAAAAGAAAGTAATCGAGAGGAAGTAGGAAGAACTGCAGAGAAGCGAGTACGGTGGAGCTTTGAGGTGAAAGAAAGGATCTTTGTGGTGGCAAAAATTTTAACTGTAGAAGAGCAGAAAGTTGCTTTCATGAATCTGGCTGCAGAAATAACACAAAAAATATAACTAAATTAACGAGCGTTATTTTTTTTAATTGAAAAAAAGAACGCCTATTAAACATTAAAATAAAAAAATAGCATCCTATTCCAACTGGTAAAATGATAAAATTGAAAAAATAAATAAAATTATGTACTAATTCAGAAAATAAAAAAAAATTGTTTATGGTAAACGTGAGATATATATGCAAAGTTTAAGTATTTTTTTTAAAAGTCATTTTGTCATTTTTTTATACATAAAAATATAAAAGGGAAAGAAGGGTGTTTTAGTAATTATGTGCAATTAAGAAAAGCGAAACCCTAGCTCCAGCAACCTTTCGCCTATAAAGTGCAAAGCGAAGCCACCTCTTCAAATTATCTCTTCTTCTTCATCTCATGGCTGCTGCTGCTGTTGCTGTTTGTTGATTTTTCAAATATTCGATTTGATTTCGATTGCTTTTGCAGCTCTTTTTTTTGGATTTTTTTTGAAAAATTGCTTTTAATTAATTTGCTGTAGCGATTTGGATTTCTCAGTGATGAAGAAAATTAAAGATGACGAGTCCGATCAATTTCCATTCTTTCAATACTGACGACAAATCGAGGCATTTGTCTGAGAGAAATCCAAATCTTCTATTTATCTTTTATTATTTTTTCGGAGAAAATAAATATTAAATCAAAATTTTTTATATAGTTTATTTTTTATTATGTATTTTTTTTGGTTGATCAACGGCGGGATAGTGATGATTGTTAAGTTTAATTCTTATGTTTATATGTGATGATTTTAACACCTCCTACTCATTCTGAATCCCTGCTATGAAATCAACTTATTTTTGTTTGCTAAATTAATTTTGATTTAATGTAATCATTAATTGATTAATGAATAGAAATTGCAATAAATATTCAGAATGCAGCAATGATGAGAAGAAAATTGATTATCTAAAGCATTGACGGTTTCTCCCCCTGTGATAAGTTTTTTCAAGCACTTTTGAGCTGCTAATTAATTAGGGTTCTTTTGAATTTCCTAAAATTAACCTGATTTATTTTGGACTCATTTTTTTACTGAAATTCTTTGAAGTGTACTTGATTAAATGTCAGTTTTCCAAAGTTATTTGATTTAAATAAAAAAAACACTAATTTTCATATTTATTATCCAATAATTAAGATTGACATAAATTTGGCGATAGAGAATGAAAATTTTCAAGATTTGCAAATTTGTATGGCTACTCGGAGTGTATTTTTTAAAATTGGAGTTTTTCAGCTTATTGTGAATAAGTGATTTTTATATTATAATCAGATTAAAAATAAACAGTTAGGCGTTTCTGTTAATAATCAGCTGATAATCAGTTAAGTGTTTCTGTAAAATTAGCTTATAATCAGTTAAGCGTTCCTGAGTTTATTTATTGTATAAAAATAATTTTTTAAATGTCAATTCAAAATTTATTTTGCAATAATAATAATAATAATAAAATTTATTTAATAATAATAATAATAATATTGGTGTTGTCAATAAATTATACAAATAAAAAACTAAAGTGTATAGGATGGGCAAATTTAAAATATTGAAAATTAGGTAGAGATAATATGATCTTTTACTTTGTCAAAACTGTTTAAAAAATAAGTGCTTAAAAAAATAGCAAAACTTAACTTTTAAAAAACTGATTAAAATCATATTATAATCTACTATTTAAGTTTTCAGAAACACTTAAATAAACAGCTTATAATCTAAAAACTGCTTATAATCAGTTTTGACCAATTTTTAAATTTTGAGAAACACTCTCTCGGTAGCATTTGCAAAATTCAACTTTTAGATTTTTTTTATCAATCTTATAAACCAGCCTTTGTTTTTAATCTTTTATTATTATGTTAAGTTAAATGTAGTTTGATATTTTTTAATTAATCATTTTAAATCAACATTTTGTTTTTAATTTTTAATTATTGTGTAAGCTAAAATTTTCTCACATTGAAAATCTCTTATGACTTAAATTTGTGCAAATGAATTATACAATTCATCCATTACAATATCATGTAAAAAATATTGGAGAAGCTAATTCCAATTTTAAAGGTTTAAAAGATAATTCTAAATTTATGATATTTATAAATTATTTATTAAAAATAAAATTTATAAATTATTTATTAAAATATTAAATTTTTATTAATTTACGATTAGTTATATAGATATAAAAAATAATTTGTGGTTGACTGTATATTTTTTTTATTTTTTAAATACCTAAATATAGTTCATGGGCTGTTAATGAATGGCCCAGTGGCTGACAGTGAGTCCCAAGTCTTCTTCCACCAGAGCCATTGACTGTATAATTGTGCCAAATCGAGTTAGAACAGTATAGAGTTTTATGCCATGTTTACTTTAATTAGATATTTAAAATATTCGAGCTCAATTTATTTTCATTGAAAATTTAGATTAAATTTTTTTATTAATATTAAAATAAATAATATTGATTTTAATTTCAAATTTAATTTAATTAAATGTTCAAAATATTCAAACTCAAGTTAATTATCATAAAAAAAATTATTTTTTTTTTATTAATATCAAAACAGAGTTAGAATTCAAAACTAAAGTATTATATTATTGTATGTATTTAATATTATATAAAAAATATTTTATTATATTTGCAACTTCTTTAATCAAATGGATTGACATATTTATGATATGATTTAAATAGATTATTTAGCAAATTAACACAGTAAACTCACAATAAACTATGTCACTTTATTATTATTTGGCCTAAACAGTAAAATAAAATTTATACTATAAAACTTGCATGGGCAATTGCACATTCTTTTCTATATTCATTCTCCCTATTCTTAAATTTTAATGTTAAAATCTAAAATACACGCATTATTTTATGCATATTGATTTAATTTTTTTATTATTTTTTTGTGTATTTTGAAAACTATTTTTTAAATGTATTTATATTTTAATATTATTTTTATCATCATTTTATTTTATAAATGATGTTTTAATTAATTATATAAGAATATAATATTATTTTATCTCAAAAATATTCAAACAAATTAAATAAATCAATTTTAAAATCTACATATAATCTGCTTAAATAAAAATATTTTTTATCATATTAGACGCAATATATTTTGACACATAATTAATAAATGAATCATATTTATATTTATTTTAATTATAAATAAGTCATATTTATATTCATTTTAATTATATAATTAAAGTGAGCCAATATTATGAGTTTGTGTTGACTCTAATTATGTCATTGAAATAGATCAATATAATACAAATACAGTTTGTAAATCTATTTTTATAAACCGGTAAAAATATATCCGTACATATAACTAGCAGTTAGTCTGAAAATCGTATAAGCTGCTGGGAGGCAGACAATAGGATTTTGGAAATTTGTCCGCATCGAATCAACATCATCCAATCTGGACTAAGAGAGTATCTATATCCAAAGCAGAAACTTGCCACCTGGCAAACTCCATAACCATATTCATTAGCTTCAATCAACCAATAGCAGAAAACCTTATCCTATCCCCTTATCTTACTTGCACCAAAACCACCAAAATACTTGACACAAAACACGTCCCTTTTCTTCTTCTTCTTCTTCTACTACTCATTCGCTCACTTTTTATTTCTACCCAACACAAAGAAACAGAGCAAGTGAACCAAAAAGCCATGGCAGCCTCACTACAAGCAGCTGCTACACTTATGCAACCCACCAAGGTGGTGGGTACAGTTCCTTCTAGGTCTAGCCTTCAATTAAGATCTTCACAAAGTGTTTCCAAGGCTTTTGGATTAGACCCAGTTAATGCTAGGATCACTTGCTCTTTGCAATCTGACCTTAAAGACTTGGCTCAAAAGTGTATTGATGCTACTAAGATTGCTGGTTTTGCTCTTGCAACCTCTGCTCTTGTCGTCTCGGTATGTTTTTTCCCCTATCAATCTTCTATTTTCTTGGATTTAAGTTGTAATTATGCCTTAATTTTTATTGCTTAGACTATAAGATTTTGTTAAATTTTGAATTGTTGTTGATAGTCTTGTGAATTTATTTAGAACAAATGGCTATGTTAATTGTGCCAGTATGTTATAGTCAGGATGATTTGCAGTTAAAAATTAGCAGATTGAATTCTGCTACTACGAACATTTTTAGAATTTGATCGTTTTCTTAGTACAACTATGATGGATGGAAATAGATTCTGGGTCTATTGAATTGGTCGTAGATGTACTAGAATTCAATCTTGAATCAAATTCTAGTATATCTTGGTATAACTTAGCTGCGAGTACATATTTTTCTTTCAGGATCAATTATTCCCTTAATATGAAAAGGAATTGGATTTCTAGGTGCTTAATTTGTTCAACTATTATATAATAAATATAAGTTTGTACTGTTAATTAAGATATAAAATGGATTGATTAGTGATTGGTATCCAAAACCCATGTTCTTGACCCTTTTTTTTTCTCTTTTTTCACAGGGAGCAAGTGCTGAAGGAGTCCCAAAGAGGCTAACTTATGATGAAATCCAGAGCAAGACTTACATGGAAGTAAAGGGAACTGGAACAGCCAACCAATGCCCAACAATTGAAGGTGGAGTAAATAAATTTGCCTTCAAACCAGGCAAATACAATGCTAAGAAGCTTTGTTTAGAACCAACTTCATTCACAGTCAAAGCAGAAAGTGTAAACAAAAATTCCCCACCAGAATTCCAAGACACTAAGCTAATGACTCGCCTGACTTACACTCTGGACGAGATCGAAGGTCCATTTGAAGTAGGCTCAGATGGCTCTGTCAAATTTGAAGAGAAAGATGGGATTGATTATGCAGCTGTGACTGTTCAATTGCCTGGAGGTGAACGTGTGCCTTTCTTGTTCACCATCAAACAGTTGGTGGCAACAGGCAAACCAGAGAGTTTTAGCGGACAATTTCTTGTACCCTCTTACCGTGGCTCATCATTCTTGGACCCAAAGGGCAGAGGTGGCTCTACTGGGTATGACAATGCAGTGGCTTTGCCAGCCGGCGGCCGAGGAGATGAGGAGGAATTAGCTAAGGAGAATATCAAGAATTCAGGTTCTTCAACTGGGAAAATCACTTTAAGTGTTACTGGATCAAGACCTGAAACTGGTGAAGTAATTGGAGTTTTTGAAAGTGTTCAACCATCTGATACTGATTTGGGAGCAAAGGTTCCAAAGGAAGTTAAGATTCAGGGAATTTGGTATGCTCAGCTTGAGTAAATTTGTGTATTATTATTATTAATATTCTTGGTTCAGATTTTGCTAAATGTTTTATGGTGTTGCTAAAACTTATTCTGTGACCCAATTGAGATGCTCAAACACTGGTTTATCTTGTGTATATTATCACTGTTATTATCACCATCATCATCATCATCTTCTCTGCTTGTAATCATGGTTGACCAAGAACCAAGATCCATGTTCTTTATCAATGGTGGAATGCGTTTGATAACCTAGAATTTTTTTTTAAAAAAAATTCACAAATTGTATGTAAAATTAATGGATCAATCATCAAACCAAGATAACAGAACTAATTATTTCTATCAGGATGAAGAGGTGGATTGGGCATTAGTTTGTTCGGACAAGCATTTTGATTCTGATCTTGATTTGGTAGTAGAGCTAAGACCATTGTCAGTGGCTAGAGGGCATTTTCAAGCAAAGAGCATCAATGTTATGGGAAGCGAACAATTACACTATTAGTGAGAAAAGCCCAATTGATTGTGCCATCCTGCAGAGCATAGACCTTAAGTCAGGCTAAGAATGAAGAAAATTAAAGGCAGTCCGGTACATGAATGCTCCCGTAATAAGCGGGATTCGGAGAAGGATCGGATCCATTAGGTCTTTGTACGCGGCCTTTCCTTGCAATTAATTGCAAGAGACCATTTTCACGACTCGAATCCGTGACCTCAGGTCACACGGCGCCAACACTACTACCAATAGGTACATACATTGTAGTGTGTAGATTAAAAATAACTAATAAATTATAAAATTATTTGAAAATACTCATATAAAAATATTATTATATAATGTAATTATGCAAATAATAGGAGTACATACATTTATGTAATTAATTATATTATTAAATCTTAAATGTTATATAAATTTTTATTTTTATGTGAACATGTGAATTTCTAAAACATTCATGAAATTCATTTATAGCACATAAAATTTGAGAATTCTTATTTTTAATATTTTATAATGTGATAAACTTAAATTAAATTCATAGAGTACAGTAACCAATTTTAAATTTAATAATAGCTTACTAAAACTAATTTTTTTAAGTACAAATTAATGAGATTACATATTAAACCTTTTTTTTTCTTCCCACAGCCGTCTCTAACTTATTTTTTCTTTATTATTCTCACTACTTATAGTTTTTCATATTAAATTTGATTATTCTAATTTATTGTGAATTCAAATTTTATTTTCCTTCTAAAATTTTTTGAGAGGCCGTCAGTTAAGTACTTTTGGAGAAACTAGTAATAAATTATGGCCAAGACTTTTTCTCAAAACAATTTCTTTAATTGCCTCCAAATTTTGTCTATAATTTAAAGATTTTTTTTTTCATTTTAGTATAGCTAAAATTCATTAGTGAAATTTCTATAAATTTCAAAGGGAAGAGAAGGAAAATGCAATTAAAAATTTAAATTAAATAAAAAATAAATTAAAAAATTTTATAAAGCAATTATATTTTAAATGGATTTGGAAATAGTGTTCATAATAAAGTGAAATTCTTTTAATTTTTTAATGTAATTATATAGATTCCCTAATTCTAATTTGTGTGGATGTGAGGTTTATGGAATGTGTCATTAGAATAATTAATGAGCACAAGCTAATGGTGCCCCTCCATTCATTTAATTTAGGTTGACCAAAAAGAAAATCAAACTAATCAAGTTGCATTTCAATTTTGATTCATTAAATTTCATATCAAACTTTTGAAATTAAATAATATATATACAATTTTGGGTATCAAATTAACAGAACATTTTTATTTTTTATTTATTATAAATTCTAATCAATAAATTCATTAATATATTAAATTTTTTGTCTATTTATATTTAACTTTTTTAAAAAATCAATATTAAAATACTCAAAACAATAAAAGATAACAATTAAAAAAAATAAAAAATCAAACTAGATCTCAACCAATAAATCTCCCTATAAATCCAACCTAAGAATTTTTTTCATTTCTAAAAAAAATCAAATTCTAAAATAAAATTCAAAATATTAATAAATTATTGTCAAATAAAACGACTTATATATAATTTAGCTATCTTTGCTACCGAGCGGGCAGCTAAATTAGCAAAATAATTAATAAAAAATAAATTATTAAAAATATTTAATTAATATATTTCATATTAAAAAAAAAACATAATAAAAAATATAAATTTATATTTTTAATAAAAATAATTAATTTTTAATGGTTGCGAAATAAAAAATGCATTGTTAAATAATAATATTTTAGTAATTAATTTTAATACTTTATCTCTTATTATATTTATTAAATTATAATTATAAAAATTTATAATATTTTAATTTGCAAATATTTATTAATTTTATTATTATTACGAAACAATATATCATTTATCCCAACAATCAAATGAATTTATTAACATTTGAAATGTTGCACCATAAAATATAATATAAAATTTTTCTCCTTGCATGTCGCTTTCACATTGGCTACTAGCCAGCCAACTCGGACTCAGCATCTGACATGAAAATTTGCCATTCGGCTCAAAAAGACCCACAAAAGCCACGTATCAAAACTCCAACTCCATCAACATTTCACCAAATCCCAATTCAATTACCATACAAAAAGAGAAGAAGAACCCATCACCAAGAAAACTCTTTTCTTCACAAAACCATTATTAATCTTCTTTTTCTATTCACTAAATCTCCAAAAAACAAAACTCATATATTTTTTTTGGGGCTTTTAATTAGTTCTATATAATTGATGAGCAAAGTTGCAGAGAAATGAGTTTTGGACATGAAGAGACAGAGAGGCAAAGGTAGAAGATGGAAGAGGTGCCCGGGGCAATGGGTACAAGTGCTAGCTTAGCTTTAAGATTAGGCCAGTCCATTTTCTCTATTGCTTCCCTTCTCTTCATGTGTTTGGGCATTGACTTCTACAGTTATACTGCTTTCTGGTAATTTGTTTCAAAATCCCACACTTTTAATCAAATTTAGTTTATTTTTTTTCTTTTTAGGCTTGAATTTCAATACCCATTTCTTTGTTTTCTTTTCAATTCATAGAATTTGCAATTTCCATCAGCTGTTTTGTTCTCTGTTCTGTGTATATATATAAATATATTTCATATCTGTATCTCCTAATTATTGATTAATTATTAGTTCTGGCCTGAAAATTAATATAAGAGGAAAATGATAAAAAGATGATTGACAAAAGGGTCTTGTCTTGTGGATAAAAAAGAAGGCCAAAGTCACATCATTTTTTAATTTTATTCTTTTTCATGGAGTCACCGACACACACACAGAGCACTCTCTTTGTTGGAGAAAGATTTTCTTATGATAGGGTATGCTTGGTTTATAAGCTAGAGTGCTAAAAAGTTTATCAAGAAATTAATTATATGGTCAAATTATATATATTTCTTGTTAAATTTCACAGGGGTGTACCAGTGATCACTTGTTAATTTGATGCATTTCACATTTGTTGCTAAGTTATTTTGCAAACAGGAAACATTTCAAACAGGTCTACAACTAGGGACTTTTCCCTTATTAGGAGCTTAAGAAACCTGTAATTGCAGCATCCTTTTAGTTTTTGAGATGATTGAAGGTCTGAACAACTGCTAAAACTTTTGTGTTTCTAAAGGTGGATTATACATGGACACTTGGAATTGAGGTTTGGGTGGTTGACATAATTAACACTGATGTGTTTATTCTTGGAAATTTCTGTAAACTTATACTAATTTTTTAAGTGTTCTAGTTAGTAAAACCCTGTAGCAATTTTTATATAAATATTGTCTATATTTGCCCTGTAGTTCTTTGGTATTAAGTGAATATGTTTACTTCTCTTGAAACTGCAAGTTTTCTCTTAAAGAATACTTTGAAGCTGATCAAATATCCTTCTGATGTCTCTGAAATATTGTGCCCTTTTTTTTTCTGTTTTCTTTATGAAGAATTATTGGCCAAGTATCTTTCTGATGAAATTTTTGAAATTTATCTTCCAATGAACTGAAATTTTAGCTAGTTTCCAATTTTTTTTTTTTCAAAATTGTGAGAATTATGTTTGCCCATTTGCAATATTTGTTAGATGATCTCATTTATTATCAAACTATTTTATGTCATTTTCAAAATTTATTTATTTCTTAATGCAGCTATTTGGTTACTGTCATGGGCTTGGTAATTCCATGGAGCATAACTCTAGTGCTAGTGGATATATATTCTGTTTTTGTTAAATGTTTACCTCATCAACCAAGAATTCTGTCAGCCATTATCATTGGAGACTGGGTATGAATTGATTTATTTATTTCTTTA
Source organism: Garcia nutans (assembly GCA_947685225.1). Taxonomy (NCBI): domain Eukaryota; kingdom Viridiplantae; phylum Streptophyta; class Magnoliopsida; order Malpighiales; family Euphorbiaceae; genus Garcia; species Garcia nutans. The sequence continues at coordinate 2,587,707 of CANTUV010000059.1, read as the reverse complement.
AAAATTTTACTAGTCAATAAAAGAAAAAGATTATTATCTCTTTTGTTAATTAGACTCCAGCTGGGAATTGAACTAGTAATCTCACAATGCTGTTGAGTCAAAATTCATTGTTCCAAGAAACGGTTGTTGATATATTATCACTTTGGTTATATCACAGGTACTATCATTTCTGTCATTAGCTGCAGCAAGTTCAACTGCAAGTGTTACAGATCTTCTGCTTGATGTTGGAAATTCATATTGCCCTGCAAAATTATGTAGCAGATATCAGTTGTCTGCTGCTATGGCTTTCTTGTCTTGGTTTCTGTCATTTGCTTCATCTCTTTTCAATCTTTGGCTTCTTCCTTCTTTATCATGAAACTCTATGGACATACAGAAACCATATGGGCGAATCTTGACAAAGTCTTGTTTTGTTCAAGGTAAAAAATAAGCTTGTATAGTATTGAATAGTGTCAAGTGTTAACTGTCTACAGCTAATCTTTAAATGATAGAATTGGTTCCCAACTTCCTCTCAATTTAAAGAAGTTCACAGCCAACTCATATGGCTTTTTGAGAACTTTTCTTTCCCCTACTTTAAAAGAAAAAGCCTGTATCTGCGTTGTATTGTATTATGTTCTATTTCTGGTTCAGGGAGATTTGGGCAGTCGTCAGTCTATTACTGTTCTGATACTATGTAGAAATTACTTGGAACCTTGAGAGTGTTTGTTCGATCATATAAATGGAGTTAGATCCTTATTTTACGCAAAATAAACTCATTTGTGATAAGATTTAATCTACGCCATTTGTATATCACCATATTTTATTGTTATTTCCCAATGTGGGATTATTTATATTTTCTAACACTTTCTACTGTTCGAGTCTTGAACTCTTACGCTACAATACAAGCCGGGTTAATTTGACAACTTGGGCACTATTCCGTTGTCATTTTCTGGCATTAAAGATTGGAAGTGGAAGGTTTATGTTATTCAAGTGAAGAACATGTACATAGGCTTCAACTGTGATGTTACATAAATAGATGATGACAGAAGAAAATTATGGAAAAAATGTCAGCATGGGTCCAGATATGAAGTCATTTTCTGTGTTGTTGGGAAAATTTTAGGTCGTACAGGAACTTTTGAAAGCTTTTCAATCTCTAAATGAGGTGTTTGTCAGTGCAAATTGCTATCCGCAAAAGATGGTGAGCAAACTTTTCAAGCTACTATACTGCACACCATTTTGACATAGAGATTATGAGTGTCAATCAAACAATAATAATGGAAATAATCAAACAAAAAAACTCTTATTTCTAAATGAATAAGTACAGATTAAATGTTTACATATGACTCATACAACATATTGGATCGCTTTAAACATCATAAACCAAACAATATAAGCCTTATTTTAATGAATAGTAATAATACATTTGATTTTAATTTTCATGAAATATTAATTTTACTCCTAAATTTATTCTCCTTAAAAATGCAAATTGGTTATTTTCTTCAAAAAAAATTTAGTCTTTGTCTCACTGAATGAGGCCTGTTGATTTTATATAAAACAGATCAAATTTTAAGGGCTTTTGATAAAAATACAAAAAAATTTAAAAATAATTTTAAATTTATCATATTTATAAACTATTTATCAAAATACCAGAATTTATAAAATATTTACTAAAACATTAGATTTTTATTAGTTTACAATGAGTTTATCATGAGTTTATAAATTTTACACAGTTTATAATGAGTTTATTATGAGTTTATAATAAAATAACTCAAATAATTCTACTAAAAAAATAATTTTTTTTAAAATATAGTGGAGGGTATCATTTTTTTTAATTTTAATAAAAATCTTTTGTCGGATCAAGCGTTTAAAATTCTAGGCCCAGCCATAAATTGAATAAAAAAAATGACACCCTCCATCATATTTTTAAAAATTTTTAATTTTTTCTCAAGGATATTTTAGTTATTTTATTATAAACTCGTAATAAATTTATTATAAACTGTATAAAATTTTTAAACTCATTACAAACTCATGATAAACTCATTATAAATTTTTTGTAAACTAATAAAAATATGATATTTTAATAAATATCTGATAACTTCTGATATAATAAATTTAAAATTATTTTTAATTTTTTTTTATATTTTTGTCAAAAGTCCAAAAAAATTACTACTCTTACCAATGTGTTATGATTTTTACATGTTTTATCATAGACCTTTTAATTATTTTATAAAAGCAGTGACGGAACTACTATGGGGTCGTGTGTGGTCACACGACCCTTCCTCACCGGTGGCAAGAAGGAGAGGCCACCGGTGGTGCAAAACTCAGCCCCCCATTGATGGGGGCTGAGCTGCACAGTAAATAAAATTTAATTTTTTTTAAATTGGTCCATGGTGAAACGACGTCGTTTTGCTAGGGACGCATTTATTTTTTTTTATTTAGCCCCTATCGAAACGTTCGATAGGGGCTAAATTAAAAAAAAATAAATAAGAGGGATCGATTTAAAAAAAATTAATAAGGCTGCGTGAAAAAATCACGCAGCCATTGTCTCTGCCTCCCTCCCCAGCAGCCCTCACCCCACTCCCAGTCAGACAAGCCACAGCTCCACCAAAGCCGAGGTATCGGTGGCCACTCTTTCTTCATCGAACTACAGCTGCACTTCGACCCCATAAATAAAAATCTGGTTCCGCCACTGTATAAAAGTATATAATATAGCTCATAATAATTCACTGAAATTATCATATATATATATATATATATGAAATAAATTTTGTATGTATTATATACAAAAAATTGTAAATTAATTAAAAATCCCATAAATTTTGTAATTTGTTTGTAATTTCATACAAAACCTAAAAAAAATTAATGCCGTTGAACAATGAGCATTGGTGGGGCAGGAGATTGAATTAGGACCTCTGTCAATGTCAAAATCAATTTGATGCTGCAAAAACCAAACTTTCAGAGCCCACAATTTGATGGAACAGTTTGTAATCAAATTATTTACGTTCAGACTATGTACAATGAAGTTTTATTTTCCTATTCATGAATTTTTTTAAAAAAAAAATCAAGTTATTGGGCGAATTGTAGATTAAGAGTCTAATAATTAATATGAATTTTAGAATGGATTTGATTTAGAATTTAGTATTTCTTGAAGTTGGCTCCTATCCCTACTGAAAAATAGGATATTTACAAAAATAACTTTAAAAAATAAAAATATTATGCAATCAACAAATTTATAAAAATGCTGTGCATATATCAAATATTTATAAAAAATATGGTATATTTTTTACATATTGAGTATATTTTTGGTGTATATTGATTATATTTTTAGTGTATATTTTAAAAATAAAAAAAAAGAAACTATTTTTATAAACTGAAATAATACAATAAAAATAAAGTTTTGAAAAAAAAGTAATTTTTATGTAATTTTCTCCAAAAAAATTATATATTCTTTTATATATTTTTATATGTGGAATTTTATTCCATTAGCTAGGCCTAGTTCAACACTCATATTTTTAAAATTGCTGTCATATATCTCTTTTTTATATTATTTCTAGCTATATATCAAGAAATATTCACAATATCCAAATTTAATAAATAAAAAAAAGGTGAAATATCGAATTAAATATAAAATATGTGGAGAATTTTTTAGAATTTTTCTTTTTAAAAAATAGAAACACAGTTTAAAAGTTTTTGATTTTAAATTTCACACATAATTGCAGAAAATCTCACAAATTAATAAAAAAAATTATCAAATATTGAAATATATATTCATCAAAGTAGAATGAATGTCCATCAATACAAAGGATATCATTATTATTTGGAATGAATATTCTCAATAGTGTATAATTTAGAGTAAATATTGTCTTTAACTAACATATTGTTATCAAAATCTTCCTTAAATTATATAAAAATTAAATGCGGCATTAAAATTATTATTACAATATATAGTATAAATTATAAGAAAATATATTACAAATTATAATTCAGTAAATATAAATTTGATTAAATTTATCTATTATGTTATCACATTAAATTTTAAATTTCATATGAACACACAGTGTCTGGTTTCGAGCCATATGCCCAACTGCCATGGTCTTCCCTTTAAAATATTTGACCGTTGCTTCCCGCCTTAACCATACCCTTAGCACAATCCACCAATTCAGGTCCCAAGCACACCAAGCTCTTCATAATCTGCTAGAGAAATGCTCCTCCATGAAAGAACTGAAGCAAATCCATGGCCAACTCATCCTTAATTGCCTTACCGATCAGACTCTCACCATGGGCAAGTTAATATCTTTCTGTGCCGTTGCTGATGCAGGCAATCTTGATTATGACCAGCTCGTATTTGATCGAATTCGCGAACCCAATAAATTCATGTTCAATTGTCTAATAAGGGGTTATTCTAATTGTAATGACCCAACAAAGTGTATATTGTTGTATGGCCAAATGATTGATTCTGGTCTTTCTCCAAATGAATTCACTCTCCCTTTTGTACTTAAAGCTTGCGCCTTGAAATCGGCATTTTGGTTTTCTCTGCTTGTTCATTGTCAAGCTCAAAAGCTGGGTATTGGGTCTCACGTTTATGTTCAAAATGGTTTGATGAATGCGTATTTTGCTTGTGGGTTTGTTCAGTATGCTCAGGCCGTGTTTGATGATATGTCTGAAAGAACTTTGGTTTCGTGGAATTCGATGATTGGTGGGTACGCCAAAGTGGGGTGGTGTAAAGAAGTGTATTTATTGTTTAAAGATATGAGAGAAAAAAAGGATAGAGCCTGATGATTTTACTTTAGTTAACTTGCTTGTAGTCTGTTCACAGAGCTATGGTATAGATTTTGGCAGGTTTGTGCATTTATATATCGAGATTACGAGGAAGGATATAGATTTAATTGTGAGAAATGCTCTTCTAGATATGTATGCTAAGTGTGGAAATTTGCAATCAGCTGAAAGAGTTTTTGAGCAGATGCCTAATAAAAATGTGGTCTCTTGGACCTCTATGATTAGTGCATATGCTAAACATGGGCTTGTTGAATTTGCCTGTCGAAATTTTGACCAGATGCCGGTGAAGAATGTAGTTTCATGGAATTCGATGATTTCTTGTTATGTTCAGGGAGGTCAATCCAGAGAAGCTCTGGATCTGTTCTGTGAGATGCAGAATTCGGGAGTGGTGCCTGATGAGACTACCTTACTTTGTGTTCTTTCTGCGTGTAGTCAAATTGGTGATTTAGTCATGGGTAAGAAAATTCACAGTTACATATGCAGCACAAATAGTATAACTAGTGTCACTCTATGGAACTAGGTTATAGATATGTATGCGAAATGCGGAGGCCTCATACTTGCCATGGATGTGCTCAACAATATGCCAAATAAGAATTTAGTATCATGGAATGCAATTATTGGGGCCCTTGCATTACATGGTTGTGGATTGGAAGCAGTCGAGCTCTTTAAGAAGATGCAAACTAAAGGTATTCAGCCTGATGAGATAACCTTTACAGGATTGCTTTCTGCTTGTAGTCACAGTGGTCTTGTAAAAATTGGTCAGCATTACTTTTATAAAATGAGTTGTGTGTATGGGATTGTGCATGAAATTGAACATTATGCATGCATGGTTGATTTTCTTGGGCGAGGAGGTCACTTGTATGAAGCTATTAGGCTAATAAGAGGAATGCCAGTGAAACCTGATATTGTGATTTGGGGTTCGTTGCTCTGTGCTTGCAGAATCCATGGAAATATTGAAATAGGGAAACAAATCCTAAAACAGTTGTTGGAATTGAACCCAAATAGTTCTGGGGTTTATGTGCTTCTCTCAAACTTATATTCTGAAGCTGGAAAATGGGAAAACATGAAGAACATTCGAAAACTAATGAATGGCTATGAGATTCATAAGTACAAAGCAATTAGCTCAATTGAAGTTGAAGGTTGTGTGTATGACTTCAAGGTTGATGACAAAAGACTTGAAGTTTCAAGCAATGTATACTCTTTGCTTGATCAACTAACTGATAATCTGAAATCAATCGAGTATTTCTGCAACATTTCAGATGTGTTTTCAGAAATACAGGAAATATAGTGGCAACAAGTCTCAAAAACAGTTCTTTGTTGTAACTTGTAACTACTAACTAACGCTGGATGATTTTCTTTGCATAACATTCTCTAATTATTTCAATGAAATCTATTTCAATATTTACAAGAACTCGATCCAAATTGGTACTGTTCCTTATACAATTTTCATGTATAAATAAGCATTTATGATCAATATTTAGTAATGATATCAGGCTATATTCTGAATTTCTTTATTTATAATGTTATTCTTTTCTTGTCATTCTATATAATTCTTTTTATTTTTATTAAAAAGAATGATTATTATTTCTGTATAATTCTGCTGAAGTAAATAAGAAGCCATAACTAGAAGATCTTCTTGATATGATGAGAAAGAATTTATATTTTTGTAATCAATATATTCAACTTAGATAAGGCTTAAATCAAATCACAAATCAATGCAACCAAAATAATAATTATCCTCTAAACATATAAAATCCAAAACATAAAAACCTTTATAATTTGTCAGTCGTCAACATTAGTAAGCTTAAAGGATGAATGTACATAACCAGAAAAGAGTCAAACCAAGCGACAAGCACCTATCTAGCTACCGATCTTACGACCAACTTGCATTAATTCAACAAATCCAAAATTGATTTTTAAGTATAATTTTTTAAATTTATAAATGCCTAATAAAACTATACATCCAAATAAAATATATAGATCAAAATTAATAATTATAAATTTTATAAAAAAATTATAGTAATTTATCTAATTATATCTTTTTAAATATTTTTTTATCATTAATTAAAAAGACAGTACGGTGCACGAATGCTTTCATAATGAGCGAGATTTGAAAAATGATCGGATCAATTGGATCTTTATACGCGGTCTTTCCTTGCAATTAATTACAAGAGGTCATTTCCACGACTTAAATCCATGACCTCAGATCACACGGCTACACGCCAAAGCTCCCCTTCTTTCTCATCATTAATTATTAAAATTAAATAGATAATATAATAAATAAAGATAATTTTAAAATTTTATAATTAATATTATTATGAATTCATAAATATAATATTTGAAGTGAAATAAATTTTTTTTATTAAAGTAATAATTAAAATAAAATAGATAAAATAATAAAAACATATATAATTTAGAAAATCGATATAAATTTGAATCATCCCCTAATCTTAATCCTAAAAAAAAACTCAAATATATACATATACATATATATATATATATATTGACGGAGGGTAAGTTTAGTATCTCTTGCTTTCCAATACCCATTAGGAAAAGGAAAGAAAGAATTATAATTCAATTAGCAGAGAATGAGAAAACAAGAAAACCTTGTCTTACAAGGATTTTAAACTAAAACTATTTAAATAAACGAGCAATGAAAAAAAAAATTAATTACTTTCAAAAAAAAGAAAATCAACATTGAAAAAAAAAATAAAGGAATTATGGGGAAAGAAGAGCCTCAACAAACATGGCTATTGTCATTGTTGGAGACAGAATTTTATATGCCATGTGAGACCCATGATTCAAAAAAGTGCAATTTCTTTTGTATGGACTGTCCAAATTCAACATTTTGTGGAATTTGTTCTCTAAAAAATCAAACACATGAAAACCACCGAGTTCTTAAAGTAAGTAAAAAAGTAATTTTTTTTCTTTGTTAATTACTTTTCTATTTTCATGGTTAATTTTAATTAATTAATTTCTTGTTAATATTTCTTAATTACAGGTTTTCAAAGCTTCACATCATACAGGGATTCAACCTTCTTCTCTAAATAATTATTTGGATATTTCTGATATTCAACGTTATAAGATTAATACATATAATGTTATTTACATTAATGCAAGACCATATAAAAATAAACCGCAATTATTTCAAAATTCTATTCATCATAAATGTGTAACTTGTAGAAGATATTTAGTTAATCCTCATCAAGAAGGGTCTTCATCTTCCAAGTTTTGTTCAATTGGCTGCAAAGTTGTATGTTTGTTTTTCTTAATTTATCATTTATATGTATAATTTTTTTTATTAATATTACTGCAAATAATTATGAAATTAAATGTGAAATTTACATTTTTTTTGCAGGAAAAATGTGGGATTCCAAGTATTATGAAAGTTACTATGGTAAATTCTAGTAACAATGATGAAGATGTGGTTGAAAGTTATATGATTAAAGATTGTCATTCTACTAGGAAAAGAAATAGAAAAGGAATACCTAATAGATCTCCTTTGTTTTAGATTTTTTTCATTATATTATTATGTAAATAAATAAATAAAATTAAGTATGTCGAGATATAATTTAGCGATAAGTACATATTTTTTCTCTTTATATATGTAATAAAGAAAATAAAATTTTTGAGGTTTATGGTGGATTAAGCAAACAATTATTTTATGTATTATGGAAGATCTTTGTTTTTGGATCAAATTTATGATTTCATTAATTATTTAAATTAGACAAGATATATATATATATATATATGTAATTAATTAAGTATGAGTCTATAGCAAAAAGACAGAATTTTTTTGTTGGTATTTATGCTTTATAATTAATTAATTATTTGATGTTGCATCGCATTATAGAAAAATTAACTATTATTATTAACAAAATATATTATTACATTATTATTGGTTGATTTTTCAATAAAAGTCATAGTAGAATTGTTGGTGACAACCTTGCAATATAGCCAAAGTATGTATAATAATAATTATATGATAGAATACAATAATAGAGGAGCTTTCTTGGCAATGACAAAGGCAAACTTTATAATGTAAATAAATAAAAAATAAAAATCCATATGAATGGAATGGAGTCAAAGATATTATTGGAAACATTGTTCCTATTGAGAAATTAAGACCTAAAAAATCTAGTTGAAATTATTATTTAGATTAATTAGAGTTTTATTTTAGGGTTACATGAACACATAATTGTAATTAAACTAATTATAGATGTGTTTTTGCTGGTTGGTGGGTTTTAGTATTTGTTCTTGTCAACTATATATGTTTGATGCCCCATGATTTTGCCAATTGCATGTGTGCAAATAATATAAAATCTTGAAATGTCAATTGGCTCCTAATAATAATTTTCAAGACACAACTAAATTATTTTCATGCACATAATTATTGTATATGTATCACATTTCAGCTTGCCCTGCTTTTTAAAATGATAGATCAGTTCCTTTTTTTTCATTTGTTCCAAATTATAACAACTTACCATTTAAGTTAATTAAAAAAATAATCTTTTTAATATAATTTTTTTAAAAAATAATCTTAAAAGTTGGTTGTTAAGGTTGAAAATTTCATTTCTATATTAATTAGATATTTTTTTATTTTTATTAGACGTTATATTATTCATATTAGGGATAGTTTAACGAAACCCCTCTTCTAGGAACCATTTTTCCTTTCGTATTACATTTATATTTTCGTTTTTGACAATTTTCTCCTTTACTCTTGCATTTCATAGCTACATTATTTTCTTCGGGTTCTACTTCTCAGTCTGATTTATATGCACCAACTTAATTTTTTAGGTTTTGGTTCATTAATTATTTTTTATGTAAACAATATATATATATATATATATATATATATGTAACCCGCTGAGGTTAGCCCAGCGGGCCACCTGTTGTTACTCCTACGAGAGGGCAGGGGTTCGATCCTCAAAAACGTATTTTCGAGGATTGAGTTTTTTAAAATATATATATATATATATATATATATATATGTAATGTTAGCTAGGGAGAGTCGATGAAGAGAACAGTAGATTAAGCCTTTAAGGCCATTTTAATAAATCTATCAATATTAATTATTGATGTATAAGAATTAAAGGAATGGCAAATTGCAATAATAAGTTATTATAAAGTAATAAAAAGAGATGCATAAGTGATAGGCCTTTTTTTGCTAAAGAAAACCCATCATTAAGATTTGTGATTAATTTTGAATTTGATTTGGGGATTAAAAAGAAAGAGCCTATGAAACTTCTTCATATATATATAATATATAAAATAAGAAAGGGATTTTAAAGGTGGGAATCAAAATTCTTCTCAATTATTAACCCAATTATAAGCTATAAATATTTAAAATAAAATATAACTCAACAAACAGATCTTCCTCTCAAATCCACATGGATTTTTAGAATGTATCAGAACATGTATTCTGCACATACACTATTGCCTGTTGGTCCCTCTCATTATCAATTTCACAGGCACATAAAAATAAAATATTAACTTAATTCATATATTATATATTATATAGTACATAATGTACAATGCACATGTACTCTTCTTAAAAAAAAAACCTTTAGAGTTGAAGAAATGTTTGATGAATTAATTTAAAAGCATGTGCTTCGTTTATTATTTTCATTCGAAAGGTTGCAAACTAGGAATTCATTCTTCCCCCACACTTTTTTTTGCTTTTTATTTTTCAAAAAAAAAAATGTCTGAATTATTATGGTCTACTAGGCTAGTTTCAATTTCTATTTTATTTTATTTATTTCATTTTTTATTACAATTTAAATCATTTTTATATATATTCTTTTGTAAGCAACAAATATTTGTAAACGAATTTGTGTATATATAAAATTAAATATAAACCATATATCCGAAAATTCTCATTTAGAAGAAATTCTAATATTAATTAAGATAGTAATTCTTAACTTATATACATATACATATATATAAGTATATAAAAGTATAGTAATTTTGAATTTCTTAAACATTATATTATATTAAGGGAAAAACTTATTGGCTAATTATTATTGAGACACTTATTATAGAAGAGAGTATATGGCAGAGAAAGAGATACATGTATATTGCCAAGAGATATGTTTAAATATATATACAAAACCTAACTGCCTCCTATAAATAAGGGATACAATATAACAAACGTATCTTTCACTAACATCCCCCCTCAAGCTAACGATTCTGTGGAACAAATCAGAAGCTTGTTTCACAGGTGAAGGAATCGTTGTTTGGGAAGAGCTTTAGTCAGACAGTCAGCAAGTTGATCTTTACCAGAGATAAATCGAACTACTAACTCTTTTTTTGCCACCAAAATGCACATCAATCTCCACATGCTTCATCCGACTATGAAACATGGGATTAGCAGTTAAATATGTAGCCCCAAGATTATCACACCATAAGATCGGCGGGTTGTGCAAACGAACCCCTAATTCAGCAAGCAAATTTGTGATCCAAGATAATTCGGCAGTGGTTGATGCTATAGCACGATACTCGGCCTCTGTGGATGATCAAGAAACAGTGTTTTGTTTCTTAGAATTCCAGGAAATTAAAGTGGGACCAAGATAAATCAAATATCATGTGGTAGACTTACGATCATCAAGAGAGCTTACCCAATCAGCATCACTATATGCTGAAATTGTGAATGAAGTGTTGGGTTGAAACTGAATGCCATGATGAATGGTGGACTTTAAATAACGAAGAAGCCTTTTGAGTTGCTGCCAATGCTCTTCCATAGGAGCATGCATATAGTGAGATAACTTGTTCACAATAAAATTGATATCAGGTCTTGTCAAAACTAGATAATGTAAACTACCAATGAGCTGTCGAAACAAAGAAGAATTTTGACAAGAAGTACTTAGGGGTAGGCTAGACAAAGACGGCACGGTAGGTGTAGGCAATCCTTTACAATCTTGAAAATTGGCCTTTGTAAGTAAGTCTTGAATATATTTCGACTGTGTGAGAAACAAAGATTTATTACTCCACCGAGCTTCCACCCCAAGAAAATAATTCAGCCTTCCTAAATCCTTCATTAAAAATTGTTTGTTCAGATCAAGAATGACTTGTTCAATTGGTGAAGCTGAACTTCCAGTCAAGATAATATCGTCAACATAGAGAAGACAGTATAGAACAATATCATTTTTCATGTAGACAAACAAAGATGTATCCATCTTAGATTTCACAAAACTAAGAGAGAGCAAAGCATTGCCTAAACACGTATACCACCGACATGGAGCCTGCTTAAGGCCATAAATTGACCTGTGCAACAAACATACATGATGAGGAAAAGTCTTATCTTTGTAACCAGGAGGTTGACTCATATACACTTTCTCATCAAGTGATCCATGCAAAAAAGCATTAGAAACATCAAGTTGCTTAACCAACCAGCCCCTGGAAACAGCAATAGAAAGAACCACTCGAATAGTTATAGGTTTGACAACCGGAGAAAAAGTATCTTTGTAATCAATACCATGTCGTTGGTGATAACCTTTGGCCACAAGTCACGCCTTATACTTGTCCAGAGATCCATCAGCTTTTTCTTTTACCCGGAAGACCCATTTACAACCCACAATATTTGCATTAGAAGGTTGTGGTACCAAAGTCTAGGTGCCCAAAGTCAACAAAGAATTTAATTCATCATCCATAGCCTTCCGCCAAGAATCTGATTGTTTGGCTTCATTTACTATCTTGGGCAATGAAATAGACGCAGCAAAAAACACACGAGGTTTTAAGGATCCTGTTTGTGATCTTGTAACCATTGGATGGCGACGAGAAAGTGGTACAACAGTACCCTCTGCTGTCCCAACAGCAGCAGCACCCATACCATCAGCTGCAGACAAAACTACTGGCAAAGGATTAGAAGAAATAACATAAGTGGAGGAAACGGATGGCGAAGTAGCTGCTGGAGGGTCAGAAAGAGCTTGTTCTGTAGGTAATACGGCAGTAGCAGGGGTAGGATTAGAAGCAAGAATTCCAACAAACTGTGAAGAATGTAATGTTGAAACGTGATGAGGAGTCGGTATGGAAGAATCTGATTCTGCTGAAGGAGAAGATAAAACCCCCTTGCCGACCCAAACCGAATAAGGAATACATTTGTCAGCCTGCTGTGGTTGTAAAGTGGAGCTACACACCTGTGAAAATGGAAAAACCGTCTCATTAAAAATGACATGATGAGATATAAAAATCTTGTTGGTAGAAACATGTAGACATTTATAGCCTTTATGAACAGAACTGTAACCAAGAAAAACACATGGCTTAGATCGATAATCAAGTTTATGCTTCGCATAAGGCCGTAAATATGGAAAACATAAACACCCAAAAACCTTAAGATTATCAAGCGACAGAGGTAATTGAAAAAGAGTTTGATATGGAGTGGTAGTTGATGACATCGGCATACGATTGATTAAATAAGTACTTGTTTCAAAAGCATAATCCCAGTACTGGAGAGGAACAGAGGCATGATGCAACATTGCTAAACCAGTTTCAACTATATGACGGTGTTTGCGTTCAGCAATACCATTTTGTTGAGGCGTATATGGACACTAAACACGGAGAGAAATACCATTTGCAGAAAGATATTTAGCTAAAGACTGAAATTCCCCACCCCAATCACATTGGAATTGTTTAATTGACGTAGAAAAGAATTTTTCAACCAAAACTCGAAACTTGATAAAGGTTGGAAGAACATCAGATTTTCATTTTAGGCAATATAACCAGGTATGTTTACTATACGCATCATGAAAAATAACATAATGTCGATTGCCAGACAATGAAGGAATGGGAGCAGGTCCCCAAACATCAGAACAAATTAAATGTAAAGGAGCAGTAACTTTAGATAAAGAATCTAAAAATGGCAATTGATGAGACTTGCTCGTACAGCATGCGGAACATAAAGGAAAAACAAAAGATGAAACAGAAACATTATTATTGCGTACAGACTGTAACAAAGCACGCTTATTCAAATGACCCAAACGAGCATGCAGAGTAGCAAGAGAGACACCATGAGCCTGAACTGGAGTAGATGCAGAAGGTGAACTGGAAGGAAACACATATAAACCATGCTTATTCGGGCCTTTCAGCAGGAGTTGCCTCGTGCGGATATCCTTAACATAGAAACAGTGAGGAAAAAATTCCACAGAAACATCATTATCTTTGGTAAAGGCATTCACAGAAAGCAAATTATTAGTAGCAGCTGGAACAAAAAGAATATTATTCAAAGAAAACGAGGTAGAATGAGATTGAATTTTAGAATTACCAACATGAGAAATAGGAAGAGACATACCATTACTAATGACCAGTTCTTCTGGACCCTTATACTCAGATTGTAAACTAAGATTATTGAGAGAGCCAGTTAGGTGGTGTGTGGTTCCAGAATCAACCAACCAAGGCTGAGATTGTGACAAGTCTGGTTTGGATACAGCAAGGTGGGCATTCGGAGTAGTAGCAGAATGTTTGGGAGTAGAGCAGTTTCGAGATATGTGACCAAACCCTTGACAATTGTGACATTGTACCTCAGAAAGAGAAGAAGAAGATTGAGGAAAATTACCATTAGTGTGGCGATTAAACCGACCACGACCGCGACCGCCACGACCACCTCGACCTCCTCCACATGAAGACGTTTTGGAGGCATAAAAAGTCGTAGCAGGTTGAGAAAGATCAGAAGCATCTCGTTTGATCTGTTTTTCTTCAGTGAGTAATAACCCAAGAACATCATCATAAGAAATAGGAGCCAACCGAGCCTCCAAATTCCGAACAAACGGTCTATACTCACTACCCAAACCATCCAGAATATCACCAACAAGATCATCATCAGACACAGGACTACGCAATGCAGCCAAATTGTCAGCTATAGTCTTAGCCCGTTGCATATAAAGTTCAATGGAATCAGTACCACGAGACAACCTGTGCAATTCTCCTTTTAAATGACGAATTTGCGTACGAGAGCCAACAAAATAGGCTATTGCAAGCTTCGTCCAAGCTCCAAGAGCAGTATCAACACCAACCAGTTGAGACAACATCGATTCAAAAACCAATTGAACAATCCAGGACAGAACAAGTTGATCCTCCCTAAACCAGATCGTGTAGGCAGGATTAACATCATCTGAATCGGGCAGCACAGAAGGAGGAATAGAATGATTGGGATCAATATGATGAAAAAGATTGTACCCATTGAGAAGAGGAATCAATTGCATCTTCCAAATCAAGTAATTGGAAGCAGTGAGTTTGATAGAAAGCTGGCTGGTGACATTAGGAACTACCATAGTTTCAGTGGCAGGAACGATTGACATAGCGATGTAAAAAAAGAAAAAGAACAAAATTAGGTTAAGCCAAGAGAGGCTCTGATACCATATAGAAGAGAGTATATGGCAGAGAAAGAGATACATGTATATTGCCAAGAGATATGTTTAAATATACATACAAAACCTAACTGACTCCTGTAAATAAGGGATACAATATAACAAACATATCTTTCACTAACACTTATTTCCCTTAATGATACATTAAAAAATCATATTTGAAATGATAATATTTTAGGCAAAAATCTCAAATCAAATTACAATCAACATAAAAAAACATAATATGAGATATTAAAATTTTAAATCATTATAATTTTTTTAAAAGATTTTACGTGAACAGTTTTAAATATTTGTAAATACATTTATATGTTTATTTAAACTAAATATCTTTTTCACGTTTGAAATATAATCTAATCATAAGTCTATATTTTACTAATAATACATTTAATATATTTATAATCGATTTCTCACTATTTCATATTAATACTAAAAAAAATCTAAAAATCTTTTTTTATATGAATTTAAATATGTAATCTCACAATCGGTTTATATATATATAGCTGATTAATTGCAAAACTAAAATTTTAATTAATAAAATAAAAAATCAAATTCATTTTATTAATCAAACCAAACTAATTCTAAAAAATAATGAAATTTTTTACTCACCAATTACAATCTTTGATTGCACATTACTTACTAATGAATAAACTATACTTATATGTACCCTTTGAAGCCAACATTAAAATTAAAAATTTAGAGGGATTGGAATTTGAAAGGAAACATGTATAAAAAATGTTGCAATAATAAGAATTCAACAAACAATAATCACATTTTTATATTTAGAAAAAAAAATAAAAATCTCAATTAAGCAATCAAATAAAAAGCAAACAAAAAAACAAAGAAAAAACAAAATAATGGAAGACCATACTTGTTTGTAGTAATAAATTGTATATGTTAATTCATAAAAAATTAAACTGGATTAATTTTTGGGGTTTAAATTGAACCAAGTGGACTCAGTCCAGAACCAGAACCAGACCAGACCAAACCGCAAGATCTGATTACGCCATGTTTTGTCGAATTGTTAGGTTTGGTTTTTTGTGGTTAATTGCCACGTGTTTTCTTCATATTTACATGCACCGAAACTCTCGTGCCTGTGCTTTTTCGCCACGTTTCTTTCTTCTTCTTCTTCCACTTAATATGCCGCTCATGTTACTCGCAATTTCATTTGTTTTTTTCTTTTGCTCTTTTTTTTTTTTTCATTTTCTTTGCCTTTCCATTTTATTTATTTTTCTATATTTATTTGCTCTTATTATAACACAACGATTTTGATAAGTTATTCAGTGGATTTAATATAATATATGCTTATTTATTTATATTTTAATTTACAAATATTACACTTTCCTTTTTTATTTAATTTAAATTATATATAATCTACTTAAAATAAGTTAGTTACTAAATTAAATACCTATTATATTCATATTTCATATTATTATTTTATTAAAAATATTTAATAAATATATTTCATTTTAAAATATATATATAATAAAAAATACGTATAAAATTATATTTTTAACTAAAATGTTTAATTTTAAATTTCTATAAAATAAAATATATATTTATTAATTTGAAATAATAAAAAGTATTTATATATATGCAAACTAGCTATATTTCTTCAGCAACTCTACTAAATAATTTTATATCATAATTAATCCTTTTCTCTTAATAAAGCAAAGTGATCATTATTATTAATCTTATTCATGATTAACTGTCAAAATTAAAAATTCACTAATAATAATCATGTATCTTTTAATTCTAGAAAAAACTTTATAAAAAAAAAAGCATACTCAATAATTAAAATGATAAGGCATATGACTAACACTTACAAGGAAAAGAAAGGCATAAAACTACTCAATGATAATTAATTATTCATATCAAATTTATCACTATAAAATTTTTTAGTGATAAATATATGGGAAAATTACACTCTATAATACTTTTTAACTTTTTTTTAAATATTCTATATTTTTAGTATATTTTTAATATATTAAATATATACTCAATATATATTTTTAAAAATTAAACATACCTTTAACATACTAAATATATACTAAAAATATATATCTAAAAAGAGTATTTTTAAAATTAAAAGTTAAAAAAATATATTTTTGAAATTAAAATAAAAAAATATTTTTAAAAATAGTTTTATTTTTTAGGATGCTTTTAAAAAAAATCCCCAAATATATACCTTAATATATAAAAAATCACAAATTCAACTAGTTAGCTTAATTCTTGATGTATAATAATAATAATACTCATTCTATCTCATCCAAACTATCACTACCGATTTTAGAAAAAAAATTTTGTCTCGCCCTAATTATCAATTTATAAAATTAAGATATAATTAATTATTAAAAAAATGTATTTTTTAATTTTTAAATTTTACATAATTTTTATATTAAAATTTTAAATTTTTATTAAATGATATTGAGCCCTTCAATTATTATTCAATTATTAGTATCAAGCCCTTTTTTAATATCAATTAAATGTGTGCTCACACTCACCATCGTGATCATATTTTAAAAAAAAATCACGTGATGGAGGTCTAAAACTAAGAATAAATTTAAAATGACGAAATTGTCCTCGCTCCTCTTTTCTTCTTTCTTTTTTATTATCTACCGTTTATTGTTTTCCTCTGATCTAATGATTTATCCTTTGCTTTAAACTCAAGTTCCTCTTGCACCCTAAAAGACTTTGCCTTTTAATTTTTCTACGTGTGATCTAAAATCACGGGTTCGAGTCGTAGAAACGGCCTCTTACAATTAATTGCAAAAAAAGCCGCGTACAAAAATTCAGTGGGTCCGATCATTCTCCAAATCTCGCTCATTACAGGAGCATTCGTGCACCGGGTTGTCCTTTTTTTTTATATATTATATGCAATTTAAAAAAAAAAAGGGGGGTGGGGTGTGTTGCAAATTTGTATTTGCTAAAAGAAAGAGCACGAAAATTTATGAATTTTGTAGGCTTCTTTATTTTTTTATGTATAACATATGGATGCAAATCAAAGTTTGAAGATTTTATTTATTTTGTTTGTTTAATTAACTTATTATATTTTTAAAATTAATGGGTTTTAAGTTTCAGAACTGGGTCATCAATGAACGATGAGATATTTTCAACTATTTTTATTTGTTTCTTTTTTGCTGTTGTTTGAAATCCAAACCTGAAATTATTCAACAAGAATGTTATTTTGTAATGTTAGAGAGGTGATTTTTTTTATTTAAAATCATGAATCAATAAAATTATAATTTTTCTTCAAATTCATGAATCCAAACATAAATCTCTCAACACATCTAAGCTTTTCTATTGAAAAGTATTCTTTTTCCTTTTTGAATTGTTAAAGAGTTAAACTCACCGTTTTGATTAAAGATATTTAACGTATCATTTTAATTGTTGTGGTAGAAATATTAATTCACGTGATGTTGACAATAGATAAAGAATACGTATTTAATCTCTGTTAGAAAAGAATATTATAAATATAACTTAGATAAATGAATAAATATTAAATAATTTTACAGTAGATAAATAAAGTATATAGATATAAAGTTTTTTCAATATTATCATTATAAGATTAAAAAAAATTATAAAATGATAAATATAAAGGTGGATTGAAATATAAAATAATATTAGATAAATATGTTAAAGTATTATATTATCTCCATTATTCATTATTATATGCAAAATAAATTATAAAAAAAACTCATTACTTATAGTAAAAAAAATATTAAAAAATAAAATTGAATTTTTTTTATGTATAATTAATAAATATTCATTTGTAATTAAAATTTATGCTAAATAATTATAAAGTCTTTGAAGTTTTGCATATTACACTAAGTAGTATTTGTATTTTCAACATCTAATTTTTACATTCTCCAGTTTTGAAAAATTAAACTGTTTAGTCATTCCGTTAATTTTTTCATCATAAAAATATTAGTCAATTACTTTAATATTATAAAATAATTTATTTATTTTTTCTTTATATATATATATTTTTTTTTATTATTTGTTAAGTCATGCTTATTTTTAATTTTATTTATATTTCTTACATATAATTTATTTTAATTTTATAAATATTATTAAAAATAATTTTAAATAATACGAATAATATCTTTTATTATTTTGCAGACAATCTATATATATCATTTATTTTAATTTTATAGGTATTACTAAAAAAATAATTTTAAATAATATAAATAATATCTTTTATTATTTTGTAGACGATTTATATATAAAATAAAATTAAAAATAAAATAAATTTAATAAATAACAAAGATAAATATATATAAATGAAGAGCAAATAAGTTATTTTATAATATATTTATCTTTGTAAGAATATATATAAATTAATAATATATTTATCTTCATAAAAATATATATAAATTAAAATAACTTATTAAAATATTTATAAAATTAAAATAAATTATGTATAAGAAATATAAATAAAATTAAAAATAAGCATGACTTAACAAATAATAAAGAAAAATATATATAAAGAAAAAATAAATAAATAATTTTATAATATCAAAGTAATTGACTAATATTTTTAGGATGAAAATATTAACAGAATGATTAAACAGTTTAATTTTTTAAAACTGAAGGATGCAAAAATTAGATGTTGAAAATACAATGACTGACTAGTATAATATGCAAAACTCCAGAGACTTTATAATTATTTAGCATAAAATTTAAATAAATTATATATTTTTAGACTATTTGATATGACAATTCAATGATATTACAGAATTTATTAAGTATATCACCTAATATGCATATATATATAATTATTTTTTTAAATTGATATATTTTTATTTATATTTTAAAATTTCTATATTATTCGATGCTATTAAAACATAATACACTTAATGAGATAAAAAAATAATTTTTCTATAATTGAAAAGTACTTTAAATATGATCAACTTATATATATTATGGTGA
The DNA here is from genome assembly GCA_947685225.1 of Garcia nutans. Classification (NCBI taxonomy): domain Eukaryota; kingdom Viridiplantae; phylum Streptophyta; class Magnoliopsida; order Malpighiales; family Euphorbiaceae; genus Garcia; species Garcia nutans. Next base: position 2,567,665 of record CANTUV010000059.1, on the reverse strand, counting down.
GAATAAAAAATACAACTTATAAAAGATTTTCATGAATTTTTAAACTACCTAATATGAAAGATCATTTAAAAATATCTTCATAATTAAAGTTATAGAATTTCTCTAAATTTATATCTTTTGTAATGATATAAATATTTATTAACAAAGTTTAATGACATAAAAGTGTCATTTCATAAGATAAAATTTAATTAATATTATGAAGTTTTGTGTGATATATACTGTGAGAGATTTTATATTAAAAAGGAATGAATTTTCATGAGAAATATATATGTATAAAAAATTTAAAATGAAGGTTGGATTTGTGAAATCTTTGGGATGAAGTATGGATTTATAAAATAATTTTTTTATTTATATCTAATATTCTAAAATCTAATAAAATAAAAAAATTATAAAATCTATTAAAATTAATTAATTTTTAAATACTATTAAATTTTAATAGACTTTTAAAAAGTTATTATTAAATATCATCATATTTTATAAAATTTTAAATAAATCTGAATCAAATACTATTAAAATTTTAAAATCAATTAAAATTTTAATCTAATATACTGCCTTAAATTCTAAAATGAAATAATATTAAAATTTTAAAATCAATTAAAATTTTAATCTAATATACTCCCTTAAATTCTAAATCACTAGAAGTCTAGAATAGTAAAATGTTCTATAACTAAATATCAAAATGATATTTTAAAATTTAATTAGTATATTAAAATTTTATCTTTTTTAAGTATTAATATAAAAAAAGGTAAAAATTAATGTTAGTATATTGCATAACAAAAATATGTATTTGAATCTGCATTAATTTTTTTTTTAACAAAATGGAAATTGGAAAAAGGCCAAGTCCCATATGTGTAATAAAAGGAAAAATCAAGGGGCTAATGTTTAAAAAAAAAAAAGGAAGGGATACTATTGCGAAATATATACAGAAAAGCTGTCTCCAACAACTTACAGCCTGGCAAGCCCTGCCCACTGATCAATGAAAGCCACTCCTACACACAAAACGACAAATCCTATGTGGCAACCAGGTACAGATTACGACTCTCTCTCTCTCTCTCTCTTTCTTCTTATATATACCCTTCTTCTCCATTCTTTTCAGATCCAAACTTTCTGCAACTTCTTTTTTTCTTATTTTTAGCCATCTTGAAATCTTAAAAACTTAACAAAATCAAATTCCAAACTTTATAATTTAAATCGATTTTTTTAGCTTTTTTATGAAATGGGTATTTGCAATTCTTGCGAATCGACCCATGTAGCCACTGCTAAATTGATCCTACAAGATGGGAGACTTCAAGAATATTCATACCCAGTTAAAGTTTCTTACGTTCTGCAAAAGAATCCTGCGTATTTTATCTGCAACGCCGACGAAATGGAGTTCGACGATGTCGTTTCCGCCATTAATGAGAATGAAGAGCTTCAACTTGGACAATTATATTTCGCTTTGCCTTTAAGTAGATTAAAACTCCCATTGCAACCGGAAGAAATGGCTGCATTGGCAGTTAAAGCTAGCTCAGCTTTGAGTAATGGTTCTAGTGATAAATGTGGGTGTCGCCGGAAATCAGTGTCACCGCTAGTGTTTTCCGGCGTTTATGATGGAAAGTCTAAGAGAAGGTTTACATCCTCCATTGATTCCGCCGTTAGTGGTGGTGGTTCTGGAGGGTTGAGAAGAGGTGGTGGTGCTGGTGGTGGAAGGAGTTACTTTACGGCAATGTTAAGAACAATACCTGAGTAGGGGTAGTTTAGGAAATGAATAGAGGGTATGAGTGTAAATATTGTAATGATTGATGTTAATTCTGAAAATTTCTCTCCTAGGTTGCCCTCTGGATCGGTCAATTAGCTCGTTTTGGTACATTAATTTCGAGCTTTGGCTGTCGCTCATTTAAGGATTGTATTACAATTTTACCCCTAAATGAGTTGATTAGCTTAATATCATAAAAAAACAATTATTATAATATCAATACTATTTCTTGATGTAAAAAATAAAATAAAATAAAATTTCATTGGTATCAAATATTAAAAATCATGAAATCTCCCATTGAATGACTGCGTACGATACTGTATATCTAAAAATAATAAGAAATTCAATTGACAATAAGATTCTTCTTCATCCTCATAATTACATTTTAACAATAACTAATAATTCTATTTATTATATGAAAATAATTTCCATAAATATATAAAGGAACTAATGCAATATAAAACCATATAATTTTAACTGATGCCATCAATACTCATACACTCGCAAAAACTAATCATATTATTTTTTTTTCATACATTAGGAGAAATTAGTTAATTCAATTTAAGTGATAAATTGTATTTAGATATTGTGTAATAATTCTTATTTAATATAAACAGTAATGGAATTATTTTTTTAAAAAAATCATTAATTAATGCAATGAACGTTTATAAATCGACTAGCTATAAAATTGCAATATCGGATACTCTGAATATTTCATATTTAATTGCCAAATATCAATTACTTGATTTTTTTTTTTGCAATAACATTAAATATTAGTGTCCTTAATAATATATATTTGATAAAAAAAAAAGGACAATATTTTTTTCTTAAAGGAGAAAGAGAATAATGAGGATTGGAAGAATGCCATTTGTTTTATAGGAAGAGGACCAAAACTTCCACTTCCCATATTCAATGCCAATTTTTATCCCTTCTTTTTTTGTCCATTTCTTACAAGTTTGTTTATGTGTGTCTTGTTCGTACCAATAATGATAAAATAAAATAAAAAACACTAATAAGAGAAAATGTTATGATTAGTCACAATTGGATTTTAACATATAAATTTATATATTTTTTAAATTAATAGACATATTTTTATATAATTTAATTTATTTTAAATTATAATTTATTTATTTTTTTAATAAACGAATCAAGGCCTAGTATATTTCCAACTTCATCTATTTGTCTATTTTACAGTTTACCATTTTATTTATATATTTATTACTTTATCCTATGTATTTATTTATTTATTTTCTACTAACAAATAGTTATATTATATATATATCACTTTATTCTCCATAATTATCCAGATAATATTATATATGCATATATAAATATTTATTTAATATAAAATATATAAAATACAATAGGTAAAGTGATCAATATGTGTTTATATAAATATTTATTGATGTAAAAAAAATAAATATATAGAATAAAGTGATAATTATATTAGTTTAATGAGCAAAATGACCAAAATAAATGTACTGTACCATTAGTTTAAATATATATTATATTTATATTTAATGATATTTATTAAAAATATTTAATAAATATATCCCATGGTAAAAGGAGAATATAAAAATGACTTATAAGAATTGACAAAATTTATTATTTGAGATATTATTATAAATTTGAATTTGAATTAATTAAAAATTTTACATCATTTTGTGTATATTATTTTGTGAAAGCTTCCATCACGTCCGTATAATCATAGCCATAGATCGGTTAATCAAACTAAACGATTTTGATTTATGATCAAAATGAACTTAAATCAAAATTAAAAAAGATTAGTCTAATTATAATTTAGGTTTGATGTGAACTATGATAATATGAACGATTCACGCAAACAACAAACTCTGAGAATGTTATTTTGAATTTAATTTTCTCTTAAATTGAGTGTGGGTTTTTTCTCACTACATTATTATTAATACTATCAGAAATATATAATGTAATGATTTTTTAAATTTCCTAATTAAAAAATAATTAACTGAAAAAATTTAATAGTGAAATAGATGAAGAAAATTAAGGAATAATTAGTTAAAGAAGTGTTTAGTTATAATTTATATAAATGAGAAGGTGGAAATCAGTTAACAATCATTTTCTGTTTGGTTATAGGGATATAAATGAGAATGAGAAAGTTTTGTTTTGCCAAGTGGAATTTAGCATTTGAATTGTTATTCACGCAGCTGTTGCCTGTTGATATACACACGGTGGATTCAATTAGATTCCAACCACTTGACAAGTCAATCCACAACAGGAATAACGTCAAATTAATATAAAGTTTAAATCACATAATAAAATTAATAAAAACTAATTTTTAAATTTTAAATTTTAAGATTTAAATATTATATACTATATTATTATAACAACAATTTAAATAATAATATAATTCTCTCTCTCTCTCTCTCTATATATATATATATGTGTGTGTGTGAATATTTTCAGTTAAAATGTATACATGCAAAATACCTCTCAATAAATTAATAATAATAATAACAAATACTAATTTAGAAATATGAAATGTTCATTTACAAAATTATACTATCACTCATTTTTTACTTTTTTTAAAATATCTTATTATTTTTGTATATTTTTTATATATTAGTTTGTATATTAGATGTATATTTCCGAAAGTAAAGTGTTTCTCAAATTGAAAATTAAAAAGTCAGTATTTTCAAAATAAAATATTGTTATATTTTAAGACATTTTTGAAGAAATTCATGTGCATTTTCATTATGTTAAACATTATAGGTGAAAGTAATAAATTATATAAGACCACTACTATTTTCCCATTACAACCTTCATAATTAGATTTTAAATTATAGTAATAATATATTGAAGCAACTCTCTAATTTTCACATGAATAATGCTTGTTGACTTCTTGTATTTAATATTAGGAAAAAAAAAACATTAATTTGACACCATGGCTAGAGAAGGAGCTTAAATATATTATTAGATTTTATTGCATAGGTGAAACAAAAATGGATTTGACCCATAGAGACTTATCATGAGGGACAGCTAACTTGTAGAGAATCCAATGTGTGCATTTATATGAAAGTGAAGAGAAATTACTCAAAAGAAATATTATATATATATATATATAGTCCAACTTGATGATTTAAATAATAAAATTAATAAAGGTTTAGTTGTTTATTTTTATTTATAAAAGGGTATCCATATATATTGTTAATTGGGGTGTTTCAATTTGTAGAGAACATGCAGGCTTAGGAGATAGTAATGGTTAATTAAATTTGTAGAAAATAATTGATTTTGGAGTTTAATTAGACTTTAATTAGTCAAAGTTGAGATTAACTCGTTGCCTATTTATGATGACTATTAAGAAATTCTTTATCTTGAAAGTTATCCAAAATTGAGCTGTACATATATTCTTAAAATGATGCAATAATCTATATATTAAATCTTTATGCTGTTCTAATTATGTTATTAAGAGCCCTTTTCCAAATTTTTGAATCACTTCATGATTTTTATTACATATATATTGAATTGTATTTTTTTTTTTTGACAAGAAGAAAGATTTTATTTATATCTCAAACAAAGAATACCCATACAATCAATATTAATGAGCCCTTTTAAATCATTGGGCAAAGATTGAAAGCTAGAAAAATTGAAGAAAGTATGTGATATCCATATATTGAATTGTATTTGAATTAATTCTACATAAATATCAATATTGTTAAATATTTCATTATTAATTAAATATTAGTAGGATAACTTAAAATATAGTCATAAGTTGAGATTATGTATAATAAAACATTACTACATTAATATATTTAAATAAATTCATTACACTGGATAAAATAATAAAGAGATACATATGATTTAATTGCAAAAATTTCTGAATAATTATTCTATATTTAAGTTAAATTTTTTATAAGAAATAAAACAAGGATGATAAATTTATGATTATTATTTTGATCTTCAATAACTATTTTTAAAATTTTGATAACTCAAAATGGATTAGAAAATAAAAAAATTTGGTAAGAATTTTTATATAATTGAAAATTCAAACCTTATCTTCAATGAAATAAATAGATTAAAAAATTAAATAAAAATTTGCTCACTTTAAAGGCACACTACACACCATACCACCACTGATATAGCACTGTGAAAATAAGAGTGCACTGTAGATTAAAATGGTTGATAGAGATAGATTCTGCAAACAAGTTGGTAGACAGTAAAACCCAGCCATTAAATAATGTGGATTTGGTGCATTTAAATGCTTGCATATGCACGCTGTAGAGTAGAATATTTGTACCAAACATGAAAAAAAAACATTGCACTAAATATTAATGGCAGCAGGGTCAGTCAATCCATCCAACACATATTATATATATATATATATATATATGTCTCCATATTTAATTTACAAAATTTTTAATTTTTTTTAAGGTCCTCTCCGGCAGTGGAGCCTCAGGGAAGCTTTCTACCGATAGAATCAATGTTGTTACTCAGGACTACCGGCAGTGGCTCTTTTGTTTGCAGGAAGTTCTCTTTCTTCCTCTGATTCTCTACAAGTTACTGTGAAAGGATCTCTACCCCTCTTCCTTCAGCTCAAGTTCGCTACATTTTCTGAGCAAGTCCACGAGTTCTAGACATGGCCATGTTGCCTTTGCCTTCCCTCATCTTCTTCAAAATCTAAGGTTACAAGGGACTCATAGGTATTGATGGTTGTATTTTAGGGCTGTTGTCCTTTCTATCTATATTGGCCTTTCTATTCCTTTTGGCCATTCATTTATTTGTAAGGGGTCCCTCTTTTATGGGTTTATTGCTTGTATTACTTTTTAATTAATGAATCCTTACTTTTTTTATTAAAAAAAAATCATTCAAAGGAAGGAAATATATACATAAACCTACCAGTTGGCTATGGAAAACCATCTAAGGCACAAGAGATACAAAAAAAAAAAAAAAAAACAGAAATAGTACACTCTACGCTAAGCATCCAAAACAACACAAACTAAAGATTGGACCTCCAAATATGATAAGAAAAAGGATATGAAAAATGAATATTGAAAACTTAGCAGATAAAAACAAGTGCTAATTAAATCTACAGCAAGAACGGCCAAAATTGTTGGACTTATAAAGCAGAGGATAAGCCCAAATAAAGAGTCATAGAAATGGTCTTGTTGATCATCGCTCTTAAAAAAAGATAAGAGATGAAAAGAATATAGAAATACCAACACCCTTCTTTAAATCCCCCTGTGGGAAACTAGGGGTAGCAAGCAAGATATATAAGATTTTTACCCTTTTCTTTTCTTTATTAAATTAATTTAAAATCATTATATAAAAAAAATTTAATTTATTTAATTTAACTATTACTTATTTGACTAAATGGAGTTTCAGATCTCTCTTTTATATATATATATAAAATTACACTCTATATCATTCTTTTTAACTTTTTTTTTAAAAATATCATTTATTTTTAATATACTAAATATATACTCAATATATATTTTTAAAAATTAAATATACCTTTAATATATTAAATATATATTAAAAATATATCTCTAAAAAGGGTATTTTTAAAATTGAAAGTTGAAAAAAAGTATTTTTGAAATTAAAATTAAAAGAGGTATTTTTGAAAATATTTTTATTTTTTATTTATTTTTGAAAAAACCCTTTTTTTTTTCATTGTTATATCGCAATCCTGCTTAAATTAAATTTGATTTTACTTGGAGATAATTTCGGAACTTTCTTTATTAGAAAGTAATTGTGTAATTTCAAAAAAAAAAGTCATTGTGCAACTGTGTAGTCATTTTTCTCTTTTTTTTTGTTTCTTTTACTTAATAAATAAAAAAAATCAATTTTTTTAATTTTAAATTTAAATAATAAAGAATTTATTACAATTTTAATTTCTTGTATTAATTTTTTTATTATAAAATTTTTTGAAAGATATAATCCTCTTATTTCACTTGGGCAATGAGGATGCACTTTATATCACTATGTTTTAATAAATCCTTTTATTTTATCTAATAATATTATAAAAAAAAATTAAAGTTGAAGTTTCACACTTTTAATTTTTTTTTTCAAAATTTTGTTGTTAAACAAATTTAAAATAATGAAATCAAATTCGATTTGGCTAACATGAAATGTAAAACAAGTAATAATAAATGGCAATCATATGGTTGCATCACTTTCAGATTTTTAATGCAATTTTATTTTGGCAATATATATATATATATATATATATATATATATGCTCAGGCCTTCATTTTGTTGCTTCTCTGCTGGAGTTTTTATGAGTGATAATGTTAATGTTTTGGTATTAGAGCCTTTTAATTAGTTACAGCTGCAATTTATAATTGAGAAATTCAACACAGAAAGTTATTGCCAATTTCATTCATTAATTCCCCTTTGCTTTAATTTTGTTTATTTCATATATTAGCCTTTATTTATTTATTTATATTGTACATATGCATAGTGTTATTTGGACCGATATTTTTTTTATTAATTTATTATATTGTATAATATAACATTATAATATTAATGTACATTATTATCTATATAAAAGATATATAATATATATTTTAACATTTCACCCTTTTTTGGTTAGCATTATAAAAAATTAAGTTGAATGATTCATTATTTTTAATATTTTTTTTATATTCACCTATAAGTTAATTTTATTGCAGATTTTCTTTTATATTTAACCGATAGTTTTATGAATATTTATATTTTGCAATGACCCTCTAATGGTTTTGTACATCGATTCTACCATGACCTATTAAGAGTGATTTATTTTCTTTAATTTTTGTTTATTTTGAATTTTGCTTATCATTTTATAAAAAAATATATTTTTAAATATAATAAATAAAATAATAATAAATAAGTTTAAGAAAAATAATTTGTTTATCCTCATTGGCTAAAAATGTTACTTTTTATATTGGTATAAATATAGTTAAAAATTAAGGTATAAACTTTTCTTCTTTCTTTATTCGGTATTTAAACACCTTTAGGTTCCTTCCAATATGGATTCTTCTCTTATAAGGAAACTAGCCAATTTCATTTAAAGTTCCCGCTGTGATTTTGTTTATGAAACTATTTATATGTTAATTATGAGAAAGTGATGTCCAGCAACTAATATTTATAAAGATCTAAAGATGAATCTAATCGATGAAATTATATATTCTCATTCATCTAAATTCACTTGGGTTCATTAATTTTTTTCTTTAAATATCTATTTTAACTTTTTATTTCATAAATGACTATTTTTTTTTTGAATAAAAAAATATAAAAATTCACTTTTCTTTTATAAGTTTTGTTTATTTTGACTGTAAATTTTGAAAATAAAAAACAAATCTCATGAGGGGATTAATTTTTATGAATATAACATTTAGTTTTGGACGTCCAAAACTTAGAGTTTTATTCAAAATAAACCTTAGATACAAAAAATCAAATCGCTGAGATATTAAGATACAGTTTAACAATAAATACATGTATTTTTTTAATAATAAAATTTTCAAATTATTATCTGTAAAAAAATTTAAAAAATAAAAAATGTGGATTCTCTGTATAATATGCTTATCTTCAAAATGTGGTCCAATCTTTCTTGCATATAAAAAGAATTATAATGTGAATTATGGAACTATGTGTTTGCTCTTATTTGATAAAATAATTAACTTTCTTGCATCCATTCATCGTCGTCCCAGCCAATGTGAATCATGCATATGAGAATTTTGTAAAGGGAAAATAATTTTTCATTTATTTTAATTGAGTTTCCCAATTGTTTAGTGCTTAAAGTACAAATTTAACAATTAAAAAGAATTATAATTTACCTAAAAGCAAGAAAGATATAATTAAGTCCACTAATTGGCCAATTATATCAAACATTATCTCAATAAAGATTAAGAATCCAATCTTTAAGATATAAAAATCTTTATACATTGGTATTATAGCTCTATTATATTTGCATTCTATTCAACAAAATATATTTTTTTGGGGTCAGTAATTCATTGTATTGCCAAAAAGAATGCACTTTACAAAAGAAATACATATAAAAAAGCTCAACAAAATATATTAAAATACAACTATATGCTTTTTAAATATATATATATATATATATATATGTAACATCAATAATAGCTATTTATTTGTAATAAATTAATAAAGTTTGGTAGTTCTAAATTAAATAATTTTAAGTGTTCAATACATGATCTCTTAATTTCAATTTCAAGACTTAATAAAAATTTAAAAAATTGATGAATTAATTTTAATTTTAATATTTCTTTATATTCATTGTGCTCCATCGATCAGCTAATATATATACTGATACCTTAACAAAATCTAATAAATTTTTTGTTCTTTCAACTACTATAATGTTTCTATTTTACTTGATTTTCTTGTTTGTGCCATTCCAAGTGACAATGAAGGAAAAACTATTTCTTCCTCTATGTAATTTTGAGCATGACTTTCCTTTTATAAAAAAAAATTAATATTTGTTTAACAATTTGTGTTAAAAAAATAAATTTTATTTAATAAATTAATTATGTATCTATTTTTTTAATATTAGATTAAGCGAGGAAAGAATTAATTTTAAACTTATTGATTTAAAAATATATATTTATTATTAAAATATGGTTTGAGATGCAATTATATAATTAATTAATTAATATATATCTATTTTTTAAAAGAAATATTAAACATTTCCTAAGAATGAGAGTTGAGAATTTGTCAGTACCTTTGTTTTTGCAAAATCTTACAACGGCTTTCATGTCAAGTGGAGTGACCCACCTCTGCATCTCGTGGACTTTTGTCTCCTGTGATTGGCTTAAATTATAAATACTTCTATTTCTAACATTATTCATTATTACTTATAATTTAATAAAAATTTTCACTCAGTTATAATTAATATTAAAATAAAAAATTTATGCATTATTAATTAATTAATTAATATATTAGTCTATTTATTATTCATTTTGATAAATTATCTTTGATATGATTAAAATTAAATTATTTAAATTTGAAAGGGGATATTTTTAGATTTGTATGGTTTGAAATCAGATTAATCTCTAATTTTTAAATTGTAAAATATTGAATGGTTAAAAAAAATAAATTATTTATGTCAAAATTAAATGATTTGTAAAAAAATAAAATACTTTGATAATTGATAATCTATTAAATATAAAATAGATAAATATAAAAAATAAAATAATTAATATAAAATTATATAAATATTTATTAGAATAAAATATATAAATATATAAAATAAAATAATTAAAGCTGATAAATTTAAAACAGAATTTATATTTTAAGCCTTCATTTATAGGTTCTTTGATTAACATTAAAAGGCATGGAAATATTTTAGGTTATTATAATGATAAAAGTTGGGGGAAAAGATAAAAAGATGATAATGACAAGTGGGAAAAGAATACAAACTAAAAATATTAAATTATAATTACTTTTGCTTTCTCAATTCTCACATCATATCATAATATTCATAGAGAAAGTCAAATTTAAATTTTAAAAATTGAATAAGAATAAGAATAATATTTTTTAAAATCTTGTCAAAAATAAAGAAAAATTTACAACATTCACCCGATTTTATAAAATTTTTTACATTTTTTATCGAGGGTTTTTTTTTTTTTTATAAAAATAGATAATAAATTTATTATTTGTATATTATTTTGTGTCTACCCTATGAACCTAAAAAATCTATAAATTGACAAAAAAAATAAATTTGAAAATATTTTAAAAAATGTTAACTTTTGTAATTTTTTTAATAATTTTGTAAAAAGTCAAAAAAATAAATTATTAATAAGATGATAGAGATTCGTTTTTTTCTTAACAAGAGTATATGGAATATTTTTAAAATTTGGAAGAAAGCACATTTTTAATAAATTTGTTTGGTGTAAATTTAGATTATTGTATAACTAGGATACTAAAATGTTGAAAAATAAATTATTAGTTCAATTAGTAAATGAATTTATTATTATTATTTTTTTTGGATACTAAGGAGGCCACTAATGAACCGGGTAACATTATGGACTACATAGCAGGGGTAGCCCTCCCTGAGCACTATAGAGGCACTAACATGCACCATAATGGTGCTGAATATGTGGTCGGCAGGAATCGAACCCGAGACCTCAGCATCCTACTAATTTTTTTGAAAGGTAGGATGACCAATCAGGCCACACCCTGATTCGCTGAATTTATTATTATTTTATTAATTAGTATTAATATTGTAAAACAAAATTGTAAACTATATAATAATAAAAATTTTCAATTATATATTTGTCTATTTGTGGCTGCTCTAAGCAAAACTTAAAGATAGCAAAACTATGGGCGTATGTGCTTCCACTGTATCCGGCTGATCATCAAAAGCCAAATCAATTAAACACTACTCATCATCATCGCCGTCGCCGTCGCCGTTGAAATCGACGATCAAGATCATTCACGACGACGGGAGGTTAGAGGAAGTGAATTAGCCAATAAAAGCAAGCAAAATCACATCTGGAAGTCCAAACTATTTTCTCTGCAGTTCAGAATCTCTGTGTTTAGACACGTGCTTTCCACACGTACCAGAAGATGAAGAACTGCAAGTGGATCAAATTTACGTCCTATTGCCAATTTCTCAAGCTCATAAGCTGCTCTCGTAGCCGGACTTGTGTGGTCTCGTCGTCAAGGCTAGCTCTGCTTTTGGCGGCTGCCAACCAAACTCTTCCAATAACTTGATATATTTCCGGTGACCGGAAAATTTGTTAATTAGTCTCAAAGGAATGTATTGGTTAATGTGTCACTTTCCGTTCTCCGATTTGGGGAAATTAATGGCTGGCGAAATTTGGAGAGGAAATGAAATGTGACGCGTTTCTTCGAAAAAATTTGTATCAACTTTTTTAGGCTATTTGTTTGTGTCTATTAATTGAATTTTATTTAATGTGGTTTATTATTATTATTATTATTATTATTATTATTATTATTATTATAGCAGCTAATGAAAAATTAGGATAATTTTTTTAGTATTGATATAGTGAAGGGCAAATTTCTAGTGAAATTTGCACCTAATATTATTATTGTTGAATTATTATTATTATTATTAGTGATTATTATCAATTAAATTTTTATAAAATTGTTAAAAAAATTTTAAAAAAATTAAAATTTATAATATTTTTTAAAATATTTTCAAATTTATTAAGATTTTTTATTAGATTTTATTTATATAGTTTATTATGAATTTATTATATGATAATTTTTATAAATTTATTATATAAATTTATAAAATAACTAAAATGCCTATAATAAAATATAAAAAAATTATAAATTTGGTGAGTAACATAATTTTTACTAATCAGTTTGAATTTGCTGAGGTGGACATAGTGATATGTTAAAACCCAATATATAATTGAGGAAATTATATTGTATATCATCTTTTAAATTTTTTTAAAAAAAATTAATTATTTATATATATATTTAATATATTAAATATATACTAAATATATTGTATGTTTTTGAAATTAGAGTATATTTCTAATATATTAAATATTTATCAAAAATATATTTCTAAAAATGGGTATTTTTGAAATTAAAAGTTGAAAAAATTAGATATTTTTTGAAAGTGAAAAAGAAAACTGAATATTTTTAAAATTAATTTTATTTTTGAAGATATTTTTTGAAAAAATCTATATACAAAGGGCAAATAGCAATTGGATGGGAAGCCCAACATGACATAAAGACCAAATTGTAGTCTGAAGTTTGAACTTTTGATGTCAAGCCTATGTGTTTGGGCCTAAGATCACCATATCTGCACATCACACAATGGCCTTAGCGATCTTTTTCACATATGATAAAGATTATTAATTGTTTTTTTTTTTATTAAAAGAGAATTTCCAAATTGTCAAAATACTATTTTCATGGGAAATTATATAATTTCTCTTTCAAGTGAAAGGTTGGAAGCCAGAAAATAGACATTAATAAATTTTAATTTAATAATTCTAAAACTATCTTCGAAATCATAAAATTTTGGATTCCAACACTAATTAGTGCTTAACTAAACAAAAAACAGACACTAGTTTAATAGTTTATTAGTAGCTCCTTTGTTCTAAAAATTTTGCTTTTTTTTTTTTTATAATTTAATGGTTTTTATTATTCTAACAAATATATAAAAAATCTAAAAAATAACCTCACTGACATATTGACATGAAAACAAAAATTAATTAATAGTTAGCTTTTGTCGAATGCGTTCTTCACGGGCTTGCCCATAAGTAAATTCAATCATTTCTTTCTCCTGACTTCGGTAAATTTGTCTGAGCACAAGTGAAGTTCCTTTGCCTGGGAGATTTAAAGTTTTGGAGAAAAATCGATTTGAATCCATTATTTAAGAAGATATACTAGATGTGCGATGATTTTCAGATTTTAGTCATCTATAGTTGAAAATTATAATTGATGTATTGAGAGTTAAAATTCTTTAAAAATTAATATTTAGTTTTTTAATGGTTAACTGTTGATCATGTGCAACAATATTGAAAACTTTGATATTACTGAGAGATGAAGTTGAAGAGTTTAATTATATATAGGTTAATTCAATATTCTATATTTAATTCATATAAAATTATATTATATTAACAGTTCCTTAAGTATCAACTAGCCAAGAGAATTTTTGATAAGTTTAATTAAAACTTGCAAATTTATAATATGAATTGGATTAAAGTAATTTATAGTCTGAAGGACTTTTCATACCAGGTCATGATTTAAAAGTTCGAGGAACATTCTATATCAAACTAAGTATAAATTTTGAGAGCTCATTATCGGACAAATAAAATTCACTATAGGGCAAGAATTAAAATGGTACTGAACCTGAGACATACCGAAAATTAAAAAAGAAGTCATAGTTTGAATTGTGATAGAGGAAGGGTATAAATATCTTTTTGCTCTAATGTCATACAAAAATATTAGGAGCTTATATATTATTGGGAGAGCCAAACTCAAAAGCTAACTATTGAGATTGAAGAGTTTAATTATATATAAGTTCATTCAATATTTTATATTTAATCCAAGTGAGATTGTATTATCCTTAACATGATGAATGATAATTGATAAAACTAAATATATTTTTAACTATTATTTGAATTATTAATTGTAATTATTAATTATATTATCTAATTATTGACTCTCATAATTAGTTGTAAATTATGGTATTGCCTAAATATACTAGAGCTAACAATAATCATTTCTGAATATATGGAAACATATTGATAAAAAAAAACAATATTATTTATCTATATAAATATATAAAAGCCAAAAAAAATGAAAACCCTTCTAAGGTGCTATATCATCTATTTCTAAGAATACTTCAATGCCATAATTTCTCAATTTCTCATTACTTTATCAATTTTATATTAATTTCTCAATTTCAATTTTTCTCTTCTTGATAAAAAAAATTAAATCATTAAATTTGATATTGATTTAACATTTAATACTTTATTCTTTAATTAATTTTAATAATTTATATAAAAATTAAAATTTAATAATTAATTATATTTATAACTTTTAATCTTCTATTAAATAATTACATATTAATATAACTTCATAATATTAATTAAATAAGATATATTTGTGACTTTTAATTTTCTATATATTAATTACATATTAATATAATTAAATAATATTAATTAATTTATATATTTTTTAAAATTTAAAAAATTTTATAAAACATTTGATTCTTAATCTTTATAATAAATTAATTATAAATTAAATAATTAATTAACAATAATAATTAATTAATATATATTTTTAAAAATTTAAAAATTAAACAATAAAACATATAACTTTTAACATTCCTAACAAATTAATCATGTACTGATAATTTATGTAATAATAATATCTATATCTATATTCTATATATAAAAACTAATAATATAATAAGTGTTGAAGAGTGACACATCATTAATTTTTTAAAATAATGCTCTTTCATTTTTTATTTTTTAATTAATTTTTATTTAATTTTAATAATGTATATAAAATATAAAATTTAATATTTATTATATTTGTGACTATTAATCTCTTATTAAATAACTACACATTAATATAATTTTATAATATTAATTAAATAAATTACATTTGTGATTTTTAATTTTTTTAAAATTAATTACATATAAATATAATTAAATTAAATTAATTAAATATTAATATAATTTAATAATATATTTATATTTTTTAAAAATTTTAAAAAGTTAAAAAATATAAAACTCTTAACATTCATAATAATTTATAAATATATCTAGAATAAAAATTAATAATTTATTAAATATATAAAAGTCAAGAAATTGAGAACCCTTCTAAAGCTGTCGTGTCATCTATTTCTAAGATTACATCAATGTTATAATTTTTCAATTTCATTTTTTCTCTTATTGATAAAAAAAAAATCAAACCATTCAATTTGATATTGATTCAATATTTAATACTTTATTCTTTAATTAATTTTAATAATTTATATAAATTTTAAATTTTAATAATTAATTATATTTATAACTTTTAATCTTCTATTAAATAATTACATATTAATATAACTTTATAGTATTAATTAAATAAGTTATATTTATGATTTTAATTTTTTATAAATTAATTATACGTTAAAATAATTAAATAATATAGTTTAATTTATATATATATTTTAAAAATTTTAAAAAGTATATGACTCTTAATTTTTATAATTAAATAATTAATATATATATTTAGAAATTTAAAAATTAAACAATAAAATATATAACTTTTAATATTCCTAACAAAAAACTTTTAACATTCATAATAATTTATAAATATATTTAGAATGAAAATTAATAATTTATTAAATATAAATATATAACTTTTTATCTTGATGTATTAATTAATAATTTTAATTTTAAAATTTATTAGTAATTATTAATTATTAAAATTATTAATTTATTAATAATATAATAAATATGACTTTTTATCTTCATATGTTAAGAGTTTCAATTAAAATATTTATCAATAATTACCTATTCATTAATAATTTATTAATATTTAACCTTTTATTTTCATAATTTAATTCACTTATAAAAATTTTCTTCATTTAATTATTTATTTCGATACTATATATCCTCTTGAATTGTTTAAAACTCTCTCTAAATATACAATGACGAATCAAATGAAAAATAACGTAATAAAAATTTTCATGAATTTTTTAATTCTTTAAGTTATGGAAATTTATTTTATAAAAAAATAAGGACTATTTAGAAAAGATACGTTGTTGAATGTAAAGAGATACAATTATGGTAAATTTAAAACTTTTACTTTTAATATTATTTTCTCTATTTTTTTAATTTACAATAATATTATAATTAATTTTTTATTCTAATATTATTTTTATAATTAATTTTTTCTATAAAATGGTCACATACTCATTATATCTTATATAATCTATAGTATTTTCTTAGTATTGTTATAAATTATTTTTTGCCTAATAGGTAAATATTGAACAACTCTCTTTATAGTGGCAAAACTTAAATGCTACTTTACATAATATATAAATATTAAGTTTAAATTTTTAATTTAATTCAAAACTATAAAATTTATATAAAATTAAAAAAATCTCTTTTACATATGTTTAAAGTTAAATAGTCATGAATAAAATAAAAAAAATAAAAAAATATCATTGATATTTTTTTTCTAAACAAAGGTCAAATATATTACTTAGTTTACTAGAGAATTATATTTTATTATATACATATTTTTCGTTTCATAATAATGAGAGAAATTAGTTAATTTTATTAAAAATATAAAATTACATAATATTTCTTATTATATATATTATTTTAATATAAAATATAGATATAATAGATATTTTTATATATCAATTAATTTATTAAAATGATAAATATATCATTATTTATAAATAAAAAAATATATTTATATTTGGAGATCAATTAATATTTATAACTAGGATTCATTTGAACTTAGATCAATGAGATTTTTCAATAATAATTTTTTTTTTCAACCACGTTGATTAGAAACAAACTTAGTTTGATTGCAGATAGCCAACTTCTATCAAAATAATTTTTAGCCGTTGGCTTACTAACCACAAATTAATGTAAATATATTAATAATTTTATTTAGAATTAAGTTTGGAGTTATTTGTACAAATTAAATTTCTTACTTTATTATAAATTTTTAAATTTTTACCTTTTTACGAAACCATACTTAAAAATAAAAATTAAAGATATTTTTTTTCTCTTTTTAAATACTAAATAATATAAAAGTTAATTTTTTAGTAATAATATGTGTACAGTGCAGAAGGTACTTTTTAAAATTAAATTTATTTAATCGTTTACGTAGATATTATTATAAAGGAATTGAAGTCGGAAGTTATAATTTACTTTAAATAATTTAATATGATGTTTAACCTAAATTTAAATTTTTTTTATTATAAGAAAAAATTATTATTGTAATTCTATAATACTATATAAATTAATACTAACATCATATAATTATATTGTTACACTCTTTAAATAATAAAAAGAAGCCAATATACTCAAGAATCTAATTTAACAATAATATTTAATATTTTGTTGAAAATAATATGGTGAAATCGAAAATATAATAATAAAACTATGGAAGGATAATAATAATGAAATTCTATTTAATAAGTTAAAAAAATAAATTTACATAATATAAATTTATATTAAAAAATTTTTATAAATTAAACTAAATTAATGGAAATTTATACTAATATGATACTAATAAATTTTTTTAGGACTTTAAAAAATAGTATTATAAAAAAATTAAATATAATATAATATGTAATAATTATAAATATAATATAAAAAAATAAATACGCACGTCGCGTAGGCCTACGCGTAGTTATTATTAATTTCTAAAATAATCTCATTTTCTATCTATATATTAATTACATTTCATTCTATGTTTTGTTATAAAAGAATTAGAATTTATTCATTTTTATAAAAGTAGTTCTCTTAATAAGTTGTAGGCATTTATCAATTTAAGGATTTTAAGATTTCAAGTCAATAAATTTTATAAATTAAGAAGATTTCAAATCAATAATTTTTAAGTATCTTATATTGTGTCTTTTATTTCTGATACATTAACCGTCAATTATAAACAAGTAATTTTTTATATATATATTTTTATTATCGTTGTTGTATAAAGGAATTTTATTATAGGAAAATTTTGATTTTTTTTATAAATTTCTATTAAAAAATCTCCATCAAATTTTTATTTATTTATCGAATTCTAAAATTTTGATAACTTTTTTATATATTCTTTATTTAAATTATTGGATTTTTTTTTATTTATGAAATTCTATTGGATCAAATTTTGTAAAATACCATTTTAGTTAAAATTTCAATGCAAATTAATTATATGTCATGTTAATAAAAAGTATTACTTTAATTATTTTTTTATCATATTCCCTAAATTATACATCTATCAGTATAATAATAATAATTTTTATTATTACTATATGTTATTATTTAAATTATTATCATTATTATTATTATATAAACAAATTTTATTACTGTAGGATTGAGATTTTTTATAAATTCCTTTAAAAATAATTATTCTATTAAATCCTTACATATTTATCAAATTTTAAACGTGAGTTGAAATTTTTTATATATTTTTTTATTTAAATTCTTCAATTATTTTACTTATGTTATTCGTAACTCAAATTTTATAAAAATATTATTTCAATCAAAATTTCAATATTACTTAACTAGCCTAATATATCTTTTCATAATTTAATTTTGTTATATGCCGTAATAATGGAACATACAATTTCAACTTAATTTTTTTATTATTTTAATTATAATTTTTAAATATTGATCATCATTATGTATAATATTTTATATTCTTAATAAATTAATATAATAATTCTCTAACTATATTATAATTTTAATAATCAAATTATAGTTTTAATAATAATTTATTACTTTTAAATTAATAATAATTAAAACTCCAAAAGATGACCCCTCAGGGGCGAGGCTACATGCATGAGAAGGGGGAAGTTGCCCCTTCTTTTTAAATTTTTTTTATATATATGTATATATATTATTAAATTTTTTAAAATATTTAATTGTTTCTTTTTAAATTTATATTATTTTTAATATATATATGGTATTTTTATTTTGCTCCGTTCACTAAAAAATCTGGCTTCGCCTCTGCCAATAACTCATCCCAAATTCATGAATCATGTTGAGATATGTAAATCCCATTCTTCTCCTTTTTTTTACATGTAATTTTTAGTTGTTAAAAATATTTTCTTTTAGGTTATATCTCCTTTAAATATTTAATGCAATCTTCTGTGTTGATATTTATAGATCGGAATATCAAAGTGGTAAATGGTAATTTAATCTCACTGTTGTCACCACTCACCAAAATAATTGTGGGAAGCTTAAATAATTCAAAATACATCACATGGGCAGATGGGCACTGCACATCAAAGTCAACCATCTCACATGCACTCTTCAATTTTACTTTCATTCATTAGGACAATCAGATCCTTTGCTGCATTTTGCCCTATTTTTGATGACACCCTTAGCTTCTGGACACTCTGTCTCTCTCAATGCCCTTTAAACTCTCTCACCTTCATCAGTTGCTGCACAATAATGCCCTTCAATTCATCATGCGTCCTATTTATTAGGCCTAGCTATGGGTAGAGTTCGGTTTAAAAATGGCTAAATTTCTTTAAAAAGTACGGATCGTAAATTTATAATTTTCTTCACGAACCATGGTTGGTTCTATTCTTATTGTGCAAAGAAAATGTAAATTGAGTATTAAATATTACAATGAAGATAAGAGAATCGATTCTAAGTTTACAGTGAAAATATGCACCTACAGTTAAACTGTGCCTCAATGTACTCTAAGCAGACATATTTGAATCAATAGTCAAGTGGTAAATTGGGCGTGCCTAATGATTCCATCTATCCATACATTACACACTCACCCCACTTTGGAGCCACTATAAATAATTGGACTGTCAACTAAAAGTCTAACTTGTTTAATCATCTAAACAATAAAAAAAAGCCGCTTAAGAAATGGGTTCTGCTTTGCTTTCTCTTCTAGTTCTTGCCATATGCCATAGCTTGTCCTACAGGGCAACAAGTTCCAACCCCAGTCCAGTAGCTCTACCAAGTGCAGCCAAAGAGTTTCTACAAGCACATAATCAGGCAAGAGCTGCAGTTGGAGTTGGCCCATTGAAATGGAGTGAGATGCTAGCCAATGCTACAAGCAGGCTAGTCAGGTATCAAAGAAATAAAATGGATTGCCAATTTGCAAATCTAAGCAACAGCAAATATGGTGGAAACCAGTTGAGGGCTAGTGGCATGGCTGTGGCTCCATTAATGGTTGTTGATCACTGGGTTCAAGAAAAGATTTACTATAACCATACTGATAATTCTTGTGTAGCAAATCACCAATGCGGTGTTTATACTCAAGTTGTATGGAAGAAATCAATGGAGTTGGGATGTGCACAAGCTTCTTGTGTAAAGCAACAAGCTAGCTTAACTATTTGTTTCTATAATCCCCCTGGAAACGTTATTGGGGAAAGCCCTTATTAGAGAAATTATAGCTCTTTAGTATTATTTAATCTGTTTGTGAAATGGGTTTCCAAGATTAAATACTTTTGTGATCTGAAATCTTGGGTTGTGGTTTTTATGAGTTGTTTAAGATTAGTACTAATTGATTGTGTGATCTAGTTTAAGGCTTTCTTTTATCAGCAATTCTATCTAATTTTGCTTCATTTTCTTTTCACCAAGTGCATTTTCTAGAGATTTTTTTAATGTTTCTTGAGATTTTTTTCCTATGGATACTATATATCCACCGACAAATTTGAACCTCAAATGGTGAAATTTTTATATTTAGAGGGACAACTTGAGTTGTGACCTTGACGGTTAGTTTCAGATGAAGACAATTCAGCAAGTCAGTTTCAGCAGAGCAGAGCAGGGTCATATATATACATACATACATACATATATATTTCTCACTGGCAAGATCATTCAGGTGATTAACAACAGAAATAAACCATGATTGATCAGAAGTTCACTACTGCTGTGATTGAGGTGTGACCACAGACCATCAGTTGATTCAGTGCAAAATGAACAAATTGGAAATCAACAGCATTTCTAATCAAACATTTGAACCAAACTGAAAAAAACAAAAGCTATGTTACAATATAGTGTTAGTGGGAAATAAAAGAATGAACCAAATTTATGTACAAAGATCAGTACACAATTTCATTCTTCTCCAGCATTAAAGAAACCATGAATACTTCTATGACACAGCATAGAAGACTGAGGATTACATTATACAAATATAAAACAAAGCATTGTTCTATCCTATCATTTTTCTTAACCTCATCTTCTACTTTGTACAAGGAAAATATAGAATCTCAAAATATAAAATCCTTGAGAACAACGCAAATGAGCTAAAATAGTGTTAAAAACTTTTGATGCAATGCAAGTAAGAAGTTATCTTACAAGCTCTTTAGCTATTAGATACCGAAAAGTAAAATTGTGAGGAATCCATTCGATGCTCTTGCGAGGTTTTCCTAGCTGACTTTTCTTAATGCACCTCCTTAAAGATTCAGGCAAAGAGTGTTGGATCATTTGAATAACACCAGCCTGACACAAACCTGAATCCTTTGCAAAGGATTCCATAATCTTGGGAAGTAGGATTTTCTGATCTTTTCGTATACCAAAGGTAGCTCGGATATACTCTTCTTTTGCAGCTTCAAGTTCTTGAAATACTCTTTTTGGTGTGTAGACACGAACCTGGAAGAAAAGAATACAAATTGATATAAAATCCTGTCTGAGAAAATGTAAGCTAAGTTAAAAAAAGAAGTAAGATTCTGCATTCAAGTCCTCAACATCCTCTTAACATAAATATATATATATATATATATATATGACAAGCAGATAAATAAGGAATTACCGAAGGATCTGAATGGCTCCCTGAACAAAGTGCAAAGTACAAAAGGGGTTCCGGATGCTCAATTGCATATGCTTGTCGTTCATCCCCTGACTTGAATTTTGACTTTGATGGAAGTAATAATCGAAGCCACTATAATAAAACAAAGCAAACTTTATCTGCCCCAGTGAATCAGATGAATTTTACTATGAATAACTGATAGTAAATCAAGAATTTGAAAGAATTCAGAGAATATTATATATATACATATATAGAATACATTATGCATGCAAATTTCAAGATAAGCTCAGGCTTGAGAATCACCTGTCCAGGACGAGACAGCCGGCATCTGAGGATAGAATTCTGAATTGTTTCTGCACTGATTGTATGACCCCCCACATTGTAAGCAGCCTGCATAAAGCAAAACGGTAAGGACAACTAAATGGAACCAAATTTTCACCTTAAAGAAAACTTAATGAAGGTGATCTTACCTTCAAGAGTAGCAAGAGTCTCTTCACATTGTTTTGTGGAATGCCATAAGCCAGAAATGCCTATTGCAAAGCAAAAAAAGATTACATTCATTTTCCACCCACAACAGAAATAGAACCAGCACAAAGGAGTCAAAATTTTAAGCAAAAATATTTCTATTGAAGAGAACCATTACATGCATCACTAATGCATTGTGTACGTTGATCCAGAAAGCCAGCTTTTCCTCGTGTTCCAGCTGCCTAGGGTCAACCTCTTCCAATTGACAGATAAGTGATCTACAGCCAAAAAAAAAAAAAACTCAATAAGCTTGCAAATAATTTCAACAAATAGCAGAACATAAAATGATCACTTGATGCCTAACTTTAGCAATAATTTTTTTTTGGGTAAAGACCAGACAATGGGTCACCTGAAATTTTGTAGCAAGTGTTCAACGTCTCCCAACTTTTGGCTATCTCGATGAATCCACGGCACTTCTACCATTGTACTATATGGTCCACTAAATTCTTTCAGTCCTTCAACAAGGAAAGGGTTATCCAGCTGTACGTCAAATGAGGAATTCTTCCTGAACCCTGGACTCCACATATCACATTGGTCTCGCGGGGAATATGCACTCATTGATGACAAAGACGAACTGGGAGATGACAGACCGTTTTGTGTCAAAGGCGGATCAGAAAGTTTGCAATATATAGCCGACATACACTTGATCATATCCTCAGAAAGCTTGTTAGGTGTCTCTGGAACATGATCAGAAATGCGTGTTCCAAGATGCTCAGCCAAACTAATTATAGTTGTTGAATTCTGCGCATACTGCATAAAAATTCACACAATTTATAATCCAATTAAGCCTGACCAAACTGTTGTAGATCATAGTTGTTGAAGACATTAATCTCCCCTCTCCCCCAAAGTTACTCATTTTATTAAGCTTCAACATTAGAAGCAGATTGCCAACGACAAGGAGAACATCTCCAAGAAGGAAAAGAAGAATCACCGAGTACCCAGATACTTCTCACTTTTAGGAAACAATGGAAAGATGTGCTTGTGATGTGGACCAAAGCCTTGGCAAATCCAGGAAGGCTAAAACTATGCTGGAGGAGAGGTTAAGAAGTGGAAAATGGGAACATTAATGAATTAGATGGTGAGTTACCTCCATCATGGACAATGGCTGGGAATGGCAGGCACGTACAGCTCTTCCTAAAGAGTCTGCTGGAGGAGAGTTTCTAGTTGGCAATGCTGAACGTTGTGATAGTGAAGACTGACAGCGATGAACACCAGAATCCAGTAGCTTCTCTTCTCCACCAATACCTCTAGAGTCCTTCCACGGGTTGTCATGGGACTGACAACCAGATTGAGTAGCTGAAATGTCCCTCTTTGATATTATATCAGGTATGGAAACATCTAGGAACCTGCCTTTTGGAGTTGGTACAGGTGATTTGGATCTTTTCTCCTTGTTTGGTGGAGAAACTGAGAATATTTGTTGATCAAAAGCTTTCCGGTACAAGGAGAGAAGGTATTGTTCCAAATATACAACTTCCAACTCCAAAACTGCAATTTCTTTTATCAATTCTGTGGCTGGCTGGAGTTGCAAAAAAAAAAAACATGGGCAAGGAGGAAGTCAAAAACTTTGATTGTAAAATTAACTCCAGGATTAAAATCCCATTTTCTTGTGTGATAATAAGGAAAATATGCAATTAGAAATTAATATCCAGAGATAAGCTCCAATGTTAGAGAGTCAACAGTTGGCATGATTAAAGACTTGGGCGCAGTCCTCTGCTAAAGAATTTATTCTTATGAATAAAATGTAACTAAACGGTACTTTCTATTTCCATCAAATGAAAGATGGGGAAACAATCACTTTGGGCATTGACATTTCTGATGCATCATTGTGGGTGGAAGACCTATAACCCAGTGCTTTTTCAAGAGCGCGTCGGACCTCAAACTGATCTTGTAATCTTTTCTCAAGCTGTAGAATCTGCATGCAAAACATTTATACAATTATATACGATATGCGAAAAATAAAATATTTGCAGTGAGAAACACCTAAATGTCCTGTCTTATAGTTTCAAAGATGAAGATGTTTAGTTTCATACCTCTTCCTTCAAAGAAATTTGAACTTTCTTCTCAGGGGATTGTTTCTTCTTGGTTTTGGCAGAGTCCTTCAACTGCCCTATGTCCTGTTACAACAAGGAATTGATTGTAAGATTTTTGGATGAATATTCACTGAATTAATATTTGATCTGGCAAGAAATGATGAAATAAACTTCATTTTCCAGGGATAATTATTTAAATCGTTATTCTATTGAACTTGTAAGAATAATTTATTCCATTCAACTCTATTCAGGGCCATATGGGAGATTTGATTCAAAGATTTTAATCTTATTATTTTAAGCTTATTTCACAAGCTTAACCGCCCAACCTAAGCAAACAGATAAATTAATAATTTATGGCAAAAGGGTTTGGAATATATGACATTAATAATGACAATAAAAAGAAAAAGAGGTCATTACGCTGTAATGACTGGCTGGCTTGGGGCTCAAGATCTTATTTGTATAGCATGGGAAAGAAACATTACATATAATAAGATAATGAGAAATTCCTCATATCAGTTCTAATTAACCCTCATTGAGTAAAAAAACACTTCTTAATTTTTCAGGAACAAAAGGCAAGAGAGTGTAATCTTACCAGCTTTATACGGTGTGATGCTTCAAAGGCACTATCTACTCTATCTTCTTCTACTCTTTTCTTATCAGGGAAGCTGCCATAGAACAACAGCAAAATCTTTAGAATGAAGTAACTATGGATGGAGAAGAAAAGAATTGAAATTCTGCAACAAAACTTCTAAAACACTTCATTTACATTTTGAACAAACTGTAAAACATTGCTAACTTTTGGTTTTTCAATCAGAAATGAAAAGAAGACCAAATATATCTACAGTTACCGAATACTAGAGGTCCACTTAGCAATTACTTTCCTAATACTCATATTCAAACAACCTTGAGTTACTTTTAACACTATCAGCTACTAATTACTTGCAAACTTTATCAGGGTAAAGAAGATACTGGTGAAAAGTTGAAAAGAATCACAAAGAAAATCCCCTAAATTATAAGTATAGAAACTAAAGAATCAATGTCTAAAAACCCATTTTCAAGAGGTGTTTTGGCAATTAAAAGAACTCCCCCCATTTTCACTCTTTCTTGAAGCTCTCAATTTGATCTGGACCACGAATCACTCCTGGTTCTTTCTAATTGGTAAATAGTGACGGACTAGAATCAGGGGAGTAAATCCAAAATAAAGAGAGTTTATACAATTGCATTTGTATTAAAGTTGCCAATAAAAAAACAAGCTTGTGAAACTGTGAATGCCCAAATTTCCATGTTAATTAATAAAAAAAAAGTACAAGTAATTCCAGGAAAAGAAACCCATCAAGTAAACATAAAAATGGAAATGAAATAAGCAAGAAAAGAACAATAATTTGCAAATTAACAAAAGATTGAATGACTACCTTTTTGAACGCTTGTGCGCAGGAGTCATTCTCATTCCCAACATTTTACTGTCTCCACTTCCTTCAAACCACATCTATGAAAAAACACATCCCAATAAGCAGTAACTTCACTAAAACAAAATTAACATTTTCCCATAAGCAAAGAAAGTGAAAACAGAGCTAAAAACAGTTACCATTACACTCCACAAAACAAACAAATGAATACCCAGATGGGTTCTTTGAGAGATTAACCAGAAAAGCAGACCCACAAGTCCAAGAAAAACCAAATGGGTTCACAGGAGCGCAACCAATTAGACTCCAAAAACTTTACTTCTCTCGATGCATTTTAGCAAACTAGAGGTTCCAGGAAGTACCCACAAAGTCATCATTTGCAGCTAACAGAGTCTGAACATGGCAGAAGATGGCTGAAAGGGTTTTACATACATATACAACCAGGGAAAGATAAAACCTTTGGGACTTTTGACCAGTTAATCATCAATCTGAAGAGTCTCTCACCTTATAGTCACACTATAAATCACTAAGCTTTTGTAAATGGAGGATCTTTTTCCTTTTTTCTGCGTTAAAAGATTCAAAACCAGCTCGTGGGCTTTAATTGAAGAAGAAAGCTAACACAGTAAGCCATGCCCCCTAACAATGTCAAAATGTGCAAAAAGTGAGTACTTTTATCTCGAAGCAAATATGTGAGACAGTGAGAGATCCCAATGGACAAAGAAGAAGACTAGTGATTAAATAGTGGCTATGACTGTTAAGTGGGAATATTATAATAAAATAACAATATACTTTCCATCTAAGACTAAGACCAAATTTGCTAATTCTCTTCTCTTGTTGTCAAGCAAGTGGGAGTTGGTGACCGTCCCTCCATTTTTGTCCTATGCTTTCTCCATCTTGCTTATACTTCTCTCATTACAATATTGGTATTCCCTAATTTGCCCGTTGATCCTTATATTAGTAATCATCAATGGCAAAGTACAAGTTTTTCACTTTCATAATCATTAGTTTTGCTTGAAATATATGTTCGTAAGGTATTATGGATGAACATAAATATAAGGCCGACGTGGTACATGATACAATGTCACACGTAAACTTTTAAAATGAGTTAATATGTGATATGATAAATAATATAATATATCATGTCATTTTAAGAGCTAAGATAACAATATATTATACACCACGTTAACTTTTTATTAGAAGATGAATAGAAAACGGATGAATAAATAATAGCGCATGTGAAGTGGATATTTTATGGACTATGCCGTGACGAATTGCCCTTGAAATACGACTTAGAAATTAGTAACTTTTTGAGGAGCGATGGGTGTAATACACCCATAAATACTTCATATTTGAATTGTATATTAAGTGGAAACTAAAAGTTGTGGAATTTGTTGTTTGAAAATGCTTTTGAACATAGATGCATGGGCAGTTTCTAAGTATGCAGAGTAAATTATGCCCATTATGTATAATGATAGAGTACTTTCTAATAGCCAAATCTTGTTTTTCTAATAATTGAAACAACTGTAAATGATGGAATTGTTGGACCAACCTACCAAATTTTTTACTTTTACAAGTAAAGATGTTTCTTTTGTAGACAGAGTTTCTAAAGTCAAAAAGGCTCAATTCCTTGCAACTAATACCAACTTTGATTTGCTTAATTCACTTTGCTTAATTGTGTTAGTTAATACTACCCGTGAAAGTAATAGTTGCTAATAACCTATCCTGCTACATGAACATAGTACCAAATTTTCATGGTAATATAAGACATTAATGTCTTGATGATTGGATTAGTTTTTATTAATTACATATATAGTTGAAGCATATGCACTATCTACCTCTAATTTCATGAAAAATCAAGCTTTTTTATTTTTCTTTAGAAGATTATGATTTTTTATCACAAAAAAGGAGATAGATATCTCAATAACTAGAAATAACAAATCTTCTATGTCCAACTCCCACCATATTGTTATCTAACTAGCATCACAAGTCACTAGGAAGTTCTTCCGGCGCATCAAAACCAATTTAGTATTTGAGTGCATGTGAAACGAGTCAATTTGCAGCAAAATTTGCTTCATAAGAGACATATGTAATTACTCTATAATGATGAAAAAGTTATTCAAGTGATCTAAATTAAATATATTTAAGGGTCAAATAATGAATTTTAATTTATGTCCAACATTTCAAATATAATAGTCAAATGATTAATATTTTTATATTTGCATGATAAATAAACTATATATAATCCAAATATAACAAACTTTGGACTATAACCAAACAAGAAATAGTCTAATGTCCAAACTCCAAATGCAAATCGCTATAAGTTTTTTAGGCAAAAAGAAAGAAAAATGGGCAGGTTTTTACCTCAAAAGGGATGAAAGATGAGGCATAGGTATAAAAGAGACATTGGATGCTTGAAAGGAAACGAAGTTTGTGGGGTTTTCTCTTTGTCAATATCTAATGTAAGAGCTCCTCCTTTGAGAAATTAAGGGCATAAAAGTGTAGAGTAGATACCCCAAAAATTGTCCTTGAGTATCCAAGCAACAAACGTTTGTCAAAGAATCCCCAAAAAAAATAATGAAATTGTGCCTTCTTGACCTTTACCTTTGCCAGTATCAATACAAAAGAAAAAGGCTATTTGTACGCGAGTGTGAGTATGTGCGGTAAAGTTGGCCAGATCTCTCTTTTTGTCGTCATTTTCACCTGCTGAGCAAAAAATTAAAAAAAAAAGTGTCATTTTTTCACTGCTGCCATATGAAAGAGTGAGAGAGCTTCTTGAAATGAAAAATAAAATAAAAACTTTTCCATATTAGTGATTTTTTATTGGGAACTTTTCTGTTCTTTTTTTTTGTTTTTAAAGATTGCAAGAAGAAGATCCAAAAGCTTAGAATAACCACAAGAGTTCACTGAGATACCATTTAGAGGCTAAGACTAGGATGATTTAAAATATTGAAAATGATATATAATTGTTAATGCATAGACCAATTTTTTATTTTACAATAATTAAAAATGATTTTTTTTTATCAAAAATACAATTTTACATGTATTTTTTTTATTTCATCCTTATTTTAATATAAAATATATTTATAAAATATTTATATAAGTAAGATATTAACACATGTTAAAATTGATTATAATTTAAGCTAAATAAGAAATGTCAATATATTAATTCAGTGTAATAATAATGCATGAAAAAAAAAAGGTAATTAGCTTTTACTTGTTAATTTAATTTTGCTATTTTTATTAGCATTATTAATGGCAATGGAATCAATTCTTAAATCTAAACCATATCTATTTTCATTTTTTGAAGAATTACCCATGTCAAATTTCTAATTATAGAGTTTGACTATTACTTAGAAATATCAAATACCTTTCTAAAAAAGCATTTTTTTTATATGTAATAGTTATCATAATTATCATATATTTATCTTTACATATATAAATTTAAAGTTTGAGAATTTATTTCAAGAATTCCTTTTTTATTGAATTTTAAATATAATCAAAATAATTTTTTCTTAATATTCTTACTAAATTAGCAATGGAAGGTTCAATTCAAAATATTTTACACCCGTAAAAATGAATAAAAAATTATTCTTTTTCAAAAAAAAAATCAATATACATACAAATAAAATAAATCTCCAAAAATTTTTTAAAAAATAATTATTGTCATGAAAAATTATTGTCTAAAACTGCCATTTGGGTATCATTAGCTCTCAACATTGATCCTTCCTAGTATAATATTAAAACAAATATATACATAAATTACTAATAAAATATATATATATAATAAAGAGCATGAAGGAATAATAGGAGGGTGTTTCTCAAAACTTAAAAGCTGGTCAAAACTGATTATAAGCAGTTTTTAGATTATAAGTTGTTTATTTAAGTGTTTCTGAAAACTTAAATAGTAAATTATAATCTGATTTTAATCAGTTTTTTAAAAGTTGGGTTTTGCTACTTTTTTTTAAGCACTTATTTTTTAAGCAGTTTTGACCAAGTAAAAGACCATACTATCCCTACCTAATCTTCAATATTTCAAATTTGCTCATCCTATACACTTTAGTTTCTATCAAAATTCTTTTACGTTTTTTCTTAAATAAATTATTATTATTATTATTATTGTAAAATAAATTTTGAATTGACATTTAAAAAATTATTTTTATACAATAAATAAACTCAGGGACAGTTTGGTCATTTTGACAGTTTCTGCAATTAAAAACTGATTATAAGCTGATTTTACAGAAACACTTAACTGATTATAAACTGATTATCAGCTGATTATTAACTAGTTTACAGAAACGCTTAACTGCTTATTTTTAATCTGATTATAATCTAAAAATCACTTATTCACAATAAGCTGAAAAAGCTTCTAGATTTTAACTTATATGAGGTTCTCTTTTGGATTTTACACTATGGTTTCATAATTAACTAAAACAAATATAATATGATTTTAATTTTTCAATATTATATTTCCTCCATTAGCTAATGATTCTTTGACAATCTGTTAATTTAATTTCTGTCTTCAGCAATTAAAATTTTTCTCTGGTTGCAATAAATAAACAAATGAAACTTCGATTTTATCTTATCCTAATTTTATACAATTCTTGATTTGGTTCTTCTCCACACCAAGATTGTTTTTTTAATTTGTTCAATTTTTTGAAGTGGGTATGTAGAAATTTTTAAATGAACTAATCTGACAGACATACTCCATAGATTTAATGAAATTATTTAGTTGCTTTAATTATATTCTTTTAATTTGTGGATTGCAAAAAATAACATTCTTTTATTAATACTTACTACAAATACACACAAATTTCCATGTTGAATTAATTTTTTTAATTTCTTGAAAAATTTTCAGGTTATAAACACAAGATTAGGTTAGATACCCATGTGTTCTCTACTATTTTAGATAAGAAATTGTCTTTTACATAGACAAATTTTCTGAATTTTGATGGTTAAATAAGGCCAAGATCCCATTTGAAGCTGACATGTTTACTTATTTATTATTTCCAGAGAAATTAAACAATATATATGAAAAATAAATATTAATAATTCAATGAAAGATTTGAAAAATTACAGGTTCCAATTTCCTGCAATTTCCGTTTCTCAAGAAATCATGCACAATCTTTTAACTGAAAATATATAAAAGAAGACAAATTAGAAATGTTTATTAAGTTCAAAGAGAAGCTGCTTGAAAAAATCCAAAACATAGATTCTCTTGCTTTTTTTTTTTTGTATTTAACAATGCAATTCTTTTTGTTTTATATTAGAAATATACATTGTTTGTTAATAATTTGAAATGATTTATTTTCAATGATTTTTATCTGTAGTGCTCATCTCAATGAATGTAATTTGTAGAAAAATGAATGGTCGAATTGAATATTAGACGAATTGAATCTTAGAGACATAGTATACTTAATTCAAATCCATATAAAATTTATAAAGATTATAATATATGATGTCTCGTAGGCAGAGATGCAATTTTATTAAAATATAAATTAAAAAATTGAACATTTTGAGTTATTTTCTTGTTGGCAACTAGTACTAGTAAAATTAACTAAGTTCAGCAATCTTTCTTTTTTCTGCTGTAGAAGAAGACACCTCTCACTATCAAACATGGTGACCTTATGATAAAAATATGTTTATTCACTAATTTGATCTCATGTTTAACTCATAGCTTATTATACATGCATAGTGTTTAAATATTGATTTTGTAGATTAAGTAGATCGAATTTTATGAACGATAATAATAAAAAAAATCAATTGTCATTGTTATATTATAATAAATAACTTATATCTCTCGATAATGATAAATGATTTATGTGTCATTTGAAAATAATCTGAATCTATTATTTAGAATAATATTTATTTAATGTTAGACAATATTTGAGTGTGCTTTTCTTTAATTTATCAAATAATAACTAAGATATTGTTTTAGAGATATTTTTAAAGTATAATTTAAATTAACTTATTTTAATTTTAAACTAATTGACTATATAAAATACTAGCTAAAAAATTATTACAAATACATTCAAGAAAATTTCAAATGTTGCTTGAATCAAAAAGAGAATAAAGAAAAGGAAACAGTGTATTAGAAAAAAAATGCAGAATCAATGTTTCTTGATAAGTTGATATGAATGCATCCCACTAAATAGTAATTACTGGCCACAAAAATCCACAAAAAAATGCTTGCAGTGTTTCTGAGCAATGGTGGGAAAATGGGTAATATAAGGTTATGATAATTGGTAAATTTAGAATCCCACAATTGAAACAGAAAAAAGTGAACTTTCCAAAGACATTTGGACAAAGAGTCAATGCCAATCATAGCTAGCAAAAGGCATCTCAGGCTCTTCTCTACTTCTGCCCCCACTTCTAAACTTTATTTTTTTTAAAAAAAATCTAAATAAAATGGTCCCAAGTTTATAATATAATCAAATTGACTAATTAATTAATTAATTAGTTAATTGCTTTGATAAAGACTAATTATATGCTTCTAATTTATATACAAATGACATGGTTGTAAAACTAAGTTCAAGTGGCATGACTCTAGCCATAATTGTCTCCATTTTGCACCGTAGCTTTGATCTTTCATGCTCATGTTGCCTTCTAAAGTAATATAATATCTTTTCTTCTTTAACTTTTTTTTTTAAAATTCAAAATTGGAGTTCTGTTTTTTTTTTTTACACTCTTTTCCTCCCAATTTAATAGACATATTTTTTTTATTTATCTCAAATTATACTTCACTTGTCATTTTAATAAATTAATTAATATATTAAATAATTATTATATCCATATTTAATATTATTTATTAAAAATATTTAATAAATGCACATCACATTAAAATAAGAATATGATAAAAAATATATATGTAAATTTATATTTTCAATAAAAGTAATTAAAATTTCTTAATTTTTATAAAATAGAAAGTGTGATTATCAATGTAAAACAAAATAACTATTTTACATTTATATATGATAAATATTTGATTGTGAAATTATTAATGCACTATCATGATAACCATAACATTATGATTTTTCTGATATTACTATATATTGAACTACAATTTATATATCTTAATAATATATCTCCATTGACTATGTGAATCCAACTAAATTGACTAAAGAAATCACAACTTAATTAAAAGTATACCTCATCTACTAATCACAATTTTTTTTACATGACCATGTATTAAAATTGACCACATTTTTCTTTAGTCTACTTCCAATTTGCAAGGTTGATGAATTTTTTTAATCAAATATTTTATAGTTAGAATGGTTCATTAATTATTGTCTTTTGATTGCGCTAATTAAGCACTAAATTACATAATTTGATAGGCAAATTTGTGTTTTTTTCAACATTAAAAAAAAGAAAAAAGTTGCATGCAAATGAAATAAAATTGGTATGTTGAATTTTGAGAAAAGTTGAACCCTCTTTTCTCATTCATGCGCATAAAAAGATTGACAACCAAAATGGTATACAAGCTTTTGCTTAGCTTTAATTTATTTTCTCTAAAATTAAAGTACTTAACCATCATCAAAGAGTGGGGGAAAAAAAAAGAAAAAGAAAAGCGAATTTGCTCCTTTTCAGAGTTTCCTTTTTTTTTTTTCAAATAAAATATTATATTATAGAAAAATGTATTGATCCTAATATTTATCCCGTGTAGTGTATAACCTCTTTATATTATATAAAATTAATCAAAAAATAACATTTTCTTGCTCATTTATCAATACTTAATTATCCTTAAGTAATTAGTTAGAGTATATTTATCTTCATATAAATTTTACTAAATAATATTTCAATTTAAAATTTTTAGATTTTAAAATTTTTCAGTTTTCATGATATTAAAATAATTATTAATTGATTAATTGAAAACATTTAATTAATTTTAAGTCAAATTCTGTATTTTTAAAATTTTTTATTTAAGTTATATTTTGAGGAATATTTCAACAAGGTGACATGAAAATATATTTGATGTCTTATTTTGCACAAATATTAATTTGGATATGAAAAAACATAATGACGTGAAAATAAATTATTGAGATGAGTAGTTTTTATTTTAAAAAATATCTGAATTTTTTTTTTAATGCAATGATATATACATATAATTTTAAAAAGGCGTAGTAAAAAAATCTTTTACTTAGAAAAGTTGAAATCATATCTAAAATTTTTTTTTTAGAATGAATTATTTTTACTCGAAATTTCTAAAAATTAGTATTAAGAAATTATATGAATTGTATTAGTACATAATGGCAAATAAACAAGGCAATTGAATTAACTAATTTAAAACAACTCTAACGTCTAAAGTGAAGTTCATTAAAGCTAGTTAGTCTAAAAGAAAAATTAATTAGCGGAACAAGCAGAATAATATCAAATGAAGCTTTCAACTCTTTTTAAGTAGACATCTCTTTCTTTTAAATCCATTTTCTCCAAGAAAAAAAGGGTTTCAGAAAAGAAAAAAAGATTGATAACTTGGAGGAAAAAAAAAACCACATTAAAAAAAAAAAAGAGCAAGTGGCTCAGCAAGTGCACAACTTAATTTATAAATAATTCACCAAGTGAAAGAGAAATTTACATTAAAAGAATAAATAAAATTGAATTCCTAGTTTGCAAATACTACTGCTATATATATATATATCATGTGTTTTATGATTTTATATACCAACCATACGTTAATTTATCTTAAAATGCTTGAAAATAATTTAATTTCTGAAATTCAAATTTAGAATAATGGTATGACGTTACGGCCATAGATTGGGGCCATAGATTACAATACGGTATGAAATTCAAACTAGATTGGGGCCATAGATTACAATACGGTGTAGTTCATGATTGGGCCCAAATCTAGTAAGGCGTAGACAACTCTATGGGCTTAGTAGCATAATGACACCTTTCATAGACAACTCTGTGGGCTTAGTAGCATAATGACACCTTTCATATATATTTAATGTATTAAATGAAGTAACATTTATATAATTATTTAAAAAATAAATTTTATTATAAAAATATTATAAAAATTAAAAATATTTATATTTTATAAAAAAATTAATATAAAATTTTAAAAATAATCTATTCATTAATAAAATAATTTTTTTTTAAAATATCTTTTATTTCAATACAACCAATATTTTACTTTTTTTTTTCAAACTTAACTATTAAATAAAAAAATTATAATAAAATAATAAAAATTAATATTTTAAAATATTTTTTATTATATAAAAAATAAAAAAATGATTTTAATTATAAAAAATAAATAATATTCAAAAAAGTAAAATTAAAATATATAAAAATATATTAATAAATTTATTAAATTTATTTTTAAATAAATTGTACATATTATATATATGAAAAAATAAAAAAATATATAATTTTATTATATAAATGTGTTGTAGATACTGAATGTATATTATATTTTTGTTATTTAAGTTGTGTGTATTTTACGTAAAAACTGTTGAATATTATGTGAATATTTTGAGATTAAAAAATTAAATAAATATTAAAAATATTATATAAATATTTTATAGATTTATTGTAGGTGTATTGTTGATATTTTATAAATGTTGTAGATATATTTTATATTGTTAAGTGTATATTAAATATATTGTTAAGTGTATATTGTTGTAGATATATTTTATATTGTTAAATGTATATTTAATATATGTTGTGTATATATTATATATATTTATTTTTTTATATATATTAAAAAAATTAAATAAAAAATATAAATAAAATAAAGTCACAAAATAAAAAAATTACAAAAATAACATTTAAAAATATTTTTGAAAGAAAAAAGCGCAATCCGTATTTGTGAAATAAAAAGTCGTCAGGCACGTAAATACACACATTGGACGCGAAAAATAGATATACAATATAAATTTCTCTTAATTGAATCTATTACTTCTTCGTCTCCTTCGTAGTGAAGTTTGTTTTCTCTGTTTTTCAAAGGTCGTCATTCCCTTGTGGATTCAACCTTAGATATAGGGTGGTTGCCGGCTCTTTCGCCGGTGATAGCCCTAGATCTACTATCTTTCTTCTCCCGTTTTGTTTAGTTTAGTCTATTTTCATTCTTTTTTCCCTGTTTATTTTGATTTTTTTTAAAAACTTTATGCAACCAAAGTTTCAGTTGTAGTCACCCTAAGCCTTACCCTTTTTGTGCTCTTTCGAGCTTCATGTTGGTGCTTACACTCAATATTTTGGTTTTGGTCTGTCAAATTTCCATCTTTGGGCCTGAATACTTTGTCTTTCATGTGGAGATTTCTTCAATCTTCCCTTGGATGGTGCTCCAATGCACTTCCACCCTCTTGTGTCTCTTCGTTTGGGTTTGAGGAAGGAGAAACAATCTAAGGAGTTGAGTTCCCCATGATCTGGTGAGATTTGCAGTTGAAGGCTTTTCTTCCTTCACAACCCCTTTTTAGGATCCTTAATCCTGATTTTCCCTCAAGAAATCTGAAATCTGAGGAGGTACGGGGTTTTATGAAGCTCAAGTCTTCATCTTTATGTTTTCTTTTTGTTTGTGGTGGCCTTGCAGCCTACTTTGCTCATTGTTTATGGTTCAACCAAGGATCTCTGTGAATATAGTCTTGGTCTCTTCTGTTACTGGTTTTGTTTGTTTATTTTGTTTTGGTTAGGTTGCTGTTGCTTGTGATTTGATTTGTATCCCCCTGTTGTGTTTCGACTTGTATCCCCTACTTGTGGTTCTATTTGTTTATTTTTGTTGGCTCGATTTTTTTTTTTTTTTTGCTTTATTTGTCTTACCAACCTGACTTCAGCAGGGATACTGTAACTATTGATTATGTTTAATGAATTTTATCTATCTTCTACTCATAAAAAAAATAATCTTTTACTTTCTCATTAATTTATTAATCATTTATTATTAATTTAAAAAATATTCATACAATTTTATTCATATATATAAATATATAATATATTTATTTAGATTTATAGGTCATGTTGGGCTGGATTACTTATTGGGTCGAATTAGATCAGTCCAATAGTCTAAAATTTTTTTTATATAATTACCTTAAAAAATAATTTTTATTACAAAAATATTATAAAAATTAAAATTATATACTCTTTATAAAAATTTAATATAAAATTTTAGAAATATTTTATTTTTTAATAAAATAATTTTTTTTAAAATATATTTTTATTAGTATTTTATTTTAAATTTTAATATTAAAATAAAAATATTATAATAAAATAATATAATTCATCATATAAAAATTATAATTTTTTATAAAAAGAAAAAAAATAATTTTAATTATAAAAAATAAATAAAAATAAAAAATAAAAATAAAATAAGACATAAAAAAATATATTAATAAAAATTATTAAATTTATTTTTGAATAAATTTTATATTTTATATATATA
Organism: Garcia nutans; assembly: GCA_947685225.1. Classification (NCBI taxonomy): domain Eukaryota; kingdom Viridiplantae; phylum Streptophyta; class Magnoliopsida; order Malpighiales; family Euphorbiaceae; genus Garcia; species Garcia nutans. The sequence goes on along the minus strand of CANTUV010000059.1, from coordinate 2,529,697 downwards.
AAATAATAAAAAAATACATATAATTTTATTATACAAATGTGTAGTAGAAGTGTTGTAAATATATTATAGATGTGTTATAAATGTTGTATGTGTGTTATATTTTTGCTATTTAAGTTGTATATATTTTATGCAAAAATTATTAAATATTGTGTAAATATTATATGAATGTCGTGTGGGTATTTTAAAAATAAAAAAATCAAATCAAATAAAATTAAATAAATATTAAAAATATTATGTAGATGCGTTGTAGATATATTGTTGATGTGTTGCAGATGTATTGTATATGTGTAGATTTAATTTGTATTGTTGAGTATATATTTTATATATATTATGTATATGTTATGCATATATTTAATTATATATATATATTAAAAATATAATATTAATTTTTTTAAATAAAAAATATAAATAAAATATAATAGACAAAAAATGAAAATAAAAAAATACAATGTCAAAAAAATAAAAATGAAAAATAAGTTGCCGCGTACAGTATTTATAAAAACAGAAAAAAAAAAATTGCGTACATGGAATAATTTTCTTTAGTTTAAATGCTCTAATAACATGCCAAATGAAATGGGTCATGCCAGCATTTGAGATGTGCTTAACGCAACACGAAACAAGTTGAGCCAAGTAATCCGCATGCTACCCAACCTAATTTTCATAAGAATATTTATAAAACTAACTAAAAAATTAAATCTATTTTCAATAATACGGTGGTAAAAGAAAATTTCAATTATATGCTACAAAAAGATTTTAGTTTGCAAAACTATGGATTATTAAAATTGGGAGAGAGATTTTTTACGTATAAGGGTGGACACAAGCAGATCAGTGGGCTCCCTTAATATATATTTTCAAGTGATAAAAGTTAATATATATATATATATGACTTTTTTACTCAAATTGTAACTGGGTATATATATATATATATTAACATTTATCAATTAATAAGCTCATTTTTTATACAAATTAAATATAATAGCCATTTTTTAATCAATTTTTGTCTTTTTTATTTCTTATTTTTTGTGTGATTTCAAAATGATGATATAAAAATATTTCTATATAAGATTTTTTATTTTATTATTTCAATATCTATAAATTTTTATATCATTAAATTTATAATTTTTTTTTCTGTTTATCAATATATATACTCAAATCATATTTCGAATTACAAATATGTTAATTACTTTCAAGCTTAATTTTTTTAAAATTTTAATTTATTTTTTATACTTTTCTAATTAATTTAAATTATTAAGGATCAACTAAATATATTTATAAATGTTTATTTTATTATTTTAGAATTAAAGCTATTTCATGAGAGATAGCTAATAAAAATTTAATAAATAAAAATTCAATAAGAAATAATATATACTGACATATAACTAAATATATCATAGTTTTATACTCTTATTCTTTTAAAATTTTAATAGGTATATATTGTTATATATAATATATATCGACATATAACTAAACATATATCACTTTCATACTCTTATTCCTTTAAATTTTAACAATTATATGTTGTTATACGTAATATATGCCGACATATAACTAAATATATGCCATATAAATTATAAAAAATATAATTTTATATATAACATGTATCGACATATATCAACGTATATTGTTATTCTTTAGTTAATTTTAAATCATATTAATTTTAGACAAAAGATTTTTTTTTAAAATACAATAGATATGAATATTTAAAACACGTGAAGCCTATAAATTATAAGAATATCACTTTATATATAACATATAATGTTATTATTTTGTTAATTTTTAATACTCATATATATTATTATTCTCTAGTTAAATTATATATAATATACCGACATATACTTACATATATTGTTATTTTTAATTAAAATACATGTAACATATACCAACATATAATAATAGATACTAATATATATCAATAGATGCCAATAAATATCAATATATATCGATAGATACTAACATCCACTGACAGATACCAACACATATCAATATATACATATATATATATAACATATATATAGTTATATACTAATACATACCAATATATATCATTATATATGGATATATATATATTCACATTTATTATTATTTTTGAGCTAAAGTATATATAGCATATACCAATATATATACATATATCAATATATATTGTTATTCTTATTTTTTAATTAAAATATATACAATATATAACTACATATATATAATATATATTGTTATTTTTTTACAATATATATATGTGTGTTATCATTCTTTTCTGTATATATAATTATATATAATATATATCTATATATAAATAAATTATCAAATAGTTATATGCCGATATATACCCGCACATATTATTATTTTTTAGTTAAAATATATATATAATATAAACCGACATATATCTGCATATATTATAATATATATTTAGTTATTGCATTACAATATATATATATATATATATATTTGTTATTATTTTAGTGTATGAATATATATGTAGCATATACATTCATATATCTAGTATCTTAGAAAAAAATAATAGTATGCAATTCTTATATTTTAGTATTTGTAAATATATGATATAATTGCATATATCTATTATTATTTTTTAAATATTATAATACAGTTGTAATATTTTAATATATAAAGATATATATAACATATATTTGTATATACTTATTATTAGTATGCAACTATGAAATATTTATATTTTTCAAACATATAACAGTTAACAATACATTTTTAAAATATTCATACTCTTCAAACATCACTATACGTAACATATATCACATATACTGTTAAATTATATATATAATATTTTATTTATTCATTTTGATACATTTGTATATTTTTTTAAATTTTTTTAATATTATGTTTTCACTTTTACATCAAACATGAACCATATAACTTGATATAAATTATAAAATTTGATAGAAAGATAAAAAAAAAAAATTGAATAACTCTTTCTTTAAAATATTTTATTGAACACATGGAGTGCAATATATTTGAAAAACAAAAAAAAAAACTGAATCAGTATATTTAAAATCCAAAAATAATCATTTTCAACCAGAATAATTATATTTTTTAACTGGAATATAAATTATAAATATAAACTTTGCTAAATATGGATATATATATATATATATATGCTGACTGTTCCAATTTTATCGAAAACTTCAATAAAACTCATTGTTCTTTTGCAAAACCCAACTCTCACTCTGACACTGGTAGAAATACTAAAAACATGTTCAACTTAAACCATGTACGAAATAGAAATAAACCATTTTTATCAACTTAAACCATTTTTATTAACTTAAACACTATTATAATACGAATTGATCACAAAGAATATATACATAATATATAAAATAAACAAAACAATCAAAAGGACAATATAAACAGAAATGTGGATCTTACTAGATTTGGTCCTCAACTGTAAATTAGTAATTTACTGAATCCTTCTGCGTTTGATAATCTCCAAGTGAATCCTTCTGCGTTTGATAATGACTTCTTGGTGAGTAATTTCCTTCTTATTTTTTGCCAGAATTTTCTAAACCAGATTCTTTGTAGCCATTCTCACAAAATTGTTCACTGAAATATAAAACCTGACAATTTACTAATTGACAGAGACAAATGGATAGAGAAAAAAAAAAGGCCGTATATTTCAAAACAAAACTTAAAAATTAGCCCAATAATAAAAAAGAAAAAGGTTAAAAAAATATAAGAGCAGTAAAATTAAAAATAAAAATTAAAAAGTAGTATATAGTATAATTTTCTCTTTTTCATATCATTGCCAACAAATCTACAAGCACACACAAGTCCACTCTTAACTCACAATGCACTACACAAAGCCTAAGAGCCAAGCCCAACACCTGAAATTACAACATCTTCCACGACGTCGTATTTATAGCCACGGCCCTGTTTTCCTTTTTTTTTGGTCAAGCCGCGGCTCTGTTTTCGTTGCACAAGCCAAATGGCAAATGAGATGTGTGCCCAAAAATCGCATATCTCGAAGAAAGTCTAATATTGGAAACATAAAAATCCCAAAAATTCACTCTTCCAAAACTAAACAATTCAAAACTAAAACAAGCAGCAACTCCCCGTTCATCTGTACCCAAATCCCAAATCGAAATTAAAAAAAAAAATATTAAAACTTTATAAAATTATGAAAAAAGAGAAAAGAGGGAGAGGGAGAGAGCCCTTAGAAGCGCACTTCTCATCCTCTCCGATCTTTTGCTAACCCAGTCACAGTCTTGTTAGGTCCTCTTCAATTTTATTTTATTTTAAAATTAACCAGCTCAATTGTTTGTTTCTCCATATGTAAGTATATATATATATATATATATATTTATAAATTCACAATTTCACATACCCAATTGGCTAATTTTCACAATTTTCTTGTAAATTTCACTTTTTTTTTTGCCACGGTGTCAGAGTTGGTTTGGTTACTCATCTCTTTCCTCTCTGGTCACAAAAAAGCACTTATCTTTCCTTTGCTAGCCAAATTGAGGAGATATATACGTGTATAGTATATAGCTAATTAGAGAAAAAAAAAATTTAAAAATCAAAATTTATTTGTCTACCCATCCATCTTTAAGCCATAGCCAAAACCATCAAGCAATATCGAAACAACGACCACGGAAAAAGATGATCTTTCATACTCTTTAAAGGTAAATTACCACTACTCCATTCCTTTTTCCTCTCTTATTATTTTTCCCTTCTATTAGGCATGATGACCATGTATGTATGTCACATTTTTTTTTACAATTTTTTGGGTTCTCTATTTTTTTTTTTGCAGTCAATTTTGTGACCCAGTTAGCTGGTAGCTGCTCCTGCCCTAAAAAAAATAAAATAAAATTAGAACAACTTAATGTCCTATAAAAAGACATACTTTCATTGTAAAATCTGAGAACCCATGTTTGATTTGGCTTTTAAAATTGGATTCTTTGTTAGCAATTTTGACTAATTGGTTGTATATTTTGTTGCATGGTTTGAAAAGATTGGATTTTTATTTTTTTTGAGTTGGGATCGGCCCCACCTCCCGGGTCAGGTATATTTCACATGCTGATCGTACATCTGGTCATGGGTTTTGGATGGGGTTTTTAACTATTTAAGGGATTAATTGGGATTTGAATATAACGTAGGGTTCTAAGGCAAATTCTGTTTATTGGTCTGGTAGATTAGGGTTTTAGCTGATATTCCAATCCTTGTAACATGTTTAGAAGCTTTTACAGGTGGGTTATTAAGGATCTGGGTTATTATTATTATTTTTTTTGGGTTCACTGGTTATATTTTAAGTTATTGTTACATGTACTGTTTACTTGTGCTGCATTATCGTTTTGCCTTGTCGTGGTGCTACAGTGGACTGTCATATTGTACAATTGTCTGATAGATAGTGAAATTCTTAGTGAGAAATGCTTCATTGTTGCTTTCACATGTCTATATAGTGTAAATGAATTTCATGCGACTGCTTTGCAGTTCCCTCTAGAGTTTGATGCAAGCCATGCTGGTTGTTATCTGCATTAAATAGTTCTTAGCAAATTCAATTCAATTGATTTTTTTTTAACTTTAAATAAGATTGTTTTTATGGGATTTTCAATTCAATATAGTTGCAGTAGCTTTCGCTTGATATTTATTTTTATATTAATATTAATTCCTGCATTTTGAAGATAATTAAGCATATGTATTGTATTCACTTGATGAAAATATATGATCATGCATAGTTTGCTAAAGTTGTTTCGATGCAATTGTAAATTTTGGTTGGCATTTTGGCATCTTCTCAACTTAGTGTTTGTTGGCATTTTGGTTGAGCTGAGCCTTCTTTTAGCAAAAGTGCCCTCCCGAATGATTCTGCCAAAAGCAACTGAAAACTGAAGTCAAGATCTTTTTTATCATAAATATCCTAGAGTTCCTAAACATTTAGTATTGTTGTTTTTGGTGATTTGCCAAAGTATTTATGTGTTTTTTTTTACATCAGTAACTACTAAGATAATGCCAAAAAGACTTTAAATGACACTAAGATTTTTGAGCAGTTGAATGTGAAATATTTTGCTATTTCTAGAATAAGAGAGTGATAGAATTGTGAAAATTGCTAGTGAATAAATTAAGGCTTTGCAATTACTGGGCATCATAAGTATTTGAGATTTTGTTAATTGATTGGAAATGTGTTAAAGGAGACCTGTTGACGTTGATATACAGAAAAGGTGGGAGATGTGAATTATGGAGACAAATATATGTTATGATAGAAGGAAATTGGCGGCATATATTCTGATTTATGAAAAAAAGAAACTTTAGCAGATAAACTTGCATAAATTGCTACAGTTTATTGTACAAATCCATTGATGGAAAGAATTAGTCATTTCATTCGCAATTGCTGTGATTAATATTTTAATTCTGACATGGTAAAATATTGTAAGACATTAATTTAATTCAGAGTTTATAATTTTATCCTCTTGGTAGTACTTCCCCTGCAACAGTCGAGCTCCACAGTTGGTTAAATTTTATTTCAATTTGATACTTGCAAAAGATATTTGTAATGGATGAATCATTTTTTAAAAATAGAAATACATATATTTTTTTTAAACAAGTTCTAAAGAGAAAAGTCCGAAGTTTTCCTGCTACTGCAAATAAGCTTGGTTATAAAGCATAGATAGGAACATGTGACTTGGAAACTGGATTTGATTATTTTCATAAATGTAATGGTATTCTAGTGTGAGAACTTCTACGTTCTGCTGATGAGTGTGTTGTTCTGGATGTTCTTGATGCTAGTCTTTTATATTTTGAGTTGAAGGTAACATTATTTATTCATTTTCATGTGGATTACAGGTCCACTTACAATTTTTAGTGGAATTTAGGTCAACCTAAAAAATGGAATACTGAACTGCTGTATTTATAGCTTCAACACATTTCTTAGGCCTTTTGACTATGAATAATGTGTGCAATCGATATCTTTAGATTTGCAGAGTTACTGTTTTTTACTGTTTCACCCATGACTTGCCTTCTTCAAATTTATTCTGTATATAGCGAATAAAATTAGTTGATTTGGAACCTTTTGATCATTTTTTTGTGTCATAGAATGAGGTTCATGTATGATTATTACCTAGAAGAGATAGAGAAAAAGGTGCTTAAATTTCTTAACGCTCACGAGATAAATTCTTTATACCTCATGCATTTAAAGTTCGAACGTGGCATATGTTCATTTATCACTTGCTTGATCTTTTTACCCTGTCGATTTTTGAATGACTTTTTGGTCAATAGTTGGGCTTTAGGTGGGAAAAAGCACATCATATTTAGTTATTTGACTACAGATATTTTAAGCATTTAGTAATAATGGTCGTCTTCAGGTTGTACCATCTTATGATCTGTTGATCCAGCACGTGTTCTGTAAAAATATGATAGGTTAAGTAATCTGCGTGTGCTATTACATTATTGGTTATTCATATTTACATGCTTCTGATTTTTCTTTGGATTGATTTTTATTTGAACAGGGAAATGAGTTCAAATATAATTAATTATTTTGTTCACATTACATGAGACTAAGATTTTAGTGTAAATTATGGAAGTACTTCCTTGTTCTGGCGTTCAATATGTTGGAGAATCTGATTGTGCACAACAGAATTCAGGGACAGATTTTATTTATGATGGAGAATCTAATGGCTTTGAACGTGGAAAACAAGTTGAACTGGCAGGTGGTGTAGTGGATGATTCATCACTAAAAGTGGAAGGGCCTCAAACAGACAGACAAAGTGAGGGCCAAGAAACAGCAGATGAATTCCCTATCTCCGAAAGATACGAAAGTGGACCTTCATATTATGATTGTCAGGTGGAGAGCCAAAGATTATCTGGTGATTCTCATGATTTTGAGGATGATGACTTGACTGTACAGAATTATTGCACAGAAACTTGTGAAGCTCCTGAGAATTATCACGCAATTGTGGACACTATTGAAAGTGAGCCAAGCAATTGCAGGGATGGGGAGTCATCCTTTTCAGAGCCCAAGTGGCTAGAACATGATGAATCTGTGGCATTGTGGGTCAAGGTAACCATGAATAGCATCTCCCTTAAGCAAATACTATGGTTTCCTTACACATTGTGTGGGCAGGCATAAAATTTTGTTTTTATTATTTACAATGGCTCATGTCTTTATGTAATTTTTAACTTGACTTCCTGAATTAATTTGCTGTTGGCAGTTTATTCATTTCACTTTCTTACTAAGTTCTTCTCTTTCATTAGTTATCCAATTAAAAAAAATGCATTTATAGCGGAGTTGAAATATGCCTCGTATTTGGCTCTTACATTGATGCTTCTGTACTTTTCTGATTATAGTGGAGGGGGAAGTGGCAGGCAGGAATCAGATGTGAAAGGGCAGACTGGCCATTATCAACTCTGAAAGCAAAACCAACACATGATCGGAAGAAGTATTTTGTGATATTTTTCCCACACACTAGAAATTACTCCTGGGCAGATATGCTTCTTGTCCGATCAATAGATGAATTTCCTGAACCTATTGCATATAGGACACATAAAATTGGACTAAAAATGGTTAAAGATTTGAATGTTGCCCGGAGGTTTATAATGCAGAAGCTAGCTGTTGGCATGCTGAATATTGTTGATCAATTTCATACCAAAGTATCCTTCTATGCTTGCTTATTCTTATTTTGTTAAATTAATGAAACATATAATCTTGACCCGTCTTCACCTTGTCTTGCAATCTTTTTTTTGATCACTCAAACTTTTATAGGCTTTGATAGACACTGCTCGTGATGTGATGGTCTGGAAGGAATTTGCTATGGAGGCTTCACGATGTACTGGTTATTCTGACCTTGGAAGGATGCTTCTGAAGCTTCAAAATGTAAATCCCTTACTCCTTTGATAGTTTAGGAAATAGAAATTAGAAATTCTATTCTTTAACCAGAAAGTAGAATTGAAATTACAATAAGTCAAAGTTGGGTGTGAGCCTGAATTTGCTCAAAGATGAAATGCACCTTTCTCTGACCTATTATGCTTTTACATTCTCTAGCCATTTCATCATGTGTTGCATGCGATAGCTACTTGTAATTAACGTGTGAATATTATTCAACTACAACTATAGTTACAATTTTTAAGTGGCTTAAACATTTATTTATATGTGTCATATTAATAAGTTTTAACAACCATAGACAAATTTCATTAAATAATTTAATACTCAATTAGAAGATTTTACAAATTATAAGTTTTATACTAATGTTGTGTTTTCTCTTTCAATATATATATTTTTTATGTAATTATAAAGTAAAAACTTCCTTTAGAATTTTAATGGTAAATTTACTCTTAACATTTAACAGCAAGTGAAAATTCAATATTTTTATTTTATAGCTGGCGATGAAGGCAGTTTTCCTTCTAGAAAAGAAAATTTTCTAACCTTTATATATCACATTATCAAATATTACAACTTATTTCTTATGATTCAATGAATTTTTGTAATTTATTTTCATAGATACAAAAATAATAATGTAGCTCTGAGAGTAGTTACAAATTTAATACATTCTATCAAAATTATATTGATTTCTTAACTAATCTTACCATTGCCTCAAATCCTTGGTAGTGAATAATATAATTAAAAATAACCACAAATCCTTTGCCCCATGGGTGGATTACCTATTCCAGTACTTGTTTCAAAAGTTTATTCTTGTTAGCAATAAGGGATATATACCTTCTGTATTATGAGTTCTTTGAAAGTTTTGGGCTATTCAGGCCATTTTGAACTCGTGTTAATGTTATTATAAATAGAACAATCTCCCTCTCTCAGTTTGAAATGAAGTAACACCACTTGTTCTCTCTGAACAGATGATATTGCAACAATACTTAAAATCCGAATGGCTGATGCGTTCTTTTCAATCTTGGGTACAAAGGTGTCAGGTTGCACAAAGTGCTGAATCTATGGAATTGCTGAGAGAGGTATGAATTAAATTATGTCCACTCACAAACATTGAACATGCATAGGTTATACTGAGGTGTAACAGGTTTCAATTGATAAGGTATGAGCAAAACTGAATGGTTCTTTTTGTTACTGTTCTAGATATTCAAGGCTTGTGATTGTCTGCTAAGCCAACATCAGAGTGGAATATAATTAGTCCCTTTGTTTTCTATGCGACATGCTAGATATCCATCTGTTGAGCTAGATGTTCTATAGAGATGATGCAGGAAATTTCCTTCATCGCTTATTTCTTGATAAAAACCAGCTCATTTTTCTCTTTACTTTGAAAAGTATTTTAAAGTGTTTAATTAACCAGTTGATGTAAGATTAATCTTTACTACAAGAGTTTGATTGCATTCTTTCCTAGATCTGGAAATGACTTGAGTGCATAGAAAGCGCACAACCTGTGGCCAGACAAGTTTTCTGTGCATTTTGTGTTGTGGTTTGCAGACTGCCTTGCTAAAAGAAAAGGTTTGCCAAGTCCTCGTATAACAATATCTTTACATGGCTTCTACCCTTCGTGGTATCTGTTGGGTTGCTGGGTATTTGCTCCGGGCCTTGTTTTGCACTGCTTTACCCACCTTCCTTTTGGTGCCATGTCTTCCTCTTGCTGTGTGCTATTATTAACACTGTTGCTATTTTGGTGCAGGAATTGTTTGAAAATTAATGGGCCAATATTGTATTGTCTTAATATCTTATCCTGCATTTTATGCTAATTCTTGTTTCTGTGATCTAGGAATTATCTGATTCTATCCTATGGAACGGAGTCAACTCTCTCTGGAATGCACCTGCACAGCCAACTTTAGGTTCTGAGTGGAAAACCTGGAAGCATGAAGTTATGAAATGGTTCTCAGCGTCTCATCCTGTATCTATCGGTGGAGATATGGAGCACAGGATCTGTAACAGTCCTTCAACCATGAGTTTTCAAGTTGGCAGGAAGAGGCCTAAGCTTGAAGTTCGTCGTGCAGAGCCACATGCTTCCCAGGTGGAAACAAACAGTCCACTTCAGGCTATGACTGTTGAAATTGATTCTGAGTTTTTCAATAATCGAGACAGTATAGATGTCACTCCTATAGTATCAGAACCCTCTAAGGAAGATTTTAGAGAGGGAGCTGCAGCTTTAGAGTCTTCTTGCAGTGTGGCTGATAGGTGGGATGAAATTGTAGTTGAAGCTGGAAACTCTGAGCTCATAAAGGCCAAAGATGTTCAAATGACTCCTTTAAATGAAATTGTGGATGAGAAAACCATAGATCCTGGGAATAAAAATCGGCAGTGCATTGCTTTTATTGAATCTAAGGGGAGACAGTGTGTTAGATGGGCTAATGATTGTGATGTTTACTGTTGTGTACATTTGGCCTCTCGTTTTATTGGCAGCTCCAACAAAGCAGAGGCAAGTTCTCCTGTTAATAGTCCAATGTGTGAAGGTACCACTGTTCTTGGCACTCGATGTAAGCATCGGTCTCTACAAGGTTCCTCATTCTGTAAGAAACACAGACCCCGAATGGACACAACAAATACCTCAAATTCACCTGAGAATACACTAAAGAGAAAGTATGAGGAGATCATTCCAGGTTCAGAGACCAGACACTGCAAGGATTTGGTATTAGTAGGAGAAGTTGAAAGTCCCCTTCATGTAGATACTGTCGCAATCATGAATGGAGATGGCTTTCACGGAAGGAACAAGTTAGTGGAGAAGCTTGAGCATTCCCGTCAGGACTGTAGTGGTACAGAGGTTCTGCACTGTATTGGTTCAGGCCCCTTTGATATTAATATCTCTTGTCATGCAAGTCCAAAGCGTTTTTCATTATACTGTGATAAACACATTCCAAGTTGGCTTAAGCGTGCAAGAAATGGTAAAAGTAGAATAATACCAAAAGAAGTGTTCAATGATCTTTTCAAGGATTGCAATTCCCTGGAGCAAAAATTGCATTTACATCAAGCTTGTGAGCTTTTGTACAAGCTGTTCAAAAGTATTTTGTCCCTAAGAAACCCTGTTCCTATGGAAATTCAACTTCAGTGGGCCTTGTCTGAAGCTTCAAAAAATTTCAGCATTGGAGAACTCCTGTTGAAGCTGGTTTGCACTGAAAAAGATAGGCTTACAAAAATATGGGGCTTCAATACCGGTGAGGATGTACATGTTTCATCCTCTGTTATAGAAGAATCAGCAGTTTTTCCATTGGCTGTTGATAGTAGTCATAATGATGAAAAATCATTTAAGTGCAAATTTTGTTCAGAGGAATTTCTTGATGACCAAGAGCTTGGCAAGCACTGGATGGAGTACCATAAAAAGGAAGCACAATGGCTGTTCAGGGGCTATGCCTGTGCCATCTGCCTGGACTCTTTTACCAACAGGAAACTTTTGGAGACACATGTACAGGAAAGACACCATGTCCCATTTGTGGAACAGTGTATGCTTCTTCGGTGCATTCCTTGTGGCAGCCACTTTGGGAATTCTGAGGAACTATGGTTGCACATCCTCACAGTCCATCCTGTTGAATTCAGGCTATCAAATGTGGCTCAACAGTGTAATGTGTCCCTGAGCAAAGAGAAAGAGGATTCTCTGCAGAAACTTGAGCTGGGCAATACAGCTTCTGTGGAAAATAACTCTGAGAATTTAGGTGGTATCCGAAAGTTCAAATGCAGGTTTTGTGGCTTGAAGTTTGATTTGCTACCTGATCTTGGCCGGCACCATCAGGCTGCTCATATGGGGCCAAATCTATTCAGCTCTCGACCTCCAAAAAAGGGGATTCGTTATTATGCTTACAGGTTAAAATCTGGAAGGCTTAGCCGTCCTAGATTTAAAAAAGGTCTTGGAGCAGCAACATATAGGATAAGGAACAGAGGCAGTGCTAGCTTGAAGAAACGCATCCAGGCATCAAAATCACTTGTTGTTGGGGGATTAAGTGTACAGCCTCATGTAACTGAGCCAGAAACTCTTGATAGATTGGCAGAGTCCCAATGCTCATCTGTTGCAAAGATATTGTTTTCTGAGATAGAGAAGACTAAACCTCGCCCCAATAATCTTGATATCTTAGCTGCTGCACGCTCTGCTTGCTGTAAGGTTAGCCTAAAAGCTTCACTAGAGGGGAAATATGGAATATTGCCTGAACGTTTGTACCTCAAGGCAGCCAAACTTTGCAGCGAGCATAACATTAGAGTGGAGTGGCACCAGGAGGGGTTTATTTGTCCCAGAGGATGTAGAAGTTTTAAGGACCCTGGATCGTTGCCTCCCTTGGTGCCTCGTTCAAATGGTTTTATACATAAACAGTTTGCACATTCATCAGAACATGTAAACAGTGAGTGGGAAGTGGACGAGTGTCACTATGTTATTGATCTGCATGATGTTAGAGAGAGGCCACAACAAAAGACCACTGTCCTGTGCAATGATATCAGCTTTGGGAGTGAATCAATGCCAATAGCTTGTGTTGTAGATGAGGACCTCCTAGCATCTCTTAATGTCTTTGCAGATGGTTCTGATGGTCAAATCAGTAATTTTCCCAAGCCCTGGGAAAACTTTAACTATATCACGAGCCCATTGCTTGATCGATCTTGTAATCCTATTATTGAGGTATCCTTTATGGGCCATTTACTTTTGGTGTGATGCTAGCCTGTTTGGATCTTGGTCTTTAAGTCTATGCATTATTCAGTTATGTCTATATGCATACCATAAATTACAGTTAAAATTCTTGGTCTTTCTCCTATGTTTTGACTGTAATTGGTAGCCAAGAGCCCTCCCCCAGCTCCTCAACATCCACTTACAGGAAAAACTAAAATTACAAAAAAAAAGTGTTGCCATGCGTCTCATTGCTTCTTCATATACATATACATATATTTGATGTTTCATTCTGTCTTCCTGTTTTAGCAGAGTTTGCAATTGGGTTGTGCTTGCCCTCATTTATTATGCTCTCCTGGAACCTGTGATCATGTTTACCTATTTGATAATGACTATGAAGATGCAAAAGACATATTTGGGAAATCCATGCATGGCAGGTTTCCATATGATGATAAAGGCCAGATTATATTGGAGGTAACATGAACACCTTTAACATTGTCAATAATTATTAAATATCATTCTGAATTTGGTTGATAAGTGTGATTGCCCCAATCAAACAGTTGTTGCTCTTACACTTAGCTGCTAGAAGCCCTGGAACTCCCTATTTTTCTGAAAGGTGTTTGTTAACTGGTTCTTCTTTTGAGGGCTTCTGTAATGGTGACTGATATGCATCTGTTTCTACTTTCTACCTTTTCTGTTTCTTGCCTTTTTTTTAACAAGCTTTTTTCACTTTGACAACAAAATTAAGTGTTAATAATGCACATAAGCATCTAATAGTGGTTGCTTTAAATATACACTGATGGGATGATAAACAATCTGAGGTGGTTGGTCTATGAGATCACATGCTCATTATATTTCCCCTCCTAGTTGAGATTTTCCAGGACATAAGCATGTAAATTTTGTACTACATTTTCCCTATGAGTTTCTTATTCTTGTTTGTCAAACTCGCCACCCCCGAAACCCCAACCCCCCCACCACCAAACCAGGGGTTATCCCTCTTTAAATGTAGATTTTGCATTTAAGGGCCATGAAATTGACATTTTCAGTTTTTCTTGCAAATATACAGGAGGGTTATCTTGTTTATGAGTGCAATGGCATGTGCAGCTGCAGCAAAACCTGCCCAAATAGGGTTTTGCAGAATGGAATACGAGTGAAGTTGGAAGTCTTTAAAACGAAGAATAAGGTAATGCTTTCAATTTTTTATTATTTAATTTTTTATGGCTTTATGTTAACTCCTCTTGATTGATGTATAGGGATGGGCTGTCAGGGTAGCTGAACCAATCCTACGCGGCACATTTGTGTGCGAATATGTTGGGGAGGTTTTAGACGAGCAGGAGGCAAATGAGAGGCGTGGCAGGTTATAATTGTGGAAAGATGGTGTTTATTTTGTAGCCCATGTTCTTTTTTTCTTTTATATTTTGAATGAGTTTTCTTTGGACTTCCAGGTACGGTCAACAAGGTTGCAGCTATATGTATGACATTGATGCTCATACAAATGATATGAGCAGATTGATTGAAGGACAGGTCAAATATGTGATTGATGCCACTAAGTCTGGGAACATTTCACGGTTCATCAACCACAGGTAGGGGAAAAGCAACTAGTAATTATTCCTAGCAGTATGAGCAAGTTGATAATCTACTTAGTGGATTCTTGATTTCTATAATTATATAATATACTAAAACACTCACCAAAATGAATAGTGAATTTCCCATTTTACCCTTGCTTTCTATTTCTAATTTTCCTCTTTTTTTTATCTCATTTTTTATTTTATTTTTTAATTTTGCTTTTTTTTTTAATTTTATTTTCTTTTTAAATACATGATTTTCCCCCTCTTCTTTAGTCTTTCTCTACAAAAAATACATTATCTTAAAATAATTAACTAATTAACTAATTTAATTTTTATTTTTCTTTTTAATTGATGAATCATTATATTTGCCCTTAATTGATTTTTTATTTTTTCTTTTAACTCATAAATCATTTTATTATTATTATTATTATTATTATTATTATTATTATTATTATTATTATTATTATGCTCTACAAGTCACTATTTCAATAAAAGTGACTTCTCAATTTTTTATTTTTTATTTTTATTTTAACTTTTAATGAATTTTGTGAGTTATAATTTTTAAAATAGTAAATTTTTAGTTTTTTTTTTATTTTTTTTTATTGTTTTACTTTAATTTTTAAATTGGCAATATCAATTAATTATTTTAAAATAATTTAAAATAATCATATTATTAATTATTTTCAAATACAAAATTTTTTATTATTTAACTTTATTCTTAAAATTTTTTATCCACTTTTAAGTGAAAAACTAGAAGCCAAAAAAAAATAGTGTATCTGAATATTAACAAATAATTTTTTTTTACCATGCTTAAATATATTATTTTACCAACTTAATTTAAACCTTTTTATTTTTTTTGCCACTTATATATATATATTTTTTGCATATATTTTTTTAAAATAAATTTATAATTTTTTTTCCTATTCAATTTATAATTTTTTGAATTGATTCAAGAATTCATGAAAAAAATAGTCAAAATATTAATTTTTTATTCTATTAATTTAATTAAAAAATTAGAAAAAAAAATTTGAAAGTAGTAATTTGAATAAAAAAATAAGTGAAAATTTATTACTTTAAAATTTTTTTGAAGAGAAAGAAAAATTTATAAATATACTTGAATATAATATTAATAAAGAAAAATAGAAAAATATTAAAAGAACAAATAAATATATTGAAATTATAATTAATTTGGTACTATAAAAATATATTTGAGTAGGTAAAATGCCAATTAAAAATAATATTCAAATGATATAAAATTATAAATTTAATTATAACTAAGAATATATTGTATAATTAAATTTATATTGTCAATTTAAAAGTTAAATAATATAAAAATTAAAAAAATTAAAAATCACTATTTTAAAATTATGACTCACAAAATCTATTAAAAATAAAAATGTGAAAGTCAATCTTATTAAAATAGTTATTAAAAATTAAAATTAAAATAAAAAATAAAAGTGTGAGAGTCAGTCTAATTAAAATAGTGACTTTTAAAGAATACACATTTATATGTAAAATATTATTTTTTTATATTAATTATATTAGTGTATAAATTATTTTGACTTAAAATAATACAAAATTTTTTAAACCGCAGCACAGTGCGGCTTAGTTAATATGCTAGTATATCTCTAGACGTGGGAGGCACTGGCTTTGATGTAACAAGTGTGAGTCGCTTAAACAGTCTATCCATGTCTTAATGGAGTTCGTTAGTCCATGCATCTTTTCATAGGCTATACTTTCAATGAAGCATACTCTATGTTGTTTGGAGAAAAATTTACTACCTAGATGCCAAAATAGTATGTGGATCTTAAGGCATTGTTTTGAAACCTGATGTGCCTGGTAATGTTAGGGTGTATTATGGGCCCGATTGGTCAAAGAAAGAGCTAACTGCACTATCTGTAATCATCTAGAGAAACCTAGAGAACTGGTTGGTTCAACCATAGACCGGTCAGTCCAGTCATCGAGCCAATCTCATTAACTGCTTGGTTTTTTAATTAGCCAAAAGTTTTAGGATCTCTAAAAAGATTTTTGGAGGATTTGACCCTAAAATATTTTGCTCAAAAAATGAAATGGATCAATCACCGGATGCTGCTGCTATCTTCTAGCTTTACCGTTACAACTAGTTGACAATAATAATTTATTCATTTTCACATCCACTTTTCTTAAAAATAGAGGGATTTTTTTTTTCCTTGTATAAAGCATGGCAACTTTTGTCTATGATACTAATATGTTGAGGAAAGAAAGAAACTGTAGACGTATGTCACAATGATTATATGGTTATCATATAATCTACAGATGTTTTAGAATTTTTCTGACCTTGATGACTAGAAGGGTGAATCTTGATGCAACAGCAAAATGGCTGTGTTATGACCTCTAAGTCACGGAATCACGGAATCAAATTGCAGATAATGCCTTCTTTCAATCAAGGAGAAAACTCATGAACATTTATTTACGTCAATCCTTGTATTTCTCTCTATGCAAATATATATATGGGTCATTCTTGTTTATAATATATTTTGGATTAGATGAATTTTGTTATGTATTTGTTTCTATTTTAATGACAGTATTTATAATAACGTAATGATATCACGATTCAATCTTGGATAACCTTGTTGGCCTGTCGGTAAAAACCCTTGTCCTTGCTTCTCTCTCTTTCTTTTTCTAGTTTAATGGCTAAAGTTGGTTCTTAAGACAATTAAAAAGGTAGAGATTGAAAAAGAGTTGTGATGGCATGAAATGAGATTAAAACTTGCTTCTTCATGCAATTATTGCTTTCCTGATGCAGGAAAAAGTCAATGTATTGGAGCTTTGTTAAAAATGGGGTCAATCCATCCTGTTTCTGTGAATTATAGATTTAAGCTGCTGATTATTTTTAATTTTGATGTGCAACTTTTGAATGGATAAAATCTGTGTGGAAATTTTCACCCATAATTTAAGTAGATAGTAAAATAAGGTTCGAGTAGTGATATTTTGGTGTTCAGATTCTTGTTTAAGTTTCTATTGTCTTAGACCCTGTTGATTTAATGTTGCCTGTGTTTGTATTGTCAGCTGCCTGCCAAATCTTGTGAACCACCAAGTTCTTGTCAACTGCATGGATTCTCAGCATGCTCATATTGGTCTTTATGCAAGTCGAGATGTAAACAATCTTTGCCTGTTTTTTCTTAAATATTGATCTATTATTTTATGAAATTAGGATTTTCAGACACTTGTATGTTTTTATTATAATACTGTATGACATTTCAAGAAGATTGATTCATTTTAGGCCAAGGGGGAAGATATTACATTATCAGTTACATGATACTTTTATTCTCTTTTTTGGATCACTCTAAGGTTTTTTAACTCTTTGCTCACTCATGGGATGCATTAATATCTTAATTTTAGACTGGATTCAGATCCTTAATTGATTCCATCTTAATTGTAAAGACCCTTAATTTTTCCTTTTTTTTTTTTTCTAGTATTGTATGGTTGGCAATGTATTTTATTTACTTGTTTTACCATGCTATGAGCAGATAGCATTTGGCGAAGAACTGACATACAATTATCGGTATAATCTTCTGCCTGGAGAAGGATGTGCATGTCATTGTGGAACTTCCAAGTGCAGAGGCCGCTTGTACTAAATCCTGACGAACATTATATTCTTGTTTTCTCACCTGTTGTGCATAACAAGGGGGATAAGAGAGCCTGACACAGGATCACTCTATGAGCCCATTCCATGCCAGATGTGGACGTTCATGGTAGACCAACTGATAAGCAGCTCGGAGAGTTGACAACTTTGCATCAAGCTAACAATAAATTGGTCCATCACTGCTGCAGTGTCTCTGCAATGATATTCTGATCCTCTGCAAGCAGTTTGTGTCTATTCTCATTTGTCACTTGTTTATACACGTTATTCAGAGAAGAGGAGGAAACCTCATTTTATTTTTGTCATCTCCTTTTGCCTCTGTAGCTAGAAGAGTAGATGTTTTTTTTTTCTGTTTGGAATTTGTAGGTGTCTTGTTTGTGGGTATTCTTTTTATGGGAATGCATAAATGGCCTGTGTCAAATCATTTCTTCTTATTGCCATCCTATGTACCCACAACTGACATGTAAATATTTTAGCAAACAGGCCTGGTTTTTAATTCATTGAAATATTTTTCCATAGTACATTTGCTTCAGAAAAAGTTCAATAACTGCAGAGTTCTCTGATATAAGCAGCTATAGTAGTACAAAATAGACCTCTGTTTATGTTTACATGTACACAGAAATGCTAAGTCAGGTTGAGTTTTCACTGATATTATCGAATTTCATTTCACCATTTCTAACCACAAAGAAGATTAAAGGTAATCCAAAACTGAAGCTCACCAACATTGCCAATTCCTGCCAGGAAAAAAAACTAATTGATGACAATTCGAGTTGATTTTATTTATTTATTTATTTTGAGTAGTATATATAGCAGGGAGAAAAAATCAATTTTAGGTCTATTGTCAAGTTGAACATGTAGTTAGATTCAGTGAAATATGTCCCTATCTTTAAGGTATGCATCAGTGTATATTCGAGTTAATTAATAGTAAATGTATATAAAATCTGTGATTAAAAAAACAAAATTAATTGATTTTATTCAAGTAAAACAGATCAAATGTCTTACCATAATCAACAAATCTTGTGAGTTCGTTTTTATTTGTTGCCTTCCTTGTCATGAAATGTTTTGATTCAGATGAAGCTTCCAAATGCAAAACCAAGGAAATGATAACTAACCCACTTCCTGTTTTCTCTCTAACAACTCTCTCACTCAAATGTAATGAGCAGAATCCATATTTTTCCTCCTACAAAATCTTCCATTACAACTTTCAAAAACAGAAACATACCTAAACATAGTGTTACCTTTGCAATTTGTCTGATTATTGCTTTAGATGAGATTTCCCAATTCACCATATTAACAACCCAAGCACAAGCATAGAGAGGGAACCACAAATACCAATCTGTACCATAACAAGGAAACAATAAGAAATTTAATAAAAGAGTTAGTTTTTGATACCCATAAGAGCTTCTATTAAAAGGGTTCCGGAAAAAAAAAAACTACTAAGTACCAGGATCATTTAACTGGACAGATGCAGAATAAGCAAAAATTGCTGCCATTAATAGAGAACAGAAGCTGAATAAAACAGTTGATTTTGCCATTTCTTCTTCTTCCTTTTCCAGGGATTATTAGGGTTCAATTGAAGTGAGGAAATTAAAACCCTAATTAATGGTCAAATTATTTAAACAAGTAATATATTATCCTTATGAAGTGTATGTGATTTTATTTGTTCATTAATTTATTTATTATAATAATGAAAATGTGATCTAATGAATGCAATCCCATGATTAACTATCACAAAATCTTTCTTTGGCAGATTGTTTGTAGTCACATTAAATTTTTTATTATTGATATGTAGAAGAGAAAATTGATTCTAAATTTATTATTTGAATTTAATATAATAATTTAAATAAAAGAATTTTCAATTAAGATAACATAAAAAATTGAAATATTAAAATTATTTATTCATGATCAAATCTAATGATTAGTAGGTTATTTTAATATTTTTTTTAAAAAAATATTTATGTAATTATTTCTTTTGAATTACAGCCCTAATAAACTGGCCATGGAAGAACAAAGAACACATGGGCATGAACAAGAAAGAGTGAATAAGACAGAGGCAGTGGAAAGACAAAGTAGATAACAGAGAAACTACATGCTTATTGGGTCTTTGTTGTTTTCTTCTTGTTTTAATGGATGAAGTTCCTGTCTCTTCTGTTTTTTCTTCACTAGTTCTGTACTTCTGGCAAAATTGAGCCTTTTTTTTTTTCTTTCCAAGAAAAAAAAACAGAAGAACATATACATACATACATACAAGAGCATAAATAAATAAAAAGAAATTACTGTTAAAATAAAATAATATAAATTGAAATGATTTGATTTTGTGAAATGAAAATCTAATGATATTTGTCAGTTTGTCTCATAAATATATAACTAAAAAGAAGTAGAATAGATCTAAAGTAATATTGGAGAAGTGGATCAAAATGATCTTACTTATCTATATCTAAGGCTGATATTAAGATTTTGATTGCTAAAAAAATTAAACAAAATCAAAATTGCATTGTATTTTTTAACTTAAATTACATAATATTTATATATTCAGTTGCCTATATATATATATTTATGCATAATATTAACATATATATTTTGGTTGCTCTTCTAAAGTGGATTGCATTAGATATAATTAGACTTCCTAAATTTACCTCAGGATCGGCTCTATGTCCTTTAAAAAATATAATACAAAATTGTTTTGAGTAGAAAAAAAATCATATAATTAATCCTTTGAGATTTTTGAACTGACTTTGAGATTAAAACTTTGTTATAATAATTTTGGGCATGGGCATGTGCATGCACTGAGGTTTGACTATTTTTGTATTATTATTAAGGGGTGAAAATTATTGTATGGGACCAAAAGCTGCGCGTCCTAAGTCACAATTTCATGTGGGGATGATGAAAGGCTATAATTTCCTATAATAATAAGTTTGAAGATAGTTCTATCTAACAATTATCATCATTAATTATGAAATTTTGATTCTTAAATCTGATTAATAACAAACTTATTTAGAAATTTTATTTAAAACGATGAATTAATTAAATAATGATATATTTTTTATATTTTATGGTTAAAAAATTAAAAGATTTATTTAGAGAAATTTTAAAATATATTTTTTAAAAAATATCAATATATGTCATTTTTTAATTAATTTATTATTTTAATTAAAATATGACATATAAAATAAAAAATTGAATATATCTCATAATAAAATTAAGATGCTACTTAGTTAGACTGTTGGGTCGTATAATTCTCGATTAAAAGTTAAAAGTAGCACTTGCAAGAGATAAGGCAATTAATTAGTTGGTTAAGTGATTATGATGATTATAATTAAGAGGCAGCAAATTAGCAATTAGCATAGAATAAAACACTGCGAAATGAAAACGAGTGATTTCCCAATTTCAATAAATTAAAATTTGTGGGCCAAATTTCCAGCCAGACCATCTTCTTTAGGTTTTCTTTTTTGGTACAATTGATGATTAAAACATGCCCTCTTTTTTTTTTTTTTATTAATCCATTTCTTTCTATCTATTATTTATTTATTTATTTAAAATAAAATAGCCATAATCATTTCTATGTATTTTATTATTATTACTAATTATTACTGTAATTGATTATTCAAAGATCTACAAATAAGGATAATGGGTGTATTTTATCTTGGTTTGGGCTTAATACGATCAACAACTTGCATCATAATATCAAACCCTTTTTTTATATATAAAATTATGAGAAAAATTTTAAAAATAAAAAATTAAGTAAAATTTTTAAATATTTTTAAATTTATCAAATCTTTTATTAATTTATCAATGTGAATAATATATAAAGTTTATTATAAATTTATTATATATAACTTATCTATATTTATTATGAGTTTATTATATATTTTTATATAATGATAAAAAATCTCTTCATAAAATTTATAATTTTTTTAAAAAAAAAATCAGATAAGAAACATAATTTTTTTAATGTAAAACTCACACTTTATCAATATCTAAATTAATCACTTGATATTTTTAGAGTTCTCCATAAATAAGATGACCAACGAAATCTAATATTTTTATATTTATTTTCATTAATAATCAATAAACCAGTTGGCATAGTTCGAATTAAATAATGCAAAAGAAAAAAAATAAAGAAAAGGTAAAAAAAATAAAAGGAAAGGGTTTAGTAATCAAAAGATTTCAAGAATTTAGGGTTTGAATATTTGTTATTGTTCTTGAACTTATGTCACTTGAAAAATGATGTGTTTTGATACTTTTCTTTTAATAAAGTAAAATAGCAACTTAACAAGGAACAAAAAGGAAGAGCATGATCCCTTGCATTTTTTTATTTTGAATTCTTTTTTTATTATTATTAATTAGAGAAACGGATTTAAAATTCAAGTCGAGACTTAAGTAAAAATAACACACTAAACTAAATTTTGATAGTATTCAACTTCTTATTCTTTTGCCTTTAATTTTAAAATTACTTTGTCAATTAGATCCAAAGATTATCTGATTAAAGTTTAAAATCATAATTAATTTGCTATGATGAATCTAATATATAATGGGAGAATTTACTTACTATATATACAAAAAGTTTTTAAATATATGTTGAATATACTATAATGATAATATTATAAAATAATTTTTGGAAAAAGAGAAATTGTGCTGAATATAACATTTGTCTGTTATGCTTTATTATTTGATCTAAACACATATTAGCTTCAATATAAGATATTATTTTTTAAATGAATAATTACTTATAAAATATTTATATTTTTTGAGGCTAAGTTTATATTTCCCTCTAATAGATCTTCTCACAAAATATTTAAGTGGATGCTTGCCTCTAAAAGTTCTTCTTACAGTGTGTGTGTGTGTGTGTATATATGGCAACGAGTTTTAATTAGTAAAATATTATTATATATTAGAAAGTTAAATTTTTAAAAAATTAATATTTTTAAATTTAGATCCGACGTATTTCAATTAATGAAAAACAATATTATTATATATTAGAAGGTTCAATTTTTAAAAAATTAAAAATTAACATTTTAAATTTAGATTCTACCTATAATCAAGCATCTATTAAAGTATAAAGTTTTGGAATATCTATGTATAAAATAATATTAATATTAGGTGTTATCATATTATTCAGTATTATAAATTTATATATCTATCTAAAATATTTGTCTTTTTCTTTTTTCTTTTTTTATATTTGGATCATATTCTATTCTCCTAATACTATATTATAAAACTAATGATGCAAATTAAATAAAGCAATCTAATTGGCAAATTATTAATTCAATATTTTTAAATAAAACAAAAGGAGATTATTTTCTTAATAATATTATTAAGTTAGATTAACAATTAGGTAGTGAACTTCATACCAAGAACTTGCATCAACTTATTCTCTTAACACTTTTTTCCCACTTTAATTAATTTAGATTGGATGCTTCTTTTATATAAAAATTAAAATCTATTTATATTATGTACAGCCCACACAACCGTATAGTAAGCCAAAATAAATTGGGTTGAATTTAAGTATAAAAAACAAATTCGGAAAAAAAATCAAACTATCCTTTTCAAAAACCCTAATTTTTATCGAAAGATTCAATATTTAACTCTTTACTTGTTCCAATTTTCCTCTAATGTCCATTAATCATCTTTGCCTTGAACCCTAATCAGTAATACGAAAAGGGTTTTCCTGTCATTTCGTTTTCCATGAAAATGATGGTCTGACTTTGCCTAGAAAATCCAGCAGCGGTCCAGAAAAGCAACAAAACATATAAAGTAACCATTTTTAACTAGAAGCTAGTAGAGATGCGCCTTTGTACTACGTGTATTAATTTGAAAGTTTTTTTTTAATATTGGTAAATTAATTTGAAAATATTTATGTTTCAGATAAAAAATCAGTAAAAAGATTAAATCTTGATAAAAATTAAACAGGGGAAGAAGATGATTAGAGACAGGCGTGTTTGATCACTGAGAAAGTGCTTTTTTTTTCTTCTTTTTTCTGTGAGAGAGAGAGTGTGTAAGTGAATATTTTCCCACATCTAAAAACAATC